>OX439139.1:208170037-209441109 GCA_949318255.1 Pollenia labialis
AATGCTTGTAGTTATCCTTAAATCGTTTCAGTAGGATCAGAGCTCTGAATCAAAATTTGAAGCACCACCCTAAAAAAATTTTAATTTTGTTACAAAAATTATCAGAAAGGGTGGAGTAATTAATGCACGGAATGATAAAAGATTTTGCAGAAGTTCGTATTTTTCGACTCGAAATCACGCAGGAAAATTTCGTGAAGATCGGTCCATAATTTACTAGGCCCCATATAAACCCTACTCCCGTTAAACAATTTAGTACGCCTAAAACCTTAATAAATAGTGCTATTAGAATACAAATTAATACTTCACTGTTTTCTAGGACTAGAAATAGCACTAATAAATTTCGGTCTATAATGTACTATAGGCCCCATATCAAAAAGCCCACTCTGATAAATTAATTAAATACGCCTAAAATCGTAGCAGATATATTTATTCTGGTAAAATTTCTTCCAACTTAGCTTCATATGGCCAGAAAAAATGTCATGAAATTTTTGATATACGGTCCTTAATTTACCTAAGATCCCATATTTAGCAGCCTTCTGCAATTCACAATAAACACTAAAACTAATTTCACCGCTGTTTTGAAATTTGTGTTTTTTTTTGTACCAGAAATCACTCTGCAGAATTTTGGGATGATTGGTTCATAACTTACCATTGCTCCAACATCAATGCCCCTCCTGAAAATCATGTATATTCGGCTTAAACTGTTACGAATCATGATATCTTACCCAAGCTAGTTAAAATTGCTAAAAAAAAGGACAGAACTTTCTGATTGTTGGTTTATAATTTAATATACATCTAAAGGTACTTTTTGTATTTCGTTAATATTGGACGTATGAGCATAAAATTCAACATTCCTGAGCATAAAATTAAACATTCCTGAGTGGATTAGAATCTGCAACATGGCTTTTTGGTATTTATTTCTTCTTTAACTGGTACTTTTAGAATTTCCGTACGTATTAGACTTAAAACAAAAAAATTAAACATTCAAGGTCCTGTGTGGATGAGAATCTTTAAAGGGAACTCTTTGGAACTTTTTTGTTCTTTACTTAGTACTTTTTGAATTTCCGTTAATATTGAACCCAGAAACATCAAATTAAACATGCAAGGTCCAGAGTAAATGACAATCTCTAAGAGGGATTTTTTTTTGGTTGTTTGTATTTCTCTAACTGGTACTAACTAAGATAAGGGTCACGGCCGCTTAATCGCCTATAAACTGAAAATATTAGTTATGATTTTGAAATAAATCTATTAAAGTAATAGTTGTCGCACTCAAAAGAAAGCCATTTGGACAATAGTACACGCAGAGGCAACTGTAATATGATTGTGGCTTCTTGATGAAGGCCTAATTTAACCATAATATGGTTGTCGGTGACAATAATATTGTTAAATGAATCATAATATGCTTGAAATTTTCTTCTTTAAATTGTTTTGTTGGAGGATCAACTATTTGAACATGTTTATTCTCCGGGTGTACGCTGTTCACCCTCTCTGCTCTCTCCTCTCCGCTCGACAGTCCGATGAAAGCGTCAAAGAGGGGACATACGGACAATTGTTGCCATTCCGAAAATATATAACCAATTTGGATGAAATTTGAATTGATTGATTGATCAGCGTAATTAAAACACACACGCTCGTATTTATAAACATTTTTTAAATTTAATAACGGTTTACAAAACAAACTTTGTATGAAAATTTGCCTTAATAAACGTTTGTTTAACTTAATAAGCGTTTTTAAATACGGGGGACAGTGCTTATATGTTTTTCAAAGTTAGGAATATGAAGGAAGAGATGTTCAATTTCGATATTGATGAAATTTAAAACTTGTGTAAATCGATCTACGCACAATAAAATAAATTCATTCTGGACAGTCAACGCCGCAATTTATAAATTTTAGTTTCGTTATTTGTGCGTAAAACTTTAGAAAAAGTAGTGTGCGGCGCTGGAATGTTCGCTTTATTAAGCATACAATTCTTTAACAGCTGATACGTAACAACAGAGAAAAATTTATGTTTTATCAGCATATTTCCCAAAACAACGTCACGTTTACACGGAAGATTATCTATTTGTATATATCAATTTGGTAAGACAAATGGAACAGCTGATCCGCAACGTATACGTTTACGTAAGAATAACAAGGCCTTAATACTTTATTTTACTGATTAAGCCAGAATTAATTTAAATATTAACATTTTCCAAACAACTACAAAAATTAACCTAAACTAATTTTATAAAATCTTTCCGTGAAGCGGTAAAACTTAAACGCCAACAACAGAAAACCATTGACAATGGACAATAAAAAGAAAAAAATACCGCGAAAAGGGCAAAGTGCACTGTGTGTCACTTTAATTGCCAACATTAAATGACAATTTATTATGAAATAAACACAAACAAACACACATCAGAAGACAGAGATAAAGGCTTTTTTTAAATATGGCTAAATATGGCGCATTCATATAAACAGTTTAAAAAATATTTTGTGTTTTTTTTATTAGTGAGAGACTCATTAACTTATTGTAACGATAACCTTTGATAGTTTTCAACATATAATTCGTGTAGATAAGTATGACGGTTTTAATTTTAGTAACAATATTAAACATTATGCTATTAAGAAGGTATAATTTTGAAGTATTCCCCTTTTCCCTGGCCCCTTCCGATTTAAGTTATGATTAGTGCAAAATACGATTTAGGTTAAAAAAAAACTTACGATTATTAGGGTAGTTTAAAAAGTTGTGGAAGCTTTTTTAAATTGATATAAATTAAATTTTGATATTTTAATTAGGATAAAGTACATCAAATTTAATTTTCATTAAATTATTCCTATGAAGAAAGGAATTTTACAACGTGAAATCAATTAAAATTTATTGATAATTTTTCACTCTTGACTGACCTGAGGCTCGAACCCAGGCATTTTTACGTTGTCAACATTTTTGTTGGTTAAATAAAAATTAAACAAAAATATTAAATAAATCAGTAAAAAAATTGTAGAAATTAAAAAAAATTCAAACAAGCGTTTGTTTGAATATAATTCGGCAATAATTTTTTCTGTGCAGGTTACCAACACAAAGTAT
Source organism: Pollenia labialis (assembly GCA_949318255.1). Taxonomy (NCBI): domain Eukaryota; kingdom Metazoa; phylum Arthropoda; class Insecta; order Diptera; family Polleniidae; genus Pollenia; species Pollenia labialis. The sequence goes on from OX439139.1 coordinate 208,173,106, forward strand.
AAACTCATACATAAAGTAAAATGCAACCCTGATCCAATGAAAAGTATTATTGTTTAGAAATTTTTCAAAAAATGATGAAGTCGTAAGGGATGTCAAACTTTTTATCATAATACTTGTCATTCCCCTCACAAATGCATTCACACTATCAAACTTTTACATATTTTTTTAATTTTTGACATGTATAAATACAAAGTATAATAGTGTAAACTGGCCTTAAAGTAGTAGCAGAATTTTCGTTTTCGAAGACTCCCTTCCCATCCCGAAAAAATCGCTGCATGTGCAGTTTACATGACGGCGTCATCGGCAAATTTGTCTCTAAATTCGAAATCGGTGCCAACATTACCGTAAATGTCGAACGCTGCAGGCAAAGAATTCGTGATTTTTTATACTCATGTCATTGCAAGTCATTTGAAGGGGAAATGATTCCAACAAAATCGCACAGCATGCCATACAGCGCATGAAACCACCGTTTTGTTGGGCCAAATATTTTTTGACCGAATCAACTCAAGAAATGAACCATTGGCCACCTCGTTTGTGTGATTAGACACCTTTGTACTCCTTTTTTGTGGGTGACGTCAAATCACTGGTGTACGCAATGATTGATCATCAAGAAGTCGCAATTCAAAGCACTATTGACGATATAAGACCGGGTTATCTCGAAGAAGTGGTGAAAAATTAGATCGACAGGCTGTATGACAGAAATCAGAAAATGCCATGAAGCTTGTCAGCTAATAAAGAAAACAATTTTGTTATTTCATTAAATTTGTTGTGTTTTATTGTTAAAGAAGTTCTATGCATTTTAAAAAATACACCCCGAACAAGCAGATCAACAAGTTATAAAATTTTAATATAATTTTGGCACCACCCTACTAATACAGATGGTGTTACTGAATTAATTTTAATTATAAAAATTTGTGTAAAATATATATAAAAGAGTATGTGTCTGGCTGTGTGTTGTTCCGTGAGTATTTGTTAAAGTGGCAAATGTAATTTGTTTGCAAATGATTTCAGCTAAACCATAAATTATAATAAAAAATAATGAAAACAAATTAAATGTATTTCATTCATTTATTTAAATTTGAGTAGGTACGAGTTAAAAATATTCATTTTTTCACAAATGAAATTATTATTTTATTCATTTCTTACTTAAATAAACAACAACAAATTATAATAAATAATTTAAAAAAATAAAATAAATATTTATATTAGTGTTTTTGTAGTTGTTGTTTTTTATTGTGTGCTTATTTAAACTACGCGCCGCGCTCGTTAACATGTTCGTAACTCTAATTATTCTTTTTTTTTTGACGCATGTTCAAATTGATAATGATCGAGTTGTAGTCGTCCGTTGTTGTTGTAAACGTTCTACGATCTGTTTTTGACATGTGATCTATTACAAATCTTAATTTACGACAAGAGATTTTTTCGATTTAATTTTTTTTTTAGATTCTTACGTAAATTGCATATAAATTATAGTTAATTTAATATTTTAAAATATAGATTTTACTAAAGGAATTTTTATTGGGAAATTGACATGAAATTTTAATAAATGCTTGTTACTCTTTCCAATATAAAGTTAAAATGATTTTGAAACTTTTTTGCAAATATTATGCTAATTTGTGAAATTTTTATAGCTAAAGTGATTTATATTTAGTAGATTTTGTTTTATTATTTTTTTCTATGCGAAATTTTTTTATTTTATAGAAATAGATTCTACAAATTCGCCGTTCGTTTAAGAAAACGAATATTTGCACGTTAATGTAATACAAAGACAGAATTTTAGGGCTTTCAAATCAAGAAAAATTTGATTTTTTTTTCAAATATTTGAACGTTTATATATGAATAGAAATTTATATGGAAAGTATTTCGTTATGGAAAAGGAAATCGATTTTTAAAACGAAACGAGTTAAAACTTTTTTAAATTGATTTATTTTATTTTCTGTGTATTTTGAACTTAAAACTAAGACTTGAATTCTGAAGTGGATTTTAAAATCTATCGAAATTTATAACATCTGGGCAATAATTCTGGCAGTCGTGATCGAATACTTTTTCGATCCGAAAGCAATTTATGTTTCTTGTTCTTTCAGTCACAACTGAAGGAGGATTCTAAATTATTTCTTCAGTATTGTGAAGCATTTATTTGAGTTTTCACAACAGTAAAAAGAAACATTTTGATTCGTTCTGTATCGACTGAGTGAATTATAAATAGAAGTGCTTTCGAATCGAAAAGTTATTCGCTCACGGCTGCTTGTTAAAATTAGGGGACCATACGAACTCATTTTAAGAGGACAATCATCTTTTTTAACTGGCTATAAAATTTATATCCTTTTTTTGTCATCTTTTTTCATAATCTGTCATCTTTGTCATCTTTATTTTTAAAAGCATGATAAATATTTGTTTGTATTGTTATTAATTAAAATAAATTTTATTTCACGGCGGTTACCGGTTTTTTCTGCCAAATCGAATGGAAAATGTCGTGACATGCTTGTTCTGTTCATACTCCTACTTTACTTTCATACACCTAAACGTCAAGTTTTTTTCTTAATTTCATTTGACATTTCTCAATTTCAGATAATAAAATTTAAATCGAGCAACGCGTTAAAGTTATTCAGGCTTATCATGGAAATGGGCGTTCAATTCAAAATGCATATCGTGTACTTCGTGGTTAATTCGGTCAATTTAATCGCCTAAATGTTCGTAAAATTGGAAAAATCGTGAAAGAATTTGAGCAAACCGGGTCTGTAGGAGATGTGAAAACACCAGTGCATGCTCGTACTGCAGAACATATTGATGCTGTTCGCGATAGTGTGCTGAAGAGTCGTCCACCTCAACTCGTCGTCCTGCCCGGCAGTTGCACCTCTCACGCTCTTCGTTGGTGAACATTATGCATGTATACTTGCATTTACACGATTACAAGGTACAATTGACTCAAGAACTAAAGCCTCTTGACCATTCCAAATGTCGTCAATAGTCAGAATGGTGGGAAGAAATGGCAACAGTGGATGATCAATTTTCGAAGAAAATCATCTTCAGTGATGAGGCTCACTTTCACCTCAGTAGCTTCGTCAATAAGCAAAATTACCGCATTTGGGCGAATGATTATTCAAAAAGTGATTGTCGAAAAGCCAATGAACCCACAAAGAGTGACTGTTTGGTGCGGTATATGGGCTGCGGCATCATCGGGACGTATTTTTTTACCAAAATGAGGTCGGTCAGGCAGTTACTGTGAATGGTGTTCGCTATCGTGAGATGATAACGAACTTTTTATGGCCCGAATTGGAAGATATGGATGTGGACGATATGTGGTTTCAACAGGACGGTGCCACACAGCTAACGAAACAATGGCTCTTTTGCGCAACAAATTCAATGGTCGTGTTATCTTACGTGGTGGCGATGTCAACTGGCCGCAAAGATCATGTGATTTTACACCGTTGGACTTCTTTCTTTGGGGTTATTTGAAAGGATGAGATAATTCGGCACATTAACGGCATAGAACGTTAATTCTGCCTCAGCGTCATCCAAAATTTGGACCATCAGAAGACCATTTGGCCCATATTTTGTTCCATACATAATTGAACCATACCAATGTTATCATAATAAAAAGAAATATTAATAATTTCCTAAATAATTTGTGTTTTATTCAAAATCAACATCGGCCCTTTAAATTTAACCTTTATTTAAATTTAAAATTTAAATTTATATATGTTATTTTCTTTAATATACTTTTAATAAATAAATAAGTGAATGTAAATTAAATTTTGTATTTTTTCTTTATGTCCTCTAAATGTAAATATGTAACGATCGTTTTGAAATCGATCGATTTTCCATACATATGAAACTGATTGCCCAGTAGAAACTTCGCCTTAAAAATAATGTGTTGAGCAATCAGAAAAACATAAAAGTACTACTTACAATATTACTGAAAGAACCATTTACAAGTAATGTCCCAAAATGAACGCATTAAAAAGTTAGTCATTATTTTTTTTACATACCAGAAAAAAGTTGTTATAAAAGTTGTAAAAGAAAAAAGCTACAAAATAATGAGTGAATGAAGCTATTAATTTTAAAAAAGGAAGCGAAGTTTTTACTGGTTTGTTATTGCTATTAATTTTTTAATTAAAAGATGATCTGAATCTAAATCATTTAAACTGTTTCGCCAAAAAAAAAGATACTTTTATATCGTATTTGGAATCTTTTTTAAAAAAAAGTGAAAAATAATTATACACAATTGATTTTGAAGTAGTGTGCTATTTGTTCTTAAGGTTTTCAAACGATAGTCTTTTATGAACGGACGCCGAAGGGCCCATTAAAATGTGTCCGTAGAAGAGAAATTATCTTTTAAACAAAAAACTCAATGCACAGAGCAAATAAAAATTGATTTCATTTAAAAAAATGAAATATAAATTCAACACCAGCAAACTAATTAATAGTTAATAGTATCAATTAAATATTTAATTATAGTAGCAACCATTTGTTGATATAAGTTAACGTTTAATTTACTTGATTAAATTTTTAATTTAAACTGGTTTTATTTTTGATTAATTACTTAATTGAAAACAAATTGGCAAGATTTTTTTCTGTGTCTGATTGAAAGGGGTACCCGATTAGGGAAAGTGTTCGTTAAGGGTGATTACACTGTACTTTCTATTTTGAGATTGTCTACGTGACAACTGCGGCGGCCACATGGCCGAAATCATACATAAACATTGATGTCATAAAATTTTCTATCCAATAAAGACCTTTTTATTTATATCAAAAATATATTATTATGTTTTATTATGATTGAAACTTGTATCACTCTATATAAATCACCCTTAATATAAAATTGTAACGATACTCACTGATTCATCATCGCACAGACCAAACGCCTGAAGCTAAAAACTTGAAATTTGGACCAGAGATTCGTCACTCCCCAAATCGATCCACTTAGACAGAATTTTTGGAAATTCGAATGTTTAGGGGGTAAAAAAGTGTAAAACGGGAAAATTCGGTAACCTTATATCTCCAAAACTAAAAGAGAATCAACAAAATGTAAAACTTATCGTGGTTCTTTAGAAAAATAAGCGTACAGGTGTCTGGTACGTTTTTGAATTTCGTACCTATTAGGGAGTAAACGGGTAAAACCTGAATTACTTGTTTTTGACATCCCATATATCTTCTGAGCCTATAAACATAGAAACAAAGTTAATACCGCATTCGAAACTTATCAAAAAAATACGAATACGAATTTGGTACTTTTTCGAAGTTCGAACATTTAAAGGGTGAAAATCATAACTATTTTTACTACCTTTGTTTACAAAACATTTTTCTCCATTCATTGACATTCGTACTTAATTATTATCTAGAACACCAATTTTCAGCAAGTTTTCGCATTCTGACCGTTAACGTTTTTGAAGACATATGGACCATTGACTCTGCTATCCCATTAAGCGCACCGAACAGTAATTTTCTGTGGATGAAATGGTGTTTTGACAAATGCTTGGGGATACTCCTTGCTCTAAATGCGATAATTCTGCTCATTTACGTACCTATTCAACCAGAAATAGGCTTTTGATTAAAAATTTCAACAATTTGCACACCAAAAAAAAAAAAGACACAGAATTAAATTTAAATAATTTATTTCATATAAAATTAAATGGGTATGTTAAATGCCTTTTCTACGTGTTTCTTATACTCAATATAATATTGAGTTTTGGATATTTTATAAAAAATTTGATTTTTTCCCAAATTTAGCAAAATATATTATCTAGACTAAAGCGAATTAAACTATTTTTCTAATTTAAACTTTATTATTCTAAATAGGTACGAATTATCTTTGTATGTATTTCCTTAATTGCTTCAATAAAACTTACGTAAGGCCAATCATTTAATTCCTAACTAGTTTTCTTCTTCCACTAAATACTTTAAACATGATAACAAAGAATATTAAACAATAAATTGTATTTACGTATTTCCTTTATTTCACATCGTTGGCCTTTCCTTTAAACACATTTTAAATGAGTATCATCATCTCACAAATGAAATTTAATTGAAAGTACAAACAATACGATGTGGCAAGAACAACAAAAGCAAATAATTTTAACTAATTAAATTGTATTGAGTATTGCAGTTGAGTGTAGGTATCGTAAAACAAACAATGACACAAACTACCTATATGGAAATTCAAAATCCACTCTGGAAGTACAGGAACAGTTTTAGTATCATCACCAGCACAAAATTATTATTGTCACTAAAATAGCAACAACAACAATAACCACAACGATAACTGAAGCACAAGCAGGAGCAGAAAAAGTGGAATTGGGAATACACTGGACAACAGCTGTAAATAGAACGATGCCAAAGAGATGATAATGGTGTAGCAATAGTAAGGACTACTGCTGCTGCTTCATCTACCACTACTACATTTTCTTTTATGACAAATTTTTTTCACCGTAGTGGTACAAGTAGTGCTGCCTCTTGGTTAGAGCAAAGTAACGTCACACAATAATGAAACTCGTAAATTTAGTTATTGATCTAAATGACGACAACCCATGAATGGTGTTTGGCCAGTGTTTACTTAGGATCCATCTAAACTCATGTAATAACAACAACACGAATCCCATGGATCTGTATATTGTCTGTTTATTTGTTTGTCTATCTTTCCATCTGTCTGTTCGTGTGTACGTTCATCTAAACGTTTTCAGCTAAAAAGTGTGTCCAAACAGCAACAACAACAAAAATCAACACACCATTTATCGGAAGCCATATGCAAAAAGTAACAAGAATAACAACAACAACACCAACCACAGTAGCAACATCAACAAAACTTATAATGAAAAAAATAACTCTTAACGAGCATAAAATGTAACTATTAAAAGTAGTAACGCCCCTCTGGAACAATCAGCTTAATAATATTGCAACAACAAAATATCACAATACCACTATCACCCAAAAACAGCAGACATGTTACTTTAATAATTTATCCACTCCACCAAAAGGGAGAAAAGGAGAGAGAAAGAAAGAGATTAATTATTGTAAACATTCAATCATTTCATTCCCACTAAACGGTATTAACCACCATGCGATGATGAAATCCACATTTCCTAATGGTTAAACCTTAAAACAAGAGATAGCATTATAACAGATTTTCGTAACTACACATGCTAGAAAGAGAGATAGAGCAAAAACATGTGTTAATTTTAAAAGAGCAGATTAGCCAAGCTACAAACAGTTAAAAGAGAATTTCGTTCACGAAACCGGTTGCGTTTGAAGAGTAGTAAAGAGCGAAGTAAAATTCCCACTGCGGATACTTAGTAGCAACCAAGAGTGTTTGTGGATTATTCAGACAGCGTTTGTCGTAGAGTAAACACATGTTAAGAGTGCGTCGGTGATATAAAATTAAAAAGAAAAGGAATAAAGCAAAAAACAAGATTGTGAAAAGAAAAATTTAAAGAGAAAACAAACAAAGTGTTTGAAGAAAAAAAATTTAAACATTTCTTCTTATACAAAAAAAGAAATAAACAAAAATCTATGATATAAAAACTTTATACACAAAATTCATTACCAAAAAAGTGTTACAAATTCATTAAAAATTCCAAGGACTAAAAACAAAGTGTTTATGTGTAAAAACAATTAAATAAAAACGTTGATTATTAAATAATAACGAAACCCCCAACACGGATTTATCAAGCGAAATTCAAACTGAGACGCCCAGCGCTTTATTAAAACGCGTATTTATGACTAAAATGATTCCGCCGGTACCCACATCAGCAGTCATGATGCCTACGCCAAAACAAAAGATCGGCTTTAGTATTGAGTCGATCGTTGGCAACGATGCCACAAACGCCTCAAATACCGTCGGTGAAAATTTAAACGGTTCCACTAGTACAAACTCCGATGATAATAACTCGGCCACCAATCCCTCCTCACCACCACAAACTCCACCAGCCGGTATGACTTCGCTGCCATCTTTGCATAATTCTCATTTATTATCTCAACATTCTCATATGGCCCATCAATTATCGATGGCCCAACAACAAGCTTTGCATCAGCATTTATTGTTGCAACATCAACAGCACCAAAACTCACAAAAACCTGATATTTCGGATATTATACAACGCTTACATAATTCTGCCCAAGCGGTCCATTTAAATTCCTCCAACGGTCCATATAGTCCTCCTGCTCATACACGTTTATCGCCTGAACATGAACCTGCTAATAACCAACATCAACAACCGCCTCAGCATCACAATTTAAAACGTGAAAGATCGCCAGATAGAGCCAACGAAAATGTACAAAACCCTGCACAACGGCATCAACCTCCTCACACACCTCCCAAATCAGTATCACCTCAGTCATCATCTCATGCTTCCCCGCCACCCACCAATATGTGTAACAGTCCTGTCACACCTCAGCATTATGGTAAACCTTTGAGTAATCCTCTGACTCCAGGTTCAATGCCCATGTTAGTACCTGGTATGTCTCCTGCAAATATCGTGAGACCTTTTCCCATGGGTCCTGGCCAAGCGCATCCACCTCCTCCTCATGTCAATCAACCCGGCATGCCTGATATTAAGGCGTTACCTCCTTACATTAATGCACCACCAGAATTACCTCCCCAGCACAATCCTCATTTAATAGCTGCCGCACAATTCCAAATGGCTTTGCAGGCCGGCCATGTTTTAGGACCGGCAGCTGCTGCAGCAGCCGCCGCCGGCTTACCACACCATGCAGGCCCCTTTATGCCCGGACCCGGTATGCCCAGAGACAGTTATCCCTTGTATCCCTGGCTTTTAAGTCGACATGGCAGAATATTTCCTCACCGATTTCCAGGAAGTAAGTACTTGTAAACATATTTTCATTTAGTTTTGCCAAACCAATTTAAAACCTTCGTCTAGAAATAAAACTTGATTTCCTTTCTCCTTTCTAAATCATAAACTAATTTCCCACTTTTCCTTTGCTTTTATTTTAGATTTCTTGCTACAACCTTTCCGCAAACCTAAACGCATACGCACCGCTTTCTCACCTTCACAACTTTTAAAATTGGAACATGCCTTTGAAAGCAATCAATACGTTGTAGGAGCCGAGCGCAAGGCTTTGGCTCAGTCGCTCAACTTAAGCGAAACCCAAGTAAAAGTTTGGTTCCAAAATCGACGCACCAAACACAAACGCATGCAACAGGAGGACGGCAAAGAGGGCTCCGATAGAAACTCACAAAACGCCAGCTGCGACGAAGACGATGATGAACTCATCGACATGGAAATGGACGATTGTGGCAGTGACGATGAGCATGAATACGAGCAGAGTCATTAAAAGTTCCACGAATAGAAAAAAAAGAATAAAAAATGGATTCTGGGAATCCTTGTGTAAATACCAAAACTGTATCAAAAACAAAAGTGTTTAGCAAAAAGAGAAGCGTGTTGTGAGTTCCTTATTTATTATTGTTGTTGTGTTGTAAAGCAGCTTGAGAAACCCGGAATTGAAGAAAACACCAGAGCCAAACCCTCCACCCAACACAGAGTGTTTTGTTTCTTTTTATAGATAATTTTGTGAATATCTCCGTTGTGTTTTTAGTTGTGACTTGTGATATACTTCTAACATTATTTCATCATTCCCAAAATGATGATAATAATTAATTAGACGTCATTTTGTATTAATTTGTGTTTTTCTTGTTATAAAGATTTTTCTTTTGTAAATTGTAAATATTTATATGAAAATTAGCTGAGAGCTGCTACTTTTTTTCCTCTCAAATATTTTTTAGACCTCCTTCTTTTTAAGCTTTTAAAACAAAAGTCATTTAATAGTTTCAAATAATTTCACTCATTTATTAGATAAATTCCTACCTTTAAATGTCATACCATTTTTTCTATTATTTCTTTAGTTTTATAGTTTTAAGTCTTTTTGAATTATTTAATTTAAAAATATGTAGATTTAATTGAATAAAACAAATTTGTAAATATTTTTAAGATTAAGATTTTAAATTTTAAGTTTTGTTAAGTGTAGTAAAAACAAAGACATAAAAAAAATTTAACATTATTACAAATGATGAGGAAAAAATATAAACAAATTAAAAAAAAATATAAATAAATTTGGTGTTTGTTTTTTAAATTAATTCCTTTCGTTTAAAGGAAAAATCAGAATAACTCTAAATTTTAAATTTCCAAAATCAAGGCGAATTTTCGAAACTTTTTAAAAAAAATTCTCTTTTAATTTTTAAAAAAAGAATCACCTCTAGAAGAAAAGTCGACGGCAATAGAACAATTGTTGCAATTTCTTAGTCGTTATTGACAATAATCGATTACTATTGACAATCACTCAGTATTTTCTACGTTGCTTTAAAGTTGACGTTAATTAACTCTGTTTTAGTCGGCAGGATTTTGTGCGACGGCTCAAATGAATGTAAAAGAAATTTTAGTAAGAAAGTAAAAATATTTATTTAACACGTTTAAAATAAAAAAAATTCAATTTTTAAAGAACTTTTGGACAAAAATTTTACTTGTATAGTTTTAATGATTTAATATTGAAATGATTCCACCAAAAAACCTTGCAAAAACCTGTGTTTTAAATTCATCCTAGACTTCAGCCAACTCCTCACTGTGGAATAACACTTGAATAATTCAAGAGAGAAGTTCATAACTCGCTTTAATTCGTTGACGAGTATCGTGCATTTCAAAACCTTGACGCATGAAAATTGTCAAGTTATGCAACACGCGTTATAAAATAGTTTTCTATCACTTGTTTTTAATATTTTGCTTTTAGAACTCCAATCTTCGGCTCTTTTGTTTAGTCATGCCCTCCTTTTTATCAATACTGTTTATGTGCTGGGCATTAAAACACAATGTGTGGACAAAACTTAAATTGAAGGTGTCAAAAGAAGCTCAAGTGCCTCGGACTTCACTCCATCTGATCTCCGTACTATTTATACCATCTTTTTCTGCGTGCAGGAGAGGGCGAAGGTTCTCTTTGGTGACAGAAGGGTACCCAAGTTTATTGACTCCCTTTAGCACCGCCGCAATGTGCGGTGTGTTTGCCTGTTTTATTGTTTCTAAAGGCTTCCATCTGTCAATGGAAGTTGCTACAATGAGATGATCCGCAGCTTTTTGAAGAGGAAAATTGATGATTTACAGCCGTACCTAAACAAGTGTGGAAATCGTTTTCTAGCTGTCGAAAACTCTCATGCCAATACAATTTGAATAAAGCATACCTAAAAAGCGCGGCGTCAACGTTTTTCAATTGAAAAATCCGATTTTGACAGCGCGTTTAATAGTGAAGTTGGCCGCTATTGGTAATAACTAATGGAACTTACAGCCTGTTCATCGATTTCGAACGGTAACGTTCGCATAGAAAATTGTATGTTAAACAAAAACAATATTCGAAAATTTGTTTATGTTTTAGATGTTATTTTCTATGCGAACGTTAACGTTCGAAATCGTTGAACAGGCTGTTAAGCTATTTTAAGTCAATCTAGCGGTTTTTTCTCTTCTTTTTATTTCCATTGTGCGGGTTTTATTAAACAAAAAAGTCAACACTACTGCTTGTGATGCAACAGTGAAGCTCTTGTTTAGGTTTGGCATATCAGCCTTCCGCCTTCTGCTCTTGTTTAAGTACTAAGTTTAGACGTAGAGAATATGTGGTTTCAACAAGAAGGTACCATTTCTCACACACAAGAGAAACAATAGAACTTTAAAGGAAAAGTTCGTAAATCGCATTATTTCTCGTAGAGTAGGAGTGAATTGCCCAGCAAGATCATGCGAATTGACACCTTTAGAGTGTACAGCAATCATCCCACAACAGTTGAAGAGCTTTAAAACAACATTATCGAGCAGATATCAACCATTATCAACAGTTGAGGGAAAAACGTGATTGAGAATTTTGGTAAAAGATTGGGAGCCGTCCGAGCCAGGAGGGGGTCACATGGCCCACATAATTTTTCATTTTTAACCGAAACCTTTTTTTAATAAGGTGATATAAAAATATTTTTAGTATCTCAAAAAAAAAAAACTTTTTTTTTATTAAAATGAAAATGATACAATTTTTGGATACTTTGATATGTATTCTCATGTGAGATCTGGTTCGCGAAACTCGTACGTTTGATCGACATATGCGTTTTTGTCGATTGGCCAGTGAATTTACAACGGATTACGGTGGAATGACATTCCTGCGGAAGTCTTCACTCTCACTTTCAGCATGAATACAAACACTACTCCCTCTTTTCTCCTTCCCATAACCTATTTTCCATATCCAACACAATGCAATGCATATGTAGGGGTCATCCCCTGAATGGTGGTCCTAACATTTTCTATGAAAAATCACAAGTAGAACATTTTTTGACAAAAGCCTACAGCTTCTAGGTTTCCAAAAACACACTTTTCAATTTAATGTATGCCAGCTTTCCTATAAATAGTCGACATCGTCACAATATTCTTAGATAATACCAAATTAACGTCGATGTATTGTAGTCATAGGCTTGCTAAAAATTTCACGAAGTCGTAATAACGCATTTTCCGCACAAATACATTTGAAATAAATACAAAGTAATTAGAATTAGATTATGTTGTGCGAAAGAGAGACCTCTTTCGCTTTTAGGAAAACAGTCAGTGGCTGTGGCAACAACTGAGAATTGACGTCGACATCAACAACGTCTTATAGTACTGAATGCTTTATTGCATTAAAAATATTAATCGGCACTTTAGCGTTCCATTATAAAAAGATTTCCCTGTATATCAAAATTGAATTTTAAAATCATTGACTTAAATTTGTAATTTCACAGATTCTAATCGCGTGTTACTGGACTAAACTTTTTCTCTGGGCTAAACAAAATTAAAAATAAATAAAAAAAAACAAAAACAAAATCAACAAATTTTGTTTCGGTTTTTTTTATTTATGTTGTTGTTGTTTTGGTCTGTGTAATATCAATTTAATGATTGTTGCGTGTTGAAATATGTTTTTAATTGTTGATTAAATATTTAATGATTTCATATGATGGTTTTTAAATGTTCTGATTTTATTTTTGTAAAAAAAAAAAATTGTTAATCAAATAATAAGAAAACACGTAACGTAACAAATAATTTGTGAATAAATAAAGAAACATTTCATTTAGAAAATTTTAAACATGAAATTAATTAAAGAATTCGAGCCAGAAGCTTAAATGATTGAAACAAATAAATCTTAAGAAAAAAATTAAACCAAATATGAATAATTAAAACCGCATTTATATTTTCTATTAAAAACTATTTTTGGATAAAACAAATTTCATTATTTCTTTTTTTTAAAGACTAAAGAAAAAGTTTGAAGCAAAATTTACAACATTTCATGTATAGAAATAGAAAGTTCTGAAATGGAAATAAACTAATTTTAAGTTTCAATATTTTAAAAAAATATTTAAAACATTTTCATTTAAAAGGTTTGTTAATTTTTGGTACATTCTGTAAAATATTCCGGCGGCATACAAAAGTCCTCATTAATTGCAAATTTTTTTTTGTGAAATTTAAACTAAAATTTATCAAATGAACTAAAATCAGTTTATAAGCCTTTTACAAATACGGGGGTTAACCTGTATGCACCTGGAATGCACTAAACATTTAAATAACAGAGCTCAGTTGGGGCTTATGAACTTCTTGGGGTTCGAAGTTGTACCTCAGTACTTCACTGACGGTTCCTCGGGAGTCAGTAGCTCCCGGTTAGTGCAAACACCGGTCTGACTTTTGGTGAGGTCTCCGTTAGTATGCTTTTTGCGCGAAATGCTTCCTGTTTTTCCTTGTCTTGGTAAATACCTTTCTTTTCTGTTAGAAGGTAGTTCTTCAGTAAGTTATTCACCGCCCGATTGGGGAGTGCCTTTTTCCAGGCATGTACTCTTAAAAGTGTTCAACGAAAGGCAGCCTCTTTAACTAGGAGATACTAGCGGGATGCACGTGGTGGATACGGTTTAAACCCAAAGTCGCGTGTAGGGTAAAGTTGTGTTGAGGACTGATCTGTGCCTTGCGGTAAAGTTGCTATTCGCAAGAAGCTGTTGGGATTATAAAAAAAAAACAGTGGAGTATCTATTTGGAGCTACGTCTCCTAAACAAGGGATGAGTGTATAATTTTTGGTTAATTATACGCTGAAATTAGTACCTCTGTGTGCAAATTATCCTTCAATCACACAGGGGAATTTGGTTAGCGCTTAATATTAACACAGCAAGTGATTGAGATCCACCATGAAGCTAAGCCGCAAGACAGGTATTCACGTAAATCGATGTGGCAGTTGTCAAACTGCACATGGTTTGAATTCTTTATAGCTATTTTAAGTATATTCTTTCTTTGTTTTTTTCAGCATTTTCTGAAGAAGGCTTGGGGAATTATTAATTAATAACTATGCAATCGAACATAAATAATGGCCCGCAAAATTTTGCGAAAAGTTGTGGAAAATATGCTAAAAACAGCACGTATGTGCGAAGCAGAAAATGGACATCACTTACAGGACATAATTTTCAAAGCTAATTGCAAAAAACTCCCCAATAATATACTGTATTTAAAAAATTATATAAATCGCGTAAATAAAAAAGTTATAAGCCATATTCTGCGCCACCCTGTATTTGACATTCAGGCAAATTATCCTGAATATATTCACGCTTGAACAACGCTACCACATAATTTAAATTTACTTAGAAAATCAGTCATAGTGTATAGTCGACTTTTTACGACTCATGGCTCATTTTTAGCCTAACGGGCTTGTTAATACAACAAAAGACCCTTCAGACTCCAATACATAAAAAAATGCACTGTTTGGTGCGATTCATACGCTACTGGCTTTATCGGCCCTCGTTTTTTCGAAACCTACACGTCCAGAATACGCTTCGTTTAGAGCAGCAGCGGTGCCGATATGCCAGAATTAATTTAAAAATATCAATCTGATCCTTTCAGGTTAACTTTTACCACAACTCGTTTAAACCGTAATTTGTCATTCATTTTAGCTGTATTTTACTGTTAAATGTTGTACATCTTAACGAAAATAATGAATAAATTTGACATGATAAAAATTGCTTTAAAAAAAACAATTAAATTATTCGTATTGTTTTATTTCACACAAGAGATCAAAGATTCTTGGCTATAAAAAAAATTGAGTATCGTCAGTTTTTTTTTTTTTGACAAATTATATTTAAATTTAAAAAAAAAAAGGCAAAATTTAGATTTTAAAAGTCTGTGTTTGTACGTTTATTATTTTAATAAATTAAATTTACTTATTTTAAATAAAAAGGGAATACGCACCGACGTTTTCGATTATCACAAAAATAAAATCATGGGAATTTTGCCAAAAAAAAATCTATCATTTTAATTTTCCGCAAATTTAGCTTATTAATGATTTAATGCTAAAATAGAAAAAACTAATAATAACACTTTGCTAGTTGAAAAAATAGAAAAGCCGGGCACATGCCGTTTTAACATAATTCGGGTACGCTGAATCCAATGGTGCTAACCGTTTTTTTTTTAGGTTAGCTCTTGTTTTCGATATACAGACAAATCCCGATAATTCGTACCCCGATAAATCGTAATTCCCGATAATTCGTAATAAACTGTAGGTCCCTTGAAAAAATCTCATTAATTCGTAAAATTTCCATACGTTTTGGTCCCCTCGCTAATTCGTAATATTTTTTTCAAATAAAATCTTCTAAACCTTTTATAAATCGTAATTGTTTGCTACCAACTTCAACATAATTCGTAATAAAAACAACAGAAACATTGAAAGAATGATTTTTTTTGCTTGTGTGTGCGTTTTAAAATAAATAAACATCTAAAAAAAAATAATTTTTATATATTTTATTCAACATTTTTTTATTTTTCGAATTTATTCTATGAGCTAAATTTCAGTTATGTATTTTATAAAGCTTTTTTTTAATAGTCATTTCTGAAAAATTGAAGGAATAGGACTATTACAAAAAAGCTTTATAAAATACATAACTGAAATTAAGTTTGTATATTTTATTTTTAACAATTGTTTTCTAAGTTTTTTATCGTTTTAGTAAATAAATTGAAAAACCCCGTTAATTCGTATTTATTATATTTTAACCCCGTTAAATCGAAATCCCGCTAAATCGAAAACCCCTAAAATTCGTAAAAAAATGCCCGGTCCCTTGCGATTACGAATTATCGGGATTCTACTGTACATCGTTATTAAACTTTTTTTTAATACGCGCAGTTGTTTTAGAAACATAATTTTTTTTTGTAAAAAAAAAATAATATTTTAGCAACATTTTCAAATTTTTGTTCTTTAAAAATTTATCAAAAATTGGAAAATACAGCTACGCTTCTAATTTTTTGCAAACAAAACAAGCCATTAACGATAAAAATCTGTTAGTAACTTTTGAATTTATTCGCATTTTTATTTATTTTAATTAATTTACGAATTTCATAACATTTGTATTAGAGCCCCCCTAAGAAGTGGTGATAAGGGGCAAGTATGTCTTGAGAAAATGTTAAGGACAAATAAATAATTGAGGTCGCTCATACATTTTATACCCGTAGGGGCGATTCCTTGGCAGTTATGGGACGTTTTCTTCAAAATATTTCTAGTCTGCGTTGAACAGTTTGTTTGGAAACGCCCTTAAGCAATGGAGATAGCGGGTAGGTATGTTAGAAATAAGTGATTGAGATAAAAAAAATAAAGTGGGGTTGGTCATACATTTGACCCATCTAGGGGCATCCTTGGCGCTGCATTTGCCAAATTTAAGAATTTCCCTAGATGGATCAAATGTATGACCAACCCCACTCTATTTTTCATCTCAATCATACAACCGATACAACAAGGGGTCTTATAAACAAACCATTTTTAAAAGTTTGCTTCGAATGAAAAAAATTTAAACGTTGCCACCCAGCAAAATTTAACCCCGGAAATATGACCTTAAAATAATTAATGAGAAATTGCCTTAAGACTTTATATGAAGTGCAACAACATAAAATTTTAGGGTAATTTTTGTTCTTTTTTTGGGGTTTTTTGCATTCTTTCGTTGGGATATTTTTGCAATATAACTGAATGAAAATTGGCTCCAATACCAAGGAATGAGAAAGTATCCCAACTAAAAATAAATTAAAAGTTTTATGTAGCGCAGCCGGTGTTTTTTATACGCAGCGTTTAAAAAACTGCAATTTTTTAATTTCTTCATTTGGCCAAAAAAAAAGTGTGCTTTAACTTCTGATTCATTAAATGTAAACAGTCGCTGTCGAACCAATTCAAAAAACGAAAAGTAGAAAATCCCTGCGCCCGGCCGAAGGCTGAACAATGGCTCTATCGCGTAAATTTTAAAACCAAACTGTACAATTATTCGGGATATTGCAATCAAGGGTTTTGAAATTCGGGATTTCGGGCATATTGGTATTCCATTGAACGACAGGATGTTTCTACCAAATATGCTAGTTAACAGAATTCGCCATTAATCTCAATGAGCCAATTTAGACTAGACTAATTTTTAGTCGGATTAACTTTTGTTCTTCCTGTAGTTCCTAAGTGGAACTTAGGCCTCATATATATGAAAGCGTACAATGGCCCGATTAATTCCTTATTATTTCACTAAGAAAATTTGTGGTCGAACTACCTTTTTAGCAATTACTGCAATAAATATTAAATTAGAAAATTAAATCAATTTGTTAGAACATTTTAAAATTTTTTTTATTAATTTTGTCACTTTGCTGATTACTGAGTTACTCTCCATATTACTGACAAAATTTCATTATAACAAATCATAATTATGTTTTACCCACAAGAAATTTAAATAATTCTTATTGTGATGTTTTAATTGAACTGTTTTCATTAAATTATTTTGCTGAAGGAAGAAATTTTACAACATGGAATTAATTAAAATGTATTGATAATTTTTATTTTTGGATGAGCTGGGGATTGAACTCGGGTTGAACAAACGTTTCGAGAATAACCAAATTATCATCATAATTTCATTTCTACAGTAAAATAATTTAATGAAAATTGAATTTGATGAACTCAAATCTAACTTAATATCAAAATTTCAAGTTAATTCTTTAAACTTTTCAAAGTTTTTCTTTTCGATAAGTTGGCACAAATTTCTGTACAATGATATATAATTGTCCTTTAGAATTATAAACGAAACAATTGTCTCCTTTTTTTCATCAAAGTCAATTTTACCATGATTAAACTCGGACATAGATAGAAATTAGAAATATTTTAGAGCACCTCGAATCACAATCTAAAAATAATAAGATATTGGTCAAACTCTCCGATAAAAATCTTAATTTTATCTTAATAAGTGCACCTAACATTTTTTGAACGAAAAACCCAAAAGTGCTGTTAAAAATATTTCGAATTATTTTAAATAAAATAATCTTTTTTCATTTATTTTATATTTGATAATCTATATTTCCCGATTATAACGAACACCCTAATAGTGTTTGACTGAAAAAAATGAAAAGAATGTGTTCGTATATCTGTATGCACAATTAATAATCGATAATCAATTGATGATATCGTTGATGATGGCGTGATGATCATAATCACAGCAAATAAAAATAAAATACAACACAATAGTTGGAAAAAAATCCAACAAACATGTTTAAATACACACCAAAGAATACACAGTAGAAAGATATAACAACATAACAGCAGCACCAGCAACAACACTGTGGAATTATAATCATTATCCTTCAGGCAACAAAAAGTAACACATGCAAACTCCAACTCAAACTCTCACACACACAAACTAACCCAGCAACACCTTTTTTTATTTCTTAAGATTTTAAAGGAATTTATTTTAAAATAAAATTTAAATACATTTAAAAATTGTAAAAAAATTTGTATTTGAGATTTTTTTGTTATTTTCAGCAGCTAAAATTGTCAGTGTCTAATTGTTACAATTTTCCACAGTTTTTCTGTTTTGTTTTTAAACAAATACCTACACAAGAACTTCAATATTCCCTGTGGCCGTGTTTCTATCACTTAACGATTTAGCACACAACCATTTAGACAGACAGACAGACAGACGCAGGAGCGGTCGCACAGATTCACATTTTGCTCCCAATATACTAAATTGTATTTTTTTTTTCATTTTTGTAGTTGAGGTTCATTCGTCTGTGTAATAATTAATAATAAATTACACCCACCAATATTTTATTTTAATTTTTTCCCCTGTATATTTTTCATTGACTTGTTGTACCCATGTCTCTTCTAACAATTTGTGTCTGGTATAACTCGTATCCATTCCTTTAATTTGTTCAGATTCGTTCATTTCGCTCGATGTTGTCCCTACAATTAATTCTACAACATTAAGAGTAAAGAGTCAGAACATAGAACAAAGTTATCAGTAGTTGTAAAGAATGTAATCTTCATGCGCACGTAAAGAACGTTTATAATTCAATTAGTTATGTAGGCCCCTTCTTAGGTACCAGACTCCACTCATAAGTTCAAACCCGTTTTTTGACACACTAGGTCCCTTTTCTCGGAGAAGGTCACATATGTATTTATGTTAGAATAATTCTTAACACTTACCCTAGGCCTACGCAAAAGAGAAATATATTAGCAAGTTGGCAATAACGTCGGCAGAACAACAGAGCAATATTTTTTTTTGCTCAGCTTATGTTAAAAGCATGGGAAAACGTATTTATGTTAACTCATAATTTGAATAAATCAAGGAAGAAGGTTCAGTGTAAAAACTGGCGCTAACTTGCAAAAATTACAAAAATCATTTTTATTAATATAATTTTTTTTTTATTCGATCTTTATTATTTAAATGTGTATTAATTTTCAGAAATTAACTGCTATTTTCAATCAACATTGCGCCATGTTAATTTTAGATTGATATTTTTTCTGTGTGAATTTTGTTTACGATTCGTCAAGCTCGAGATCCTAAAGTACCGAAAGGTCCTCGAGCTTGACGAATTATTTGTTATTTATACATATGTATTAATGTAAAGGTCGAAAAACAACGTCATCTAATTAATGTGAACTATAAAAAAAAAATTAATGTTCGTTCAACAAAAAATTTTTATGGAAACCCGGTTTTAACGAACAGTTAAAGTTTAAATTAAATTTTTTGCATAAAGCCGTTTAAGTTTCGTTTGTGTACATATGTATATTCTAGACAGTGATGCCAACTTTTTGAGAGCAAAAAGCACTTTAAAATTTAAAAAAAGCACTAAAAAGCATTATTTCGATCAAAAAAAAGCGTAAAAAAGCACTAAGCTATTTTTAAAAATTTAATTAAACATAAAACAAGTTGCATATGGCGTTTATTGGGACCATTTTTTTAAGATTAAATAATATATATATGTATGTATTTACATTTGTATAAAAACATTTTTAATTGTATTATTATTATCTTTAATAAAAATAATATTATCCAAATCATGATGATCCATCAGCTATGTTTGAATTGGCCATAATACCGTTTTAAAGTACAACAGAACGAGCTCGATTTTTGTAACTCGAAAAATCTTGCCTGTTGCTTGCAATGACGGACCATTGTTTGTAAAACTTAATGACAGCCTATATTTTAATAAAACAACTTTATATTTTATCGTTTAAATAAATCAAAATTACAATCGTGCAAAGTTGAATAAAACAATTGGCGTATGGTATTATCCAATTATTTTAACCTATGTACGCTTCTGAATTAAAATAAGGTGTAAAATAGAAAAAACATGTATGTTTGCATTCTGATACTTAGTCAAACCTTTTTGTAATAGCACTAGAGGTAGAAGTGCACAACGCGCGGTTATTTGGAGATGAGTGTTGTGCGTTTGAAAACAAAAGCGCATAAAAAATGGCAGGTTACACAACGCTCGTTAAAAAAGCATTTTCTGTCAGCTGTTTTTAATTTATTTAACACTTTTCTTATTCTAAGTTACGACTCTTTTTTGTTTGTTTTTAAAGTCTTTGCGTTCTTCTGTACGGTTTCCTACTGCATTTTTTTAACTTTTCTACATGACTCAAAATCGTTGTTAATTTTTCCATTCACAATTCCTAATATTTTCCAAGCCATTTTCTATTTTTGACAGTGTCTACATCTTTAAAAAAATATTTATCGTTTTTATAACGATTACTAAATATGTTGTCATCGCTAAAAAGTGAAACGTCTTGTAAAATTTCCAAATTGCTAGGAAGCGTAGCTCTAACCTCGTAAATAAAGTTTTTGACAAAAAGAATGCAACTTTCTTTTATCACTTTTTTTATTATTTGAAATCTTAAAATCTTTACAGGCTTTCTCAAAATTGTAATCCAAATAGCAAAGCTCATCTAAATCATCCTCTATACCTATAATCGTAGTTTTAAAAAATGGTAGAAAAAAAATTAAAATTGTTAAAAGAACTAAAAGACCTGGAGAATTCATTCAATATTCCTAACGTCGACTTCGCTTGGTTCATCCTTCAGCCGTTTGTTGTATTATTATTTGCCACAATCATATGGGTACATTTTTGAAGTGAATAATTAAACGTTTAATCGAAAATGTTTGTTCTTCTTACCATAAAATAAAATATAATAATAACGATAGCCATAAAATGACCGTGAGCATCCAAAGTTTAGTTTTGGTATAATTTAGATCGGTATCAATTAGATTGTTATTTGTAATGGAGTGAATAATAAAAAAAGTAAGTTTGGGCATACAAAGACTCCTGCGCAACTACTAAGTTGCTTCATAGGTTCCTCGCACCAGTTTGATAATACCAACACTAATGAAATTAGATCTTAACAGCCCTGGACCCTCGGGAATTAATATGAATGTAAAGAAATGTGTAAGTGTGTTGTTAATATTATGAGTAGAAGTATCCATAACACATTAAAACGCAACATCAACAACAGAAACAACAAAAACGACAGCAATAATATTTCCTTATAAAAAACCTTTAAACGTGTTTATCAAATCGTAATTCTGGGAAATTAACACGAATGATTTTCAAAACATTTTTTTAGTTCGCTATTTGTTGCGTTTGTAAGCGAGAGAGAGAGAACGCGTGTGTCAATGGGTTTGTTTGTTTGTATTAAAATTGTATTTTTACTGTCAGTTGGTTTATTAAAAACAAGATTTTAGTGCTTTTTCTGATGTTGCTAACGTTTATTGTTGTTATAAAATGTTGCTAAAGGTTAGGCAGAGCATAGTATGGTGATGTTGTACAGTAGATTCGCGGAAGAGTTTACTAACATAGAAGTAGATAAAAAAAAATCCTCGCGATTTTTAGCGTACAAGTGCCGTATTAAGAAAAAATGTCAACAAATCTGTACAAAACAACGCAAATCCGATGAGATCAACAGTAGAAGGTTGAGAGTTTGATTAAAATTCCTTAGAAATTCTATGAAAACCATTGGCGTTATATCTGTGGTTACCACCCATAACAGCCTAACTCGATTTAGGACACGATTGAGTTGTGTGTACCATCGTATTCAGCGTGTCCAAAATTTTTAATATTTGTGTATGTTATAGGAAGGCAATTAACCCTAAAAAACCTAAAAGCTTAAGTTATTTTTATAAATGACTACTTTTGCATAACCGCCCAACTCAATTTGGGATAACAACATATATAAAGATTAATTTTGCAATATTGCCTAAATCAACTTAAGCCGTTATTCTTTAAACTTTATGAATTATTATATAGGAATAGCAACCTAACTAAACATTAGAGATCGAATCTGAAAAATTTTGGCAAAGAATAATAAATTATGTCAATTCAGGCGCACTGAAAGTTTTTTATTTTATCTGGCACAATAGCCTTACTTATCTTTAACCTTTTGGCTTTCTTTTGTTCAGCAATTCATATGAACCTAAGTGACTTTTTCGGTAATAACTTTTGACTACGAGAATAAACAACTTTTTTTTTCTTTGGAATTTGTAGCAAAGTTTTTCAAAAAAAGCCGTCTCCTGGTTTTAAGTGAAGATTCCAAACATTAAGCTGCTGTACTAAAAATATTAAAAACAGACATAGGCTGTTATGACTTGTGACCACAGATATAGTGGAGTATCTGAAGTAATAATAAAGTAGTCTGAAGCAATGATAAAAAAGCGTCATAAAACTCTTAAAACACAGGAAAACAATACATAACCCGGAATATGCAGACTTCAAACAAGTTTGTATAAAAGTTTTTAAAGCAACGCAAGCGTAATTGTGCAATGACTGACCCAATTTTAATATCAAGAGCTAAGCCGGAGTCCGCGATACATACTGCAACCTGAAAAAAAATATTAATGACAATATTGGTTGTCTGTCAAGTTTTAAGATAAGATGCAGAAACGTTATCTGAAAATATTAACTAAGAACTCCTTTTAGGACCAGCAAGCGCAGTTTCTTTTTTGTGATGCTGAAAACTAAAGGGTTAAATAAGCCAAACCAATGACTTGGCATAGACACACTTTGTTTCTGTTTGCAAATAAACAACACAAACATACATATTTCGTACAAACATCAATTATTCATCTTTTTGTTGTTTCAATAAAGGCAGGCAACGTTTGTGTGGCGAAAAAAATATAAAAGAAAGATGATGTCTGCTGTAAATTCGTGGATCATATATATGAATTTACATCGTAAAAAGAAACCAATTTCTTGATTTTGTATACAATTTTTTTTATATGTTTTCGACTACTGGGGCTTAATGTCACATGCCAACTCATGATGGGACATATATGTCCCACCCCAAATCTCTTCCCTGGGTTGGGGCACACAAAAAAAAAGATAAATATTAGTTTAATATGCATATCTTTGTAAAAATAGCCCAATATAAAAGCTTGAAACTAACTAATCGTCTCCCGTACCGCAAGGGTTAAATTGTTTTTACGAAGAAAGGAATTTTACAACATGAAACGAATTAAAATTTATTGATAATTTTTAATTCTGTACTGAAGAGATTGTGTGGTTACAATCGAAACATGTCAGGGCAACCTGTCCGTGAAAACCTGTGTTCGATCTCCAGCTCAGCCAAGAATAAAAATTATCAATAAATTGGATGTAAAATTCCTTCCTTCTGTAAAATAATTTAATGAAAATTTTATTTGATGAACTCAAACCTAAATAAATATCAAAATTTAAAATTGAAAATGTTTATATTTATAGCACTTGGGACATTTCGATTAACTTTATCGGTATTCTACTGTATTTTGTTTGTTATTTGGAGTGTTGCTGTGATGTTTTTATATTGTTGCTGTATGTTTATTTCTTGATTTGTTGTTTGTACTGTAGATTGTTAAGGTTTTCATGTTGTTGCCAGCTATTATTGTTCTTGTTGTAGTGGTTGCTGTTCTGTGCTAGTCGTTTTGAGTACTTAACCAATAAACGTATTAAATAATCCAATTTGCCTGAATAGACAACATCGTTTTATTCTTAAACTTTAGCTTTTTACTTATTTGTTATCAATTTGTCCTACAGAATTTCAGTTTTAGATTTGACAGTTAATTTATACACAATTTATTTATTTATTTACAAGTAGTAATTTTATTAATTGTTATGTTTTGCTTTATTATTTGTTTGATGATCTTTAATGAGTACTTTTTAGCCAGTGTTGCGAACACTCATTTGAATAAGAAGCCCAGATAAATTTGTTTTTTTTCACTAATAACTTGTTTTATACTATTAAATTGTTTTTATTATTATATACTTATTAATTTAAATATATTATTTTATTATAATTTAATTAATTGTTAATATAAATGCTAGATAATGGAATTTTAATTATAGTTATTAAACTATTAGATTCTTATATTTATTTTATTAAATATAGAATTCTTAAGAAATAAGAAAAAAACTTTGAATCACAGCTTAATGTTATTATAATTAATCGTACATATTAAGTTTAATTTTAAAAATACTAAAATAATAGGGAAAGTTTTTTTTGTAAGGATCGGTCTAATGTAAATGTTTTTAAGATTATTGTGGGTATCAGCATCAATTATTCTTTATATTCATACTGAACGGATCGAAATTATTTTTTTGAAAAATAAATACGATTCGTTCCGTTTCGACTAAAATAAACTTGCTTTCAAATTGCTGTTCTATTGGCACACCGCATGGTTCTATTCGAAAAGCTTTTTCCACTGACAGCTTGCAGTTGGGAATACGGCGTTTTCTTCTAGTTCCTAAGGCCAAAAAGCCGAGACTCGAAAAATATTCAATATGGGTAAGAAAAATGAAAATGAGAACAATCAATGTAAAAAATTATATGTTTTTAATTTAAAGAGTTTTCGAAATGTCTAAATTTTTGTTAAATAGTTAGCCCCGTTTTCACAACTTACCGATAGCTAAATGTAGGCATTAACTGGCTTTATAAAAATTTGCTTTAACCTAAAGTGAGCGATAAAGTAAATTAAGGTTCATCCCACCTGGTAGGTCAAAGTAAAGTTGTAATAATGGAACAATTTTTATACGGCCGAAAGCTAAGGGCAGGATTTTATAAAGCTGGGATCACACGATTGCCGCAAATGCACCAATATGACACTGTTATTATTGTGCTTTATTGACGCACCGAAATGAAAGAGTACTTTTGCAGTAAAATGCAGTAAATGAGTAAACTGAAAAATTTGCTCTCACAAAAAGCTGTTGTGCAAAAAAGTACGCGAACGCAAAATTTGTAAAAATTCGTAAAATAAAGGCAACAGCTGATGGCAAATAATTGAAGTGTTGAAAAATGTTTACACTTTTGACTACTTAACTCGTTTTCTTATCGGTACTCGATTAAAAACTTTTTATAACACGAAAATTTTTGGAAAATACAAACAAAATATTTTATTTAATCTTTCATATTTGTTTGTTTTTAATTTTATTTGATTTTACTAATATGTATCGGGTTAAATTATATAAAAGAATCTAAAAAATTAACTTAACAAAAAAAATTTCAAAAGTTTGTATTTAGCCAAATAAATGCTTCACAAACAAGATTAATTTATTAATAGTTATTCACTTTTTGTTTTGGTTTAATTTTTATTTCACCTTTTCTTTTATTTAACAATTTTTTCACAATTTATATGCATTTTTTTTGTTACTTTTGTTTGTTTGCCTTTTGGAGCATATGTTTTTTTGATTTACTAAATTTTACTGCAAAAATTTTTGCAGTAAAAATTTGTAAAGTCTCTTCAACAATTTCGTATGTTAAGGTTCGAATAGAATTATCTTTAACAAAAACATTCGCACAGAACAGCTAAATATTCTTGTGAACATACATACTTTAAATAATTAATTAAAAAAAGGCGAATATTGGCGCGTATTGCGTTGTTTGATTGCCGCACAAGAACACAATAAATATTGGTGCATTTTTGTTAGTTTTATTGACGCGCGGTAGCATAGTAAACAGTCACACGATTGCCGTACCAGGGTTGCATTTGATTGGTAAAAGTAAGCACAATATTGCCCTAGGTTGGTACATGATCCATTTGGTTGTGCGTTCACACGATTGGGGTATTAAAAAGTGTGAAAATTGGTGCAGTGCGGCAATCGTGTGATCCCAGCTTAAGCCATATTAAAAGACAACCTTAATTTAACCTTCCAGGTATGGTTAAGGATTCATTGAACTTATCGCTCACTTTAGGTTAAAGTTAAGTTGTAAAAGTTGAACACGTTTAACATGGCCGATAACATTTACCTTTAGCTATCAATAAATTATTATAGCGGACCTAAGACATGTACGTTTATTAGAACCCATTCGAATATCTGGATAATTAAGGTTTAATTCACAAAATCTTATGTATTATCTGTGAGTGTCTGTGTCTAATTGTATGTCTAGTTGCCTTTAATCTGGGTGCCTTTATTATTAAATTATGCTCATAAGTAATATTTACGCAACTGACCAGATAATATTTTACCTCCCCACTCTCCCCATGCCAGCCCACTTCTCAACTAAGTTGCATGGTGTCTAAGTAGTATTTATCTCTGACGACTATGTGTGTAACAGTTTGTACTAATACTCTATGGAGTGGCGATCTGAGGAGTGGGGCAAATGCGGCAACCAACAACTAACGAAACATTGGCGCAGTAGGTGTAACCATATCCAGTGTTATGCTGTCTGTTCGTTAATTGCGCACATGTCTTGACTCTTGACGTATGTTGCTTGTCTTCTTGTTTGTTTTGCTGGGCCATTTTCTCTGTGAGCGTTTTGTATTTTTTTCTTTCTTCTCGTTGTTTGTTGTATTCCCCACTTTATTATTAATTTTTGGGTTTTATTTTGTTGCTGTTATTGTTGTTGTTGTTGTTGTATGTATTTGGCTTGTTCACTATGATATTAATTACTTGACGTCCATTTCAGTTAAGTACTCGTAACTAATCGTGGCTACAGTGGGACATACATAAATACATGGTGCTCTTGGTTTTCTTGTGCCTGTGTGTGTGTTGGGGAAAATGAGTGAATTTATTTTAAAGTCTTTCACTGCTCTTTAAGGTTATTGCTGTTGTTCACTTTTATTTTTATAAGTATTTCGTTTTTTTCTTTCTTGTTTACCCTCTACTACCACTAGTCTCAAGCATGTCCGTCTGTATGCGTCCGTCCATCATTATTTAAGTCTTCAGCGAAATAAAGTTATTATAATTATCATTAATTCATTGGAATTAGTCCATTAAAAAGCATGGAGTGTGCGTGTATACGACAAACTCAAGTCAACTCATTCAGTCAGTCATCCACTTACTCGTTTAACGCATTTATGTATGAATGTATGTAGTTTACTTAAACGTATATTTACAGCTGGCGTGTTGTTCAGGTTTTAAAGGGGTTGAATCGTGATTATGGGAATTTGGATGTAATGAGCAATTTATTAGTTTAATGCTTCAGTTTAAAGTTTAAGATCAGATTTGCTGGAAAAGCTCAGAAAAACCAACATTTACCTCTGTTACAATTTCCTTTACGCATTACACTTTTCCCTAACAGAAGCATTACATTAACCTTGCTTAAGGCCCAAATACACTGCTCTAAATATTCATTAAGCATTGTGGTAGTTTTAGTGAAATGTGTGACACATCGACGATGCTTGATGGAAAATCAAAAAATATAGATATAGATTGACAAGTGTATTTGGCCCTTTATAAAGTATTTTCTTGTAATTCGCACAAGCACGTATCTTAGATGCTTAATGACTCACGTTCAACAAATCTCAAGCAGTGAATTGTTTACAAATATTTGCAGTTCGGCTTGTTTGTCTAAATCATTCGTTAATTGTTAATTAAATAAGATGGATTCACTTCATACACTTAAAGAAAACACATTTTTCGATATGGTCAACTCCAACAAAACTTTTTTAAACGAAAAATTTTCAAACTTATGGTTACTTTCACATTATTATTGTCACCTGCAACCATATAACAAATTACTCCTCCATTAAGAAGCTAGAGACGTTGTTATGGTTGCCTTCGAAAACGTTGCTCTCTCTTTTCAAAGAGCTACAGTTATTATTCTTTCTTCTTGTAAATGTTTGTACTTACAAAATAAGTGATCTGTAGTAAAATCGATATGCACTCAAATGGGGACCTCCATTGTAAATGAGTTACTAATGAGTTATTGTATTTGATACATTTCTCATTACAATTTACGTTAATTGTTAGGAGAAGATTTGTTTGACATTTGGGACAGAAAATTGAAATTGGCAGCACCGTCTTCTGTTATTTAATATTTTACAGTTCTGATGGTTGGTACACATTTTGCCACATGTTTATGCAACCAGGCATTTTGCGTTCTTGGTTGCGTAGTGTGTAGTCGAATTATCGTTCAATACGAAAAACTAATCTGGCAATTTTCCTTGATAATTTTGTTAAGTGATAAAGGACACTTTTGATTTAATGGAATTGCCGGCTTTAAAGCATCTGCAGGTGGTTCAAAAAATTCAAACTATCCGCTTTAATGGATACCCATGAAGCATTATATTAATACTTGTCGCACTTGATCACAAAGATGGTATTAACTCCAAATTTAAAAATTTTAAGGAGAAGCAAAACAATATTAATTTTATATTAAAGGCTTATAAAGGGTGGTCCAACCATAATGCACGATGTTAATTGTGAGTCACACCTTAACGTCAAGATTTTTGCCCAACTTAATTTGACAATTTTTTGTTTTAGTGTTTGACAAATTCAAACATGGAGATGTACACAATTGAACAGCGCTTAAGATTGTTGAAGCCTTTGTCTAAAATGGACTTTCAAATCAGAATGCATTTCGTGCACTTATGGATTGGGTTTTGGTCAGCAAAATAGATTTGTTAACAAGCAGAACTGCCGCATTTGGACAAATGAGAATCCACGAGTGATTCTTGAAAAGCCGATGCATCCACAAAGAGTGACTGATTGGTGCGGTTTATGGACTGGCGGCGTCAACGAGCAGTATTTCTTCGAAAATGAGGTCGGTCAAGTAATTACGCGAGATATTTTGGCCAGAAATTGTGGATATGAATCTGGACGATATGCAGTGCCAAACAGCCATCGAAACAATGGCTGTCTAATCTCACGTCGTGGCGGTATTAATTGGCCGTAACGATCATGTGATTTGACACCGTTGGACTTCTTTTTTTTTGTGGGATTTTAGAAAAAGAAAAAGTGTACGTCAACAACAGATCAACGACATTAAACCTTAATTATGTCTCAGAGTCATTGCAAATATGGTCCATCGGATAGAGGTATGCCACCGAAATCTTGATGAGCATTTGGCCGGTATAATTGTTGGAAGTCCTTCTATCATAATAAAATATATTAAGATGATTCTCTGAACACTTTTTGTTTTATTTACAAATAACATGGTGCGTTTTGGTAGAACCACAATTTATAAAAAGAAGTATTAAACCAGCGGCTTCATAGTCGCAAAGTGGACAAAATAGCACAATATTTTTTTTTTCGGGTAAAAATACGTTTTGATTTTTTCAAAAAAGTAAAAAAATTTCAAGTTAATACCTCTTTATCATCAAGTGCGATATGTAAAATGTAGTACAGCCTTTAATACTTTTACGGAGAAAATCTTCTTTGTCCATCAAATATACCCAAAGAGCCTCTTATACCTACGTATATATTTAGGCCTGTGGTTTCTAAAAGAACAATGGGCCACCTCAAACTGATACCATTAAGTTCTGTTCAATGATTTAGCTTAAGACCGCTTTGCGTTATCTCGCACTCAAGTTGGCGCCTCCATACGTGCAATGGACGGCCTCTTCTTCACTCATACTATCCAAGGGCTTCCAGTTGGTGGCGGCCTTGCTTTGTCTCCTGTGGACCTGCGTAACGTATGGCTAGTCCTTCGCCATTTGCGATTGAGTATTTTAATCTGGATTGGATGTTGACAAATCAAATCTGCTCTATGAAAGTGCGTTTGATGTTGTTGCATTGCAAAGGATCCGATCATCAGTTGACAAACACCTGCACAGTATTTATATCAAGTGGCACGTCTCGCTAGCAGTTATGACTATGGATTTGACACAGGTATTGAACAAAGAGCGTCTTAATGAATGAAAATCCTTTTCTATTTAGAAAAGACATGAAATTTTCAAATTTACTTAAGGCCAGTTTACACGGTAATACAATGTATTACGACTTTGTAGAATCAAAATATTATGAAATTCTCTCCGTGTTTAAAAGAAAAAAATAAAAATCTGTTGTATGTATTTTTCATGTTTACACGGATGGTATAAGTAAAATCAAAAATAATAACAAAAAATCAGATGGTTACAGTTTTACAATTTTTACAAAAACAACATAAAAATTTTCTGAGTTGAATTTAGTTGTTTTTGTAATTGTATAAAAATGCTACCACCTTCAATGTACTCTGTTAAAATACACCCCTGGTGTGATGAAAATACATAAGTTTCTAAAATGGTTTAGAAAAAAACCATTTACCGACCGCTTGTCAGATTTTCTGTACGTATTCTCTCTTACTCAATACATTTTGCTTTTACATGGAATGATTTTTCTCATTCTACATAATGTCGTAATACAATGTATTACCTTGTAAACTAGCCTTTATCCCATTGAAGCACGTAATTTTGATCAGACTTCGAATGCACTAATAATGAATGATTTCTTTGCACACTCTGCCCAAAAAAAAGTAGGCCCGTTCCCAACTGAAACTAGCTTTATTAAAATGTGACAAGTTTTTTTAATGATCTCAATAATCATGTGCAGAGTGGAGTGAAGTGTGTAAATTTAATGTTGTCGTTGTTTCTAAAGAGTTGTTGCTTTTCCATTTACTTTTTATTTTATTTTGTTTCTTTAATAATATATTTATGAATAAAATAAATTGGTCTAAATTTATGAAGAGAATTGAAGAGATTAATAAATAATTGCTAAATAAAATAAATTAAATTAACGAAGCAGAGAAGAAAAAAGGGTTGCTCAACTATTAAATTGAATAAAAGTATTAACTTGGCTTTAATGGAGTGTAGGTGTGTTATTCTTATTTTCTAGCAATTTATTTAAACAATAAAGTTGACAAAGAAAGAAATAAAATACAAAGTGTCATATCATTGATTAACCATCAGTAAATTTATACAAAAAGCTTAAAACTTAAGATCATAAACAGTCGTTATTTTACCATTTTTTTTACATTGGAAAATTAAAGTAAAGCTCAAATGTTGCTCTGTCCCTTTTGATATCGATTCATTTTTGTATTTTTTCTCTTAAGGCAGACTGATCAGAGACAAACCGATCACAATCTTTGATTATGGCACCCTGCGACGGCAGCTAAATGTCTTTATATTCTATTGTGTCTTTATTAACATTATTTTTCTTTATTATTGAAATTCTGTTAAAACTGTTGTCGTTGTTCTTGTTGTGGCTGTCATTTAAGTTGTTTTTTTAAATTTGAATTTGACACTTTATTTCGTTTTATGATTAAATCCCGAATCAATCCCAACCAAACAGCCAGCCATGCAGTGTTTATAGATGAACACTGAGATCATATAATTTAAGTTTTTATAATTTTTATTGGTTTCGAAGACTCTCGCTATGATTAACCAACCAAATTAAATCAACTCACCGTAATCTGTGGCATTTTATTAGAAATGGAAAGAAGAAGAGCCAGTCAATCAGTTGAGTGAGACATTTATTTGTGTTTGACGAAAAGCTAACTGCTGTGACAGAGGCGCCCAATTTAAATTGAAGAGATCTTTTATTTTCTCAAAAAGATCACTTGCGATAGTATTTAATAAAAAAAATTGATAAAAATGAGTCTCAAACGTTTTAATGTGATTTCTAGAAGCTGCAAAAATAAAAAGATTTTTAACTTTCTACTTGGATTTTCTTTTTTTTAGAAACTAATGAAGTTGATTGGAGCATAAAGTAATTAACGGTTTGTAAATGACACTTAAGCTTTGTGTTTTTATAATTAAATTATTTAGTGAAGTATTGGAAACGATTTTGGATTCCAGGAAAATTTGATTTGTTGAAAATAATAAAAAGTTAATCAAGATATTGTAAATTTGTTAAGTTGGCAGAAAATAAATAGATTTTTAAATAAAAATTGTACTAAGTTGATGTTTATTTTACCGCTTCTAACTTTTTTGCTGAATAAGCTTTTTATAACCACACCAACTTAGTGGAGAGGGTTTGTACTGGGGTTTGAAGCTAAAAATCACTTTCATAGACAATCTAACCATGTCCGTTCGACTGGCTGTTCATGGAAACTTTGTGAGCAGAGTACAGGTCGCAATTCTGGAGATGATTTGACAAAATTTGGAACATAGGTTTTATACGGAACAAGCCTTTTGAAAATGGGGTGAATCGGTCCATGATTTCACATATCCTCCATACAAGCTTCTTTCCGGAATAGAGCCTGTAGGCCCATAAACCTTATTATTATGTTTAGATTTAATTAAAGATGATTATCTTGCCAAAGATTATTGGAATCGGTCCATAGTATTGAAATAAAAATTAGGGACACGAACTAACAGCTACTATGTGATAAGAAAACTTTGTGCTGACAACTGCAAAATGAACCATAGATCCCATATAAATACCATACTAAAGTCACTTGACGGCAAAAAATATCATACAGATGAGGATATCTGAATAATAATAACAGGGAACTTTAACATGAATCTCAACCTCATAGCAAAGTTTTATTCTAACGGGTCTGTGATTGCCCCACGTGCTGTGGAGTCGGAATCGGAGTTGAAAAGTCGGAGTTTAGATTTTTGTACCGGAGTCGGAGTCTGAGTCATAGAACGCACAAAAACTCACGACTCCGACTCCAAAATTTTGTGGCATAAAAATTTTTCTAATATTTTTCCAAATAAAAAATTTTTAACAGGATCTGCTTTAAAAATTTTGAAGTTGCAGAACTCGTTCGTTTAAAAAATTAAAAAATTGTGACTTAAAATTGCAGTTGGTAACGTTCTACTCACCAGACATTTTCAGAACTAAGTCTTTGCATTTTCTGTAACAAAACTCGCTGGTTCACTATTATTTGAAGTGCGCCAAGATATCGTTGATGAAAAAGAGTCGAATTAGGAAATTTGGTTTAAGAATTTTGTACTTATTTTAAGAAATTCCGGGAGTGATTTTCGAAAGTAATCCCATTTAGGATTGTTTTAAGTACGTTTAAGTGTTATTCGTACTTGAATTTTTGAGTACGACTCCTACTTAAAATAAGTATAAAAAACTTAATTTATCCCTAGTGTTTTTCTTTCTGTGAAGCAACATCAGAAACATCTTCGCTAATCCCTTCTTGATTCTGGGAAAAGCACCAGCTACATCTCGCTCTATCATTCCGACGTAGTTAATGTCGCCTGCATATGGAAGGATAATGTTTCCTTTGGTATTAGTCATGCCTGTTTCATTAACTTCTGATTTGATCAATATTTATTCCATCAGTATGTTCCCTGTCTAAGACCTCTTGTGGTGGTAAACTGGTCGTATATGTCGCTGTCTGTTTACTGAGGGACACTCAGACTCATTCTAAGAAGGCATACAAGTTTTGATAGGATCTCATATGCAGACATATTTTCAAAAAAGTACGAAAAACAGAAGTAAGGAAGAACATGTAAATTAATTAAAAATAGATAATCATTAGAAAAAGGAAATTTCGATCTATCAAGTGTTAAACACAATTTGGTTTAAAGATTGATGTTTGACTATTGACTCACAGAAAAAATTATTAGTAGTTTTTTATCAATTAAAATAATAATTTAAAAAGTATTTAAACATAATGGATGTGATAATTGAAACAATTATTTTTTATTGTTATGTTTTTATTATTCGGCTTGAGGTCTGTTTATAAAATATAAAATTAAAAAACTCTTGTTTTTGTTTTAATTTTTATTATTTATTTGTTCCAATATTTCGACCAACTTTGTTGGTCATCCTCAGGGAAATATTATGATCTAAAAATATTATACATTTTAAAACATTTTTCTTAATTTTAATAACAAACAATTAATTTACTTAATATTTAATGCAGTGTTGTCCGATGTTGTCTTTTTAAGTTCTCTTCACTGACTGTCTAATAATTTTCTTTTGTTTATTAATCTTGTTTATTGTATGACGATATATGTGAGCGCAATTATCGGTATCAGTTTTGTAGTTAATTCTCTTTTCGTTTGGTGTATTTATAATATGTAGCATCTCCTTTTTTATTGTTGAAAGAAAATTAAATATATAATTTTGATTTAATTAACATTTTAGTTGTTTTGGAATAAATTTTTAATTAAAATATTAATTAAACAACAAAACATTATTTCATTTAAAATAAAATAATTTTAACTTGTGAAAATGTTGTTGGAAATTGTCAAAATTAATCAATACATTGTTTGAAACGGCAAATTTTTTTGATCATTTTTTTTTAATTAAAATTAAAATTATCATTTATTGAAAAAAAAAATATTCAAAATATTAAATTTTTACAATTTTTAGTAATCAATATAATATAAACAAATGGGTTACTTGATTCAATTAATTCTGTATAAATTTAGTGATTAGAGACAATTTTTAATTTTTTCTGGGCTGCCAACAGTCGTCGATGGCTGTGAGTGTTAAACGACAAACCCCTCTGAAGAGATCGAGTGGTTGCGATTGAAACGCCTGGGTTCGAGCCCAGCATCAGTCAAGAATGAAAAATTATCAATAAATTTTAATAAATTTCATGTTGTAAAATTCCTTTCTTCGTAAAATATCAAAATTTGGTAAATATGTAAAAGTTTTTGTGAACTTGGAGCAACATAAACAACAACTTCGAAGACAACAGTTACAGTTTTCATATTCGTTCAATTTGTATTTATATTAATAATATTTAAATGATTTTGTTATTCGTGCTTAATTCCTAATTTTTATTTTTTGATAAAAACACTGATATTTATTGTTGATGGGATAAGCTATTTGATAATATTAAAAATAAATAAAATTAATTAAAATTTCTATCAAATTGAAATGGGTAATTAAGGATCAAAACGTTTACAAATACTTATTTCAAATTTCTTAATTTTCTCGATAGTTTAGTCGATTTACGAGAAAATTTATGAGGAATTTCAAATCGCTCTTACGCTCTTTATAGAATCAGTAGATTTAGTATTTTCTTGAGTTTTACCAAGGAATAACAGGATTTGCGTGCTGAACGCCACAAAGCAAAAATACATGAAAACGGTCATATACCCTTACTTTGGCCCGTACATGCCGCTTATTTTCGCTTGTCCATTAAAAAGTAATTTGACTGAGTTAAACCAAAAATCTTAGTCAAAAATATAACTTTCTTTTTCCCTTCTTTTATATTCATGCATTATTATTACGTTCCATATCGAGCGTTAGTTTTTCTCTTTATATTTGTGATCTTTCCAACACTGTTAATTTTTATAAGCAGTTTGAAGAGACACACGAAATTAATATTTTATATGCAGGTGCGATTAATCTTAAAAACGGTTTTCAAGAGAGATTTTCCATTTTTCCATTTCTTTTTTAAGAAGTTTATTTTGCAAATGGGCAAACTCAAATTGATTAAATATAAACGTATTAAACAATTATTTTTAACATATGTCACCTTCTCCGAGAAAAGGGACCTAGTGTGTGAAAATTAAGCTTTGAGAAAAACGCGTTGAAAGTTATTCTACGCCATTTTAGGTACCAGAATCCACTCTTAAGTTCAAACCCGTTTTTTGTTACACTAGGTCCCTTTTTTCGGAGAAGGTCACATATATTGCTTTAATTTATGTTTTTGGTTTTCCGTAATTCTTCGTAACGTTCAAGACATTTGTACAATTTTTTTCCATTATGTTTTGTAGCCAGGAGTGATAGAACTCACAAGCGTAATTCTTTTTTTTAGTTCTTTAAACTTCGTATTTTTAAAAGCAAATAATTTGTCTAGAATTTCACGCTTCAAATTTTGATATTCAACTTTAAAGTTTTCAGGACGGTGAGAAGAAAGAATAAAGGGGGCTTTATGTTGACAGCTTTGAAGGGGGATAAGAAAGTAATTGAACAGCGTGTAAACCTGGACTTTATTAGCCTAATCCACTTCCATTCATTACAATTACACTTTTGAATATTTGAAGAAAAATTCGTAATGTTCTCGTCAATATTCGCGTACCAAATGCTTTCTAAACTTTATGATGAGACGAGTATGAGGGAATAATATTATATAGTGTGCTTAATCAATATGGAAAATGAATGTAATAAATGTGTTAACCCTACAGTACACACAGAAAAAAATACCAATGTAAAATTAACATGGAAAAATGTTGATTGAGAATCATGTTGCATTTCTGCAAAAGTATGCCCATTATTTAAATATATCATTATTTCATATTAATTTTAAATTAAAAATATTAAAATAATCCTAAATCACGCTTATTTAATATTATTCACTGTTAAAATAAATAAAAAAAAAATATTAAAATATAAATAAATATGGATTCGATATTGAATCCATAAAAAACCTGTTTTATATTAAAATTAAAAGTGTATCTTGTTAAATTAACATGCATACATAGTTAAGTATGTTAATTTTTTTATTTTGATTCTTTAATAAGAAGACAATTCCCGTATTCTTTTAATTAAAATTATTTAGTTAAATAGTACATCAAGTTTTCAAAGTAGAATGATGACGAAACCCATATCGGGCCATTCTGCTGATTGATCTGTTAACAAAGGAGACTACAAAATAAGTGAAACATGTGTTACAGGGGTAAGTGTTTTGAATTATTCTTAAATAAATGTATATATTGTCTCTAAAGCTTCTTCACACCAATTAGTTTCTACATGAAATTCACGTTGTTTCAACATGAAATAACTTTCATTCAACGTGATTCGGATTGTTATTTCAATATAAATGACATTTTGCTCTAACTTTACTGCAATTTGAAATTAACACGAATCATAGTTATTTTAAAAGAAAAAAATGTTGTTCGCAAGCAATTATAAAATCAGGTTGAATTAACATGAAACACGTATGAAGCAAAATCACCACCGAAAAATTTTAAATCAACCTTGTTTTCGACGTTTTTAACTTGATTTTTTTCTGTGTGTACACGGAATGTAAAAAGCTACATGCGCATGTGGTTCTGACGTAATTTTGTCGTCATCACACAACACGAACTTGCTATTTTGGCTTTGCAGTGTCGTCAAAATTACGTCAGAACCACATGCGAATATGGCTTTTTACATTCCGTGTACTATATATAGGCTTTACCTGTTAAGTATAATCTTATTTTTTATTTTTACCATTTTATGTAGAGTTGAAACAGCGTGGACAAAAAAAAATTATATTTGCTTTTCATTTGACCCAAGTATAAATAAGTTGAATTGTGAGGTCCAAGCGTAAACAAAATTAATTTCCCTTTCGTATAGAGCTTTTCTGTAATAGATAAATATATAGTTAACCCTGCTGAATTAAGGTCCAATTATATATTAGTTCCTTTTAACTCCTACAAGGAGCATAGGTTTAATTAAACCACACAAACAATTACACAAACATATGAATAAAGTTTGGAGCATGTTTGTGTAAATATTAAAAAATTTTTTTATTCACAGAAACATTTTGTCGCTGTTGTCATACTGTTTCGTTTATGTGGCCTTAAAGTAATTTAAATACGTCGGCTCGAAGCTGCAAGTTAACTCCGTTCTTTTCAGAGCGGGCAATCGGTACTTTTTAAAACACGAAGCGAAAAAACGATCTCTATTCTATTTGAAAAGATATAAATTAGAAATTAATGGTCTTAAATGATCTAAATTAAAGTATAAGACTGCACTCTTAATAGCCACTCTCTTATATTGAATTCAAAAATATTGACGAAAATCAACATCAACCAATTTGAATTTGCCAAATTTTTAAAAGTCCAATTGATCTATCTGCGCTATATTAAATGAAACCTAATCACTGAAATACAGTTCTTGAAAACCCCCTGTGTAAAACTCAGTTGCTGCAACATCGCCATAATTCAAAAATATAAGTTTTACATAAAACGACTTTAAAGTATTAAAATTACACACAAAATAATTTAAAAAAAAAATTACTCAAGAGTTGAGATTACAATATCTTTATAAGAATGATTAAGTATGCATTAAGGATTTTAAGCCAAAATTTAAAATTTTTACTTAATTCATTGTTGCAGCCAATAAGCGATATTAAAGTGCATGAATTTTTACGTGTTCGTAAATATTTTTTAAATACCCTAAACTATAAAGGTTACCATAAAGTAATACTCATGACAAAAAAAAAAAAAAAATAAACCAAAAAACCGACCTCTTTATATCAATCAAAGTAAAAATTTCAAACAGCCAATTGACGTTCTTCGCCAAAGTATCTACCAAATTTGCACATCAATCATTTGAATGTGATCTATCAGAAAACCAACCAGCATAACTGATCAAGTAAAAATAGCAGACAAGAAAAACATGGACAGAAAAAAAATTAAAAACAAACAAAATTATACTGATCACTAGATTATTTATATTTTGCACAAATTAATTTATGCGAAATCATCATTTTCTTCATCAGCCTCATCGATGGCAAAGGAGACATCATTTATACAAGACAATCGATGGCCAATAATGATACTAATAATATGAATTTTATACAACCGCAATCCGCGCTAATGATGTTGGACGCTGTAGGATCGATCAGTAGTGTTAGTTAGTAGTGATCGTCATCATGATGAGTGAGGAGTTTTTCATTCATTTATTTATATTTTTTCTTTATAAATAAAAACGAATACGCAACAGGCATAATTAGTCAAACGCCAAACTCTCCATCCAGCTTCAAGTCGAAGCGAAACGTAGCCAACCTGATGTTTAAACATTTGATTACATGTGTACGATGATACAAACGATCCAGGTATTTTAAATTCGTATTAATAAATACAAGCAGACGTTCCAACGTATAAACGGATGGATACACGGACGGACAGGTACACACATATCTTCGAAATAAGTTTTCGAAAAAGATTAATACAACAAAATTAAGGAAAATAAATAAATGTCACCACACTACAAGATTGTTATCGCATTTAACAATAATTACCCTGATATGGGATGTGGTAACTAATCTGTTATGTTTTGTTTTAATTTTGTTTTTTTTTTATTATTTTCGTTGTTGTTTTGTTTTGGTGACTTTTATGGAATGGGCTTTTAAATATAAAAATACTTGTACCAAACACACGATCGAATGGGCGCGCGTGCACTCGCTCACTCACAAGCTTTCCGAATGGATTCAAACGTGCTGGATTAACTATGATCATGACTTAAAATAAAAAAAAATAAAATATCTTTACTGGGACACTTTTCTCCTCCCCACCCCCCAACCCAAAGCTCAACAAAGTATTTATTTGGTGTTTTTATTTTTCCAAATGTTTGGTGTGATACTTTTTGTATGTTGTTCTTATTGTTGTTGCCTAAAAGAACTGACTGTTTGTCTGTCTGACGGACTTTTGGACGCAGTCGTTGAATGGCCTGCGTTAAAGAAAAGGTTTATTCAATATTTTTCTGTGTCGTCATTTAAAAGGTGTGTATGGCAACAGGTTCGTCATGCCAACACAAATTGTTGTTAACCGTTCGTCGCAGACAAGACAATTTTAATACTGATGATATTGATGCTAAAGCCGCTGTTATTGCTGACGATGAGGATGTTTTATACGAGTATGTCTTCAAGGGAATTAAGTAATTAATTGTGAATCTTTTCACTTTGATAACATTAAAATGAGGTGTAGTTAATAAAAAAAAGCTGACCCACACTAACACAAACATAAAGAATTCAGTTCGAAGAGTTTGAATCAGTGTTCGAAAATAAAGAGTACATTTTTTGGCGTTCGGCTCACACACCCAAGAACGATATCTATTTTTTAGTGATTGTGTAGACGAACACAACCCTTAATGCCGTTCGTAACTATTTCCAAGTCAAAGCCGAACATTATATATTGTTCTGTTCTGTTCTTCGTTAAAAAAAAAAAACAGAACAATTGTAGTGATACCGTAGAAAAACATTATATATGTTTTACATTGATAAAGAAATGAACAATATTAAAAAATTTAGCAACGACCGCACCACAGCTTGTGTGTTTACTGCGTAATATTTTGTTTCTGT
The DNA here is from genome assembly GCA_949318255.1 of Pollenia labialis. NCBI lineage: Eukaryota > Metazoa > Arthropoda > Insecta > Diptera > Polleniidae > Pollenia > Pollenia labialis. Next base: position 208,213,520 of record OX439139.1, read on the forward strand.
AAAATTAATTTGTCGGCTTTTTTGTTTTTGTAAAAAATGTTTGGTTTTTTACCAGCCAAAAGGGACAAATATTAATGTGCCGAACCGAACACAATGAAGTTTGTGGTTTTTAAAGAAAACCGAACGGAATTAAATGTTCTCATCTTTTGTTGAGTTTGATAAAAACAGTTTTATTTTTGTGTTCGGAAGATGACTAGCAGGGAAACGTTATTTTTTCAATGATTTCCTAAACAAACACTTTTAACGTTTGTGTTTTCCACAAATCTACCGAACCGAACAATAAGGAGCGATATTTAACGTTTTTTTCGAACTCTGGTTTGAATAGTTTTCGAGTACCCTATTATTGTCATTATTATTATTATTATCATTATTATTATTATTATTATTATTATTATTATTATTATTATTATTATTATTATTATTATTATTATTATTATTATTATTATTATTATTATTATTATTATTATTATTATTATTATTATTTTTATTATTTTTATTATTATTATTATTATTATTATTATTATTATTATTATTATTATTATTATTGTTATTATTATTATTATTATTATTATTATTATTATTATTATTATTATTATTATTATTATTATTATTATTATTATTATTATTATTATTATTATTATTATTATTATAATTATTATTATTATTAAAGACTGCAAAAGTTACGACTACAGAGTGTGTAGCAAATGCCCGCTGTTTCTAGTACCATGTGATTTTCATTGTAGAATCCCTTTACCGATCTCTAAGTTATTCCGTACAATATCAGATGTCAATTGTCTGAACTTGCCCATATCAACAACTGACGGTGTAATAAATAATCTTAAGTTATATCTTTATACATAATTTTTTTCTTCCACATCTTATGGTGCTTATTAGCAAGAAATTCATATTAAAACTCGCTTATATGCACAAACAGCACTTAAATAAAAACTATTTTAGTTGGATCAAAGATGCATGTCGAAATTTAAAATTTGTTTTTAAATGTGCAAATTTAGTTTTATTTGGAGACCGTTTTTTAATAATTTTAAAGCAATTGTTTTTGTTTTTTTCATATAAAAATAAAAAACGTGTGATTAAAAATTTTTTTTTATCCATTTAGATTTTTTAATTTGGAAAAAAATGTTTTTTTTTATTTTTTTTTCGAAAAACAATTATATAAAATTCGTTTATGATATTTATCACAAAAGCTGAAAATAATTTTCATATTTTTTCATCGGATGAAAAGATTTAAATAAAATAAAAATGTGTTGATAAACAAATTATATAAAGAAAACAGTAAGATAAAAGAATGTTTATATGCACATTTAAGTCCGTTTTAACAACTTACTGATAGCATAAGGTAGGGTTTTATCGGCATGATAAAAAATTTTAATCGGTTGTACCGACTCTCGATCAGCATCTTTCAAACAAGCAAAATATAACATGGACAGCCGTTGTTATTCTACGATGGAAAGGGCAGATTCATAGATACACACAGATGAACACTACAAACTTGTAACATTCCTCTTTTTTGGGCAGAGCTAAAAACGATTGGGGTTCTGTTTTATTTTACGAATTTTAGTTGCTTTATATAAGAATTTGTTGCTTAAAAAAAAATTTTAATTTAAAATTTGGAAAATTTAAAGAAATTAAGCCGTGTTTATGTAAATACTGTACATATTTAAATTCAGTCCATATACAAGAGAACTATAAATGGCGTTTAAGAAATGGGTTTCAACTTTAAAAAATATTATATTATTTATATAGAATTAATTATTGAAATGAATTCTTAATGTGTCATATGACGAGAAGGAATGTGACAATTTCAATAATAATTACAAATATAAATAGTTGTATGCTTTTCAGCACCAGTTTTGCCCCCCCCCCCCCCCCCCCCTTCATAATCAGCACTCTTTATAAGAATAATTTGATTTTTTTTTGTTTGTGTATTCAATTTGAATAGATGCGAAATGTCATTTAATTGTATTAATTAATTGCAAAACTGTTTTCACTCCTTAGATTTGTGTAATTTTCTTTATTACCATTTTTAATAATTTGCATTTTTATTAAGTTAAGCTGGCAGCGGCAAAAACAACAACACCGACAAATAAAAGGCGAGAAAATTACTTTATTAACTGTTTGTAATTAATTAATAATATTGTACACAATAATGAATGCAGTCATTCATTTATTCATTCATACAGCCCAGTGCAGTTTAGTCAGTCAGTCAGTCAGTCGCTCAGGCATTAATTTGAACGCTGCTGCTGCTGCTGTTTAAGCACTTGGTGTGTGTTCGAATTAAAAATGAGAATGCAATAAAAATCAGTACTCCTACTTGGCTTATAAAATGTAATTTAATTATTGCAACTTTGCACTGGACTTGAAAAAATCTTACTGTAAAAACAGTGTTGCCAGAATTCTTAATTGTTAATACGAGTTTTCCCCACAAGACAAAATGAATTTTTCCTAAAATAATTTCTTCAAATTTTGAAATAAACTGAATAATATTTTTTATCATCAAAAAGTAATTTCAATTTTTGGGAATACAAAATTTAAATTTCAAAAGATTTTGTTATTCGTGCTAAATTCCCAGTTTTTATTATTGATAAAAACACTTGAAATTTATTGTTGATGGGATAAGCTATTCCTATGCGCATTTCACTGGTTGCTTAGGCCAGATCATCAGGAAACTTCATCCATAAAGATTTTAGAAAAACTAAAGATATTAAACCAAATAAAAATGTTAAACGTATAAGACTTATAGCAACAGTTCTACTTGTAATAATATCAGAGCTTAAACAAAACAACATCAACAATAAACAGTGCGTTCATCTCGTCTTACATTCCCCGCTTTTTTATCAAAAAAAAAAAAAAAAAAAACAATTAAAATTTTTGAAAGAGTGCGAAATACAAAATACACATTGCAACAAATGGGAAAACATTTTCTTTCCTTAAATAACCACTATATTTTTTGATCCGCTTTAGTCACCTTACGTCAAAAATCATCATTATTTCAAATTCTATGGTAAGAATTTTTTATTTTTTCTTAAAATGCTCGATTTTGTTATGCAATCCGTCAAAAAGTGTAAATTACGACAGTTTTAAGTCTTTCAAATATAATTTTTTTAAATTTAGCCCTTAGTTTTGGAGTTACTTTTTTTGTTTAATTATAAAATATTTGAACTTAAAAAATTCATAAAAAATTTTAATCAACAAACACTTCCCAGTTTTAGTACTTAATCGCTAAGCTGCATCGTTTAGAAATAAAATAAATTCTATCTCAAGAATATCCATGGACAAATTCCGGTTTTATTCCCGATAAACTGAAAGTACCTAGTTTTGACATTTCTTATCGCAAATTTGTGTAGAGTTGTGTTGTGGTTTTTTAACCGTGTTACCGTCTGCGATAACAAATGTCAAAACTATGTACATTTTTTAACCAAAATTAACCAAAAAAAATTGATTTTTTCCGCTTGTGCCTCAATAACTCCAAAACTAATGGCCAATTAAAAAAATTATATTTGAAAGACTTAAATCTTGCGTAATTCAAAATTGACGGATTTCATAATAAAACTTCAAAATCCTAAACACGTTTCCATAGAATTTAAAATAATGAAGATTTTTGACGTTAGGTGACTATAACGGATTATAAAAATATACGGCCGTATTCATAACAAAAAGTTAGCCACAGTTTGATCACTACGAACAACGAGCTGCTAACTAGAATGCCGATTAAGCTTAGCAGCTTGCACGTACAGAGTTAATTCATAACGAACATTTCTCCATCTGCCATCTTTTAATAAATCAACTCTGAATTTTTATGATGCCAAAAATGCAACACGTTATGCATTAATTATCGCTGAATTTGTAATTTGTTCCTTTTTGTTTTGTTTTTTCCTTCACATATAAAATTCTTAAAAAGTTTTGAAATTTAAATAAATGAAGTAAAAGACAGTAAATTAAAATAAAAAAACAGAATTAAAAAAACCAACAAAATTGTTTAACATTAAAGGGCTGTTTTTCACAAGATGGCAAACGTTTGGCAGCTCGTTAACAAGAATTTAGCAAATCGTTAGCCAGAGTTTGGTTAGTGTATTATGAATAAACTTTTTGCTAACTTCATGCCAAATTTTCATTATGAATATGGCTGTTAGTGTTAATTCAGGGAATTTTTGCTTGTGCATAGTGTTATAAAAATAAATTTTGCAAATTTATTACCAAAAAATAGAAAGTTTATAATTCTGCAAACATTTTTTGAAAATGTACAAATGGTAACATTTTTGGGAAAAATATATCAAAGTATTGAATTTTACAGCGATTTTCCAACGATATTAGTGCTGGTTCACACACGTCAAGTTTGTCTTGTCAAGTCTTGAGCTTTTAGGAGAGAAGGGAAAATCCATTTCTTAAGTGGAGAATAAAAACCTACATGATCGGATATTTTTATCTACTTCTGGTAACACTGAGTAAAATTTGTTAAGGGCTTTCGTTAGTTTTTTAAGACTTTCTGCTGCATTTTTAATTTATGTTCCACTGTTCATACTAATGTCTTCATATTTGTATACAACGATATATTTTCTACAGGGTGCCGCATAAGTAAGTTTTTGCTCTAATTAGGTTTGTTAACGTTTGAAAAGTCTTAGCGAAAAACAAACGACCAACAATTTTGAATTTATTTTGAATGCCATCATTCGATTATTCAGTGATAAAGATAATACCAAAATTTCTTTTATGTTTGGAATCCTCAACCAATTTACCGTTTGGCTTAGCGTTTTCGGCCACAAGAAACTGTCTGTGATCTTCGGCGTGCTGGAGGGCCTCGTGTATGTATTCAGTAAAACCCCGAAACTTTCACCCGACAAGTCCTCAGTATTTTGTGATGTCTAGGCGGTCATTGCAGCGGATTTTACATGTAGGCTTTCATTTAATAAAGCTACACTTCTTCCAGTGCGAATCCAATTAATATCTGGTTTTTCCAACTTAAGCTGGCCACCACGTTCGTGTAATTAAAAGGCTCTCGATGCTTTTTTGATTATTCTTTAAAAGCTTTTATCTAAAATTAAGTGTGGACGCAGGGACTTGAAATTTAAGAATATTTATAGGAAATGCTTTGAAAATAGCACGTAATTCAAATGATTTTATCTTTTTAACATAAAGTGAACATATTTTCAATTTTAAAAAATGCCAAGTTTAAATCAGAAGGAAAACATATGCCACCCTGTATGTGTACTTCACCGCCCGGTATCTGCTGCTGAAAATATCTTGTCTTTATGTAGTTTATTTACAATTTTTTTTATTTTCTCAATACATAATTGCATTTAATGGACAGTGCACATGCAACATTGTTACACTCAAAGGAATATGGAATGTTTTTCTCTGTAGTACATACAATTTAATTTTAAACTTTCATACAGGTGTTAGGTTGACTTTACTAGATTTTACTAATGACAGTTAACACAAAAGCTTAGAGTTTGAAAAAAAACCCACAGATTGGGTTAACAATTATTTATTGAGCAAATTTAACTACACAAAGTAGCTGTAAATTAAAAAAAAAAATACTAATAAAAATGGATTTGCATATTCTGTAAATTTTTGTTAATATTTTAAAGAATATTACTATACTCCTTAAATTAGAGTTTTAAGCGTTTTTCTTTTAAGATGAAAATTCTATTGCCAATACATTTTTAATAAAACAAATCGACCTAGCGATCTGTCAAATAAGATTTTCCAACCGGTTGGTGTTGAATTCGCTTTCTAAAGACTTTACAAATTTATTTGAAACTAATTTCTTAATTTCTGTCACATTTTTTCAGGACTAATCAGAAAATATATTTTTGTAATTCTCTACAATATAATGGTCAGTAAACTCTATTTGATCAAATATGTATTTGTAAAAAATATATATTTTTTTCATAAATTTTCATATTAATTCGAATGTGTAGTCTAAAGGTACGGTCACATATGGCAAACATTTGTCAAAAAATATCAAATATTTGTTTGCCCTAATCTGACCACAAAATATTTTTGAGGGGCAAACAGAAAAACAGCTGATTTTGGGCAAACAAAATTATTTGCTAGCAAACAAAAATGATCCTAATGTGACCATTTAACGTCAAATATTTTCCTCGATTTTAGGCAAATAAATATTTGTTCTTACAAAAATTTTGTAAGACCAAACAGCGGCAAATAAAAAAGCTTTAAATAAAAATTATTGAATGAAATTGAAAAAATTAACAAAATTCAATAATTTATTAATTACGAAAAAACTTATTTATGTAAAACAATTTGTCCTGTGTTGTATTTTTAGCAAAGAGTTGCGCGGTAAGTAGGTTTCAAGATGTTGCAAAATACATTTTTCTTAAGTAAGTAGGTAATTTATTTAATATGGGTATAAAATATGAGCTAATGTTACGAATTATGCATTGCAAGAATGGCGTTTCTATATATAAATAAATACATTTTCGAGAGTGTGCCAGTTTGGGGTCAGTGGACAATCATGGACCCGCCAAAATAAAATTATATAATGAATTTAAGATTTAAATAAAACTTATTAGTGGCGAATAATTTACCGACATCGACATCTTTATGAGATTTTTTCGTCTTGAAGTGATTGTAGCAAATGACCTAGAACCAATTCTCGTCCTACCAAGACAACATTTTCAAGCTATTATAGAAATTATTGCCAAAACCAACATTTATAAGATTATTATGACATTAAAAGCTATTTACAGAAGGGGTATTTGTATAAGAGCTATGGCAAAATATGGATGGATTACAATAACATTTGTCTGTGGGCACAAAACTTTTCTCCAAAAATAAGTTTTTATGAGCAACAAAGATACGCGAAAATTGCAGAAATAGCGATCATTTTTCATATTTCAAATCAGCCATAAAATTGATTAAAAGTCCCTAAAACTATAACCCAATAAAAAAATTTATAATTTTTCGAAGCAATAATTATTAATGGTACATTTAAAAAAATAAGCGCAAGATATACAGAAATGCAGTAAAATAAGTGAAAGAACTCTCAACAACTTTTATAAAAAAAAATAACATTTCAAGTGCTACGGCATTCCCTTACCACGAAGCAGGTTTGTAAGGGAGAATACTAAAAAATAACTGTATCAAAACATTCAGTGTTTAAGGCCGATCGTTACATACAACAATTTTTATATGCGCTGAATAATGCGCTTTATGTGTCAAACATGTATTGCTTCAAAGTGGGAACTCGCCATATAAAATTCATGTCTTCCGTCAGCGCAATGGTAAGCGAAACGCTTATGTTTCCCTTTACAAACCTGCTTCGTTGGAAGCTCCTTATTTTATTGGGAAGGAATGGCAAAAATTCGATAAAAGTGGCTAAATTAGCGGAAATTCGCAAAAATTTGCTAATAGCGGCATGATAGCAAAGTTTAATATGTATTTATTAAAAATCGTTAAAGCTGTAAAGAATCAGAGAAAACAATTGCATCTATCGCGAACATTCACGAAAAATTGCAAACCCAAAAATTTATTTGAAATTGCCAAATCGGTTAAAAAACAAAATGTCGGAAAAAAACAAAAAAAAAATTACAAAAGTAGCGAAAATTCGCGAAAATTTTTAATATTTCAAACAACCCATAAAATTGATTAAAAGGCCCCCAAACTAAAAGGAGTGGTAAAAATTCTGTAAATATTTGTGTGAAAATACGTATTGTTTTCATTATATAACAAACATTTTAAACTAAAAACCAATATTATGTTTTTTTTTGCTAAAAATGTTCTCACATATAAGAATTGAAGTCGATTCGTTTTACTTTCACTAACCCCTTTGCCACTCTAATTAAAAACGAATAAAAACATGTGGAGGTGAATTGTGGAACACAAAAAATGCTGCAGTAATCCACTTTCGAGTGAATTCGGATTCTAGAACACACCCGATTATCTCAAAAATTGCGACATGTACTTTGCGAATAAGGTTAACATCTACAGCTAGCCGGACGGATGGACATTGTTATATCGATTTAGAAAAGGATGCTGACGAAAAATAAAAATGTTGGCCGCAAGTTCGTCCAAGCAGTTTGGATTGAAATTCAGCACTTTTGGTTTAGTAGGAAAAGAGTTATGGAGCGAAATGGAAAACAACCTCTTGAAAAAATCAATATCTATTTACAAAAACTAATTTAAATTGGTGGCGGAATGCACCTTTTATCGTTAAATTTTGCACAAACTCAATTTATATGCCTAGAAATCATATAACTGAATTTCGTGAAGATCGGTCTATAATTTACAATAGATCCTAAGACACTTTATTGCTTGCGTCTAAAACCGTAACAAATAATACTTTAGTTTCATAATGTATGTTAGTTTAGTTGTATAAGGCTGGAAATTACTTTGCCAAATTGCCTTATCCCTTTATTTGTTATCTTAATCCTCTTTTATTTTTAAAACTGCTGTTCTCGCTCTTTTGTACCATAAAACCACAAAAGTTTCCATATTTTGCATAAAAATGTTAATTTTTAGTTTTAATAAAAAGTAGTTTTATTTATTTAATTTATATTTTTGACAATTTGATCAAATATTTATTTTTAGGCAAATATTTTTATATGTGAACACTGGGCAAACATGTTTTCCCATTTTTTATTTGAAGGTATTTTATATCTATTTGAACAAACAAAAATGGGCAAATAAATGTGCGTAGTGTGACCAGCAAATAAAATTTTTATTTTTTTTAACAAATTTTAAAAAAATGCCGGCAAACAAAATTTGAAAAATGTTTGCCATATGTGATCGTACCTTAAGTCTAATTACAATCTTAAAAGTTTTTATACTTTAAAAGTCTTATTCCTTCAATATTTCCAGAAATATTTTTTTTTTAAAAATTTTGAAATTTGTATATTTTTATTAATAAAAAAAATTATTTAAAAAGTATATAAATTTTATTAATGTGATAATTAAATCAATTATTTTATTTTTGTTGAAAGAAAATAAAAAATATAGTTTTGATTTAATTGACCTTTTAGTTGTTTTGAAATAAATTTTGAATTAAAAAAAATAACAAAAACTTGTTTCGTTTCAAACAAAATATGTATTTTAAATTTGTGAAATTGTTGTTGGAAATTTTCAAAATCAATCAACACATTGTTTGAAACGGCAAATTTTTTTTTTAAAGTTTTTTAATTAAAATTGGAAATATCATTTATTAAAAAAAAAGATATTCAAAATGTTAAATTTTTAAAATTTTTAGTAATCAATATAATTATTTTGGTATTAGGTGCAAAATCAACAAATGGGTTTGATTCTATGAATTTGGTGATTAGAGACAATTTTTAATTTTTTCTGTGTGACAAAAAATCAACCAATTGTAGTCGGGACTGTTAGAAAAGAAAAACTCACTGTTTGTTGTTGATGTGTTTTTTTAAGCTTTGATATTGTTACAAGTAAAACTGGGACTCATAATTCTTATTCGCTTTACAGTTTTGTTTAGTTTTTCTAAAATCTTTGGATGAAGTTTCCAGATGATCTGGCCTAAGCAACCAGTGTAATCCCATCAACACTAAATTTCAGTTTATCAATGCATTGTATGGAATGGGAATTTAAAACATTTAAACGAAACATTGTTAATAAATAGACCTTAAAAAATAGTAAATTCCCATTACTTTTTAATTTTATAAACAACAATAAGATCAGAAATGCAATTTCGTCAAAATACCCTTTAACACGAATCACTTTCTGGGTCGACCAGGTCGCAATTTTGAAGATCATTTAATGAAATTTAGTACATTCGTTCTAATTGGGGCGAACCGATCATTAATTTTATATAGATAGCTCCCATACAAGCTGCTTTCCGTTTAAGGGTCTTTGTGCCCACTATCAAACAAATTTTTCATATAACCATACACTGTCGAAATTTTGTTTTTAAATACTGTGGTGTACACTGTTGCCTATTTAGAGATTTTCCCGCTAAATCTAGCGTTTTTAAAATGTCAATCACGGGAAAAAAATACGAGGGAAATCTAGCGTGTTTCCAGCAACTCTCAGCGGCTTATTTTCGCTACAAAAGAAATTTCTCAAATTTATAATTTACAGATATGTATGTGCTCTTCTTTTTGTTTTTCTGGCTTGTTTATGTTCACGGTTTTAATTACTTGTGTAGTTTTAGAGAACTGAAGATTGTATATAACATTTTTCCCCGATTTTCAGTTAGCATTTTGTTAAGCTCTCTTAAAATTTTGAAATTAAAGGTTAGGTAAGGTTATCAGTCTCGATAGATCCTATGCAATATAATTCATTGACTTTCAACTTACTAATTTTATCTAATAGCTTAAAACGGCAAATAATTACCAAAAATAGCGTAAATGTTATAAACTTTTTTGCGTTTACGTACTTACGTACTGGTTTTGCCATTTGGGGTTAAACTGTTTTAATATTCATCTAAGACCCCATAAAGTACATATGTTCTGGGTCCTTGCGTAATTCAAAGTCGATTAAGCCATGTCCGTCTGTTGAAATCACGCTCACTTTCAAATGATTCAAAAGAAAAGGTAAATATTGATATCAAATCGTTTAGAATATACCTCAGCAGTTTGGGATTGAAGTCCAGCACAATCGGTTCAGTAGGAAAAGAGTTATGAATTAAAATGTGGAACAACCACACTAAAAACATTTATAATTTTGTTATAAAAACTAGCATAACTAGTGGCGGAATGCATATATTGATATAAGATTTTGGACAAATTCGTTCTTTATGACTAAAAATCATACTTATAAGCCTTTATTACGCCTAAAACCGTAACAAATAATGCTATTGTAATTTAATTTGGTCTGTCAGTTTTATATGACTAGAAATTACACTGTGAACTTTCCTGCAGATTGGCCCAAAACTTACCATTGACCTCATATAAATCCTTCTCTCGGAAAAAGCTTTAGTACGGTAAAACCGTAACGCTCTTAATCTGTGTTCTATTTTATTAAAATTTTGTCAGTCATATTTATAAGATTATAAATTACTTTATCACAGCTGAATACATAACTCTAACTTATTTTTTTTATTGGAAACCTTAGAATGTAACGTATTTGAGAGTCATATACCTTTGAAAAAGCAACTTATATCTAGATATGTATTTAAAAATAAAAAATATGTAATTTAGTGGTTCTGAAGTCCGATTTGGCGGGAAATGTTCAAAAAAAGTTGGCAACAGTGGTGGTGTATACGTTATGCGACTATACTTTATTACATGTTTTTTATGACTGTTTTTTGTAGGTTTCTTTTCAACCGCACAAAAGCAAATTTTTCTGTCAACATTTCACATTTTTCTTAACATACTACTCCCGAAATTTGACTGTAATAAAAGATTATTTAGACACTACCAGGAGTAGAAAAATCCCAAGTTAATCCTTCAAATGATTTTTGTTTTATTATTTTTTCGGAAAGGTAATTTTGCTAAATATTTTTTTTTAATTTTAATAGAGATCAACTAAATAAAAAAAAAGCACTCAAGGTCCAACAAGCTTCAACGCAAATTTAATTCTTTCTTTTTTTAACCTAAAAGAATATTTGTATCATTTTTCATAGCTAAATCTTAACAGTTTATTGTTATTAGCTCTTAATAACTGAGATTTTCTGACTGAATTTTCCTTCAAATTTTTCTTAACCTCAAAACAACTCCTTGTTGGCTTGAACCCAACCATTTAATATTTAATAAAAAAAAAAAATATCATAATTTAAACCAAATTAAGTAGTTTTTTATTGTTTCATGCTGTTTTTTTTAACCCAATTTGAATTAGTTTAATTCACCCTATAATTAACTTTCGTTGAAATAACAAAATACAAAAAAAAAACATTTTTAAGATTCCCAATTAAAAAGGGGCCACTTCAACAGCCAAAATATAAAAACAACAAAAAACAACGATGACGATGATGACGTTGCAAATAAACACTTGTACCTACAAGTACTCGAGTTCAACGAATAAATACATTTTTTTTTGTTAATTTTGTACCGTTTTTGTTGAAACAATATGTTAAGTATTTCAAACTGGGCTTGTTAAAAGAACATTAGATTACAAAAATAAGATAATAAATACAAAAATTAGCTCAAGTACCGCTTAAATAGAAATGTTTTCTGTTTTCTTTGGGAAAAATTATCTCAAAATGACTAATCAAACACAAAATTTACAAGACAGACGGAAAGACGAAGTACTTGAAAATGAAATAATTTGTTTATTTTTACTTCAAAGTGGTGTCTCTGTTTGGAAAATAAAATTATAAAATATTAAGTCGGACGAAAAAACTAAAAAAAACATAAAAGAAATTGGGAAATGATAATGAAATTGGTAGGTATTTAAGAATTACACAGTTTCCAAGTTTGTATCATTGAAAAAATTAAACGGAAGTTAAAAATTCGGTTTTTGTAACACAAAAACTGTAATTAAGTGGCGCGAACAATTTTGAAGTCCACCTCCAAAAGAAAATCGAGAGACACACTGAAAGCAGCTGTTGCCACTACAGAAAAAATTGGTGGCTGTTAAAAAGTTAACAAGCATAAAATTAAGTAATTAGAAAATTGTTAGAGGGTTTTTCCTATTTGGGAAAAATACATACAAAACTATTAATAAAACAAAAAAAAAAAAAAAAAAACTCGTATGTAGGTGACTGTCCAAAAACAAAAATTGTTTTTCTAATAAAAACATTTTTTAGAAATTTTTCACTTGTCTATTTGGTGGGTTTGTTTACCACGAAATAATGAAAACGACATTTAAAGTCATTAATTAAGACCATCATTTGTTGATGAGAATCACCAGCTCTTGCATATTAATCATTTTGGGGTGATAGAACCATAATTTTCATATTATTCGATGTTCTTTCCATTTCAAAACATGTTCTAGATGGCATGTCATACACCAACTCGTAGACATGTACTCGCAGTGTCATACTCGTTTATTTGAATTTCAAAAATACATACATACTTAGTTACATACACCAAATTTATGTGGAAAAGCATAACAACAAGCCAACCAAATCATACATGTCATTTGTCAATTTAAATCAAAATTATTCAAATGACACCAAACAACTACTACAACAACAAAAACGACAATAATAAGAACTTTTTGTTGTTGAAACAAAAAAAAAAAAAAAAATAATTCATACTCAACTTAATTCAATTGATACGTTTCATTGGAAATACAATTTATTACCCATAATAATGTGTTCATTAAATCAACAACAAAACCAACAACAACAAGTAAAAAAAATTGATTATACTTAATAATAACAGTGTATTTATTATTGTTTTTTTTTTCTTCTTTTCAAAGAAGAGACCTTTTAAAAACCCCATTATAACAATTTCTTTTTTACGGGAAAGAACCCATCAACACACGTAAATGATAATCATCAATTCAAAGGCAACAACAACAACAACTCTGGGGAAAATAAATAAAGAAACATCATTGAACAAGGAGAGTCATATGCACATTATAACTGTCTTGCACAGTGGGATAAGAGTCATAACAGAACAAGCATAACAAATAAAAAAGACATCCTATAATCACTGGCTGCAGAATAAAAAAAAATATTATTTTGGTATTGTTCTACACACTTCTACAATAAATTTTTAGCTTTCCAAATATTTAAAAGGATTCATAAATACTTGTTGGTCAAAAAATTTTATTTGCTTTTGAAAATGTTTAATTGTATTTAAGATTGGTATAAGTGACAGTCTTTCTTGTAGTAGACAATATGAAATTTTGTGGTAACAAAAAATCGTACAGAGATTCTGGGTACGTTCGTAAATGCATCACTGCGCTGCATTGGAAAAGAAAACTTTTTTTTCATCGATAAAAGAATAATTATAATTTTTAACAAGGTTTCGTTAAAATGTGTTAAATTCCCACATCATACTCTTGATAAACTGAAATTTATTGTTGATTGGATAAGCTATTCCTATGCGCATTTCACTGGTTGCTTAGGCCAGATCGTCAGGAAACTTCATCTACAAACTTTAGAATTATACAAATAAAACTGCTAAGCGAATAAGAATTATAACCTTCAGTTTTACTTGTAACAATATTAAAGCTTAAACAACAATAATCAGTGAGTTTATTTTTTCTTACAGTTTTTAATTGTTTGATTATTTTTTGAGGAGTATTTTAATATGTTTTGGTCCACATTTACTTCACTGATAAATATATAACCATTTGAAATCATTGATGAAGCGCAGTGATGCATTTACGAACGCACCCTCTATTTTTTTATTATCTAAACAATGGTTATACTTTGTTCTCACAAATCTTATTTCCATGTAAACCAACTGATCCTTAATATATAATTTCAAAAACAGATATGTCGGAGACTTCCGATGGTCCCTGCGCAATAGGCGTAACCCTTAATAGCCTGTCGTTTCATGAGCTGAAAAAAAAAATGTAATAAGTGCCCATAGACAGGGTAACATTTGAAAGGAAAACATGTTGTTTGTTAGCAAATTACGGGTGGGGAAGAGAGAACGGTTTTTGTGTTCGGATATCGGCGACACGCTTTGTTCTCATTTTCTTTGTTGACTTGTTACTTTGCTTTTTGAGAAAAAAACAACAATAGAAACAGAATGTTTCCGGCAACATGTTCGTCTGTATGACCGCGAATGAAAAACAAAAGAAAATTCCATATGTTTTCCTTCCAAATGTTCGCTCGTCTAAACTCGGACTAAAACTCGCGTTTCAAAACAACTTTTGTTTTACGACTTTGTTTATAAGTTTTATTTACACGTGTTTGTTCTTTGCGAAAGCATTATTGCCATGTCAGATAAAACTTTTGCTTCACGTTGCGTTAGCGATTCGCTTTGACGTCCAAGATGAAATATTCATACTTATACGAAAAATGTCACATAAAGTACCTTTAACGCAGAGCGAAGCGAAAAGTTAGGCAACTCTCATCTTTTTGCGCGCTTTGACAGTCTGCTAGTATATTTTTTTTTATATATTTATTTTTAACAAACAATTCGTGTGTGTTGTTAAAGTGTTTATTGTAATATACACCTTTTGCGTTACGCTTTTCTATCCAAGTTAGAAATGTCACGCAAAGCGATAAAGTTTTATCTGTCATGGCCAGGTATACATTTGATAGCTTTGCATGTGTGGCATTGTATTGGTTCCCTGTAGGAAGTCAAACACATTTTTAAGTAACTTCAATCTGGTTTTTTTATAACCACATCTAGTTGATTAATTGATTTTTTTCCTTGTCGCCGACTCATTATTTTAACAAAGACATGTCATTGGCAGTAGTCAATTGGCCATCTTTGCATGACTTTTTAACTGACTACTAACTACTTATTTTTCAACCTATTTGTAGTTAATTAATAGTATAGTCGGTTTATAATAAATTATTTAAATTTGAAATCATTTTTGTCAAAAAAATATATGTTTCTATCATAGTATAATAAGTACCAGGTATGTTCATTAGGGAGGGTTTTCATTATTTACCCATGTAATGTCAAATTAATTTATTTGATTTTTGACGCTTGTTTTAATTTTTTTCCATATTTTCTTTTGTTTGACGTTAAATGGGTTTTAAAATTAGCTGCGTTCGTTTACCCCAAAATTTGTACAAATTTGTACTGGATTTTACTGAAATGCGTTCGCGTACACATAAATTTGTAAAATTTTCATACAACTCACCTACTGGATTTTACTGGAAAAGTAAACGAACGCACATATTGAGAACAAAATTTCTAATGACTATACCTTGTTCTTATTATACCATGGTTTCTATGAACAAACATGCATATTTTTATAATTATTTAAGAACATTTTGCATCAAATTGCTTTAAATAATAATGTCTTATAGTGCTGAAATAAATACGCTACATAATTTCTAGTACATAAACAGATTTGTATCGTTTTAATTTTGAATTATTTTAATAAATTTGTATATATTTTTTCATTTGACTTCATGGCATGCTTGTTTCACTTATTTTGCTTTTATTTGTGTTTGGTTGATGTTTGGTTGATATGTATCTGCATTAGATTTAGACCAATTTGTAGTCATTTGAAAAATAGTTAATTTATAGTTAGTGTTTTTTGCAACTGACTATTTTATTTACCACAGGGTTTGTTAAGGTTTAAACGTAATTGTATTAATTGGTTTAATGCTCTTTTGCCTTTTGTTTTTTGTGTATGTATACACATAGTTCGCTCTTTTTGCATGGCTTTTAGGCACCCGGAGATCAAAAATTTTTAATTTTCTATCAGAGAAACTTTTTTAACAAAAATCAACATACATATTTTATTAAGAAAATTAAAAAAAAGTAACAAAAATCGAAAGCAATTTTTTTTTGCTTATCAGGATCAGAAGCATTTCAATATTTTGCTAGATGCAACCGAATACCTGCATTTTGATTTCCAGGTAAACAACTCTTCTCTTATGTTCCTCAAGAAAAGATAAAAATTCATTTGAGCTGATATTGATTTAACCCAACGAAGGCTTTGCTGGCATATAAAGCGGGCTCAATTGGCGTTAACAATCGTTAAAATAAAATACAATTTTGGTTTACGCACATGTGAATAGAAAAATTTTGTTGTGTGTTTTTTTTTTATCGTATTGCTAAATGTCAAAAATAAAAAATAACAATTCAATGTATGTAAGTATGTAAAGGGCGGCTAAATTTTAAGGGCCGATGTTAATTTTGAATTAAACACGATTTATTTTTTATATTTTCAATTCACTTTTGGTAAACTATTTAAGAAGATCCACAATTTTGTTTTACCAAATAATAAAAAAAATATAAAAAGTAAAACTAAACAAGGAAATAAACATTATTGATTGCACAGATAATGAACCAAAGTTTTGATTGCCTTTAAACAATTCTAATAATTGGTCTCGAATTTTCTTGAAAAAATATGCAAGAAGAGATTGAAGAGACAAACCCTTTAAAGTAAAATAAGTTTGTATACCATTCAACGAAGGTAAAATATGTCCGTGTGTCCTTTGAAATGTGTTTTTCGAAGACTCCGGATAAGAAGGGGACTTAATAGTTATATATTTATGTCACATGTGCTCCGGAATGGTTTTCTATTAAAATTCAGCCCGATCAGTCCACAAATGACTGAGATATGAGCAAGAAACCACGACTGCCTCTAATTTTACCAAAAATCCTTTGTTGTTGTAGTTTTTTTATTTTATTTTTATGTACATGTATCTGGAGAACAGCAGGAGCAAAAGTTTCGAATTTAAATGCAAGCATCTTTATTATCAAAACACAACGTTCGACTAAATGTGGGCGGGATTTTACAAGTAGGCATGGCACTTCCCATAGAAAGACATTATAAATTTCTATATATCTGGAGAACAGCAGGAGCCAAAGTTTTCAAATTAGGTAGAAGCATTTTGGTTATCAATGCACAACATCCGACTAAATTTCGGCGAGATTAAACAAGTGGGTATGGCACTTCCCATGCAAGGACATTAAAGATTTCTGTATGAAACAAAGTTGAATTATTTATATTTAAAGAAAGGTTTCTATATAACTTTCTGTTATTTTCGCACCATGGTGAAGGGTATATAAGTTTCGTTGGCTTGGCGAATTTAGGATTTCTACTCGTTTAACTTAAATGCCTTATAAACACATCGACAGTAGTAACTAAATAATGACTGCGAACAGCGTTTGCAACTCGATATTTGAATATAAGTGAAATTAAATATCCTTTTTTAAAAATTCTTCTTCTTATCCCACTGTACCGTTATTGCTAGAATTTTTGGTTGCTGGGCGTTTAAATTTAAATTGAAAAAGAAAAAAACATACCATATTTTTTTGACACTTGATAAATGCTGAATAAAAAAATACTAAAAATTCATTGAATTCTTTAGGACCACAAGTGCATTTCAATTAGTTAAAGAAAATTAAAAAAAAAAACTTAAAACTAAAGAAAAAACAATAAAAAAAATGTGCAATCAAACGATCATTGATCGAACAAACGTACAGGCGTTCAAAAACTGGTGACAAATGGTTTAATAATATTACCATGTCTCTCACTCCCTCGCTCACTTACTACCCATAATGAACGTTACTTCGACGGTGCTGCAACAGTCACTTGTTTAGGGAACACACTTCAATGTAAACCAAGTACGTGAGTGTGTCCAGTGGTGCTGTTAATATTATTTTGACATTTTCCACGGATATTAGTTTATCAGTAGTTTAAAATCAAATTAAAACATTGCAGCGCCTCTTAGTCCCTAAAATGTCATTTGTTATGTTTTCTGTTTCACTCTCACTCTTCCTCCTGCGCTCTTCTTTCTTATTCTTCTGGGATCTCTAGTTGTTCATTCCTTGTTTTCTTTATCGTTCTATAATCAGGAGTTTATTGTGTAAAATGTTTTTTTTTTTATTGTGTAGGGGACCGTTATGCAACTGCTGTTGTTGTTAATCATGATTGTCTCACCCTCACTCACACACATTATGCATGCATAGCTGCTGGTTCTTCTCCTATGAGCTCCGAGTTTGTCTGGCTGTTGATGTTATTTAGCCCTCATTTAGATAAACCCAGAGGCCAAACACACAAAAAATAGGACAATGTGTCATGACAAGGGGTTTGGCTTAACAAATACGTACATGTGTACATACGTAAAGTCATAGAAGTGTTTAAAACAAAACTTCCTAGAATGTGGTCAACGCACAAGTGTACGGGTTGGAGTTTAAACTACACAAGCCAACAACAATTCTGTTGTCACGACCTTAGTGACAAGAGAGAAACTCTGAAAAAGTACTGAGTGAGAAAAAACAAGTAACTTTTTTTAGTTAAACACAGTTGTCATCAGACATCATGTTGATACTACGAGTTGTATTTCCAGTGCAAGACGTTACAATACTTGTTGTTTTAAGAACCTTTTTGTTTCCTTACCTGTTTACTAGCACCTCTCTTTTGTCCTGATGTTCCATTTGACTAATATCCTTTTCTTGTTGTTGTTTTTTGTGTTTGCTTGTGAAACAAGGTGTGCGTGTTCTAGTATTTTAGTTGTTAATATTAAATGTAAACAATGCTGCAGCCACCAACAGGGTTGTGCACTCGACACCAGCCAGAAAAACGTACAAGCAAAAAGGTCTCTTTTTGTACTTTATTATATTTCTATTTGTTCATTGTTATCCGCATTGGTTTTGGTTTTTATTGATTTGTTCGAAACCGTTATGTTTCTAATAATTATCATTATTAAATTCTCTATGGTGGTTCTTAGGGGAAACACTCACACGCACAGAAATTGCAGACATGATTTTAGGAATCGCATGTGAGAGTTTATTTTACCAAAATAAATAACCTTTTTTTAAGATTATGATAATTGAAGTTTTGTAGATTTGTATTTTTTGAATGTCCTTTTTATTTAAAAATTATCTTTTTATAAATATGAGATTTGTAGTGATTCACTCTGTGTTTATATCAGTTTGTGGTGAAAGAAATGTTGATGGACTAGTACCTATCCAGTGTTAATATTTCATTAAAAAAAATTATAATCAATATTCGCACTCAATGACTTTGTGCTCTATTTTTTCCTTTATGCTATTTTTCTTGGGAACATGGAGCTTCTATAAGAGCATTCCAACCAGGGCTAACGTTCGTCGACTAAAGTTGCAATTTGACCTCTTTTTGGCGGTCTGCGATCTTTTGTGAGAGATTAAAGTCATCTTATCTTTAAAAAAATCAACTTTTTTTTAAATCGTCTAGTAAAGAAAAGTGATCTAGACCGGCATCGTCGTCACAATATTTAAAGAAATCGGCAAATTATTCTTCGTCTGGCAACATACGAAAGCTTTTGAGAGAATTTTTACAAAAATAAATACAACTTAAATATTAATTGGAAAAAGGGTTTTTAGAGCATCAACAATTTGAGCAACTTATTTTTTAATAAAGTCGGAATATGTGATCAACGTTATTTGTTTAGTTTGATTCGTTTATGTTGTTTTATAAATAAAAGCCACTAAAATAGATTTGCAACTTATACTTTCTCAAACAATTTTTTGTGCGAACTTATTTTAGCACAACTACCAACTCGTTCTATCGTTAAATAATATTTTTATATCATCAAAAGTTTTGTCTGCTTTTTTTAACATGTTCATAAACGCTCTGCTCTATAAGTTTTGGGGACGACCTGGGAGTCGCACACTGGGTTCAAAAGACCTTTTATCGCGTATCGATTCTTGTCTCCTCAGCTTTAAAAGTGAGGTACACTAAATTTGACGAGTGTTAGTCTTGGAACAAACTGCATGGTCCAAAAAAACCTTGGTTTTAAAGGAGGGGGAGACTGGTGCCCCCATACAATAAATATCCTAATTTGCTTATATCTGAATAACCACAATAGTCAGGTACACAAAATTTGATGTGTGTAACTCTTAAAACACACTGCAGGTTCTAGAAAAATGTTGGAGGTATAGGACCGGGGAGACGGATACCCCCATTCAAAGTATTTATTATTTTTTTATATCTGCAGAACAGCAATTGTGAGGAAAATAAAATTTGATATGCGTAACTCTTAGAATGTTCCAAAAAAAAATCTTGGAGGTATATGAAGGGGTAGACTGGGCCCCCCATAATAAAATGTATTAGATGGTTATGTGAATAACTAAAATAGTGAGGCACACAAAATTTAATGTACGTAGCTCTTATGTTCGCATGTTCCAAAAAAATGTTGGAAGTATAGCAGGGGGAGACGGGTACCTCTTATACAAAAAAATTATTATTTAATTAATAAAATTGATTTTTAAACGCATCCACTGAATTGCCTTCCTCTGAATGGGTTTGGATACGAATTACTCAAACATTAATTTACAGCAATAAACAGTTATAGCAGCAGTCGTGTAGCGATTTTTGTTGGTGAACTCAACGCGTGTTGCTACTAATTTGTACATAACTTTAAAGACGCACCGATGCGCTGCATAATTTTTTCTAAATTAACGCTGTTTTATTCAACCTTTAAAATAAAATTAAAATCTCTGCGCAATTGGGCCCAATTGGCAACTTGATTGCCACTTAAACTAAGAAAATAATTATTTTTTTTTGCATTTCCCATATAAAATTAAAAAATTCAAGCACTTCCAAAAATAATTTTTTTACAAATTTAGGCAAAGCATCATAAATACCTCAGCTTGATTGTTACTTTTTAAAATTACTTTCTGTAAATCGGATTTAATTACAAAAAGTTTTCACCTTTTTGCAAATTTTCCCCGCTTTTCTCACAATTTCAATGCGTCACTACAAAAACATCGTTGCATATGTGAAATTTATTTTTTCGCTTACATTAAAAATATTATGTAGTTTAATTCAAACGAAAATTCAATTTAAACAACTTAAAATTCCTTTAAAAACCGGATCATTTACATTTCATTTAAAACAAATGATTTTACATTCATTTTACATTTTTGTATTTATTAAACTGCATGTTGCTTAAAATTGAATAGTTTTTACTTAAAAATAATATATTTTAACCGAAAAAATCAAAAAACATAACAAAATAAATACGGAAAAATATTATTTTTTAATTGTTTGTTTTTTGAATAACAAACAGAAATGTTAAATAAAAAATAAAATTATTCGTAAAATAACTATATTTTTATAAAATTTTAACAGTACGGAAAACGAATTTAATAACCCACTGATGTACAATTTAGCGCACTTTAACTGAGTGCTTTTAGTTTTCACGGTGCTTGAACTTGTTGTTTTAATTAATCCGTGAAATCATCGGCTTTGGCCCCTGTGTGCGTCGGTTTCTTATCGGGCTCTATTCCAAACCCATCCTTGGGAAACCGTTGTTGGGCGGCTTTCGCTGTTTATCTGATATTAAATATTATTTGTATCTCCCTTATGAATTACAAAGTGATAATTAAGACTGCTAACAAACAACTTGGTAATACAATATAAGTTTTGGCTTATCAAGATATAATTGTAAATTTACCTAAAATGGAAAAGGGCGTAACAGCATTTTTATTATTTTTTTTTTTAATTTTATAGGGACATGCAATTTAGTCTAGTGCATTATAATCAATACAAAACACGATTTTGAATTCTTTGTATTGTTACGTCCTTTAGCATTTTAGGTGACGATATGTCAATTACTAAGACAAGTAAATGTAAAATGGATGAAAAATTATTTTTACTAATTTGCCATAATAGTATAAATTCTTTTCATATTCATCCCTATTTTGTAAATCGTTGTCGATGTCGACATCTAGTCGACGGCAATATCACCTCGATTTTAATTGAGTATTTCCTTAGAATTTGGTATCGATAGCAAATATTTATTAAAAATCTGGCAAAAAAAAAATATTATAATGGTTAATTTTTATTTTTTGTAAATCTTAGTTTATATATTTTTTTTACTCTTACTAATATTATAACTGTGACTGTAACTTATTAGCTTGTGGCTCAATCACGCAAAACCACTTAATAGATTTGTAGGAAATTTGGTAGACAGATGGTATATGGCCCAGATTCAATTATAGGGTACCTTTTAAGAGCGAAACCTGGGAAAACTTGACGCTCTTCTCTTTTTGATAAATATGCAGATTGCATATGGTCTGGATTAAGGGGTAAAAAATTGGTGCTTTTTCTCTTTTCGATAAATTTGATATACATACAGATTGTAGCCTACTTTAATATACAGTGTTCTTTTTGTGGGCCTAAAATAAGCAAAGCTGGTCCTCTTGGTACCCTTTTACCCATGGTACTTTATTTCGTTTTGAACAATTTGGTACAGAGATAGCATAAGGCCCAGATTAAAATATGCCCTTTTTATAACGTAAAAACAAAACAAATTAGAAATAATTATTTGAACACATTAACGATTCATATATGAATCCTTTTTCAATCGCCCTAGTAATTAAAATCAGTTTTTAATCAACAAAAATTGTTTATCCAAACGGTGGCAGGGTATAAGAAAGTCGGCTTTTTAACAGCCGTACCTTGTCGTGCATAACTCATACTTAAAGAGTTTCACTAAATTGAAACCTAAATATCTTTTTTGAATCTGCAAAACAATTTCAAAATTATATTTTTTTTCACAATATTTGATAGTTTAGAATTATGAAATAATACAAAATAAATATTGATTTAACACAGAATTAACAGGAAGTTATGCGTTCAGACATTTGCAATAACAAGATCTAATTAAATATTATTGTTTGTTTATTGATTTAGTAATTTATTTAATTGTCTTCAAAGAAAAATATAAAAATATATCCAGGCAACCACCTTGCGCATGTAATTCAAACAGAGGCAAACAAAATCCACAAATGTCAAACAAGGTATGAAAAAAAAACATAAAAATAATGTTGATCATAAAAATGCTGGTTAACCAACAAAAATGGTTTAAAGAAGGATTAATAAAATCCTTAAGAAAAACATGTCAAGCAACAGCTCAATTACGTTTTATAAAAGGAGATCTTTTTCTTTATTTTTGCTAGCAAAGTTAGTCAGTGGGATTTTCGCACAAATACTGGGGAAGGAAAACAAAACGAAAATGCAGAAAAGAAAAACACAAATTGTGCTAATCTTGTTTGCAAAATGGCAAAACAGCAAAAAGGGAAAAGGGGTAAAAGGAACTTCTTTAACAACAAAACTTTAATAATAATAAGGGATTTTAAAACCTAACAGGATTACACCCGAGTTTCAAAAGTAACCAGGACTAACATTGGCTTAGCAAAAAAAAAAAAAAAAAAATCGTGTTACTTTTGCGTGCTACAAGACCAAATACTATTTTTTTTTCTTTTACTCGTTTACTTTTGTTTGCTTAAACAAATCCTAGTGATCATCCAAAAACTTTATTGATCTTCAATGAATTTAATCCAATTTTTGAGCGAATAGAAATTGTTTGCTTAAGCAAAACATTGTTTGATTTTAAAAATCAATCCCTGATTATGCTGATCTTACAAAACGCAGCAGGACATGCTGGATGTGTGCTCTCGAAAATTTAGCACCACACAATGTCAAAACTCTTCTACGTATTGTCCTCACCTTTAAATTCTCCAACAATTTGCATTTTTGACTTGTGGCTTTTGTGAAAGTCAAGCTGAGAAAGAGTTAGTCCTGGCATTAAATTCTTTACTATTTTCTGTTCTTCCTTGATATCTGTTGTTTTGCTACCTTCTATTCCTGTTTCGTTAATAAGCAAATAATTTAAATATTCCTGTATTAGGGAAGAAAACAAAAGGGTTTCTTTGGAAGCCTCACGGCATGAGGCTTTAGTGCAATTTATATTTTATATTCCGGCTTGTCAGTTGCTTTTACCCACACGCTTACTGTATTGGCCATCTTAAGGTTTATTTTCTTTTATTGCAAAATTTTTTTTATTACTCTTTCTTTTGAGAGGCGTTGTCCACATTTAATTAATACATTCCTTTTGAATGTTTCAAATGTTTAGTTAAATGATTTTGTTTTTTCCTTGTCTCTCACTCTCTTTGGCATGCTGTGATAATTTGTAGCATTTTGGTAGGCTGGTCAGTGGGTGTGTAAGCAGATGATTAGAATTTCTGGCTTAAAATGTTTTTAAGTTAATATAAAATACGATCCCTTTTTTGGAATATTATCTGCATATTTTTTTATTCATGCATATATTGTTTTAGCTTAACTTCGGAAAATTTACGGAAGCCTTATATTGGATAATCCCGATCGTTTATTGCTTGTATTATTATCATTATATTTTAGTATCCCTTTTTTGGCTTCTGAGTATTTTAATATTTGTAATGTTTAGCTTAAGATTATCCATTAAAAAGTATTCATTCGAATTTTGTATAAAAAATAAATGTGGCTTAAGTCTTTTATAAAAGAAATATTTGTGAAATCAAATAAGATTTAAGGACATTTTAAATTTACCGATTTTATTCTTCGATGAATATTTGTCCAATTCACAAGCTCCGTCGCACAGTGGTTCAGCTTCATACGATTGCACTTTAGGTCAAATGGAAATTTGTCTGTGCGAAATTATTTACTACTACAAAAACATGATGTTCAAACCAAAGCCTGTAAGAATTCCATAAGTAAGCTTAACGCTATTTACCAAAATGCAATTTAACCCATTAACGACCAATAAATAACCCTTTTTCAACCACTACAAAAACATGCATACAAAAACATGGTATTCAAACCAAAGCCTGTAACAATTTTATAAGTAAGTTTAACGCTATTTAAAAAATGGAATTTAACCCATTAATGAACAATTATTAGCCCTTCTTCAACAATTAAATTTAACATAATACATTGAATTGATTTTTTTAAAATTATATTATAACATTTTTTTGCAAAAAAAAGTGATAATTTTCTCAGGATTATATCTTGCAATCGTTCGGAATTTTGATTTACCCTCTGAGACTTTTATGGCTTTTGCCATAAAGAACAAAAATTGTGAACATATAAAATCAAATAAACTTCATCTTCAAGATCAAAATCGCACGAAAATTATTTTGATAATAAACTGGTAAGTGCACGGCCTAAAAAAACTGACTGGCAGCTCGCTTTATATTTTGTTTGCGAAAACAATAAAGCGAGTTGTTTTTGTTTTTATTTTGTTTTTCTTAACCTACTTACAAGTACAATTAATGTTGGAAGAATTCCAATCAATTGTGCAACCAGTGAAATGCGCATAGGAATAGTTTACCCCATCAACAATAAATTTCAGTGTTTTTATCAAAAAAAAAAAAAAATTGGAATTAAGCACGAATAACAAAATCATTTAAATCGCAAAAAACTGTAAAAAATTCGATTTTTTTTTACCTTTTTCCCCTTGTTCAGGTCCATAGGTAGCAAACCGTTAAAAATTCAAGGAAACAATCAACTACGGAAATGTAACCCTGATCTCAGTTAATATATTTTTAGAACATATGAACGTCCTTGGAATGATTCTTAGCTCCGTTAAGGTAGCCGCAAAAGTGGTGATTCCCCGAAAATTTGATTTTTTTTTACCCTTTTTCCCTACAAGAAAAGGCATAATTCAAAAAACGCAATCATTGTAGAGTACAAATTTGCTGCTCATTGCAATTTTATGATAAAATTGACCAATGGTGAAAAAATTAGCAAAATCTGTTAACAACCACGCCAACCTCTCATGCAAACTGACCACAAAAAATGCAATATTTTCCATTAGAAGGGCAGGCACGTTTGACCACATAAGAACACATTGGTTCTTCATATTCTGGAAGATCTTCACCAAAACAGTACATATATTCCAACTAAACTTCGGTTTGTTCAACAAATCTATCTTTCTTACCTTTGGCACTGGCCCACTTAGTTCTTAATTTTGGCAAGAATTGTTTATTTAAAAATTTTTGAAATTCATCTACGTTAATAATAAATAAATTGGTATTATTTGCTGAAACAATAAGGCAAACTACATCAATGTTCTTATCACAATCTAATAAAAGATCAAAAATTTCATAATAAAAGTTCCATATTTAAATAATTTTGTCACTTCTTTAACAATAAACTAATTAGCTAAAATCGTTTAAACTCAATTAATCATTACAGCTGATTAGAAATTCAAAACAATAAACTACTTAATAAGTTTTAATCACAAAAACAATGCATCTAAAGCTTCGTTCACAATCCCAGAAACATTTTCACTTGGAGTTCATAATAGAGCAAAAATTTTTTTTCGCCACCACACATATTTTGCATTCAGAAACCATTCGCAAATTTTACTAACAACAATATTATTCATGCAATTTTTATAATTTTATACAGCATGATGTTAAAATTTTCATTCAAAACTAAATAAAATTATTTTAAACGTCAGAAACAATTCCATACAAATGCTAAAGTTCTAAATGACCAAACTTTTTCAAAAAACTTTAGTTATATTTTTGTTTGAAAAATGAAAGGAAAATATGTATATGGAATACCTTGGAAAGAAATAAGATTAAAGAAAAAAGGAAATTGTTGCTCTGATTGTGAAGAAAGCTTTATAAATACAGCTGATAAAAATATGGAACTATTAACAACAACAAAAACAGCATAAAAATAGTATGAAGAACTTATTGCAATATTTTTAAACTTGGGTTTTGTGGGTTTTTTTAACAACAAAAGCTATTATTGCATGCACAATAACATGCTTGTGAAGGAAATTTTTTTCTAACTTTTTTAACCCTAAAATGCTTAGGGCCAAAAATGGGCAGCTGAATTTTTGAAAATCGTTGGCTGAGACTTCAAGCTGTAATTTGATATAAGTCTCGCTCTAGACGTCGTTTGAGATTTATATATACAAGCCATAGAAGTTGAAAAAAAATAAATATTTTTGGACAATTTATAGTAGTACATATCAACATTTATTTTTTTAATATTCCAAATTTTTTTTTTTGCATATGTGTATATAATTTATAACATCCGATCGTACAAAAAAAAATTATTAAAGTTTCATTACAAGAGAATGTTAAAAGCTAGAAGTGATAGGAAGTGCATGGTGGCGCAGAATGAGCAACATGGTTTGAATTCTTTATAAATATTTTAATCATTATTTTTCTTTGTTTTTTTTCATCATTTTGTAAATAAGGCTTGAGGAATTATTAAGGAATAACTAAACAATCGAACAATAATAATGACCCGCAAAATTTTGCGAAAAGTTATGGAAATTATGCTAAAAAGAGCACGTATGTGCGAAGCAGAGAATGGACATCACATACAGGATATAATTTTTCAAAGCTAATTGCAAAGAATTCCCCAATGATAAACTGTATTTAAAAAAAGACATTATAATAATCGCATAAATAAAGAAGTTATAAACCATACAGCATATTCTGCGCCACCCTGTAGCATATAAATTACGGACATTTCAAACACAATCACTTAGGTCAACTTTGAATGTCTCTGGACAAAAAAGTATTAAAAATATAAGCCTAATATTTTTTGTACATGATAATTAGATTGTTTGTTACAAACTGTGCAAAAACCAGGTAGATCAGAAGACATAAAAAAATTAATTAATGCCGCTCTTAAACCACTGTGCGTCGTATAGCCTATCGTTGAAAAAATGATAATTGAAGCACAGCCGCGAATAACGTCTTAAGTTACAAAATAATTATTTTTCAGGGAAGCAAAAAAACGTTTTAACAGGAAAGATTACTAATTGTTTTATTTATTTTTCTTTAAATTATTAAAAATAATGATAATAAAAACTCTTATGCAAAATATTAAGAAATTTAAAATTTAAATGCAAATTTAAAGTTTACAAATTTTTTTTTTAGTGTAAAAACGTTTCATATCCACAATCGCGATGTGTAAAAAGGTTCTTCCACTATGCAAGCGGCGTTTTAAACGTTATTTCACGTTTCAAAAGCATTTACTCAGTAACTTTTTGTAAGCAACTAACAACGTTCTTCCACTAGTTAACTTTTTGTATGTCATTTTGAAGGTGTTAAGGTGCATAATTTTGGGTGATTTGAGGGAGGTTTCAACAGTGTAACTGCCTGTTTGTAGAACGCGAGTTCAAAAGTGACTCGTTTAATTAGCATTTAAAACAAAAACAAAAATTCAAAATTTGTTGTTGTTTTGAATGTTAGTTAAACGAGTCACTTTTGCGCTCGCGTTCTACAAACAGGCAGTAAGAGAGTAATGTTAACGGTTATCTGAAAAAAAACAAGTTTTAGCAAAAAGTGGCTTTTACAACGTTATTCGCGGCTTTGTTTCAATTGTTGATGCACTTGTGGACAAATAAAAATTTTGTATTGTTACTTTATCGTATTGCCCAATGCCAAAAATGAAAGATGCCCTTTCAATGAGCATACATAAATACGTAGTTAATTCTCTTTAAGTAAACTATTTAAAAAGATCGCACAACTTTAGCTAATAATAAATGAAAAATATGAAAAATTAAACTAAGGAAATTAATAAATTTTAGTATTAATTTTTTAATTCTCTCTTGGTTCTTACTTGCATACAGCTTCTTTTTTAATATTTGCCATTCACATTATTCGATATCATTTCATGTAAGCCAGGACTGGGAGGCGAAATGGTAATAAAAATTAATTGGTAAGAAATTTTAATTTAAATAGTTAAAAAAATAAATTGAAATTAATGAAACGTATGTATATTAATCATTAAACAGAATAACATTTGTGGTATTTGTTATCACATTCTTAAAAGATTTTTAACAAATTCGCCAAACAAATCAAATATTTTCAGGCCTAAATAAAACATTTTTCAAAACATATGTTCAGCACTGAAGGTTGGCCACCCCAGACCAACAGTTTTATATGTTCTTTTGTTTTTTTCTTTCTCCTTTTTTTTTGCACAAACCTAATTTTAATCTTACATAAAGTCAAAAACGCACTTTAGTTTTGATTGTGGTAGCGCAGATAACAAAAAGTGAAAAGCATTAAAAGTTGTAAACTAAAAATTAAAATTAAAAATAAAAACATTTAGAAAACTTAAAACTATTGAAAACCAAAATAAATACAAAAACCCAAACCTAAAGTTAAATAAAATTAAAATCTAAAAAAAACTAAAAAATAAGTGAACCGTGGTAAGTTTGAGTTTATGAAAAATTAATAGTTCAAACCAACAACAAAAATACAAAAAATTTTATAATTATGCGATAATGCAACAAATAAATAAATGTATAATTATATTAAGCTCAAACATTTTTTTCATCGGAATTATAGGATTATATTACAAAGTGACACTACTAGTGAGTGGTTTTTTCTTGAGATATTAAAACAAGTTTGTGTTCCAAGTCTTTTGATTTCATTCACCTGAGTGCAGAACTAAAACATTCTTGGACAAAGAAGGAATTTAAAAAGTCTAACATTGACTTTGGAACGAATTTAAGCAGCAAAATAAATCGGTTTATTGAAAACTAAATCAATTGTGAAAATGTTCATGTTATTCGAATGTGTATTCTAAGTCAAATTACAATCCTCAACTTTATTAGTCTTATTCCATCAATTTTTTCCAGGAATATTTTCCATGTCCTGGAAAAAATTGAAGGAATAAGACTATTAAAGTATAAATGCTTTTGCCAATTTCATTAATTAAACAAGAACATTAAAAAGTCACATCTTGAGCTCTTGAGCAGGAGCTCCTAAGAATTAAGTACATTTGAAAAAGGTTAATTTTGCATACCCTTCGCCGAAGGTAAAAGGGTATATGTATATAACTTTGTCATTTCGTTTGGTTGTTTTTTATAATTAAGTTTGTCTTAATATATTTAATACCACGCAAACATGCGCAAGTAATCAAATGAAATTAAGCGATTAATACTTCTGTTCTTCCCCAATTATGGTGAAGGGCTTATAAATTTTAATATTTTATTTACTTTCAATTATTAATAATGAAAACTGAAAACATGTTGAATGAAACTTAAAAAAATAAAACTTTGATTCTTGCACAACATAAAACAATAAAATCATTTTTTTCGTCACAACATCTTGTTTACTGTCAAATCTGGACATCTCTCGTCTTGATTCAAATTTCGTCTATATTAAACCTTCCCTTGATTTTTTCATCGCAAGGAGTCATGGATGCTTCTGACACTATTTTCAAGAACTTAAAAGTCGTTAAAACCCAGTAATATTATTATTAAATAATAAAAATTTAACAAAATTAAAGGTCAAAGCGCGGGCTTTTACACTTAAAATAAATATTTAACAGGGGTGTAATGCAGAAAATTATATAAATACAACATATTTTCGCGATTAGAAGTCGATAAGAGAAACACATTGTTTGACCCACCCTAAAGTACATTATTAAGCTGCATTCGAAATATGGTTTAAGTGAATTAGGAACACATACGTGCATATGCATATTTTCTCCTTTTTATATTAAAAATATTGTTCTATTATGATTATTAGGGATGCGATTTCCATGCAAATGCATGCTTTTTGTCGAAAGTCAAGAACGATATCGACCAATTATCTTTCCGAATCATTAAATTTGCATTAAAATGGCATCGATTCGTTCTTGTATATTGTTGTATATTTTGAGGAAAATGAATATTTTGGTTTTAAATGCATTTTTTTGCATATTTGATTGATATATTTTTTAAATTTCCATTTTATAGTTATAATAAAGTTATTCACAAAAAAAAGTTGTACATCAAAAAAAATTTTGTAAACTATGGAAATATTGGTGAAACAATAACTAAATTGGAGGAATTTAGTTCACCTGATAGTCAGCTCAAATTAATCGATATTGCAGAAAGTGTAAAAACCCATGTAGAAGGAAAAATTGCCAGAGAAATCCAAAACGTGTTGCAAAAAAAATATAGGATTTCAAAAAATAACACCAATTTTAACTACTTTTGATCTTGAATCAAATGTGGGATCTGAATTAGAAAATGAAGAACACATAAGTTTTAAAAAATAGTGTACCTTTGAATAGACTGAATTTCTTATTTATTTTGTTTTAAATAAAATTTAAAAAAAGCTTTTTTTATTGAAAATGTTTAAATTTTTAGTGCATATGTTTTACACTAATAAAATTATTACAGTAACTGATTGTGGGTTATTAAATTCGTTTTCCGTACTGTTAAAATGGAATAAAAATATAGTTATTTTACGAATAATTTTATTTTTCAACATTTGTGTTTGTTATTCAAAACACAAACTACCAAAAAATAATGTTTTTCCGTATTTATTTTGTTATGTAGTTTGATTTTTTTTCGGTTAAAATATATTTTTTAAAAGTAAAAACTATTAAATTTTACGGAATATGCTGTTTAATAAATAAAAAAATTAAAAATAAATGTAAAAATCATTTGTTTTAAATGAAATGTAAATGATCCGTTTTTTAAATGAATTTTAAGTTGTTTCAAATGAATTTTCGTTTGAATTTAACTACATAATTTTTTGAGTGTATTTTTTTAATGCAGATTTTCGTTTTTTTGGTGCATGAAAATCTCATTCCTAATAATTATAATATTAATCGGTACACTGAAAAGAAAAATCAATCCATCCGTACGCAAATCAATCCGGAGCTGTATTAATAGTACGGAATCAAGTACAGAAAGATTGATTCAAGTACGGATTTTTAATCCCAAAATACTTAAATTATCCATATTCAATCCCGTTTTCGTACTTGAAATAATCCGAAAATGAGATTAATTTAAGTAAAACTAAGATTGAATCAATCTCAAAATGCGCTTCATTCAAAAATTATAAAATTGTTTTAATCCGAATTCGTACCTCAAATAATCCGAAAATGAGATTGATTTAAGGAAAACTAAGATTGGATCAATCTCAAAATGAGCTTGATGCAAGTAATATAAAGCTGATTTTATCCCGAATTCATGATTAAAAATACAAAAACAAAGAAATTACATAGAAAAAATGATTGTGATTGATTTACTTACCCGTATTACACATTACAGAATGATAAAACATCAACATCATGCCTGATATGGTTTTTATTTTAGAAATCTTATAACCAAAAATATAAACTAAATGAGTAGCATGAGTTCAAATTTACTTTTTAACCCTTCGTTGCACACATGAGTCTAGCCAGACCTTTTTCCATGTGTAAAGAAAATCAAAACATGCGCAAGCCGGAGGGTTAAACATGAAAATAATATGTATATGTATGTGTTTTTCTTGTTTCTCACAATAAGCAAACCGGTTTTTCCAAACTTGTGTTTTCGAAAGTAATCCCATTTAGGATGGTTTTGAGTACGTTTAAGTGCTATTCGTACTTGAATTTTTTGAGTACGACTCGTACTTAAAGTAATCCCAAAAAACTTTATTTATCCCGAGTGTTTTTCTTTCTGTGTATCGACGATATTTTAACTGTCCTTATGACGTTACTTTTAAAATGTTTTCTCTAAAAGTTTTTTTGAATAAACAATTTAATTTGCAATGCTTAAATTTTGCCGTTTACCTTCGCACCGTAGTAGTAAAATGTTCTCTCAGTGCAACATCTTGTATTTATTTGTATGTTTTAAGATTTTTCTGCTTATTTTCTTAAATGTTTGTAAGAATAAAAACCATTTTGCTGAAAAATTTCAGGTTACTTCGAAGAGGCTACATAGCCCATAAGCAATGCCACTGCAACATTGTCTGATGCTATTCCGCTAGAGTCTTAAAAATGTGCGACTGACTTAGCATTAGCACCGAATGAAAGATTTGAGGGTATAGAGACTAAGTAAACCTATTGTTTATCTACAATTCTTAACTCTCGATCCAAAGCTCGAAAACATCAAAGACAATTGACTTAAATCGTATCGAAAAAAGCCTTATTAAGCTACTTAACATAACTCTGTATTTTTAAAAAAATCTTATGCTGCTATGAAAGTAGCAAAACAACTAGCCCTTGGAGCGCTTGTGAAAAAATTTTAAAAGTATCCGAGAAGGATAAGCCCCTGTGCAACATTGTTGTGTGGTATATCTAAAGGAGAATTCGAAAGATAACTATAAGCTCTCCTGGTATTTCCAGAGATGCAGAGACGCTTGTTTACTGGCGCAATGATATACTTCATATATCCAAACTTGAAGAAAATGGTGCAGAAATACTTGACCTTTTAAATGAGTTCTACCGCATATGAGAGACTATTTTTTCACTGCAGGTATGGTTCAAACGAATTTACGAAATCGTCTATATCAGCGAAAGTTGAGAAAACTATGATTTTCTCGTAAATATTAGTTTTATATAAACAGAATGTGGGAATTACTCCTTTATGGTAGCTGGGCAAAATATCGTTGCTTTATTGTGAACAACAATTGAAAGTGTTTCTGCCATTGTGAATATAGTTTGCTCTAAAATGGATCTGATTTTTTATAAATACAAGAACTGTAATGCAAATATTTTACACTGCTTGTGGAAGTATTTAAAAACTGAAATCCAAGTTTTTTTTAAACAAACTGTGATTAAACCTAAATTTATTGGCCATTGAAAAAATTCGAAGAAAATACCAAATAATCCATGAATATATCGACTTTTCACCTTAAGTTCTTAAAATTAACTAATTTGTTGCAATAAACAACATCTCTGCCAATAACTCAACCCTCAGATCATACTTAAAATTCCTTAAATACAACCATTGAATTTGTCATCAATTTCTATATGACACTTAACAAAATTAAGTTCACACAGTTTAATAAACCTTTTTCGAATGACACTGAGAATATCTTTAAACAAGACTAAATAAATAAAACGCAAACTTCACACTTAAATGCATGACAGTGTTTCAACAACAACAACAAAAACAACAAAAGAGAAAAGATGGCCCAGACAGGGACCACAAAACACCTCCGGACAAAATGTGCGTATACGAATAAAATAAATATAAAAAGAAAAAACAAAATTGGTATTTAATATTTAACGAAAATGAATGAGATTACGAGCTTTTACCATGATTTTAGTAGTGAAAATGTTACAAACGGAAACGAATTGTTGCTGTTGTTGTTGTTGTTGTTCCTCAATTGGACAATCAAGACAAACGGTCAACACCACATGTGGCATTACAAGCTTATTTTTTAATGTAGTTAATATTATTGCCACAATATGCTGATCAGATGCTCGATGCATTGAACAATTTAGAGAGAAAAAATAAATAAAAAGACGAAAGTGTTTGTTGCCACAAAACAACACTATCGAAAATTCAAATATGTTTATGTTAGTAAATATAGTATAGCGAGAGGGCCTGACCAGACAGTCAGACATACGGACAGCGAGTTAGTTAGTCAGACTTGGATGCTAACTACATATGTGGAATTAATGTACAAATGTTGGTATGGCCAGTCAGTCACACCATGCATCACGCACATAGCATGGACATGGAACTAGGTGTTTATGGTGATTTAGTCAGTTATATGGATCGTAAACAGTTTTGATAGCTAAATTTACATTAACGACAGGTATGAACGACGAATGCGTCGAACGGCGGATGACCACGACAGCGACGACTGCAAGTGTGAATATGAGATGAATTCTGTATGTATTTTTATGCTGTATAGTGTTTTGTTGAACAGAAGTTTAAAAGATTTATTTCATAGATTTTATTGGAATGTTTTCTTGCTAATAGAAGTTGGCAGCACGAGAGACAGTTTTAGTTTAAGTCCAAATACAGTGTAATCTCCTTTAAGGACACCTTCCTTAAGCAGACACCTGTCACCTGGGCTCAACAGCGTTCTTTTGAAAGAACATTTTTCATATACGAACACATTTCTTCACTGTGCATACAAAATTTTTAAAGTTTAGCGATCGCAGGTAAATAATAAGCCACTAGATTTATTTTATTCTTATAAGAAATAGATTTTAACGAATTTTTCGATTTTCCCTAAAATTCTGATCGTTCTACTGTTCTCGATGTATGAACACTTCTTTAGTTTTTAGTTAAAAAAATCGATTTGAGATCAGAAAATTTGGCGACAATAATACATCAGCCTTTTTACACTTGGCAACATTTAACATCTAACATTAATTTGCGAAGATGTTGAAATTTTCCCATAAGAAATACATTTGGCTTAAATTAAAATTTTTTAACGTCTTTACAAAATTTTCCTATCTCATTGTATTTCATTCTTCATCTTCCGATTATTTTAGTGTACTCACTAGAAATGTGGCAATAATTTCTATTATTATTATTGTGGCATCACCGACACAATGGCTTGAATGGTTTGAAAGAGGACATTCTCAAAGGGTATAAGGGTTTTTTATTTCGGATGTTGAGTCAAAAAATGATCCTGTGTGCAAGGCACAAGTGGTCAGATGTTTAGTATGTTTACTCTTTCAAGGTGTTTTTGGTTTTTGCCTCAAATACAACTTGCGTACAGAACGCGTTCTTCGTTATGATTACGTAAGCTTTTGACATAAACAAACAAATTTTACACAAACAAAATGCATCTTGTTTTTTGTATTATTGTAGAGTTGCACAGACCTAAAAAATTAATGAACCTTTCAGGAATGCGTTTAGTTTTCAGTATTTTAGATGGAAACAGTTTTGACAATTTGAAATTTTCTGTAAACTCAAAAAATTAAGAGTGCGTTAAACGTGTTCAGATTTAAAAAAGGCCAACATAAAAGTTGTAAACACAAAATCTTTAAATTTAGATTAAAGAATGCATTCTTTAACAAACGCTTACAAATAAATAGAGATGTTCGACTGTCCATCAGACTTAATGTTTGAGTGTGTATATATGAATAAGTGTTGCCAGTTTTAGGAAAATCTTTAAATTCTTTAATTTTTCTGAATTAGTGTTTTGCAAAATTTAGAAAATTAAGTTATTTATTTATTTATTTATTTATTCATTAATAATCAAAAAGCCAACATAGGCCAAAAGCGATTACATATTCAAAATTTCGAGTAAGAAAAATTACACCTTAAAATAGATTAATTACACCTTATATTTAATTACACTTTATTATACTTAGAAAACTAAGTTAGTCATAAAAAAATGAATTTTTTTTTACTAATTGATTTATTACATGTTATAAATACTACAACAAATTACAATCGCTCGCTTGCATTTTCAAAGACAAACGGCTGATTTGCGCTTCACTTAAAATTTTCAGCGCCCCAAGTCGAGGGATAATGCCAGCGTGCAAAAACGTAATAGTTTTATACGTATTTGCTACCCACTATGAAATATTTTGAGGCTACAAATCGTCAGCATATGCCAAAAAGTCGTAGTGGAAAAAAAAACGATAATGGAGGTTCACATGAAGTTTTCTGAAAATGTACTCGAAAATTTTTTTTTTTATATTCTCTCCACTGCTTCCGGCATAGGTTTTGAAGAAAAATGTGAATTTTTGTAAACATACATGAACGAACTAAGAAGCTAATAGTATTTTTTTGAAGTAAAAATTAATATTTGTGTGCCGCTTACGCTACTTTTCTATATTTATTTTTAATAAGTAGCTTTTTTACCGCTGTGTATTGAGTATTGAAATTTTATTTTGCTTTTTCTAATTTTTTTCTTCCGGCAATAAGGCGAATTAAGAATCAAACTAATTTTCTTGTTGACATTTTATTTTGATTTTGTTTTAATTTTTTTTCTAACAGCAATGAAGCAAATCAAGAGTGAAATTTATATGTTTTAGTATAGGGAATTTGCAGCATTCGTCAAACAGTAGCCTATAAAGCTAAACAATACTTAATAAACCTTAAAATAGTTGATGTAGAGCAAACTCAATGCTTAATATCCCAGAAACTATAGAAATGTATATATAAACATAACTTAATTTTTTTAAAAATGGTCGGTAGGTCAAACCAATTATGAGCTTAAGAAATGGCATATGTAATCTGTCACTTGTATTAAGGCTATCGGCAGATGCATTTTGTTGCAAGTCCACCTCCCGGAGGCGGACATGGGGGTTGGGTCATAATGACCCACTTATTAAAATCTAGGTTTGTTTTTTTTTTGCTATTTTTATGAAAAAATATATACAATTTAGACCTTATTATAAAGGCATTATGACACTACATTTTTGATGCA
Source organism: Pollenia labialis (assembly GCA_949318255.1). Taxonomy (NCBI): domain Eukaryota; kingdom Metazoa; phylum Arthropoda; class Insecta; order Diptera; family Polleniidae; genus Pollenia; species Pollenia labialis. Next base: position 208,250,878 of record OX439139.1, read on the forward strand.
TTGTTCAAGTTTTGGTGAACAGTACAAATATAATGAAATAGCAAAATTTACCAAGTGCAAAGAGTTAAGCTGTATTGAAAAATGTATCGATGTCAAAAAAATATAAAATTTTTCAACTTAAAATTAACATTCAAGCCTGAAATATTAAGTGTTGCTGAATAAAAGAAAAATGAAAATAAATTTTTGTTTACATTTTTTTATAGTTTGCTCATTCCAACATTTTTTTTCACAAAAATTTGTATTTCAATTAATCTTTTTGTAAACTCTTTTAGTTTGTAGGGGAGAATGGGACTTTATCCTTTTCGAAAAATTTTCTGGCAACACTGATATGAATTAACACTTATTTCTAGCCATTTAGCATAATAAAATTGTTAGTTGGTCATTCGATCGCCAAACACACTTCTTTTCATATACAACCAACCTCTTCTTCAAATGCAACAAATGAAAAGAAAGTATTGGAGATTTAAATTTGTTTGTCTGTTTGGGTTGCATGACGATGGCATGAGGCAGCCCATTGCCCATACGCTTACTTACACACATACACACACTTATATAGAAGGAATTTACTATTCAGTATCACCGTTTAAAAATATCTTTTTAAATAAATTTTATTGCTTTCTGGCATAAAGCGCGAAAATATCAAATTACTGCTGTAATATATTTGAAATTAATGGCATTTTTACAACTGGGAAAAAACCCATTCCGAACAATATGAAGTTTCTATGGACGAGCATGCAACGCGATGGGTTGGGATGGATGCCTGGTGCTAAGGCTTACATACATCTATTTGCCGGTACGAGTGCATACACATTAAATATAAAGCTGTCCGGAGTGGAGTCTGTGTGCATTTTGAACGATTTCTGAGCCCAGATTATTTTACATTTACTTTTATTTAGTTGGTAAATGAGCTCGTAAATGAGGTCAATATTAATAACACGACTTTTTAACAAGTTCGAGTTTTATATTATTTTTTAATATTTTCTTGAGATTTAGGATTTTCTTCGAAACATATTTTTTTTTATTTTTCTGTTGGTCATTTTGATGATCACCAATGATAATGATCGCGATGATGAAATTATAAATGATAATCATTTTGAACATAAAAAATAATACTTACTAATAATATTGTTAAGAGATATAAACATTGAGGTATGACAACAAATTTTTTCAATTATATTGTTTTTGTTATTCGATTAACAACTTTTTTTGTGATTATAAGGTTACCATCTATAAAAATTTTATGTTTTACTATCACAAGAATATTTTCACAATTTTATTACAAATTAAAGAAAAATGTTTTTTTTAAGTAAATTTTAACATTAGGGTGGGTCACTGATGTATGAGAAAAAATAAGAGTTCTCGAATCATATTCTAATAGCAATATTTTTTTGTCTTACGTTAAAACAAATAAAAATTGCAAAAAAAAAGTTAAAACTAAATTTCATTCTTATACAGCATAAAACAATAAAATCATTTTGGGTCACAAAATCTTGTTTACTGTCAAATCCGGGCATCTCTCGTCTTGATTCAAGTTTCGTCTATGTTAAACCATCTAATGTCTTTTTTATTGCGAAGAGTCATGCATGCTTTTGACACTATTTTCACGAACCTAAGAGTCGTTAAAATACAAAAATATGCTTTTCTGCAATACAATGCTATTGTTGCTGTATTCAAAATTTAACAAAATTGAAGGTCAAAGCGCGTGCTCTTACACTAAAAATAAATTGATAATATTTATGTATTTAACATTATTATTTTAACAAATAGAATCTGGGAATTTATTTTTCATTTTGAGTAACATTTATAAGAAACATGAACATGAACATTTGTATAACATGAGAAATAAATTCCCAGATTCTATATGTTAAAATAATAATGTTAAATATATAAAATTCACAATAGGCACGTGCCTATCCAGTTATAAGATACAAAGAATGCTGCCGAAGGCCGTAGCGGCCCAGAAAATGCATTTCATTCTGCTGGTATCTAATAGTTGTATAAATTAATAATATTTTACAGGGATCTTATTTAGACAAAAATACAAAAATACAACGCTATTAGAAGTCGATTAGAGAAAAAACATTTTTTTTTGACCCACCCTAATGTACAATGCAAATTGATTTTTATTATAAAAAAGTGATTCTAATTAACTTAATACGCGTTTAATCCAAGGAAAATGTCAATCTTTATGGTACACAATTTCAAAAAAAAAAAAAATATTTCACATAAAAATCTATTCCAATAGTTCGAAAACAAGAAAAAAAACTCAATAAATATTTAAAATCGTTAATCACTTACTATACTCACACTATAAATGGGACACATATAAGAAGAAGTCTAATGTTGCTATATTTGGAACTCAAAATTAAAGTCTTATTATTAATTAAAGATTTTTTATTTCCTATACTCACGGTGACCATTCGTCATTATTTTTAAGAGGACAGGTCTTTTTTTGATACGATGTCCTTTATGATATTTTTCAAAATAAAGGAAAGAAGATTGTCCTTTTTTTAGTGCATTGTCCTTTTGTTAAATTATGACTTCTTCTTTAAACTTAAAAACTGTTAGTTTTATTTTCCCAAACCCCCGAAAGTTCAACATTAAAATAGCAAAACACACTGGTTTACCCTAATACCAGCGATAGATCGAATTCGAAAATTGTTCGTTCCGTTGATAGAACATTTTCTCTCTCAACAAACGAGCCCTATGATATTGCACAAATTATTTTGATGATTCATGTGCTGGATTGTGGTTACTTAAGGATCACTTTTAATAACAAAGTGCAAATTTCAAATGGACTGTGCGGAAGTTAAATTTGTTTTATGTTAAATCAGGCATATTAAAAACAAATTTACTTCTACAAAAATATACCAATTATTTTTAATTATTAAATTTTTTTGTTTTAAAGACTTTTACATGATTTTTTTTCTTTTTATGAATTTCTAGGTATGTTTTTTTATTGATTTTTTCATAGACAATAAAATAAGTATATGTATTAATAAGAGTATCCAATTATTTGACTTTTAGTTTTGTTCGAGTAAGAAATTAATCGATTTTTTATATTTAAATTTGCTCGATTAATCGAGCAAGGTTTTTGTTCGAATTACTCGAGTTATTCGAATAATGCAAATAATTTTATCCAATGGGGAAAAACATAAATCTCTACATCCATTTATACTTTTATTATTGTAAGAAACACAAAAAATAACAATAATACAAACATGAAGGTTAACAATAAACAATATAATAACAATTAAAATTGCTTCTTCATTGCAACAGAGTCATATCTCAAAAAATAAAAAATTTCAAGTTACTTTAGGACATTCTTCATTCATATCTTCTTTATATGTAAAACTTAAATCAGCGTTATATCTTGAACTGAACCGAAGTTATAGCAAATTATATTTCATTTAACCTGTATCTTAAGGTTCATTTTGAAAACTTTAATCGCATTTTGCCACGTTTGATTTTTTTGAGATATGACTTTGTTGCAATAAAGGAACGATATGTGCTAAAACTTTTAAATTAAATAAATTATGAAAAAAATCAAAAAGCCCGGCTGCAAAAAATACAGTTTTCATACATTAAAAAGACCGAAACAAGATTAAAAAAACAATTAAATTTACACTAATTTGGTCTGTACACGTCAAGTATTTCCCTGCAATAAATATTGGACCACCTGATTCAATTTGATTAAATGGACTACTCCATTGACTGGTCCGAAGTAATGCAAACATGGACCATGTCATTGCTAAAAATTGTTTGTAGTGAGACGCCATGTCTTCGTTTTTTTACGACGTGCTTTCGTTTTTAAACGACTTCAAAACTAATCCTCTTTAAAACTATTCCTTTGTAGTCCAAAGCTGGGTTATGTGGACCTGCCCTAGGGCATCGTTATGTTAAATAGACCATGTTTTTTCCATACGGTTGGGTTACTTTTGAACTAGTCCAAGTCCCTTGTGGGCTACTCTTTACACGCGTGTTTTGACTGGTGATATTATTTGCAGGGTTTTGATTAAATGGACTACTCCATGGACTGGTCCGAAGTAATGCAAACATGGACCATGTCATTGCTAAAAAGTGTTTGTAGTGAGACGCCATGTCTTCGAAATACTATCCTAAATTGATAGTTTGTTTAAATATTCAAAAACTATTAAGCTGCCCACAATTATCAAAGTAATTTTTGGGAATACAAAATTTTTAATTTATAAGACTTTGTTTGTCGTGTGCTTAATTCCCAATTATTTTTTTTTTTTATAAAAACACTGAAATTTATTGTTGTGGGATAAGGAGAATTGTAACCAATTGTAGTGGGGAATGTAAGAAAAGATAACACACACTGTTTATTATTGGCATTTTGTTAAAGTTTTAATATCGTTTCAAAGAAGACTTTTTGAGTGTTGGCAATTCTCATTCACTCTGCAGTTTTATTTGCTTATAAATTTGGCTTTTCTATAAATTTTTTTTTGGATAATGTTTTCTGATGAGCTGGCCTAAGCAACCAGTGAAATGCGCATAGAAAGTAGCTAATCCTCCAACAACAAATTTCAGTGTTTTTAGCAAGAATAAAAATTGGGAATTGAGCAAGACATACAAAATTAGGTATATTAAGCTGCTCACAATCTCATAAACATGCTTCAAGGAATAAAAATATGCCATAACCCAAAAAATCAGAAAATTAATTTTAGTCTAAATTTAAAGCGGCACGCGTTTTCTAGTTGCCAAAAATGTTCATGCTCCTACAATTTGTATTAAGCATCCATGAGCGTTGTCAACTCTTTGCAATTGGAATATCCAACTTTGTCAGAGCGATAAATGATGAAATTGGCCGTTTTTGTTAATAAATAATTGCAATTTAGGTATTTGTTTGTCAATCTAGAGCTTTTATATCCATTTTTTTATTGTTTTTATGAGGGGTTTTTAAACAAGAAAGTTAACACAACTGTTCTGTACACAACGTTGACGCTTCTATAAAGTTATGGCATTTCAGCGTAAAAGCTAAGCGGAAAACAACGTCCCGCCTTCTGCTCTTGATTAGGAAATTTAATTGGGAGTTTTATGATCACTTACATTTTTGAAAAAAAAAATCGAAATTTAACACGTAAAATTTCAAATCTTTAAAAATTAATAACTCTGTAAATATACAAAACGGGAACAATGTTTTTCTTTTTTTAATAAAAAAAACGCTTTAAAACTTTTCAATAAGAGTTAAATAAATATTCACATATATTTTTGATAAGAATATATTTTAAGTTCAAAAATTTTAAAGGGTTAATACTCAATTACTGCCTCTCATCTCTAAACGAAATGGCTGACCAATTTGATAACAGGATCATATGGGTCCCAGAGCAAGGGCATATACTGGGAAACATGAGGGCAGATGAGCTTGCTAGACTTGGCACTACCTTACGTGTTCCAATAGATTAAGAATGTGTTAAGATGCATCTGCTCTCCTGCTCTCCTGTTAACTGGAACTAGCTGCATAATTGCCAGATAATCGTAGCCCCGCATGGAGGACGTGCAAGCCTTATCTCTACCATCGCTGACTAAGAGGGAGGTAAATTTTTGTTATCTTTTTACACAAGACACTGTCAAAGGATCCAAAATGCAGTTGCCGTGTGTTGGCTTGTATGGTTATGGTTATGGCGTAATGGTTAGTTTCTTATAATCAAGTACAGTGTTGCCCATAAGGTCGGTTCAAACAGCTGTTTTGTATAGTTATGGGTATGTCACGTGTAATTGGAGCTTTATAGGTAAACATGAAGAGCGTCTGGAAGTCGGATACGTATTACTGCTGCAGCTGTGTTAACGAAAATGAGGAGGAGAACGTAAAACACCTTCTCTGTCCCAGCTCTGCTCTGAACTCGAATGCATTTTAATCTTTGTTAGAAATTCGGGTTGGTTCTGCAATGGATCTACAATATCCTCCCATGAGAGCTCGCCTATATCAGGAATGGGCTTTATATGGTATATATAGGGGAATCTTTATAAAACCTGACCTCACAGTATTATAATTCGCTGCCTAATTTTAATAAAATATCGTCATTTGTTTAAGAAATATTATTTGCACTACACTGGCCTCCTTAGAAAGAATGTCACATCTCCATTTTTGTAGTTTAGAGCAGAGTAGAAACAAATTTTTCTCGCAATCACAATTCGATCAATTCTCGTTTCAAAATTTGTGCTGGAGATTTGTACGAGAGAATACATCGAATTGGGCTTGCGAGAATATTTTTTCCTACCCTGCTCAAAACTACTCAAAGCTAATGGGGAAGTGACTTTCTTTCAGTATTGTAAATTATGGATAGTTTATCACAAAATTCGTCAGACTAATTTAGTTTGAAAAAAACCTTAATTTGACTAAATTTCAATGTAGTAATACACACTAGAATACACACTAAATTGCTTTTCGCAAGGCCGCATGGGCCTTATGGTAAATTATTGACCAATAATTACAAAATTACATTGTGTAATTTTTAGCCATATAATGCTTAATTAGACCAAATCCTACACTACAATATATTTATTTGTTACGGGCTTAGTCGTACCTAAATGATTTCCCAGAGTGAGGTTTGAATCGGGCCTATGGTAAATTTTTGACCGATCTTCACGAAATTTGGCGAAGTTGTTTTTTATCTTATGAAACTATGAAAGACTTAATTTTACTCCACTAGCAGCGTTCGTTCCGGTTTAAGACATTGTAAAGTGTTTTCCTGTAGCGGGCTTTATATTTATAAAATTTAGTGAGCTCACTTTCGTCAATTTATGTTAGTTTTTTAACCCTTTCGGTTATTCTATGCCATATGGCACAGTGCTTTTTGCAAGCCCCTGTTTGGGGCAAAACAGTTAGAAATAAATTTTTTTGATATTTTCGTATTTTTCTTTAAATCTTTTTATTGAAATTGAAAAATAAAATATTTTGATTGGTACACCCAATGCATTCTGATGGGCCAGAAAGCAAACATGCCTTTCGAGATTTGTAATTTACGAAAAAAGGTCACTTTGTAATTTTGTAAATATTGTTACGAAAATAATGTTATTTTATAACTTTCCATAAGGTTTTTATCAGATTATCATTGCCTTAATAAGTGGAGAAAAAGTTAGATCCCAAGGGTTGTTCAAAGAAGGTGTCCGATTTTTTTTTTAATCATACTATGCCAATTGGCATAGATTTTATTCAATGGAAAAAAATAATAACATAGAAATATACATATGAACATACAAATAATAAAAATGATCGTGTTTTTTAATTCATTTGTCTTTCTGATTCTAAAAGAATAGCTTTATTTTATAAAGAAAATGCAATGAATAGTTTTTTTTTTATAAAATAAATCTTTTATACATCTCTCTGAATATAATATTTTAGAAATTGCATTAAAAATATTAATTAAAATTATTTTTTTGTTCCTTTAAATACATTCTATGCCATATGGCATGATGCTCAAAAACCACTTTTGATACAAAATTTAAAAATTATTATTATTGATTGTTAATAGCATAAGGTTTAAGAGCTATAAAATCGAAAAAACAATTTTTTTTAATCAAAAACAAAAAAGAAGTACCGAAAGGGTTAACATATATATAATTTTTTAATGAATGTTGTTTCACATGTCGGTTAAAAATAGGTTTCTACTGAAGCGCTTGTGTTAAATTTCGATACCAAACTCTGAGGGGAACAAGAAAGAACTTGACACGAAAATCGTTTTTTTCTGTTGTGTTTTCCGAAAGTGACCGTGCTTTCAACAGACGGATGGACACACAGCCAGACAGACGGACATGGCTAAATCGACTTAGGGCTAATAAAGCGTTGGAAGTTAAACTCTCTTTTTGATTTAAAATGTGTTTAAACCAACAAATCTATAATTCAGAAAAGATTTAAACCATCTCTAAGCGCATAAAATTTGGAGTTTAAACTACCAATACAGACCATATGAATTTGATAAGGTTTATCGTAGTGTGCTGCCACATATTATTTTTAAAAAAAAATTTGAGTTGAGTTTAAACAACATATAGATTCAAGTTTAGTTCAACTAAAGCAGTGTTTAAACCATCAGTAATTTATAAGCCATTCGAATCACTAAATGACCCAAAGCATGCACATTTTTAAGATGTTTAAGATGAATATTAAAATAGTTTCACGCGGAATACAAAACTTAGTATGCCCTCATTCAACCACCAGCTTAGATTCTTTAATTGTCAAAATTCTATACAAAAGAAATAGACAGGCCGAAAAATTTTCTCGGATGCAGGTACCTTATGAATATTCCTTGGCACAGATCGAATTATTCCTTTGGGCACTTTAAAGTCAACCAAATTTATTTTACAATTTCCAATCAATGTCGTAATGACCAATTAATTGTACATCTTACATCATTAATGATGACTGCAAACTTCATTTGGCAACATTAAAAAAGTGTCTGTGCAACAGCATCCTTCATTCTGCATCTTCCTTCCCTATTCTTATGTGTGTAGTATATTGACTTATCAAAAATAAAATTAATCAGTTGTTGTCTTTAGTTGCTCCACCAAAGATTCCAATCTAAACTAATATACAAACAAGGTATAACAACTTGTTTCTAATCATTTTTCTTTGGGTTTTGTTGTTGGATTGTTTGAAGGGGTTTTGTATGGACAGCGTGCGCTGTGGTGCAGGATGGCTTGATTGTATACGAATCTTCTCACCTTACGTGCCAACAAAATAAATCGTTGCACACTGTTAAGATTGAAATACAAAAATGCACAGCATGCCACATGCAACACCACAAAATTTAACACAACAGTTTTGTTTCTTTGGTTCAGTGGAAGGGGTCTGTCTGTCTTCTCTGTATTCGTTTGCTCGATCGTTTGTTTGTCCGTTCGTTTATTTATTTGTTTGTATGCGTATTGTTTTCATGTCTTTAAATATTGTTGTGTTTGCTTTTGTTTTTTTTTGTTCTTTTAATTTTATTTTAGTTTATTCGCGCACATTCCTCACCTGCTGTGTTTAATGTCCAGTTTTACAGTGTATTTAAGGATCTCATTGGAAATCACTTAGATCCCAATAAATAACCTAATCACTCCCCTTTGTTAGTTTGTTGAATGTATGTATGAGCCTGAGTGAGTGCTGGTATGTATGTGTATGTGCAACACCTTTTGTAAGATTATGTTTTATGTATGTGTATGGGGTTTTTCACGCTAAATATGTCCATTTGGTGGAACATTAATTGCTCGTTACTTAAGTTCTAATATCCTCTGCAAATTAAGTTGTTGACTTTAACATTTATACAAACTGTCGTGCTGTGTTGCCACATTTGAATTCATTGTGTTGTATGCTCTCACTATGATCATGTTGTTGCAAGCTCTATAGAGCTTTTGTGTTCAAGCAATGCCAGCAGGAGTTTCATCCAACACTTCCTCCCCACAACTCAATTCAACTTAAACTTCACCTTCATTGTCGTTGTCGTTGTCTTAATCGTCATTATCATCATCAGCAACACCAATATGTACATTAAAATACCTTGCAACATTATAGGAGACATTTATATTAAAGTCTTCTCATAATGCAGATTAAATATAAGAAAACGAAACGAAATACTACGCTCGTAGTTGTTTTGCTGCTGCCAACCTGCTTTAATGCTGAATATCCCAACAGTCTAAAGAAAAATGGTAAAAATTAAATTTAATAATTTGTTTTTGTCCATAATTGAGCTGTTACGTGTTAAATGTTGTGGCTAACAACAGCAAAAAAAAAAACTCCAACAACATCAGCAACAGTTGAATGCCACAGATCTGCTTCACCTGCAGTGTTTCGGTTTCAAGGAGCAACATTTTCGTTGGCGACTTTTTTAAACATGTTAATTTTTGTCATTTGTTGCGATTTTTTGATAAAATAAATAATGGAAAATTACATTGGCTTTGACAAATACAAAAATCAGTCAATTTAAGAATGTAGTAGTTTGTCTACTTTGTAATTATTAACTTTTTTTATATTTTACATATTCGGTAACACTGAAAATAAACTTTACACTTTGGACAAAAATTATTGGCTTCTTAGGACGCGCAGTTGATTCTAACAACGTGCTGATGTTATTTTAACAACACATTGTTCTAGTTGTTAAAAGAAAAAAAAGAAAACTAAAAATTAGCAATCTCACCAACTCTAAAGGACAAAAAACAATCAGCTTTTTAAAGAAATATGTACAGTTTTTTGACAAATACGATAATGGGTTTTGTTCCTTAAAAACTTTAAAGCAGGCATTTTCATTGTAAATTTGACACCATGTCGTTCTTAATTTGACAACGTGTTTTTTATTTTTTTAAATTTCAGCATAAATATTTAACAAAAATATAGCAACGTGTTATTGTCAGTTAACATTATTCGCACAATTTTCTAAGCTTTTTTAACCATATTTGTCGAGAAAAATTACTAAAACAATGGAAAATAAAGGTCGATGAACGAAAATGTGTAAAAATATTTATAAAATTTACTTTGCGTAGACAATAATGCCCTCCCATTAAAATCAATAATTAAATATTGCCTCAGCAATCGAATGTAAATTATCTCGTTATTCATCTTGATCGACGTTAAACCTGGAAATGCCTCATAAAGGCAGCATTAGAGTATCCACAATCAAACAACGATTAATCGAGGAATTTTTTCGCCATTTTTTTATCGAATAATCAAAATAGCTAAATTCGAATAACGAATACCTCGAACAATTTATATCAATTAATCGATTGAATATCTTTAGAAAACCTACTTTTTTTAAATAAAAATATTTGTTTTTAGATTTCTGACTGTTTAATATTATTTAAATCTAAATTACATTTTCTTAACTTCAACATTTACTTTTCTCACACAAACTTTTGAGCATATTTCAGACCCTTTTTACATGTTGTTGTGTGAGAGACAAATTATGTGTATCATTATAAACGTCAAATTCCATACGTTAGAAATTTGGCGCTTGAATATCACATTTTTCATATGTATTTTAATATTTATCGTAAAAAATGTGTAAATTAAAGGAGATTACAAACATTTAAAAAGTTATGAGTGAAATTGAAATCAAAGTAATTTTAAAAACTTTAGAGTATAAAAAAATATTGTAAAAGATTAGGTGATTTTTATCGTCATCTTGAATTTGAGCGGCAATGGTCGGAAAAAATCACTAAACTTTCAATTGATATAAGTATTAAGTTTTTACCATAAAAAAGTTAATCGCTACTAAGTATGAACGTTTCTGCTGAGCACGTCTGGAGGCCGGGATGTAAATCAAAAAAGTGGCTTAAATTATTACGATAATGCCCAACTCCGCCTCAAGGCGGCTTTACAGTTTGACACTACTTTACAGGTCACTGAGCCCTTAAAGGAAAAAACTGAAGTCAGATTTATGTTTCTCTACCCAAAGTGAGCTAAATAAGATTTTTTTAAGGCAAACAAAAAATGTGGCATTAGAGGTTTAATGAAAAATTGTAACCCTACTGGAAAAGGTAATTCTAGTACGCTCGATTAAAAGTTAGCGCTCGTATTTGAGGTTAAAATTTTCAATACATTTATGTTCTTTACAATAAAGGCAAGCAACAAGTAAAGTAAATGTTTGGGGCAAAACAAGGTAAAAATTAGTACTTTCGGTACTTTAACACGCTTTTTTCAAAATTATCGAAAATTCCTTTTTGTATTTTGTGTTTGTATTTGTATTTATTAATTAGATTTTCTAACACAACAAGAAACAATATCTTATAAATTATAGTATTAGAATCAGACACGTTAAGTTAAACAAATTTAGTTGAATATTTAAAAATAAAACTGCAAAAAGAGTGCATATAATTTTTAGCTACAGAATTAAAAGATAAAAATAATCAATTAAAATAATAACATAAACATAAATAAAAAAAAATAATAACATAAAAAATAATATGGTCCCGGTGACGAAATTGAAGTATACCTTTTCCTCTGCGTTGATCTTGTAAACCGTAAACGTTTGTAAAGGTAATCTGGCTCCTTTGTCATAATAATTTTGTAAAGAAAAATAAGGTTTTTAAATCGTAAATAGTTTGGAAAAGATATACTGAAAATACGACAGGAGTATTGCGATACATTGTCGAACCTTTTTAACGAGAATATATAGCGGATGATGTTGTTGTACGCTACTGTAAGTTTTCTCATGTCGTTTGTGTTACAACCAGTAAAAATTTCAGACGAATATAAAAGTGAAGGCAAGAGATAAGTTTTTGCTAGTAATATCCGTATTTTCAAAGGCGTATTATATATTATATATTCTACCACACGCTTGAGTAATGTGATTTGGCCAAGTTAGATGTTTATTAAACGTTACTCCCAAGTTTCTTACTGAATGCACAATATCAATTTTTAAACAAACCCCCAAGCAATATGTCTATATCAAAATCTATTCGAACTGCCTTTTTGCATACTATTAGACACTTCGATTTGCTTGGATTAAGACGTAAACCATTAGCTAAAGCCAATGTATATATTTTGTCAAGAGAATGATTTAATTCTTGTATTCTTGTCGTAATTGAATCTTTGTTGCTACTAAGATACAGCTGAACGTCGTCAGCATACATTTGTATTTTGGAATATTTGATTTGTTTTGGAAGATAGTTTGCATATAACGAGTATAGAAGGGGTCCAAGAATAGAGCCTTGAGGGATATCTCTTGTTACCTGTATAGCTCGTGATAAGGAATCATTGCTTGCAACTGATTGAGATCTATTTGAAAGATATGACGATATTAATTCCACTGCTAGTGTTGAAAAATTAAATATTTTCAACAATTTCATGCATAACATTGAGTGGTGCACAGTATCAAAGGCCTTTGAATGGTCTAATAACACAAGGAACGTTAATTTATTATCATCTAAACTATTTCGAATTTCCTCTATTACATCAGTAAAAATAATTTAATCAAAATTAAATTTAATGAACTCAAGCCTAACTAAAAAAAATACCAAAATTTTTAATTAACAGTACAACTAAAAATCACAATTGTTCTTAAAATAGTTATGGAACAAGCTCTAATGTTTACATTTGTACTTCTAGTTGTACAAACGACGAAAGTGGACAAAAAACATAATAAACAAATGTATTCAGGTTTTCATGACAAAGTTTTGACAGAAAGGATGCGAAAAAACAGAAAAAAGAAAGCAACATGTGAATAAATTGAAAAAAATGTGGTGATTCTTGAAACATGTAAATTCAACCCAGGTTCGAGCCCCAGCTCAGCCAAGAAAATTATTAATAAATTTTAATAAAATTCCAAGTTGTAAAAATTCCTTCCTTCAGTAAAAAATAATTTAATGAAAATTAAATTTAATGAACTCAAGCCTAACTAAAAAAAATACCAAAATTTTTAATTAACAGTACAACTAAAAATCACAATTGTTCTTAAAATAGTTATGGAACAAGCTCTAATGTTTACATTTGTACTTCTAGTTGTACAAACGACGAAAGTGGACAAAAAACATAATAAACAAATGTATTCAGGTTTTCATGACAAAGTTTTGACAGAAAGGATGCGAAAAAACAGAAAAAAGAAAGCAACATGTGAATAAATTGAAAAAAATGTGGTGATTCTTGAAACATGTAAATTCAACCCAGGTTCGAGCCCCAGCTCAGCCAAGAAAATTATTAATAAATTTTAATAAAATTCCAAGTTGTAAAAATTCCTTCCTTCAGTAAAAAATAATTTAATGAAAATTAAATTTAATGAACTCAAGCCTAACTAAAAAAAATACCAAAATTTTTAATTAACAGTACAACTAAAAATCACAATTGTTCTTAAAATAGTTATGGAACAAGCTCTAATGTTTACATTTGTACTTCTAGTTGTACAAACGACGAAAGTGGACAAAAAACATAATAAACAAATGTATTCAGGTTTTCATGACAAAGTTTTGACAGAAAGGATGCGAAAAAACAGAAAAAAGAAAGCAACATGTGAATAAATTGAAAAAAATGTGGTGATTCTTGAAACATGTAAATTCAACCCAGGTTCGAGCCCCAGCTCAGCCAAGAAAATTATTAATAAATTTTAATAAAATTCCAAGTTGTAAAAATTCCTTCCTTCAGTAAAAAATAATTTAATGAAAATTAAATTTAATGAACTCAAGCCTAACTAAAAAAAATACCAAAATTTTTAATTAACAGTACAACTAAAAATCACAATTGTTCTTAAAATAGTTATGGAACAAGCTCTAATGTTTACATTTGTACTTCTAGTTGTACAAACGACGAAAGTGGACAAAAAACATAATAAACAAATGTATTCAGGTTTTCATGACAAAGTTTTGACAGAAAGGATGCGAAAAAACAGAAAAAAGAAAGCAACATGTGAATAAATTGAAAAAAATGTGGTGATTCTTGAAACATGTAAATTCAACCCAGGTTCGAGCCCCAGCTCAGCCAAGAAAATTATTAATAAATTTTAATAAAATTCCAAGTTGTAAAAATTCCTTCCTTCAGTAAAAAATAATTTAATGAAAATTAAATTTAATGAACTCAAGCCTAACTAAAAAAAATACCAAAATTTTTATTTAACAGTACAACTAAAAATCACAATTGTTCTTAAAATAGTTATGGAACAAGCTCTAATGTTTACATTTGTACTTCTAGTTGTACAAACGACGAAAGTGGACAAAAAACATAATAAACAAATGTATTCAGGTTTTCATGACAAAGTTTTGACAGAAAGGATGCGAAAAAACAGAAAAAAGAAAGCAACATGTGAATAAATTGAAAAAAATGTGGTGATTCTTGAAACATGTAAATTCAACCCAGGTTCGAGCCCCAGCTCAGCCAAGAAAATTATTAATAAATTTTAATAAAATTCCAAGTTGTAAAAATTCCTTCCTTCAGTAAAAAATAATTTAATCAAAATTAAATTTAATGAACTCAAGCCTAACTAAAAAAAATACCATAATTTTTAATTAACAGTACAACTAAAAATCACAATTGTTCTTAAAATAGTTATGGAACAAGCTCTAATGTTTACATTTGTACTTCTAGTTGTACAAACGACGAAAGTGGACAAAAAACATAATAAACAAATGTATTCAGGTTTTCATGACAAAGTTTTGACAGAAAGGATGCGAAAAAACAGAAAAAAGAAAGCAACATTTGAATAAATTGAAAAAAATGTGGTGATTCTTGAAACATGTAAATTCAACCCAGGTTCGAGCCCCAGCTCAGCCAAGAAAACTATTAATAAATTTTAATAAAATTCCAAGTTGTAAAAATTCCTTCCTTCAGTAAAAAATAATTTAATCAAAATTAAATTTAATGAACTCAAGCCTAACTAAAAAAAATACCAAAATTTTTAATTAACAGTACAACTAAAAATCACAATTGTTCTTAAAATAGTTATGGAACAAGCTCTAATGTTTACATTTGTACTTCTAGTTGTACAAACGACGAAAGTGGACAAAAAACATAATAAACAAATGTATTCAGGTTTTCATGACAAAGTTTTGACAGAAAGGATGCGAAAAAACAGAAAAAAGAAAGCAACATTTGAATAAATTGAAAAAAATGTGGTGATTCTTGAAACATGTAAATTCAACCCAGGTTCGAGCCCCAGCTCAGCCAAGAAAATTATTAATAAATTTTAATAAAATTCCAAGTTGTAAAAATTCCTTCCTTCAGTAAAAAATAATTTAATCAAAATTAAATTTAATGAACTCAAGCCTAACTAAAAAAAATACCAAAATTTTTAATTAACAGTACAACTAAAAATCACAATTGTTCTTAAAATAGTTATGGAACAAGCTCTAATGTTTACATTTGTACTTCTAGTTGTACAAACGACGAAAGTGGACAAAAAACATAATAAACAAATGTATTCAGGTTTTCATGACAAAGTTTTGACAGAAAGGATGCGAAAAAACAGAAAAAAGAAAGCAACATTTGAATAAATTGAAAAAAATGTGGTGATTCTTGAAACATGTAAATTCAACCCAGGTTCGAGCCCCAGCTCAGCCAAGAAAATTATTAATAAATTTTAATAAAATTCCAAGTTGTAAAAATTCCTTCCTTCAGTAAAAAATAATTTAATCAAAATTAAATTTAATGAACTCAAGCCTAACTAAAAAAAATACCAAAATTTTTAATTAACAGTACAACTAAAAATCACAATTGTTCTTAAAATAGTTATGGAACAAGCTCTAATGTTTACATTTGTACTTCTAGTTGTACAAACGACGAAAGTGGACAAAAAACATAATAAACAAATGTATTCAGGTTTTCATGACAAAGTTTTGACAGAAAGGATGCGAAAAAACAGAAAAAAGAAAGCAACATTTGAATAAATTGAAAAAAATGTGGTGATTCTTGAAACATGTAAATTCAACCCAGGTTCGAGCCCCAGCTCAGCCAAGAAAATTATTAATAAATTTTAATAAAATTCCAAGTTGTAAAAATTCCTTCCTTCAGTAAAAAATAATTTAATCAAAATTAAATTTAATGAACTCAAGCCTAACTAAAAAAAAATACCAAAATTTTTAATTAACAGTACAACTAAAAATCACAATTGTTCTTAAAATAGTTATGGAACAAGCTCTAATGTTTACATTTGTACTTCTAGTTGTACAAACGACGAAAGTGGACAAAAAACATTATAAACAAATGTATTCAGGTTTTCATGACAAAGTTTTGACAGAAAGGATGCGAAAAAACAGAAGAAAGAAAGCAACATGTGAATAAATTGAAAAAAATGTGGTGATTCTTGAAACATGTAAATTCAACCCAGGTTCGAGCCCCAGCTCAGCCAAGAAAATAATTTATAAATTTTAATAAAATTCCAAGTTGTAAAAATTCCTTCCTTCAGTAAAAAATAATTTAATGAAAATTAAATTTAATGAACTCAATCAAGCCTAACTAAAAAATCGCGCAAACTTGAAAACTGGAATAACTAGATAAAAATTCGTCCTTTTTTACTTCTTGTAAACAAATTCAAAAATAACTTACCGTAAACTGTAAATCTTTACTCTCTAGCACTCTTTTGGTACTTTTTGCTTACACGTTTTCAATTCAAATAATTTTGCTCGACTAAACCCCTATATTTTTTGATATAAAGGTGTCAAGCAAAAAAAGGACATTCGAGAGCAAAAAAGGATGAAAATGCGTAGTTTTTTGACTGTTTACAAACACGTTTTTTTAATTTATTGAAATTTTTTAACATAAAATTAGTTTAGATGTAGAAAACTAAATAAAGTTTCTGTAATTTAGCGTAAATAACTAGTTCAGAACTGACCATAGGTCCCATATAAATCCTCTCTCATAACTCTCATATAAACGACGATATCTAGAAAATATTCGCCGCAAAGTTATCTCATATACATAAATCTTAACCCCCATAATTTAATTTTCTTTTGGAGGGTCCATAACTACAACGAATATGTTTAGAAATTAGGGTTTAGCTTTAGGGTATCAAATGGTCGGGTTTGACCAACTATACTTTACTGTTGTCTGACATGGTGCACTTTAGAAAAAACTCTTGAAAAGCCAGGTATTCAATGTAAAACAAACATTTAAATATCTCGAAAACTGTCCGTTTTTCTTTTTGAAAATTTGGTGATTAGCAGCACAAATAATGTATGCAAGAGGAGGAGGTCTTTCCAAACGTTTTAATATGTTGAACAGTATTTTTTTTTTAAATTAAAAACTCTTTTTTTTTTTGGATATAATCAAAATACACTGTGGTGGATTATAATTAATATCATTTGTGTCGTATTATTGCTGCAATTGTTGCCGTTGCTGTTAAATTAATATTTATAACAATTAATGTCACATATTTGTCTATGAAAGCGTTAAATATCATTTATTTAACCAAATGTGTTTATTATTTATCTGAAGTTGTTTTTGAGCCAACAAAAAAATAAATGACACATTTAACGTAACACCAGCAACACCACCACCAAACACTACCAGTTTGGCAATCTCTTCTTCTATAGGCCCCAAAACACATTCCAGCTAGACTCAATTTACATCATTAGAAAAATGTTACTGAGCGTAAGCTCCACTCTCTCAACTTCTCTTGGCAGGTCTTCTCTGGGGCTCCATTTAGTTTTTTTTTGTTTCGCCTAAAAAAAGGTTTCTGAATTACAGGTTTCTTTAAGTTGAGTTTTTATTTTCGGTTTAATTTATTTTTATGTTTATTATGGATATTTTTTTTGCTGTTTTTGGTTTGATTTCTGAAAATTTGTTTATGGGCTTTTGCTGAAATTTGTATGTATGTTTGTGTTTAAAGTGTGTGTTGTTGTGTTTATTTGTTTAAGGTATAGGAGTATTAAGAGAATTGGTAAATGCTTAAATTTTGATGTTATTAGTGTGATAACGTCGCTAATCCACTTGATTTATGATTCTTATATAATGAGTCAGTGTTTGTTGTATTGCTGGCATTATTGCTGTTGCTTGTTGTTGTTGCTGTGATTGGTGTTGTTTATTACCGAGAAGGCTTCCCACACGTCTCGTTATCGTTCGATCAAATCTTTTTTGTTGACTTCAATAATTTTAATAATTTGACACAGAAAAAACACACAGCAAAATCCAACAAAAGCTCAATCTTGAATAAAAAAACCGAAACAAAAGAAGAAGTGGGGAAAGAGAATAAGACACAATTTCGTATTTAGTGGGCTTAAACCGATTAAAATTACAGATGCCCTCTTCAGAAGTTGGTCGATGTTGGTTGTTGTCTTGATTTGATTTCAAGCAAGAGAATAAATATTTGTTTGACTTTTTTTTAAGTTTTTTTTTTTTTGGTGGCTTGTGACGCAAAATTAAGTGGTAACTGACTGCAAATGTAATAAATACTTTCATATCGGAAAACGAAATTAAATCAAATTAATTAAGCTTAGTCAAAAGCTCAGCTTTGTTAAATATTAATGAGTGAATTTAAGTATTTTTTTGTATTTAGTGTGGGAAAGTGTGGTTTTTTAAGTATTTTAAGGCACTAACTTATTTACTGACCCGACTCTTCTAGTGATAAGATTTAAAATGATATAATTTACATAAATCTCAAGAGCGGAATTAAGTTTTGTCAAGTCGGTTATTTAAGATTGCCCACTGTTTTTAAAGTGCAATGGCTTTAAAAGTTTTCAAACAATTTTAACTTTTTGATAGATTTTTAAATAAATTATAATCTTGAATATTTTTTTTTTATATTGATAAATAATATCTTCAGTAAGCCCATTTTGTTCCACAGTGTTGAAATTTATATTAAAAATTCATATATAGATATGCAACCGTTAAGCTTAAGAGCCTTTTTATTTATTTAAATGACTGACTACTAAAGAAAGTCTCACGAATTAGAAGTGAATTGAATTAATCCTTATCATAAAAATAATTATTTACCGATAACAAGATTTTGTTTGTCGTGCTTGATTCGCAATTTTTGTTCTTGATAAAAATACTGAAATTTATTGTTGATGGGAATAGCTTAGCCCAAGAATAAAAATTGGGAATTAAGCACGACAAACAAAATCTTGTTATATAAAATTTTGTATTCCCAAAAATTACTTCGATTATTTACCCATTGTAGATAACACCACCTGTGGAGTTCCGGATAGGGAAGTTTGGCATGGATCCAATGGGCTGTTTTCGGGGTGGGCAGTATTAACGGATGGATCCAAGATGGAAATTGACACTGGTTCCGGTGTTTATATCGCGGACACCGATATGAAAATTCCATTCAGACTCCCTGATGAGTGCAGTGTCTTCCAGGCGGAGATCCTAGCGATCTGGAGGAAGACGGAAGTGAAACTGAATCACATCGTGGGTTGATCTGTGGTGACAATTTACGTCGATATTCAGGCGACACTTAGGGCATTGACGAATTATACGGTGCGATCGTGCCTGGTCGTTCGGTGTAGGAATGTTCTTAGGGAACTCATGAAGGCATTTAATGTAAGGCTGTTTTGGGTACCTGGACACTGCATGGTTGAGGGACATGAGGTGGCGGACGAACTGACGAGAGGGGGTTCGAATCTGGACTTAGTGGTAAGGGACAGGGGGTATAGCCCCCCCTATGTTACTACTGTGGGTTGGTGATGTGGGAAAGATTCTGTGATGACGTTAACCAGTCCTGGAGGGATAGAATGGATTACAGGGTGTCTAGGGCACTTTGGCCCAGATTGGACAAAGTGGCAACCAGGCTTCTACTGGGATTGGATAGGGGTGGTATTAGGACAATTGTAGGTTTCTTGACGGGTCATTGTCCTATTAGGGCAAATGGGATAATGCCATACATGACTTCTGCAGATTGTGCGATGATTCTGAGGAGCTAGAGGCGATCGGGCATGTAATGTGCCACTGTCTAAGGATGCACGGTCTCAGACAGAAATGGCTAGGAGATAGATTTCATGACGAACTGGGGTGCTTCGCTGGATGTAATACAGCTTATCTACTGGGGTTTGTCAGGGAAATAGTGCGATTGTTTCTGTTGAGGAGACTGCAGAAAGGGTAATAGTTCTACGTGGTACCTAATAGTTTTTTTAATTCTATCCACTGTAGAAAGTTCATCATACATTTGTTAATTCTGTTTATATTTTACATTCAATATAAGTTTGGGAATGATTTTTACATTCCTTAATTTTACATTTGCTTAAATATTTGGTGTTGACTAATAGTGTTGGGCAATTTTAGGCCATGTTTAAGTAAAGTATTGTTACAGACATTGCCAAAACGCCGTGAATTATATAAATTATATATTGGGGATTTAAGTGATCCAACTTAAAGAACCGATGTCTTCTGATCGGGATTAAATTTGCAACACAATTTTTCAACAAGGTCGGTCAAGAACTCTCTGAGTAAGAGAGTTTCACAATTTGACATTTTGGCCAAACATGTGTTTTTTTCTGATCCATGAATTACCTACCCTACAAGAAATGAATGAGCGAATAGTCACATTTCTTACGTTGGTGCTAAGAAAATGATAGAAAGAAATGACAGAAAACTTGATTTCGGTCTATTCGCTCTTTCATTTCTTGTAGGGTATTATTTGGAGCAAAATTTGTCCCAAATAGTTTAGATAGCTTTTTAGTAAGTCTTTCGCAAAACAAATTAAAAAAAAGCTTAGGACTTTTCCTTTAAGAGTGAGATACACATATTTCAAAATAAATGTTTTGCTACAAAAGCCAAGGGTTTTTCATAATCATAAGCACTATTTAATTTATTGCTATTTGTGTGTGAGTGTTTCTTAAACCTTAGAAATAAAACTTATTCTGAGAAACTAGACAAATTTACATTTCCGACGGTGACTAGAATCAAAAATATTTGACGATTTATCACCAATTTTACGATATTGGAGTCTAAAATGGCCAATTGACGATTTATACCCTAAATTTGACGATTTTTCAAAATACAAATTTTGTACTAATTTACAAAATTGTAACCGCAGCATCGAATCTTCTCTTTAGTGCTTTCAATGATTCCAAATGATCATCTTTGCTACTTAAAACTATTTTAGTTTCTTTACAATAATTATTTGATCAGTTGAGTTAAGCAGTCGCATCTAAGATGATGCGATCTTGATGAGAGCACTGGAGGCCATACATCGCTGCTTTTCTTTTGAGGTTTGCTCCATTACCATCACATGCTCCTTAACCATGAGCAGTAGGATGAAAATGCCACACAGCTGGGATTCTAAAGTCTTTTTCGTCAGCTGCAAGATTTGCGAAGCTTCTTTTGTTTTTAAAATGTTGACGATCTCCTTCGGAAACGTAGTCTACCTTCTCTACTGTAAATATAGATGTTAGATAATTTGGTATTATCTTCTGGGCCTCATAATCTGCAACGGTATCATGTTTAAAATCTTCGTAATTTACCTACCTTTGATTAAAATTTACGTGGATGTTTGTAACTTATTTCGAAAGTTATAATTAAGCGCGAAATAATTGATGAGAAAAAATCTTTTGGATCCTTTCCTGGGAGTAAGTTGTTGCTTCATATACTTTAAAAAACAATTTTAGTTTTCGATTCTTTAACCAAAGGATAAAAAGAAAATGTAATGGGTTTTTCAAGAAGAGCTTAACTTTTAACAGTGGAACTAACCTGACAATTATAACTTTTAAATTGTTGACATTTCAGCAGTTAGTAGAGGCTTCGACAACTGAAGCACAACTGCGAATAAATAACATTGTAAAAGCCACTTTTTGCAAAATCAGTTTTTTGCAAATTATCGTTAACATTTCTATCTTACCTTGTTTTAACTTCATATCGTCCAAAATCATGCACCTTAACCTCTTCAAAATGCAATACAAACAATCAGACAATGAAAGAACGTTGTAAGTTACTAAAAAATATGATACAGTCTAATAATTTTGCACATTAGAATAACGTTTTAAAAGCCGCTTGTGTAGTGAAACAACGTTTTAAATGACATCGGGATTGTGGATATGAAACGTTTTTCCACAAAAAGAAAGTTATAAACTACAAATTTGCATGTTATTTTAAATTCAAATTTTTTAATATTTTGCATACAAGTTTTTATTATCATTAATTTTTATAATCAAAAAAAAAAATTAAAAATAAGTAATCCTACCTTTTTAAAACTCCTGCTCTCCTGAAAAAAAATTATTTTCTCATTTACAGCGTTATTCGCGGCTGTGCTTCAATTGTGACAATGAATTTAATTTTGTCCCGAAATTGCAGTTATATTTAATGTCAACGTAATTGTTCTTCTGAAGTCGCAATACAGAATTTGGTGTATCAATTTAAGCCGACTTGCTTGCTTCATAATGTTTTAATATCAACGCGTGAACGCCTGGATTATTTAAGTAAAAACATCGCAGCTGTCAGTCGTAGTGTATAAGGAAGTTCGGAACTTGTAAATTTTTAATGGTCCTGAACAACTAGCGCCATCCATCCACAAACACCGCATGGCGAGTGTTGCGTAAAGATTTTACAAAGTGTAACCAGTGCAAAAAAACCAGGAAAATATTCACTTTGCCGTAGAATTGTTGAATTTATTGAAGAACCGGCTAGTTTTTTTTTTTAATAATTTATTAATTTGTTGCCAGGAACATTGTCATATTTTGGTTTTCAAAAATTCAAGTCCAATTGTTGAGAAGCATTTGCATGCTGCACGTATCACTGTATGGTGCGTTATGTAGTCTATACGCGTAATATGGCCAACATTTAATTAATCCGTATGATGAAAGAATGAACGTGAGTATGCTTGGTCAAGGGGCAGGGGGGACATATGTTCCAATATTTTTTTTATTTAAAATTACCAAACCCTTCAATAAAATCCAAATTTGTTTGATATTATTTTTTTTTTTTGTTTTGTTTTGAAAAACAAATTTCTGTGTTACCTACCTGGCACTCTGTAACAAGACATTTTTAATAAATCTATTGCAAAATAAAAGAAGAATCAAAATCATTTAAAAGTTAATCTAAATCAGGATTCAAAAATAAACAGTACATTATTTAGCATTAGGCTCACACTCCCAAGAATGATATCTATTTTTAGTGATTGTGTAGACGAACACAACCCTAAATAACGTTCGTAACAATTTTTAAGAAATAGCCGAACAATATATTCGTATGTGTATTTTGCCTTTGTAAACATGTTTGTTTTTTTTTTACTAGAATAAAGGGACGAACATTCATGAGCCGAACCGAACTCAATGAAGTTTCTGGTTAAAAAAAAACCGATCGGAATTAAATGATCTCATCTTGACAAACAGGGAAACGTTATTTGTTTTAATGATATTCTACACAAACACTATTAGAGTTTGTGGTTTCCACAAAACTATCGAACCGAACACTAAGGAACGATATTTAGGGTTTTTTTTTAAACACTGATCTAAAGAAAGGTGATGTTTTGCGTTGATTAGTGTAAAACACGATTCGTGATATGTGGCAAAAATGCTCGGCAAAATTTACCATTTCACTATGAGTAGACTAAACGAACGAGCTTGCAAATCATTGATGAAATGTATTTCGTAAATAACGTCCATTTAATGGTCGTCATAAACAACCCACCGAACAGGTTTTGCACCAGTTTTACCCGCCCAGCCCGTATGCGAAGAGTGCGACCGAGGAGAATATTGATGTTGTATCGGCCAGAGTCAATGATTGTCGCCGTTATGAACAATTGGGCTTGTGTTATTCGAACATCTAAGAGATTTTCGGACTTTTTTCCCCAAAATTGAAGAATTTGACTTTACTTATATGAGATTTTAGCAAAACGGTACCACATGCCACACAGCACGCCATGAACGAGAGACAAGTTTGGTGCACAATTAATCATACGTTTTGGAGCAGCATTTTATGGCGAAACGTAAATTCTCTCCTATACATGGACAAATTCCAGTCCTGTGCCCATGTTCTGCAAATCCCGTGTTGAGAAACTTTTCGATTGAAACGTTGGAAATGAAACAAAAATGCCATAAATTAAAACAAACATCTTTTTTTCACACTTAACTCCGTCTGCTACATTTTTGGCGAGTAATAGCTGTCACGTAAGTAAATTACTCGCCAATCTCCCGAAAAATAGCGTCTGTAAAATTTTTTGTGAGAACGTATCCGCTTTAAACTGTCAAATAAACTCACGAATAAAAACGGGGTGAGGAAAAAATTTCCACACTTAAATAAAACTTAAAAAGGCAAAATGCAATTATTAATAACACGGAAGTTGTAAATATTTTTTCTTGGCAGATGTTTTCATTGTTTATTTATTTTGCTTGTTTTTGAAGCTATTCCGTAAACAATAAATATCAAAATCGCACTTCACATTATTTGGTATAGCCGACGGATATAATTTTGCCGCCGTCTTAGAAAGTTTTTAGTTTCAGTAAATTTTTTTTCTCAACGTCTACAATTTTCGAGAAACGAAGGACTATTTTATTTTACATCTTTTCGATGCGAGAAGTTCTCAACAAAATTTGAGAACATGGATACTGGACAATAACATTACAGCTGCCATTGGTTAGAGACCGGCCGAATGCTGGCAAATGTATGCCAAAATTTAAGCCTACGGAT
Source organism: Pollenia labialis (assembly GCA_949318255.1). Lineage (NCBI taxonomy): Eukaryota > Metazoa > Arthropoda > Insecta > Diptera > Polleniidae > Pollenia > Pollenia labialis. The sequence goes on from OX439139.1 coordinate 208,275,854, forward strand.
AGACCACCTACGGCGTAGCAGCGAGTACATAAAATTTTCTTAAAAAATGGCAGGCATTCATTTATCGCCCAAAGTAAATATTTCATTCCATTTTGCATGTTTTCTGTTTTCAAAACTCAAACAGTTGAAAAATCTCCCTTTATATGAAAATCTCTTGAAACCGCTCTACCGATTTATATAAAATTGTTTAATGCATGTATATATTTTTGTTAGGTATGAGAATAGGTTGTAAAGAATATTTCATACTCATTTTCAAGTAGGCGCGGCACCTCCCACGCAAAGACCATATAAATTAGAGTATATCTGGAGAACAGTTACAAATAGCGATAAATGAGCTAAACTAGAGAAGTGTGTGTAGCACCACACCTTAAAGAACAGTATCAATTTTTGTAACCGTATCCAAATTTTGTACAAACAATTTTGTGTTTAAATGTACGCATGTATATATAAATATAAATACAATAGTTTTTCTTTTAATCATTCACCTGCACTTCGTAGAAACTTTTCATTGGGTTTTACTTCTCTACAATTTCCTTACTTGGAAAATTTCAATAAGTTTTTTCTACCAAAGTTTCCTAAACTAATTTACAATTTTACTCTAAAATAAGAAGAAACCCAAAAACAATTCCACGAAATCAAAAATACTCCTTAATCTTTTTGTCCAAACGATAAAATTATTAAGGAAGTTATAAAGTAATCCAATGATCACTAATGGCTTAAATTATCATTATTCGTGTCTGTGATATTGACCCAAAATGTACGTGATCAGTAATTGTAAAATGACACAAATGAAAAATTACCTAACAAGTTCAATTTAATCAAAACAGGTATGATACAACACCAACATGCAACAGCACACATCAAGATTCAGATGAATTGAACGACACAACAATTCTTAAGCACAGAATTTCAAATTATAAGGAAAAGATAATTTTAAGAAAAGTGTCACTGGCTTACTCATGAGAGGGAGCCAGATACTTAAATACTCACGGAGATTGGTGGTTGTTTCATTATCAATTCCCCTAGAAATGAGATCAAACCCAGATTTACAAGAATTAAAATTACAATTGTGATAGCGATCAGTCCGGAAAACTGAAATAAAACAGAACGAAAAAAAAATAAAAAAATATTGCTAATGAAGTTGTCTAAATATTTTCCTTCGTTCATTCATTGATTAACACAAACAGCATCCTTTTTAATTAGATCCGGATTGTTTTAATACGTTTCCAAATCAACGTGTTATGAATGTTTATTATTAAAAAGATTAAAATTTTTGTTGAAATAAGAAAATGAAACCGTCTGCTGATTGTTGCAGACTGAAGTCTGGTCGATATTTGAACACGTTTCAGAGGTTTTAAATGCTCTTTTCTGTTCGTGTTGTTTCTGCTGTTGTTGTGCTTCATTTAAAAACAATCAATGCATTGATTACAATCTTCTAAGAAATTGAATTGAAATAAAAACAGCTCGTAAGGTGATTATGTGATATAGTTTGTTTTTTACACTAAATATGTTGTGATTACACACTGCGAGAAATATTTGGGGAAATAAAAAAAAATATCAGGTTCATACTGTGCTCAGATATGCAACTTAATTGCGTTTTACGCAATAAATGACATTATTGAGCTCAATTATTCTTACAAAATTGCAATTAAGTTATTGCTCAATTAATACGAAATTGTTATAAATATTGGGTAAAATTAAAGTGCAACACTGTCACAAGTGTGTTTAGTTAGCAAACCCCAACTCTCTAAAAAAAAGTGTGTTGACATTTTTGACAACAACAAAAACAAAGTTCCAACCATTAGGTCTGCACAAAATCCAGATGTTTATATTGTGTTTTCTTTAAAGATGTCAAAAGTTGTTTACATTTTGCTTAAGTTAATTGCCAATTGCTAATTGAGTTAGCTTGATTGTGTATGTGTGAACAGAAAGATAATTATGTCAATAAACCGAATATTGACTCAATAAGAAAGGTATATCTGAACACGGTATCAGATATCGAAGTCGTGATTAAGATTAAAGAATGAACCTTGTATGCACGTACGTTCAAAATAACATGGTTAAAGTATGGTAAAAAAAGAACAGTGCAATGGTCACAAGCTAAATATTGCAGTTGTCACAGTTACATATACGGGAACTACAACTTTTGGCGGCTTATCTGACAGGCCACCACACGGTCAAGTACCATCTGTTTCGGATGGGCCAGAGGACCAGGAATGCAGACTGTGTCTTGATGGGGACGAGTCCACAGGGCAAATACTGTGTGACTGCTTGGCGCTGGCAAGGACCAGAAGGATAACCTTAGGGCACGACGCGATAGGTGCGTCTAGAGCCGGTGCCACACCAGTAAAAAACCTACTTAGTTTTTTTTTTTTTTTGGGAAACAGAGGGTCTTTTGGTCAACTTAAGGGGAGTTGGTACAATAAAGCTGACTTGGTTGCGGTACCGTGTCTGTTGAGAGAAATCTCCTCGATCAAAAAAAAACAAATTGACACAATTAATAAACTTTTGTTTGTGTTTAACCATAAAATGTGTATGTCCCTTGAAACTTCAAATATTGTTGATTGAACAATATAATGTTTTGATCAAATTAAGATACAATCATAAAATAGAACAAGTTTTTGTTTGTGGTTAATCGAATTACTTATGGGTTTTAATCCTGATGATCAGATGCAGTGTTTAAAAGCACCCATCAACTAGAATCTAGTTACTTAATGTTTTTTATTTTTGCTTTTGCCACTGCTATTGAAAGTTTTAATTTTCTTTATCAATAGCCAATGTTTGGTTTTTCGTTTGTGCAAAAAAGCAAATCTCTTATTTTTATAGGTATTTTTATTTTTTGAAAATTGCTTTTTTACCAGCAAGCGACAAGAAGTGCCAGCCACATAAAAAGCAAAAGCTCAAAATGATACTTTCGCCTTTTCCTTTTTTTGTTTGTCCTAAAAGAAGTGCTAGTTAAAAAAGACAAAACTAAAAAATCTAAAAATCAAATTTTTCCCTTGGCTGGCAAAAACACAGAGAACATTAAAAGCCGCAATTATAAGTGCTAAAAGCAGCCGATTTATGTTCTAATAGGAAATGATCAGCATTTGTGATACATTCATACGTGGCATGCTTTTTGAAAGACTCGTTAAATAATCCCTACATGAATCATAAACGATTCCCATTATGATTAATAAAAGCGCCTTTCGCTGCGTTATGAAAGAATCTCTCATAAGAATTAGCACGTGTAACAGTTTCTCCCGTGCGAGGAATCGTTTTCAATTAAAAAATTAGCTCGTCGACGATCAAAAACACTCTTTGTGAGATTCCCAGTAGACTCCTAGACGATTGCAAATGCTAGCTGGGTACATGTGTCAATACCTAAATAAGTATGTACCTATGTATGTGCATTATAGCGACTCACCCAAAAAGTGCTCGATGTACCATCCTAAAAATGAACATTGGACTATTTTAAGATACCATTTTAAATATTTCGGCTCCAGCTTTGACCTCTCGTGAGCTGGACCATTTTGAAAAAGGGTATATTTTTGCATGTTTTGTTAATTTGAGAATCTGTTTCCTTACTAACATATACAAATTGGGTATCATAAGAAAGGTTTTTTAAAGCGCGTCCAACTGTATATACAATTTGTCCAAGGACGGTCATCCATGTCCTCTTTTTTTAAGGACTTTCTGTAAAAAAACGGTTTTAGAATTTTTTGTTCGGGGTTGTTTGTAATAAAAATTCCAAATTAACATATTTTAATCTCTAGTCGATTTAATTAAATACGTGTTTCCGCTTTTTTGGAAATTCGTGCTAGTTCGCGTTTTGACAAAAATGCAATGGTTTGGCAACCCTTCGTTTTAAATAGAGCAATATGGGTATGAAATTTTTTCTTTTGCCAAGTACATCATCTTTGTATGTAAATAATTCCGTAAAAACAAATCCATATTCAGTTATCTTTTATAAATTAATTGTCAAAAAATTAACTACATATTCCGTAAAAACAAATAAATATGCAGTTATTTTATAAAATTTTACTGTCAAAAATTCAACACCATATTCAGTAAAAACAATTAAATATTCAGTTATTTTATATAATTTTACTACCAAAAATTAATTTTTACTTATCTATAAAAAATGAATTGCTTGTTTTGTGTAAGCAATTCCCATTTTCTATTTGTTAAAATAATTTAGTTAAATACATCAAATTTTAAAAGTAAAATAATTGCGAAGCCATATCGTTCATGCTGCTGGTGTCTTATAATTGAGAGTTCTTCTGTAAACAACGTGGTCAGTACAACAAAAGTAAAACAAACGTGGGTAACTGGGTAAGTAAATAAAAATATTCTCCCTCTCTCGCTTATAAGAAAAACAAGCAGACAGGTGTCTGTCTGGTATTTTTAGAAATTCGGCTCTTTTGTGGAGTAAACGAAAATTTAATAAAATAACTGAATATTTAATTGTTTTTACTGAATATGGGGTCAATTTGACAGTAAAAAATTGACAGTAAAATTTTAATAAATAACTGAATATTTAATCGTTTTTACTGAATATGGTGTTGAATTTTTGACAGTAAAATTTTACAAAATAACTGAATATTTATTTGATTTTACGGAATATGGTGTTGAATTTTTGACAGTAAAAATTAAATGAACTTTTTGTTAAAAATAAATGAAAAATAGGTGGACCGGTTTTTAAATGAACTTTCATTTATTTTATATTACAATTTCAGTTAATTTTACGTACAGACAGCGATGCCAGAAGTGCAGATTTATCTGCATTTTGAAGATTTTATCCCAAAATTGTCAAAATGCAGATTTGCAGATTTTTGGTTTAACATTGCAGATTTTTTAGCTCGGTGGAAACTTCTTTACATTGTCATGATTGTACTATTTCCACTTGTTGCATTCATGGAAGAACCGTGTGGAAATACAGTCATTAGTAGACATTTTATGCACAAAAGATTACTTAAAAATTAAAAATTCGCATTGGCTTGACACATTAATATCGCCGGACATATGTCATCTGATTTTACACAAAATATTATGCATACATATGTACGTACTATATATGTATTTATATGCACTTATGTTGCAATATTTGATCTCTTGTAAATTTTCAATAAGACCCTTGATAATTTAAATAACATGTCAAACAATTGACGTTTAATTTGTTTTTTATAATAACAAAGATAATTCCTTACTCAGCCTGAGTAATTAAATAGATAGATATTTTTAATGTAAAAATATCCAAAAGTTATTAGTCATGTTCTTAAAATCGAACAAATTTTTAAAACTTTTCTGTGTTGAAAGTTCAAAAAAATATTACCTTTTTTATACCTCATACTTCGAGGGCCACTCACATTGACCAGAACGATTTTTAAATCTACCATAGATTTTAACTTCAAGAACATATTTTGAAATTAATTGTATTATCTTTTTCTAAACAAACTACATAAAAAATGTATTAAATTTGTTTTGAAGGTTTATTGAAGATTTTTAAAACTTTGGCGCAGATTTTGCAGATTTTTTGACGAAAAATTATGGGTTTTTGCTGATTTCTCCTCTAACAGTTCTGGCAACACTGCGTACAGAATATTGTGAGTGTAGGGATGCCAATCCCGAAATGCCGAATACCGAAATCCCGGGATTATTCGAAATTATTAGTAAATATGATGTATTTTTTTTTATCAAATACAACTTTATTTAAATAAACGTGAGTCACCCTGTTAAAAATAACTTCAAAAATTTAATATCAAACCATACTGGCAATGAATCTATTTTTAAAAGAAGTCGCAAGTGAATAAATGTTACTTGCAATGCATTTTGTACCACAGAAAATAAAATCAGAAGATAAAGTTCGGTGTGGTCTTTTTTCTAAGTGAATGATAACAGAACTGCGCACGCACAATGCAAGTTGTGAAAAAGGTGTTAAAAACTTTAGGGGATTAAGTTTATTTTATTAGATTAATACTTGCATATGGATATATTTAATTAAAAATAAATTAAATATTGTCATACAGATATCATCCAGAAGTGTTTAATGCGAAAATTGTTTTCGTCGGCAGCATATGTTTTCAATAAAATAAGGTATCGATTATCAGACGCCATTAATTGTTTTAGAAGCTTTTTAAAATATACGTTTTAATACATAATTCTTCCATATTACTTTAAAAGAATACATTTAGCTGTTTTATTTTGTAATGAGTTTAATATTCTTCATGAACTTATTTGTTTTTTTTTTTTTTTTTTTTTTTTTTTTTTTATTTATTCAAACTTTATTTATATATACAACAAAATAATGAATTGCCTCAGCGTCACTTGGACATTATTGAGGCGAGCTGGCAAAATATTTACAGTCTTTAATTTTTTAACAATTAAATTTTATAAGATATTTATAATAAAAAAAAAAAAAAAGTAAAATTACAAAAATGTAAAAAATAAAATTAAAAGGTTTTTTTGTACACACTTTAATATAAAATTATTTAACTTTGCATTAATTATATGAGAAGTGTTTCTAAATTACGAAGCAAGTAGTTTTTCACTCTATTCTTAAATACAGAAATTCTTTCAATATTCCTTATATCTTGAGGGAGATTATTAAACTCAAAAGAACCCATATATTCAACGCGTTGCTTTGTAGATTCCAACCGACATCTCGCTATTCTAAGATTCATGTTATTTCTGGTGTTAAATCTTGTTTGGTTTCGTTGAAAAGAAATTGTGTGGTGACCAATGTTATGGATTGATTTAAAAACATACAGAAGTAACTGCAACTTATAAAGTCCGTTTACGGGTAAAATTGTTGTGGTAATATTCTTGTACAGGGAAATTGTAGAAAAAGTTAACGGCAAATTGTAAACCGCCTTTAAAGCTTTATTTTGAGTCCTTTGCAGCGATTTTAGTTCATTACTCTTCCTACTTGCATATACCAAGGGCAGATAATTTAGGTGACTATGTATTAAAGATTGATAAAGTATTAGTTTCGTTTGCTTATCAAACCTATTTTTAAACTTGTAAATCAATCCCAGAGCACAAACTATTTTACTTTTAAGATTTTGAATATGCAGATTCCATGATAGATTATTTTGAAAATAAACTCCGAGATATCTTATTGCATCGCTTTCAAAAATTTCTCTTCCACCAACAAAAATGCTAAAGTGTATATTGTTTGTTAAATACGGACGAAATCTTAGTAGCCTTGTTTTTTCAGTATTTAACATAAGTTTATTTAGTCTTATGAACTCTCCAATTAAAGCTGCATCTTTCTCCATGTAGGCTTTCACAACTGCTTCATACTTATAAGGGTAAAAAAGACATATATCATCCGCATACATATACAGTTTACCAAATAACCCAATGTTCTGCATGTCATTTAGATAGACACTGAATAGCAATGGTCCTAAAACGCTTCCTTGAGGCACTCCATACTCAACCTGACCTATTTTACTTTTGCTATCGTCTATTGTAACATATTGCTTACGGTTTGTTAAGTAATTATTTAATAGTCTTACTGCATCTGCACTAACTCCATAATATTTTAACTTCTCTACTAAGATATTACGATCTACCAAATCAAAAGCCTTTGAAAGATCATAAAAAATTCCGGCAACACCACTAGATCCACTATCTAAACTTTGGCATATATTGTTAACCACATTCACTACAGCTTCCTCTGTACCACATCCCTTCTTAAAACCATATTGAAAAATACTTAACAAATTATTGTTTTCCAAATAAGATGACAACTGTTTATGTAGAATTCTTTCAAAAATCTTATCAATTATTGGCAGTAGGGCAATAGGCCTAAATTTATTAACTTCAGTAGCATTTTTCTCCTTAGGTATTGGAATGATTTTGGCAATTTTTAATTTGTCTGGATATATAGATGTATTAATTATACAGTTAAAAATTCTGAAGAGGAAAGGAGATATAATATCTTTACACTTTAATAATAATCTTGGAGATATATTATCATATCCACAGGCTTTAGTTAAATCCAAATCTGAAATAATCTGCTCGATTTCTAAAACGGTAGTATGTGTGAATTTAAACGTTGTTTGACAATAAGTGAGCGTTCTAAGACCGTTAATATTATCGCCAGGTGAGTATTCAATTTGTTGTTTTAATTTTTTTGGTATATCAAGAAAATATTTATTAAATAAATCACATTTCTTTTGATTATCCTCTACAACTTCTCCGTTGCAGTCTTTTATTACAAAGTTATTTTTAGTCTTTCTTCCCAGATTCTCATTTAAAAATTTCCAGCACTTTTTTGGTTCATGTTGAATTCTTTCCAAATTATTAAAGTAAAAATCATTCATTGACTCTTTACAGGCTTTCCTGATTACATTACTTATTCTCTTTAGTCTGCTGTCAAATTCCTTACTTTTCCGTTTTTTTCTTAACTTTAAAAGTTTATTTTTATATATTATAAGGGATTGTAGGTTTTTATTTATCCATGGAGTCAATTCATGCTTTAATATTTTCTTGTCAATCTTTTCTACAGTAGAATTGCGCATAGCATTAGCAATAAATAACATTAATTGCGAAACGTCTTCTGTAGGGTTGCCAGATTCATGGAAGCATTGCAAGTAACTATTTAAGAAATTTCTTGCCTTATCATAATCACAAATTTTTCGATTTATTTCCCTAAATTCCTGGCTAGATATTTGGTTTCTAAGTTTACATGAAATTATATTATGATCTGTCAAAGATGATCGAATTGTATCTATTAAAATGTTTTCCGCAATATTGCTGTGAACATTGTCAATTGATGTGTTTGATTCTGGACGAGTAACAAGTTGATGGCAGTTTTTATAATTAAAACTTAATAAAATATTGTTAAGCCCCTCTGATAATGTTTCGTTAAGGACATCAATATTTGAGTCACCCAAAATAATACTAGGATTTCGTCCCAAACTGATTATTAACTCTTCTATAGAAACTAAAAATTTTGCAATATTACATTTCTGCGATCTGTAAAATGTTGTTAACTTTAAAGGCTTTCCATTAATTTTTTGGTTATTTACCGATTTGGTAATAGTTTCCATAAAATCGTTACTTCTACACAATTCCACATTAAATTGGTAACAGTTTTGAATGTAAAGAGACGTACCACCATAGCCGTCAGATCTGCAACAATGCACCACATTGTAACCTGGGATATTATAGATTTGCAAAATATTAGAGGAAAACCATGTCTCCTGGATTGCTATAATACTGGGTAGCTTTTGAAATTTTGTAATCATCTCTTTAAATTTATTAAACTTTTCAATAGAAGAAATACTTCTCATATTTATAGAAACAATATTAAAAACTTTGTATTTTATTTTATTAAAAAAGGTATTGAACGATTCAAAATTAGAAAAATGTTGACTATTCATAAAAAATTAAAAGTTTTAGCAGAATTATTACTTAATGCATAAAATACTCATGTTTTAAGCTGGTGATAAAAACGAAGCACAGTCTTCATCGTCATCATCATCATTAATATTTGGAACATCCGAAACCGCTGCTTGCATTAGGTTTGACCTGCGCCTCTGAAATTTACTTGTTGTGGCTTCCATCAATATCGTATCAACTTCTTCTTCACTTTTTATTATTCTTGGCCTAGAAATTTCACTTCTCTTTGCGTAAACTGACCCATTATAAGTATAAACAGCTTGGTATCCAATAGTTTTTAAAGTTTTGGCATGTTTAAAAACATTCAAAGTTTCCTTGCTAAGGAAATCATTAATAAAAACTGATTTAGTTTCTTCTTTTTCTTTAAGCTTGTTTTTTATTTGCATTAGTTTAATTTTAGATTTGCTTGATTCAAATTTAACAACCATTGTTTGTTTATCATTTCTATTGGAATTGTTGTTTTTCTTCAAATAATATGCACTTTCTATTTCATTTTCATCTAAATTCAAACCAACATCTTTAGAAATTTCCAATAATTTATCAACAGCATTTGTATTATCTTTAGCTTTAACACCACTTATTAAGCAATTATTTTTAACTCTTTGATCATTCAAAAATTTCACTGAGTCTTTCAATTCTTTTATTTCGTTTTTAGCATACGATTTTCTTTTTGCACAGCATCAATTTTCTTTTTATTTTCTGCCACCCCTCGTATGAGTTCATCAAATTTTTGAGACATAAATGTCAACGAATCTTGCAGCTGATCAAGTTTATTGTTATTGTTACAAAGTTGTTTTTTTATTTCATTTAATTCTGTTTTTACTGTTCCTTCTTTTTCATTACACTCAATACATACGAACTCTTCACTCTCATTGTTTACGAAATGTTCAAATTGTCGTTTGTTTAGACCAGTACATTGTGGATGGTAAGTTTTAGCGCATTTATCACATTGTATGTAATCATCATCCTTTTCTTTGATATCCATTCTGCATTTAGCACAAATTATTTTTGTAAAAACTGCACTACGACGCTTTTTAGATGCCATACTTTAATTAATTGTTGTTCTACAAACTTCAAATTAGTAATTTTTAACACTTTCAGTTTTAAACTTTAATTTTTAGCTGTTTTTTTTTTTATAAATAAGCACTTGTATGTGAGCGTTGCAAGTTTTGACGTTTTCCCTTCAGGGTTGCCAGCTTTTCTATTTTCTTTTTAATACTTGTAAATAAACATTTTATTATAAATTTGCATATGAATTTCAAAAATTTGCCTTTATATATGAAATCCCGAAAAATCCCGATCCATCACGGGCTCCCGTTTTTTTGAAAGAAAAATCTCGAATCCCGGGTTTAAAAAAACCTTGTCGCATTTGGCATCGCACGACAATGTACATTCCTGCACGACACGTAAGGGACAACTAATGCAAATCGTCGATGACATTTTCAAACAAGTGTCGCGTAAATCGTGCACGACACAAAGAGAGACAATGTCGCTCAGCCTGTCGTTGATGACCACATACACGACATTGTCGTCCATATGGTCGTTGATGACCACATGAACGATATTGTCGTTTATATTGCCTTTGATGACTATATAAACGACAATGGATTCTACTTTATCGTCAACGATTGCGTACAAGACAATGTCGATGAAATTACAAGAGTTACAGCCTTTAAACCTAAACGAACAAATAAAAATATACAATAGCACATACATATGAACGTTTTCTTGTGCTTAGCTTTTAAGCTGATATGCCATACCTAAACAAGAGCGTCAACGTTGTGCCAAAAACAGTAGTGTTAACTTTCTTGTTTTTTAAAACCCATATAATAGAAATAAAAAGAAGAAAAAACCCGCTAGATTGACAAGAAATAGCTAAATTGTCTTTATTTATTATTAATAGCGGCCAACTTCACTATTCAACGCGCTGTAAAAATCTGATTTTCCAATTGTTAAGCGTTGACGCCGCGCTATTTAGGGATGCTTCATACAAATTGTATGGGCATGAGAATTTTTGACATCTAGAAAACGCTTTCCGCTCTTGTGGAATGGCTGTTAGTCTTTGGGTACGCAGACTTGGCTGACTAAATCTCTTCGCTTTGCTTTGGTTGTTTTTTATTATTATCGTTATTTTACAGTTATTTTTTTATTTTTTATTGGGAACAAATTATTTTTGTTTGTTTAGAAGACAGCTTAAAAGACAATGTTGCTCATTTTGTCGTGCTTAGAAGTTGATAAAGGACACCTTACAAGACACTGTCGGTCATGTTGTCGTGCATACACTTTAATACAGGACAACTTTCAAGACACTGTCGCTCATACTGTCGTGTATAGTAGACTGTCCCAAGCTTGTATGGGGATTTTTTTTTTTTCGAATTCAGATATGAGTACCCTCCAAATTTTTTCCTTTTGATCCGAATAACCGAAATATGAAATATTATTGTGATCGGATAACGTTTACCAGTGTCGACTTGAAGTCAAAGTTTGAGATAAAGGCCAGTGTGAAAGCCATAGAATAATCTTGGAATTTAAAACCATCTTTTAATTTTACTTGTGTAATTCACATTTATTTATTAAAAATATGCTAATATTCAGTGTTTTCTGAATCCTCTAACCACGCCCACTACAACGCCCCCCCCCCCCCATGCTGGTACTGTACTGTTGCCCTGCCACAAGTCCTAAGTTCCTGCCTAAGACCATCTGGACATGGTAAGTGATATAATGTAGACAAAAAAAAATATATTAATTTTAAAGTTTTAGATTTTATTATCTTTATTCATTAAATTTTCTTTTTAAAGTTTGTTTATTACAGTCCGGATACATCTGTCTGTGTTCTTGTACACAACGTAGTAAATATTGCTTTTGCTCCTCTTCAGCTGTAATTAAGCCATGAAAATCCTTTACTAACTTAACCGCTCTTTCAGCAGTATCATTAACCGCTCTCAGTGCATTAACTTTCTCTTTACTTTGTTTAAATGATGCATTAGTTTGCCACGTAGTGGGACATTCGCTTAGAAAACTGTCGTCGATTTTAAGCCGATTAAATAAGGATTTGCTTTTAAATGAAATAAAGTCATCTATATTTTTGTCTAAAAATACAAAGGGAAAACTGTTATCAATTGTATATTGAAGTATTTATTGAAAGAAATTAAATCTATTATTAGTATATGCAAGACTAACCGTAAAGTGAGCCGCAAAGTTCTTCTTTCGATGGGATGTAGCGTTTACCTGTTGCTAACGGAATTTCATTTCTTAAGTTAGCCACCATTTTCGCTTTAATTTTTTGATCTACTTCATCGTCAAATAGGGACAACATACATACTTCATCTGTCAAGTACCATAAATACTGGCAAAACTTTTGCAACGTTGCTTTTGAAAGAACAAGAACACAGACAGATGTATCCGGACTGTAATAAACAAACTTTAAAAAGAAAATTTAATGAATAAAGATAATAAAATCTAAAACTTTAAAATTAATATATTTTTTTTTGTCTACATTATATCACTTACCATGTCCAGATGGTCTTAGGCAGGAACTTAGGACTTGTGGCAGGGCAACAGTACAGTACCAGCATGGGGGGGGGGGGGGGGGGGGGTTGTAGTGGGCGTGGTTAGAGGATTCAGAAAACACTGAATATTAGCATATTTTTAATAAATAAATGTGAATTACACAAGTAAAATTAAAAGATGGTTTTAAATTCCAAGATTATTCTATGGCTTTCACACTGGCCTTTATCTCAAACTTTGACTTCAAGTCGACACTGGTAAACGTTATCCGATCACAATAATATTTCATATTTCGGTTATTCGGATCAAAAGGAAAAAATTTGGAGGGTACTCATATCTGAATTCGAAAAAAAAATTTCCTGGGACAGTCTAGTGTATAGTTGTTGATAGAGGATATTTTGCAAGAAAATGTCTGTCATGTTGTCGTGGATAAGCTTTGACAAAAGACAACTTGAAAGACAGTGTCGGTCATGTCGTCGTTTATTAACTTCTTTAAAAGACAGTGCACTAGACAATGTCGAGTGCTTTGTCGTCCCCGACATTTTTCTCAAAATTGTCTTCCAGAAATCCTAAGTGATAGAGGACGTTTTTTTCCTACAACATTGCCGTTGCATCAAATAACAAATTTTTGCTATTGTTAAAAAAGCAAAAGTTGAAAGAAGCCATTATTTTATGTGTTTATTTTGCTGCTTCTTTTGAAAAGTGTGTGCTTTTTTAGCAGTGGAACTTGTCGGCTTTTTAATTTTATTTTTTTTTTAATTAGGAAAAAGGCTAAATTTGGCTGCTTTTGCTGACATGGCGATAGCATTTTAAACCCTGATCTGATGTGGTTGTTCCCGAAACATGTAAGTTCGAACCGAGTTCAACCCTTCGTTCAGTCAAGAATAAAAATTGTCATTTAATTTTCATTCTTTTTATGTTGTAAAATAACTCCCTTCATTAGAATAATTTAATGAAAATTAAATTTAATGAGTTTGAGTCTGATTTAAAATAAAATCAAATTATAGAATAAAAATAAATAATATTTTTTTAAATTAACTCCCGAATTCTGCAACGATTTGTAAATGTAACAAATACATGTTTTGTCGCTTATTTGCTGCAACATCTTCAGAACTCAAAAAATACATTTTGAAATAAGCGTTTTGGAAGAATTTCTACAATTTGGCATACAAAAAAGTGTAAAATGCTTATAACCGGTGTGCATATAAGCGACAAATTCCCTATACCGTAAGAGTTGTCTAAAAATTTAAATTGTTTTTGAAAAGTTTTCTCTATACCCAACCTTAAATTTACATATTTTTCTCCCTGTGTTGCGTGTGGCATGTACAACATTTTTGTTTTTGGCTATTTAAGCAGACCAAATTTGTTTGATATGCCTGTTGGCTTGATTTAAACATTCTTCGATTTCTTGGTATTTACATTATTATAAACATTTTTGTTTTATCTCTTTTTTATTATTCATTTTTTTATTTTATTTGTAAATTTATTTGTTTGTGTTAATACGTGTTCATGTATGTCATACAAGTATTAAGCGACAAACACAGATTTTCAATAAATGTAAACTATTTGTATGGGGACACATTGTACATGTGTTTTAAAACTAAAACACACTTTTATAAGATCCAAAAGAAAGAGAGACAGCAACAAAATAAAGAATAATATCAAATAAATACAAAAATTTTACATACATTAAATTCTAGTCAATATGCCCCACTCTGTCTGTCCGTCTCTCGATCCTTTTTTTTCGCGATATTTATATTCTTCTTTGGCTTGTGCATTTTTTTGATTTTACGAGTTAAAGCCAACATTGAGTTGGAAGGAAGAGGCGGCAGCGCCAGCTGCAGCGGCAATGACCGCAATATTGTCCTGCTTAATTTCACTTTTTGTGTTTTTTTTTCTTTGCTTTCGGTCGTTGTCAACATTTAAAGCATTTTGTAGTTCTTATTTCTTATTAAATCGCATATCAATTTCGATTCTTTTTTCATATTTTTTGCTTAGTTATTGTACAACAACTAAAGCAACAATATCGAGAAGAAGAAAAAAGAGTTTGTGCAGTACTAAAGCCCCAAGCAGGCCCAGGCTTAGAACAACACCGTCATCAGAAATATATTGTGGTTGTTGCTGTTTTATTTGGTAAATGTTTGTCGGCAAATTGTTATTTGTTGTTAATGTTGCAGTTGTTTTTCGAATCGCATATGAGCATTAATGCGTACATAACTTTTTTTTGGGGTGTTCCTAAACTTGGGTGGCATATTGGGTTAAATAAGGCAAGTGTAACGCTTTTAGGAATATCATTGATCACATTTGCTTAGTGAATCAGAATTTGACATTAAGGAATTTTAAAATTCTTTATATTTTCTTTCGTAGGCAAAATGACTTTAACCCTTTTCGACCTGGCTTTCGAATCGCAATGCGACAGTCGTAACTATTTGGGTGTTGACAATGATTTAGCAAGTTTACTTAGTGTCATTTTGCATTTTAACGCCGCTTCCCCCCTTTCGAGCTTGTAACCAAAAAGTTTAGGCATATTTTTCAGTTTGCTGTAGCGGTGCCAATGACTGCGCATGGAATATTTTCAAATTAGTGCACAGATATATAAATTAACACACTGTTAGCTGACCCACTACAGATAAGTACTTCCTGGGCAGCCTTATATACCTAATGTACTACGTCAATTGCTATATCTTCGTTATCGCTATGGACAACACCTGATAAGGGTTTCTGAAAGCTGCCGTCGTCTCTAAAGCCAGAGACCTACTTGGGACAAATACTCACAAGCACTTTTAGCTTCATCTTCCAAAATGGATCGAATGTCTTTGGGATGAATTTTTTAGGAAAACCACAAATTTTCATCGAAACGAGATATCATACTCATCGGACTACTGGAACATATGTGTACCCCCATACCATACGAATGGTACATATGGGTTCCATTTACTAGAAAAGCACAAAATAAATGTCTTATTATAAATATTTACCAGCCGGACTTATAAAAACTTGTTAAAACTTTAATTCTGCTTTAAAAACATACTATGCACTTCACTTTGGAAGCGTTGTAATTTACAAAAAAAGGTGCCGTAAAGGCAAACCACAAAAAGAGTACATAACGGAAAGTATTAGAATGTTCTCAGGAGACCTTAAAGACCATAAGGTTCATTTCGCAACTCGATCATCAGCGCGATGTTTGACTTCGTTCCACTGTAGTTTGGGCAGTTCGGTTATGATTTGACGTTTCCAGGTGTGTGATGGTCGACCGATGCGCCTGCTTCCCTGGGGGTTCCAGTCTATGGCCTTCTTAGTAATATCATCTAATGGCTTTATCATCTATTTTCATCTCAATTGGTTCCTGCCTTATATCTGACCAGAGTTGGGCATTTGATATTAAGGAGGCCCAGTAAACACGCAATACTCTAAGCAGGCATTGGTTAACAACCACCCGAAGAGACTGGATATCGCGCGTTGACACATTCCAAGTTTCGCATTCGTACAATAATAGCTTTGATTGCATGTCGGAAAAAGAATGACTGCATAGTACAGGTCTTCTAATCTGTCATGTTATCCCACCCCTATGACTTGTTGACGTTTGCCTCACTACATCGAGGACACAGTTAAAGAGGAGTGGTGATAACACACAGCCTTGGTGAAGCCCGGTTTTTATTTTGCAGTTTTTTCTTACTTGTTTCTCATGTAATACGCGGCATGTTGCATTGTTGTACAGTGTCTTTATTAAGTTTATTTTTTTAGTTGGGGCACCCTTGCATGCCAGTGCGCTCCATATGGGCGTGTGACTGAGAGTATCAAACGACTTTTCGGAATCAAAAAATACGAGATAGAGAGGCGATATCCACTCAACTGTCTGCCACACAATATTTCTAAGAGTATTGACCTGGTTGACGTAAGATTTGTTGAAGCGGAAGCCAGCTTGTTCCCTTCTAAGAAGAATTGCTTTTGATAGTCTTTTGTTTATTATATTCGCAATAACTTTGTTGACCATGCTCAACTGGAGACAATTTTTCCTCGTGATTAAATCGCCTTTTTTGGGAAGATTTATAATTGCGGCGGAAGTGATTTCGTCGTTCCAGAATGCTCTTATGATGGGTTCCAATAAGCGGGCGCTAATAACTCGGTCGGTAGTAAGGAGTTTTGGGGAAATTATATCCATCCCTAAATGAATTACTCTCAAAAAATTCGTTGCCCTTTACCCCAAATAATTTCGGACGGTGTCACTTGTTTCCAAAAACATTCAATTGTAGGCAGCGATTTGTTTTATTAAAAATTTGTTTAAAAAACTTTCAACAAATTCACATCGCATAAAAGTGTTTCGGAATATAATAAGAAACAACAACAAGTAAAGTACATCACATCACTGAAATTTGTTGTTGTTGTTGTTGTATTTTTTATTGAGTATAAAAAATGTTGTTGCAAGTCCATTTTATATGCATTTACATTAAACATTATTATGAGTTTATGGTGCTTATATTGTCGTGTGTAAGCTGTTGTCGCCGACGCCGCCACAGCTTTTGTTGCTGCTGTTGTAAATGCACTATTGTTGCTTGTCACCGACACCAAAGCGTTGATACTTGGCAGAATAAATCCAAAAAAAGAAAATAACCAATGAAAAAAAAAACGGAACTACAAAAAGATGTACTCGAATCCTTGGAGAGATTTGTGTGTGGCAACAAAATGTACTGCGGGCTTCGGCTGCTGCAGCTTCTATGTTGATGATCTTTTTTTTTGCCCTCATAATGACGTACAATGGCACTGTGGCGCAAATGCTCTGTATTGTTCAATTGTTGACCATCAATTCCAAGTAGTTCGACAATAATCTGGAGTCGGACCACCGTCCTCAAGTGATCTTAACAATTATAATTGCGTGAAGTTAACGACAATAAATGTGCGACTATACAAACAGCAAAAAACAAATATCAACCACAACAACAACAAGAAGTACAAGAAAAAATATGATAAAAAAAAATTAAATGATAAAAAGAGCAGATCACTTACTGGCTGGACACTACACTTTCGTTTTGTATTGAAGTTTATACGGGTGCAAGGAAACAGAGTTTGTGTGCCGCCTGGATAGTGCTGAAGTTACAGATTTCGCTTGATAACTTTGAAGTTTTATTCAATATGCTGGGATGTTAGTGCCAGATTTGTCGCTTTTTCATGTAGGGCTTTTTTTTGGTAACACAGCTTTTTGATAAAAGAGCAATAAGAAATGGAATACTTTTTTAAGCCAATATTTTTTGTTTGTGTTTTTGTGTTGGATTTCGTTTTAAATTTTGACAACAAATAAAGCAACCTAAAAGGCATTTTGTTGGAATTATTGTTAACAAGAAATATAACACACATGCTTAAGATGAACTACGAGTAGAACAACAAAAACACAAAATAGTGACAACAAAACACGAAGAGAAGTCAGAGCTTTAAATATTCACTTTTTTATCGTTCAGATTAATAGAGTATATCGAACATTTTGGCAATAATAATTGGAGTTCTTCAACCTTCACCTCTTCAAGCTAGTCTTTATAGCTTTAAAACCTTATTTTTTTAAATATGCAAAAATGCATTTACGCTACACCACAATAATTAAAAATAAATTTTCAACATTTTCTTTAGTAATGTTGTTGATATAAGTAAAAGTTTAATGCACTTGATTAAATTTTTAGTTTAAACTGATTGATTTTTGATTAATGGCTTAATTGAAAAAAAGAAATTCGCGGGCATTTATTATGTGTATCCCAATTTAAACAGTTGCACCAGTTGACGCATAAGTAACGTAACGTGATTAAAAAGTGAATTGATTTTTTTGTAACGTTTTTTTTCAGAATTAACTTTGAAAATCTAGTGAGATCTATAATGGAAACTCTCAGAACAGAACAAAGAACCAAAGTTGTTCAATTTAATTTAAAAAATCAGCATTCGATTATTTAAACACAAAGATCATATTGAATAATGAGTGATGAGACTCATTTCCGCCCAACGGTCACATTGATAAATATGGGGCACCCAAAATTCAAAAATATCTTTTGAACATGGAATGCACCCACTTAAATGCAAACTGTGGTGCGGAATAACTTAAAAGAAGATCATTGAATCACATTTTTTCGAAAACGACGAACAAGTTGCGGTTAATGTAAAAGGAATTCAATACCGCCCAACGATTGAAAATAATTTAAAGCTCGAGCTAGAGAACTATCCAGAATTGTAGTTCCTACAAGAAGGAGGCACAACATCTGTGATATTGATGTACGTGAATACCTGTCTAACGACTTCCCCCCCATGATAAATATCATCCTCTTGGTGCGTTAATGTTAAGCACTTACCAAATGACCCAGTGTGAGTGTAGGATCATTTGTATACACAGGTCACCAAAAGGTTTACGTCCACCCCTTGTTTAAAAGCCGGAGCTATCTTGTATACACTGCTATTCATTAATAGAAGCAGCTTCTGGTGAATAGCAACAGCATCTAGGGCCATCCACAGACAGAACTCTCCAACAAGCGTGAAAAATCAGTCTTCCACGTGAATATCACGCTGGCATTTGGGTTCAAGCCACAACCGCTATGTGCACTCTGATAGTATTTCTTCTTCCATACAGCAGATCTTCGTTGAACTCTTTTGTGAGATCATGCCTTGAAAAAGGCACTCGCCCATCAGATGGAGAGCAGCCTACTTAAAACCATCCCTCTTTAAGGAAAACAAGGCTTCCGCAAAGACAATAATCCTGAAAGACAGGAAGTATTTCAAACAAGAAGCATACAAACGGAGGCCTCACCAACAGGCAGGCAACTGCTGGCACAACGGATGCTACTATCTCCAGGACCACCTCAGTTAAGTAGTGAGGTAACCACACACCTAATCGTAATATTACGACAATCTAGTAATGGAGTCTTGCGAATATGGTAAATTTTAATGCTCGTAAGACTTAATGTTGTATGTTGATCCACAGTCGTGTTGTAGAGTCAGCGTCATCTGTATCCATGTTTGGTATAGCTATTGAGGAAACAGACACTCTTGATATCCTAGGCATGCAAATCCAATGTGATGTTCGTTGGAATCAACATGTTTTTTAATGTGCCAAAAGAAGCACAATTACTTCACTCCGTCTGATCTCCTCACTATGAATACCGTCTATATCCGACCGAAAATGGAATACCTCTCCCATACCTCAGCAGGTGCTTTAATGTCTATTTTCAGTAGTGCGTTCAAGCTCTTCAATAACAGTTGGCTATCCAGCTCTATAGTTTCATTGGAGAATCGCCAGAATGTGGGTTGTGCGTCATTGTTTTATCGATATTACCACGATAAGTGTTCAGCTGAGATCGGCGAATTCATCCCTGTTACATGGGGGCATGCCCTTCGTACTCGCCTCTCCAGAAGATCAAGTCCTTTCGTTGTCGACTGTCCAATGCATCGCACAATGCATTACAGAGAAAATTCGATTCTCGGTCGAACTAGTCGTATATGGAATAGACGACACAATGCGTTGCATTAGGGAATGCCCCTGAGTGTTGGCTCAAAGCAAAACAAAATATTCCGAAGAATTTATTAATAAATAAAACTATAATAATAAAATCGAGCGTAAAATCAGAAACGGCCACAAAGGGGGCCATACTTGGACGAACTGTGGCTCCACCTCCCTTCGGCGAATCGTAGGGATCATCATTTAGTGCTGACAACGAAGAAGGTTTTAAAGCGAAAAAAATAAAAATAACGGGTCCGCCATCTAACATTTTTTATCAACTAGTGCTTATTTCGTGAATGGTAACACTTACCTCATGTCTGGTTTGACAGATAATTAGTTGTATCCTTCCGCTGAACGAATTTTGTTGTGTATACGCTTAAACAACGCTGGGAAATATGCGTTTTCGCTTCGCTAAGTGGGCCTGCGATCGACTTACAGAAGATGCCGATTTTGCCAAAAAAAAATCATCTTTTAAGATGAAGCTCATTTTGATCTTGGCGGATATGTAAACATGCAAAATGGTCGCATTTGGGGCACAGAAACCCCGCACGTATACATTGAAAAGCCGTTGCACCCAAAACGAGTCACTGTTTGGAGCGGATTTTGGTCCAGAGGCATAATTGGGCCATTTTTCTTCGAAAATGGACAAGGAGTAGCCGTTACAGTCAATGGCGATCGTTACCGGGCCATGTTCAACGAATTTTTGTTCACAAAAATTGAAGAGGAGGATATTGGCAACATTTGGTTTCAGGACGGCGCTACATGCCACACAGCCGAAGCTACACTCGATGTTTTGCGCCCTGTTTTTGAAGATCGCATTATCGGCCACAGAGCTGATGTTGATTGGCCACCTCGGAGCTAATATTTGACACCGTTGGACTATTATTTGTGAGGTGCCGTCAAAGATAAGTGTTATGCCGACAAGCAAGAGACATTTGACGCTTTAAAGGACAATATTCGTGAAGCCATTGGTGAAATACAGCTGCACACAATCGATAATGTGCTTAAAAATTTGACCGATCGTGTAGGTTTGGCGGACCCTGTATGTATGGTTTACGAAAATTATTGAAAAAAGGCATTTAAACAATTAAAAGCCAAATATTAATGAATATGTTAATATAGTTAGACCTTAAAAAAGCACTTTAGGAGTGCTATGTTGGCATGTTAAAAGAAGCGCTTATTGGCAGCAGAAATTTACTGTTCATACGTTTGTTAAATTACAAGTTATACGTTATTTCAACGGCCAGATATTTGTAACTGTTTGCGATCTCGATGTTGTTATCTCCAAACTGCTTGTTAAGATTTGATGATTTACTATTACCAGAACGAAATATAACAATTTTCGATTTATTCATATTAGCTTTTAAGTTCCATGTCGTACAGTCACTAAACAGAGCATCAATAATTTTTTGTAATTTAGTTTGAGAATCAGAAAGAATGACAATATCACCAGCATAAATAAGTATTTAAATATTTGTAAAGCGTTTTTCAACTGGGACGCTACAAAAGTAGACCGATAAGGGCAGCAAACGACGCCATATTTTTTGCCGCTCTTTTGACATTTCTCTTCATTAATTTTTGCCATTTCATGATGGAAAGATATACGAGTCAAGAACGTGTCGAAATTTTTAAAATTTACTACCGAAATTCGGAGTCAGTGGCATCAAAGTTAAGAGCGCTTCGTCCAATTTATGGTCGTCTTAATCGTCCTACCAGATCAACAATTGAGCGTCTAGTGGAAAAATTTGAATCCACAGTCACAGTACAAAATGTTTCCATGCCAGTGAGACAAATAAGTGCCCGTAGTGTCGAGAATATTGCTGCCACTGATGCTTTAGTTGAAGAAAGCCCAAATGTGGCTCTCACACGTCGTTCTCAAGCGTTGGGTATCTCTGTGACGTCGTTAGGGTAAATTTTGCGAAAAGATCTTAACATACATCCTTACCAGATAAAATTAATGCAAGAACTTAAGCCGCTTGACCACCAGAAGCGTCGTATGTTCGCAACAACTTGATGATTCAGATTTTCATCGAAAATCATCTTCAGCGATGAGACTAATTTCTGGCTGAATGTTTTCGGCAATAAGCAAAATATGCGTTATTGGTTAGACAGCAATCCACACGTACTGCATGAGTCATCATTGCATCCCGAAAAAATTACGGTTTGGTGCGGTTTATGGGCCGGCGACGTCATTGGACTCTACTTCTTCCGTGATGATCAAGACCGGCACGTTACTGTGAATTGGAATCGCTACCGTTCAATGATAACAGAATATTTTTGGCTCCAATTGGATGATATGGACTTGGAGGTCATGTGGTTCCAACAGGACGGCGCCACAAGCCACACAGCGAATGTCACAATAAATTTATTGGAAACCAAGTTTGGAGAACGTGTTTTCTCACGAAATGGTCCAGTCGATTGGCCGCCTTGGTCGTGCGATTTGACGCCATTAGACTATTTCCCGTGGGGCTACGTCAAGCCTTTGGTCTATGCGAATAAGCCAGCGACGATTGATGAACTTCCTACGAATATCGAACGTGAAACTGCAGCAGTATCGGCGGATTTATTCTTGAAAACCGTCGAAAATTGGGTTCAGCGTCTGGACTGAATGAAGAATTTCATTGATTTCCAAAACCGTTTTTGTTTAATTGAAAAAAACTTGTGTAGCGCTTTTATTGAAAAACCCGATATCTGCAACATTAACATCATGTGGAAATTCATCTGAAAATCATTGACGTACAGCAAAAATAGTAAGGGCCCTTAAATGTAACCTTGTTTTACTCCAAGCTCGACAGAAAAAGGTTCAGAAAATGTACTTCCGTCCCAAATACGACTTTTGTTGTTTTCATATGCGCACTGGATATTGTCTAGAGTTGAGTAGTTTTTTCTACATACAGCTTGACATTCATTTAGTATATTGTTGTTTTTGGACTTTGCAAAAAGTGTCGATCAATGAAAGTCCGCGGTAATTAAATGGCATCACCCTTCGTAAAGAGGACTGGATGGATTTACGAAAAGATTGGTATTACGTTTGTACGGTAAGGTTACTGTTATTGTTACTCCCGGCTAAGTGAGCCTTAAGAGCTTACAGAAATAAACATACGTATATCAACAAATTATGCTTTTTTACAGCTAGAACCAAATACCGTTAACAATGTATGTATTAATAAAAAACTAGAATTCTATAATAAGAACTTAGATCAACTAAACAAAATAAAAAACAGTAGTGAATGGTGGAAGTTGGAAGTTGGCTAACTCGTACGTACGTATGCATACGAAAAAAATATTGAAATCTGTTAAATTATGAAAAAAAATTTAAATTTTCAAACACATAGAGTAAAAATTGTATACTCTATTGATATTAAATAACCGCTAGTTTTTCCGCAACCGTCAAAACAGAAATTTTACCGCGCTGGGCACATAAAAACCGCTAGAATCGAGGCAAACCCGTCAAATTGGCAACAGTGCTCATCTGTATGAAGATCAATATTGCTCGATAGGGACCTAAGTTTATCTACATACAAATCAACAAATTTGTTGTTCCATAGCAATTTCTAGCCACGGTTTAAAAAATGCATAAAGAATGGGCCGCGTGAATAAAAAGGTACTTGAAATTTTGAAATTTAAACTAGCAGGTGTTCACTCAAAAAATGTGGGAATAAAAACGAATGAATGCTTAAAAAGACTAGTTTAAGCTTTTTTTAAGCTTATGATTGGGGTGCTTAAAGTTTGATACAGTTTTGAAATAAAAATAATCTTTTTTTTTTAATATTTGCTTAATTTTATGAACATCCTGAAGATTATTTCAAATTGCATATTTTTCGGAAAATACCTTAAATGGTAAAATCTCTGTAAATGTAACAAATACATTTAAATATGTACATATTTTACAATTTACAAAAGCAATTTTACTTAACTTTTAAAATATTTTATAAATTTTGTTAAACAAGCTAAACAATAATAAATAATAATCATTGACGTTGACAGTTTGTTTACGATATACCCCATAAAGGGCGGTTCAGACTTTTGCCATAGAAAGTCTGTGTTGCACTTTTCAAAAAAAAATTTAAAAAGAAAAATGTATAAAAACCAGATAAATATACAAAAATATATTTATTTATGTTCGCATACAAACTAAAACATTTACAGGGATTTTTTTTTTAATATAAATACACACGCAAAGAATTTATTCCTTTAAATACCTGACAAGAAGTCCCTAAAAACGTAAACATCAACATGTTGCCGTATTTATTATATTTTAAGCTTTTTGCTGCTCTTAATGTTGACATTGTTATTGTTGTTGTTAGTGGTGTTCAAAAAAAAACCGAAACTTTGTTTAAAACAATGAAATTACAAAGTGAAAATATTTACGAGCCCATCAAGTGCTAAGTATCGCATTACAACAACTCTGATGCTGTTCGATGAGTTGTCATGTCATGTTTTGTTTGAAAGTTTTGTAGTCTTTTTTATGTTGGTCTGCTCGATTGTTTTGGAGCATATTTTGTTGGGCTTGGTTTCAGCACAAAGAAGAATAAACAGATGAAAATAAAACCATCGAATAATAATGAAAACACTCCAACCAATCTGATGATGATTGTGGTCAAAATGCTGGGACTGTGCAGCAAAAGTTGTGGAGCATTTAACTAGTTGGCTGGAGAGTTGGTTAAATGTGACGCTTTTTTTTTCTTCTAAAATGTTATATTACGAAATGTTTTCTATAAATACTTGTAATAAAAACAACAAATAAACAATCCAATCCAGCCAAACGAACAACCAAACAACAAACTATTAAATAGAAATGAAAAAATATTTAGATCAGTTAACACAAGGAAAACATGACAATTTACATGACACTAACACAAATAAAACATTTATTTTACACAATTGTAATTTTGTTGTAACTAAAACGCCAATTGAAAGACAATCTCAAACACATTCACATACAACCACTTACCTTGGTGACCAGAAAAGGTGACCAGGAGGTTAGTATTTTATTTTATTTTAATTTATAATCTAAATATTTTTTTTTTTTTTTTTTTTGCTTAGATGCCATCGACGCAACCAAGACGATGGGTTTGATTTAGAAATGTATTGAATTTCAATACGATTTTAATGATTTTATTTGGAAGTGACTAAATTTTATTGTAAATATATTTTGATTTGATGTAAATTTGTTGTTCAAATGCATTCGAACATTTAGTATTTGGTTTAATTAAGGAATTTTATTTATACTTAAAAATATGTAGTTCCATTTCAATATGATTTCACGTGGGATACATTTCATTTTATTGCCTTTATTAAGTTAAAAATTATTTTATGTAGGCATTGGATTATTTTTTCGAAAATATGTGAAATAAAAATTAATTTGATACTTTCGGGTAACCGGCTGGTATTGTCGAATGCATTTTTGATGCTGAAAAGCAGCATGTAAGGAATGGACATTTATACGGTCTAAAGACACTTGAGAGTTTATTCCCAATTCCGTTTTTTTGTATAGGGTGTTTTTATAGCTGTATGATGAAAACTGAAAATTAGAATACAAGACTGTCATATTGTTGGATTGATGTTTTTTTTTCATGGCATTTACTTTTTTAATATAAGAAATTACCGGCATATGTCTGCTGCGGCTTCGGGTTCGATCGATCCAATAAATCTGTTCCTATTGCGTCAATGGTGACTTGAAAATTGCCTTCCAATGTTTCAAGGGTTGCTGGTTTGACGGCATAAACCAATGACTTAACATATCCCCATAAAAGTTTTTCCAGAGGCGTTAATAACTTTTAAATTTTCGGTCACGATGGACCTTTAGAAAGAAACGACCATATTTACTGGCACAAAAGCAGATCTTTCAGCATATTTTAACTTTGTGGAAAAACAGAATTTTTTTCATCAAATTTTGTTTCACAGAAACTTACTTTACATATTTTCAAACAATTTCATATTAAAATTATTACTATTTGTTCGTTTTTTGCGTTATTATAATAATAATGTTGTTTTAAAATAATGTTTCTAAAAAAATAAATATTAAAATTTCATTTTATTTAGCGGATTTTTAGCATATTATTTTCAATAAAAATCAATTTTCAATCGAAACATGTCAGGGTAACCTGTCCGTAAACACCTGGGTTCGAGCCCAGATTGAGTCAAGAATGAAAAATTATCAATAAAAATTTTTTAATTAATTTTCATGTTGTAAAATTCCTTTCTTCATAAAAATAATTTAATGAAAATTAAATTTAATGAACTTAAGCCTAATTAAAAATATTAAAAATTTGGATTAAAAACCATAAATAGTTCAATAAAATAACCACAATACTAATAATTGTTAAAGCTAAGGCACGAGCTCTATGTTTGCATTTGTCCTTCAAGTTGTGCTGAAAAGGTCAACAAGAAAAAGAAAGACAAAAAAAAAAAAAAAAAAAAATGAAAAAACAAAAAAATATATGTACTTTGAACTTCAGGAAGAATTCTTGACAAAAGTACGAAAAAAGGGAAGTAAAGGAATAACATGTTAAAATAAATTAAAATAGATAATCATTCAAAAGCAAATTTCGATCTACCAAAAGGTTGAATACAATTTGGTTTAAGGATTGATGTTTGACTAATGACGTCAGCAGTCGTCGATGGCTGCGAGTGTTAAACGGCAAGCCCTCTGAGGAGATTGAGTGGTTGCAATCGAAACATGTCAGGGTAACCTGTCCGTAAACACCTGGGTTCGAGCCCAGATTGAGTCAAGAATGAAAAATTATCAATAAAAATTTTTTAATTAATTTTCATGTTGTAAAATTCCTTTCTTCATAAAAATAATTTAATGAAAATTAAATTTAATGAACTTAAGCCTAATTAAAAATATTAAAAATCAGGCAGATTTTTAGCATATCTTTTATTTTTTTGAAAAATTTTACAAATTTTAAGAAAATCAAAAATATTGAAAATTTGATGTTTTAATCTTAACAGATTTTTAGCATATTTTGTTCATCTTACGATTAACCAGATTTTTTTTGAAGTTTTGGCTGATTCTCATCAAACAGTTATGGCAACACTGACATGCACTTAATATGTCCGTTAGTTGTTTTCTTTTTTTTTCGTTAGATATTTAAGTCGCATCGCGCATATCAGTACGATGTACGATATACACCTGACCTGTTGTGCGCTCCTTAAGAAACATTGTGGGTAGTGCTACCACTATCTTTAGGGAGGGGTTATCGTCCGTTAATAAACTCAGTTTCCCGGACATAATTCCTAAAGGTTATACAGTCAACGTTCCCCAGGGATCCTAACATCGCTCCCGAGGTGTTTAAATCTTATTTCTAGGAAGGCCTGACAGTGGCAGTGAAAGTATTCCAGCGTCTAACCTCCTCACCACACTCTCTACACTCGTCAGATTCCGTTCGTCCAATTTGATTTAGTTGTGCTCGCAATCCTGTGTGACCAGTTACTTCCATTAAGGAGGTTTCTTGTTCTCCTCTCATCTGGGTTGCCCCATAAAATCTTAGTGATCCTACCCACAATCCCGCTATTCCAACTGGCCGTGTGGGTTGCCTAGCGCACGCCTTCGATTCCGCTCTCATTGTTTCTAACAGTTTCGCATTCGCCAGGTTAACTGCATCGAGTTCTCTTCCCCCGATGGCGAGTATATAGGCCTTTCATTTCCGACTATCCCCTAATACTCTTGGCCAAGGAAAATTCGGTAATTGCTCTCCTACAGTCTAATAAGGTTCTGGACTCAACCCTATTGACTGATATTGCCCTTGGCTATCGGTAAATATGTTTGCGTCTTCCCACCGGATATTTAATTTGGATATTTCCTAATTGTAGTCGACTGGGAAGACTTCTGCCGGGAATCCATTCTACATAGGGCTAGTTCTGTAATGCATTGTGCGATGCATTGGACAGAAGTAGGGTGATCGATTATTCGACCTTTTTCAATAACCGGTTTTCGAATATTCCGAATAGTTGCTATTTTAAAAAAACCGGTTTTCGGTTAGACATTTTAAAAATAACCGGTTAACCGGTTTTAATACGAATACATAAAAATACAAAAATCAAATTAGTTTTTGTAATAAAAAGTAAATAAGAATAAAAACAAAACAATTCACGAAGGTATGGAACCAAAAAACTCCATAGATATGACTTAAGGTATGTTCAGACCACAAATATTTGACGATAAAATCAAAAAAAAAACCCCCCGACCAGTCAATGAGTTTTAATTTTTTGCTGGTTAAGCATGTCTATATGAAGCAGTAAACTTCAGCCATATTTTTGAAAAGTGGCAAACAAAACCTCTTATACAGGATTATATATTTCAATATTTTTTTGTCTCAGCATTAAAGACAAGAAAACATGCTTTTTGTATGAAATATCTTTCAATTCGTCGATCACACAATTTAAACCCTTCCAGGACATTTTTGATTCCTTCAATTTGGTTTAAGTTCTTGGTGTTTTAATAAATAAAACTGATGAATTTTCCCAAAACGTTGATTCCGCCGGTATGTTTTTGTTTTAAGCATGAAGATATGCTAAAACTACTAAGAGTTTTTCAGTCATTATTTTTATTAAAGTATTTTTTGTAAAGTATTATTTGCAGTCTCTTAAAAACTACTTGGAACAGAGTCAAGTTTTACTTGGCGTATATTTATGTCAAGCTTGTAGACTAATTTACTGCCTGTTTTTAGAAAACGTAAGCAAGTGAGTGAGTGAGAAATTATATTGAAAACAACAATACAAAACGAAAATTTGTTTTTGTTTTCAATATAATTTCTCACTCACTCACTTTCTTACGTTTTCTAAAAACAGGCAGTTAAAGTGATTAATAAGTCGTGACGTTAAAGAACCTTTGCAACTTATCATTTTAGGGCCGTTTAAGCACAATTTTCTTTTAAGTCAGTTTAAGCTGAACTTTTTTTGTAGTACTTTAAATTGTTTTTGGTTTTTGTTACAAGAACACACGCTTATATAAGCTCATAATGTGTTTTGACTTTTGTTTCATTTTGTTTTGACATTTTTTATAAAAAGTTTAAGTTTGCCAAATATTCAATTAGAAAAATACTTAAATTACGGGTTCATTTATAACAAAAGTAAGGAAAACGTTTATAAATTACACATTACTTAAATAACCGGGTTATTTTACTAAAATAACCGGTTTATTCGATATTCGAAAAATGGACATTTTGAAATATTCGACTTGGGCAAAACTAAAATAACCGGTTAAAACCGGTCGAATACTATTCGAACGATCACCCTAGACAGAAGACAACAAAAGGATTTGATTTGGTAGAAAGACGAGTACTAAGGGATGAATTCGCATAGCTCAGCTGAACACTTAACGTGGTAATATCGATAAATCAATGACGCACAATCCACATTCCGACGATGAGTCTATAGAGCTAGATAACCTACTCCTTTGCACCTGATCCATAAGCTTCAAAATAGGCAATTTTCTGTCGGATATAGACGGTATAGATAGTGAGGAGATCAGCAGAAGTAAAGTAATTATTGCACCGGTTCATAAAGGCATTAATTCGACTCGTTGGCCGGACTTCTCATTCGTTTTCTTGCGCTTTGATTTGTCGTAGTGGACTATTAATTGATAAAATTGATTTGGTGCAAAAGCGGATTCTTTTTATGGCAGCATTTTAGACAGGCTAAAATTTTGTGCAACCCAATTCCTTTGTTTTGAATGAATCCTACTTTAGCAATTCATGCCTGGATGGCTTTTAAAGATTTTACAAGTTCTTCATGCAGTGATGCTCCAAATTTTCGTTTAAAAACTTTTTTAGCTGGCTGGTCTTTATCTTACCTGTTAAAAACACCACCTCTAACTATCTCTTGCAAATCAATAAAACTTTTTCAGGTTAAGCTTCAGTGAGCACTTGATGTGTTTTAATTGCACTTTCCTTTTAATTTAAATCAAATAATATGTTTGTTGGCACAAAATTCAATCCTTACAATGCAAACCCATTGAGTTTTTAACTTTTTCATTCAAGGACTAAAGGGTCAAATAAACGACACAAGCAGCTTGCCAACAACACAAAAATATGAACAAAGTTTGGGTAGCCATTTGTGTGGTTAATTTTGCTCTTAACTAGAAATAAATGACAAATGTTTAGCCTCCAAAATGTCATATAAATTATTAAAGACGCAGACCATAAATAGACAGAGCGTCATTTGTTGTTAATCCAGCATTACTAAACTAATTAAAAATATTGTGATATAAATTAAAAAATTTATTAAATTTGCACCAGGTAATAAATTAATACATATTATCAATTCAACTTTTAGTTCACTTAATTAAATGTTTAATTAAAAATTATTTTATTTTTGATCAATGATGCAACTGAAAAAAAATTTGCGAGAATTTTTTCTGTGTATACACTCAATAAGAGAATGAATGCGCTAAAACTTTATACAGTTAGTTGATCGATATAATTCGAACGTCATGGCGCCATTCAACCGCATACATATGGAAGACAAAATAA
This sequence comes from Pollenia labialis, assembly GCA_949318255.1. Taxonomy (NCBI): domain Eukaryota; kingdom Metazoa; phylum Arthropoda; class Insecta; order Diptera; family Polleniidae; genus Pollenia; species Pollenia labialis. The sequence continues at coordinate 208,306,697 of OX439139.1, forward strand.
TTGACTAAGATTTAACTAATTAATTATGCAAACATTAATTAGTTAAATCTTAGTCTAAACTGATTTTTGATTGTTTAAAGCTGCTCCACTAAAAGCAACAGATACTTATCTTTAGACTTCTAGACTAAATTTGTTAAGCTTTAATTATTTTTTACTGATCTATAAAAAAGTTAAAAGTTTTCTACACAAAATTAAGATGAAAACTGTTTCACTTGATGATAAAACTCTACTTTAAATTAATTTATAATCCAACACCTCAACGAGCGTTTAAATTAAAAGAGCAAAAAGCAGAAAAAAATACAATTTGTTGTTTTAAATCTTTAATCATTTCCTAATTAGAAAAACAAACTCAACTATCGAAAAACAATAAAAAGCAAAGATAATTCCTCATTTTACGATTCAATAATATAAATTAAATTTTTATATTTGTTTTTTATTTGATTTAACATGTTAATTATCTTAATTATGATAATTTATATATTTCGCTATGGGAATTCAAGTTAATAAAATTAAAGATGAAAAAAGGCTTTAAAAAAAGCAGATAATAAACACCCAGGGCACCAAAAGCAAAGTTCTCTTAAACACAAACTTATTTGTATAATCAATATTTTATGGCCTTTTTTAATGAATGCAAAAAATAACAACAAATTATTAACTGGTAGTTAAAGTTTCTCGTGTGTATCTTCGTTAGCAAATGAATCTGTCTGTATGCGGGGCTGCCAGACTTAAGGATTTATCCCCAAAGTTGGGGATTTCATGCGAGCAAAATGAAAAAAGAAAGTCATTTGGGGATTGGGGAATTTTTTGGAAAAAAAAGCTTTAAAAAAACCAGATGATAAACACCCAGGGCACCAAAAGCAAAGTTCTCTTAAACACAAACTTATTTGTATAATTAATATTTTATGGCCTTTTTTAATGAATGCAAAAAATAACAACAAATTATTAACTGGCAGTTAAAGTTTCTCGTTTAAAAAAAATTCGGGGATTTTTTTAGGGTTTTTATACAATTTTAATATAATTTTCCCTTCTTTTATTATTGACGCTTTTGTGCTGTTTTCACAACACAAGTGGCTGAACGTGTAGTAAAATTTATATTGAGTGCTTTTCATATAAATTTTACTACACGTTCAGTCACTAGTATTGTGAAAACAGCACATTATTTTTCTTTCTGACGTACCACGGTACATTTGTAGTTGTTCCATGTGTCGTTCATCAAATAGGAAACAAAAGTAGCAAAACTTTTACCTTCCTCTTATCAACAACTTATACAGTGTAAAGTGTGTTAAAGGTTCCTAAAAAGGAAGAATTAAAAAAGGAATCTAAAACCGTTGACAACACATAAAATCTTTGATTTTTTAAAGACAATTTTCAAGCAAATGTTTCTTTCACAAAAATAAGTAAATCGTTACCTGAAAGGCAAAAGGCCCTAACTAACGAAAAATTAAAAATCAACTCATCGCTTCTGATGTATTGCATCAACACAAATATCCACAAAAATATTTTGGAATCTTTCGACTAAAATGAGCGATTTTATTATTAAAAAACAAAAGGCCCTATCTACAAAAGATACTATGGGAAAAGATAAAAGGTCTAACTGACAGTTTGCATAATAAGCAACATTGTAAATTGTCAAAACAACTGAAAGGCGATTTATTAATTTATAATTTTGAATAGTTTTTGCTTCTGCAGTGAAATTTTAGTTGGGGCCTTTTACGTTTTAGATGACGAAATCTGAAAGACAATATAATAAAGTTTGGGAAAAAGAAAGCTGGGCTATTGGAAAGTACTTATTATGCATCGAAGTATTAAATACATGACGGATATACATACATCTGTATTTTTGTTGTTGATTTTAAGGATGGCTTAAACTGATTGAACAAGCTGCAAACTCTTTTAAATTGGCTCATTCGTCTTCAAAAACAGCATATTGTTCTGCTTGTAATTCCTCATTGCAGCCGTATTCTGTAATTCGCTTAGCTAAAGCAAAATCTCGATTGCTAAAATGCCTTAGAGAATACAAAATTGAAAAATTTTAGCGATGAAATTAAAAGCTAAAATTGCGGCGAATTACATTTTTATGGCATTGCTAAATTAAGCAATGCACGTTACAGTATTGCATTCGTAGCCAAAAATCACAAAATCAACTTTTTAGATTTTTAGCGACAGAGATTTGCGAATTACAGAATACGGCCACTGGAATCACATAAAAAGAATTTAAAAAACATGACTAAACAAGTCGCTTCAACAAAATAAGATAATTTTGTTACTCAAAATATTTATTTAGGCATTTTTGAGGATTTCTTATTAAAATTTTTCTTACTATTTTAAAAAAAAATTTAAAATTTTTAATTAACAAGATTTAAAATTTGGTCAGAAAAAAAAACAAAAAAAAATATTAACTCTTAAAGGTTTTGATTTAGTGTTTTGGGATTTTTGGGGATTTTTTTTTAATTTGTTGGGGACAAGGAAAAAAGTACCTGCAACTCTGTCTGTATGGGAGTTTTAAGTCGACTCTGTGTGTGTGTGAAACTGTACGGCTGTATTGGCAATTAACTTGAGGAATTTAAGTCTAACCAAAGCCAATCAAGCCGTTTAACAACTGGCCAAATAAATTCACCAAAACCAACTTTAAATACAATATAATGAATGCCTTAATTGGCTATAAAATACTGAATTTGCATATCAATAAATTTTGTTTTGTTTTTTTTTTTTTTGACATAAAATTTAATAAAAAAAACCCCAATAAAACAAACACAAAATAAAAATCATGGCATTTGAAAAAAAATAGTCAAGCAAAAGGCAAAATAAAAGCCTGAAAGTGTTATAAATTAAAAAACTGTTTTGTTTTTGATTTCCCATTAGAATATTCGTAAAGGAAAAAAAGATCCAAAAATTAGCGATACAATGAGCTGGAATGTCATTTTGTTGAATAGATAAACTGTCTTTAAATGAGTCCACTACTGTAAACATTTTTAAACGAGGGTGGTATTACAATTAGCTAAAGAAAATTTTGTTGATATTTATTTATTTATTTATTTTGTTGATATATTTAGTAAAATTCTAAAGGTAGGTAGGTAGGTAGAAAGGCTGGTGTGAAGTTTCCTCCACACCTTCACCCAGAGACCAATATGGTCCATTGCGATGCCTTAATTAGGATAGATAAGGTGAAAAGGAAAAGGTAGATGAAAAAAGAGAATGACAGCCCGAGAATAAGAAAATAGATATATTTTATATCAGGTTTAATATTATTTAAATCGGGTAAATTTTCTTTCCCTTAATTTTAAATTTTTCTTGTGGTAACACTGGGGTCTAATCACCGCATTCGATATAAAGTTACCTATCGTATCGAGTAAACTATCGTATTTTTCTGCATACGATAAAAACTGACATATCGAGTGAAAACTCGAGAGATGTAATCTCATTGGATACTCGATATCGAATGCTATCATCTCAAATTACGATATATTTATTTCATTCGATATCGTGTCTCATGATACCAAAATAAAAAATCTCGTTAAATTTGTTTAAGCTCTGATATTGTTACAAGTAAAGCTGTTGCTTATAATTCTAAATTACTTAGCAGTTTTATTTGCTTAAACAATAAATTTCAGTGTTTTTATCAAAAATAAAAATTGGGAATTAAGCACGATAAACAAAATCTTTTATGTTAAAAAGTCTTGACTGACCATCGTATTTAAATCTGTATATTTTTGAAAAGAATAAACAAAACTAGACTGTTGGCAAAACTATTAATAATTTTATTCTTAATCATTCTTTTGTTTATTTGGTGATAATTATCTTTAATGATGAATAAAACATTTAGAGACAAGCACAAGATAAATTATTATTCGCTTAAGGTGTCTTCAATATAAAAAATTACAACAACAAAAATCTTGTAAAGCAATTTACAGCAGAAAAGGCTTTGTGACACCTGTACGATGCTCTCAGCTAAAAGGTGTCTATAATTAAGCTGTCAGTGTACGGACAGACAAATCAAACATACGCACAAACAACGTTTAAGGACTAAAAACTAATAAACATTAATTATAAAGTCTTAAAACAAACCCGTGAAAATATTCACCTTATAAAACAGATATCTACACAAGACAACAACTTTTTCAGTGTCACTTAATTCTTCTCTTATTTTCCTTTTTGTTTACATGTTAATCGCCTCAAAATTAACGACACCACAAAAACTCACATAAAAATTTGAGACTAGTTAAAAGATTATTAATCACCCATCATCATTAAAAACGATAATATTGAGTAAAGAAGAAAATTGAACAGAGAAGAAAAACAACGAAGACCAACGCCTTAAGTTAAATAAATAAAGATTTTTGTTGTTCTCACAACTTTCAATTTATTTTATGAAAATGATCTTCACTGTACGATCGTTCAGAACTCATAGTAAATCGATACCAAAATAGAGTTAAATTTTATCTCCCGCTGCATAATTTAGCGCTCACATAAATTTGATAAAAAGCACCAAATAAAACATCTTATTTAATTTTAAATACCAAGCCGAGTATTTACCCATCCAACCAAACAAAGATCGATGTTTGTTGGCAATTTACCACTGACTGATCGAAAAATAACGAGAAAAAAAAAACAAAACGATCTTATGGCTTCAATTTGAATTCCCTCAAACACATGCATACGATCTTATCCGTAAACTGAAGAATACAAAACTTTGGTCAAGACAAAAGATCAGATCAGATGAAAATATCGTAAACTTGTACTAAAAGGCAGTAAAAATTGTTTGTTGAATAGCAGTGCAATAGAGCGGGGGAAATTGAATTGTATTTATGATTGTTTCCAGCAGCGATCTCTATTATCTATTCACAAATTTAAGATAGCGAGCGAGGTGAAGTTATTTGTAGATCATAGAGAAATCCAAAAAAAAAAAAACAAAAATAATAAAATTGAAAATAAAAACGTTAAACGGTGACTGACCATCGATCTTTGTTTAAGCGTTTTTGTTTTTGTTGTTGTTGTTGCTTTGTCCTTTCTCGTGTTTTTTGTGTCAAACAATAGAGTGTCAATTAGTTAATGTCTCTGATTTTTCAATGCCTTAAACAAATAATGAATTAATTTTCTATTTACAAACAGTTGGATATTTTTCTTATATTTTAACTTAACGCGTCTTTATGTCACATTTAATGAAGGAAATTGATCTCTATTTTTAATAATAGTAAAAAAAAATTAAGTATAAATTTATTAGTAGAATGGCACCCTACATTATGTGGTATATCTTATACACAGTAATTGTGATTGCATCAATTTGAAGTAAAATATATAAATTTAAAAAATATATAATAAGGGTAATCACGATAGTCATTGTGCAAATTTGCAGTGCATATTTTGATTGATCGTTAGCATGCCACTTTAATTTTTTGAGCAAAAGTGCTATTTTTCTAAAAATTTATTCCGGTAACACTAAAAACTTCTGGCAGCACTGTGAAACATCTGTATTTGTTTACAATTATACACAAGAAAATTAAAATAAATGTGTTCTTTTTAATTAATTTAAATTTTATTCTCTATTTTATATTAAAACCCACGAAAATGTTCAATTTTTAAGTTTTCTTAAAAAACAATATGGCGTTTAATATGTAAAATGTTATTGTTTACATACGCATTTGCACACTTTGCACTACCCATCGTGATTTCCCTTAATTTATTGCAATAGGACGATTGGAAACGCCGTGTTTTTTTTCATATAAAATTGCAAATTTTGGTTAATCTGTCTATTAGAAAAGTAAAAATATTTAAGAAAAATATTATTAATTAAATTAACTGTCACAATACTACAAATTTGTATACCCTTCACCATAGGTAGATTGGGTATATGTATATCGTTAGCTTAAATGCAAAAAAAGGTGCCTAACAAAAAAAAAACAATTTTAAAGGAGAAGGAAAAAACTTTGTAAAATGAAAACTACAAACATGTCGGAAAAACATTCATGCATTGAAAAGCCGTCCAGGAAATTTTTTAAATAATTTTCAAAGAAAACCATTTCATGATATTTTTGCATTTATCAAATTAGCACACTTGTAGTTACGTCCCTTTTATTTTTAATTAATTAAAGCGCAATTTTTGATCCCAGAAATGGAAATATTTGTCAGGACATGTTGTTTAAAGGTATTCATAATAATCAATCAAAAGCTCCATATTGAATTTTTTTTGTTAGTAACGCCTTTTTGCATTTTAGCTAACGATATGTATATATAAGTTTGTCACTTCTACAATACTGATCTAGGAGCCCATAATGTATGTATATATTCTGAGTCGTTATGAGTGGCGAAGTTAACTAAACGTGTCCGCTTTTCCATGTGCATGTTGAAATGGGGTTTCCGAAGACCTCAAGCATGATTGGAAGTAGTTTGTTATATATTTATATCATATATAGTCCAAAATATGTCGCTTTTAAAAATTCAGCAAGGACGCTCTACAAATGGCTTGCCCCACCCCCCAACCCCCTCCAAGTCACTACGATATGAGCTAGAAGGATCAAATTTGGTTTATATATTTTTTATGTGAAGGGTGGTCAAAACAAAACACACGATGTTTATTGTAAAAGTGTTCAGAGAATTATCTTGATGTTTTTATTAGGATTGAAGGATCTATGACAAGTATGTGTGAGAAAAAATATCAGCCAAGTGCTTGCCACGGCTTCGGTGACATACCTCTATCCGATGGTTCATATTTTCAATGAATCCGAGACATAATTAATCTTGAGTACCGTTAATGAACCGGATTATCTCAACCTTTAGCTCCTGAATTGTTCTTAGCTTATTGGCGTACACTTTTTTCTTTAAAATATCCCCAAAGAAAGAAGTCCAACAGTGTCAAATCACATGATAGTGGCGGCCAATTAACATCGCCACGACGTGAGATAAGACGGTCACTGAAATTGCCATTCTTTCGTTGGCTGTGTGGCAAGTGTTACCATCCTGCTGGAACCACATAATTTTTCATTTTCGTAAAAGTACGGCCCAGTTCGATGACACCCTTTTGGGATTGCATGGGCTTTTCAACAATCCCTCGTTGATTCTTATTTGCCTAAATGAGGCAATCCTGCTTGCTAATAAGACCACTGAGGTGAAAGTGTGTCTCGTTGTTGAAGACGATTTTCTTGGTAAAGACACCATTCACTTCTGTCTGGCTTCAACAATTTAAACTTGGTTGAATTTTTCAAACACTGAAACCAAGAAATGTCAAATTAAGTTGGGCAACAAACTTGATGTTAACGTGTGACTCACAATTAACATCGTCGATCATCAATTCGAAAAATTTGTTACATCTAGCACCCATACAAAAGGATTTTGGTATGATAGCACCTTGCACACTTTTTTCAAAGGTACCCGACCTCCTTGGGAGCTGTGGTTAAGCGTCTTAAGGTGTAACAACCTCTTGCCATTGTAGTCTCTTAGGCAAAAAGTGTTGATAATACCTAAAGATTGTCGAAGGTTTTGTAATTTTCAGATCTTCAAAAACTAGACCACATTGAACGGTAGCAACCAGCACTTAAAACTAAAAATTAAAAATGTTGAGTGCTTGTTAAATGTTGGAATACACTATCCCACAAAGTCTTTATTATTTTACGAAAATGCTTCCATGATCTAATTATTGTTTGAAAATGTTCAAAAAACAATAACAACTTATCATGACAGGGTTGTATTTTTATTCAAAATGCGTAAGACTTATGTCTTGGTTCACACTATAAAAGTTTTATTTCAGAAAGTCTGAGTTTATTGGTTGAAACTTCTTGATGGAGGACTAGTAAAGCCTTCTAATGGTCAACTGAGACGATTCTATATGGTTTAAGTAACCATTATTTTTGTTTTAATTTTTAGTTAAAAATAGTTTTATTTAAGGTGACCATATCGACATTTTTTTTTTTTTTGCTTTGATTTAGGGTATAAAGAGAGTCCATATACATGCTTTTTTTTTAAGAAAATCACATTAAATAAGCGTTCGAAAAATAAATTAGCTCAACACTCTGAGAGTTAGTGTAGGGCACTTGATTGTTTGTACACCTTTTAACTGCCCATAAATAAATTTTCTCCAAAGATATTTTTATTGTAGCACTCATTCTTCTACGTCTTATTGTATCAAATAACAAAATTGATTTGACTTCTATTGTATTTCAGATTTGTGATTTTTCTTAAAATTTCCAATTTTCTAACAAAAAAACATGTTTCAACCTTTGAGCATTTAAAATATGAATATAATGAATTTATTATTTTATTTAGTGGGTTTATTAATGCTATTAAAGCAATCAATTTATAGATGATTAAAGAGGTAAAAATAAATCCACAAAGAAATGTTTTTCTCTTCTTGTCCAATTAATTTCTATTAAAAAGTAATCGAGGGGACATTATAAAAGTAGAAAAAGAAAATAAAAATTAACTAAACATATTAAATACATACATTCTTTTTAATATGGAAAAATGATTAATTACCTGACAAAGAAACTCCCTAGAAAAAAAAGTTTATACATATTAAAATGCGTGTCATGCCAGCGAAAGAAATGAAGAAGTTTTTAATTGGAATATAAAAGTGTTAAATTTAAAACAACAAAAAAATTTCTGTTTTCCCAACAAAACTTTAAAAGCAGAGTCCATGAAACCCAACAAAATGAATATATTAATTTTTTGTGTTGTTTTTTTAATGATAATGTTTTGGAATTTTGGCTGACATGTGTTTTTTTTTAATACATAAAATTGAATAGATAATCAAATAAACGTTTGAGAAAAAGCAAAAACAAACAAATTAATTTAAAATTTCGTTGCTTTTATTAAAAACGTTTATCTTTGTAATTAATCGATTGTATTACAAAATTCATCAACACTTTTGCAAATTAATTCTTTCTTTGGGGTTAGAAACGAAAAGCAATTAGCAACAAAGTCATCAAGTTTTCGGTTTATCGTAACTTATTTATAGTTTTAAGGTAAAAAGTAATAAATTATGAAATTTGAGAAGAAAAGTGTTTATTATAAATAAAAATGTATAGAGGAAAACAGAACACAAAGTGAAGAGACTTTTTAAGCCTCTTAAACTGTTTTATAAGTCATAAAAACGACTTGTAACAAAAGTTCGATATTAAAGCCCCCCACTGCTTCCAGAGTTACAGCTTTTCCTCGTTGTGTTATGAGGCTAAGATTGTAAAGTTAAGGTTCGTGTTATTTAGATATCTTCATCTTCATAAGATTTGATTGTCTTTAGGCGATTTAACCCTGCGTTAGTCGCAACTGATCTGGTTGTTGCAAGCAACAATTTCCTTATATTTTTCCCCATTTTATACCATTTTTTTTTAATCTTCAGTTATCCTAAAATTTCCGCTGTTTCTTAAAGAATCCCACTTTGTTTGCTACAGAATTTTAACCAATTTTTTGATAAAAATATTAATTATCAATGATTTTTTTTTTTTTTTGGGAATACATAACTTTTCATTAATAAGATTTTACAGTATTCCACGGATAATTACCTCGACAAAAATGCCAAAATGTTTGGGTAATTATGCGGGGTAAGCATTTAAACGAATACGCTTGACTACCTCGTTGAGGTAATTATAAAATTACGTTTAATTACCTCATTGGGGTAACTAGGCAAATACGTTTAAATATCCCAGTGAGGATTAAACGAAGTTATTTACAAGATACCCTAACATTAATGTATGAAAAAAAAAATAAGATAGGAATTTTTACATGTATTAGCTAAATCTAAAGAGATTGCAATAAAAAACAAATGGATTTGCAGTCTTGAATTTTACTGTAATACTTTTTGAGATGTCCGGTCGTATCCTACTAACAAAAGCGTACTCAAACATACAAACTTGTGATCAGGGATTCCTTAAATATGCAATTGCATGGTTTTTCTTGTGCGACCAATGAAGGCAGAAACAATATGCTTATCCGTTTTAGTGCATTTTATGAATTTTGGTATCGATTTGCTTGTGAATTATTTGCATATTGTAGCTATTGCCGCATTTTTATTTCACACATATTTCACGTTTTTGAAGCATATTTTAATGCATGCTCAGCAAATAAAAAAAAATTACTTAAGATTCTGGTTAACAGATGAATTTTCTGTTGCCTTAATTTCGCCATCTTCATATTATTTTCACTCTACAATTGTAAGCAGGGATGATAAAGTTAGTACAATTGTACTTTTTTCAGTACTATTTGCATTGCAAAAGTACTGAAGTACTCCAATGACATATTTAGTACAATTTAAAAATTTCCAAATATCAGAAGAATTGCCAAACGCATATTGTCTATACAACATTCGTCGGCGAATATGGAAAGGATTTTTTCGTAGCAAAATATGATAAAAACAAAGCGAAGAAAACGCCTTTTTGGGGTTATTGTATCATACTACAGTCTAATGAATCTTGTTGCTATAAACAAACGAAAACTTTTAACCTTGATTTCTTAAAATATGGTGAAACGTAGTATAGTATAGAACCAGTTGTTACGTTAGAGGTGTGGTTGGTCATCGGTTGAATAAAAAATCAATTTGATTTTAGCTTTTTAATTTTCATACTAACGTACTAACAGCGTGCAAAGTAAACAATATTTTAGAAAACAAATACACAATTTTCCATTGCACAATTTTTATAAAGAATATAAAAACTACTGGAACCTTTATTTATTTTCTTTTCTTGCTCCTCTTCTTACTGCACTTCATTTAAGCCACTACTGCTAAAAAAAATCGGTACTCATGTAGTCTCTATAGAAATAGTTTATTAATTAAGCTTAATAAAAAGTTGGTTAAAAAAATTCTAGCATGTGCTGCGAACTGGCCTATTTAACTCAATTGTACGACCAGAAACATCTGTATGGGCCGCATCAGGGCCCTCAGACAATATCTTTTGGGCTTATTACTGGGTTAAACGTGTTTATACCCTGGCGCCCTATGCTCCAATGGAAGTTGAATAATAGAAAAAAATACCCTGTTCCACTATCTACTTTAAAAAAAGCTAGATAAAAAGTATCGTCTAAATTTTTTGTTAATCGCCAAAGGTGTTTTTCAAATTGTACACTTATAAAATTATTACAGTAACTGATTGTGGGTTATTAAATTCGTTTTCCGTACTGTTAAAATTAAATAAAAATATAGTTATTTTACGAATAATTTTATTTTTCAACATTTGTGTTTGGTATTCAAAAAACAAACTACCAAAAAATAATGTTTTTCCGTATTTATTTTGTTATGTAGTTTGATTTTTTTTCGGTTAAAATATATTTTTTAAAAGTAAAAACTATTCAATTTTACGGAATATGCTGTTTAATATATAAAAAAATTAAAAATAAATGTAAAAATCATTTGTTTTAAATGAAATGTAAATGATCCGTTTTTTAAATGAATTTTAAGTTGTTTCAAATGAATTTTCGTTTAAATTTAACTACATAATTTTTTGAGTGTACGTATGTATAAAAGTATAGTACAAGTAAATTTTAATGTAGTTACATATGTTCGTACATTTTCTGTTATTTTAATAATAAAACTAGTAAAAAATATTTTTAGTACAATTAGGGTCAAAAAAGTACAATTTTTTACCTAATTAAGTACAATTTAGAAAATGTCATTTATCATCCCTGATTGTAAACCAAAGCAAGATTTCGTTGAAGATCAATGTTATTCCAAACTTTAAAGTTTTATATATGTATATGCAAAAATTAAGAAAAACGCAATTATATAAATTTGTTCTGATACATAGGAATATAGACGCATCGTTTAGTAAACGGATCGAACGAGAAACACTCTGATCTTTTCGTGTCCGTCCGTCCATCTGGCTGGTTGTCTGTTCATGTACACCTTGTGGGGAAAGTAAAAGTAGCTGTTTTTAGATAATTTGATAAAATTTGGTTAAGACATTTTATTTGTCATAAGAACGAAACTTATGTAAATTGTAAGACTTGGTCTATTATATCACATAGTCCCCCCATGCAAACTTCTTTCTTTATGTCCATAAACCATTTTGTCATGTTCGTATTAAGATTAATTGTGGCCCAAAATTAAATAAATTAAAATCATATTTTTCACAAAATCAATTTTTCAATATTTTTGCTTAAAATAAGCAAAAAAAAAAGCGATGTTATTTTCTTATGAATAATAAAAAAAAAAAAACACCAAATACGTGGGCTCCTTGCATGTCTGCTAAAATAAATCACGTCCTGATTCTATGATTTTACGGGCTAATTTAATGACAAATTTAATTACTTTTGCACAAATTTACAACAAACTAGACCAAGAAGAATGCCAACCACTAAATATCTGAAGCACTAGATACCTTTAAAACTTCAACATGTTTCTTTGAGTTTTAAAGGTGCCACATTGAACATTTTTATTGTATTTGCATGTGTCGTCAAGTACGAAATTTTTTAATGACTTAATTTAACTTGAATAAAAGTTCTACACCTTCGTTTATTGTTTTAAATTGACTTGCAAGCCAAACAGCCAACCAAGCGCAACATAAAATAAATTTAAAAAAAAAACAGTGATCGTGCTTCCCAAAATACCAGCGATATTTAATGAATTTGGTGGCTGAATGGAGTACAAGTCCATGGAAATGTTGGTTTAAGTAAAAATAAACAAACATCTCTTCCAACCATGTCCTCAACACGCTGTGGTTGTGGCTGTAATCTCAAGTTTCATCATTTTCTACACTCGACTTCGTCATCCTCATCAGGTCGATTGCATGTTGGTAGTCATACACTCAACAAATGAGTGGCTGGCTGCTCTTCCCTTATTTCCCAAAAAAAAAAAAAAAAAAGGTTTCTGATATTTCCAATAGTTGTGGGTTCCTTCATTATTTTTCGTACTTTTCCGGCATTTTCGTTTTTTTATATTTTTTTATTTGTGCATTTTATTGGCTTGTTATTTAACTCTAGTTGATGTTGTTAGACTAATTGGACGATTTTCTGATGGTTGCTTATTTGCCATCCGTGTTGTCGCGGCATTCGTTCCTTCCTTCATTCGATCTCCATGTCCGTTAATTGACTCACTCTTTTATTCATTATGTTCGACTGAAGGCAAAAGGCCAGCAAGCCGGCCGTCTGGGTAGCTGGTTGTTTATTTTGATTGTTTGTATATTGATGCCAATTTGCACGCTTGATTAATTTATTTCCCTTAGCAAAGTGTTCGTATCTAATTCCTTAAAATCTGGCTTTAAAAAAACGTTTAAATACAAAAAATTTACAAGCTCCCTAGAAAAATTGGACAAAAAAAGAATACAAGTACCATTTAAAGAAACAAATTACAATTATTTTTTTATAATCATTTTGGATACCACAAAAAATCGTTATTTTCTTTGCCGTAAGAAAGCAAATTGCACCGTATGGTCGTAGGAGCGTACGACGTTATACTTTGTTTAATTAAAACGTACGAGTATAATATTTTATAAAAAGGCACAAAAGCTGGCGCAAACGTAGAAGTGTATCTACGTCGTACGTCAACTTAGATTTAATTATATTTAAAACGGCGCCCAGTGCCTCAGAATCGCTTTTCATCGGCCAGATGTCTGTTACTTTTGAACCGATAGCGAAACTTTTTTTTGAGGAGATGTTTTCTTAGATTTTTAATTTCATTTCAATTTCAACTGCAGAATCGATTTTGAGAAATTTAAAGGTCAAAGTTGAACATTTGATTTTTTAGCATATCGTCGGTTACAGGTTGACAACTCTTAACTCGCAAAAAAATCGAATCGGGTTTTTGATGGCAAAAGACTGTGTTTGTCCTTCTGCATGTTAATAACGTTTTTTTTTTGTCTCCTGAAAAGTACAAAAAACATGTTAAGAGTTGTCAACCTGTGACCGACGATATGCCTGTTTTTTAGTCTTTTGAATTTAATTTACTTATAAAAAAAAGCCTTAAGCAGATACAAGGCGAATTAACTACAGGTGGTGTCGAAACGCCTTCTGATTTTGACATTTCGAGCCTATTTGTTTTTTTTTTTTTTGTTAGTGTTTTTCTAAGAATGGCTGACATTTCGAGTCGTAAACACTAATAGTGCACTGAAAAGCCCCCTATGTTGTTCCTGTTGTTTTTGGATTGTTGTAGTTGCGACACCACCTGTAGTTGAATTCGCCTTGAAGCAGATAAAAAAAAAGACATTTTAATAATATCAAGTAGGGTATCCAAACGATCTTGATTTGGTAAAGTAAAGATGAAAATTATCGAATAATTGGTAAAAATTAGAGGTTGTCGCAATTTGTTGATGATATCTCAGCAATTTGTGGACCGCACAGTGGAAAATATAAGGTGTATGCATCTCATAATTGATTTTTGCAAAAGTTTTAAATTAACCATAAAACAAATTCTATCGTAAAGCTAAGATGGCAAGCAATTATTTGCAGGAATTTTAGTAATTATGTCAGCATAAGTATTCGAAAATGGCGACAGAACACACTTCTTTCGATTTTAATGTGATTTGGGGAGATAAAATTATTATACAACATCCAAGGGCGCATTTTTAATATATTCATAATTATTTTTTTTAGGATTGTTATACATTGTTAGAAAGGATATCTTGTCCAGATTCTATTTTTGTTATGAGTTTTGTATATCTTGTTTGCAGAATTTGAAATAAATAATGTTTTTTGGCTGTCCTACGCAACTTTGACTAGGAATTTAACTGTTGGCGCCGTTTGCCGCCGATCTAGTTTTAACATAAAATTAAACTTTAACTTACTATCTAAAATATATACCAAAACTAGCTGCCTTTTCGTGCCTTTAAATAAATTGCATGCAAAAATGTTGAGCAACTCAGAAATTAAAAAACAAAATTTTAAATTTAATTAGCTTTTTTATCTTGGCAATTTTTGCGTTTCTTATTAAACAAGAAAATAATTTAGGTGATTTTACAAGCAATATCTCTTTAAAGTTGGCTTAAACCATTTGGTTTTTCACAAAAAATAACGGATGTAAAAATGAATGCGCACATTAATGCTTGCCTTCATTGCAAGTGGTTAAAATCTGTTAAGTGTTACTTAGTTTTTACCAAGAGTTTGCAGAAGCATATATTCAACTCATATTAAAAAAATTTATAAAATCAGAGCTTAAAATTCGTTGTATGCAGGCGAACGGAACTGTTAAAGTGTTTCTTGAAAGAAATGAAGATTGTTTAAATACAAAATGTTTTGTTACTTTGCTAGCAACAGTTAGTCCCTAAACACTTTACAAAAACGAGGAAGGCCAATCAGCTCTTATCAGACAACGTCGAAATCAACAACAAAACTTAAAAAACTTCCTTATGTCAGGATAATGGAGTATATCATTTTCGTGATGTGTGTACCCAAGGACTGCTGTCAAGCAAAAATTATTAAACTATTGAGGCCTTTTTCAAAAACCAAAAAAAGGAGTTTCTAAAAACTCTGGAAGAGTCTAACGTTACTCAAGCATTTGTTGAATTCATTTTAATTTACATGTATTTAAGAAATCATTTATGGAAAGAAAATTGCCAACAAATAACGTATGCTAAAGTAAAATCTGTACAAGATCTGCTTGATCACACAGTATCCGTTTTACTCGTCTTAACATATAACTTTTATACAAAAACTCAAAAAAGAATATAAAACGTGTTTCTAACTGTTTCTAACTTTTTTTCTATTATTCGATTTTTAAGATTGAAAATACAAATTTAAGCTTAAAGTCCCACCCCACCCATTCAACAAAAAAAGAATCTTACAAAAATACCTACTCATCCATTCAAAAGTTGAAGATTTTTTATCCGAAAATAACTAAAATTTTCCACTGTGGACCAGTGTTGCCAAAACTTGGAGACCAAAAATGGCTAAATTTACGTGGAAAAATGGCTAAAAAATTGCTAAAAATGGGCTAAAAAATGGCTAAAAGCTTTTTTAAATAAAAACTCATTAAAATTCATTAACAGAACATAAATAATTCATTTAAAGTTGTTGACGATGAAATTGTAAGTTAAGATCAATTTCTTAAATAAGAATAAACGTTATTTAATATTTTGAAAGATATTTAAAAAATTATATCATCGATAAATTGTATGTCGTTATTGTTCATCTCATAGGAATCACACGTGCGTATTAGTTTTAAAAAATTTGAAGGTAAATAGTAATCACGACAACATTGACCCAACCTTTTGATTCCAGATCTACAATAAAAAACAAGTAAGAAAATATAGTCGGTCAACCCCGACTATATAATACCCTACACCTAATTAGAACCTTTGTACCAAATTTTAATAAAATATCTGCAAATTTGCGATCTGTATTTTACGCACAGCCGGAAAAACATCGTTAATTCGACTCAGAAATTGGTTCTGAGTCAATCGGTATACGAAAACGTGGGCTTAGAACCAATATTTTAAGGTTTTACAAACATCAGCACAAACTATTGTGGTGTTAGTATTAATATTTCATTGATAAAATCGAATTAACGGTTGCTAAATGTAACCTATTTCTAAAATTACTTTTAACGATGTTTACTTGGCGAAATACCCTCTCTACTTCAGCATTAGACCATGAAGTGAGAGCAACTTTGCAGTCAATTCTCTTTATTGAAATACTTGCAACCAGAAAGAAACACAGATGTTTGTGTTGATCCATTTTATAAATTTAATATAGGAATACAGTTGCTTTATTTTGAAAGATGTTTCATCGTCATTGCTTACAACGATTTTCAACATTTGTAAAAGTTTTGATCTAAATTAAAGGCGTTTTAATTGTTTTTTATTTTTATTTTGCTTTTATAAATTTTTATAATAAAATAAAAATTATTTTTTTAAAAGAAAATCTGCAACAAAATTTTATGGCTAAACAAGTTGAAAAATGGCTAAAAAAAATGGCTAATAGCTAAATCCATTTTTTAATGGCTAAACAGGGTGAAAAATGGCTGAATTGGCAACACTGCTGTGGACCGCTCTGACTGAATTTCAATTGCACACTATTCCGGACTATACGCGATATAAACATATAACAACCTGGTCCCCATTATATCTGGGGTCTTCAGAAACCCCACTTTAACATACACACCAACAGACAAACCGACGGACAGACGGACAGACGGACATCGTTTAACCAACTCATCCACCTTTAAGGATTCAGAACATAGTACATGTGACCTTCTCCGAGAAAAGGGACCTAGTGTAAAAATGGAGTTTTGAGAAAAACGCATTTCATCTTATTCTACACCCTTTTAGGTACCAGAATCCATTCTTAAGTCCAAACCCATTTTTTGACACACAAGGTCCCTTTTCTCGGAGAAGGTCACATATATTTAATAGAGTCTAAGATCAATATGGTAAAAATTACAAAATTCTTTAGAAAAAACGAAGGGTAGAAATAACATCAATTTTTTTTGCATTTTCACCGAATTTTTAATTGTCAAGAAAAATCAATCGTTTTCTTTTGAATGTCAAGCAAGGCGAATTAATTTTTCATGTGACGTTAAAAGCACTGCTGTTCTACTTTTTTTCTTATTTAGAGAGAGCAATATCAAAAGTTGCAAATAAAAAACACTGTTGTGTTTTTGTTGTTATACTTGTTGTAGTATCGACACCACCTTTTACATGAATTTGATTAGCGCCAAGCTTTTTGCCGTTCAAGCCTAATAACAAGACTAGTTTTGTAAAATTTATCAATTCTACTACAGGTGTCACTTGAATGTTTTTTGGGAAAAAAATAAGTGGATGTTTTTTAATTTAGTTTTGAGTTTTGCTTTAATAACAAATAAGGGCAAATACAAATTTTATTATTTTAATCAGTTCATTGAAATTAATTTTAATTAAATTATTTTTATGAAGAAATGAATTTTACAGCACGGAATGAATTAAAATTTATTGATAATTTTTTTCTTGAGTGAGCTGGGAATTTTCAGAATCTAGTCAGTTTGAAAATGGGTGAGGCCAAAAGTTGAAATTTGTCGTACAGTGTTATCGATTTCAATCACGCCCACAATCACCAATATTTTGGCCTAACTTTTTTGGCTATCTTAGTATTAATGTGACGGTCAGGGGTAAACACCTGGACACACTATCTCGTTGTATAGAACCTGCATTACAGATTCTAAGCTCTTGGAGCATCTCCTGTGGACTTGGTGTCAATCCACAGAAAACTGAGTTGGTACTCTCGAACAGTGGCAGATATTTGGGCGTAATTCTCGATAGCAAACTATCCTGACAACTCAACGTTCGTTTGAGGGCTAATAGGGTTATTGTGGCCTTATACACCTCCAAGAGATCTGTTGGCAGATACTAGGGACTTGGCCCCTGGGGCGTTGAATGAATCTTTGAGGCGGTGGTAAAACCGATCCTCTTATATGGGGGCATAGTTTGGCGGCCTGCCATGGGAAAGGGGCGGTACTGTAGGATGCTTGAGAAAGTATATAGGATGGTTGTGCTGATGAACGCGATCACTCCGCTCGACACCGACGAAGGCGCTGTTTTCTAAGCTGAACTGGGTGCCGGTTGACATAGTGGCCGAATAGCAGGACCTAACTTCCTCTATTAGACTGGGGGCGGTGGGCCTATGGTCTACTCGGAACCCTTCTTCGGAGCTTTGTTCACAGTTCATCATGGTAATGATGCTGAGCTGCTCGATAACACGCGATCTCTGGAAACGGCCCTACGGGTCTATACCGATGGTTTCAAGATGGTCAATAGTGTAGGTACAGGTTTCTTCATCGAGGAATTGGACATTAGGGTCTCTTTTAAGCTGCCAGATGTCAGTAGCGTGCTGCAGACGGAAATCTCTGCCATAAGGCGCGCAAAAAACTGGCTGAGGTTCTATCGTATATCGAGGGATAAAAGTATATTTACGGACTGCAAGGTTGCCATTGCAACTCTGGCTGGTGTCTTCAAGACATCTTCGTTAACAGTGGTATGCCGGATAACTCTAACGGCCATTTTCACCAAGTTCGGTTATAATTAACTATCGGTTATAGCTGTCAAAATATATTGGTAACCGGAACTTTAATTGAAAGTTAGTTTTAACCGAACTTGGCGAAAATGGCCGTAAATGATATCGCATTGTGGTGTAACGCTGACATGGGTACCAGGGCACAGTGGATGCCTAAGTAACCAAACTACGGACAGTCTGGCCATCGGGGCTGCCTCTTGGACGACATGTTCGTCGATGGCCTGATTGGCAGGGGGAGCATACCTGCTTATGCGCGTGCTACTTGGTCTCGGTAGGGACTAGATGTGGATAGTGATATCGGTCATTACGGGTCACTGGGTGATGGGGACTCATGCTAGAAGGATGGGTCTTGACTACAATGACTACTGTAGAAATTGTCATGATGAGGAGGAGACGGTGTTTCACTTTCTCTGTCAATGCCCCGGTCTGTGAGACATTAGGTTTAAGCATTTTGGGAGACCGTAATTGCCATGTCTGGACGATGTGTCCAATGTAGGACTGAAATCGATCTCTCTCTTCTGCAGGGAGTCGGGGTGGTTCGAGGCTGCGGTGACCTATGGGGAATAGTCTGGTTGACACTGGCTAAGGGTATCACAAAGGGATGTGTTTACTTATGAATGGCATTAAAATTTGCAACTTAAATTAATCTCGAGAAAAACATTTGCCGCGAGCAAGAAATTCCCAAGGAATATTTGTGATTCGGATAAATATCTTTTGTAACCAAATTAATTTTAGGGTTCGTAAAAAATTTAGTTTGCCAAGCAGTCCTTGATGCACAATTCGCTGGAACACCCTCTTTTCAATTACAAGAATCGTCTGAATTATAGTTTTTAAAAGTACCCACAAAAGTATTGAGATATTATTTTAGCTGTTTTTATAATATATATTTATAGTGGAATTAAATATTTTCAAACATAATAGAATTGTCATAAAGTACAAAAAATAATTTTTAAAATCAATTTGAAACCAATTGCACCCAATAGGGATAGAATCGAATAAAACAACAAATAAAAAAAAATAAAACAATTTTTGAAATTGCAACCCTGTTAACAAGATATAAAATTTAAAAAAAAAATAAAAAACAAAAAACCAGCATTTTAATCACAACAACCTAAACCCATGTTATTTTTTTCTGGTGTTTGAAAACAGATACCAGGGATACAATAAAAAAAGGGCCAGCTACAACAAAAGGACACATTTAATAAAAAAAAAGAAGAAAATACACACACACAAAACAACATTCGATCTACTTAAACGAATTGAATAAAATAAAAGCAAATCCAAAAATTGAAATGAAAATATATTTATTGTATCTGTCTGTCTGTCCGTTCGTGTGTGCGAATATGTTTGTATTCACATCTTTATTTAAGCCACATTTATTCGTATACGTATGAGTTTTAAAGTGGCGGCAATTCACACCTTTTTTTGGTTGGGTATTTGTGCGAATGTATTCCTGCTCATCCATCCGTAGGTTAACACATTTTTGTGTATCTGTCTGTTTTTTTCATTCTTATTAATTTTTTTGTTCTCAACAAACGAATTGAAAACAATCGCATGTTATCCTAGTTAAATAACAAATTCACACATCAAATGTGCCAATGACTCTATCAGGGAGAGAGTGAGAGATGAAAACCCCATTTTCGTATTAAATATTTCTTTAAGATACAACACGAAGCTCGTTTTTTCAGTTAGATAATCATATGGGAATTTCCATACACGCATACCACTAATAAACGGGTAAAAGACAGTTTTTATTAGGAATCGAACCTGACGCGTGTCCTCTAGAATACTGTCAAATTCTTAAGTTTGTAATTTATAAAAGTAACATTTCAAATTTTAAATTATCATTTGAAATAATTGGAGAGGTATAGCACCACAAATCACTAGTTATTTACAATAACTTGCAAGTTATTCATATTTACTTTTAAGGAAAATTTAAATATATTTAGCAAGGCGAATTTACACCAGGTGACCTTATCTTGTTACGTAAGCAACAGCTGATTACTAACCTTGTGTCAAAATGATATACCGTTCATGTAGTTCTGGGGAATATTAACTAAATTTTATAATTTTCGCTTAAAATTATGAAATTAAAAATTTTTTAAATTATTAGATTTAAAAACAAACAATTGTAAATTAAAAAAAAAAAGAAATATTTGTTTAAATTGTTCACTACAATGTTGTATTATTTTTGACACAACGTTTAAATACTTTACAGTGTTGTAAACGTCTTCAAATTAAGACCACCTTTTATGAATTCGCCTTGATATTTAGTAATTTTCTTAATTTCAATAAAAATGGAACTTAGAGATCATCTTTATTAATTTTCTATTTGAACTAACTGCACAAAAAAAAATTCTCCAAAACTTTTCAACAATTAAAGCTTTAATCAAATATAAAATTAGTCGTAATTAAAATTTTAATTAAGTGAATTTAACGTTTAATCAAGTGAATTAAAGGTTTAAATTCAAATTCAAAAATTGAATTAAATTTTTAATTAATATCACAAGTTTTTAATTAAAATCAGTTTTTAATATTTTTTTCGTGTAAAAAGCAAAAGTTTTAAAATGTTCCATATCCATGTTTGTAAAATAGTTTCGAAGGCGTAAAAGATGCAAATGCCCCAATGGAAACACCCATAATTTGCATAAAATCAGCAAAAAAAAAAAATATATAATCGAATAAAAAACATGTCGTTTGAGAAATCACTTTAAAAAAAGAGTTAAACCAAATACTCGTACTTAAGAAAACATCAAAAACAAGTAAAATTGAAGTTAATGTTTCCCATGTTGCACAGACCGAAAGACACAAAAAAAAACCCACAACAAAAAATATTTCTATATCCCCACAACAAACACACTCAGATAACAGCATCGCACCTAATGCGACTTCTACTTACACTCGTACTATCATCATTACTTTTGGGTTTTGGTTAAGTATCTGCTCATTGTCACCCAACTTAAGCACAAACAATCGCACTAACACTAAAACCACCAAAAAAAAAAATGGCCAAAACACACGTAAAACATTGTTAAATAAGCCAACTTGGGTGCAAAAGAAAAAAGGAAAGAAAAATATCTAAATATCTTAATTCAGAAACATACAAACTCGCCTAAAAGGAAGAAAAGAAGCAAAAACCTAAATCACACAAGGTGCGAATGAATCTAAAGGAATACAGAATCCATGCGCGCATACCAGCACACAACGTTTCACATTTATTAAGTGCGTGAGCTTCATGATTGGATCGCACGATTAGAAGTCCATAAAGCGACAAAAACATGACAACTGTGTTGCAATGAAACAACAGAACACAACACAAACGCAACCACACTGGTAGTGTCTAAGTCTAAAGTTGAAAACAAATGTTTGTAGAAAGATTTTAGAGTGGTCAACGAAGATGACGACGACAACAACAACAAAATAGAGAATTGATCTCTAGAAATTAAAACCTTTAGGCTCGACAAAAGCATTCCATTGTGACTATAGCTGCCAGGATTAATGAAAAACAAATTCGTTTGTCTCACAAATTTAACAATTTCTTCTTTTTTTTGTGATCATTTTTATTAACTTTAAGTCCAAAAAGCTAAAACGACAGACAACTGCCTGGACAGACGGACAGATATTCAGCACCTCGTTAGTCGATTATGGTAAAAAAGCCAATTTTTCCACATTTTTTTTTTTTTTTTTTTTACTTCTTCACCTTACTTCCCCCTGCCTGCCGATTGTTTCCTTAAGCGTTTGAATTGCTGGAAAAATAATCGACTGTGTATTGTCGCTAAAATGCAAAAAAAAAGACGAAAATCGCTAAAAATGAAATGAACAAAAATAATACTGAATGCTTGGAGGATTAAATTCAATCGAATTGAATTGAATACAAATAGCGGACATGAAACAAGAATTAATGGAAATACAAACGAAACAACAACTTAAATAAGAATCAAAAGATGGCTTAAAAAAGGGCATCCAACTTAACTGTTTGGTTAAACTATGACTCTGCTGCCGTTGTTGCTGTTCGTTATGCGATAAATTGTAGCAGTACAATGAGGTGTCACCAATACAAATGATTGCTTACCAAGTGGGCTAATTGTTAAGTTTCCGAACATACGTTTCTTCACTAGGTACTTGGTAATTTCAATTACACTGGTTTGCAATGAAATCATCCTTTAAAAAAAAGTTTTATTTCAGTACGCAGAATTAAGTGGGCTACATTCACATTTGCCACTAATTTTTTTTTCTTTTAATCAAAGTTGTTTTATTTTAACGCATTCAACGTTTTACACGCAGCAGCCGGAAACCATAATATGCTCAAATTAGGACTCCATCAGGAAGCAACAACCATATTACGTTTGACTCTGAGCAAGCTACGACTAATAAAGACAAAAATGTTTTTTTGTTACCAGCAAATAATTGTTTGATTTTAAATTAAGAATAAAATGTTCCTCTTTCTCAACCATCTGTTATGGTTGAGACACAACCACACTATTATAAGTCGCTTATTATCCATAACATTTTCCAATTTTTTTTTTTTTTTTTCGAAAATCTCCCACTGTTCGGCAATTAAAAAAGGAGAGAAGTTAATTTTACTAGAGTATCAACTCGATTAATCGTTGTTCGATTTATCGATGAAATTGTCCGCCATTATTTCATGGAATAATAAAAATAGCAAATTTCAAATAACGAATAATTTGAACAATTTATGTCAATTAATCGATTATGATGAATATCTTTACAAAATCTACTTTTTTTAAATAAAAATATTTGTTTTTAGATTTCTTAATGTTAAATTACATTTTCTTAACTTCTACATTTATTTTTATCACACAAACTTTTGAGAATATTGCAGACCCTTTTTAGATGTTGTTGTGTGAGAGACCAATTATGTATATTATTATAAACGTCAAATTCCATACGTACATTTTTCATATATACGGGCATGTTCTGACAATCGCAAAACGCTTAACATTGGTAATTCTGACTTAAAATCGCATAAAAGGTGTTCCGTAAATCGCAATAACTAGCAAGAAGTTTAAAGACTTCAAATTGCAAAATAATGCTCAAGGTAGGGATGGGCAAGTTGAAAATATATATCGATATATATCGAATCGATATTTTTTTAGAGTATCGATATTTATTATTTCAAAAATATCGATATATCGATATATCGATATATCGAACGTATTTTGCTAAAACTATTACCAAATTAAAAAATTCAGTATACATTTGTACAAACATTTGTTACTTTTTATTGTTTCATTTCATTTAAAAAAATTAATAAAAACAAAAAAATTTAATCAAAACAAAAAATTCAATTATAAAAAAAACAAAAGGGAAGATTACAAAAAGACCATAAATGGAAGTAAATAAGTCATGGAAGTACCAACTTTCCTTAAAATTTGAATTGCACCCCAAAAGTACCAACTGGTTTTAGTCAAACCAGTAATCATCAGATATGGACATCAGGAGCACTCTCTGTTGTATGTGCACTGCAGACAATTTGCTTCTTGTATCCGGCACTGCTTCTTATAAATGCCAATTATTGTAGATCTTCATATTTGTTAAAAAAAAAAAACATTTGATGCATGCAATGATTCCAATTCTTAAAAAACATATTGTTTGAAAAACGGCTAAAATTTTGATTTCTTAATGTAGACTGACTTTAAAAAATATCGAATTCGATAGTCGTATTTCAATCTCGATACATCGATGTATCGGTATTTAAAATATCGGCGATATATATCGATTATATTTTTTAAATATCGATATTTTGATATGTTTTTACAACACAAGTAACTGAACGTTTAGTACAATTTATATGGAAAACACATTAAAAAAACTGAGTGCTTTTCATATAAATTTTACTAAACGTTTAGTTACTTGTGTTGTGAAAACAGCACATTAATCTCCAAATTTTTTTCAATTTCATAGAATCAAGCAAACAATTTGTTGAGTATGAGTATATCGCTGCTTTATTGCAACATATATATATTGGCAAAATATATAATCGAAATAAAGGCTGAAACATATTGCTGCGTGTACCCATTTCGACTACTTTAGCAGACAGACCCCAACTTAAGACTTATCTTTTTTCCTTAGGTGCCGGTTCACACACGTCAAGTTTGACTCGTCAAGTCTTGAGCTTTTAAGAGAGAAGAGAAAGCCATTTCTTTCCACCTCACTCCTAAAAATTTAAACTTATTCAAAATGTATTTAAATAAAATGCTCTCATTAGCTACACAGAAAAAAAGAAAAATTGTTTTCAATTAAAAAATTTGTGGTATTAATTAAAAAATTAATATAATTTGCAACAATAAACAAATTAATAGTATCAATTAAATATTTTTTTATATTAACAACATTTTCTGTAGTAATTTTGTTGCTGTAAGTAAACGTTTAATTCACTTGACTTAATTTTTATTAAGAACTGATTTTTTGTTTGATAAATGTTTTAATTGAAAAAAAAAAACAATTTGCAATAAGTTTTTCTGTGTACATTCGATATAAGTATACATTTTAAACGCATCTCTGTCGATAGATAAATTAAGCAAATTTTTGAGTCAAAAACAGGTCGCCATAATTTTTTGATAACTTTTCAATTATACTTCTTAGTTTTACTAAACGTTGAATTTGTACAATGTGACCACAATACAGTCATTAAAATATTTGAACAAAGTACAAGTTGTGGCAATCATACTTTACATTTGTATTATAGTAGTATGATTGCCACAACACACACAATAATTCTTTTTTATTTCTCGTTTTCTTTAATTTTCCATTATTTGATGTCATCCAGTCATATGTCGAGTTCAGTCCAGGCCAGTCCAGTCCAACAAAGCCAACAACAGCAGCATAAGCAGCAGCTATAGCAAACAATATTTTGCTGTTGACTGTAAAGTTGGATTGAATATAGTTGGATAAGTTGGCTGCCTCCTCGTTGTCTGCTAAACTCATTTGATATTCGTAAAAGTTGGTAATTTTTTTTTTATTCTTTCCATCGTCTTCTTCTTCTGATTTTGCTTTTTTTGGCCGTACTTAATCTGCACTAAAGGCAGCAGCAGCGGCAGCAACAAGAACAACAAGAATAATAATGTTGAATGTCGTCGCTTATGAATTTGGGCTTAGCTTGGTTGTCTGTCTGTCCGTCCGTTGTCTTTTCAAATAGCCGGATTTGCAGAACGTCACTCTGTCTGCCATGTAAGCTTGAGTTTCTTCTTTTTATTATTGCTGGTTCTGTGGACTAGAGTGTGTATGGTTTTTTAGATCTTTGGAAACTTTTTTTTTATTTGAGTGTGCGTTTTGGTGCTTCTTATTCCGTCTTGAAACCTTATTATTAAACGCAAAACGATGTTTAAATCGGCAAAAACTCTCTAAATCCAAAACTTAAAATGACTGATTGACTCTAAGACAATCAAACAAATGGACAGACGACCGGACAGATAGACTATACAACTGACGGTTAGTGGACTTGGATTTGGGATTGTTTTAAAATTTTTTTTCTTGCAATTTTCCTATGTGTGCCTGAATGTCTTTCCGTCCGTCCATGTGATTAAACTCATGTTGCAGTTTATTGGTAGTAGTTGTACAACTTGATGTCACTATAAAGTACGTAGTTGTTATTTTTGTTTGGCTCTCTGAATGTCTGCCTGTTCACAGCCACAGCTATATCTAATCATGTTTATTTTGTTGCACTTTTATTTACTTTTGTTGCTCTTTTGTGTTGCTGCTGCTGTCTTTTGACCAGTGTCACATTTGAGTGATGGAAAGTGACGCGTCCATGTTTTGTGTCACTTTGTTCTTTGTTGATGTATTGTGATGAACATCAAAAGCTAAAACTTCTGGGCTTCTGGTGTTGTTTTATTCGCAATGTTGTTATATTTTTTTTTATTGTTGTCTGGTGTTGTTCTTGTAAATAGTGCAGTGTTGTTGATTTTGATTGCTGTTGCAATTGCTGCATTTTCTTCTTATTCATTTTTCATTTCATTGCAATATTTTAGTTAGTTGCAACAAACAGTCTGTTCATTTGTGATTTGTTTATTACTTGTAATGAAGATAAATATTCTACCAAATAGGAAGAATTGCTTGTTCACACACTTATTCTTCTTGGCTTTTAGAGTTCTTTTTTCGTGTCTCTAAATTTATAATGAATTTCGTTTAGGTTTCTTAAGAGTAGATGTATTAAATAATATTAATTCAAAATTAACAGACGACTATTTGAGGTATGTGTCTAGCCTGATGGTGTCTATTTAAAGTAAAATTTTAAATTTTTATGTGAAAAATGTCAAGACATACCAATAAATATGTCTTAAGCTGTTTAAATGACACAAAATAATGACATTTGGTACAATGTAAATAATTTCAATGGAGGAAACTAAAAAAAATTGCAAGTTTTATTAATTCATTGTTTCTATAAAATATTTCATATAATGAATAAAAATACTAGATAAGCATTTCACATGCCATTTGCCAAATATTATTTAACCAAAAATGTTAAATGTCGAGTATTTTTAGAGGCATACGACTTAAATTTGGCAGCACTGTTTTCCGTGACAGCTGATTTGACAGCTCTCGGTTGTTTTGGAGTTATTTTGGTTTGGCAATTCATGATCAGTAGATTTACGCCGAAGGAAATCGTGTTAGCAAATTGTTTTTTTAAGGATTTCCCTAAGCCTTTCTTAGAATTTCAGGTCATAATGCCCTAACTGACTTGAAAAAGCTTTTTAATTTATTTAAAATCTATTTATTAATTTATATTTGAATCCCTTTTGGGTTAAGGCCCAACCATAATGTGATTAAGTTGGCTTAAACAAATGTACGAATACATGTAAATCATATGACGCAAACCATATTGAACTTAAGAAAACTTTTTGTTAAATTTTATGAAACTGTCATTTGCTTAAGCAAAGTGCGAAACTCATCGCACATTCCGTACGGAATCAAATGTTTGTTGATTTTATTTTAGTTTTTTTAAATACTTTTTGTTAATTTTTGACAGTAGGTTAAGCATATTATGGTTGGGCCTTTAGTTTGTAGGAAAGAGACTCTGCTTAATTATTTTCCATGGTGTTATAATGAATAATCAGGAAACTAGGTTCGCAATATAATTCTGACGGTAACAATATAAAAATCCAACCTGCTTCTAACTATAAGCCAAATTTGTCGAACTGTTTATTTGTGTTTATGCGAAATCATACAGGTGAGCGCATCAAAGAGAGACAGAGAGACAAAGGAAGTTATGCTAGCTGTCCCTTTTCTCATAACTCTTTCTGCGGTCACCTAATTGAATTCGCCACAATTTATGATTTCTTTAAAGTATAATAAAAATAAGACATACCAATGTTAAACACGTATTACATTTTTATTATGTAATTTAATTGCTTATCTTTCTTTTTGCAGGGTGTAACTGAATGTATGCATACAGTACACAACAACGTTGTTAAGAAGCAGCGTTAGTACCGTCAGTATATTTAAGGAATTTAGTCGGCCGTTTTGTGGAACGGGGTTGAGAAATTGGCCGTCCTGGAAGAGGCACGCATTGAAATATTCGCACTGAATGCAACGTGGAAGCTGTGCGGCAGAATCTTGAAAATTATCCATCCGTCTTATATCGTCGTCATTGCGTCCAATTGGGCATTTCCAAAACAAAATTGCAGAGAATTTGAAAGTTGGATTTAAGACGCATACAAAATTCAAATTTTGCAAGCAATGCTACCGCAAGACCACCACCATTGGAATTGCTTTTTACAGGGTGGACTGTACAAATGAATTTCGATTTGGATTACTAGTGTCTGAGAAGATTCAAAGTATTCTCGAACAAGTTAGGCCAACTGAAACTTAAAGAACGGGGTGGTAATCATATTTTTTCTCTAAATTCGCAAATGCATTTTTGTACTGTGCAAAAAACAAGCCTGGAAATGCAGGTCATCCCTAAATACCGCCATCCCTAAAATAAAATTCCTATGTTATCTTTCAAAACACCGACACACGTATATTATTTTTGGTCTCCTGCTGTACTAGAATCCAATGGCAGAACCCCATTATTTTTTCTGTGTTGTACATTGTTATCAGAGGGTAGACTACTATACATCCAAAAAAAAACCCATAAACGCAATTAAAAATTAAGAGTAGGTACTTTATTTTACTTTTGCGTTTTCTTTTGGTCCCTTGTTTGCTCGAACCGTTGCAAAATTAGATCTTAAGTGTTTGCGCTTGGCACTGTTAAATTCTTCCGTTTCAAATCGAACGAAAAGGCATTTCTAACACAGTATTTAGAAACCAATTACATGCATTTAGTATATGCATAAATTTTGAAATAAATTTTAATTTTTACAGGGTTTATTAAATCATTAACCATGACAATGCAAATGAAAATGTACGACTAAGTGGTCTTAATTTGTATAAAATTTCAAGTGTTTTGGTGTTCTGCTCGATTAATATCTTTAAGTTTTTCCAAAAGAGTTTAAGGGGCTTAATAAAGCGCTAGAGCAAATATTTCATGGTAGTTATGAATTATAAAAAAAAAATATTCCTGGATATTTTCAAAGAAATGCATAAAAACATTTAGTTACTTTTAAACGACCACACACAAGAAACAGATGAATTTAAACTTCAACAATACACAATTTTGTTAATGCATCTAACAATTCTCCGGTTTTGAAGTGTTTTAGAATTTTATTAAATTTTATTTGGCACTAATTTCCAGTCGTTACAAACGTTTAGCCTAATAATGTACAATTTTTACCATTTTGCCTTACACTGAAAGAATAATGCTTCATAAATCTTATGAATCTTTTTCATCCTATTTTTTTTTTTAACCCAATAAAAATTTTAGAAATTGAAACAAGCAATTTAATTAACACTACGAAATTGAGTTACGTAATTTCGTTAAGATTTTTCATTGGGTTAATGACAAGTAAATATCTCTTTTCAAAGAAAAATGAACTACTAAATAAAATATTAAAATATTTGTAGAATTAAGAAAAAAAAAGAAAACGAAATACTAGAGGGGGCACTGTTTTTTGCCCCAGAGGGCTCCAAAAGTCCCGCCAACTCTAAATATTTTTTTCTTGTAAAATTACCTTTAATTCAAGTACGTAAACATAAAACTAAGTGGGCAGGACCGTTTTTCGGATTCAGGGGGCCTACGGGCCTAAGCCCCTTTAAATTTTAATTTTGTTTTGTTTTTTATTTTTATTTTCAGAGGTTTTCCAATTTTTTTTCGAGTGCCATGTAAACTACACTTTTGCCAAAAAATGCTTATATTTGGTCCAAGAGAAATCCCAAGGTACACATATGTGTATGTCCTGTTTCTAAGGACATGGGCTTTGTATGTACATTAAAAGTTAATTTTTACGTTATACTAAGGCGAATTATTACATACTGAAAATTTCATTGAAATCCGCCAACTTTGAAATTGCTTGGGTCGGAAAGGGATAACTAGAAAATATAATCTTCCTAAAACTGTTGTAAAAACGTATTTTTAATTAAATTTTTGGCAATGAACATGATAATTGGAGCAAAAAAATTGTAAATTTAAATGTTTTTTACATAATATCAATGAAAAAATTCATAACGACAGCCAAATACACGCAAAGAAAAAACATGGTTGTGGTAAACATATTCTAAGAGCAACATATTATGATAAGATTCATGATCGTAGTCATCATATAACGATTATTATTGAATCATATTATGACAAAATATATTCGTAATATTACATAATAATATATTTCCCTTTATCATATTCTTATCATGTTGATCATAACAAATTTAGAATAAATCATATTATTTAATTATTTAATCATAATAATTTAAGAAGTAATCATATTATAATGCAGCACTTTTCATAACTTGCATTACAATAAAAAAATGGAGTAAAATATTAGAAGTGCAATAGAGCAAATGCAAAATATCGCTACACTTTTATGAAATCTAAATAAAACTCTGTGTGTTTTGTTCTTGGATTTTACAAAAGAGCTATGATATTTTGCAATTGCACTATTGCAAGACTAATACTGAACTCCGCTAATATCCTTATTTTTTTTTAATTTCTATTAAATTATTTTTTTATGGGAATTTTTCTTTAAATTGTTTAATCGACACAACTGATTGAAAATTATTTACAAATGGCGCTAACATAATATTATAAGAGTAAAGATAATTTGTTTGCTTCTAAAGCATACTATGACTGCACGTACATATAGAATCTTATCATATTATGGTTGCAAGAATTTTAATATGTTTTCAAAGCTATCATTATTTAGTTGTTAGAAAAATAATTATTTTTCGGGCAACAATACTCAAATTAATAACTGCGATAAACATTGAAATGTTTACAGTAACTATCATATTGGTGAAATTAAATAAAAAAATTTTGTGTACGACAACAATATATTGTTATAATAAACATAGTGTAATTGCCGTAACCATCCCCAACCATATTTTTTTATTTTTTCCCTGCGTGTATTAATTTTAACTTATATTAGGAAAACGTTCAAAAATAAACAACTTGAAAGAAAAAACAACCGCAAAGAATTCACACATTCTTTTTCCTTTAATTGCACTGTACTCCAAATTTCCAATTTTTTTAGACAAGCTGGGCACTTGTCGTTTAAAGCTAATTCGGGCTGAATCCAGTAGTGCTAGTCGTTTTTTTAACCGTTATTTCGAAAATGTATCAAATTCGAGCACAGTGTAATCATTAAACTAATGAAAATCTGTCATAAAAATCACGAAATTAAGTTATTTATTTAATGAAATTATGTCTTTGAACAAAGTGTTAAAATACAAAAACCGTTTCATAAAAATAATGAAAAAATTAGTAGTGCAAAATTTTCATGGATTCTATGAAACATTTCATTGACTGGGGGCTAATGAAACATTCTTCATTAATCTAATTAAGCGTATCATAGGTTGAATTTTAAAGTAATTTTTCATGATGTTAATGCCAAAGTCCATTGGAGCTGTGCAGCCAATTCTTTCAGTGTATAGAGAGAGTATTTAGAAATTAAGATTACTTAAATCATTACCACTCAAATAAGCAATTTTATAACAAGATAATTATATTTTATTTTTTCAAATTTTATTACTTAGCTTAACTGAAAAAAGGAAGTACAAAAAAATTTAAAACAATTTTTTAATAGAAAAAAAAAATATGTTTTCTAAAGCAAACAATTATGGCGTCAAACGGCAACAACAATAACAACGCCAAAAAAATGTATTGTCAATGAATAACAAAATGTGTCTATACAAATGGCAGCAAATTAAACCCTCCCCAAAAGATGAAAAAAAATAAATAAAATGAAAACAATTTCCAAAAGACTCATTCAAACAAAATCATAAAATAAACGATGACGATGTTTGCAATCAAAATCCTGCACGTTTCTCAAATAACCCTGATTCTGCCGCATCATTCCAATTACCAGCTCAAACACTCCATTATTTAACAGCGACGTTTGTTTATAAAGAGTCCTTTGGATTTTGCTACTTAATAGAATGATAATGGTGGTGACACACTCTCCCAACGTATATTTATTTTATAATATTGCCAATCAAGATGGCTGAGCAAACAAAAATTAGTTTTGTGTCGCGTACCCTGTCATAATGGAATTGCTGCGCATCATACAGACGATGGAATTTAAACATTTATAGATGGCAAGGATCAATAACACTTCATCCTTTCTTCCTGTATCCGTTTTAAGCAAACACACACACACTCAAAGAGGGATTTTATTGTTACTGTATATGGAAGCACATTGACGTATTCATACGTACGTACGTACATATAAAGGCATTTTTTACAAATTACACGTTTTTTACAGTGGGCTGAAAGTAAAGTCTTATAAAAACATGTTTGCAAAGTCAAAAATTAGAAAAAAAGTGTCAAAGCTTTAAAAAAAAGTACTTTTTGGTGGAAAGAAATAGTGCTCTTGGCTAAAATTAGAAAAAGTTGTTTTCGGTTAAAAGGTACTTTTTGGTGTTATGAATAAAGTTTTGAAAAAGTACTTTTTTAAGTTTTTCAAAGGAGATAGTCTTTTTTGGAAAAATATGTGTTCTTTGTTGAAAAAAAGTATGTATTATTGTAAAGAAAAGTGTTTTTTTTTTTTGTTAACAGTGCTTTGTTTAAAAAATATGTGCTTTTTGGTGGAAAAAGTGTTAAAAAAAACGTTTTTGCTGGTAAAAAAAATTATCTTGTAAGAAAAGGTAATTTTGGTGAAAAAAAGGGATTTTGGTATAAAAAAAAATATTTTTGCTGACTTTTTATAAAATTTTTTTTTATTTTTGTAAAAAATAGATTTTTTAATAAAAAAAAGGTTTTGGGGAAAAATTTTTAAAAAATAGTATAACAAAAAAGAGTTTTTTGGCAAATAAAATAAATTTTTGTTTTTTTTTTGGGTCTTTTGTAAAAAAAATTAACTGTTTTCAGTCTATTGGAAATTTTTTGTTTTTTAAATAGTACTTTTCGCCGACAAAGTATTTTTGGTTTACAAAACGCACTCCTTTAGAAGTATTTTTTTTCTGAATAGGTACTCTCAGCAAATTGTGAAGCAAAATTTCTTACAACCAGAGTTAGAAAATAAACATTATATACTGCACTTTAGTGTTCTGTACGGTGGAAATATAGAAAACACAAGCACTAATACTGTAGTAAACACCTTTAAAAACGATTCCCTAATTGTAATCTTCGTACACAAAAAATATTGTACTTCTCCAACTTAACATAAAGATGAGAACATTTCATTGCGTTCTGTTCTACGTTGTGTTCGGCTCAGCACATTAACGTTTGCTCGTTTCAGTTGTACCCAGCGCCCTTTTGGCTGATAAAGACGAAAAAAAAATTTACAAAACAAAATACCTGCGTGTTTTTAATGAAAAAAAAACAAAAACTTTTAACAAGAACAAATTATTTACAAAATACACACAGGCTGAGGTCGCGCAAATTGCCAAGCAACAACACCAAAATTAGTCAAAAACGTTGTTAAAATTATTTGTGTGCTCATTCCTTCACTAATACTAAAAAGAACTCAACAGAACATTTAAATATAATGTATGTCTTAAGAAGCACTATAATTCTACTGTTTATAACGAAAAGTAGAACACTGCATAATGTTATGAACGCTTTTATACCCAAACTACGTTCTAGTACACAAACACTAAAAAATGTTCTGTTTATTTTCGAACACTGCTTAAAGTACTATTTCACAGCATGTATCTTGCTGTTGCTTTGTCAGATGTAAAATCCATTACTAATTGCATTTGCCTATCAAAATTTACAAATGCAGATTGCTTTCACACAATCGTTTTTGGTTTCATCTGACATAAGTTTAAATCATCCACAACAGGAAATTGTATACAAATTTCTATTTCTACTCACTTTTAATTGTACATATTTCAATTAATAAAAAATTTAGTTTTTTTAAGAAAATGTGTAATAGATTTTAATGTACATTTGCTGCCACAAACAAATGGCTTGCAAAACAGGCAGTTCAAAATAGAACACGCTCTAATTAAAAAATTGTACACTGATTATTTACAGAAACAAATTTAAATGACATGTATGCACTTTTCAGTGGGAAATTTGACAAGTACACTGCTAAATACATGTCGTGTAAAAGAGCCTCTACCACCCACTGTATTTATTGCGCAATTTAATTTAAACTTTGACTACTTTTTTTTATTCAAATTATTCAATGATTTGAAAGTAAATTGATTGTTTGATATTCCGTTTCCGTGTTATTGCGTTTCCCATATAAAAGTTCAACTCTTACATTTGAAATCACTGGCAATGATTTTGAGGAAATTTACCATAAAAGTGAGTTTTATGCAGCATAAGAATTTTAAAGTCTCATTTTATGGGAAATATAAAAAAGAAAAACAATTTGATACAAAATCAATAAGAGAAAATGTAAATTTAAGTTTTATGAAAAAATTAAAAGTTAATATTTTTAATTTCATTTCTTTTATACTTTTGCTTACAATCGTTAAGCGAAATCATTAATAGCTTTGATGTATTTGCCTAACCAGCTTTTAATCACTTCAGTTTTAATTAAAATTTATAATAAAATCACTTTTGCTTAAATAATTTAAATAACTATTTATAGAAAAATGTTAATCTTTCTTTGCAATTTAATACTTTAAAATAATCTTGCTGAGCCCGGAGCGCTTTGTTAACCCCTCAAAGACATAAAAAAACATTTTAAAAACATCTCGTGTATGGATACGGTGACCATTCGTCCTTTTTTAAGAGGATAGTCCTTTTTTTTGATACGATGTCCTTTAGAACTTTTTTCAAAAAAAGGACAGTAGCTTGTCCTTTTGTAAACTTAAAAACCATGAGTTTTATTTTCCAAAAGCCAAAACATTTAGAAATGTCCTTTTTTTCGTTAAAAAAAATATGGTCACCGTATGTATGGATAACGAAGCAATTTGTACCAAATGTTAAACTTCTTCTATTATCCTTTTCCAGTTATTAAAACAATTATATTCTCCTTTTATAGAAGGTTCCACGGTCACTTTTTCAGCTTAACTTGCTTTGTATTAAGAACGAAACTATTTGTTTCAATTTTGCAAACTTTTACTGTAACCGCTCTGTAAAAAGCGGATCGTACAGATGTGAATAGGTTTTACATGGCTACCTGCCACTTGGGCTTAGACCATGATGAATCCAACTCATATTGGTGACAAACTATGCCTCCCAAGTGTCAGAGGCACCGGTAAAAAAACTTGTCCCTTGTTTAGGAGCTGAAGTTATTTCACCTCCACTGCTTTTGGAAATGCCAGCCGCTTTTTCTGAATATTAACAGTACCCAGGTTAGACCTACCTCAGGCCCTTTAGTACCCCGAAAGTATCCTGTCAGCGGGCATGGAAAACTTCCGCAAAGACAATCACCCTGAAAGACAGGAAGCATTTCTCGCAAGAAGCAGGACAATGGAGGTCTTGACCAATAGTAAAAACGGTGGCATGTCACTGGGGGATACCAGATATGATCCCTGGGTCTGCCGCGTTCTAACAAATCTGTCAATTTAACATTCTGGCCGAATCCCAGGTCTCAAATACCTTTGAGACGATTCCTGCAACCCCCGAAGGGAGCTGATCGTACAGTTTGGTGTATTTCCTTTTTTACCATGCCACCATCTAAATTGCAATATTGACGTGGGAAGTGCAGTGCTGTATTTTGCTGGCTGTTTTTGGTGCTGGCAACTACCATACGGCCGAGAAGCGTAGCTTATGAGTAGTGGCGTGTTGTATTTTTCATGTGTTAAGCTGAAAATTACTGTTAACATTTTAGAAAAAGCGGTTCAGTATTTTAGGTGTCTGTTAGCAACAAACAAACAAACAAACATTTAATATTTATATATGTATATACATATGTGAGATATTAAAGTTTTATGAAATAAAGCCTAACAACTTGTTAATTAAATCGCTTGTAATTTAATTTAATTGATTTAAATACCTGGAAACCATTTTTTATCTATTGCAATATTATTTTTTTAGAATACGAAACAACAAAAACATGTCTTGATTTTAATAATTAATAGATTGCAACAACAATTTATTCATAATAAAATCATGTCATATTAAGAAATAAAATAATATAAATATTGTATTTTAAATATGATTAAACTATAAATTAATTGGAATCTTAAAAAAAACTAATGTTCTCGTTATTCCCATAACGATAATATGATTTAATTCTAATAAATTATAAAAGATGTTACAAACAAAAACCAGTTAAATAAATGGTTTAAAAATTCAGGTGAAAATACAGACGTGTTAGAACTCACATTTACACCAACTTCGAATGGGAATTTGAATGAAAACCAGAATTTATTTAGAATAGGCTTCTTGTTCATTAAATGCATTAAATTATTTTTAATAAAGGAAAAAATTCTTACAACATGAATTCAATTAAAATGTATAAATAATTGATATTGACTGAATCAGAGCTTGAACTCGGGCCGAATTAACATGTTCCGAATTCTTTGCAGTGTGGATCAAAATCCATAAACAGTTCGATTTACCACAAGAAAATTTAAATCATTACTTTATCTATATATGTATACAGTGAACTCGCGATAACGTGAACTAATTTGTACCATGGCGTTTCACGTTTTCGATATTGTTCACGTTATCGAATGTCAAAATTTAAAAAAATTAACACCCCTATTTAAAAATAAAAAGATAAACAAGTATTTTAAAACAAATATTTTATTCATTTTTAGTAACAAAAAATCTGTTTATATGCAATAAATCAGTTGACTAAGCATATGATATTTAAAAAAAATAAATTTCTTATGAATATCATTAAAAAAAACCCATGACATTAACAAAAACGAATAGAAACATTTTTTCTTTGAAGAGTTTTTATAAGGGAAAAAAATTTCACAGGAAATAATTGTCATCTTTTCTTGATAAGTTGTTTGTTCGACCATCTTTAACAAAGCATTTTCTTTAAGTTTTTTTAACACACTTATTTCACTTTGGTCGGCCATCTCATTTTCAGCCCATATTAATAAAGCCGTATAAGAGCTTTAGAGGCCGGTACATCATTAAATCGTCATCATCGGTGTCATCCTGATTTTCTTCAGAATTGTTGTTCTAGTCTTTCACCGTAGAAAGGGTCACTTCAATCTATAATAAAATTGATAAGTTGAATAAAACTCTCTAAAAATACTAAAACCTATAAAAAAAAAACCTGAGGATTTAGCGCCTGAAGAAGTTTCTTCTAGATGTCTTATGTCTAGAGGAAAAATCCTTTCTCTGAAAACACGGGGTCATTTTAGACAAAAAATAAATTTAAAATTTTCCAGCATTTGTGTGAAATTTGACTCCAAGCAGAGTCTAAAAGATAAATTCCATCTTTAATGGACAACATCTTAATATAAACTAAAAAGCTGTTTGTTTTCCAGCGACTAGTGACAAAAGGCTGTTTCTGTAATGCAATTTCGTTATATTTTGTGACGTTGGGTGGCAAAAACATTGCGCAAATGGTTCCGTTCTCAGAAATTGTCTATTAACAGAAGGTTTTTTACCGGTTGCTTTTTTTTTGGTCAAGAACTCAGTTACCTAAAGCAAAAAGTTATTAATTTTTAAGTTAAAAATGGCTCATTTTTAATTTACCTCTTTAACAAAACATTGATGAAACCAATTGTGGAAGTCATTCATGCTGACTTCGAGCATATTTAATTCACTGGACATGTAAAATTTGTAAGGCTTCGTGGATTCATAGATTTTCCAATTACCAGCTGTTTCAGTTTCCGTGCCCAGACGTATTCGAACAACACATGAAAGTAAATAGCTATTTCTGCATCAACAAGTTGTGGCTGAGCAAAAAACTTTTCTTTGGGAATTTTGAGAAGTCGACCACCAAACCTATGTGAATTTCTATAACACGAATAACGGAGCTAACCAGCACGCCAGCGTATACCTAAATGGATACAATTAAGAAAAAAGAACGCTGTAACATTAACCAATAAGTGAACTCAATTCGGGGATTTCCCAATTAAACAAAACATTTTAAAAAGTAAACAAAAATGTGTTCACGTTTTAGAGCTTCCAGATTTTTTTCACGTTTTAGAATCGTCTGTGTTAAAATAAATTTGTTCACGATTCTGAGACGTTCACCCTCTTGAGTGTTCACGTTTTCGCGAGTTCAAGTATTTATTAATAAATGTTTACTATCTGAATATACCCTTTTTTCAATAAGCTTTTGTTGTGATGCAAAGCACTGCAAAAATGAGTTTTTTTTTCTTTTTTGGTAAATATCTGTGATTTTTAGTGTAAATGAAAAAAATCAATGTAAAATCGTCGAAAACAAGGTTAATTTTACCGCTTTCGGTAGTGATTTTGTTTCTCAGTTACTTAATGTTAATTTAACATGATTTTAAAATAACTTGCGAACATTTTTTTCTTTTCAAATAACTGTAATTCATGTTAATTTAACATTGCAGTAAAGTTAGAGCAAAATGCCATTTATATTGAAATAACAATCCGCATCACGTTGAATGAAAGTTATTTTGAGTTGAAACAACGTGAATTTCATGTAGAATCAAAA
The DNA here is from genome assembly GCA_949318255.1 of Pollenia labialis. NCBI lineage: Eukaryota > Metazoa > Arthropoda > Insecta > Diptera > Polleniidae > Pollenia > Pollenia labialis. The sequence goes on from OX439139.1 coordinate 208,345,642, forward strand.
TGGTTTGAGTGTGTTATAACAGTGTGAAGAAGCTTCAGAGACAACATATGCATTTATTTAAAAATAATTCAAATCACTTACCCCTCTAACACATGCTTCACTTATTTTGTATTCTCCTTTGTCAACAGAAGCATCAGCAGCAACAATGGCACGATATGGTTTTCGTCATCATTCTACTTTGAAAACTTGATGAACTATTTAGCTCAATAGTTTTACCTAAAAGAATACTAGAATTTTCTTCTTTTTATAACATATTTTAAACATGAAAATAAAAAATATTATGTTTTTCTTTTTATGGCGTTGTTTTTTTCTATACAAAACAAGTAAAACAGATTTTTATGGATTCAATATTGAGCAATGTTATTTTAACAGTGAAAAATATTAAAGAAACGTGATTTGAGGTTATTTTAATATTTTTCATTTAAAATTAATATGATTCTCAATCAACATTTCGCCATGTTAATTTACCATTGGTATTTTTTCGGTGTGTAAAGCCTGGTACTCTGTTCAACATTTCACGTCAAATGCTGTCAAAACGCATATGAAAAAAACTTGTGCGGAATTTCTATGAAATAATGATGATAGATTTGTATCCTGTTCATTTTGTGAAAAAGTTCCAAAATGTTTCTGGCAACATTTTTTTACAACTGCGAAATAATGTAAGCTGCACTTATTTCACGTGGAATTTCAAGCAACCTAAATGGTCAAGACTTGACGAGTCAAACTTGACGTGTGTGAACCATCACTAACATTGATGCATGTGAAAATTTTCGTGTGAAACAATCAATATTTTTCATAAATTTGAACAGAGTACCAGGCTTAAGGTAAAAAATTAAAAACGAACTAGAAACGTTTTCGATTTTACTTGTTTTCATAGAAAATGTTTTTTATGAAACTTGTTTTTATAGAAATCGTTTAAGAAAATTTTTTTGTATAGAAACTTGTTTCCATAGAAAATCTTTTTTTTATAGGACGTTATCGATAAAACTTGTTTTAATAATAAAAATAAACTATAACTTTTTAAGTCAAAACATTTTCGGTGAAACTTGTTTCTATAGAAAACGTTAAACATGTTCATAAAAAAAACTTGAAGAGAAAAATTAAAATTAATTTCTTTGACTGAGTTTTTGGGGTATACTCAACTGAGTACACTGACCTCTTAAGTATGAAAATGTTCAGAACATTTTTTTTTCAATTCAAAGTGTTTTTAAGCACTTTATATACTGCCAACGAGCTCTTATATGTCAAAAATTGCACCGTAGATGGTTTTGTAGCTTAGTAAGATAGTGTCCAGCCCCATCTTGAGATTCGTCTGCAAACACTGACCCAGATATTACTCTAAGGTTCTTAGATCAACTTTAAGAAAAAACTGCTAAAAACACTTTAATTTCGTTCAGTACAATTCAACTACTCCAACAAATGTTTAACAACACGTAAAGCAAATGGATCAGAAGATCACACATGCGATTTTCCGGAGTACCAATCATACTGGCAGCAATAGCCGCAACAAAGTTTTAAAGCCGAATCAAACGCCTTCCTCGAATAAATTGCGGGATGGTAGCCAAAATACTTTAGGAAGACGAGTCTTTAGGAATATTTTGGACTCAGCTAAGCATTTCATTCGAAGAAAGCCAGTTCGACTCGACTTTCGTGTTATAAAAATTATTTAATCGAAAACCGATAAGAAAACGAGTTAAGTAGTTTCATTTTTCAACACTTCAATTATATGCCATCAGCTGTTGCCCTTATTTTACAAATTTTCGCGTACTTTTTTGGACAACAGATTTTTTTTTAAAAGCTAATTTTTCCGTTTACTCATTTACTGCATTTTACTGTAAAAGTACTCAAACGCACCTATTGTTGTGCTCAAAAATAACGGTACAACTATTAAAAATTCTTTGTTTTTGCTTGGAAACTTCTAAAATGTCAGCTGTATTCATTTGCGTACAGTGACTAAATAAAACTTTTTTTTATTGAAAACGCTTTGAATAAAACTTTTTATAGAAAACGGATCTTGTTTTCATTGAAAACGTTTTTGATTAAGCTTGTTTTAAAATAACACTATGCCACGAAAAAAATGAACCACAAAAGTTATATATATTTTCTAAACTAAATTAGGGCTGCTGAACACGAATATGGCACTCAATTATTTTTTTCAAGAAGCGTTTTCTAGAATGCCATATTCATGTTCAGCAGCCCCGATTTATACAAGAAAACATCTCAGTTTTGGGGTTATGGCAAAAAGTTGAACATTTGTGAACCACTGTAATAAGTTACCAATAAAATTCATTGAAAACGTTTTAAAGAAAATTGTTTTTTAGAAAACGTTTTCAATAAAACTTGTATTAATAGAAAAGTTTTTTTGTTTGAAAACATATTTGGAGAAACTACTTTTTATAGAAATTTTTTCGATAAAAATTAGTTTTATTCACGGATAGAAGTTTATTTTCTAAAGTAATCAATTTCGTTTCTAAAGCAAGAAATCCAAAATAATTTCTTGATTTTAACTTATTTCGTTTGTATTTAGTAAAAGTTTTTTAAATATCTAATGAAGAAACATTTTGCTTTCACCCTTAACTTGGCCAGTATTTACATTTGTAAATATTAAAATTTTAGAATAGCACTAATTTTTACATTTAACCACCTCTGGGGGATATGATTCGGACTGAGTTACTAAATTTTTTATTTTTTTTCCTTGTTCTTTTTAAGACTGTTTCAATATAGAAGACCTTTAAAAAAAGTTAAACTATTGACTAAGGAATTCGTTTTTGTACATTGAAAACCTTCAAATTTCGTTTAGTAAACTAACCCTTATGCGTGTCCTAGTGAAATAGACCAGAGTCATTGGTGGGAATAGAACCAGCAACCCCCGCACTGATAGACCAGCCCACTACCAACTAGTCTATCGGGGGTCCCCACCTTTAACATATTTGCAGTTTATCGCTTTAAAACTTTATATAACAAAACTTCTCAATTTATTGCCAGTGTAAACGTGTTACTGTAAATAAAATCCAAATATTTTTTCCTGTCCAATTTAAAGAAAGTAATTTCGAGCACTAACCACACAATTTAAAATATTATTCCAATTGAAATTAATTTAGAAAATAATTCCTTCTTTTTTGTTGCTTGTTATACTCGTAGCTGCTGCATTTAGAACATAATGATCAACATGGACAAACCATCACCAACACCCAGCAAAAAACCCACATCCTGTATGTTTGTGTTATATTAAGGCAACAGCAAAATTGGAAATATTATTTAAAAAGAAAAAAAGAAAAGAGCAGACATTGGCATTTCCATACTGTCAATTTAAGTGGTAAATACAGATTGTTTATTGTTTTTATGGGAGGGGCGTGTTACTCACATATCCACATCATCATCATCCTCATCGAATACTACAGCGCTGCTGAGAGTCCCGAAAGACAGGAATATGTTGTTGTTGTCGCTGTAGTCATATTCAATAAAATTGTTCATTTAATGGTGTGATGCTGAAATGTGGGGTTTGTGCCTGTAAACACCTACTCCTGTCATCTCAATGAATTTAAGACAACAACAACTGCAATAGCAGTAATAAAAAAAACCCGCCAGTTTAACAAAACAATATGTTTGTTCATTTTCATCTCTTTTAACTTTTAACAGGTTTCGCACCCATTTTTTTTTTAGTTAAGGTTTATTTGCGTTTCTGTTATCGATATTTAGAAAATTTATTTATGGAAACATGGCCAATGTGAATGACTTTCCTAATTTCCTAAGCCGCCCAGTTTTCAGACCAGCATATGCGCAATTTATAGCATTTAAGTTTTATTTTCCCTCACAGACTCTCCTCTGGAATCTGAGCACATCACAGAGCCTGAGATGAGAGCAGAGCAAAGAAAATTGAGAATAACTTTTGATATATTTTGGAATAGACTTCCAGTTTTGCATGTAAAAGCAAAAGTTACTTGCCCTACAATTGAGTAGTGCCATTACTGTTTGTTCGCCGTATTCCTTAATGTTACAGCGAAATCGTGGACAAAAGTGGTGGCTGGTTGGATAGATGAATGCAAAAGACAGTCTCCACTCTTTGTAATGTTTAAAGTTAAATGGTAGACAAAATAGAAGTAGGCGTGTCTCTGGCTTTTAAAATGTTGGTTTATTGGCAGCCAACAGGAGAAATCAACAACAGAAACCACAACAAAAACAACAACAAGACGCTTGTGTAAATAAAATACATAATAGCAATCGTTATTATATTCACTGGCGCATTTTGCAGCTTTTTATCTCGTACAAGTTTGCAATGATATCCACACATACATGTTAGTAGGTATTTATGTATTTGTTTGTGTGTGGATCTGTGAATGAGTGGTTTTTTTTTTTTTTGTTACTTGCAGCAACATCTTTTAATTTATTTAACGATAATTTATAGCTATTGGGCTATAAAATTCTACAGATATGCAGTCACAGTTACACTTTCTTGTTGGTTCATTTAATAATTGTACGATGCCTTAAGGCTTTCTGTTGCCATTTATATGAGAGAGTTTTTTGTAAGGTAGAGATTTTTAATAGAGATTTTCCTCGTTTCTCTCAATTTACAACTGCAACTACTAATTTTCGTTCATTTAATGATTGTAATTGTAATTATAGATTACTTAGTCAATAACAAAAAAGAAAATAAGTAAGTAACTAACTAATGTATACCGAACTTGCCATATTAATTTACAATGATATACAGTGAGTAACAAACGTAAGGATACATTAATTTAAAATTTAGTAAACAATTTTATATTCAGCCTAAATAAGGCCGCCCTTGATAAGTGAGTTGGTAGAGAGCTAATCTATCAGTGTGAAGGTTGTGGGTTCGATTCCCGCCAGAGACTCTAATAAATTTCACTTCAACGGGCTGAAGGTTTCTTGTAGTTAAATAGTTAATTTGTATGTAATTGTATTGAATACTGGAATAATTCTGGTATTATTAATAAAAGTAAAGCCAGTTTCTTGTACAGTAGATTTCTTGAATTCCTTTTTATCGTCCTATCAGCAGTGGAAAGCATTGATTAAATTAAATAAATATATCCATATTTAGTTAAAAGAGGTAATTTTTTTTTGATTTCTAAAGAGCCTTAATAGAGGAATTTTAAAACAATCACTCTTATCGTAAGTATAATTTCTCACAAAATTTGTTTTCTTTTACTTGAAAACTGTTCACTTTGTATTGGCGATAAGCGTAAATATTTTGAAATGATGGTCTCTAAATGCTTTTGATCTTTAATGCAAATATACAACATAGTTGTCTTACATATTGTACTTCTAAATTTATTAGGCCTTAAATAAATAAAATAAAATAAAATAAAATAAAATAAAATAAAATAAGAGAAATGGCATTCTCTTTTCCCTTCTCCCCTAAAAGCTCAAGACTTGACGAGTCAAACATGACGTGTGTGAACCAGCACCAACTTAGTTATCCAAGAGCCAAATTAAGAAATGAGCTGTATGTTTTGAAGTGAAAGCTATAATTCCGATTGTTTGTTATCTGACATCCAAACAGCTGCCGACCGATTTACGGAAGTCTTGGATTCTGCAGCAAGAAATGTAACCCCAATTAAGCGTGCTCCGCAGAAGCATCAAGGCCCAACTACGGTATGCCATGCAACTCTACGCAACAAATTGAGACAGAAATACTACTCTGCAATAGAAGGCTATTTAAACAGAGTAGATGCTGCATAAAAACTCCAATTACAGCTTATGGAGGAATAGTGTTTTCTTTTCGGACAATAATGTTCCATGTATGCTACCATTCGCGCGGGTTTTTTGTTCAATTATAAAAATATATGCAAACATGTGAAAAGTTGTTGTTTTCCTATCTAAAAATGTTGCAAAAATAAATGGCAAATTTGTTATATTTGTTGTAATTTAGTGTGAAATCTTTAGTACATCTTTATGCAAGCATGTATTTTTTTTATAACTTTTTTTGTGTTTGCGTACAATTTGTGTTGTTTTGTGATTTTTTGGTTATATTTTGAGAACTTTTACAGTAAAATGCAGTGAATGAGTAAACTGAAAAATTTGCTCTCACAAAAAGCTGTTGTCCAAAAAAGTACGCGAACGCAAAATTTGTAAAAATTCGTAAAATAAGGGCAACAGCTGATGTCACATAGTTGAAGTGTTGAAAAATGTTTACACTTTTGACTATTTAACTCGTTTTCTTATCGGTATTCGATTAAATACTTTTTATAACACGAACATTTTTGGAAAATCCAAACTAATTATTTTATGTAATCTTCAATATTTGTTAGTTCTTTATTTTATTTGATTTTACTAATTTGTGTGGGTTAATTTATTCAAAAGAACATGAATATCTTTTTTACTATTGATTACTAAGTACCTACATAAATACTTCACACTTTTACAACTCTTAAAAATTAAAGTAACAAAAAAACTTTCAAAAGTTTGTATTAAGCCATAGAATAGCTTCACCAACAAGATTAATTAATTAATATTTATTCACTTATTATTTTGGTTTAATTTTAATTTCAACTTTTCTTTTATTAAACAATTTCTTTACAATTTGTATGCTTTTTATTTGTTACTTTAGTTTGTTTACCTTTTGAATAATATGTTTTTTTGGTTTTGCAAAATTTTACCGCAAAAATTTCTACAGTAAAAATTTGTAAGTACTCAGTCAAGAACTGTCAACTTACGCTCTCAATTTGTGTTCGCATTTACTGCATTTTGTGTATGCGAACGCAATTTTGTTAAATGCAGTAAAGTTCAGTAAAATATAGTAAAAACTTTTGTGTTCTCGAACGCAGCTATTGTGAGGAATATAAAAATATTTTGTTTTTCTTTTGTTTAACTTTTATAATATTATTCTTTATTAATTCTTGAGCTTAAGGTCACTTTTATTTAAAATATTTTATTTATTATAATCAATATTTCGATTTCCTTTGGAAATCTTCTTCAGGATATATTTTTGAAATTTAATCCTTCTTGGTAATTCATTGGGCTCTGTTTCTTTGTTAATACTTTTATTCTAATTAGAATAAAAGTTTAACTTTTATTTAAAAATAATTTTTTTTTTTTGCGCAACATTTTTAACAAGAACTGTCTTTAATTATTGAAAATCAGTGTTGTAAACGCTTATTGGAATTCAAAGAAAAATTTAATTTTACTGTTATTCCGGATTATCAGCAAGGCATGGTACAATCGAACGAGTGCATGGAATTGTTACCCAAATAAGATGGGCATTTGGCAAAAAGGAATATTGATCAGAAATGTTTATAGACATTTCCCCAGCATTCTACAAAGTTTGGCTGATGGGTTACCCATCAAAATAACACGAAACATTCACAAGCTTCTTGAGAGCGAACATGGCAGAACATTCATGGTTAAATCAAAAATATGAATGTGCTCACTTTACTTTCACGCTCAGAAGACAAACGTGCCCAGCTTAAAAAATAAATAACATCACTGGTCCGGTAGAAAATCATGTAAAGTGCTTGGGAATTCTACAGATAGAATCCCGACATGGTCTCGTCACATTGAAGCAAAAATAACGGCTATGAAACTTAAAGCAGCTCAGCTGCATCGGCTCCTCGGTCTAAACTCAAATTTATCCTAAGACAGCACAGTTCTCTTATACAAGTCTATCATAAAACTAATATGGACATATGGCTAATTGGATGCCATATAATGGGGTACTGCATGCGCATCTAACATCCAGAAGATACAAAGAAGACAGTATAGGATATTACGACAACTTGTCCGCGCCCTATGGTATATACGTAATGACTTTATCCTTAGAGATCTTAACATCCCTACCATCCAGGAAGAAATGAAATAGTATTCAGTCAAATACATAGACAAACTAATGGTCCATATCAACTACCTTGCTCGGGATCTAATGAAGTTCGAAAGTCACCGGAGGCTGAAAAGAACCGACGCTTTGAGCCTAGCAGGCTTTTTTTGAAACTTGAACTCAGTTTATTAGCGGTTACATTAGAAATGGCTAAAAAAATAACAATTAGGATTAAGCTTTGAATACATATTGTAATTTTCGGCAAGAAAGATTCAATAATAAAAAATATAAATTCGTTTCTAATTCCTAAAATATATTTCTTAGACCCAATAAGGTATACACATATCTTTTGGGTCCTTGTGAGCAGCGAAGCTAATTTAACGATGTCCGCATGTCTGTTGAAATTGGTTTTTCGAAGACGACGGAGAAGATGGGAACTAGATCTGTATATATTTTAGTCACATATGCTCCGTCGAATTTTGCTTTTGAAATTCAGCCAGATCGGTCAATAAATGATTGCGATATGAGCAAAAAACCACAATTGCCTCTAATGCTTATCATAAAATCCCCTCTTGTTTTTTACACGTAACAAATAAATATGTACATGATAAGCCACTTTAAAGAGAAGTGTGTTTTAAACGAAAATATGTACTCAACAAATTTTTTTTTTTAATTTCGTGTGTTAGTGGGTAAGTGGTCTAAGACGCTTTATTGCATTAGGTGAAGGGTTGATTAAAATTACTAATTTTTTTTTTCATTTTCTGTACAAAATTTAATAGCGATTTATGAACATTTTTTGACGTGTTGCACATAAGCCAATTTAATACGCGTAAACACTAGCCAAGATTAAAAATATGTAGTTCTTTTTACACTTAATTCACTTTTCTTTCCTTTTGTTCATTTCAGTCTTTTTTATGAAATTTGAATAAAACTTACCAACACTTTAGAAACCTCCAAAACTACAAAAAGTCACTGCAAATTACACAATACTTTTACTTCAGTAAGCAAAAACAAAAAAAATAATATGTATATGACAGATCTATTGCAAAACTCAAGATCGATTATGTGTCATTTGGACTACCGTTCGAAAAAGATGTCTGATAAAACATCTGTTTTTAAAAATGTTTAATTAGCTTAAAATGGATTTTCAAACTCAAAAAGTGTGCAGCATATTAAAATACAAATAAAAAAAACAAAAATACATAAAATGTCCTTTGACAACATCCCTAAACACACTCATACTCATACATACAAATGTAATAGTTGCTGTTTGAAACAATTAACAAAGAAAAAGACATTCATTTATCCAGAGGTCAAAAATTCATTTAAAACATTTTAAAAGTCAATTGAAACAACAATCCAGCATCATCAATGTGTATTTATTATTGAAGTGCTAAAATCAATTTAACAAATACTTCAGATTAAATGGAAAAATAATAAACCCAACCAAATGGAAATGAATAACAAAAGGTGCCTTCTGTCATCTACAGTCCATTATAAACGAGTATCTCCTGTTTTCTTTCATTTAAGCCAATGACCACTGGTGGCTTTATGGTTGGTTATGAGGATTTTAACTGGCAGACGCTAACAAGGCTTAATGGGAGCTCATTGTTCAAAGATTGAATGGAAACAAAAGCAATTTTAAATCTAGATAAATCTATATTGAGTAGATACAGCCAACTCAAAACGAAGTGCATGTATTTTGTATTCAAGGAATTTATTTTCACATAAATTTAGCAAATAAATTATAATTAAGAGCCTAGTTAACATAACGAAAACGATTTAATTAATGTTTTAATTTGAAGTGATCATCATAAGAGTTTTTTAAGTTAACAAAGGTGACAGTCGATTCCTCAACTGCATATATAAAATGTAAGCGGGAGCTTCTTGGCTTCCCAACAAACACGGAGGTTTGATTTCAAATTGGAAGTGATTTGAAATCAAACGTTTTCTCAAACGACAAACGTTTGATAATGATTTGAAAATCATTTGTAAATCATAGCGTTCTCAACAAAAAGGGGAAATTATTTTTAAATTGAAAAATGCCTTTATTTTCAACTTGCTTTCAAACGTTATTCTCAAATGTTTTTCAAATGTGGATTATAATAGAATGTGGAATATAAATAAAACTATTTAATTTTTTTAATTTAAATTTATTATTTATTTAAATAAACTTTGAAATAAACATTCGGTACCATAGCAAAAAGATGAAATAGGGTTCTTTCCGTCTTCTAATTCTTGGAAAGGCAAAATACTTGGCACCTTTTTATTTTGAGGATTGTAGCACCGCGGACGTTCAACAATCTTTCTTCACTTTCCTGTTTTATTATTTTTCTTTTTTTTCGTATTTTTAAACATTGTTATTTCTCACAAATATTTTTTATTTTTCACTAGAAATATACTGTTCACTTTATATTAAAATTTATTTTTAATAGTAAAACACATGTAACCACAAGGAAAAATAATTTAACTTTAATCGCCATTTTTAATGCTTACATTAATTTTTCGCTTTAGTACTGCCAAGTTTATTTTTGATTTGATTTTAACTTTGACAAACATTTGACATCAAATTGAAAAAACATTTGATATCAAATGTTTATTTTCAAATCATTATCAATTTGAATTTAAATGTTAAATCAAACAATTGAAAAACGTTTGAGAATTGCGTTTGATGTCAAATGATAAAGTCATTTCATATCAAAGGTTTGACTTCGTGTTTGTTGGGTTATCACACACACGCACACACTCAAAATTTTAATCTGACGACAGGGTACAGGGTTGCGGGATACGCAATAAAATTATTCAGTCAAATCCCAGCTTGAAAGAAAGAAAGTACATTAGATTTTGCCAAGAGATGGATAAAAGTGTTTTAAAATTGTTCGTACTTGCTTCAAAAACTGCACGAAAACACACCTCCTTTTTTAGAAACTAAGGCGCTCGTTAGTTCGAGATTTCGTTGTAGAATAATTGGGCTATAACAATGTTGTGCAAAAAACCTCTGTTGTCCTATTGTTTTAGTCTTGCTGCCATTGTGTACACAAATTCGCCTTGTTTACGCGCCAATTTTACTTTGAAAAATTTTGTGTTCGTAAGGGGTCTGAACGCGGTCAAAATGCTTGTCGAATTCACTTGGGGTACTTATGCTGGGCATACTATTCGCCGTCATATATAAAATTTTAAATTTTCCTTCTAGCATCGTACATACATACAGTTGCATACAGTTGCATAGGTACACTCATAAAATTATTACAGTAACTGATTGTGGGTTATTAAATTTGTTTTCCGTACTGTTAAAATTGAAAAAAAATATATTTATTTTACGAATAATTTTATTTTTTAACATTTTTGTTTGTGATTCAAAAAACAACCAAGCAAAAAATAATGTTTTTCCGTATTTATTTTGTTATGTAGTTTGATTTTTGTCGGTTAAAATATATTTTTTTTTAAGTAAAAACTATTCAAGTTTAAGCAATATGCTGTTTAATAAATAGAAAATTTAAAAATTTATGTAAAAATCATTTGTTTTAAATGAAATGATCCGTTTTTTAAATTAATTTTAAGTTGTGTAAAATGAATTTTCGTTTGAATTTAACTACAAAATATTTTGAGAGTAACGAATAAAAAGCCACTTTGCGAGTACATCAAAGTCTGTACTCATCTACATTCTTCTTTCCCATTTCTAGCGCAAAGTCTGGGCTCACGCCATGCAGGGCTGTCAGATATGGCGATTTCTCGCCAAACGTGGCGATTTTGAAACGTGTTTGGCGGTGGGATTTGCCATTTGGCGACTGGCGATTTTTGATATACTTATTTTATTTTTTTATGGTTATTATTTAACTGAGTTTTATATTCAGTCAAAATACCAGAATTAAAATCGATGAGGCAGAAATGTATATGTATATATATAGACTTGTGTACTTAATTTTAGTTCTTTAACTTGTATATAATCTTCATTTTATGTTTTTAAAAAAAATAACAGAAAGTAAACAAAATTCGGCCATATTTTGGTATTTTTTTTGGCGATTTTTGACTGATATATTATACTACCTTTTTTTTGTATGCAAAATTTAATTTAAAAAAAAGTGATACGAAAACTGAACAAAATTTACTTTTGTCGATTTCTGACATCCGGCTTGGCGATGGAGCTAAAAAAAACTGACAACCCTGACACTATCAAAGAACATCTTAGTTTATGGATGAGAGGGGAAAATAACATTCTATTATTCCCTCCCCTCTTACTAACATACACCGACTTTCTGAAAGAAAACTTTCATAGCGTGCACCCAAGAAAGATAGAAATAAATATTATGCAGAGAGTCAAAAAGAGCTAAAAGTGCTAAATTTTAAAAACCAGAGATTGTTCTATTTTAAATCCATTTATTATTCATATTTTTACTTCAAACTCATTTATATTAAAAAAGTTATATAAAAAAATATACGTATTAATATATGTACATATGTATATAAATTTGTAACGTTACTGACTGATTCATCATCGCACAGCCTAAACGAATGTTTAGGGGGTAAAAAAGGGTAAAACCTCGAAAATTCTTTATCCTTATATCTCAAAAACTAAAAGAGAATAGTGTATAAAAAGCAAGATTTGCATAAGGCTTTTGACGGATGTTTTGTTGGTTTAATCAATTTTTTAGATACAGGATTTGATTCCAAAGCCTATCTATACTATTGACCGAAGCAAAAAATGTGTACTCCTCCAGTGTTGCCAGTGAAATTTCGAGAAAGATACATACACTTTTTCCCAAAAAGATACATTTTGAAAAAAATTTTAAAATCAATTTTGAACGTTTAACATTTATTGGCATAACATTTTTATTTCATATTTAATGAATATTATAAAGAAAATGATATTGTTTAAATTAATTTTTATATTTATTTAGGTCATAAATATTAGGTATGTAATTTTTAAAAACACAGTAAGCAAACTTTAAAAATTATTACATGTAACTATCTTTTGATGTTATCGATAGACGAGTTAAGGCGTTTATACTAAAGCGATTAAAAACTTTGTCAGTGACAGAAAGTTTAATATTTTATTTCTGTACATTTTGCGTACAGATTAAAAAAATACGAAAAATTTCAGGGTTATACATGGTACCTGATGTCATCAAAAGATACAAGAAATGTATCTTTCGTATCCTAATGGCATCACTGGTGTACACATATAAAATTCAACCAAAGACGAAACAAGAGGGTAAAAACGGAAGTATTTACTGATAGATGTTTGAAAAGAGCCTGTGTTAGGTATTTTATAAAAAATGGGCTAACCGGAAAAATTACGAGCAAGGAGTTTTTAAAAAGAGCTAAGTCTTGCCCCATAATAACTGATATTATGCCTTCCCGAAAACAAAATTTAAGTGATATCCTATGTTTCTACTAAGAACAAAACAACTTGTTTGGAGCAAAACGTGTCATAGTGCTTCCATTATGGAAAACTGGTTTTGGTTTTCGAATTTTCGAAATCAATTTGACATTTATGTTGTAACCAAACATGAAAACCCCAAAACAAATATGTGTTGAAAAAAAAATATTTTTCTTTAACATGGAAAAATAATATTCAATTCATTACAAAAATGTTAAGAGCTTCTATTAACTGAACCTATATTTAAAACCAAATACAACAACAAAAAAAACAAAGTATATTTAAACCCATTAACAATGATCATATTAAATTAGCAAAAAATTCAATACAAGAACTTTATACATTGGTTTTTTTAAACAAATTAAGTATAATTAACGGCTTCTTCAGTATTTATCTGGGAACTTAACGAAACTCAATTAACTTCATACAAACAATTTAGAAGTATATGAATCTAAACGATCTAAAATCAACAATAATGTTAAAATATAAATAATATTAATGTTTTTAAAATTCATTTATTTATTATTATTAGGGAAAGTTTTTGAATGAACAAAAAATTAAACAACAGCAAGATAAATAAAAAACAAAATATGCAAAAAAAAGCATAAATATGCATACAAAAGTCTTTACCAAGAAACCTTTTGTTGTAATTTTTTTTTTCAAGTATTTAAAATATCAGTTATCGCTCGCTCAGGTCAATAAAACATGAAAAATCTAACGAAATTTTTTTGACATTAAGAGATTGCCTACCAAGATCCCCACGTAGTCGTTAATGCAAATTCATAATCATATATTTTTCAGGAAACTGATCGATAAAATGCTAAATATGTTCTTACAGTGAGCGTCAAATTAAAGTATACAACTTGTTTTACAATATAAAAAGCGTTATTTTAGTAAAAAAATTATTTAGAAATTTTTAGAAGTTTATTATCATTTAGAAAACTTTGGACAATGTTATAACAATATCAAATTAAAAATTTGAAATACTTCTAAAACAACAAAAGCAGTGCTATTAAAAAAAAATTTACTCTCTTTTTAACGCGTCAAAAAAAAGTTTACAGTTCTAAAATACTCTTTTCTACAAAAAAAAAATAGCATATTTTAAAAGGTGCATGTATAAAATGCTTTGCATTTTATTTGGCAAGAACAAAACACAACATTAAATCGCCCTGTTTTTAACAAACCAACCCAAATTTTTTAATAGATTGATATTAAATAAATAAATGAATGACGAAGTTCCAATTTCTTTAGTTTTTTTTTTCATAAAATATGTAAACAAGAAAATACCTTTGCCAAATTGCCGATTTATTAACACCAAGTTTTTACGATTTCTTCATTTGACGTTTTTTTTTCAAAATCAATTTTATAACACCGAATCCATTTATATTTTATATCACTGACAACCTACAATTAACAATGTAATGCTTTCTTTTGTTTTTACTATAAAATTATAGAAAAAATTGCTATTAAAACTTGAAATTTTTGCTGTCCTGATTAGAGGCGATTTTTTCCCAACTTCGTCCGGTAACCATATATATAAACAGCAGCCATCTTTTTACAGGGCATTATCAACACTCTCGATTTATACGGGGCGTAAAATGCAATGCCTTATGAGATTTGAGGCTGAATTTTTTTAGAATAAAATACGCTGCCCTTTTAGAGCGCAAAGCATTTTCTAGAAACGAAAACCAAATTGCTTTTTTTTTAATAAAATGTCACATTTTTTGTTCGATTTCTTTTTGCTTTTAGGACGGCTTCTTGTCTCTTTGGCATCGATTCCACTAATTTTAAAGTAACCTCAGTAGACATTTTTGGCCACTCTTCCTGAAGAATTTTCTTCAGAGAGTTCTTGCTAGTTATGCTTTTTTTAATTTGTCTGTCCAAATGCTCCCAGATGTTTAGTTTTTTTTTTTAACCAACTTGCTTTCGTCAAATTTTGGAGCCACCTATTTTCACAGATAACAGCAAGCATGAATCTTATCAAATTTGGCAAAGTAGAAATTTAAATTTTTATAACTAAACATAACACTTTTTTTATTGGAAAACAAGCTTTTTACTTTATTTTGACACTCACAGTATATGCAAATAAAGCATTTTTCCAAAAACTTTGTAAAATAGTAAAAAAAAAACATTTTTCAGAGGAAACTTTTGAAAAACTTTCCCTGATCAATATTAATATATATGATCATGAGTATTATTTATGTATATTAATAATTTATTTTGTTGTTATTTGGTAACAACTCAATCTAATCTTAATTTATTTTCGCTCTGTTCCCACCAATTGACATGGAATATTTGTTAAACTGATTTGAACTTCATTATTTGGTTTAAGGAGTCTTTTCTGGTGTGTTTGTTTCTTTTTGTTTTAACTTTTCCGAATATTGATGGCTGTTTAAAGCTGATAAGTAAAAAATTTGGAGAAGAAAAACATTTGAACGAGACATTTGCGTAAAGTAGAGGTGAAGAAAATAAGTGAGTATTTGTATGTTTGTTTGGATCCTATTAAATTTTGATAAATTACTGTTTCAGCTACACACACCCGTTCATACTCATAAACTCGAGTTATTTTAACAAGGGATAAGAGCACAGTGGGTCAGCTTGGAAGAAAATGTGGTATATGTTTTAATTATACAAAAAATATTTTTTATCACACAAAAAATGTTAAAGAAACTGCGTCAGAAACTTCAAACCGCGTATCGGTTATTTTAAAGGTTTCTATGAAGACGAATTAATTATAGATGAACTTGAGAGATCAGGTGACTATTTTTTGCTGGGTGAATTTTATCGAGTTTGTTTGCCAAAATTGGATAACGTTCTTCTTCTTGGTGAAAATATTCACACTTATGTAATTGTATTTTATAAAAACCAATAAATTGTTTCAAAATGTGAAAATAAAGTGAACAAATATATAATAGTGCTTTCTAAAAAAAAATATATGTCATGGTAACCAGCCGCCTTGGTTCGAATCTCAGGTCAGTCAAGAATGAATGATTATCAATAACAATTTTAATTAATCTTCATTTTGTAAAATTCCTTTCTTAATAAAAATAATTTAATGAAAATTAAATTTGATGAACTTAAGCCTAATTAAAATATTAAAAAAAATTTGGATTAAAAACCATAAATAGTTCAACAAAATAACCACAATTCTAATTATTTATTTATTGGTTTTAAAAAAATTGTACATTAATATATAAGATCCTTCATAGGCCAAAATACACCAACAATAAACAGTGAGCTTATTTTTTTCTTTGAGAGAACAGATGAAACGTAAACACGAGTTTCCTGCCCGCCGGTTTCAACGCAACTTATTTCCAATGCGTTTCAAAATAGTCGCTTTATGTGCGGTCTCTCAAAAGAGTCTATGGCTTAAACTCAATTTATGAAATTTTTATTAAAAAAAAATTCAGAGCAAGTTAAACTCTCTTTTTGGTTTGAAATGCGTTTAAGCCAACAAATCTGTAAATCACCAATCATATAAACCATCTTTAAACGGCGTTTACACTACCAATACAGACCATAAGAATTTTATAAGATTTATCGTAGTGCTACCACATGTTATTTTTTAACAACATATAATATATGGGACAGCGTTTAAGCCATCAGTGATTTATTAGGCATAAATGTCAAAATACACGTTCTCGGTTTGGAGGTTTAACAAATTCAGACAAATTAATAAACTTTATATTTTCAGAGCGGGCGAACCTACCTTTTATGAATTTGTCATGGGTTTATATTTACAAGGGAGAAACTTCTGATTAATTCCGGGAAATTTGATTCCGCTGGAATTTAATGTCGGAAATTTTATAAAAAGATTTCATATTAATTTGAAGTTTTTTAAATAACTCCCTGAAATTTTAAAAAGTTCGGGAATGTGGAAGCATACGTGAAGTGAAATTTTTCGTTTAAAGAAAGCGTCTGCAAATTTTGTAAAAAATATTCCTTCAGAAAAAAACCTTCCATTCAGAGAGTATTTTAAAGCAATAAAAGATAAGACAAGACAGCTTAAAACATTCTTTGGAAGTACCCGATAATCGCATACTATCTGAAATAGTAGGTTTTGGCCCAGTGGACCATATTAGATATTTAATTGCAACACTATGGGACCAAGTACCCTTTTCAGTCCTGATTTTAGTTTAAATATTCAACAACAGAATTTTCTTAGCTAAAATATACACCATCTTTATTTGAGTCCTTGAAATAAGTGGGTCAATTAAAAAGTCGTCTTCGTGGTTTATTTTAAGGCAAAACCATTTTAGGTAAACATCTTGAAAGATACATTAATTAATGAAGCTTTATTCACAATTGGAACATAAATTTAGTTTTATCCTTCAGGCTCACTGTTTTCCAAAATTTATGACAAAATTTTCTTTCTCTTTTGTATCGAAAGTTTTTTAAAAAACGGAGTTTGCTTCTACTTCGGCAACAAAATGTAAGCGGCAAATTGTCCTGGACAAAATTTCCGAATTTTTTTTACTGAAAATAGAAAATTTGAAAAAAATTCTCTATTTCCTTGTGAATCTGTCTTAATTTTTAATTAACCTTTATTTTCTCCTTCATTTATTTTTTTGTAGTCTTACCCCCTTATTCATAACAAATAAAACAGGTTTATAGAAGGCTTATTAAACCGATTTTCATACAAAATTCGTTTCATAAACCTGTTTTATTTTTTATGAATAAGCCCATTAATTTTTAGGTTTATTTTTCCAGACAGCAGATGTATATAATTCTCCCCACTGGTTTGTAGGCACCATCTAAAGGATATTTTAACTTGTTACATCTTCCGTTGAAGTCAGGTGCAGTCAATACCTTGGATTCGGAAAAAATCTAAAATTGAATTTTCGCAAGGGATCCGTGCGATCTTTTGAGATCGCGGCTGACCAGATATTCTATCTGTAGTAGTCAGTAGCACCCGGTGAGTTGGCACCAGACTCGCTGCTTGTTGAGGCCTCCGAAAGAATATTTCCCGCAAGAAACGTTTGCTGTCCTTCATGAAGATTATCTTTGCTGGGAGTTTTCTTTTCTGTTGAAAAAATACTTTCGGGGTTTACGTGGTGGTTGCGGTTACGCACCAAAATCTGCGGGAAGGGAGTTCCCACTCATGGGCTGATTTTTAATAAATAATAATATTGCCTGATTATTCTTTCAATTGCTACCTGTGGGTGCAGCTGGTTGCTTCAGACTCAGGGCGGTTGGCTTAGATAAGGCCAAATGCAGGTCTCATGTTAAACTTTTCTAAATGGAGAATTAAAGTACCTTAGTTTTTTTTATTAAAATGTTAACAAGCAGAAGTATGAACAAATTTTCTTACCACGATAACTACTATATTTTTTTTACATATATTTATTTTATTTTCATGCCACTGTGCAGCAATAATTTTAACAAGCAAAAGCAATATTTAATATTCTCGTTTATTTTATCATCGTATTTGTTGGCAAATGTTCAAAGCAATAGTATGTATGTGTATGAGTATCTGTTGTAAAATGGTACTGTGGCCTGTGTTAAGTGTACAATATTAAACATATTTTACCCAAGGGAGCACTTAACAATTCGTTAAGTTACCGCTGTTTAGTTACTTTATACTTCTTTTTCGTATAATCGTTTTAAGTTAAGTATTTATAATTTTCACTCTGAAACTGGTACAGAATTTTGATTCTTTCAAATGGCTTCTGTGAGAAAGAGAGTGATAAAAGCCAGCCACTTAAAAAGAAAAAAATAATTTTTTGATTACAGTGGGTCTAAATATATATATATTACATGTACAAGAAACAAAACACAAAAAGAAACAACATAAAGTCAAATAATAACAGGGGTGGAAGTTGATTTGATATTGAAGGGATTATTTATTTGCTTTTTACCACAAAACAATGTTACTCGAACCAAACAAATACATAAAGTATTTGAAATGGAGCTGCTCTTCTCATCAGAGTTCATCATAACAACAACCGAAATAATGATTATGATGATGATGTTTATGATTACATTCTATTTGAGTATTATGTTGCATTTATGTACGAGTGTGTTACATCGTGTTTGAACATTTTCATTTCAAGGGTGGGATTTTTCAAGTGTTTAAGATGTATAAATTCGATAAAAGTAATTGGGGTGAAATGTTGTTGTTACAGTTCATTCCTTTTTTTTTATTCGATTTTTTTTTTGTTTTTGTATGTGTGTTCCGCCCTTTTCGTAATAAATAATAATAAGAAGAGAAATTGATGTATTATTTATGGATTTTACTCGATTTTCTTTACAGGCAGACACTTTTCAGCACTTTATGTAAATTAGTATGGTGAGAAATTCATGAAATATTTTATCACTATTAATATCAATTTTATAATAATTTCCTAGGAAATTTATAATGACATTGATAAATATTTAAGAGGAATTGGGTAAATAGAAAATATTAAGAGGTTGCAATTGCATGCAATCTATTGAAAGAGAGAGAGAGAGAGAGAGAAATAAAACTAAAACTTGATTTTATTATTAAATAATTTAAAGGCCTCTTTCAGAAAAACGATTTTGATAACGCATAAATTTATTATAAAAGTACACTTTTGCGTACTTCCTGAAAAAATATCATTTTGTTAGAAAATCTACTTTAAAAAAAGGATTTTTTATAAATCGTAATAATGGCGCAATCACTTTTCTGTTTTTGAAAAATTTCGTATATAAATTGTACATGACCCAGATCAACACAAGGAGAACTTCTAAAGGGATAAAAAAGGGTTATAATTAGTACTTTTTCTCTCTTCTATAAATTTGGTACATATACTTTATTTCAGGAATAGGGAAGGTTTGGTAGTTTTTCTTTTTTTGATAAATTTCGTATATGTGACCTTCTCCGAGAAAAGGGAGCTAGTGTGTGAAAATGAAGTTTTGAGCAAACGCATTTCATCTTATTGTACAACCTTTTAGGTACCAGAATCCACTCTTAAGTCCAAACCTGTTTTTTGGCACACTAGGTCCCTTTTCTCGCTCGAAGAAGGTCACACATATATATTATAATTGTTACATTTTCGATAAATTTGGTACACTTTAGAGGTAGCATATAGCCCAGATTAAAGAATAGGACATTTTTTGAGATAAATACGGGAAAAATTTTTACTTTTGGTACTTTCTCCGTTTTGGTAAATTTAGAATATAGATTGCATATGGCCCGGATTAAAATATAGGTTACTTTTTGAAGTATGAAAGCGGGGTATTATTGGTACTTTTTCTATTTTTCTCTTTTTGATAACGTTGGTAAATAAACTGCATATGGTCCGGATTAAAGTAAAGGTTACTTTTCGAAGCGTTAAAACGGGATATCATTAGTACCTTTTCTATTTGCATTTACATTTGGTATTCATACAGATAATTGTCTAATTTTAAAAAGAGGGTACTTTCTAAGGGGCTAAAATGAGGGAAAGCTGATACTTTTGGTACTATTGTAAAACTGGTATTTTTGGAACTCTTATCTTTGAAACATTTTCTCTTTGCGATAAATTTGGAATAAAGACTATCGCTCTGATTAAAATATAAAGTAATTAAAGAGGTAAAATTGGAAAAAATTGGTATTTTTTGACATTTTTCTCTTTTTGATAACTTTGGTAAATAAATTGCATATGGTCCAGTGAGCGGAATATATTTTGACACGCCTTGGTTTTCACATGGACAGCTCCATGTCGATTGCTCAAAACGATGCCCACTTGCTTAAACCCACACTTTGGCTCTTTCCATTCTCCAGATAAACAGAAATCTGTGATGTCATTGTATGGGAAGTGTCACGCCAAGTTTCATCGGATGTTGTGCATCGATAACCAACATGCTTCTACCTTATTTGGAAACTTTTGCTCTTTCCGTTGTTCAGATACATAAAATAAAAATTTAAAAACAACAACAAGGGTCTTATGAGTAAAATAAGAGGCAGTCGTGGTCTTAGCCATTTGTGGACGGATCAGGTTAAATTTCAAAAGCGAACAATTCCGGACTATATGTGATATAAATATATAACTACTGAGTTCCCATCATATCTGTGACCTATGGCTAACCCAATTAAGCGGACAGACAGAAGAATATTATGATTTGAACTTTTCTTCTTATAAGAATCCGAAATATATATTTACCGCCTTATTTATAAAGAATAAAACAGGTTTATTAAACAAATATTCATAGAAAATCCGTTTCATAAAGCTTTTATTAGCCTGTTTTAATTTTTCAAAATAAGACCGATATTCTTTATAGGGTCTCGGATTAATATTGTTGATGTTTAAAACACGTGAACTTCGGTAAGTGTATAAAAAAGTACTATTTCCGGAAGCACCATTTTAGAAGAAGTACAATCTCTTTAAACTAGTAGTTGTAAATAAAACCTATTTTGTAAATTTTTTTTTGAACATTTTAAAAATTTAGGGGTCCTCGAAGCAGAATTCGGTCGAAATATCAGAATTAGCCTTCAGTTTTTTAAAGAGACCTTTATTTATCTAGCTTTTCATAATATGCCAGATCTTTAAAATGAGTTTGGAATAAAATACCTTCTGAAAAACTACCTTTAAAACGCTCCTTTTGCAAAAAAGTACCTTTTGAAAAAAAAACATTCACACCACACAGATACAAATTATTTTCATATTTGAATAAAAAAATCGCATATTTGCTTAAAAAAAATTTTTAATTTTCTGCGATGACGAATTTAACGATATTGGTAAAAAAGTTTGTAGGTATTGAATGTTTAGTCAACAACAATGGTTTATTGAGTCAATAAAAAAAGTTGTTGCCCAAAATAATATTTTTTAACAAAATGTTAACGTGCTTTGTTAAAAAAATTTTTGGAAATGTGGAATAAAGCAAATTAAATGTTTATCGAATCTTTATTTATAATATTTTTAATAAATAACCTAGTTCCTAGGCGCATTTCACTGGTAGCTTAGGCCAGATCATCAGGAAACCTTTTTCCAAAGACTTTGGCAAAACTAAATATATTATACAAATAAAACTGTAAAGCGATTGAGAATTATGACCTATTTAAAATTGGACAAGAGTCTTAAAAATACTGTCTTTACTTTGATTCAAATAATTTTTTTTTGCTAAATATAAAGATATACATATTTAATTATTTCATATGTTTTATTGAGTGCTATTTTGCAAAGTGTAAATTTGATAAATTTTTTCATTGAATCAAACAAAAAGTTTGTTTACCTAAAATTTTATTTTTTTCACAATTTTTTTTCTTTGCAACTTGATATACATCTCAAAACATTTGCAAACTTTAAAAATGTTCCCATAGTATTCATAGTCCCCGCAAATGTAATTAAAAAAAATCTAAATAAAAAAAAAACATTGTCATTTTGTAATAAAAATAAAATTGTGCAAATCATATTCTTATTATACGTCCAATTAATTACAACAATAGAAATTGTTGACTTTACCAAAACCCAAACAATTGTTTGGACTGTTTGTTTTCCCAAATCTTGTTTTTTCACGCCAATATTCCCGACTGCCAGGAATAAAGTCAAAAGGATAACAATATAAAAAAAAACATTAAGAAACAATAGCAAGGAACAATAGTAACTAAATATAAAACTAAACATCATCAAATTACTATTTTAACACCTGAGTGCCCTTTTTATGTTATTTTATAACC
This sequence comes from Pollenia labialis, assembly GCA_949318255.1. NCBI lineage: Eukaryota > Metazoa > Arthropoda > Insecta > Diptera > Polleniidae > Pollenia > Pollenia labialis. The sequence continues at coordinate 208,368,415 of OX439139.1, forward strand.
ATTTTGGTGCTGCTGTTGTTGTTACCTTTATTCGCTGTGAGGCACGCAACCCTTGTTGCACGCACTCCTGCCGCACACATACATACATACTTACATAGTCATAAAGTAAAATAAATAAAAATTTTAACACTTACCAATACAAAAGCACCTTTCTTTCGTACATTCTTTAAAAAAAAAAATACACACAGATACTTTATTTATTCGTATGCATCAATAGTCCTTCATTGTTGTCCTTAGGCCACATTTGCAACCCCCAACTCTACAAGTTTCAATAAAAACCATTATCGAGAAAATTAATTTCTTTTGTAGCCTTTTATTGTTGCAATCGAGGTTTTAGGTGTGTGTTTGAAAATGTTTTTTAAAATAATAAAATGCCAAATAACAACGACTCCTTATTTACACAATCAATTGTTTCCATTATTCCAGAAACCATAAAATGCAACTCGCCAGAACTGCTAATAATGAAAATGTCTACTTTAAAAAAAAACAACAATTTATAAAAATTTCAAATTGTATCATTAATTTACTGCATCCAATCAATTATTTTTTGTTTGCTGTTGTTTTGTTTCAATAAATTTCTTTTCGCAGAATCTTCATCCATTTAAAATTAATACTAATTGAGTTACAAAGCGCCAAGTAATTGAGAAACAAAAGGCGATCTTACAAGGAACTAGTGCTTAAATCACGAGTGTTTTAGTGTTATAAGTTTGTCATTTCGTGCGAAATCAAAGAAATTTTCTAAAATAGGATCGAATAAAAGATCTTTTCGAAGCAGATGTACAAGAAACAATAAACAGTTTAATAAGAAGAAATAAAAAATTAAACAATTAACAATTTAAAGAATGGCTTTCATACTTTAAGGGCTCAATTTGTTTGTCATATTAAGCACGATTAGTATTTAGGTCTGCATCAGGGATAATAAAGTTAGTACAATTGTACTTTTTTTCAGTACTATTAGCATTGCAAAGGTACTGAAGAACTCCAAGTACAATTTAAAAATGTCAAAACTTTTTGGTCTAGGATTGCAGAATTGAAAAAGTAAATTAATGAACTAATGTTTCCGGGTATTAGTAGAACCGCCAAAGGTCGGCGAATGTGGAACGGATATTTTTTTACCAAAATATGATCAAATAAAAACAATGCAAAGAAGTCACCTTTATTTAAATACCGTATCAAATTTAATTCAGACGAAAGATTTACTAGAGTCTAATGAATCTTGTTTCTATAGTTTTAAATTTACAAAAAAACTTATGTAGAAATTTGTCAAAAAAATTATTTTCCTACATAAATCGAACTTTGATCTCCTTGAAAATAATAATTTTATGTTGCCAGGTTTGTTCTGATGCTCGCACAATTATTAAATCGCAAGTGTTGTTAATCGCGAAGCATATTCTGAATCTCACGCGTTTTGCTTGCGATTGGATACTCCGTTAATATTATTCTCAGCATTGCCAACATGCATTTTTGGAATATTATTTTAATCAGCTGCTTATTGAAATCGCCAAAGCTTAAGAACATAACGGATTAAACCACAAAACCTGTTTTAAATTGCCTTTTTCTAATAAAAATATTAAGAACATGTTACTTATATCAATTCAAATAAAAAGAAATCATATTAAATTAAATTTATTGGCATGAAATTATTAATTAAACAATTTTGTATTCCAAAAAATTACTTTTTTTTTCTTTTTTTTCAAAAGATTTTGTTATTCGTGCTCAATTCCCAGTTTTTATTATTGATAAAAACACTTGAAATTTATTGTTGATGGGATAAGCTATTCCTATGCGCATTTCACTGGTTGCTTAGGCCAGATCATCAGGAAACTTCATCCATAAAGCTTTTAGAAAAACTAAAGATATTAAACCAAATAAAACTGTTAAACGTATAAGAATTATAGCAACTGTTCTACTTGTAATAATATCAAAAATTAAACAAAAACACATCAACAATAAACAGTGGGTTTATCTCGTCTTACATTCCCCCTTTTTGATAATAAAACAATGTCTTTAAAATTTTATGGGATCACTTACTTCAGCAAGTTTTTAATTTAAGTTTTTATGCACATTTATATACATAAGCACATACATATTACGAAGAACTATGTTTATTACGTACTATATAAATATTTTTGTACGGAATTTAGATGGACTTTTTAGCTTGGTGTTCTAAAGTATGGCAAAACGGGGTATAAAGGCGTTTAGTGGTAAACCAAATCCAAAGGAATATACATTTTAAGACAGTTTCTTTTAAAATTGTAACACAGTTAAACGTATTTTTCCGGTTCCGCTAACCACTCAAAAAACAAACAAAAAAGTCTTCGTCTAAATTCTAATTTATTAACTTAAATATTTTTTTGATAATTTCCAAAGGTACATTTTAAATATAAATGGAAAGTACAATTGATGTATTATTGTATGTACGTTAGACCGGGTCGACCTCCATACAAAAAAAAAAGTTGTGCCAGTCACCCCCTAGAATGAAAAATATGTCAATGAAGTTTCTAAAGCAGGAAAAATTTTTTTTGCTACGCCTTAAAATACAGCACTTTTGGTTTTTTATATGTAGCGCTGCCATTTAAGGCCCGATCTTATCATATCGTTGTTCATGGCTTGACAGTGGCTTCATTTTTGCCTTTGGTGACTTTTCAATCCGACTTCAAACTCTGGGCCCCACTTATGCCATCTCGGATCCTTCCCCCAAATGTAAATTTTGTTAAACGTGCCAAGAAAGTCCTTGTAAAACTAAGTATGTCTAGCTTTTATTTTGCTCACTTTTATGCCACGCCTCAAAATTGAGTCCCTTTTTTCTTTTTCACATACATATTACATTAAACCAGGTTGAACCCAATACAAAAACCAAAAAAAAACCACAAGCAACTTTATAGAATAAAAGTCATATTTATTAAGTTTCAAGAGCTAACAATATTGTTTACCACGCCCTAAAATGCAGACATTTCTGTTTAATACACATACAATAGAATCGCCAATTGAAGTCCAATCCCATCGTATCGTATATCATTGTTAATGGCTAGAATATGGCCTAATTTTTGTATTTAGTGCTATCGGTGCTCAAGTCTGGGACTGTACAGTGCATTTATGAAGTGTCTTTGCTTCTTACGCAGTGAACTGAGTAAAAATCAAAACGATTTTGATATTTGCTTAAGTTTGTATAACTGTTTAGTGAACTTGTGTAAAAATGTTCAGTTCTGTCGCGGTTTTTCAAGAGTTAAAGCAAAGCCGCTAATAACGTTGAAAGCAGTGTTCGAAAATAAGCAGTACATTATTTAGCGTTCGGCTCACACACCCAAGTAGAACATTAATGAGCCGAATCGAACACAATGAAGTTTGTGGACTTAAAAAAAAACCGAACGGAGTTAAATGTTCTTATCTTTTGTTGAGTTTGATAAAAACAGTATTATTTTTGTGTTCGAAAGATGGCTAATAGGGAAACGTTATTTTTTTAATGATTTTCTACACAAACACTATTATTAGCACAAATCTACCAAACCGAACACTAAGGAGCGATATTTAGTGTTTATTTTCGAACACTGGTTATAAGTGACAAAATAATAACACTGTGATAGAATTTGACACTTTTTTTCAGGGCTGTGAAGTCGTCCGAAAAAAGTTCTAACTCCGACTCCGACTCCAAATGCTGAAAGTGAAAGTGCGACTCCGACTCCTACTCCGACTCCGATAATTTTTATTTTGGAAATTTTTTTTAAATTTTTGCCGAAAAACTTTGGAGTCGGAGTCGCGAGTTTTTGTGGGTACTACGACTCCGACTCAGGCACAAAACCATCAACTCCGACTCTTCAACTCCGACTCCGACTCCACAGCCCTGCTTTTTTCGAGACAAGTCGGGTGGGTACCTGACGTTTTAACATAATTCTGTTACGCTGAATCCAATAGTTTAACCGTTTTTAGGTTAGCTCTTGTTTTTGAGATATGTATCCCATTATTTCAAAAATGGAGGAGGTTGCACAACATATATTTATTCGCGTAACTCAAAAACGGTGTAGTTTATTAAAATAACCCCTTTTTGGCAAAAAAAAACAAACATTTTTTAGCAACTTTTCGAAATCATTATCAAAAGATATAAAAGTTCTTCCGTTTTACCACTTAAGGCACTTTACGCTATTTGACTTTGTACTGAGACATGTCATAATCTCAAGCTATATGTAATAGTGGAATCGTGTGAATGCAATGTGCTATTAAAATAAAATTTTTTTTAACCAAACTTCTTTTTATTTGATTAGGGTGGCGCTTAAACAAAAGCAAATTAAAAAAAAATAACTTGTAAAAATTGTTTGACATTCGCAACATCACTTGTGTGATGGTGTAAAGGACCCTTTAGCAATCTCAATCAAGGCTAAAACCTTACAAAACGTCTGAACAAAATAAGAAAGATAATTGAACTTAGCTGAAAAAAAAACTTAAAGACCTCATTACTAATACGTAAATGTTGCGGGCAGGTAATTGTTGCGGTCGACTTCAATAGTTAGTTACTCAAAATACGTAAAAGTGTCAATTGGCGTTGAAATGTGTAAAAAAGAAAACAGAAATTTTGTCAAAATGTGTAACTTCTCATAAATTTGAGCTTTTGTTGTGTGCGTCGATGGAATGTTCGCTCTGTTAATAAACATCAACAAAACAAGTTCTTTAACAGCTGATAGTAAAAATGGGGAAACATTTTAATTTTATCAGATTCATTAGCAACGGGACGTCACGTACGATAAGGAAGTTGGAACAGCTGATCCGCAACGTATACGATAACGTAAGACTAACGAGGCCTTAACTTTGTGATTTAAGAATAAAATGACTTCACTTTGTTGTTGTAACTTTACAGTGTAATGTTTACACGAATGGAATTTTGAGAGAATTTTTTTTGTTTTATATTAGGTGCGTTTTAAGGCCCCTATTACGGTTTACAACTCAACTTGGTTGTGTTGTAATAAACACAACTCGTTGTAATCAGTTGTAATTTGTGTCATGTTTTTGTTCACCGCAATATAGCAAAGTTGTAAACCATAATACAACAATTAAGAACTGAGTGGAGTTGTAAACCGTAATAGCGGCCTTAGTACTTTTATAGTAAAATGCAGTAAATGAGTAAACTGAAAATTTGCTCTCACAAAAAGCTGTTGTCCAAAAAAGTACGCGAACGCAAAATTTGTAAACAGCTGATAGCAAATAATTCAAGTGTTTTCTTATCTGTAATCGATTAAATCCTTTTTATAACACGAACATTTTATAAAAACAAATTATTTAATGTAATCTTTCATATTTATTTGTTTTTTATTTCATTTGATTTTAATAATTTGTGGCGGGTTAATTCATTCAAAAGAGCATGAATTATTTTTTTGCTATTGATTACATTAACATAACAAAAAAAGTTTCAAAAGTGTGTATTTAGGCTATTAATGTTTCACAAACACGTTTTATTAATAGTTATTAATTTACTGTTTTTTTTTTGATTTAATTTTAATTTCAACTTTTCTTTTATTTTCACGATTTGTATGCTTGTTGTTTGTTACTTTTGTTTGTTTACCTTTTGAAACATATGTTTTTTTGTTTTAGTAAATTTTATGGAAACATTTTCAAATACTCAGACAATAACTGTCACTTTTCGCTCCCAATTTGTGTTCTCATTTACTGTATTTTGTGTACGCGAACGCAATTTTGTTAAATGCAGAAAAGTTCAGTAAAAAATAGTATAAACTTTTGTGTTTTGTTCAAAAAACTTTTGATTTATATTGCACAACGAAAAGAAAGTGAAATGTGTTGGAAACATTGTACAATGCTGTTTATGTTATTCCTAGAGGTTATGTTCACCTTTTTATTGAATGAATGAAACCATTGTGTGACTTACTGCATAATTTAGGACAAATTGGAAATAATATGGCGAATATTATATACAATAATATTGCAAGCATTGTAAAAAAAATCGGTTCATCTGAAAAGTACCAAAATCAGTTGGTATATGAGGAAGATGAAAATGACATAATTGAAATTTTAAACAGTTGTAACAACTTTATTTAATGGCGATTTATTTTCTGCGAATAAAAATGTTACAGTATATACATGTAACCTATAATTACTCGAAGTGTTACATGTTGTGCAACTTCAATAGAACAAAATTTTCTGATTTCATTTATAAATATTACACTATTATGTATCATTAATGCACCTTGTTCACCGCAGATCCGACCCTGCAGTTTTTAAATTGGTTTGCATTTATTTTCTTTCTTGCTTAACTTATGTAAATTTATTTAAGTTTGTAGCTACATAAGTGTGTATATATTTTAAAGCTCACTTACGGTGCATACTTTGTGACAACAACAAACTTGCGTACAAAAATATTAAATATAAATAACTTTAACTGTAACTGATGAAGTTGTTCTTGTTGCCTTGTCTTTTTAGTAATTTTAAATAAGATGTAATTATTGATTTTGGAGTTCTATTCATTCGCTTTAAATTCTTTGAATAAAACAGTTCGTTTGATTTCTAGAAAAATAGAAGGTCGTTTTATTTTTCAAGTAACATTCAAGTCTGTAAAAGAGCTTACAGATCCTAACATTGGTGACCCCGACGTGATCGGTATTTAAATAATTTCGTTTCTATTGGTATTAACTCAAGCTTAATAATGAGTGAAAGTCAAGAAGATTCTTGCACTGCCAATGAAAGTTTATCGGCATGCCAAAATAAGGTCATCGCTATTACCGGTCAACTTGTTACCCTAAACATGGCATTAAGCTCAGTTCAATTAAAGGAGTATGATGCTGATGATCTCTTGGTTCGTCTCGAATTCGTCGAGAATCTCAATAAGGGCTTTGATCAAGCTCAAAGCATTTTAGAGGATATGGACAACAGCCTTTTTCAGAGCGATACACGATACAAATTTATGTGCACTTATTTTGAAGCGAAGGCTAAATTAACTCGTCAGTTAAACATAGTTAGGAATACTGAACAACAAGCCCAACAGCGTTCTTCAACATTTCGGCAGTTTTCCTTAGATGAAGTTCCATCGCATTCGTTACCTAACCGTAGCTCTAGGTTACCTGAACTTAAAATACCAACGTTTTCAGGATCGTACCTTGAATGGTCGGATTTTTTCTCCATGTTTTCTACCGTTATTGATAAAGATAACATAACAAAAATTGAAAAATTTCAACACCTACGTTCCTGTCTAAAGGGTGCCGCTTTGGATACCATATCGTCATTAGAGCCAACCGATGCCAACTATGATGAGGCCATTAAGCTGTTGAAAAGACGTTTCGACAACAAGTTGGTAATTTTTCAATCTCATGTAAAAGAAATTTTTAATTTAACTCGAGTTGAAAGGGACTTTGCAGTAAGTATTCGTCAGCTTAGTGATAAGCTTAGTGCTCACATGCGTGCTTTGCAAACTATGAGTACCAAAGAGCAAATAGCAGATGGGTGTTTAATTCACCTAGTGACTTCAAAGTTAGACTTAAAGTCTAAGGCAAAATGGGAAGAAGAGCTGTCTGCAGATGCTCTCCCAACTTGGGCTTCATTTGAATCGTTTTTAGATAAAAGATGTCGCTTTTTAGAAACAATTGAAAACTCCACGCCTAGAAAACCCACAGATCAAACCGCTAAACCAAAAAATAGTGGAAGAAATGTTCTTGTAGCCTCTGCATCAGCATTGGCTTTATGTACGTTTTGCAATGCCAAAGATCATTTTATATCAAAATGCTCGCGTTTTGAAAATCTTTCCCCAAATATCCGTTTTAAAGAAGCCAAAAAGTTACAACTTTGTTTGAATTGCTTAAGGAAAGGGCACTTGATGAAAGATTGCAAATCTGGCCACTGTCGTCAATGTACATCTAAGCACCATACGTTATTGCACATGGATAATGCACTAGACAGTTCTATAGCTAACTACTCGAACGATACAGCAGCAGATGCAACAGCAACAACATCGCAGTCAGTACTCGTTTCCTCATTATCCTCACTTTCATCTACAGCGCATAGGCCATGCATTGATTATAATGTTTTGTTAGCTACAGCAATTGTTTTAGTTAAAAATAAATCTGGTTCATTTTTACCTTGCCGTGCTATTTTGGACTCAGCCTCTCAGCTTAACTTTATAACAACTCGTTTTGCAAAACAGCTTCAATTACCGACAAACAAATCTTATGTCACGTTTTCTGGTATAGGTGATAATGCTTTCGTAGCCGACAAATTTGTTGATGTTATAGTGAAATCTCAAATTGCAAATTTTTCAACTTCGTTTTCTGCTGTTCTAGTTCCCTCTATAACAGATTATAAGCCCAATGTAAGCTCCACTATAAATGGTTGGAATATTCCTCAGAATTTAAAATTGGCAGACCCCTTATTTTATAAACATGTACGTGTCGACATTCTGATTGGGGCTAGTTTATTTTTCGAATTAATGTGTGTTGGGCAAATTCGTTTAAATAAAAATCTACCCGTTTTGCAAAAAACCTTGTTTGGATGGGTCGTGTCAGGTGGTAGCTTCCATGCATCAAACTCTGTAGCATTGACCACAACTTGTAAGTATCTTGAGGATAAAAGTGAACAGGATCTTGGAGACCTTATTAAACAATTTTGGGAAATAGAAAACAATTTTGATGATACCCGTACTTTTGCATCTGAAGACGCTTATTGCGAAAGCTTTTTTCAACAAACAACCACTCGACTAAACTCTGGTGAGTATTCCGTAAATTTGCCAAAGGCCAAACCAAGTAGTGTTCTTGGTGATTCATTTGAGCAAGCTTTGCAACGTTTTAAAGGCCTGGAAAAAAAACTTAATAAATCTCCGGATACTAAGAAGCAGTACGTTGATTTCATGAATGAATACATAGACCTTAAACATATGTCCTTACTTTCGTCAGCCCCTGTTGAAAACACCTATTATCTACCTCATCATTGTGTAAAAAAAGAAGATAGCACAACTACAAAATTGCGGGTAGTTTTTGATGGCTCAGCCAAAACGTTATCAGGGCTTTCGTTAAACGATATACTTTGTTCGGGACCCACAATTCAACCCAAACTTTTTAATACTATTTTACGTTTTCGTTTATTTAAAATAGCACTTACTGGCGACATCTGCAAAATGTACCGATGTGTTAAAGTATCTCATCCAGATGACTACCTACAGTGTATACTATGGAGAGAAAACCCAAATGAGGACATCAAAACTTACAAGTTGAACACGGTTACGTATGGCACAAAACCCGCTGCATTTTTGGCAATTCGCGCTATGCATCAGCTCACATTTGATGAAGAAATTAATTTTCCAATGGCTGCAAAAATTGTTAGACGGGATTTTTATGTTGATGACATGATCTCTGGAGGTGACTCATGTGATGAGGTAAGGGAACTTCGCCAGCAAGTTACAGAGTTGCTTAAAGCGGGCAATTTTCTTATTCGAAAGTGGTGCTCTAATGATGCAGCAGTGTTAGAGGATGTTTCTCCAGCAGATTGCGAACAACTTTTTAAATTTCACGATGGAACTGCCATTACAAAAACTCTAGGTCTTGTGTGGAACCCGAAACATGACAATTTTATATTTTCATTTTCATTATCGCCAAATAACAACATCGTAACTAAACGCACTATACTGTCTACAATCGCCACTATATATGACCCCTTAGGCCTTATTGGTCCTATTATTACAAAGGCAAAGGTATTTATGCAGATATTGTGGAAACATAATTTAAATTGGGATGAAAGTTTGCCGCAATCGCTACATTCAGCATGGACTGACTTTATTACAAGCCTATCAATTGTACACAGTTTAGAGTTTCCTCGTTTTGTTTACACATCAAATGCTCTTGTTCAAATTCATGCATTTTGTGACGCAAGTTTAGCAGCATATGGCGCATGTGTCTATGTTTGCTGTGAGCTCGATGGAGTTGTCAGAACCAACTTATTGTGCTCCAAATCGCGGGTATCACCGTTAAAAACAATTTCAGTTCCAAAATTGGAGCTATCAGCAGCTTTGCTGTTAGCCGAACTCGTAAATGTTGTTTTAAATTCGTTTCCAGCACAATGTGAAGTACACTGCTGGTCAGACTCCATGATAGTATTATCTTGGTTACGTGAAGAATCATCAAATTTTAACGTTTTTGTAGCCAATAGAGTAAGCCGCATCCAAAATCTCACAAATCAGATGACTTGGCATCACGTCCCCACAGCTCTAAATCCAGCAGACATTTTATCCAGAGGGGCTCTACCAGAAGAACTTCTATCATCCAAACTCTGGAAAAATGGTCCAAGTTTTTTAAAAAACGACTGCACAACTTGGCCAAAACTTCTAAAATTTATGACGGATTTGCCAGAAAGAAAACGAACAGTGTTAGTCGCTATTCCTGTAAATGATTGGTCAGTTAGTTGCAAATATCACAATTCTTTTTCTCGAATGCAACGTATTTTTGGATATGTTTATAAATTCGTAGTTTTGAAATTCGCATTGCGCAAAGAAATTAAATCAGGCCCATTAACACCATTCGAATTAAAAATGGGTACGAATTTGTTAATACGAAACATACAAAAAATACATTTTTTAACCGAATATAAAACTTTAAAGGCAAACAAGCCAGTGTCCCCATCAAGCAAGCTTTGCCCATTAGCACCGTTTATAGACTCTACAAATCTGATTCGTGTAGGAGGAAGACTCGAAAACTCGGACTTAAGCTTTGAAGCAAAGCATCCCATAGTATTACCAAAACTTCACCCTTTTACTCGTGCTTTAGTAATGGGTTTTCATCAAAAACTTCTGCATGCTGGCCCGCAGTGCTTACTTGCAACAATTAGATTGCAGTACTGGCCCCTTGGTGGACGAAAGGCTGTAAGTGCAGTGATTTCAAAATGCATTCAATGTTTTCGATTGAGGCCCAAGTACGCACAGTATATTATGGGTAATTTGCCTCGTGATCGTGTGATACAGTGCAGAACATTTTACACAACTGGAATTGATTTTTGTGGACCCTTTTATTATAAATCTGGCGTGAGAAAACGGCCACCAGTAAAATGCTACGTTTGTATTTTTATTTGTTTTGCAACGAAGGCTTCGCACTTAGAGCTTGTTTCTGAGCTGTCAACATCAGCAATTTTAGCAGCATTAAAACGTTTTACTTCTATCAGAGGAAAGCCGCACACAATTTGGTCTGATAATGCCACAAACTTTGTTGGTGCAAAAAACGAATTGTCAGAACTGAAACAACTGTTCATAAGTAGAACGCACATAGACATGGTACATCGGGAGTGTCTAAATGACGGTGTTCATTGGAAATTTATTCCTCCCCGATCTCCACATTTTGGCGGCCTCTGGGAGGCAGCGGTGAAGGCGGCAAAATATCATTTTAAGCGTGTTATAGGCCTTTCAATACTTTCATTTGATGAATTGCGGACATTGGTGTACCAAGTATCGGCCATTTTAAATTCTCGACCATTATGTCCAATTTCGGAAAATCCAAATGATCTAGACGTTATCACCCCAGGTCATTTTCTAATAGGCGCACCATTAACTTCTATCATTGAACCCGATATTACTGATATAAATATATCTCGTTTAAATAGGTGGCAACAAATTTCGTTCATGCAACAAATGTTTTGGAAGAAATGGAGCACAGCGTATCTTACTCTCCTGCAAGAGCGCTCAAAATGGCGTTCTTCTTCTGCTAATATTGTCAAAGGGGACATGGTCCTTCTTAAAGATGAAAATCTTCCACCTCTTCAATGGCAACTAGGTCGGGTTATTGACATCGTACATGGGGAAGATGGAGTGGCCCGCGTTGCAGTGGTTCGAACCAGAAACAAAGAGATGAAGCGAGCTGTTGCAAGGCTAGCCATCCTACCAATCGATAAACACCAAGTTGAAACCCAGAGCCTTTCAACGGGGGGAGGATGTTCACCGCAGATCCGACCCTGCAGTTTTTAAATTGGTTTGCATTTATTTTCTTTCTTGCTTAACTTATGTAAATTTATTTAAGTTTGTAGCTACATAAGTGTGTATATATTTTAAAGCTCACTTACGGTGCATACTTTGTGACAACAACAAACTTGCGTACAAAAATATTAAATATAAATAACTTTAACTGTAACTGATGAAGTTGTTCTTGTTGCCTTGTCTTTTTAGTAATTTTAAATAAGATGTAATTATTGATTTTGGAGTTCTATTCATTCGCTTTAAATTCTTTGAATAAAACAGTTCGTTTGATTTCTAGAAAAATAGAAGGTCGTTTTATTTTTCAAGTAACATTCAAGTCTGTAAAAGAGCTTACAGATCCTAACACACCTCATTAGCGATTTTTAAGCCTATTTGAGCGGTTTTTGCACGCTTTTACGGTTTGGCATCAAATATTGGCATCACTAATGGCTTAGAAAAGTTAAAACGAGTACAATATACATCCATAGACTTTCTTTCATTTTAAAACAATCTTTTTACAAAATTATGAGCGGTATGAATTATGACAAAGAAAATAAAACATTGGTTGTGGAAACAAAGAAGTACATCAGTATCAAAGTTGCAAACAGGGCGGTATTAGCACCTTAAAAGTAAAAGTAAGGGCAAAATATGTTGCATGTTTTTCATAACTTATTCACAAAAGAACTTGAAAAATTTTCCCACAGTTGTAATTTTTGTACAAACGAACTCAAAAATGTAGAAAATATTGCATTAATGCAACATATTTCTCAGAAAAGAAATCGTCATAAAATATATTATAATGTAACATAATTGAGTGCCCCTGTAGGCTACCTGGTAGTGAGTTAATCTATCAGCGCCGGGATTGTGGGTTATCTTCCCGCTAGAGACTCTGGGTCCTGCAGACAAGCTTAGAGATTTGCGGGATTTGCTTAGGGGAATTAAAAAAAATAAATTATAATAAGTGTTAATATTCATAAAAATCAATGTTGCAAAACTAGCACTTTTGTTTTTCATTGTAGAACAATTTAGCACTTTTATTTTGTCGATTTAGCACTTTTAATTTTAATTATTCCGGCAAGCCTGGTTTTAACGTCCAATTATTCTTAATAGTGATAACAGTTAATCGTTTTTATTAACTTATAAACAAATATAGATTTCAATTTCAATATTTAACTTTCAAAATATTTTGATTTTATAACTATAAATTATAAAAGGTGTCATTAAGTTACTTTCACTATAAAAAATTTTGTGGAAACAACCCGTTTCGGATCTCATATCCCTTAAATAAAACAATATGCTAATTAAACATTTACAAGAAATCTCATTGAAAACTTTAAACTTGGTTTAAGTCACAAAGAAATCTGATATGCAAAGTAGATATTTTGGGACTTAATGAATCCATCTACTTTTGAATGCTTCGTACTTTAAGTTTTTGGTATGTTTTTTCGCTTGAGAATAATAGACACCTCATCAAAACCATTTAAAGTGATTTACAATGCCCGAAGTTTAAACCATTCTTTCTTCTTCTTCTTATCCCCCCTCTTTCAAGCCACCGCCGCCGGCAAAATTTCGTAATCGTTATCGTATTGTTTTCCCCCAAATAAGTTAAAATGTTAACACCTCTTCTGTATTACAAAGTAAAAGACGAACCTCAAAAAACTAAAGATGAATTTAAATAATAAAACAAAAGTTAACCGAATAAAACAAAAGGTGTTTTATGAGTTGTTAATTTAAATGCCTACAGATCTGTTAAATGATTTAAATTTGCATTTTATTTGTGTACATTTTTAAAATGACACATTTTTTAAAGTGTCTCAAAATTGGTAAAAAGTAATAAAATTTAAATTTAATATCAATAATCGCTTTTTTATAAAAGAACTTAGGTTTTGTTATAAAATTTAAAATGAATTTATAAATTTATTGATTAAAAATTTTTTCTTTTTTGCTAAAATTTATTTTGAAAGTAAAATGTCTCTTTTTAAAATCAAAAGGATTATAATCGCTTAGCATTTAAATTTTTTTCTTTATAGTGGTGAAGAGGAAATAGGCTTTAATTAAAGAAAATATTTATGGTATATAAAACCAGCAAGAGTGCTATATTCGGCTATGGTTCGATAAGCACAGAAAGTTATATAAATATTGTTGGTCAGTTATAAATAAATCCTTTTTGTGGCACGCCCACTTATCCAGCACCGCCCACATTTAGTCAGATGCTGTGTATTGATATCAAAGACACTTGGATCTAATTTGGATTTATAACGGGTGATTCAATTAGAGATACTTTTTTCAATAGCCTTTTTTTGACAGATCACGTGTGAGTCGTGTCATATTTTTGTTAATAATTGTTTGGCATTTCATAATGGAAAGTCTTACGCCTGAACAACGTTTACAAATCGTTCAACTTTATTACGAAAATTCACGTTCTGTGAGGAATGTGCTTCGTGCACTTCGCTCAACTTATGGTCAACATAATCGGCCTACTGAGCGTTCTATTCGCAACATCATCACCCATTTTGAGACCCAGCATTCATTATTGGATTATATTCGACCGAATAGACCACGACCAGCACGCTGTGAAGAAAATATTGCGGCCGTAGCTGAGAGTGTACACGAAGACCGTGGAGAGTGTTCGTCGTTCTAACAGAGTTCGTAATTCACCAAACGGAACTTTATTGTTAGCAGAAAGGTATTATATTTTCTATAAGTCAAGAAGATTTGAAATTTTTTTTTGGGATGATTATAGTAATGAGTATCCAAAGATTTCCAGAAATAAGATTGAACTGGTCTACGATGGAAATAAATTCAGTACCGTTTATTTCCAAGCTTATGACTCGAGACCGATTTGAAAAAATTACACGAGAATCCGTTTAACGGTCGATATTGGGGGCGGTATCAAATTAAAATGGACATTATCAAACAAGAATAAAAGGAGAGTCAGTAAGCGATGTATTGTTTGCACAAAAAACGGAATTGAAAGTCAAACAAAACACAATTTGTTACGCATGCGAAAAACCAATGTCATTTACTAAGAACAAAAATTATTTTAAAATTTACTGTAACTAAATTCGATTTTGATTGAGTTTATATGAAATACAAAGCACGTCAAAAAAAATCTTGTTAATTAAAAAATCTGCATTTCCAAAAATTACTTTGATAATACTTATGGGATCGCATAATTTTAAATAATTTTTTCATTTTTTATGTTTTTACTGATTTATACGTGATTTTTACTGACTTATACGTTTAACATTTTTATTTGGTTTAATATCTTTAGTTTTTCTAAAATCTTTATGGATGAAGTTTCCTGATGATCTGGCCTAAGCAACCAGTGAAATGCGCATAGGAATTGCTTATCCCATTAACAATAAATTTCAAGTGTTTTTATCAAGAATAAAAACTGGGAATTGAGCACGAATAACAAAACTTTTGAAATTAAAAATTTTGTATTCCCAAAAATTGAAATTACTTTTTGATAATTTGATTTTAATTAAAAATATTGTGATAATAATTAAAAAATTAATAATATTTGCAACAGTAAACAAATTAATTGTTTATTGGTTTAATTGAAAAAAAATTTACGAGAATTTTTCTGTGTATTTTCGTATTCCAAAAATGGATCGTCCGAAAGTACAAGATACATGTTTTTATTACCTACAAAAAATTAACAATCAAAATATAAAACTTAAAAATAAAAAATAAAAAACTAATAGAGGCCGGTACACAGAAAGAATGAACAACCAATTTCAATTAACATATTTGTTGGAAATTTTTACTATTTATTAAATTCCGTACTGATTTTCCGCTGCAAACAAATTGATCATAACAATTAACTTGCTGTGGAGTTTTAATTAATAGGTTTAGTTGAAATATGACCACCAGCAAAAGAGGCTATATGGAAGGATGGGCAGTATTTGAAATACATGTATTTGAAATACGTTTTTTTTCTTTTTGTATTTTAAATACATGACGTGCAAGTATTTTGTATTTAAAATACATGTCCAGCAAGTATACAATAAATAGAAGTAGTTTTTATTTTAAATACATAAAAAAATGGAAGTATTGTATTTTGTATTAAAAATACATACAGATGTGTAAGTATTTTATATTCTGTATTTTAAATACATAACCTAAAAGTATTTTGTATTTTAAATTCCGCAAACCATGTATTTTTCCCAACAATAAAAAAAAATGCCAAAAAAGGGAATATTTACAAAAAAAGTGGCAACAAAAAGGGGATTTAAGAAAAGAGGGACACCTGTTTTAAAACCAGAATGAGTTCAACAAATTATATTTTTTCGACGTATTTTATTAAATTTATTTAAATTTCAAGTAATATTTTATAATTGGTAAAAAACATAACAGAAAACATTATGTTATAATACTAGTCAGCAAAAATCAAAACAATTCGGGAGCAATAACTTTAATGTGGTTTTAATTTACTTTAACGTGCCGAATCCAAATCTGTTCACAGATTTGTAGGCTACCAACAGACACGGAGGTTTAATTTCAAATTGGAAATGATTTGAAATCAAACGTTTTCTCAAACGACAAAAGTTTGATAATGATTTGAAAATCATAGCGTTCTCAACAAAAAGGTGAAATTATTTTCAAATTGAAAAATGCCTTTATTTTCAACTTGCTTTCAAACGTAATTCTCAAATGTTTTTCAAATGTGGATTAAAATGCAATGTGGAATATAAATATAACTATTTAATTTTTTTAATTTAAATTTATTATTTATTTAAATAAGCTTTGAGATAAACATTCGGTACCATAGCTAAAAGATGAAATTATATTCTTTCCGTCCTCTAATTCTTGGAAAGACAAAATACTTGGCTCCCTTTTATTTTGAGGATTGTAGCACCGCGATCGTTCAACAAACTTTCTTCACTTTCCCGTTTTATTAGTTTTCTTTTTTTTTCGTATTTTTAATCATTTTAATTTCCCACAAATAATTTTTATTTTTCACAAGAAATAAACTGTTCACTTTATATTAAAATTTATTTTTAATAGAAAAACACGTGTAACCACACAGCTCGTTAGGTTTCCCAAAAATTCTTATAAGTATATAGTTTATAAAAAAAATGCTCAGGAAAAAAAATGTGCCAACAAATGACCTGCTTACAATGAGCCAATTAAGGCCAAAAGTAGGCGAATCACTAAGATGTAAATACCCGAAAAGCAAAGGTTACTCAACAATTATTTGTAACAAATGAGGGGTTAATTTGTGCCTCAATAAGAATAATAATTGTTTTATGAATTATCATCTGGAATAAAAATTATACAAAGCTATTTTGATTTTTATTTATTTAGTACTGAGCTTGACAGACGAATGAAAATTTTGCCTTAAAAGAGATTTCAAACTTATTTTTTTTTTATGAATACGGCTGTTAAGTAGTACCTTATATTTATAATTAAACATTTTAAAATATTTTTTTCTTTATCTAGAGCATAAATTACATCTCTATGATTTTTTTCACAAAAAAAGAAAAAATCATGCAAATAATCCTTCTTTCGTTTGCGTTGGCATCTGACATTTTCAGTGATGCCATATGATGCGTTTATGAAGGTGAAGGAATCATTTCGAACAGGCTCATCTTCCGATAGGTGGATGACTTTTTCGATACCTTTTAGTTGATTCTCCATTATATTAATGGACGATTTAGAGTCTTTTTGGGTCCTTAGCCAATTAAAGGTTCAGCTTGACTGTAAGAAAAATAGTTTTAAGACTTCACAAACTTTTTTCGATATTTCAATTTGGAGCAAAGCATAAATTTTTATTTCCAATAACACTGCAGAGTAAAGAATTCTTGAAAAATTGCTTAGTCTTAGTAATTCTTTAATTTTACTTTCTACAAAAATTATGCCAAATTTACAACAGCAACCCAGCGCCAATTTCCCTTTGCAGCATCATTTAATTTTAAAGTTTGTTAAAAAAAGAAGGAAACTTAATGGTTTAATAATTCCATTGTATCTTCTAAGTCATTTGTGGTGTATTACAATTTTCACAACAAATAAATGCTATCATTACTACATGACACTCCATGCACACAACATGAGTAGACGACGATACAGCGATGACGAGTAAATTTACCTTACGGCTTTTCTTTTTCCAACTTTCCTGCAATAAACCTCTCAAGACTTCCTCGGACAGGTTGGTTTGGACGGTTGCCTCATTTGGCTTGATGGATGTTGAACAGATCTGAGATGTGTGTAATATTTGGGCTCTAGTATGAATATTGGTTGGAAGATGTGTGGGGAAAGGATTGTTTTTTTATTTGTTTCGTTTATGTTTTCACATGTTCCATTATTATGGAGTTATTATGATCAATAAGACAAGTTAAATGCTGCAATTAAGTCAATTCGCTGAATCCGTTTTAAACACATTCAAGCAAAAAAAATAAAAAAAACAGACAAAATAAACATCAGCTTCAGTCGAGTTGGTCGATTTAACAGCGCCAGCGCATTCAACTCTTTATGGGTATTGTTGTTGTTGTTATTCGGTATGTAAAACCACAGTCATATGAGATTCCAGAAACTATCAGACTGACTCACTTTAATTTAACTTTTTTTTTTTTAACAAAAATTTAAATTCAGTTAACGTTAGACTCTAGTTCGGGCAGAGAGGTAAAAAGAGAATGAATCAGCGTTGCCGCTTTGTTAACTTTTAACCAAATTTGGCGACTTTTTCTGCAATGTATACTTGTGTTCTTTTTGTACCATTTATCGAAGTTAAAAGGGTAAATATAATTTTGTCATACCGTTTGTATTTTCTGGCTTATTATGAGCAGCGAAGTTAGTTTAGCGATGTTCGTCTGTCCATCTGTATGTTGAATTCAGTCAGTAAATGGCTGAGATATAAGCTGAGATATAAGCGAACCCTCGACTGCCTTTAATTTTTTTCATAAAATCCCATGTTGTTGGGGTTTTTTTACACCGTCACCGAAAGTAACAAGGTATATAAAGCTAAAGTGCACAATATAAATACTTTTTTTCTAAGTTCTTTGAACAGAAGTGGTAAAAAAAAATTTTAATTTCCTTGCAAACATGCGGTTGGTTGAGAAATCAAGAGCTTCTTATTAAAACGATTCTACTTTCCTTTAGTCCAGCTAAAAGCATCTGTATAAAAAAGATCTACTGCACAATTAAGATAAATTTAGCACGTTGATAATTTATTAAAGAACAAAGGCTTAAAAGGTTTTACTTGTAAGAGCTCTTTATATAGAAACTGTGAAAGTTTTAGCTTATAAAATTTCTAAAATTTACTTTATACTGGAGATGCTTCGTTCACTAAAAATATCAAGAAATAGCATATTGGTATTTCCATACCAGCGGTAATATACTGTCAACCTTTCATAAACATCGGTCCAGCGGCTTCGGCGCCTACACTAAAAAATTGTCTGCACAGATCGAATGGATTTAAGCATTGATCTAAGAAAAAATTGCAATAAAATTCAAACTATTTAACGCTTCATTGGATTAATGAAGAATGTTTCAGCAGGCCCTAGTTAATGAAATGATTCATAAACTCGATGAAAATGTTGCATTAATTTAATGCAAGAAATTTTATTAAGCCCGTGGCTATTTTTCATCACATTAATTAGGGATTTCATTGACATAATGCTAAAAAGGCCAATGATTAAAGACTTTTTTTTCATTAGCTTAAAGAAAAGGTTTTTAAAGAAAAGGTTTTCAGATAGGCGAACGTTGCTGTACCCGTAATGTACCGCACCGTACTATAAACAAGGTGGTACATAAAACAAAACACACAGTGATAGGAATCAAAAATATTTAAATGGTGACCGCTGTGCAGAAAAAGTACCAAGAGATTTAAATGGTATTAAAACAGTATTTTGTGTATGTAGAACAACGTAAATAATTTAATATTTATATTATAGATTCACAATAAACAAATTTGTATTGTAGCATATATATTTTTAGCAAACATTTATTGTAAATGTGCATACACCAAACAAGGTTTTGATACCATTTAAAGCCTTTAATATGTTTCACATTTCCATTGCATGTGTATATGCATTTGTTTTTTTATGCATCTAAACATATGACATATAACGCGGCTCCCTGATTTTGCCGATCGCAGGTTTTAATTAAAACAATTAAAAGAAAAAGAATGTGAGGATTATATGCTGTTGTTTCTTTTTCTTTCTCGTTAATATACAAACATAAAATATTTTTTTCGAAAATTTTCATGTTTATTGCCAAAAATTAAATTAAAACTACGTTCTAACAAAAGTTCTAGGAAGAAAATTTTCTAGTTACAAGTATTTTGTAGTTAGAGAACTTTATTCTGTTTTAATTGATTAATTGATATTTTCCATTGTAAATATGAAGTTACAAAAGTTATCCTTTTTTTCTCAATAATTTTAAAATAATTGAATATTTTAATTAATAGTTCATTTAAGTTTTAAAAAATCTATTAAAATAACGTATTACTAGTTCGATTTTTCTTTAAAAACAGTTTCATTAATCCAATGAAAAATTTTAACGAAATTACGAAACTCAATTTCAACAAATAGAATCTGGGAATTTATTTCTCGTGTTGAGTAACATTTATTATACAAACGAAAAATTCTGATACTGCATAGAAAATATTCCTGGAAAATATTGAAGAATAAGACTATTAAAGTATAAAAGCTTTTGAGGATTGTAATTTGGCTTAGAATGCACATTTCGTAATGTTTTTGAAATTGTTTCATTATACAGTCAAATCCCGATAATTCGTACCCCGATAAATCGTAATTCCCGATAATTCGTAATAAACTGTCGGTCCCTTGAAAAAATCTCGTTAATTCGTAAAATTTCCATACGTTTTGGTCCCCTCGCTAATTCGTAATTTTTTTTTTCAAATAAAATCTTCTTAACTATTGTTTTTGCGTGGGTTTTTGCTTCTGCTTGTGTGTGCGTTTTCAAATAAATAAACATCTAAAAAAAATAATTTTTATATATTTTATTTTTAACAATTGTTTTCAAAGTTTTTTTTATCGTTTTAGTAAATAAATTGAAAACCCCCGATAATTCGTATTTATTTTAGTTTAACCCCGTTAAATCGAAACCCCGCTAAATCGAAAACCCCTAAATTTCGTAAAAAATGGCCGGTCCCTTGCGATTACGAATTATCGGGATTCTACTGTATTTCTAAAATGTCCTTACCGTAATGAAATTCTTGATTGGATTAAATAAGTTTAATCAAATTGATTCATTCGATTTATTAAGCATAATTCTTTTAGTGTATAAGGTACAAATAAACATAGTTTCTTCTTTATAAAATATAAAATAATCTTAGCTAATTTTGTCGCTTTTGGTTACAAATTTTCTTTGGTAATGGCAACACTGGAATGAGCGATAAATTCTTAAGCGACCCATTGAGATGGGTAAAGAGTTGTAGAGTTGGTTGATTTGCTTGATTTGCCTTTGGGCTATTTTGCGTAATTGCGCTTAATTTTCCTGTGAGATCATTTAATTTTACGAGCAGGCACAATTGATTATAATGGAGGCCATCATACTTTTACAACATGCTAAATGCACGCATAAACGACAGTGATGATGGAGATCTGGGTAAGAGCTCAACCTCTTTCCTCTCCCTACCCCTGACCATAGTTTATTGTTAACGTTATGCTAGGGAGGTGGATTTGTTTCTGGTGCTACTATTATATCTGTTGTTGTTGTTTGATTGCTGACGATGACGATCTGCGTTGCTGTTGTTTGCTGATTGTGATACTGATGTTGATGTTAATCGAATTTGATGTCGTTATTGGCAAATTTATCTACATTCATATTCAAACATACAATCACTTACTCATTAAATCCCATCTCAAACGTTTTGTGTGTAGCATCATCAGTCAGTGTGTTCTAAAAGAAATTTCATTTAAACTTGAAACTGTTCGTTGTTTCGTAGCAAAAGCAAGCTGTAGAAAATTAAGCAGAAACTAGAGAGATAAATACACTTTACTCTGCATAAATTGTATGTTTGGTTAGACTACATCGTACATAGTTGTATCAGCTATTAAGCGAATCTAGGTATGTGCATATGTATTTCAAACTGTAATTATAGGGTTCTCAAGGATAAGAGAGTTTCAATTTAGAGATGTTTAACTCAACACCAAGGCGAATTCAACTTCAGGTGGTGTCGGAACTCGAAATGTCAACCATTCTTAATAAAACACTAAAAAATCACAACTCTCAACATCAGATGGCGTTTCGACACTACCTGTAGTTCAATTCGCCTTGCTCAACACTTTTCATTAAAAGTAGAGGAAAGCAGACTTGCTAGAAATTAAAAGTGCTAAATCGACAAAAAAATAAGTGCTAACCGATTTTTTTACAATTTATTATCCGATATGTTTAAAGTGTGGCAACAAATGTAGTCTAATTTTCTTATAACTTCACATAACAGTTCTGGGGGCAATTTTCTATTCGAAAGCAATTTTATTTCTCATTCTTTCTGACCATACTGAACGGATCGAAAATATTTGTTTAGTGTTTTAAACCATTTATTTTAGTTTTTATAACACTGAAAAAATAATTACGATTCGTTCAATATCGACTGAAATAACATTGCTTTCGATTCTAAAAAGTATTCGACCACGACAGCCATAATTTTACCCCTGTTTTCATTCTAGGTCTCAGTTTACTCAAGGCGAATTGACTGCAAGGTGGGGTCAAGTCAAGTCGGTGGTGGACTTTTCAAAGTTTGAATACACTCTAGTTTTTTATGTAAGAAAAACGTTTTTTTACAAGCAATATTTTTGACAATCCGACCAGTGTTGCTGTAGAGTTGAATTTTTCTTGATACACTTAAAGAATTGATAATTTACTTGAATCGATTATGTGAGTTTTTAAATAGTTTTGGGATCTAAAATAAGTGCTTAAAATTTAAAATAATTATAAAAATGTGCTAAACTAGCTTGTTTTAAAATTCTTAGCGCTAAATCAGAAAAAAATTTGTGCTAAGTCTAGCACTAAAAGTGCTAAGCTGGCAATCCTGGTTACACGATCAAGTTTTAAAGGCCAAAATACATTGAGCAAAATACTCATCAAGCACCACAATGCTTGTTTTAGTGAAAATGTGTTTGTATGTGTGACACCGACAACGCTTGATGAAAAATCAAAAAATTTAGATATGACGGCGAATATTACGTCCAGCACATGTACACGTTGAATTCGCCGGCTGGACAAGCATTTGACAAGTGTATTTGGCCCTTAATAACTCACACTTTTTTACCAATACACTTATACTTTTAAAAATTGAAACGAAATTGCCTTTAAAATTCCCTTTCGAGTGACCTTTTCTATTTACGTTTGAGAAAACAGCTGATATCAAGCAAATTTTTCGTTTGTCTTTATAAATTGTTTTCTTGATAGGGGCAGTGGTGTTAACGGTACGGTAATTACCCTTTTTTAAGTTAATTTTGGGCCGCAAAAGGTAGCAAGGTAATTTTATTTTAAATACGGTAGTTTGGATTTTTGTGATACATATCCTTACACAGGTATATAGGTTTTATAATTTTAACTTTTGAGAGGTGATTTTCAATTTTAAAATAGTTAACTGTTATAACGAAAAATTAAAAACATTAATTACGTTTCTGCAAATGTTTTTGTAACACCGATGTATTCAAAATAAGAAAAATTAAAGTGTACTCTTGTATTGTATTAATTTTATATTTTTTATTGGTTTGTTTAAAAATATACAAAACTATAGTTCTAGAATTTTTTTTAAGTACGGATCAGGGATTAAATATGGCTAAAGTTAAATGTTTGGCACTTGAATAATCCGTAGTTGAATCAAGCATTCTGTACTTAATTTAAGAAAATCCGTACTTACCGTACTATTGACACCGCTTTGCCTTGTTCTGAGTACGGATGGATTGATTTTTTCTTGTGACTGTAACACTATAATTAAATAAATTAAACAAAATATTATTTTTTTAATGTTGTTAATATGGGCGCTAGGCGCATTAAAAAAATACTTTGAGTTAAATGAATATGGATATCGATGGCTTAATATTAAAAAGGCCTTTCTCGATTTTTTTTTTTTTTTGTTTACAGGGGAAGAAAAAAAATTAATAAAACCCTTAAAATTTTGGATAAAAAAAAGATATAATGCAATGTTCAATTAAAATTTCCAACAAATGTTGTACTACAGCCCCTTAAAAATTTTAAATCAAGATACATGTTGCATTAGCTACCATTTACATAGAAACAGCATAGTAATGTTTTGATTAAAAATCTTTGCGTACGGTAATTTCTCCTCAAAAACGGTCATTTTTAGAGCTCCGTACGGTGATGAAAAAATAAAAGTTAACATCACTGGATAGGGGTGCCAGAAGCAGGTTTTAAGCAGTACATGTAATAATTTGTTCAATTGTACTGAAGTGTGAAGATGGAACGTAATCGGTGAGAAAACTTTGTAAATGCATATTTTATTATTGTTGCATTTCTTTGTTTTTTTTTTAATTATAATAGTCTGCGTTTATACGACTCATGGTTTATTGACATGATTGTTCCTTTTTCTTCTTTGAACATGAATTGGCGTTCAAATGATTCATGTCATGTTGACGACATGTTTTTTATTTTGTATATTCGTGCGTATGCATGTGTGCTTTTTTGATATTCAAAACAAAAACAAAATTAAACAAAGAATGAAAAAGCAAAGCGTACTGACAGTACATGCATCTGTATACTCGTTTCTCTCCCCTTCGTCCCTTTCCCCTATAAAGTAGCAATCATTTCATTAAAACATGAGCCGTTTGAACACAGACATATTTGTAAAAGCTAACCCGTAGCAAAAAACTATGTGAACAAAATTATTACATGTGATTTTAGTAGATGTATTTGATGACGTACTACATGTAGTACGTTCGGCATAAGTGTACAAAAATGGTGAAAACAAAAAATAATTTTTTTTTTATATATAACATTTAATGAGATAATAATTGCCTTAGAGAAAAGTGATGAAGAGTGTCTGCAAAATTCTTACGACATCTCAATTGTGCCCACTCAAGGTGCGAAAAACTACGTCACAGATGAAGATTCTAGAGAAGAAGATCAAGTGATTTTTGAAAACTTACCATCCCTTTTATTCAATGTTGAGGCTGAACTTTTTCGAAATTCTTATTCTACTGATATGGATAGTGAAGACGATGTTGCGTTATTGCAACAGTCCAAGAAACGTAAAACTATTAAGTTGTCAGTAAAATGGGTAAAGTGCGATCTGGATGGAACAAAGCCTACCGTTACAGCATGTGAACAGCAAATTTGAATTGTTCGAAAAAATTTTTGAATGTGACTTGCTGCAATTTATTACGCAATACTCAAATGAAAATATAACTCCAGATGAAATCAGGTGCTTTATTGGAATTTTGTTACTGAGTGGCTACAATACTGTTTTGAGACGCCTTATGTAATGGCAAAACATCATTCTTTCGGGTCGAACGCAAGGTCATAATAAAAACAGTCTGGATAAAACAGACAAAAAATGCTCCGAAAACTACACATCATTCAGTGGACGAGCATGGTTCAATACTTTGGTAGTCATTGAAAAAAAAACTATTTTTTTTTGTTTTTTAAAAATTCATTAAAAATAAAAACGCGACAAAAATCAAAGTTTTGGTCTAAAAAAATTTAGCTTAACATAATTTCAAATGAAATGAGGTTTGTTTCATTGTAATCGGCGAACAACTTTTGCTTTTCACAATTTACTGAGAAAACTGAATATAGATT
The DNA here is from genome assembly GCA_949318255.1 of Pollenia labialis. NCBI lineage: Eukaryota > Metazoa > Arthropoda > Insecta > Diptera > Polleniidae > Pollenia > Pollenia labialis. The sequence goes on from OX439139.1 coordinate 208,394,075, forward strand.
TTCAAAAAAAAAAAAAATTTTAGGTTCATCAGAGAAGATCGAAGTTTGAGAAAATTCTTAATTTTTGGCAAAAATTTTAAAAATTAATTTATAAATATATATATATATATATACTTTAATAAATATTTACTTCTTTATTCATAACAAATGTTTTTTGCTAATGTCTTTTTGACATAAATTGCATAAACATATCGTCAACAAAAAAGCAGAACGGCCTTACTAACATAAATATCAATATTGATTATTGTACTTGTAATACATATTCAACCGTATTTATAACAAAAAGTTAGCCGCAGTTTGTACACTACGTACAACGAGATGTTAACTAGAATGCCGAATAAGCCTAGCAGCTTGTAAGAACAGAGTTCATTCATAAGAGCCTGTTTACATGAAGAGCCATGCCCCTGCGACATGCCCCATGCTTCTTGTCATGTTATGTATGAAGAATTAGTCAATTGAACGTCAAAAAGTCGCTTTGTTGCTGCAACAAAATCCCTTCATGTAAACGCAAGCAGATTTAAGAAGGGACACCAAAAGAGAACGCAGGCAGTGTCGCAGCGACATGACCCTCCATGTAAACTGGCTCTAACAAACTTTTGTCCATTTGCTAATTTTTACTAAATCAACTCTAAATTTTATTGATGCCACATTATATTACTCAAAAATGCAACACGTTTGTATTAATCATCGCTGGTTTTTCACATTTTTTTTCCACCACATATAACAATTTTAAAAAGTTTTTAAAATTAAAATAAAAAAGAAGATAAAAAAATAAAATAAAACAGTAATTTAATAAAAAACCAACGAAATTGTTTAACATTAAACAGTTGTTTTTCACAAGTTGGCAAACGTTTGGCAGCTCGTTAACAAGAGTTTAGCAAATCGTTGGTAAGTGGATTATAAATAAACTTTGTGCTAACTTCATGCCAAATTTTCATTATAAATACGGCTGATTGGTTTTGCGTTCAAATACCACAAATGGCTTTGTATTTTTTGAATAGCAACTCGCGACAAGTCTTTGTCAATACTTTTGAAAAAGTGTGCGTTTTGCATGAAAACCAAGCTTCGAAATATATTGTTACTATAAAAATTCTAATTTTTCGCAAGTTATTTTTTTCTTGATTCAGCCATTTAAACTTTTCGCGAAACAAAAACATTTTTAGGCTGTAAAGAGCTTTTTACATCCACCTTGTGTGGTGAACTGCACCCGGTGCTCGAAACATTACGGTATTGCGGTTTTTAAAGTTTCCCCTAAAAATATTAAAGTGAGTTCTACAAGTTCCTTATAATCGTGTTTGGCTATTATGCTGTGAGCATTGTCTGAACTAAACTTACAACGCGACTGCTGGAATTTAAAAAAAGGCCGGAATTCTGTTTTGTCTTCAATCCCAGAACGAAAGTTTTGTAAATTAAATTTTGGACATGCAGTCTTAAATTTTTCGAAAATGGCCACAAATCGGATAACTTTTTTTTTACAAATTTCTCTTCAAAAATAATTTCATAAATATGATGTGGGTACATATGTATCTATGATGATGTGTCTAACCATAGAAGGGATTTTTCTAAAAAAAATTCACTGATAGCACAGGTGACATTTATACGACCGGTATGTTTTGATTAGTTTGTATCCAACTATTGGAGGGCGTGAGACATAATCCAAACTGATTCGTCTAAATTTTTTTAGGATAGTTTTTCCTAAATACCCAACAATTTGGGGTATGAGAGTATGAAGAAAACAGGAAAAAAAATTATTGAGCGTGGAACTGCAGTGTAAGAGTACATCAAAACAATGGGACATTGTTCAACCATCAAGCAGACCTGGGAGTTCTCAATTACAATTTTTATCGGATATTTTGTCTGATGAAATGGAATTTTTATTGTTAAGGAAATTAAAATGATTTTCAATTACTTGTATATATTAATTTTAAATTTAAAAAAAACATTTTGCGAGACAATAATATGTAATAGGATAATTTTTAATTTATGTTATACATATATGCCACTTTTTATATTTTTCTGGTTTATTGGTCCCTAAGGGCTTAAAAACTCATGTAAATAAATAAATAAATAAATAAGACTGTAAAGCATTTTTGCCAATTCAACAATTTAAGTTATATTTTTTATTTTTTTTGCAATATTAGTTTTCATGGATGGGTTAAATATGGACACAGGCGTTGGTTAAGGAATAATTTCTGATAGTCCTGAACTCTCTTGCCAACACTTGTTATTCAACATTTTTGATAGCAACAAGTTTGAGTTCAAAAATTTTAAAATTATTAAATGCAATCGTTATTGGAAGTATTTCAAATGTCGTTGAGATCCCAAGTCTTCAGAAAAATATGAACTAAGAGGCACTCGAAATTGGTTTGACTCTACAAAAATATTAAGAAAGAACCCTCACATAATAAACAAGATATAAGCGGAGTTCAGTGTTTGGTGAAAATGGTCTTGCGAAAGAGCAAATGTCAAATATTGTTGCTCTTTTATGGAATTTAACTCTTTTATTTTATTGTTGGATTTAGCAAAAGAGCTACGATGTTTCCTAGGCGAATTCAACTACCAAACCGAAACAACAGAGGTATTTTGCCTGCAATTTCTGTGGGACTTTTCTTATCACGGACTTTTGCGACTTTTTTAAATTTTACCATTTTTTTTGTAAAGTTTCTCACAAAAAACATTTAATTTGCAGTAAATTATAAATTTTCTTATTTTTTATATCAAAAAAAAAACGACAAAACAAATTCGGTAAAAATTACAAAGCAATTCACAGATTATTGTCGCTTTGGCAACAGTTTTATTACTTTTTTTTAACGTTGTCATGATACAAAACAGCGTTTTAAAATAAAAAATTGTGGTGTTTCAAGCAGTGTTCGAAAATAAACAGTACATAACTTAGCGTTCGGCTTACACACCCAAGCACGACATCTATTTTTTTTTTTTGTGATTGTGTAGGCGAACACAACCCTTATAAGTAGCATTATATATTGTTCTGTTCTTCGTTAAAAAACAGAAAAATTGTAGTGATACTGTAGACAAAGTTTATATTTTAATGTTCTATAATGTTTCTTTTTTACATTTATAAAGAAAAATGAACAAACAAACAATTTTAGCAACGACCGCACCACGAACAGCTTGTGTGAGTATTGTTTATATATTTTGTTTGTGTATAATTATTTTGCTGGCTTTTTGTTTTTTTTCGTATGTGTCTTTTGTTTTTGTACAAAATATTTGGTTTTTTTTTGACAGCCAAAATGGACGAACATTAATGAGCCGAACCGCACACAATGAAGTTTGTGGATTTAAAAAAACCGATCGGAATTGAATGTTCTTATCTTTTGTTAAGTTTGATAAAAAAAAAAGTATTATTTTTGTGTTCGAAAGATGACTAACAGGGAAACGTTATTTTTTTAATGATATTCTACACAAACATTATTAGCGTTTGTGTATTCCACAAATCTACCGAACCGAACACTAAGGAGTGATATTTAGTGTTTATTTTCGAACACTGGTTTGAAGTGCTCATTTAACAAAATTATTTTTAGCCGCCGAGTCAATGAATGCAGGTTCTTTCAAGAATTGTTATCTTTGGTGATACCATTCGGAAGAGTGGGAACTGCAGTGTAAATGGCTCTTTCAAGACATTGAGTCAAAGCGGTCTTTTGCAGTGTTTAGTAAACAAGAACAGTAATCTTCAGCGTCATGGAGAAACACATTAATTGACTCTTTTGTTTTGCTATGCTTTTTATTAATAAACAAGTTAGAGTGCTATATTCGGCTGTGCCGAATCTTATATGCCCTTCACCATTGTGCGAGCAGAATACAGAGCAACTAGACAAAAACTAAATAATTTTTACATATATGTACATACATACATATTCACAATTCTAAAAACTTAATTATAAATTAAATTTAAAAATCTAAAACTGGTAAATATTTTTTTACAATCGTTTTTAGAACATAAAAATTAAAAAAAAAAATTCCCTTTGAAAAACCAAGATTTTAACCATTTGAATTCGCCTTGATTAAACACATTAAAATAAACTCCACCACTCATATAAAGGGTATAAAAAACAACAAAAAAAACACATTACCAACACTGCATTATCATATCCGTACAAACCAAATTGTATGGTATGTTTATGTCATTTTGGTAATACATTTTTGGTAATTATTTGCGAGTTTTCTGGGATAGTTCTCTTTAAAATAAGGTATAGTCCATCATTCCCGGTCCCCTGGTTGGTCCACATTCGTAAAAAAAGACAAAAAACACCATTCATCTTGTGTATTTCCACACACACATTGTCGTCTAGCTATTCTTGTATTCCAGACTATTCTTGTATGTCGCTTCTAATTGGATCTTTAAAAATTTAGGTAGTCGTGGTTTTTTACTCATATCTCAGCCATTTGTGAACCGATCTTTTTGAATTTCAATAGCAAACAATTCCGGACCATATGTGACATAAATGTACAATAACCTGGCCCCCATCATATATGGGGTGTTCGGAAAACCCATTTCAACAGACAGACGGACATCGTTAAATCAACTTCACTTTTCATAACGACCCAGAATATATATACTTTATAGGGTCTAACATCGATATTATAGAAATTACAAACGGAATGACAATCCTCTATATACCCTATTCACCACCTGTGGTGAAGGGTATAAAAACGTTAAAAAAAATATGTGCCACCTTTATTTTCCTGAACGACTATTTTCTATGTTTTTATTTTTATAAAACCACCTTTTGTGCGACTTTTAAAACCCTGATTTGCTCTTTCGCAAAACTATTAGCAGCAAACTCAGAATTCCGCCATAATTTCTCCCGAAGCTTTAAAAAGCTCTTGAGAAAAGTGCGTTTTACTATCGGAAACTCTAAATACTTTTAAAAAATATCATCGCATCGTATCGTACTCATATATAAGAGCAATGTTGCTGTAGTTGTTGTTTACTTTTGAAACACTACTTATCAATTCCAGGCATACATGCATCAACATAAATTTATGTTTATATGTCTGTTTGTCTGTCCGTCCGCCCGTCCGTCCTTCCACACGTCTGTATGTCTATATGTCTGTTAGTTTGGTGTATAAATACCATATCCATCCACATCATTTGCAACGATTTGCAGTTATTTGTGAACTACCTGAGAAGCCAATTATGTGCACACGATTAAAAGTTTTTTCTCTCTCAAAAACAAAGAAGCACATACGCACAAACACATGTGGCAAGTTTGCTTTTATTGGTAGTAATATGAATTCGTAAATAAGTGAATGAGAATGGTGTAACCCAACAAACCAAAAATTATTGCTAAAATACAGCACTTTTTATTTGATTTTTTTTTTTTTAATTTCTTTTTAAGGATTTTGATTTGAGTTTTTTTTTTTTGTTTTTTTGTATGAAAATCATCTTAACAATTTAATATTGACGATGAAATTTCAATAGTTTTTGAAAAGACATGAAAAATGGCCACTAAAGGCCTTTAGGCAGGTTGAGTGGATACAACACATCAATATAAATGTAATAAATTTTTTAAGTTTTGCTTAGACTCTTATCCTGGTATTGCCTGATTGTTCCACTAAATTATAACATCATGGTCTATAAAGAAAAATTAATAAGCCCTAATTGATCATTAGCTGAGAGAGGCAATTTTCAAATCACTATTATAACCAACTAAGGAAATTGTGTGTCAGTCAAATGTGTCTGAGTGTGTGTGTGTGTGTGCGTTTTTAAAGAGTTTTGTTTGTGTATATGGGCGAGTATTATTGTTGTTGTTGGTTTTACAATTTTTTAGTATTTTCATTTTCAAAATTTTTGTGATTAAACAGCTCATAAAAAGTTAAAATTAATTGCTTGCACAAATTGTGGTCATTATGGCGTTGACCACAAGCTGTGTAAACATTTGCACAAACAACAAAAACAATAACCTAAAGAGCCAAATAGCAACAACAAACCAAAACCACAGATTGCTAAAGAAACTTATAAGAAATGGGTCGTACTCAAAATGTGATGTATATGAATGGAAGTTTGGATAAGAGTGGAGTATACGCTTTGGGGTTATTATAAGTTGTTGTTCTTGTTGGTTTTTTGTGGGCTGTTTGGGTTCCAAAAATCGCTTCTTAAAGGGTGTGAACAACAAAATAATGCAATTAAGTTACGATATCTATTTTTCCAGTTTTACTTGTGAGTACCAAAATTTATGATGATCTTTAAACCGGAGAAAGTAGTTGTTCAACATTCTATGTTCGGCTGAGCCGAATCTTTAATGCCCTCCACCGACAGTTAAAATATTTCAGGAGTGGGTTCTATATGTTATCCATTTATTATTAATTTATCTTTATAAAAACAGACATCAGCATTAAAATTGGTTGCGGTTCAGACCTATTCAAAATTCTGGACCGACAATAAGAAAGTTGTATGCTTTTTTTTAGCAATTTTAACTAGAGTTGAGTAAAAGATCGTGATTCGTAGCTGGTAAAGCCGAACTTCAGGAGAAGAATTTGTATTGGAGCCAATCATCCCAAAACTCTTCAGGGTGATTTCTGGTATTAAAAAACATACATTTCAATACAGCGGTGAAATTAATTTTAGCGTTTACAGTGAAGGTAAATTATGCACCGTATATCACAAAATTCATAACATTTTCTGGCCATATGAAAGTTGGTAGAAATTTTACCACAATAAATATATCTGCTACGGTTTTAGGCGTATTTTATTAATTAATCAGAGCGGGCTTTATATGGAGCCTATAGTAAATTATGGACCGATCATCACGAAATTTATTACTGTGATTTTTAGCCCTATAAAGCAGTGAACGCATTTTTAATTATGGTTTTAGCCGTAATAAACTGTTTTCCGGGAGTAGGGTTTAGATGGCGTGATTTCATTTATGTAAGTTTTTGTAACAAAATTATCATATTTTAGGGTGGTGGTTCCACATTTTGATTTATAGCTCTGATCCTACTGAACCGATTTTACTGGATTTTAATGCCAAACTGCTTAGGATAACTACAAGCAATTTCACATCAAGTTTGTTTATATCTTTTGAGTTTTTCAAAAGTGAGCGTGTTTTCAACAGGTGAACAGACAGACATGGCTAAATCGACTTCGAGTTGCTCAAGATGAATAATAAATGAGTTTCACACGTAATGACAAACTTAGTATACCCTCTTCACAACTAATTCTGGTGGAGGATATAAAAAGTTCAAGTACCGTGAAAACTTAAAGTATTCTCTTAATGTGTGCAAAATTTTTACATCGATTGGCAGTTAACATGTTGCTTGGTATTCGTTTATCATTAGGAAGTTTTTCATATGACATATAAATTTCGAAAGAAGCTGTGAATCTGGGTTGCCGTTGAAAATTTCGAAAAAATGTCATAAAAAGGGTATTTAAGAAAAAAAGGGTATTTTAAAGTTAAATAGGGTCTAGTTTATTAGTACGTATTAATTAAATACATTAGACTAAAATAAAAGTAATTATACATACTTGAATTATAGATCAACGTTAAAACTTAGAAACAATTCACAGGTACATTTCAGTATTAGTCATATCATCAAAAACCTTTGATAATGTCTATCACTTTCTAGAAATACTTATTCTATATTTTGAAATTAATTCTTCTCTTGGAGTCCTTTCTTCCAGCTCCGGTTCGAGCAAATTGAGAGAGAAAAGCATGGACTCACAAGTTTCTATTTTAAGTTTGTTTTTAAATAGTGTCCGTGTGCACTATGACACTGGACATTATGACATGCTACTAATTTTTATATGTATGATCACAAAAACCATGAGAACTTTCGTAAGCAACATGGAAGCTTGTTTTTATTTTCAAAAAGGATCAAAAAGTGGCATAAATTTTGTTTAAATTATACAAAAGAATAAATTAAAAAAAGGGTCACAAGAAGTGTCATTGGCATGGAAAAGGGCCAAAAGTTTTACTTTAGTGTCGCAACGGCAACGCTGCTGTCAATGGCTTTCTAATCAAACTTTGATCAAAATCAGTGCTGCTTAATAGGGAACCGATCATGAAGCTTTCTTTATTCATGTATCTGAGAGTTAGTGATATTAAGAAAAATAATCTCTCTAAATTAAAGACTTTCAAATTTGTTTCAATGTAAGTTTAACTGAGCTACCTAAACAAGGGCGGCAAGCGTTTTTTTAAACATAAAAATTCTATTGCCAATAAATTTTCAATAAAATTAAACGACCAAGCGATCTATCAAATAAGATTTTCCAGCCGGGTGGTGTTGAATTCGCGTCCTAAAGGTTTGTTTCGTATAAACTGTGTGAAAATTAAAAATTTTGACATAAAACAGACGCTTGCCGCTCTAATTTAGGTAGCTCAGTAACTCAACTAATTTTCAAAGTGTCAAAAAAAGCTTTCGAATGTTTGAAATATTATTTCTTCCTTTATTTTATTGACAATGGAAAGAAACATAACGCATTTTGCCTTCGTAAACGCTTGCAGAAAATGAAAACGAAGCATTTTATACACAGTGGAATGTGGATTTTGTTCCATTGTACGAGCATTTAAAATTAAATCACTTAAGCTTCGATATTGTTGCAGATAAAACTTTGAATGCTTATAATTCTTATTCGCTTTACAGTTTTATTTGTATAATATTTTTAGCTTACGTCTTTGGAAAAAGGTTTCCTGACGATCTGGCCTAAGCAACCAGTGATATGCGCATAGAAACTAGCATTCCTTCAACAATAAATGTCAGTGTTTTTATCAAGAATAAAAATTGGGAATTAAGCAAGACATACAGAAATCTTATTTATATTTAACTACTTTCTGTTAAAGTAAGTAACGTATACTCGTTTTGACCAAACATAGCAGCAATCCCTATTTTATTGTGCCTACCCTTTAAAAGCCTTATTAGTTTAACTGGCCGTCCGTCTGTCTATACAGATATATATAAAATATCTTTTTTTGTGGCCAATATTGTGTTGACTGGTAATTTTGTTGAACTTATTTGATTGCAAACGCCAGACATTTGGGCGTTGCGTGGCTGTAAATTCATTTGTTAAACGATGTGCTCATAAAATTCCATTCACCTTACTTGCTTGCACAGCTCTCCAAGTCCAACAAAAACAACAACACAAAAAGGAAGTTATGTTTTGTTAAAGCTTGTTTGCCAAATTCGTTTTGTCTTTTACAACGTACAAGAGGCGTTTATTGGCGATACTTCTTGATACTTTTAGTTGTTTTTTTTTTTCATATTTTATTAGTTATCATTTTTACGTTTTGGAAAAGACACATTCAAAATACCTCTTGTAGTACCTGCAGATACATGAATGAAGCATTTAGCTGCCAAACTAAAGTTGGGTGAAAAAAAATTAAGAAAAACAAATTAAATCGTTTCAGAATTTATGTAGAGAACCACTAGCCATCCATGACTGCCACAATGCAGTGCCAATGCGTTGCCATTGCCATTCATTATATTACGAATTTAGATGAACACCGAACCAAACAACCAACAGCCACCTTACAAAATGGTCATGCCTGAACATGAAATGTAGACAATAAAAAAGTCAAATACAATAACAAAATCCCAAAATAACAATAAAAGAAAAAAATTAACTTAAAAGAAATAAAACTTTAAAATCAATATAAATACTCTTTATAAACATTTCGATTTATTCTTGCAACATTCATACGAGTTGCTAATAATTTATACTCCTCATTCATTCCTCTTCCTTTCTTCTGTGACTGTAACTCCAGTTCACTATGACTGAGTTTATGGCTGAGTTTTTGTTTTTTTTTCTCGAACTCGAGGCATAATTCATTTGGCGATTTGTTATTGAATGCTTTAACTGCTGTTGCTGAATGCTGGATTACGATGAGTATTTATGACCCGCCCAAATAAACAATTTAAAGTGGTGCTTTATTATAGACAATAATAACAGAAAAAAAAATTAGGTATCCGTTCAGTTAAATACCTGGAGTCTGGTTAATCGAATTCATTATTTGCAAGGTTTGCAAGACAAATAATCGAAGGTGTCATTCTAAACAGAAAAGTGTTATCGGAAAATTAAATTTTCTAAATGAACGTTCAAACAATTTTAAGGAAAGTAAGAAGCAATTTTAAAAAGAAGCTTTAGTTAGCAAGGCAAGTGTTTGTTATAACATAGAAGAGAAAACCCTTGCGCCCGGCCAAACGTCGGCTATGCAGAGCAGCTTTGTTAGAAACGCCGTCGCTTGTTATATCACAGAGAAGAAAATCCATGCGCCCAAACATTTTCGCTATAAAAATCGTTGTTGTTTTTGGAGCCATTTCATGCCGCCGACAAATGCTATGCGTTACAGTTCGTCGCACAATTTCAATAATGCTTAGAGGTTACAAGAACTCAAAGAAATGCACTTTAGGCAGCACTTGTATGTTCAAAACCTTTCAATTAGTAAAACAGTTTAGAGTATTTTTTTCGCACACTTACGTTAATCCGTCGTATACACTTCTCTTCGGTATTTGTTTGTGACAATAACAATACAGTATTGAGTTTAAAAATTTCCAGGCCTCTACTTCAAGGCTGGCAACCGATACGAATATCGGTATCAAGTATTTTAATTATAACGGAATACTGGTACAGAAGCTTTCATAACGGTATGGGTACATCGGCTAGAAATAGCAAACTATAAAAAAATGTAAACAAAGTTTTTTAGTTTTTTTTCTCTTGTTATGGTTTTGTTTCCTGGATGGCGTTAAGAACTTTAATAATTGTACCAACAGCCTTTAAAAATTTTACTTTTTTACCCTAATTGTACTAAAAGATTTTTTAGTAGAAATTAATTTTATTTATGTTCTTAAAAAAACACACAAAAAGGTATTATAAATCTTAGCTTAAAAAGTATCAACAATAAAGTACAATTGAAACAACTTAGCCAACTTAGGCAACCCTGTTCTGTTAATTTTAATAAATGCTGCCAACTTTTTGTTTATGAGAAACCTAACAACAAAATGCGGTAAATCGCTGAATTTGCCCATAAACCGCTGATTCAGCAACACTTTTTATATTTCAAGCTTGAAATGTCAATTTTAAGTTGAACAATTTTACATTTTTTTGACATATATTCAATGTTTATCGATAACTGTAGTACCATGTTTGATAGTTTGCCATTTATCTTAATACAGCTGAACCATTCACACTTGGTAAATTTTTCTATTACTTTATATTTGCACTGTTCACCAAAACTTGAACAATGCATTAAAAATGTAGTGTCATAAGGGCTTAAGAAACTTAATTAATTAAACCAAACTAGAATGTTAAAAAAACATAGAAATGATCAAAACTACTAATATGACACATTTTTTTAATGATGGCATTTATCAAAGGAATTTTTTCCTAAAATATTGTAAAAACTTCGCAAAATTTTTATTTATATAAAAATATGAACTTTGCAGGATAGAAACAAATTCAAATTTTTAGCACTTCTTTTAGCATTTCTTGGCAATCAAAATTAATTTATGGGTCGATTACGAATGGAAACACAACTGAAGTTGAGTTGCCAGCAGCGAAATCAGACAACGCCGCTCCTGTTAAAATATACAAAATGGTTTTTATTTTATATTTTAACATGAGCAGCTGGCAACTCAACTTCAAGTTCAGTTGTCATCCGTAATCAGCCCATTAGTTTTCGTCATTAAAGTTGCCAACCTGGATTAGCCTTTAATTGCTTGGCAAAACACTGGCATGACTTCGAAATTTTTGGTCATTGATGTTAAAAAGATTATCAACGCCGGCTGCCTTTCTATGGCCTTTGCCATCAAAATTTTCCCCAAGAAAAAAAGAGTATCGCTGCTACTCTCTTGAGATATGTTTCGCTCAATAGTTAAGTTTTTATCGTTCAGGAAATGGTTTCCGAAAATTTATGCTTAACATATTTTCTCTATCTAGAGCTTCTTTATTTTGATGTTTCACAACAATACAAAGAACTTTTCATCTTTAAAAAAAGTCCAATTATATGCTCTCAAACACTCTTTCACCTTTCTATAATTTTTATATTCAGTTCCAAGTCGATGTATAAGTTTAATCGATCACCTGAATGCTGGCCCAAAAGAGGAAAAATATATTTCGAGCGCGGCTTAGAAAAACACTGTCATTAAATAATAGATTAATTATGTATTTGTAATAGCGGAATATCCATTTTTCGGTTTTTAAAGTAAAATTAAATAAAACAAACGTTAATCTATGATTTTGATGAGACTTTTATTTCAGAATATTGCTTGGACATTGTCATTATGTACGAAATGCAATGTCATTTAAATAATCGTCTGTAGATTGATTGCAGCAGTCCACCCTTTTGCGTTAGTTTTCGACTATTTATTCGAACATTTCGGGCGATATTTTTTTATTTTTATTTCCTAAGTTAATCCCGCGAAGCTCTAGGCTTTTCTGCTGGAAAGAAACCAGAGTCTCTGATGGGAATCAAACCAGCAACCTCGGCTCTGATCGAGGTCGCTACAAGCTAACCTACCCGCGCACTCATTAATTTGTCGAAATTGGATTTTAAATATTCCAACGTTGGAAGATTATCTGTGTAGACACGGTCTTTGACATTACCCCGCCAAAAAATGCTTAACGGCGTCAAGTCCAATGATCTTGACGGCCAACTGAAGTCGCCAAAACGTGAAATTACGCGTTCTGGAAACGTTCCATGCAATAAAGCCAAAATCGATCGTGTTGTGTGGCTCATGGCACTGTTTTCTTGAAACCACATATCGCTCAATTAATAATCTTCAACTGCAGGCCAAAAAAAAGTCGGTACTTTCGGTATTTCGAATATTTTTGGCAATGAGTTCATTGCGATAATGCCCTGGCCTGGCCATATTTGTCTCTTCCAATTTCTTCACGTATGAACCACCCCTTCTGTAATAAGCTTTAACTGTTTTAACTATAACACTGTACAACAATTCAACAAGCCGCGCATTAAATGAGAAACAACTAAGCAAAAACATCAAAATAAAAACCGGAGCACGCCAAGGCTGTGTCCTCGATGTAGTGATGCAAAAGTCGACAAGTCATAGAAGAGGGATTAAGCAAGAAATGCATTTGCCAACTTGCCCAACTCTGGTCAGACACAAACTACATTGAACCAAAAAAGCAACGAAAATGTACGTTAAGCAAACGAACAACGTTTCGTTGGCTCAACGATTTGTTCGTCAATAAAATGAAAAAACTGCTCAATGACACAATAAAATGTACGTTTAAGTAAAAAAATGTTCTTTGAGGTAACGAAACATTTATTAAGTCTTGTTAGCACAAATGCCCATTATTTTAAAGAACGTCATTCTTTGCTACAACATACAAATTCATTGGACGAAAATTATTAAATTTAACGTTTGCTTAACGTACATTTTCATTGGTTTTTTGGTTCAGTGTAGCAACCAATTAAGATATCAGTAATAAGACGCTAATGGGATTGGCTTGGACACATTCTCCGCAAGCCATTAAATTATACCACTAAGAAAGCCATAGACTGAAACCCCCAGGAAAGCAGGCGCATCGGACGACCATCGCACACCTGGAAACGCCAAATCACATCCGAACTAACCAAACTACGACTACAGTGGAACAAAGTCAAACATCGTGCTGATGATCGTCTCATTAGAATCAATTAGAAGCTTCGGCGACAACATATGCGTTTATTTTAGAAATATTCTAACCGCGGAATTTTTCTGAGAGAAAAATTATTTATTTTCCTGTAAAAGGGTCTGTACACGGTCAAGCATTTTTCATCAAGCGCTATGGTAGCATTATTGAAAATATGTGACTCCGATGATGCTGGATTGAAAATCAAAAAATTTAGATATGATGGTGAATATAACGTCCAGCACACGTACACTAGTGAATTCGCCGTGCCGTCAAGCAGACCCTTTAACACATGGCCCGATATGATTTTCGTCATCATTCTACTTTGAAAATATGATGTACTCTTTAACGCAATAATTTTAACAAAAAGAATACGGGAATTTGTTTTCTATTTATAAATAATTTTAAACATGAAAATAAAAAAAAATTTTGTTGTGTTATGGAGTCAATATTGAACAATGTTATTTAAACATTTTTCGTTTAAAATAAGTGTGAAACAATGACAATTTTACTTTTGCAGAAATTTGCTATAATTTTTAATCAACATTGCGCAATGTTAATGCAACATTGATATTCTTTTCTGTGTGTGACCCTACCAGCGGATTTGAAACCACTAAATAACCCTGATAGAAGCAATGACGCTTAAAATAGAGACCTCTCTCGATAATCATAAGTTTTTAACTTGTAAATTTTTGCAAGTCAATAACTTTTAACTGCGTTTCATTAGATTATAAGATACAGACTCACATACTCATACTAAATGTCATATAAACTCGAAATCTAGTTTATGTGGAATCCTATTCGAGAATGCAGTTTATGCAAATCGTTGAAATTCCTAAGTGAACTTTTTCATAACTCAGAATATTCGGACTCTAAATAAATATTTGATTCTATACATATATTTTCTGTGATCGGTAAAAAAAAGCCTAAATAGGCTTACGTCATTTCAATAACAAGTAGGATACGTATCCTTTATGTTTATCATTAACTTATATAAGCGAGTATGCATCTCAAGAAACATCCAAAAAAGACCATAAATTCACCTCTAACAAGCCATTACATCGTTTGCAATCATTAGTGAACTAAGTAGCACCCCAACACTCACTGGCATCCGATCAATATTTATTTATGACCAACCATGTATTTCAAGGACATTAACATACTGGTCGTATTAAACAAGATTTGTTACACTTAATGACAATTTCCAAATGGTTGTGAGAATTTTTTTTACTTAAATCACGTTTTGTTATCCCCCATAAAAATCTATGCTCCGGCCACTTCGCCTCAATTAAGTATTAAGAAGGATGTTTATAAAGCCCAAAAGAGCAACATAAGAAAAATAACGAAAAAAGAATAAGAAAATAAAATAAAATAAAACACTAAGAGTCAGCAGAAATGATAATTTTATTAGTTTGCAAGATAAAGATGTGTGTTAACAGAATTTTGTTTGCTTGTCCATACAATGTACATCGTCTCTCTGGGCTCCCAGTGTCTGTCCAAAGTTTCCATTCACTAATAATCTCTAATGTGTTCACGCTTACTGTGAATTTGAAATTTCCAAAGCAGCCATAAACGCAACCAGAACGAGCCTTTTTTATTTTTTTTTTTTACTTCTCTCATATTTTAAGTAAAATAAACGCAAAGCATTTCTTCATCAGGGAATGGTGGTGGTGGTGTATTTAGTGTTGGAGAGCGTATAAAAGATGCATTGCGTTGAAAATCGATTTGTTAAGTTGCGCCTGCGCAAACAACATATCGATGGTTAAGACAATGAACGGATAGAAAGAAGGCAAATGAATTGGGCATTTATTTGGAGGATGTTTTCGTAGTGGCAGCAGGCAGCGTCGTGATTCCCGTGAATGAAAGAATAACGAAATGAATTGACCAGAAAAAATAACAACAACAGCAACACCACAACTAACAACCATCATCAGCATCTGAAGTAACATAAATTACGCATTTAACAAGACCATTTCAAAACTGTGCAATGCAACAACTTCAAGATGGGGCAAACAGCATTCAAAGCTAAAAAGAAGACAAGAGCAGCAAACGAAATTATATGAATGTACGAAGCAGCATTTTAGACCAGTAAATGAGTGAAGGCCAAAAAATTGCCATGGCAGAAAAAAAAACAAAACAAAAATCTTAAATAAATGTTGCAAAAGTGGCAGCAATGGGAATAAAGGTATGAGAATATGAACAGTATAAAATACTAAAATAAAGTTAAAAATCAAATTAGCGAATGTGTTGAAAATTAAAAACAAATTCACGGATAAATTGCATCTGCCAGATACGCAATTATTATGAATTCCAACGAATGCAAACTGCCAGCCAACCATTTACTTACTATTGACTCAACAGGCATAGGACGACTGACTGCCCTGCCCCCCTCTGCATTTCCAACCACAGCCAAAGAAGAATAATGATGCAGCTTTTTCACATACAGATTTTTGCCTGGTCTTCCCTTCTTTCCTGCTGAACAAAGAAGAAGAAGAAGAAGCAGAAAAAAGCTGCCTGAGAGAGTGCATGTCTGATTCCATTTCACTTGTGCACTCTGCTGGCGAAAGAACCAGGAGTTAATCACAATGAAATTTGTGAAGCAGTCAAACTCTGAGCAGTTAAAAAAAAATCAGTGCCTTAAGGTGTTGGCAATTTGATGTTCTTTAAGCGCGTTTTGTTGTCGTTTTTTTTTCGTTAATTCTTGTGAGCTTTTCTCTGCAGACATAACATAAATAAATACCATTCCAGTGAATTTTAGGTTCATGAGGCGTTACTGCACGCAGCCTGGACAGTGCAAATATTTTGTTTTAAATGATTCTGGCAAAAGTAAAACAGAGTTAAAAAAAACATGTCGAATTAACACGATACTAGTCACGTTATGTTATGTTACTTATGAATTTGTATCTCTTTAATATTTACGAACTCTCCATAGACACACACTCACACACATCCTTCCAACCATCCATCCGAGCACATGAGTGGCAGTGTCTGACAAATAGTGGTAGTGGTGGCAGCAAGTGTTGTAGTAATATTTGTTTTAAAATCGACTTTATGAACCATTATCGAGTCTGAACAGCAAACAAACTCACTATTTATGACTGTGAATAATTAAATTGTGTTGTTGTTGCTGTTGTTTTTAAGAGATTTTCGAGATAAGTTGGTCGATGGTGTGGATGCAACCCAGAACTTTTTACACATGTGGGAGTGTTAACAATTAAATGTTAAATATTTGAATTACAATAATGGTATGTATTTAGTAATTGTTAAATGTGGTTAAGAGTTGATTTGTGGACGGAAACAGCTGTCCTAAATTAATATTATTTGAAGTTTTAAATATGTCCATTCAAATCGATTTGCAAAAGTAGCCTTTGGAGAAATATTATCATTTGACAAAGTTTGATTCTGTTTGCTGTACTTGCTTTCTTACCGGTCAGGAAAAAAATATTTTAAACAGAAAATCAAAGTTTTCTCTCTCGCTCTCCCCAAATGCATTTGCTTTTCAGAATAGAAGCGCATCACGATTTATGTTAACTGTTGCTGTTCGTATTAGGTTGGCAAAATTTTTCTAGTCCAGTTTTTGATGTTGTGTAACCAGGACATCTGTTAAAGGTTAATACCTCGCCTTTCTTTCGTTTTGCCTTCAAGAATAAGTTGAAGAAGTTCATATTTTGGTCCTCAAATAATATGGCGAAAGTAAAAAGAAGCTGACGTTCTGTTTTAAACCTGTGTTAAATATTGATGTTCAGTCGATGCTACTCTTAGAAAAAGCTGGTATGGCCACATCTCTAAATTTTCCAAGTAAAAAAACAGGCTTTAAAAACTGCGGCCGAAACCAAAAACTGTCGAACAAAAAATGAAAGTTTGGGTAAAACTCGTTGCTCTTTGAGTTGGTTTGACAGCGTTTTTGAGCGGTTTTTTTTACCAATGACAAATGAAGAAGTGGAAGATATTACAGTTTTTTAATTTGACTGCAGAATTGTGGCCTGGCTATGATAAATGGAGGACATGCACTCTACTTAGGTTCAATAAGGAACATATTAAAACAGAGATCTGAGTAAAAACTGAACACTGAACGGCAGGGAGTCATGCGAAGAGAATGGGTCTGAAATTCAATGACTACTGCAGAAGCTGCCATAATGAGCAGGTTCCTTCTTCTCCTCATTAGGAAGACGAATTGGTTGAATTTCGAACAGACGCACAGAAAGAAAAACACTCGGGATAAATTAAGTTGTTTTACTTACTTTAAGTACGAGTCGTACTCAAAAATAAAAATAATATCCTCGCTCTAATTTCTTTTTTTTATGTACGAATTCGGGAATGAATAAACTTTATAGTTGAAAATCCGTACTAGAATCAATTTTTCTGTACTTGACTCATCGTACTATTAATACCGATTCGGATTGATTTGAGTTCGGATGCATTGATTTTTTCTTTTGAGTGCGCCTATTGATCGCTGGGTATCGCAAAGATGCGATGAAGCCCTTTTTTCTAAGTGGCTAACTCCAGAATTTTGGCAACGAGAATCCAAGACCTGCAGCCGTATTCTGTAATTCGCTTAGCTAAAGCTTAATCTCGATCGCTAAAATGCCTTAGAGAATACAAAATTGAAAAATTTTAGCGATGAAATTAAAAGCTAAAATTGCGACGAACTAAATTTTAATGGCAATGCCAAATTTATCAATGCACGTTACAGTATTGCATTCGTAGCCAAAAATCGAAAAATCAACTTTTTAGATATTTAGCGATAGAGATTTAGCTTTAGCGAATTACAGAATACGGCCACTGTTCATCAGCGACAATAACACCCACTTAAGTATTACTATTTGTTGCGGTCCCCCCCAAAGTTTTGTAGGGATATTTCGTCTATGAGGATAAGAATATTTGAACTTCTGGTGTTACATCCTCCGAGGAAATTATGTACAGTCAAAGATTCGGCAAAAAATAGAACATTGACCTATTTTCCGATATCTGTATGAACTCTTTACTCATGTAAATCTTTTTCACATCTGTTTGGTTCTGTATATTGTTTGAGAGGATATTTTACTCATATTTTTAATGACATTGATGTATCAGTCTCTGTTCGCTGTGTGGTGCATATCGGACGATGTTGGAAAATTTTGTGAAAAACTTCCAATCATGTGGTTTCAACAAGACAAAGCCACAGCACATGCTGAAGGTGTCTTAATTGCTTTAGTAAGGAACATATTCGGCGATCGCATTGTTTCGTGAAGAGGCGATTTTAACTGGTCTCTGATTTTCGACGTTTGATCGATCTATGAATGAAACTGCGAGAAATTATTTTAATTGGCTTCCATCTGCTCAAATTTATTTTCTTTAATACAGATAAATATTAAATATTTCTTAATCAATTGAGTTCTCTAAAAAAATTCCTCACTTGCAGCTTAACTTAAAGAAATATTCCTCTTTTTCTTTTTATCAAATTAAATCCTTAAAATAAAGAATTTGCACTTTCATTTCAGTAGCGGATTGTTTCAGTTTCATGAAATTGCTGACGATTTAAAACCATATTTATCATCATTTCATCAAGAAAAAAATTCAAACACAAAAAAATTTTCACGTCCATGACAATTGTCTCAAATTGTTTCATCATTTTACAAAATAAAAGTCCATTCATCAAAATAAATTAAATGCATTTAAACACAATTCCCAAGTAAAAAGGGCAGTGGCAAGAAAAAAGGAAAAAATACCTAAATGATTATACTTAATCCAACGAAAATATGTTTGATTCTTTTCTTTTTTCGCGGTTTTAACTTTTGGGTGTTTGTATTAAGCAATTTGCTAATCGAAAAGTCCAAAAAGTACAAAACAAACATGACAAAATAAAATAAAAAAAAAATTGATAGAGATAAAGACCGTCTTATCCCTGGGCCAAGAAAAAGATGTCGTGCTGCAGAGAAGGGAAAAAAGTGCAAGGAATTTGTAAATCCGAAAATCAATTTTAATGTATGTACACAATTTGTACTGGAATTTTGTTATTTAAAGGCTTTAGGAATCACAATTATTTCCAAGAAAAACTCAACAACAAAACTGAAACAAATTACACAATCCATGCAAAAAGAGAGTTTAACCAACAAACCAAAAAAAATATATATGAAATCAATATGGAATGAAAAAAAAGAATGAAAAAAATAACTCTGGATAACAAAAGAACAATATCAATCTTTGCTAAAAACACTGAAACTGTCATCAGAATCATTGTTGTCCGTTCACATTATCCCCACTCAAAACCAAAAAAAGCCAGACTTTTGACTTTTTCCTCATCATTTTGGGGCTGTTAACAATGATGCTAATCCATCTCCGTTGGCTGTAATAATGCCAAGTTAAACACAAATTTATGCCCAAAAACCTTTAAACAAAAAATGTCACAGCCAAAGACATGAGTACTAAGTACACACACGACAATTCCGTAAGACAGACAAGCAGACAGACAGACAGACAGACGAATGCATCAATAAGAGAACAAGAACAAGAACATTTTTACAGGGATTCAGATAACAAACAAAAAAAAAACGCCTCAAATAGTCAGTGTGAAAGTGAAGTGATGCGATGTTTAAAATCAAGGTCGCCTAATATTATAACAAAATTGACTGTTTAGGACTTTTTGTTGTTTCCAGGTCTCTTTAGCACTCAGGAATGGCAGCAAGCAGTAAGAGGTTGATGGATAACAATAGGTGTTTATCTCATTACTTACGAGTACAAGCACTTTTTTGTTGTTGTTGTTTTTGTTGTTGTGTCCAGATCTTTTTTATTTTATATTTCATCACACATACTGGCAACAATTGAGGGTGACCATTGTAAGTTCATGAAACGATGGTACGATCTGTCTTCCATCGCTTAATGCTGTGGCGGGGGGTGCGTGAGGAGTTATGCGCGGCATTGTTTTTTGAATTACGCGAATTCAAAGGAAACTTCATACGTTGACCGAGTACATTGACCACTGCTGCTCCAGCTCTAATTGATGCAGCTTGGCCATAAATTGTTATCGCAACACCGATCAGTGTACAATAAATGTTTGTTGATAAGTTTCTTTTTGAAGGTTTTTTGATGCTGACAGTCAAAGATGACATTTACCAAACAAAAACATATTTTTAAACAGCGATTATACAATCTACACAAAAAAAGAGGAATAAATTTTGGCCTTTTGTTTTTTGCTTAGAAGAGCAGAGCTGTGATATTCAAGTTATGAGATTTTTTCAGGTATTTGCAATTGTTTATGTGCACTGCGTCAACTGATTACTGTTCAGTGACAGTTTCTATGTTTTTGATTTCCTTTTTCTTTTATTATTAAACTCAGCTAATAGCGTTTTCACACTTCCAGCAATGGGCGAAGATGTTTACATCTTCCCATAAGAAATATGAAGACAGGGCTAAAAATCAACATCTTTACCAGATGTTCCTTTCTCATTTTGTTCCATTTCGACTTTTTTAGGTTTTAGAAAAGTGGCACTTAATTCTATCATTATTGTGGTACACTCCAAAGAAAAATCAATCCATCCGTCTCCAATCAATCCGAAGTGGTATTTAGAGTACGGTGAGAACGGATTTTCTTGAATCAAGTACAAAAATTGTTGTCCGACAATCTGAAAGTTGTATGCTTTCTATTAGCAATTTTAACTAGCTTGAGTAAAAAATTAAGATTCGTAACAGTTTAGGCCGAACTTAAATGATTTTCGGGAAGGAGATTTACATTGGAGTTATTGTAAGTTATGAACCAATCAAAATTCTGCAGAGTGATTTCTGGTATTCAAAAACATAAGTTTCAATAAGGATCGAACCCAGGCATTTACGGACAGGTTACCCTCACATGTTTCAACCACTCGATTTCTTTAGAGGGACTTGCCGTTTAACACTCGCAGCCATCGACGACTGCTGGCAGTTAATAGTCAAACATCAATCTTTAAACCAAATTATATTTAACCTTTGGTAGATCGAAATTTGCTTTCATGAATTATTATCTATTTTAATTGATTTTACATGTTCTTCCTTACTTCGGTTTTTTTTAACCTGTCCGTAAACGACTGGGTTCGATCCTCAGGTCAGTCAAGAATGAAAAATTATCAATAAATTTTAAATAATTTCATGTTGTAAAATTTCGTTTTTCGTAAAAATAATTCAATGAAAATTAAATTTGATGATCTTAAGATCAATTAAATATAAAAATTTGGATTAAAAAATGTTCTAAGTTCTCTAATTAAGAAAAACTTAAGCTACCTCTACATTTGGTAGCATTTGTCTAGGGAAGCTTTCAAACATTCAGTGGTCGTTGGTTTGTATAATTGCTTAAGTCTGAAGTTACACTATGCTTTAATTGAGAGAATATTTAGCGACCATAACATTTTTACAACCAGGGCTGAGGAGTTGAAGAGTCGGAGTTGAGGTTTTTGTGCCGGAGTCGGAGTCGTAGTACCCACAAAAACTCGCGACTCAGACTCCAAAGTTTTTCGGCATAAACAATTTTAAAAAAAAATTTTCACAATAAAAATTATCTTCTTAAAACACATTTAAAACTTAAATAAATGGTTTATGAATACAGCTCTTATGTGCTGTTTCCAAATGACATAATCAATCGCCTGTCATTTGGAAACAGCACATTTATGAAAAAATAAAAGTTAACATCACTGAGTCTCATATTAAGCGTCAAGATTATAGAAGGAGTCGGAGTCGTGAGTCGGAGTCGCACTTAAAAAATTTCAGCGTTTGGAGTCGGAGTTAGTACTTTTTTCGGACGACTCCACAGCCCTGTTTACAACTGATCTGAAGAGCAGGCTCTCTTCTGAAATCAAAAAAGAAATTTTATTTATTTAGTCTGAGCCCACACTATGAAAGTTTTCTTTGAGAAAGTCTGAGTTTATTGCTAAAAGTGAAAGAGAACATGCTATTCTTATCTGCCCGGTGACCAATTAACTCAGACTTTCTAAAAGAAAACTTTCATAGTGTAACTCCAGACTTAAGAAAGTATACAAACCAACGGCCAATTAACAATTTGAAACCTGCCCTAGATAAATGCAACCAAATGTAGAGGTAGAACTCATTATTTTAAATAACGTTTAAGTTTTTGTTAATTTATTTAAAATTGTTGTGGAAATCTAATTAGTTTAACTAATACTCGCCTTCTTAAAGGAATTTTTTATGCTTTTCTTTTTTTGTAAAAATTTTGAATAAAATAAAAAGTTAATTAGATATCAGGTGTAATTTGTTTTAAATCGGTTAATTTTGCTTCATCTGAAGTGTAATTCTTATTTTGCTGGTGGTAACACAGTGCCATGGAGATATTCCAGAATGTCTATCGTTGCTTTTATAGTATGCGAATGTTCCATAAATCTTGGGCAAAAACTTAAGTTTATTATTACCACCATTTGACCTAAATACTTAATACCAATTCACCACTTATAACATTGCATATAACACTTGCCAAATGTCTGTTATTTTGTAAACCGTATGCCCATTAAAAACATCCTTGAAGTTTAATGATTTTAACCACAAAATCTGAAATTGGGTTAACAAGATCTGTTTTTTTTCTCAAAACTTCCTATTGTTGTTGAATATATTGATTAATAAATCACATAAACACTTTTTTGTTTTGTTTTTTTTTTTTCTTAAAAAAAAAGTAGCATGTTGCATGTGGACTTGCACATGCAACAAAACCACAAACTATTTACACACACCAGCATCCCCCAGCATCAGGATCATCATTATCAGTGATAATGAAATATTTACTTAAGACAAATCTTTAAAATATTTAACAGCCAACATCTGTTTTGCCTACTAACTAACCACACCACTCTGCTACTCGTAGCACTAAGTACGAGTTGAATTGGGTGCTTAATGCCACAGATGACGCGAATATTGTGTTTACAGACATAAAATGGAAACAGAAAATGAGATGATGATGCTTTTAACGTATTTTATGCACATGCCGCTTCCTGCATGATTTTTACAAAACGATTGCGAGTTTTACGGGTGTTTTAGTTCTTATTTAACAAAATGTGTGCGAATTGCCAATTTGTGATTTAATATTTGTTCGTTTGCTGATTATTTGTTTTGTTGTGGATTTGGAGTCTGGTTTGGTCAACCTCAACATCTGGTGGAGATAATAGTTGTTCGGTTTTTAATTAAAGATTCATTGATGACCCAGTTATGTTGGAAATGGATTTGAATGTGATAGCGAGCGGACAACCAACATATTGGCCTACTGATCAGCAAAAAATACCAGATGTCATCGATTTTGGCGTGGTTAAAAACATTCCCTTAGAAACGATTTATGTTGAAGCTTCCTTAGAATTATCTTCCGACCACACACCAACAATTGTTACTTTAATGAACCCCAATAGAATTGTATCTCCAACTGGTTACTTAGCGACGCCAGCTACACAAATCAATTGGCTAAAATATAAAAAATATCTCAGCACCCATTGCACAGAAAATATTCTGCTTAGTACACCGGAATACGTAGATCGCGCTATTCTTAATTTTGACAGTTTTCTGAAGCTAGCTGTGCAACATTCCAGTAATACCCCAAAAAAAACTAAAAATATTAAAATTTATTCCACAGATGTTGAGCGTCTCCTGACTGAAAAAAGAAGAGCTCGAAGAGAGTGGCAATTGCACAGATCCCCTCAACTAAAGAGTTTATTAAAAGATTGTACAAAAAGGCTAAGAAAGTTACTACAGACTCAAAAAACGGCTTCTCTGCAAAAATATCTTAAGGAACTTGATGCAACTCCGCAATCAGACTACTCATTATGGCGTGCAGCTAAAAATCTAAAAAGGCCAGTCGCCTCTAAGCCACCATTAAGAAACTTGAACGGAAGTTGGGCAAGAAATGATAACGAAAAGGGAAATCTGTTTGTTAATCACTTAAAAAACGTATTTACCCCAAATATATCTCACGATACTGCGGTCGTGTTACCACCTGTTCCTGCTAGAGCGGCTGTTCCCCTAAGATTTGAGATAAGAGAAATCGAAAAGGCTGTTTGTGAATTAAACCCCAAAAAAGCCCCTGGTTTTGATAAGATCAGCAACAAAATGCTTTTGGAGCTACCCAGCACAGCAAAGAAAATTATTCTTTTAATTTTCAATGCTATCTTACGTCTTCAATACTATCCTCAAAAATGGAAGGGTTCCTTAGTCACCATGATACCTAAACCAGGAAAGGATCACACAAAAGTTGAGTCATATAGGCCTATAAGCTTACTTTCTAATATATCAAAGCTGTTTGAGAGGCTGTTAGTGTCAAAATTAACTCCAATTTTAAGTGAAAATAGATGTATACCTAACCACCAATTCGGCTTTAGAAGAGAACACAGCACAATTGAACAAACCCATCGTATAGTAAACGCCATAAGAAAAGCCTTTGAAGAAAGAAAATATTGTTCCGCTCTCTTCATCGATGTTTCTCAAGCTTTTGATAAAGTCTGGCATGAAGGCTTATTACATAAATTGAAGCAAAATTTTCCAGCAAACATACACAAGCTGCTAGAAAGCTACTTAGTCGGTCGACAATTTATTATAAAAGAAGGAAATTTTCTTAGTTCACCTCAGCCAATTGGCGCTGGAGTCCCACAGGGAAGCATTCTGGGGCCTCTATTATACTTAATTTATACTTCGGACATGCCAACGAGCAACTACACACAAACTTCAACATTTGCAGAAGATACAGCTTTTCTAAGCGTCCACGAAAACAGTTATGAAGCATCTCGTTACTTACAGGATCATATATTTCAACTAGAAATATGGTTAAAACAATGGAGGATAAAAGTCAATGAGCAAAAATGCGTACATATAACATTCACCTTGCGTCGGGAATCATGCCCCCCTATTAAAATCAATAATCAAATAATACCTCAAAATTCGCATGTAAAATATCTCGGTATACATTTAGATCGCCGTTTGACGTGGAAAAGCCATATAGAGGCAAAATTAACTCAAATGAAACTAAAAGCCATACAAATTCATTGGCTTATTGGAAGAAACTCTGTCCTTAGTCTCGACTGTAAACTCCTACTTTACAACTCTATCTTAAAGCCTATCTGGTGCTACGGTATTCAGTTATGGGGCACTGCCTCGGCTTCTAATATCGAAAAAATTCAAAGGCGCCAAAATAAACTTCTTCGAATAATCACAGCTGCCCCTTGGTATGTTAAAAATTCAAATATTCACAAGGATCTCAATGTTCCATTAGTTAAAACTGTGATTACGAAATATGCAGTAAAATACTTAACAAGGCTCGAATTGCATCCGAACCCACTAGCTCGAAATATTTTAAATGATAGCGGCCACACTCGCTTAAGAAGAAGAGACACTGCAGCACTTGTCCAATTAGATGAGCGATAAACACCTTTATAAGTGAACAGAACCCGTGATGAAAAAAATTTTTGTCTGGCACTGGCAGGACATAAAATAAAGTATTAGGTTAAGATTTGATTAATTATTGTTAGTTCATATTAAATGTATGAAGATTCAATAAATAATATTGAAAAAAAAAAAAAAAAAAAAAAAAAAAAAAAGTTATGTTTCGGAATTGGCAATTAGGAGTTACTTCTAGTGTTCAACCATATGGTGTGCAAGAGCTGTGTAAAAATGATGTTATTGTCTTAACAATTTTAGCTTATTATTCTTTTGAAAAACTCTTTGGAAAGAACTTTAACAAAATTTTCTGCTTTTAAAAGTTCAATAGCGATTTATGAAGAGAAAAAACACGATTTTCTTTTTTATTGCATTCCAATTCAACACCAGAGATATTACACAATCCATCTAACTCTAAATTCTGTTAAAAAAAAACAAATAAAATTGTGATAAATGCGGCAAGAAAATGAATTTCAATCATATTTTTCCTGGGTGTATACGAGGTAAAGGCCTGCATAAATGTATTTGAAAATCAAACACATAACAAAAATTAAATGTGTGTACAAAACATTTGTGTACGACCAAAATGACAAATAGTGCTCACCAGACAGTACTTGTCTCTTTCGAAACCTCTAAAAACAGTAAACGTTGTTTGCCTATGCTCCGAGTATTTGAAAATTATCCCTTGCAGCAGCGCTGCCAGAAGTAAGATTTTACCTTATTTTTTAAGATTTTTTAACCGAAAAAAGATTTTAAGATTTTTTCCCCAAAAACAAGACTTTTTGTTTTGTCTAGACGAAGGTTAGGTTCAATTAAAAAAACCTTCTTTTTAAACGAAATTAAACAATTTAGTACAAGAAATAAAATTTTTTGTAATGTTTTTTTTTTGGTTATTTTATCTATTAACCCGAATCAACCCAGAACTTTTTTTTTCGATGTTTTCAGAAATATTTAATAGGGCGGGTATATAGGTCCTCTGGATTACAACCGTGTAATTTTTTTTCTCCTCGTTGTTTTGTATCTCGAGATATAGGGTGTGACCATATGGTCACTTTGGGTACGATTAGGAATAATTGTGTTCGTAACAAGAAAAAATGAAGCAAAATGTTATATACATTTTACTATTTATTTATTTATATATCAAATTGGGTATGATAATTAATAAAACATTTGACGCAACCCCAAAATCGCATTTTGAGCATTCAGTGCGTCCAAGTACAGTTGTCGGCTGCACAACGTCTTCTTTTTGCACATGGACGAACCAGGTGATCTTTTCTATCATAGCGCAAAGTTTCTTGTGAAGATTCCTGGATATTTCTTTTGCGTGGGCCAAGAGATTTTGGATTTGCTCCAAAATGTTTGCAGTAATATAGAGCAATCTGCCGTCTAAACTGTAGTTGTGGCATATCAGGATTAGCCGAGCGTCGTAGTTGCCATGCGTTATGTAGCGAAACATCAACCTGTCATGTGAATATGCTACTCCACAAATTTTTTCCTCTGACTCCAATTCTGTACATGTTTACGTTCTAATCCATTCGGTCTACACCACCCATAAAGCTATTATATTCTTTAACTACGCATGGTTGTTCAACATTAATTGTTTTCTTTCGTTCTCTACAATACCGTTGAACATTCCAAATAGGACTTCTTCCATATACACTCGATGATATATTTACAACAGCGTTGTCATTCCACTTTGTTAACACAATATCGTCTCCTTCGCTTTAATGGATTCTACATAGCCTCGTGCTTTTTTCTGTATGATTTTTTAGTCTGCAATGGGGAAATTTTTGGGTATACGATTTTCAGGGATTGTTCCTGTTGCAGTGTATCCACGGCTTTTTGAATAATGCTGTACAGGAAATCCGGTAAACAAATTGTCAAAAAAAAAACGAAAAAGGCATGCTTTGCACCTACGGAGAGAAATCGTCGATCATATTTATAAGAGGTGCGGTGCATTTGCCACATCTTTCCTCATAGATGGACTTTGACCGAGGATTTTTTTAAGATTTACCAGATACCCGGGAGTCGTGCACAATGACCACACTTTAAATCCAAAGCGTAACGGTTTCCCTTTAATAAATTGTTTGCAGCGATGGCGTCCAAAGTATGATATCATACTTTCGTCATACGATAAATGCTGCACTGGATGGACATTTTTCAGCATATTTGCTTCCAAGTGATCTGTTATAGGCCGAATCTTCCACATTTTATCACCATCGTCAACTTTTTTTTACCACTATCTTCAAAATGCAGAAATTGGGAAATCTGCTAAAACCTGTTTCTTCGCATAGCCGAATATATCAACTCGTTTCTCATGTCTTCATCTGCACCCCAGAATGATCTATAACTTGTGCGACCGTCATAGCCACTCACTATCAAAATACCGATAAACGTTTTTAGTTCTGCAGTAGTTATATTTGGAACACTCTTTCCAAGAAATACTGCGAATTTATTGGAGGCATGGCAATTGAAGAATCTTTAACCTATGTAAATGAAGCGTTCTTATTCGCTAGTGGAATTTCCAATTCTGATATGGCCAACAGAAATGTCAACTGGCATTCCAACATCATCCTCATCAGCAACATCCGTACCACTAAGTACGCCATTTTCAACTTCAGGGGGGAGTATATACATATAAGGCAGCAATAGGCTCGTTTTCATTTTCATCACACAATTTATATATGAAATCTGTGCCTTCTTCTGTACTTAGCGCCCTAAAAATAATAATGAAGTATTTTTTTGAAATCTTACCCAGCGTGACCATACGGTCACAATGGTAAAAACTGCTCAAACTAACATGCAAAATGTTTGAAAACTTACAAATCACATTTTTCAATCATTAGTTTAATTCATTGGCCAAACAAAATATATTTGTTTTAAACCAAGAAACCCTTATTTCATAAAAATATTGCTTACTAACTTTTTGTAGTAATGCGTTTTCACGTTTTTTGAAATTTTTTTTTTACACCAAGTTTTAACATCCAATTGCTCTAACAATAATACTCTTACTGATAGAAAAATGCATTTTGGAGCAGCACACATATTTTATGAAGCGAATAAGCCTAAACTTATTAAAATCGGGGAATCACACGAATTTATAGACTTATTTTGCTATGCCTATTATGTGTGTGACCATATGGTTACGTTGGGTTGATTCGGGTTAAATAAAATATGAATTATTTTTGATATTTGGCCAATTTGTTGTTTAATTGATTTGTTTTTTATTTAAGCTAATAGGGCCTAAGGTTAATTAATGTAAATAAAAAGCAATTTTTTATTACAGTTTTCCCGACGTTTCGTCGATTTTTTGTCGACTTTTTCAAGGGAGCGTCTATTTAAAATTTTTAAAAAATATATAAATTAACATAAATACAACAAATTACATTAAAAAAGTTAAACTTACAATATGAGCTTTTCACATTAAATTAAATTTCTCCTTTTACATGTAACATTAAACATATAAACATAAAACATAAATTTAAAGTTAAACACATATCAAAACAAGTATCACTGTAACTATTTAGTAATTGCAACCCTATAATTTGCGCTAATATTGTTAGTGTCTTCTTTG
The DNA here is from genome assembly GCA_949318255.1 of Pollenia labialis. NCBI lineage: Eukaryota > Metazoa > Arthropoda > Insecta > Diptera > Polleniidae > Pollenia > Pollenia labialis. The sequence continues at coordinate 208,423,603 of OX439139.1, forward strand.
ACATTCATTGTTTTCTTTATGTTTTCTTGTATTCTTAGACTTTCAATTGTAAATCTCTTCTTATCCCCCCTTACTTTATCTAGTATTCGCACCCCCTCAAAATCAATTTTATGTTGTGTATTTAAAATGTGTGTTGATAATGCTGTCGTTTCTTTTTTCCTTTGTATATCCATCATATGTTCTCCCATTCTAGTTTCAAGGGATCGTTTTGTTGTTCCAATGTATATGAGTTCGCAACTTTGTTCGTTATTCCCTTTACATTGTAATTCGTACACAATGTTGTTTTGTTGTTGTTTGTTTATTGGAGCTTTTATTGCAGAGAATATAGTGCTGAGTGTTTTATTTGGTTTGTAAGCAAAGCTTATATTATTTGTTTCTATTGACGTTCGTATGTTTTTATTATCAGTGAGTCCAGGGATGTATTTTACACTGTAAAAACATTTTTGCTCTTTTTCTATATTAGTGGGGTTGTTATCATTTTTGTTTTTTATTTGCGTAATTGTGTCTTCTATTAGTGTTGATATAAGTTTGTTTGGGAAACTATTGCTTTTAAGGATATTAAAAATTATATGTTTGTTTTTAGTGTGAAAAAGTTCATCGCTTATGTGTAAAATCCTTGAGATGAAATTTTTAGCAGTGTTAATTATTTGATTTTTCGGTTGGGTTGCGTGGAAATTCATTATCCTTCCTGATGAGGTCTCCTTAGCGAACCAGTCAAAAATTATGGAATTTTCCCTTCGAATTAGTTTGGTGTCCAGGTACGCTATTTCCTGATTTTTCTCCCTTTCAATTGTAAATTGTATCTTAGAATGATACTTGTTAAATGTGGACAAAATTTCTTCTTGGTCGTCTGATTTGATGATCGCTAAGATATCATCTACATATTTAACTATGTATTTGATAAAAATGTTCTTATTTTTCAATTCTTCTATCGCACTGTCAAGCAGGTTGTCAAGTATTATGTCTGCGATTGTGGGGGATAGTGGGTTGCCCATGGGCATGCCAAAAATTTGGTTATATATTTTATCTTTGTATATAAAATAATTATTATCATTGAGACAAAATTGGAGAATTTTAAGAAATTGAGAGCTTGACATTTTTGTGTGATTTTTTATTACGTTCCATTTTCCCATTATTGTTCTTATTGCCGTTCTAACTGGAATGTTAGTAAATAATGAGATGACATCAAATGATACAATTGCTTCCGATCTATCAACTTTTATGTTGGTGAGTTGTTTTTTAACTTCTATTGAGTTTTTTATGTTATACGTTTCAGAGATTAAATGTTTTAAAATTGTTCCAATGTATTTTGACATGTGGTAGCACGGTACCTGGACTGATGACACAATAGGTCGAAGGGGGGTATCAGGTTTGTGAATTTTTGGTAACCCGTAAATTCTGGGTGCCGTAGCGGCAGAACAAAAAAGTTGGCGTTTTTGCCAAGAGTCTATATGGTTGTTTTTAAATAAATCTGAAACAATGTTGTTGTTTTCTTTCTGTAGTTTCAATGTAGGGTCTACTCTTATAGTTTTATATGTGTTTTTGTCTTCTAGTAGTATTTCCATCTTCTTTTCGTATTCGTTTTTATACATCAGCACGGTTTTGTTTCCTTTATCGGCTTGTACAACAATAACGTCGATGTGGTCACGTAAAAATTTTCTCGTTTTTTCAAAAATTGTAAGAATGAATTTGTCCTTTTCTGTGTTTTTAATGTTTCTTTTAAAAGTTGTTACCTTGTTTGCTACTTTAGTTCTAGCGATGTCTTTCTCTTTATCTATGTTACTGTCCAATGCCTGGATACATTGTTCTATATCCGCAATGACATGTAGTGGTGAAAAACTCAACTTGTCTACCGGAAGTGAAAATTTTTTCCCCAGTGACAAAATCCACTTGCACTCTATTGGAATATTATATTCAGTTTTATTTTCAAACCAGTTATCATTAAAAACAAGTCCATGTAACCTAAACTGATTTTCTTTCAGTGTATTTATTTTGTTGATTTGTTTCTCTTTAATATTTTTCGTAATTTGTTTTGTCCTGTCTTTTTGTTTGTTAAAAAAAGTTGTGTGGTCAGCTGTTGATATCATATTTTTAATACCAGCATTGAGATGAAAGAGTTTACGTTTGGTTAAAGTGATATTTGTGTTTGTTTGTGAAATTTCTAGATTTAAAATTTTCTTATGGAAGTTATTTTCTATTTTTTCTAATTTATTTTTAATTGTGGTGCATTTAAAGAGATGTGTCACCTGTTTTGTAGAATTTCTTGTGTGTTTTGGTATTATGCCATAACTTCTACACGATAAAATAAATTTCAGCCTTTCTTGTTGTTGTGCTAGTTTTTTAACTTCGTTACAATATTCCTTTAACGTTCCGCATGTCTCACTGTTATACTTCAATGCTATGTGTTTAAAATAACCCTTCATTTTTATGTTATTGTTATTGTACCTGTTGTTTATAATTTGTTAATAATTTAAATAAAGTTGTTTCGGCAAGCTTTCCGACGTTGTTGTTATTTTTGATATTTGGCCAATTTGTTGTTTAATTGATTTGTTTTTTATTTAAGCTAATAGGGCCTAAGGTTAATTAATGTAAATAAAAAGCAATTTTTTATTACAGTTTTCCCGACGTTTCGTCGATTTTTTGTCGACTTTTTCAAGGGAGCGTCTATTTAAAATTTTTAAAAAATATATAAATTAACATAAATACAACAAATTACATTAAAAAAGTTAAACTTACAATATGAGCTTTTCACATTAAATTAAATTTCTCCTTTTACATGTAACATTAAACATATAAACATAAAACATAAATTTAAAGTTAAACACATATCAAAACAAGTATCACTGTAACTATTTAGTAATTGCAACCCTATAATTTGCGCTAATATTGTTAGTGTCTTCTTTGACATTCATTGTTTTCTTTATGTTTTCTTGTATTCTTAGACTTTCAATTGTAAATCTCTTCTTATCCCCCCTTACTTTATCTAGTATTCGCACCCCCTCAAAATCAATTTTATGTTGTGTATTTAAAATGTGTGTTGATAATGCTGTCGTTTCTTTTATTTATAATAAAACAAACTACTTTTTTCCAAAAATAAGATTTTTTCTTCAAAAATAAGATTTTTTTTTGGTGAAATTAAGATTTTTTGCTGAAAATTTCTGGCAGCCCTGCCTTGCAGTCTGCGAGAAATTGTGATGTTATCTTGCCTGCCGTAGCGGAAGCATACAAAGAATTTGTGATGTTTACTTGTATGTCATTTCTGGCGTACGTACGCAAGGCATTGGTTTTGCAAAGAATTGTTGTTGCAATATTTTATAAACGAAATAAACATACAAAATATTTCGTAAATACATATGCCAAACTCACATAACAAAAATTAAGAATATGTGTATAATTTGTTCCCTTGTTAATTTTTTAGAGTATTTTTTATACCCGCACTTATAAAGGATGTCCTAAAATTGACACAAGATTTGAATTAATCGCCATTTGTGCAGTAAAGTGTTGGCAGCCCTAAAAAAAATTCAACAGCTGAGAGTTTAGGGTTATTAAAAATGGAGCGTTGCACGGAAGAACAACGTGTCTTCATTATTGAGCAGTATTTTAAAAATAATGAAAGCTTGGCGGCTGCAGCTCAAAAATTTCAAAATATGGTAGGAATAGTATCTTAACTTTGTCAACTGTGAAGATATTAATGGAAAAATTCAGATAGAATGGATGCGTTAGAGACGCAAAACACAGTGGCCGTCCAAAAATAAGCCTTTCAAATGTCAATATCGAAGCAGATCCAGTCTCCCTGAAATTTTCAATTAATCCCTTCAAAGTTGATGAAGTTAAAACAATATTTCGACCATTTATTTATATCTTCGTACTGCAGCCGCCAAGCTTTCATTATTTTTGAAATAATGTTCAATACATTGTTCAATGCACATAGGGCGACAAACTTAAATCTTGCCTTCATTTTGGGACAGCCTTTACCATAGTAAATCATTTGTTTTTTGCTTGTACACATTCACATACTTAAGTTTATTCGTCATCTACACTTTTCTTCAGTATTTGTTTGTGACACTACAGTATAGAGTTTGAATATTTTTGAATGATTTTAATGTGTGTCCAAATGGAGTTGTGCAGACCTCTCATACGAGGTGACTTAAATCTTACACCTAAAAAATACGTTCATCGTGTAGACTTATTATACATTAATTTATCAAAATCCAGCTATTTTGACTTTCTTCTAACGAAATCCAACCAGGAACTTATCGCCAAGTTAAAATAAGGCCAACAAACACAAGCCCACCTCAATTTCATAAATAAACTTCCTTCATGAATATCATCTATAATTAGCCATCTAAATGCAGTTAGCAATAAAAATAATAAAATTAAACAAAAAAAAATTCATAAAATAAAATTTTTATAACTCAACTGCTAAATACTTAATTCTCATTCTGTTTTTTTTTTTTAATTTTTGTATTCGTTTTTTTTTAACCCTTTTCAAGCTTTTATGTAATTGACTGTGATTATGCCTAATAGGTTTGCATTATGCGTTTGCGTGCTTAGAATATTTATTTATGCAATATTCTGTTTTTGCGAAAAAGTGTGTATGCAAAAGTGTATGAGTATGAAATGTCTGTCTAACTGTCTGCAAGTGTGCAGGTATATTTTTTTGTCCGTCCATCCTTTTTCTAGCTTTCTCTCTATCTATCTGTCTGTCTGATAATGTTTATATTTAAAATAGCATTTGAAGAAAATTAAATTGCAATGAGTAGACAAATTATAAGAAAACAACTGTTCAAAACGAGCCCAGACATAGAGACGCGCGTCAGACAATAAACTCAAATAAATTAAATAAAACGTACCACTTAAGACAATAGATTTATTTATAAAATAATTTGTTCGCGTATTTTGACAAAAAAAATACAATATTTTTAAATACAATCACATACTCTTGCATACGCATGCAATTAAATAACATACGAATAAAAAAAAATAAATTGTATATAAAATTTGATTATTTCCGCAAACTGACACTTACACACACACACATATACCTACTCACAAGCCATAAAATAATAATCAAAAGATATAATAATTATTATTAAACTGCTTATAAACACAGTTTAAATTGAAGATAAATAAACTCTGTTTATAAAACGTCGTTTAAGTGCTTAACACATCCTGGTGATGGCATTAAATTCGCACACACTGTGACACATATTTACTTGCCTGCATACTCTCTTCACTCATACAATACAACTACATACTTGAAACGATCTGTGTTGATCGTTTTGTTGAGTCGACGCGGAGTGCTGTCGTCGTCGTCGAAAATGATCATAAACGTTTGTTAAGATATCGTTAAAAGTCATATCATTAAATGAACGTTATTAAGAGATTTTAATCATTCGGTGATTTATTCATTAAAAAGCAGTTATTAGCCAGAAACAAGACAACAGACGCTTAAAACTACAACACTTTTAAATGACCAAAACGAATTTGCCAAGAATTAAGTATAATACTTTATTAAATGCGTTAAACAACGACTTGAGAGTGTGCTACGGAGCTGTTAGGCATACTTTTATATATTTAGTCCTTCGGAACAATGAGCACGCCAAGAAAAAATGGTCACAGATTAAGGAAATTTTTTTAAAAGAGCCCTTACCGCATAATAAGATTAAGCGACACAATTTTCAATTTTCGTTTATCTAAATAAATTACTTTATTGGCAACACTTGCATCATCTCCTAAAATATCATGGTCACATAAGATACCGTTACTATTTTATAGCAGAAAAAATTTTATCTTAGGCAACAACCTTCATAAAAAATTGGTATGAAATAAAAAAACCACTTCTCCTGTAAAATTTTGCTTTTGTCGCTTAAGCTTTTTTTGCTGTATTGACTCGTTATGATGATATTATTATTATGATGAATATTTCTTTTATATGGCCGGTGTAAACAATTTGTGGTTGCCAACAACCATTTTATCGTTTTCCTAATTGTTTACATACATACTTAAAGGTGGCCCAACAAATAAAACAAAAAATTCTATGAGAATTATCTTAAAAATGTTTTTATGATAGAAAATTATGTGTGAAACAAAATATCGGCTAAATGCTCGCTACGGCTTTAGTGGCATTCCTCTATTCGATGGTCCATATTTTCAATGACTCTGAGAGGTTCAATGTCGGTTATGTGCCGAATTATATCAACCTTTATCTCTTGAATTGCTCTTGGCATATTGATGTACACTTTTCCTTTAAAATATCCCCAAAGAAAGAAGTCTAACGGTATCAAGTCATCATGATCGTGACAACCAATTAACAACGCCACGACATGAGAAAACATGGCAAAAGAGCCATTGTTTCATCCTGTTGGAACTACATATCGTCCAGGTCAATATCCTCATATCAATTCGTCAGAAGTTCGTTATCATCTCGCGATAGCGAACACCATTCACGGTCACTGCTGGGCCGACGTTATTTTCAAAGAAGTACGCCCAAAATGTTCAATTTTGTGGATGTGTCGGCTTTTCAACAATCACTCGTAGATTCTCATTTGCTCAAATGCGGCAATTCAGCTTATTAACCCTCAAAAAAAAAACTTACGATAGTTACCCTCGTGTGTGATTTTTAACACATATTCAACGTCTGACTACTTTACTGTGGCGCCATAGTACGTTTGTAATCAAAGTCACGATTTACGTGACATTAATGATGTATTTATCCCGTTGGTGATCAACAACAAATCATGCAAAGCTGTGTGTTTTATATAAGCACTCACTTTATAAAACATACATTGCATGAAGTTCGCAAAAATATCAAAAATATTCATACTTGCCGACCGAAAATATTTACTCTAGTGCAAATTACATAGTAACTACATATGTGTGAAAACCCACACACGAGGGTAACTTACGTAATTTCTAAAATATTTCCTTACTAGAAAATATTTCTTATTCAAAAAATATGTATTCAGTACTTAATTTTTATTGTCAAGAAGTTTTTTTAGTGTACCTTAACAATTTTTTTATTTTTGTTTATCGTGCAAAAATTATTCCTTTTGTGTGGTTTTTCACACAAGGGTGACTTAAGGGTTAACGAATCCACTGAGGGGAAAATGTGCCTAGACGCTGAAGGTGATTTTCTTTGTAAAGTCACCAAGTGAATAGTCTGTTCAACCAACAATTCGGTGTATTGACAACGCTTGAATTGGTCTAATGGTCAAATATATCAAACACTGAAGCAAAAAATAATGTGAAATTAGGTTGGGGAAAATAAATTACAATCAACAACGTGCATTATGGTTGGACCACCCTTTATCTTGTAACTACAAATAATTCTTTAAATTTCATGGTCACGGTAAAAATAAACATGTTTGTAAGCAACCATAACATGATTGTGGTAAGTGATGTAAGTGATTTCAAAGAAATATGGCTGCGATAACAATAAGTTCGAATGAAGTGACAATAATATTTTTGAATTTTTTGCAACCATACTGAATAAGTTATTTATGACCACATTGATGCCTTTAATATCTTTCAACTGGTACACGGATGAGTTCTTCCATTACAGCCTAAAACTATGATGAAAGCAAAACGTCTTCCAACGTGCCTACGAAATTTCGCATTTCAAAATCTTTTAGTCATTGGTTGTTCTAAGCAGCAAAAGGGCTTAAAATGTAAGTTGCTCATAAAACCTGGGAGGGTGCCGCCTGAAGATGTGTGTACAGTTGGATATTTTTTTAAAAGAGGGTAAATTAATTTTGTTTATTTTTAAAGATTTGAATTCGAATTGGAGTTCTGCATTAGGAATGTGTGTATAGAAGAGGGATGGGCCACTAGGTTACAAAGTAGAACTCCTTATTATGCAAAAATTAAAAGGATGTTACTTCTTTGTTGTTAATTAGATATCAAACATAAGATTTACTTGAACTTAATTCTCGTAAAATTTTATTCAAATTTTATTTCAACTTTCTATGAAAAGGGAAAAGAGACAAAATATCAGAAACAAAGGATTATTTTAGAAGATCTGATAAATATTTAACTTCAAACATCATTACAAATGAATTAATCAAACAAATTGTACGACTAACCTTAAATACTTTAAGCGAGAGAGTAGTGCACTCTTAGTTCAACATTTATTGCGACGTTATAAAACGCACAATGTCCAACGCACGGCAGGTCTTCATTTATGTGTTGGAATTAAAATGCAAAACAACATTTGTTCCAGGAAAAAATATGCAAAATATTAAATGCCTTTTGCTCAAGTCTTAACTCAACTTCAACTGCACTAAACCAGAAGACAAACAGTCAGTCAGTTAGTAAGTTTCTTAGTTAGTCAGCCACGGATGAGTGTGTTTTTGGACAGGCAAACACACAGACAGACAGACAGACGGATGGACAGACCAAAGGGAAGACAGACATACATATGACTATTTATATGTTGTCTCAATCAAGTACGCCGTTATAAATATTTCTTCATGCAAATATTAAAAAAAATAACAATAAAGAAGTCTTAAGGGCTGGCACTGAATGCAACACACAACCCAATCTGATCTGGCCTGGCCTGGTCTGGTCTGGTCTGGTTTGAAACAGAGTCAAAATGCATCGTCCTAAGTAAATGTGTTTATGAGCGTTTAAGACTTGTCTTGGCCTGAAATATTTATTACAACATTAATTTGTTAAATATTTAACATGTTTAGTGTCAGTTGAAAACATCGACACTCTTCATTGGCTGAACCCATTTGGCTCGATGGTTGTTAGATGGTTGGTTGGTTGGCTGGTTTGCTGGGTTGTAATAAATAAATATTGAGGAATTAGTAATTATGAAAAGTAAAGATTCAATTCAAGAGACGCGTCTTTAGTCTGATCATAAACTTTAGCGCAAAAAAGATGTAAGTCATAATACAGTCGAACTTCCCTATAATGAACCTCCACGGGGACAGACAATTATTTCACTATATAGAAACTTCATTATAAAGAAATTTTTTTTTTTTTTTTATTTATTTATCTGATATTTTTGTTTGAATTACTGACTTGTTTTTTAAAATGTTTGATAATGTACTGGGAAGAAATACAAACTCTTTAGCTACTTATATCTTTTTTCTTTGATGTCCCTTCTTCAACTTTATTAATTACTAATAACTTTTTTCAAGAGAAATGCTACTCCGGTGCGTCATTTTCGTTCACTGAACTCGGGCAACTGGTGTTAAAAGTCAAATCATTAAATTTTTTGTTTTCATTTACGGTACATTTCTTATTTTCTTAATAAATAGTGTTGCTAACAAGTGAAAAATAAAGCTGCAAAAAATAGTTCACTATATGGAGACAAAAACACACGTGAAATGTATTTTTGGTTCCAAAATTGTGTTTATTGTAAAGAAAAATTCACTGTATGGAAATTCATTATACGGAGATCAAAATACATTGAAAGTGGAACGAAAAAGTTGTGTTCTTGATTTAAGTTCATAATAAGGAGAACTTCATTATATAGAAGTTCACTATAAGGAAGTTCGACTGTATAAATTTTTAAAACTATAATTTTCCAGTTAGTGCTAAATGTTGTTGTTGCCACTAACTACTACTGCAAACTGCCTCTGACAATATCAGTGTTCATAGTATTCCTATGTAAATATTTATGAATTGGTTGCATGCCTTATGGCTCTAAAAATGCTATTTTCCAATTATCTAGCACTTAATTGAAATACGATTTTAGTTTTTTTTGTCAGTATTTGTGTGTACAAAATCAACAATATCGAGTTGTTTAGTTTTTACTCATGCCACTGCTGCCACAAATATTAATTTTAAGTTCGCCCATTTTCCTTTTCACACTAAACAATTATTATTAAATTGCTCGTAAAATTTAACAACGGCAACTGGCTAAAGAACTGGTTAATTGAACGAATATTTAAAAGTAAATATTTGCTATTCTTTATGAATTTATTTAAAAAAAGCTAATGGTGGTAGGAGGATAAATCGAACAGAATTATAAATAAAATAATTATGTTTACTTCCTCTTTGAAGAATGTTGCAGCAGTAAGATAAAAAACTTGAATAATATGCGCTGCATCAGGGTTACCACTCGGTGATTAAAGTCGCAATTTGACCTCTTCTTGGCGGTCTGCGACTTTTTGTAAGACTTTTGAGGCTTTTTTTAATTTGAGACTTTTTTTAATTTTGTGGCGACCTTTTCCTTTTTTTTAACAAAAAATTTTTAAATTGAATAATAGCCTAGCATCGTCATCGTAATAAAGAGTGGTCCAAATACAACGCACGCTGTTAATTGTGAGTCACACCTTTAAGTCAAGTTTTGTAAGAGCAAACAACGACAAGCAATTTTTCTGTAAGTTTTTGGATTCTTAATAGTTTTAAATATTTTTAATAATTATTAGACTTTGCTATCATGCCGCTATTAGCAAATTTCTTCAAATTTCCGCTAATTTAGTAATATTGATCGAATTTTTGCATTCCTTATAGTTTTAGGTACTTTTAATAAATTTTATGGCTGGTGTGAAATATCAAAATTTTTCGCGAAATTTCGCTACTTTTCAAAAAAAATTGTTTTTTTGTTTTTTCCCAACATTTTGTTTTTTAACTGCTTTAGCGATTTCAAATATACTTTAGGGTTTATTTCTAAGTTTGCAATTTTTCGCAAATTTAAGCCGTTTAAGAGAGGCTGCTAAACAGAATAAACAAATAAATTAGCTTCTGCGCTTATTTTTACTATTTGTGAAATATATTTTTATTTTTGAACACTTTTGTCAAATATTTGAGCTTAGTTTGAACTTTAAACATAATGCTTTTTTGGTTCACACAGTTTAAAGCAAATAGCAGAACAAATATTTTGTTAGGCAATAAATGATATTGAAAAAGAGAAATAGAAAAGGCTATTGGTGATTTAAACCCCAAGAAAGCCCCAGGTTTTGATAGGATCAGAAACAAAATGCTTTTGAAGCTACCCATCATAGCGAAGATAATTATTCTATTAATTTTAATGCTACTCTACGCCTTGAATATTGGCCAATAAGCTTACTTTCTAATACATCAAAGCTGTTCGAGAAGCTGTTAGTGTCAAAATTAACCCTAATTTTAAATGAAAATAGATGTATTCCTAATCACCAATTCGGCTTTAGAAGAAAACACAGCACAATTGAACAAACCCATCAAATAGTAAACGCCATAAGAAAATTCTTTGAAGAACGAAATATTGTTCCGCTCTCTTCATCGATGTTTCTCAAGCTTTTGATAGAGTCTTTCATGAAGTCTTATTACATAAATTGAAGCAAAATTTACCAGCAAACACACACAAGCTGTTAGAAAGCTATTTAGTTGGTCGTCAATTTATTATTAAAGAAGCAAATTTCTTAAGTTCACCTCTGTCAATTGGCACTAAAGTTCCACAAGGCAGCATCCTGGAATTATACTTAATTTATACTTCGGACATGCCAACAAGCAACTACACCCAAACTTTAACAGTTGCAGATGAAACAGCTTTTCTAAGCGTCGACGAAAACTGTTATGAAGCATCTTGTTACTAACAGGATCATATATTTCAACTCGAACTGTGGTTAAAGCAATGGAGGATAAAAGTCAATAAGCAAAAGTGCGTACATATAACATTCACCTTGCGTCGGGAATCATGCCCCCCTATTAAAATCAATAATCAAATTATACCTCAAAATTCACATGTAAAATATCTCGGTATACATCTGGATCGCCGTTTAACGTTGAAAAGTCATATTTGAAACTAAAAGCCATCCAAATTCATTGGCTTATTGGAAGAAACTCTGTGCTTAGTCTCGACTGCAAACTTGTAATTTAAAACTGTATCTTAAAGCCAATCCGGTGCTATGGTATTCAGTTATGGGGCACTGCCTCGGCCTCTAATATCGAAAAAGTTCAAAGGCGCCAAAATAAACTTCTTCGAATTATCACAGCTGCCCCTTGGTATGTTAAAAACACCAGGATCTCAATGTGCCAAAGGCTCGAATTGCATCCGAACCCACTAGCTCGAAATATTTTAAATGATAGCGGCCACACTCGCTTAAGGAGAAGAGACACTGCAGCACTTACCCATTAAGATGAGCGATAACCTCCTTTACATGTGAACACAACCCGTGATGAAGAAAATTTTTGTCTGGCAGGACATAAAATAATGTATTAGGATAAAATTTTATTAATTACACTGAGCTAAAAACTTTTTTAGACAAGACTTTTTTTAGACAAAATTAAAAATAGGGTTGGTCATACATTTTATTCATCTAGGGGCATCCTAGGCGCTGCAGGGGCCAAATTAAAGAATTTCATTAAACGGCCATATTTTTATGGTTGAAATTCTTAAACTTGACCCCTGCAGCGCCTAAGATGCCCCTAGATGGGTCAAATGTATGACCAACCCCACTTTATTTTTGCTCAATTATTTATTTCTGACATACCTACCCACTATCTCCATTCCTTAATGGGGCTCCCCTACAAAATGTTCAATGCAGACTAGAAATATATTAAAGAAAAAGTCCCATAAATGCCCAAGAGTTGCCCCCAGTAGGATATAATGTATGACCGACCTCAATTAATTTTAAGTCCTAAACATTTTCTCAAGACAAACTTGTCCCCAAATATTGCATTTTATGAAATTCTTAAATTAATTAAAATTTTTCAACTTTTGTTAATAAAAGTTGCAAACATATTTTAATCATTTATGGCTTGTTTTGTTTGCAGCTTCGGTTTCAATATGTCTGCAAAAATTAGAAGCCCAGCTGCATTTCCTAATTTGTTATACATAAATTTTAAAAAACATAAATTTCGAAATTTAAAAAAAAAAAATTTTTGTTGCTAAAAGAACATGCGCATATTAGAAAAAAGTTTTACCTTTCTTAAAGGAAATTTTATTGCGGAATTTTTTTTTAGTTATTTTAGTAAGCGAAACCGTTTCTGAGTTACGCGAACTTATGTTGGGCAACCTCCTCCATTTTCGAAATAACGGTATATCTCGAAAACAAGAGCTAACCTAAAAGAACGATTAGCACCATTGGATTCAGCGAATTATGTTAAAACGCCATGTGCCCGGCTTGTCTATTTTTTTGCAACTAGCACAGTTCTATTGTTAGTTCATATTTAATAAATGAAGATTCAATAATTCGATTTTATTCTGCATATCGGCATGCCGTATACCACGAGATACCACGGTTTTACCGTCTATATTCCGATTAAAACATCGTCCAGAACTATCAGGAATAGTATGGTTGACATAAGGTAGCCCTTTCAAACCCTGGAAATAGTGTTGAACTCCTCAGAAAAGCGACTATTGTATAGAACTCTGCGCTTGAAGCCATCGTACTGTGCCTGAATCAGTCCCATAATCTTCGGTGATATACCCCTCTGCATTAAAGCGTTCCGTAGACAATCGCTTTTAATGCTGTCGAATGCTGTTCTATAATCGACGAATACAAGTTGGAGAGCGATTCTGAACTCAACGGACTATTCTATTATTAATCTCAATGTATCAATGAGATCGTCATACGAGCAGTTTGATCGAAACCTTGCCTGTTGCCTGCGAATGGTTGAGTCCAGTTTTTCGTTTGCTCGGAATTGGCTGCAGCTTAATGCCCTTGTAATTTCGGCATTGACAAAGATCAACTTTTATTGCGATCGTGACCAATATCCCCTTCAACTATTCTTCTGGACATGATTTATGTAACCATAATGTGTTTGAAAAATTGTTTGTTTAAAAAAGTTATGTAAGTGGTGGCTGAGATTTAAAAATATTTTCCAATTAAAATAAATAATTCATTTAGAACAGCTCAACTTCTAATAGGAATATAAATTTTTCTTTATGTATTAAAATCTGTAAATATTTTTTTTTTTTTTTATAAAGGGTGGTTAAATTTTAAGGGCCGATGTTGATTTTGAATAAAACAACACCTCCATCCGATGGTACAAATCGTCGATGACGCTGAGGCATAATTGAGGTTCTATGCCGTCAATGTGCCGAATTATCTCATCCTTTAGCTCTTGAAATGTTGCTGGCTTATCGACCTATACACCTTTTCTTTCAATTAACCCTAAAGAAAGAATTCCAATGGTGTCAAATCCCATGATCTTGGCGGCCAATTGACATCGCCACTACGTGAGATAACACGACCATTTTAATTTGTCGCGCAAAAGAGCCATTGTTTTGTTAGCGGTGGGGCAAGTGGGACCGTTCTGTTGAAACCACATATCGTCCACATCCATATCTTCCGATTCGGGCCAAAAAAAAGTTCGTTATCATCTCACGATAACGAACCCCATTCACAGTAACTGGCTGACCGGCCTCATTTTGGAAAAAATATGGCCCGATGATGCTGCCAGCCCATAAGCCGCAAAAAACAATCAATCTTTGTGGGTGCATTGGTTTTTTGACAATCACTCTTTTATTATCATTCGTCTAAATGCGGCAATTCTGCTAATTGACGAATCGACTGAGGTGAAAGATGAAGTGCACGATATGTATTTTGATTTAAACGCCCATTTTCATAACTTAAACGCGTTGCTCGATTGTGTATCTTTCCATGGTTCAAATTGATTTAGTCTGAAATTGAGAAATGATAAATGAAATGCAGAAAAAAACTTGACGTTTAGGTGTGTTTCACATTGAAATTTATAAAATTAAGCGTCTTAACCCCAAAGTTGACAAATCAGTTTACTGATAATTTTATTTTGCATGTTGCCATTTCATTTGTTTATTCTTCTTTTTTTCTTCTATTCGTTTATTCAAACAATTTATTATAATCGGCACGCATTCACACTATTCTTCATTGGGTTAGACATGTGCTCGGACGTCGTCCATATGAATGGATCGATAGATGTTTATGTCGATGTGGTCGTCGAACAGACAGAGACTCACTGTCTCTTCCCTTTGCACACCTCATTTCCTGTCTGGTTTTTCAGTGTTTTTTTTTTTTTGAGTTTTACTTTCCTTAATTTTGAGTGACTACAAAGTGCGAGGAGAGCAAATGAATGAGTTGAATTTGCAACAAAATTTAGCATAAATACTTGTTACTTGTTGTTCGTCACATTGAACAAATTAAATTGTTTCCTTAATGTTGTGTTTTTTTTTCTTCATTTAATTTTGTTGTTGTTTTTTTCGCCTTGGCGTTTTGTATTCTTTTTCTTTGGCTGTTGAAATGAACTTACAACGCGCCATTGAATGATAATGAAGGTGTGATTGTGCTTATGTTGGCTGTAAGGAATTTAGTTTTATTTCTTAATGGTGATTTCTTGCACGATTTTATGTTATTTTTCTTTCTTAAATTGTTAAGTGGTTCAATTAATTTTATTTCGAAAAGTATTTAATTTTTTAATTAAGTAAGTAATTAACTAAATTATATCATACATTAAAAAAGAAAGTCTTATTACAACAATATTTCTAAGAATCTCTAGAAATTCAATTAAAGTATTTAAAACTTAACCCCCGTATTCAATAACGATTATTAAATTTAACAAAGGCTTGTTAAGTAAAGTTTTTATACAAAATTTGCTTTGTAAACCTTTAATAAATTCAAAATTCTTTTATGTATTCGGCAGTAAATGTTAAATGTCTTAATAAAGAACTGTTTTTGTATTGAATTTAGTTACCTTTGCTCAAGGCTGAAAATAGAATGAGGGAAAATACATACTTTTAACAACATATTATTGACAATTTTATTATTATCGATCTTATTTAGATATTTATATTAGTAGAATTTTTATAAATATCCATTGATTATAAGGATTGTCAAAACAGCCAACAATATTAATCCTGATATTCCAAATCTTTGTTTTGTATGCCCTACATCAGGGCTTTTGACCTATTTTTGTTTTACCGACCCCTCTTTTCAAAGTTAATTTACTTATGCCTGTATTCATAAAAAAAATTTTTTAAAGGTTTTAAGAACAAATTTACTATTGAAAATAAGAACTTACAATAAACAAGACTACAAGAGGTCCGCGAAACCTCATCAGAGTCCAAGTGAACCTTGAATAAAAAGTAAATGCAACAATTTTAAAAATATTTTGATGAAATTTCGTACAAAAAGCATTTTTTGCCCCAAGACGACGAAGCCTTTTGATAAATTATTTATTAAAATACATCAAATTTTTCAACTAAAACAAGTAAGAAAGTATAGTCGGTCACGCCCGACCATATGATACCCTACACCACAGAATTTAAAAACACATCATGCTTATGTGTCCATATAAATATGGATTTATCTATGTTTATAAGCTTCATGAAAATCGGGTTTTCGAGAGGCAGAAATTGCCCCTTACCTCCCCTTGTGGTCCTATTTTTGAAATACTGTATAGCTTATGTGTCCATATAAATATGGATCTATTTACGTTTTTAATTTCATTAAAATCGGTTTGATAGTTTCTGAGAGAAAGAAATTTCCCCCTATCTTGCCTCGTGGTCCTACGATTCGGCCCATTTTTAATAGGCTTGGTCCTTGTGCCAATAAGAACCTGTGACCCAAATGTTATCAAATTATCTCCAAAATTGCGACCTGTACTTTGCGCACAAGGTTACATGGACAGCCAGCCAGCCAGCCGGACATCGTTAGTTCGACTCAGAAAGTGATTCTGAGTAGATCGGTATACTTTAAGGTTGGTCTAGGACCATTTTTTTTTAAGGCGTTGCACACATCAACACAAATGCATAATACCCTCTCCACTATTGTGGTGTGGGTATAATGATTAAGTCAACCATATCGGGTATGCTGCTGGTGTCTTATAATTAATAGTTCTTCTGTAAACAACCGGCGAAAAGAACTAAAGAGAAACAAACATGTGAAATGGGTAAGCAAATAATAATATTCTCTCGCTTTGATTTAACACAATCTCAAATGAGTTACTGAGTCAGTGCACTGATGAAATTTTCTATTAAACTGACTTCGATGTGTCATTTCTGTAATGCGGATTGATGACATAATTTCAATTTGGCCAAGTGATGTTAAAGTTGACACCACAATGATAAAAAGTGTCAAGGCGTTAAAAACAAAGACGCTTATTATAGTACTGATATCAAAAAACATCAGCTTTATGATGTCTTTTCTATCAGTGTTGGCCCCATATTGAGCCTTCTGTTACATTAAGACGAATAAATCTCAAATGCTTCTCGATACAAAAACCTTTTAATAAAATCGAAACGTCCTTACAAAATTTTGTGCTAGCAAGTCTAAAAAGCCCGACTAAATTTTCTAGCATGTAGATTCAATACAGATATTCACTGACAGGTCTAAAACGCAGTATGGTTCTGGTATTTACTCCAAGCAGTAGGGTTAGAGCATCTCTCTAAGGCTGACGGATTTTTGCAATGTCATTTAGGCTGAGATAATACCGTGGCAAGAGGAATATTCACATTATAACCGATAGTAAAGCGTCCATAAGATCCCTGGAGAATGTGTTTATCGCATCGATGATTTCCCAAGAATGTCAGATGTCGTTTAAGGATTTAGTAGGGCATTTAATGATTACCCTTTAATGGGTCGATGAGTACAGCGCCATACATGGAAACTGCATTGCTGACTTGGCGCATGCAGGCGTCACCTTGAATCGAAACGGTTCAACATATGATAAAGGTTTCGTGCTCGAACAGTAAGAAAGTTACTGCACACAAATTCCGTCATCGTATTGCTGGTCAGAGATGGTTTGATCAAACTACTTTAAGAGAAACCAGAAAAATCCGGCCAGTTATAAATGAAAAAAGAAGTAGGCGGACTTTCAATCTGTCCAGACTTTACCTCAGGAACCTTATTATAGTTGCCAATGGCCATTGGCCTATTCGGAAACACTTCTAAAGGTTAGGGCTTCCTTCCGTACAATGGCCTTTGTTGAAGTTGCGATGGCCAGGAATAAGAGGAGTCAATGGAACATCTTCTCTGCCATTGTCTAGCGTTCGGAAGTCTAAGACTCAAACAGTTTGGACAAAGAACCCTTAAGGACAAAACTTTTCTTTCTGAAATTGAATCAAAGAATGTTTGCAGCCAACTAACACAGAGCTCTGGGAGAGAGTGAAACATGGTGACACAACAGGAAATAATTGCTGGACGCATGCCAGCTGTGCTTTCTTGCGGGTCTCTGTTTGAGACGGAGATCTCCCCTTGTAAAATTTGTTAGCGCTTTCTGCCTTTTTCGTCGGAAAGTTTGGAAATATTTTTAAAATGTCCCCTACTGGCGTTTTTTTTCTTTTCTTAACAACAATAATTAAAGTTTGGTGATTGGGTTCGAGGAATTCATTTATAATGAAGAACAGTGCTTACAATAACACAGAATCCATTAGACGTTGGATATAAGAATGAACATATTTCCCATCTCTGCTATTTGATTATGTATTTTGTAAAGAGAATTAACATTTACTGATACGAGTACATTTATTAAAATATATTTTATGCATTTTACACATATTTTGCCATTTTGCCACTTTAACATTATTGTTATTATTATTATTATGATAAGCAGGCAACAACAACAACAACAGCAGAAGCAACAGCAACAAAAAGAACATCAATAGCAGCCATATGTTGGTTGGTTGGTAGGTTGGCTGATTCTTGCTATAATTAACCCTCTAACGCAACATTTTTTTGTATGCCTAGAAAAAATCATATTAAGCTTATTTTAAGGTGAGAAACATGAATCTGACTTCAGTTTTTTCTTTTGAGTACTCGTTGACCTGTAAGGGGTCAAACTGTTAAGTCCGCCTTGAGGCGGAGTTGGGCATTATCGTTATAATTTGAGAAACGTTTTTGATTTACATCCCAGAATTTTCTGTGTTCCCCAGTCCCCCTCCAGACGGGTTCAGCAGAAACATCCATACTCAATCGCGATTATTTTTTTTTTTTTAATAAGAACTTAATATTTATTTATTTTAATTGAAAGTTAAGATATGCACCAGTGATTTTTTTCGGCCCGATCAAAAGCTTTGAAATATTATTTTTTCTATTCCCAATATTAATGCACATTCCGGCATTTTCTATGTTAATGCCCTAGCCCGCCTCCAGACGGGTTCAGCATAAACATCCATATTCAGCAGCGATTATATTTTTTAAAATGAAAACTTAATAAATATTTCAATTCAACGTTAAGATACCCACAATTAATTTTTTCAGCCCGATCTAAAGCTGTGAAATATTATTTTTTCGATGCCCACTATTTACTTTCTTCACAAAGAATAAAAAATGAACGTTGCTGTTCAAATTCAAGATGACAATGTACGTTTTGTCAAACTCGTAAGAGTGTTGCCACAGAATGAAAACTTTTTGATAAAATAAGCTCTGATTTACACCTAGAATTATTTATTAAAGTTAAAAAAAAAAATTGTCAAAATTAAAAATTTTATGACCCCGCCTTGAGGCGGACTTAAGCATAAGAGGGTTAAATATTATTGGCTGCAGTTCGCTGTAGTTTTTTTTTTTTTTACTTCGTACACAATAAAATATTTCAGTTTTTATATGAATTAATGCCGTTTATCATTGAATTGTTGGTTGGCTTGCTGGCCGATTATTTGGCTGCCTGTTGTTGCCTTTCATTTGGATGGAGATTTTTTGTTTTCTTCCTCTTTTTCATTTTGCAATAAAGAAAATTCTGAATATTGTTTGTATAGATGCTGGACTTTAAGCATTTTCTTTTCTTTTGTGGTCTTTAGTTTTGCGTTTAGTATCATCGCTGTATGTATTTGCAACAATTTATATTTATTTTAACTAAATGTTGTTGATATTTTTTTTTTTAGTTTTTATAAAAACCTTTATCGATGCTCTTTTTAATACTGTGTCCAGACCAGCAAGAGTTTAAGCCTGATTTTTACAATTTAATATTGAAATTGTTAAGGAATAATTTTTTTTCTTTGTTTCGCTTAGTGAATTTGCACTACTAGCAGAACACTATGGGTAAGGTAGGACCAAGTGAGCAGAAATAATATTTCAAAAGTAAAATTTTGCGATTGTCTTCGTCTTAATACGAATATTTTTCGCAGAAATTATTGATGAGTATTTTGATAAGTGTATTTAGGCCTTAAGAATGTGGTTTGTCATTAATTATAATTGCAAATCTTCCCGTAGACCAACCACACTTAAAAGAAAATCAGATCACCGTTAAATATTTAATTTAAAAACATGCCTGCCCATAGTGCAAAATATCCTAAACTTTAGTGAATCAACAACGAATTTGTTATTGTTTCTTTGCTGTTGTTGTTGGTCGTAAGTAATACTATAGTTTGTCATGTTGTTGTTTTTGGTTTAGTTTTTTATGTATTTAATCCTAAAGATTGCTTGTTGTATTTAAGTGTAGTGGTGTTGTATTGCTGTTGTTGTCGTTGCCTTGTGTTCGTTCATATTGTGTTCTGTTGTTTTGCGTTGGGGCCAAAGTGTGAATATAATTTAATATGAGCAATTTTCAATATCTCAACTTGAAAGATTATTTATTATCCTTGATTGGTTTTCAAGTGATTATAACGTAAGCGATCATTTACGTGTTTATTGTATCGTTTTTATTATTTCTTACTACTAGCCCCTTTGCCACGGCCGTACTTCATTCTTCTCGCTCTCCAAATCTTATTAACATCATTTTCAAATAAGTTTAAACAAAAAAAGTGTAGAAATGTTTGAGTGTGTTTAAAGGTTTCAATTGTATGTTAAGGAATCATTTAAGGTTGATATTCCAAGAATATATAAATTGTTGATGTTAAATGTGTTTGCAAAAGGAAGTGGGTTCAAGACCTTTTGCTTGTTCATATTTTACTTGTAAAATATGCTCCAAAGGAGGCCATAAACTGCTTTTTTCTTTCAAAATCCAACTAAAAAATTATTTTTTTTAACTTAAATATGCTCCTTTTCTGAATTAAGATTTTTCTTTTTTTTCGAAAAGCCAATAACAGAAATTAAAAAATTTACTTTGGAAATATGTCAATTCATTTTATATTGAAAATTGTTTTCACAATCATGTTATTCTTTTTTTTTATATAAAAACCACAAGGGTGTGTGTGTGTGTGTGTGTGTGTGTTTGTTTCATTATCAGTTTGTGATCAGTTGTGTTCAAATCATTAACAATTCATTATAAACTTTGTCAAAAGGAAACATTTAGAAAATCGTTTAGATAACTAATGTTTAATATCTATTTGTTGCTGGTGTTTTACAGGTGACTGACTGCGTGTGGTAAATTAGACGTTAGGAAATTTTAGTCACGTATTGAGTTTTATGCTTAAATTGGCTAGTGAAGGCGTAATCGTAAGTTTAGTTTTTTTTCTAATTTTTTTTTTTACTCCATACACAAACGTTTTAATGAGTGTTGACAATATTGCACTTTAAATGAAGAAAAAAAAATTGGCAAGCAAACAAACATACATACATACTTAAAAGGGTATACTTAGTGTGTGTTTGTAGGAGTGTTTTTGTCCATAAAACGAAAGACTTAAGCAACATACTTGTGCAATTTAGACGAGACAATTCCATTTAACTGATTTAAAGTGCTGACTTTAATTAAAATCAGGTAAAATAAATGAACACAAAAAGAGAATCTTTGTTTGAATTTTTAATATTTTTGCATTTTGAGTTTGTAAATTTTCATATTCATGAGACATGGGAAAATTTAAGTTGTTGTGAACTTAAAACGTTCTATTTGATAGAGTGGTAAAAATTGTATACAATAAACATATCCTATACATAAATATATACGGTTTTTAAATTTCCAAAAAAGCTTAGACCTTAACCAATAGACAGTTTGATGCCGTTCCACAGGATATTACTGGCTCGCATGAAATCATGGAATCACTGTTCAGCCACTATCGCAAGAAATCGTTAAGATCTCTTGAGATCTTAAATGATTATTTTTCAGCCGTATACATACTGTGGCATTTACCAGCAATTTAAACTCTATTTTTTTTTTTTTTTTTATATAATTTCCTAGCTTATTAATGGTTAATTAACCATATTAAAGGAAAAATGGCTAAAGTTGCATTCATAAACGAAAAATAGTATATTAAACCTTTAATAAACCATAAATAAAGCAAGAAAATGTATTGTTCGATTTACCCTTCTTTAAACCAAAAATAAAATGACATTTTGATATGCGTTTGCATTTTTTGATACTGAAAAAAATGATTTATTTATTAATATGGACATGTTTAATACATTTTACTAAATTTTTTTTTATTTTAGACTACCAATTTAAAGTTAATTATTTAAAAAAAATGTATATGATTTAAAAGAATATGATCAGGGGCAAATGCAGATGTTCTCTTTAATAACTTATTTAGTTATTGCAACTAGTTGTTTTTTTGTTTAAAACAACAAATTATTGTTCAAAAATATTAAAAAAAAAAAAAATAAATAAATCATAATAATAGTGATGTTAATAAAAAGTAAACAAACTTTTTATTCGAATACTTTCTTATCGTATATTTAAAAAAGGTTTAAACAAAAGTGTTTATGATACCTTTCGGCAACATTTTGTTCAGAAACTAAAATAAAATGTAGTTTTGTTTGATAAGAATAATTTTTAAGTTCTACAATTAAAAAAAATTATAAAAAAAAAATTAAATATAGAATATCATGTGAACCGAATAGAAGTTTCATGCATCACTAGCAATAAAATGGCAGCAAAATATAAAGAAAGTTGCCATACTTAAACACAAAATCACTACTAACAGTAAATAGTAAAAAAGCTCTTAATGTACGTTTATGAATAAAAATTTTTATAGGAGGTTTATTAGACAAAAAGCGTTTGCTCGAATAAACGTCATTGATGCCCTTTTTGCCAATACCAATTTTCTTTATGCACTTCCAAGTATTCTTATTATGGTAATAAGAAGTCTCATTATGTCGTATTTTCGATTCAAAAGCTTTTCTTGCCTTACGGTATGCAGAAAGATATTCTGGAGTTCTAAAACGCTTCCATAATCTATGCAATCTATCACGATGCTCCATTATTAATTTGATATAATTGCTAAACTAAGGTTTACCACCGGCTTAAAACCGTTTAGTCGTAATTGAAACGCTCTAGTCGTAAAACGTAAGAATCGAATAATTTAAGAACTTTAGTTTTACGTCGACATTTGCTAAAAGGTATAGTGAATTCCAATTTGTATGTTCAATATCATTTTGTAAATAAACTATCCCTAATTTTAAGTTTAATGGGTGTTTATATATATCGTCGCTATAGCTGATATCCAATTGAAGGGGCAACAATATGCACAATATATGCCGTAAGCAGCGATTGATAAAAGCTTGCAGTTTCGTAGTTCATTCTGTAGTTACTAAAAGCCCTGTTACGCAGCCGAACAGCAGCACAAATTTTACATTGGCGGTAAAGTTTCGAATTTTCGTTACATTTGAGAGTTGTTGTCAAACGCCAGATTTTTCGCATGCAGGCGAGCATTCCTTTCGCTTTAGCAAGTCCTGCCTCAACTAAATTATGGGTGTCCAAATATATTTTATAGTTTTTTTTCCAAAAAACCACACAATTAAAAAAATATTGTTTTATTTTTTACTTTTAATCATGTACTTTATTGTAGGCAACCATTATGTGGTTGTGTTGAATATTTTAAAGAAGAATTAAATCATACATGTGGTGCAATACGAAAAGAGTGGTCCAACCAAAACGAACGATGTTTATTGTAAATAAAACAAAAAATTTTCAATGAATTATCTTAATATTTTTTGTTACTATAGAAAGATCTATGACAATTATGTGTGAAACAAAAAATCGGCCAAATGTTCGCCACGGCTTCGGTGGCATACCTCTATCTGGTAGGCCATATTTACAATGACTGAAACATAATTGAGGTTCAATGTCGTTAATGTGTCGAATTATCTCATCCTTTAGCTCTTGAATTGTTCTTGGCTTATTGACGTATCCCCAAAAAAAGAAGTCCAACGGTGTCAAATCCCATGATCGTGGTGGCCATGACGTGAGATAACACGGCCATTGAATTTCTCACGCAAAAGAGCCATTGTTTCGTTGGCTGTATGGCAAGTGGCAGCATCGTGTTAGAACCACATACCGTCCAGGTCCATCTCTTTAATTTCTGGCTTCAAAAAGTTCGATATCATGTCGCAATAGCGAACACCAGTCACGGTAACTGCTTGGCTGACCTCATTTTCGAAGAAGTACGGCCTGATGACACCGCCCACCAGCCCATAAACGATGCACATTTCCTACAGACCCGGTTTGCTGAAATTTGCGTACAATTCTCCCGATTGTGGACACATTTTGTCGATTATGCTGACCAATAAAAATCACAAAGTGCATAAAATGCATTATGATTTGCACGCCCATTTTCGGTAAAACCTTCAACTTACTTAGCGTGCTGTTCAATTGTGCAGATCTCCATGGTTGAATTTGCTAAACACTGAAACAAAAAAATGTCAAATTAAGTTGAGCAAAAAAAATTTGACGTTAAAGTGTGACTCACATTTAACATCGTGCATTATGGTTGGACCACCCTTTATATTTAAAGTTGCCTTGATATATTTGAGTTTTCTGCAACCATATTTTTACTTTCAGTGTACCGTGTCTTTTTGTATGAATTATCGCAGTGTGTTTGTGGTGTGAGTGGATGTTTTCTTATTGTATCGAATGAATATTAATCCGTTTAAATTAATTTGAACACATTAAGATGCAGTTATCAGTTTGTCATGTCATTGTGGTGTTAAACAGCTAAACAAAATGTTTATTTCGTTGTTTTCTTTCATTTTATAATTTTTTTTTTTTTTGTCATTTAAAAAAACAAGTATTGAAGACATAAATTAAGCGTTTAATTTTATGTTAAAGAGTTGACAATTATTTAAGATTTTAAATCGAGTTTAAAAAAAAAATAAAAATCTTTAATGAATGAATATCAAATTTAAAAAGTCATGTGCAATAAATAAGTAGCCGCTACAAAATGCTAAAGACAATTTATATAAAATTTGATTACCTTTTAAAAGTTAGATTATTAAAAACATGTCTGAACCTTAAAAGTACATGAAATTCCATCTGTTTTTGTAATTTTATTAAAGTTCTTAATACCTTAAAGGGCTTAGGAATACTGTGTAGCTAAATTACATTTCACATGCTGTATTTAACTAATTACATGTTTAATAAATTTTAAAAACCATATAATTTATAGTAATCAATCAATTTCCTTTGCTTATAAAATAAAACAACCCGGACTCTTAAATACACAAGCTCTGTAATTCAGAATATTGTCTCGTTATTATTTTATTTTTTTTTTTTGGTCTTTAGATTTTCTTAATAACTCGTGGCCATTTAAAGACAAAAAAAGGCAAAAACAAAAAAAAGCAACTAAATAAAAATAATAACAATAATAATAAAGTTTCATGATAAAAACCACAATATCATGAACAAAAATTATGTGATGCATTTATAATAGTTTGTATTCAAACGTTAACAGTCCGGGAGAAAAGTCTACGGACAGTATATAAAGATATTCAATATACAATTGCTTAATTGTATACCTATTGGCCTCAATATTATCTACTAGTAGATAGGAAAGGAGTTAATTGGCTGCACTCATAGAAAAGTGCATCTTCATATTGATGATGCCCCAACATCAGAAACATGACATCAATGTTATTACAAATGGCATCAATGAGGCAAAAAGTGACATCAATCCAATGACGTACGTCATCATAAAATTTTGTCAGATTTTATGCGTCAGCTATGCTTTGAATAAAGTGTCATCAATTTGAAGCCACATTTTGTGTAGAATTAACATTATTTTCATGTTTAAAAAGTAAAATAACAATAAAAAATTCCCATATTCTATTTGTTTAAACTATTAAGTAAAATACATAAAATTTATTTAAACCACTTAATTGAATTTTTAATTAATTACTACTTTTAATTATTGGTTTAACTGAAAAAAAAATTGGCAAAAATCTGTGCAATCCTATTAAAAACGGTATCTTCCAGTCTTCCAGTACAAAAATATGAAAATAGATACACATGACACACTGGGCATATTTGGAGGTATCAATAATTATTGATTTAAATCAGCAGTGCACTATCACTAAATAAAACTGCAAAGATATTAGTTTGCACTCTGTTTTATCTTTTTAGTGATATATCAAATTTGTTTCACAATCACTAAACGCAGATTGAATGCAAAAAATCTGCACTCAATTCAAATAGTGCAAAATTTAGACTTGCAGTCTAGAAACCTACACACAAATATTGTATCACTAAAATTAAATAAATGTAACTTTGTATGTGCATGGTTTTTGATTGTTTTGGATTGCATATCATAAGCAAAGAACATTCAACAAAGTTAAAGTTTGTCAATAACGGTATAATGATTGGCTTTAATCATGAAAAAACCAGATTCTGATTTTAAATTTAGTACATCAATTTTAGTTGCACTCAAATGAGTGAAGAAAAAAATTATGATTGCTTTTTATTAAATCAAACTATTTTTTTTTTGAGTGCAAAATTTTTTAACATCACTATCACTCATGTTTAGTGAGGCGGTAAATTTTTAATTCATCACTCAACATCAACAAAATGATTGCCATATTTTTGCACTATCACTAAGTGTGAGTTGAGACTGCAAAATGAGTGCACTACCCCCACCTATGCCACTGGTGTTTACCAACCGCCTCGTTTGTACTCAGATACTTTTCTCAAAGGTGGCAATTCTCAATGTAACCGACAAACATCATACACTCGCCGCTTGTTTAGGAGCCGGAGTTATCTTAACTCCACTGCTGTATTAAAAATCCAGCAGAATCTGTCGGATAGCAACAGAACCTACGGAGAACCGCCATAGGCCGAACTTTCCACTGCTGTATTAAAAATCCAGCAGAATCTGTCGGATAGCAACAGAACCTAAGGAGAACCGCCATAGGCCGAACTTTTCCACAAGGGTTAAAAAAACAGCCTTACATCTGGAAGTGTCCTCTCCGCAGTTTTGGGTACAAGCAACAGCCACCAAGTGACCCCCAAAAGAATTTTTGACAAAAAAGCTCCTTTTCGTTGAACCCTTTTGTTTGTTCATGTCTTGAAAAGACACTCCCCTTTTTGAATGGAGTACAACTTGTTGAAAAGCAACCTACTATCAGAAAAGCAAAGCTTCCGCAAAGACAATATTCGTGAAAGACAGGAAGCAACCAATACCCAGAACGGTGCCTTGCACTCACCGGGGTCTACTGACTCCCATGGCACCAAATGAGAACGTTCCCTGGCAAGCCATCGGCTCAAGAACTGTGGAGGTTTTTGAATTAACGGTGATACGAACTATCGCGGTTTGACTGTAATTCTAAAAATCTTGTTATTAAAATAGCTTATGTATTAGAAAAAAAACTACGACTGCCTTAAATTTGTTCTCAAAAAATAAAAGGTTTTAAGGTCATTATATAGTAAATGGGTCTTATTATTAGACTTAAGCATTGAAAAAAGCTTTGTATAAATGGCGGATAACGGAATGTATATATGTGGCCGAGTTATAGATTCAAAACTTCCAACTATGTTTCGTTCACTCTTAAGCGCCCTCTTAAATGTTGTTATTTACCACTTTTTGGGAACCGTACCTCTAGACAACATGATATTGTGCAAACAAAACTTTTGTACCATCCTACAGAAACTAATTACTTTTATTGCTAGACAACTTCTATCTCCCACTGTAAATTAATGTGTAACACGCATGCGTACATACAAACTCAATTATTTTTAAGCGTGTTGGATTCTTGACTAATCTACCTCAACGAACTACATAAATAATCATCGTGTTCATTTGTCATAATTAACAGTTAAAATGAAATTAAGTTTCACTCTCCGTAACAACATACAACACACAACTCCAATTTTAATTTACGTTTTACAAAGTGGAGTGTAACTAATAAAAACCAACAACCAACAAGATATTTGAACGCAAATCCACAATTGATCGAATACTGGCGCCAAATAAGAAACCACAAGATGACTCTAAAGTTGATGGGTGTGTATTTGTGTTTGTATATTTCAACTTTACATTTCGTCATTTTCATTTTGTATTTAATATGAGGTAAATTGATGTTCATTAATGTATGAATTGTATGTGTGTGAGTACCTGTCCGTTGTGAAACCTAAAAGAGTTGTCAGTCACTCAATTCAATTCGAAAACCTCCAGCCAAATTAAACCAAACAATCATCTTGAGCAGTTCTAAGTAAATGATGCCTCGACAACTGAAGCCCAAAAACTAAAACATCAAAACTAAACTGAACCAAATGAAATTAAATGTAACGTAACGCCACAAAACGAAAGCAACCAGTGAAAAAGAACCCTGAAGCGTATTTTCAACAAAAAGTAGAAAAAGAAAAACAGTGTTTACAATATTATAAAATATTAGGTCATTAATCACTTGGGATTTCCTTAGTTGAAATATGTTTATGGATTACAGTTTTCATTTTACATCGGCCAGAATTTTACACACCTTTTTACTAAACTTTCTTATTAAACCTCTTTTACAGTGTACGACTGAGGGCTAATAAATCAGTGCAAGTTAAACTCCTTTTTTGGTTTAAAATATGTTTAAACCAGCAAATCTAGAATTCAGTAATCATTTAAACCATCTCTAAGCGCATTAAATAGGGCGTTTAAACTACCAATACAGAGCATATGAATTTGATAAGATTTATTGTAGTGCAGCCACATGTTAAGTTTTTAGCATTATATAATGTATGGGACACCGAGTTATAGTTGTTGAGCTTAAATTACATTAAAATCCACGTTTAGTTTAACTTAACCAGCGTTTAAGCCATCAGTGCAAGTTAAACTCTCTTTTTGGTTTTAAATGTGTTTAAACCAGCAAATCTAGAATTCAGTAATCATTTAAACCATCTCTAAACGCATCAAATAGAGCGTTTAAACTACCAATAAAGAGCATATGAATTTGATAAGATTTATTGTAGTGCTGCCACATGTTATGTTTTTAGCAACATATAATATATGGGACACCGATTTAGTTTAACTTAACCAGCGTTTAAACCATCAGTTCAAGTTAAACTCTCTTTTTGGTTTAAAATGTGTTTAAACCAGCAAATCTATAATTCAGTAAACATTTAAACCATCTCTAAACGTTTAGGCGTTTAAACTACCAATACAGAGCATATAAATTTGATAAGATTTATTGAAGTGCTGCCAAATGTTAAGTTATTAGCAACATATAATATATGGGACACCGATTTATAGTTGTTGAGCTTAAACTACATATAAATTCACGTTTAGTTTAACTTAACCAGCGTTTAAACCATCAGTGCAAGTTTAACTCTCTTTTTGGTTTAAAATGTGTTTAAGCCAGCAAATCTATAATTCACGCATCAAATAGGGCGTTTAAACTACCAATACAGAGCATATGAATTTGATAAGATTTATTGTAGTGCTGCCACATGTTAAGTTTTTAGCATTATATAATGTATGGGACACCGATTTATAGTTGTTGAGCTTAAATTACATTAAAATCCACGTTTAGTTTAACTTAACCAGCGTTTAAGCCATCAGTGCAAGTTAAACTCTCTTTTTGGTTTTAAATGTGTTTAAACCAGCAAATCTATAATTCAGTAAACATTTAAACCATCTCTAAACGCATCAAATATGGCGTTTAAGCTACCAATACAAACCATATGAATTATTATTTTTGCACTGTTTTGCAGCTGTTAAGTTTAAACTGCATATAAATTTGAGTTTAGTTCAACTTAACCAACGGTTAAACACTCATTGATTTATTAGCCATAAGTTTGATTATGTTTATGTGTATGTTTGTATGTAATTGCTGAAATATAAATGATCTGAAATGTAATCAAACTAATGGCGAACAAAATTCGAGGGTTTCGTATAATTGAACAATTTACAAACATCATAATTTGATGTTGTTGCATCTTTTAATAATCATTATCATTTATGAACAATATTTTAAAAACAGTTTATTTTCGATGGCAGTACGAGGGTGGATTTAAGAGTTGTTTTATTATATATTTTTTAATTTGAAATGGAAACATTCTTCGGAATTTAGAAAAAAAAACATTAACATTAAGTATAATTAATGTTGTGGATATTAAACAAATTACTTTAAAATATGTAAAAGCTTTTAAATATTAAATAAAAAAAACTTGACTGGTCAATTGAAAATCAGTTCTTCATTGTCTTCTTATCTTTCTGAAAATGTTTCAGAATCTTAAGTTTTCGAGTTAATTTGTTCTGAAATGAAGGACAACATTACAAAATTTACAAATTTTAAATCCCTGTAAACACCACAATAGTGCTAGAGAGTATTAAGCGCTTGTGCTAATGTTTGTAACACTTTAATCAATTTTCTTTAACCGATCTTACGATGTCCCTCCATCTGGCTGGCTGGATGTCCATGTCAATCTTGGGCGCAAAGTACAGGTTTTTTTTGATTTAAGTGTTGAATTCGACCGATGGCAAGGATTACGTTAGCTTTGAGAACCGCTGTGGTTTGTTGCTTATTCGCATACACCTGCGGCTTAAGAAAATCCCACAAGAAAAAGTCTAACGGGGCAAATCGCTCGATCTCGGTGGTCAGTTCTCATTACATCCACGTGAGATGAGGTACAGAATGTCTAATGTTGCATGAGCTGTGAAACTACTTGTCGTTAGTGTCCAGATCATCCAATTCAGGCCAAAAGCAGTTGGTAATCATCGACATTTGAAACATGTTTTTAGAAATATTAAACATTTTTAATATTTAGCAAACATATTGGATGTTTGTTAAACTTTTTGTGGTGTCTAGAACTAAATTTATGCATATCAGTGCAGAGTAAAAAAGTACAAGAAGAGGCATTTAAAATTAAAATTAGTTCAGCCCGAAATTCTATTTTATCAAGCTGCATTGTTTGACACAAAACAGCTCGTTTTTTCAATCACTCTTTACTTCAAATTCTTTTTCCTTATTTTGTATTTCTCAATTGTTTTAAACAAACAGCGAGACAAAACTGCCACAGCACAATCGTAGTCTGCATTCACTGAAAGCAAAAAAAATGAAATTTAATGTTTGTGAGAAATATGTTTGTGCTGTTTATTTGCAAACAAAAAGAGGAACAAACTGCGAAAACAGTTATAAAATAGAACAAGCAGAACAATAGCACAGAAAAAATTTAAAATCGTTCTTAATCAACAAATTTGTAGAATCAAGCAAACAACTTTTTGATTTCGCACCCCCTCTATTACCAGGGCTGTGGAGTCGGCAAATAATAGATCTAATGCCGACCTCCATCCGCTGAAATCTTTTAAGCCTGACTCCGACTCCTACGCTTAGCTTGATGCTAAATCTACATGAGACTCGTTCTTATTTGACTTTAAAGTTTAAATTGTTTTTTTTATGCAGTACCTTTTAAATGTTTGAAAATAGCAAGAAAATTATTCTGTAAAAATTTAAATTTTTACACGTGCCGCGTTGAGCTTTAATATAGTTTTTTACATGTATAAAGTAGACTGTTCTTTATTTTCTGACTTCAAAATTTTTAAAGCTGACCCTTTTAAAATTTTTTATTTTGGAAAATATTAGAAAATATAGTATAGTTTGATGTCACAAATAATTATTACGTATTGTGAGGAAATTTGGTCCAATTAAGTTTCGTTAGACTATAAATCACACCAAATGACTTCAGCAATGATCGATTTTCTTCCAGTTAATGGTTAAATATGGACCGATTCCCATTAAATTTGGTAAGATGGTTTAAATTGCAATAAAATAAGTTTAGACCAAATCTAATCTAAATATCAACATACTAAGATAAGAATTTATATACCAAATTTCGTCCAAAATTGCGACCTGTACTCGGCGCACAACGTTCACTTTGACAGCCAGCCAGCTGGACAGACGGACACCATTAGATCTAATCAAATAGTGATTCGTAGTCAATCGGTATACTAAAAGATGGGCCCAGGACCAATATTTTAACATTAGCAAAACGCATAATGCCCTCTCCACAATTTTGGTATGAGTATAAATATTAATTCATAAACATAATTAAATTTATTTCACAGTTATAAAATCATTTCCATTCAATAACACAATCACACAATTTTACAACCTGTTAATAATAAAACTCCACCAACTGGGTGTCTAATAAAATGTAAAAAAAACTACAGTATTATTAATACCCTAAACTTATAACCTTCTTTTTAAACATTAAACTAATAAAAAAAACCTCATAAAATAAATCTACATTTTATAAATATTGATCTGTTGAACATTTCCTGTTTTTAATTGTCATGGTTTTTTTTAATTAATACAATCAAACTTAATTTTATGATCTAAAATTAAATCAATTTTCAATTCAGACTCGTAAAATTTTTCACAAAAAATAATTTTTGTTCTTACACATTTAACCAAATTATGCTGCAGTTAAGCAACAGCATTAAGAAGAAAAAAAGAAAATCATCAAGACTTGAAATGAAAATAAAACAACAACAAAGAACACATGAGAATATGATAAACACCTAAATTAACTCATCATTCGCGTCTTGATCACCATCATCATCAAACATCGTTCGTCTACAGCTCAAGCTACAGTGGCTGGTATCATCAGTTTCAAAAGGAAAAAATAAATTAAAGCCAAGAAAATATTATTTTCTCAACAGGGTCTGGAAAAAGTTGTAAAGTTCTGAATTTTTTTTTTTTTTAATTGGACTGCAATTAAAAGCACAGTCATATTTTACACACTCGCACAAACATTGCAGGGATCGGTGGATAGATGAACGACCATTTGTCTTCTTTATTTCTGTGGCCACAACCCATAGGGTTAGAGTTATTATTAACATCGTGTTCAGCGCGTCGAAAAGCCCAAAAGTAATATGCATAAGCTGACTTAAGCTACTGTCAAAAATTTTCAAGAAGCCACTCAAAAGCATTTAAAAACCCCAAAATGAAAACAAAAAATATTTTATTCCGTACGGAAAGTGCAATTTCATAAAATTAACCAAAAAGTTTTTTCAAGTTAAATATGGTTTGACACATATGAATCACATGTATTCGCACAATTGTTTAAGCCAACTTAAGCACATTATAGTTGGGCCTTAAAAATTTTTCATTTTTGGGTCTATAATAGGAAGGCACTTAACCCTAAATAACCTAAAAGCTTAATTTATTTTTCTAAATGATTGTTTTGGCATAACCGCCTTAGTCAATTCAGGATTGCAACATATATAAGCATTATTTTTTCATTATTGCCTAAATCGGTTTTTCCATCTTACTTTATCGTGACGTATATAGGCAATTCACAAAGTGTACTATTGTTCTAATGCCACATTCAAAAATTAGCAAATACAACCAATATGACACAATAGAACAATTTATGAATATAGTAATAGTTTTAATTTCATTAAATGGCATATCGTCGGCTTAATACGCAAACCTGCTAAATCCACTTTTAAAGTAAATTGAGATTTTTATGCCGAGTTGTAGAGAAAGATACGCCTCGTCCACCAGCCAATTTGAGTCATGAAGTGGAAAAAACCAACTATATTTGTCGTTTTCCTCTCAAGCTGCAAATATGATAAATAAAAAGTTGTTTGTCTCTCCTGTAAAATGTGCTGCAAGCAAGTTAGCAGGTTTACATACTAAGTCGACGATATTATGGTTTTTAATTTCAAACGTCAAGATTCAATGGCCGTTCGCGTCAGCGGCTGCCCTCTGGGTTCTATTCTAGTGCAAAACTTGTGATACATTCGGGTGATTTGCGAATTGTGTAATCCACCCATCTCCACTACAGCCTCGTTATTTGTTTGCCGATAGAAGTTTCATCGGTTCTCCTCCATACTGCGGTATTAGTTATTTTATAACGCTTACAATCAGGGCTGCCAGATTAGACAATTTATCGTCGTTTTGAAGATTTTTTGTTCTGAAATTAGCAAGGAGCTGATTTGCTGATATTTTTCTAAAAAGTGACGATTTTTTTAGTCTCCAAATTCTGAATAAAACATTACATTTTCTGACACGTTCGTTTTTTAATATAAGAATGTTTAACAGCCGTACCTTAACAAGAGCGGAAGACAAAAAAACGTTTTCTTTCCCTTAGCTTTAACGTTAACGTCACGGACAGTAGTGATAACTTTCTAGTTTGATAATGCCCACAAATTATAATTAAAACTAGAGATAAGAACGCTAGATTGACCAAAAAATAGCTATATTGCCATTATTATTTAACAATGGCGGCAAATTTCACTATAAAACGAGCTGTCAAAATCGGGGTTTCCAATTTATTAATATTATATAAATATAAATTTTATGGTCATGACACATTTTGAAAACTAGAAAGCGCGTGCCGCTTTTGTTTAGGTACGTCTGTAATGTGCAAGTCTTAAGAGAATCTTTAAATGATTCTTTTCAAAGTACAAAAACAACATTTTATTTATCTTTCGTCAAACCATCATCGAATGAACCTTTTACGACTCTCTGTATAAATCATATTTTCAACAATTATACGGCGAGCATTTTACGAGTTGTAAGATAACATTTGCATGGGTCTCATGCGATTTATGGCATGAAGGACTCGTTAGATAATCTAAGAATGCGCTATGGAAGAATCTCACTCGTGCTACAGTTTTTGCCGTGTGAGGAATCTTCTACGATTAAAAATAGCGGTCATTGACGATCAAAGACGCTCTTCATGAGACTCCCAATAGCATTTTCACGATTGAAATTGCTAGCTGGTTATGAAGTGTTTATGTTTTTGTTGGAAAGTTTTTTTTTATGAAAATCGAACAAAAATTGTTAAAAAAAAAAAAACTTAATTTTAACTTGTCCGATTTTTTTGACGATTTTTCGAAACGTGAAAGAGGATTATTTTATTTTTTCTCAGGAAGTTGACGATTTCCTCACAAACGTATCGTATATTTTTAGAGAACAAAATATTCTTATGTAAATTATGAACATAATGGACCAATGTTGCCTACTGGCAATTGTATTTCAAAGTTGTCAACATAAAGTTATTGTGGTAAATGGTGCCGTATGGTTGCAAAATTTCAGCTCCCAGGTTCTATTTCAGCTGGCATGCTCCTGGTGACCTTTTCCTTTTTATAACAAGACCAAATCCAAATATCACATTATAAAGAACAAATCTTATATAAGTTATTTAATATGCCCCGGTAGGCTAGCTGGTAGTGAGCTAGTCAATCAGCGCCGTGGTTGCGGGTTCGATTCCCGCCAGAGACTCTGGTTCCTGCAGACAAGCGTAGAGCTTCGCGGGATTAGCTTAGGGAATTTAAAAAAAAAATTATATATATAAAATCATTTCAAATCTTTTTGTGGTACACATGATCCATAAAGAGCTGCGGCTTTTTTTAAAGACCAACTTTCAATAATATTTGTAACTCAAATAAATACGATATATAAATTGCTTTTGTACCTATAAGGAGCATAGGGCCTTAACGATTGTATTCCATTGTTGTTTATCTTCATCTCGTTCCACGTTTTGTTGCCTTTTCCTTTTTCGATGTATAGTTGTCGAAGCCAGGTGTGGCTCGGTCGACCTTTCCTGTGGCTGCCTTGGCGATTCCAGTCTATTACGTTCTTGGTGGTGTCTGCTTGAGGTCTTCGCAGGGCATGACCAATCCACCGCCATTTCCGTTTTCAGATTTCATACTTAATTTTTTTGTATACGACAGTGGCAACGGTTAATTAATACTTGAAAGGCATTGGCATCGCATTGATTTGAGTTCCAAGACTCGCAGCCGTAGAGTGCAACTGATTTCACGCAGCTGTTAAAGATGTTGATTTTGATGCGCTTAGAGATATGGGCGAATTCCTCATATGGTGAAGTTGGCCATAAGCTTGCCTGGCCTTGTTTATGCGCTATCCAATCTGGAGCCTCCACTTGTTGGTATAAAAACTGTTAACCATGGTTATAAATAAGTAAGTGAATCACAAAGTGGTTAGTGCAAACATCAAAATGTGTGGTTAAAGTTAACACCTTTACAAGTAGCAGAAGGATTGGACGTCTTCGATCTGTTGTTCTTGTAGTGTGAACTGTTGCGTATTTGTTGTGTTCATTCCCATGGCTTTGGTTTTGGGGATATTAATTCTGAGACCACATATTGCTGCTTCGGCTTCAATGTTGCTAAGTTTTGACTGCATATTGTCAAACTTATGTGAGAGCAAACAGATGTCGTCTGCATAGTCCAAATCTTCAAGACGGCATTTTAGGCGTCAGGTAATGCCTTTAGGTGTTGTTATCGCTTTTTTCATGATGCTGTCGATGACAACGTTAAATAGTAGGGGTGATAGTGGGCAACCCTGCCGCGCACCTACTTTGACACTTATTGGGCATCAAATAATTACTTTAATAATTTCTTAATAATATAACAGTAGGATTCATGCCAAAATCGCTTTTCCGATTGATTCTCTTCTTTAAACACCCTGTCAGAATTATAAATTTCCTTGTTTTATGCAACATTATTATTCCTTGTTATCACATTGTTTGCTTTGAAGCGTTTATTAATAACGAAATTAGTTGGATGGTATAAAAAACCCGTATTTGTATGATACATATGTATATCGGAATCCTGCCTGTATTCTCCCTCTCTCTTTTACTCATTGATATTCTGATATTTTCTCTCAGTCAAATTTATCCATATATTTTGAATATGTGTGAACAATTTATTTTCGTTCCCTTTCAAAAGGAAGATGTTTCTCTGTCCATTCACTTACAGAAAAAGCAAATGTCAGTACCTTGACATATTAACAAACAATTTATATGCAAATGAGTTGGGCACTTTACGAAACAAAAAAAAACGAACAAAAAAATATTTTGCAAACACCAACAATCAGCTATCAGCCAAACTGATCGATGAGAACAATTTGGAAAGCAGTTTGAAAAATTACTTTATGTCGGGAAAGAGAAGAAATATGTGTATGTGCTCGTTGAACACAGGAACAGATAGAAAATAATAATTAAACCATCAAAATCCTGTGATTTTTTTTTTTGTTTCGCTTAATGTGGCTGTGAGGGAGGCACGGTTTTTTACGCTAAATATATCAGTTTGTCTTTGCAGACTTTTACAAAAAAAATTCCAGAGAGATTTTTACGAACATTTTGATTACATATATATTTTTAACAACATTTTTAAAATGTTCAAGCTTACATTACAATGCACTATGGGCAAAAATTGGTTTACCTAATTTCATATGCAGACATCTATTGAAAAAAAGTGTTTTGAGAAAAAAATTGTTTTTTGGAATGCAATTCGGTGTTTGTTTCTTAAAAATGTTTTGTTCTCTTAAAGGTGGCATGTTTTATTCTAAAACAAGTTAGAGTGCTATATTCGGCTGTGCCGAATCTTTGATACCCTCCACCGATAGTTAGAATACTTTGATACCCTCCACCGATAGTTAGTTTTTCTTTATACAAGCAGACATCAGCATTAAAATTGGTTGCGGTTTAGACCTAAATTAAATTATTGACCGACAATCAGAAAGTTTTATGCTTTTTTCAGCAATTTTAACTTGAGTAAAATATCATGATTCGTAACAGTTTAAACCGAACTTAAATGATTTTCATAAGGGGAATTTATAATGGAGCAGAGTGCAGAGTGATATCTGGTATTAAAAAACATAAATTTCAATACAGTGGTGAAATTAGTTTTAGCGTTTTTTCAGTAGAAGGTTGGTTACTTTAGGCTTCCTAGGCTAAATGGCACGGAGCTGATGATCTCGAACAGTGCCAAATATTTGGGCGTAATTCTCGATAGCAAGCTATCCTGGGAACTCAACGTTCGTTCGAGGTTTGATAGAGTCATTGTGGCCATATGTATACACATGCAAGAGATCCGTGAGCAGAATGGTTCGCTTATATAAGGTCATAGTGTGGTGACCTGCCATGTGTAAGGGACGTAACTGCAGGATGCTTGAGAAAGTATATATGTAGGTTGGCTGCGCTGATGATCATGGGATCACTTCGGTCGACACCGACGAGGGCGCTGTTAACCATGTTGAACTGGATGTGGCGGTGGGCCTATGGTCATGCCAGGCTCACGCTGCGTGCATTAAACGACCTGGCAGGGCTCAACTATTGCACTCCTGAGCACTTTTTCGGTGCTTTGTTCACAGTTCATGATGGTAATGTCGATAAGCTGTTTGGTAACATGGTTCCAAGATGGGCAGCAGAGTAGGTGGAGGTTTCTTCATCGAAGAATTGGGTCTCTTTTGGGCTGCCGGATGGCAGTAGTGTGCTGCAGGCGGAAATTTCTGCCATAAGGCGGGCGGCAAACTGACTGAGGTACTATCGTATATCGAGGGATATATGGATATTTGGTTGGTTGGTGTCTTCACGACATCTATGTTAACAGTGGAATGCCGGACTCTAAATAAGATCGCGGAACATTCCAGAGTAACCAGGGCACAGTGGAC
The DNA here is from genome assembly GCA_949318255.1 of Pollenia labialis. Lineage (NCBI taxonomy): Eukaryota > Metazoa > Arthropoda > Insecta > Diptera > Polleniidae > Pollenia > Pollenia labialis. Next base: position 208,461,942 of record OX439139.1, read on the forward strand.
GCCTGGGTAACCAAACTGCGGACAGTCTGGCCAAACTGGGCTGTCTCTTGGACGACGTGTTCGTCGATGGCCTGATTGGCATTTCGATGGCCCGCTGCAAGACTCTCATCAGACGAGAGTCGTACAGAAGGGCTCAGGAAAGATGGCAGGGGGAGCATGACCAGGACTTTATGGCCTGGCTATGACGCAGCGAGAACGCGCGTACTTCTTGGTATCGGTAGGGACCGGATAAGGACAGTGATGTCGGTCATTACGGGTCACTGGGAGGTGGGAACTCATGCTAGGAGGATGGGTCTTGCTTATAATGATTGCTATAGGAGTTGTCATGATGATGAGGAGGAGGAGGAGACGGTGTTTCACTTTCTCAACCAATGCACCGGTCTGGGGAGCATTAGGCTTAGGCATTTTTGGAGACCAGAATTGCCGTGTCTGGACGATGTGTCTAATGTGGGACTGAAATCGAACTCCCTGTTCTAGTTGTGGTTCCACATTTTGATTCATAGCCCTGATCCTACCAAACTAATTTAACTGGGTTTCAATCCCAAACTTCTTAGGATAACTGAAAGCAATTTGACACCAAGCTTGTTCATTTCTTTTGAGTTTTTCGAAAGTGAGCGTGTTTTCAGCAGACGGACATGGCTAAATCTACTTAGAATTACTCAAGGAGCCAGAATATATGTATGTATATACTTTATGGGGAGATGAATAATAAAAAAGTTTCACACAGAATGACAAACTTAGTATACCCTTAATAATGGCATAAGGCATTGCACTTCATGCCCCGTATAAATCGACAGTTTTGATAATGCTCTGTAAAACAGGTCACTTCTGCTTATTTTATATAGGGCTACCAGGCGAATTAAAAAGTTAACCTTTTAAAGTTACTTTTCTCTTATTTTATAGAAAATACATAAGAGAGCATTACATTGTTAATGGTAGGTTGTCAGTAAAAAAAATCTAACTAAATAAATATTAAAAAAAAAAAAATATTTTATTCATTGCCCCTTTCATTTTGTTGGCGGAGCACCTTCTTCAATTACTATGCTATAGTCACTGTTTAAGTGGTAAATTTGTGAAGTTGTTGTAGAACATTTACGTTAATACATTTTTGGAGACCTGTTACATTCAGCATTATTAGATTTATCCTTCGAACAATATTAAACCAAACTCATTGTAAGGAGAGAAGCGCATAAGCTATTTTGTTAAAAAATACGGGCGTGTTCTAGAAATCGCCTTATAAAAACTTTAATTGTTAACAAAGGGTTTTTTAATCTTGTAAAACCCGAATACTTTTTTGCTCTCCTAACTAAAAAAAAAAATAGGTATTCCTAATTTGTATTATTATTTAAAGTTTATGCTTCTAAAAAAAAAATATTTTAAAGTAGATGAAAAGTGTATTGGTTTTGGATGCACAAATACCACACACCAGTTTTAAGTTTCAAATAAGCGGAGCGGAGCGGGTAATTCTTGTTCCAAAATTTAAAAATTGTTAATTTCTGTATTGAAAAATGGAAAAAAAGTACACATATGAAAAAAGTAAACAATTTTGGTTAATAGTAACTAAAACGACAACTCTGCTTATGGGGAAAAATTAAAGCTTTCTGATAATTTATACCATGTTCACACGGACAGCAATATTCGTGTTTCGCTCTCTTATTCCTGTTTCGCGCCCCAAACATGATTGAAACGACTTGTTTTCCCATACAAAATTTTGAGAGCGAAACAGGTCGTTTCATTTTGAAACAGGCTGCGAAACAGGAAAAATGTACTATCATCTCCAATTTTGATAACAGTTATCGTTAGTTTATCTGAACTAGCTCTCAAAAAATATCAAAACAACGTAAAAAAACAAAATAAAAATTGATTTTTAATGAAATAAAGTGATAATTATAATACCTTAATATTAATAAAAGTATTAAATAATATATTCTTAAGTTTTATTTACTTTTTTATCTATTTAAAAAAAAATCACACTAACAACACAAAAAAAATTTCAAAATGAAACAGGAATAAATCGTATGAACAGCATGTTTGGCTATCTAGTTTCAGAGAGCGAAACCAGTGGTTTCAATCGTCGTATGAACATAGCATTATTTCTCGCTGTTGGTTTCTTAGTTTGTTTCCTAACAAAAATTCCCCGGAACGATTTGTTAAACGTAGTTTTGTTATTTCCCTCTTAATAACAAACAAAGAAAGCTAATTTTTTTCTATTTTTTTTTTTAATCAGCCAAAAAAAATTCTTTTGACTTTTTTGCCCTGTTTTTTCTTTAATTTGTTTTCTTAACTTTTAATTTAAAAATAAAGAGAAAATGAGAACTTTTTTTCGATAAAAATTTTAATATGTTATCACTAATTATGCAGTGTAGGAAATTTGTAGAGATTTTTTTTTATCATGTATTCGGTCGAATACATTGGTTCTTGGTGTTGCTGATGGTGATTTAAATTACTGTAAGAACTAACTGTGTTTCTCACCATGGTGTTTGTCCATGATTAATGATGGTGTGGTAAGAATCGAACTGTTGATTACTGCGGCGGACCGAATAATATTAACAGAAATAAAAAGCATTTTAAGTAGCTGCCTTAAGCTGTGCTTTAAAAAATTTAGAGATTCATCTTTTGCTGAAATTTTTACCAAATTTTCACGATGACTTTTTTCTCTATTTTTATATCATGTCTTTTTTCTTTTGAATTTGATTAGGGAAGAGAAGAAAGCATGTTAGAAAAAAGACAAGAGCCGTGTGTTCTGTGTATATTTTTTGACATTCCTCTTTGCACTTACTTGTGTTTTTTTTTTAATTTATATTTTATTCTAATTTCAAAGTGATTGTGGTAAAATAACAAAGTTAAAAAAAAAAATGAATACACATAAAAAAATTATGTGGAATAACGGCGTTGTAATTATTTTTATACGAATAAGGAACTCAGAAAATCCGAAAAATTTAACTGTGGCTGCAAAAAAAAGGGTGAAACTATTAGAAGTTCAAAGAAGTTGATTTTAGCAAGTATGTAATACAAAAACGACATGTCTTCTAAATTATCGTGAAAATTGGATGTTTAAAAAGATTGTTATCAATCATATTACAGTAATACTATCTACGCTTTAAACACCTGGCTATAAATTTATGGGTGAAATAAGAGGTAGTCGTGGATATTTCCTTATATCTCATTCATTTATAAACCGATCTGGCTCAATTTCAATAGCAAACTTAAGCGGAGTATGTGTGATAAAATGTATAACAACCTAATCAACATCATTAGTGGGGTCTTTGGAAAATCCATTTCAACATATACACGGACAGACGGACATCGTTAAACCAACTTTGCTACTCATAAGAACCCATAATATATACATATATAAAGAGTAACGTCGGGTATTGTGGAATAGGTGGGCAATGTGGAACCCCCTGTATTTCCCAAACAAAATGTTATTTAAACACGCTCCCTGTATGTTAACATAGCTTGCATAAAAATATTAACATTACGGCTTTGGCTATGCAAATGGTCGCACTGCTAGTTTTTTGTCAGTCTGTAAGCAGTGTGACCATATTAGGTTTTTTCGAGCTAAATTTGGCTTTATTTTTTCACGTTTAGCTTGAAATATTTCATTTAGATTTTAGCTTTTTTCCAGCTTTTTTCAAAAATTCATTTAGCTTTTTCTTCAATTTGAACTTTGTGTAATTAATTTATATTTCGAAATAAGTCAAACAGTTTATCAGAATAAATTTGAGTAGAAAGTAATTAAAAAATAATTGAATGTCAGCGCATAATATCGACATCTCAAAACTTTTTAGGAATATAAATTTTAACAAAAAAATGCAAATACATACATGTTCCCAAGCTTCAAAAAGCTAGTTTTATTTCCTATTCTTCACGCACTACTTTTAAAACTGATAAATCGTCAAAACTTGTGTTTATAAAATTTAATCTGCAAAAAAAAATCTCGAAGAAAATTTAGAATTTATTAGTTAAAAGTTTATTTTAGGCTATTTTTCGACAAAACATTCCTAATATCTCTACTAAAAATAAAAAAAAAGAAAAAAAATGGTGTCAATACAGATTCTGAAATGTGATAAAAATACCTTTCAAACAAGCCCAGATTGAGAAATCTACTATAATTCTATCCGATTTTATGACGAATTTAATTAAATTATTCTATGTATACATGGAAAAATATCTATTTTGAAATTTTGGGGGGCTCCAAACCCGACACAGAGCTATGTTCTCTTGAGCAAATTTTCTCAGAATCACCTATAGATTACGTTTTTGCTATACACTTCATCAAAAAAAAAATTAACCCGCCCTTATACATATATACAACATAAGTATATATATATAACATTGAATTTGATTATTCGTAATCATATTCGCAAAACCTATATTTGTTGCACCGCTACCAAAAATATATTTTTTATAATTGGGGGATTCACAAAGTGTGCAGGCAAGTTATATCGTCATAATGTTCTAAATAATATTTTACAATTGTTTAAAAAAATGTTGTTGGGTTTCAAACAAAATAAAAATTTTAATGCTGTATTCATTGATTCGTCATAACTATGTACGTAAGTATATAGTCGAACGCTAAATTATAAGCGGTTGCCCACAGTAGTCATATTTATATCTTGTAATTATTTTAAGGCATATGACTTTACAACTTTATGACAACCTTGTGAATCCCTAAAATATATACCTATATAAACACTATTTATTTATATCTATAAAAAATATCGAAATAATTAAAAGTTACTACATACTAGAAAACTTAAATAAAATTACGCTTTATTTTTTGGCTTTAAACATTGTTTCTTTAGCTCTTTTAGCTCTATTTCAAACATGTTTCAGCTTTATATTTCTTAAAGATCTGTTCACTCTTGTAAGTGAAAACAGGAGTTGTCGACTTTTTTTGTGTGCATATTCAAGCCCTTATTTTCAGGATTACCGTTGAGAATTTTGAAAAAGTCGCAAAAAAAGTGGTAAAAATTTCGGTTTTATGTCTTTAATATCTCTCTTAAATTTGCTTCAGTTAAAAAGACATTTTTACTCACAGAACAAATTTCAAGCTTAGCGAAAATAGGACAGATTTTTAATTTTAAAGCGAATGTAGGGAATTTTCAAAATATTATCTCATATTCGTATTCTATTTATATAAAAATTAAAATGTTTCATATACAATGCCATTTAAGTACAAATGTAGTTTTTTTTTAACAGAAACTTTTATACTCAAAAAGTGCGAAAACCATGTACGAATGAATGTGCGACGAATATTCGTGTTTGCATTCGCTAAATTGAATGCGAATATCCAATAAATTAAACATCTACATAGAAAAAAAAAATTATATTTTTGTCAGCGTTTTTTTAATATTAAATTTGGCGTTAATTATGACAAAAAATTGGCAGGTGAAGACGCCATGTAACGATTATGCGATTCTGTAAATTGTTTTTAACAACATAGATTAAAATAAACGTCATGTGGCATCACTGCCAAGAAATGGCAAAAAAAACGCAAAACATACAAATTAAATCAACTTTCCGTTATTTTAAATTACATTTTCATTTATGGCGATTTCTTTTCTGAGAAATATATATTATAATCTTCTAATTTTTCTAAGCCATTAGTGATGCCAATATTTGTTAACAAACTGCTTAAATAGCTTTAAAACCGCTCATGAAGTACATTAATGATGAAAGTATAATAGTTTTAAATAAAAGCAGCTAATTGTGTTCTGTTGAAATTGCCCAGCATGAAACACTTTGAGTGACTATACATAGGTAACATTAGAAAGTGTTACATGTATATACTGTAACATGTTTTTCTTAGAAAAGAAATCGCTATTAATTTTTTCATACAGAATGTGCACTTAGTTTTTTGAATAAATGTAAGAATCAGTTAAAAATAAATTTTGCTTGGAATTTTAATTGTTTATTTATTTAAAAATTACTGAACGGAATACTTCTTAAATAAACAACAGTCCGTTACTGTAATAATGTGAGTGTTCAATATATAAAATCAATGTAACACTTGGCAATAGGGATAGGCAAATTGAAAATATGTATCGATATATATCGAATCGATATTTTTAAGAGTATCGATATTTATTATTTCAAAAATATCGAACGCATTTTGTTGAATCTATTACCAAATTAAAAAATTCAATATACCTTTATTTATGAACAAACATATTTTATGGAATTACATTGTTTCTTTTTTTATTGTTTCATTTTATTTAAAAAATTTAATAAAAAATTTAAAATTCAATCAAAACAAAAAATTTAATAAAAAAAAATTCAATTACATATAACAAAAACAAAAGGGAAGAATACAAAAAACCATATAAAATCCAAAAAAAAGGAAATACGAAAAATTTAAATGGAAGTATATAAGTCATGGAGGTACATACCAACTTACCTTAAAATTTGAATTGCATCCCAAAAGTACGAACTTTAACTAGAAAGGTTTTTGATTGTTTTAGTCAAACCAGTAATCATTAGATATGGACATCAGGAAGGAGCACTCTCTGTTTTATGTGCTCTCCTGTCAATCTAATCTTTATATCCTTATGATATATCCATATGATGAATGCAATGGTGCCAATTCTTAAAAAAAAATTCTTAGGAGAGAAGGAAAAGAGAGTGCAATTTCTTTTCCCCTCTCTCTTAAAAACTCAAGACTTGACGAGTCAAACTTGACGTGTGTGAACAGGCTCTAAGTGCTGGTTCGCACACGTCAAGTTTGACTCCTCAAGTATTCAGCATTTAGGAGAGAAGGGAAAAGAGAAGGCCATTTCTTTTCCCCTCTCTCCTAAAAACTCAAGACTTGACGTGTGTGAACCGGCACTAACCATGCAGCTAGCAATTTTTACAAAAAAACACTTGCGGCGTTAAATTATATCGACTCAGGACTCCGATGTTTGGTAAACAAACAATTTGTTTGTGATTTTCGTCTAAAAAATGGAAAATAGTCAGGTAAGATCTAATTTGATTTATTTATTCATGGATTAGAATTAAAAAAATGTGGATGTTCAATAAATATTTTTTTTTTATATTTGATTTAAATCAGCTGATTTAAATTCAAAATAGCACACTTAATTATGAGTAGTTGTTCACAAAAGTCGTATTTTTTCATGTTATTATTTTAAGACTTATGACTTTATCACACCTTGTGAATCCCCCAATTGTTTGTAAAACGGCTAAAATTTTGAGTTTTTAATGAAGACTGACTTTAAAAACTATCGAATGCGATAGTCGTATTTCAGTATCGATATATTGATGTATCGGTATCCTTAATATCGGCGATAAATATCGATGATTTTTGTTTTTAAATATCGATATTTTGATATATCGATATTTTTTGCCCATTCCTACTTTGCAATGTTTAAAATGTTAGCAAACTCTTGCGAATTTTTGCGTAATTTCATGAAATTTTGTAATTCCTAACAGTTTTTAAATATGTATATGTAGGAAACAACTTCGTTTAGTTCAGTTGCTGATAAGCAGGGAACCCGTAAATATGCATTTGCATGTTTTTTCTCGTACGACCAAAAAAACGCAGAATCTATATTTGTATCCATTTCAGATTTTTTTTGTGAATTTTGGCATCGATTTGTAAGTGCATATTTTACCCTCAGCAGCATATTTAAGTCAAAAGATTATTTCTGCAGCATATTTTTAAGTTTTCAGAGCATATTTCACCTTTTTGGAGCATATTTTGATAAATGTTAAATTTTTTTTAATTCCTACAAGAACGGAATAATAAAAATTAATTTAGAAGTTGATTTAAAAAACAAAATGACAAAAGTTAATAAAATTTTGTATGGATATGTTTTATTAGAATATCCCAGTATTTTTCATACCAAATATACGTAACGTTTATCGTTTCGTTTTAAAAGATTAACACCTTAATGTTATCACCGGCAACCATATAATGCTTAAATTAGTCCTCCATCAAGAAGCCACAACTATATTATGATTGCCTTCTAACATGTTATGGTTAAATATGACAATTTTAAAATTAACAAAAGTAGTTTTCTCATTTCTCAGAGCAACATGCTGTGGTGTTAAACATACTTTTGTTATTGTAAACGTACCCTAATATTCACAATTGAATCCATATAAATTTATAAAGAAAGGAAATATGAAAAAATTTATTAGCAATAATTAAATATTATTTTGTTACATTTCTATATAAACATTTTTAACTACATATTTAATTTTTTTTATCGGACTACAACGTTTCATCTTCAAATCAGCATTGTTCGTTATTTGCCTATTCCAATTCCAGCAATTCCTTTGGATATTTTTATATGACTTGTACAATTCGTGTTTTGGTTGCCTTTCACCAAAGCCTTAGTAAATAGAAGTCCAAAAAGAAGAATTGTTAAAAGTTTCATTTTCTTATTCTTATCAAAAAGACACAGTAAATTCAATGAAGTCTTAAAACTGTTTATAGATCTTTTTAATGAAGGGGAATTGTATTTATAGTAAAATTTTGCTTAAAAAACAAATAATAAAGTATTTTTAATAAAACAAATATTAGACAGTAAACAAAAATTTTAAAATTAAACGTTTAAAAAAGTAAAGAAAGAAACGGGAATGGGAAGTTGCTTTTAATTGTTTGCGAAGTTTGCACTGAGTTTGCTGACAAATATGGAATAAATTTATTTCTTGCCACAGGTTTCAAATTTTGGGTTGTTACCGCGTATTTCGATTCGAAAGAAATAATTTACGAGTTCGAACAATTTGTACTGTGTATTTCGAACGATTTTCGTTCTATTTGTTTTGAATGAACGGACGTTGTTTATAGCTTTTCGAAAACAAAAAGTCCCTTTTGAAACTCCAACTCTGTATTACGAAACCAAGCGTCAGTTATGTAAAAAGCGTTAGGAAATTGTTCGAAAGCTAGTTTGTTAATGACAAAGTTCAAGGTAAATAAAGGTGTTAAACAAACAAATTAAATCTAATTGTATTAGATTTGATATAAAATAAATATTTACTAATGTTATTATTGAAAATGTTTTAATATTTGTGGTCTTGAAATTTAAAAAAAAATTAAAATACATTTGCAAATAAAAAGCAGTATAAAGAAATGGTTAACTTTTTCTGTTGACTCTTCAAACCGCTGAGAAATACAATACATTTTTATTAAAAAAACACAATTATTATATTTTTCACACATTGAATAGTATTTATTATTTGTTTTGTCTTGGGATATTTTCGTCAATTTTGGTATTTTAATAACCAACTTTTAATCAAATTTCCCCATTTGTTAATAAATACCAAGGCCCATTGAAAAGGTCTGCGCAAGAAGCCTGATGATCATTGTTTATGTTCTTTTTAGTTGTCAAAAGTTGTTTACATGTGCATGTATACGTTTATAGTATGCCACACATACACGTTTTTTCCTTTTGCTTTGTATATGTGGTAGTCAATTTTTGACAACTAAAAAGAATGGTTTTTTGTTTTTGTATAAGTAAGCAGACCTGATAGATGGGCCTTGATAAATACAACACTGTCCTCGTTTCGAATGAGTTACTCAGTACGATTTAACTTTCGGATCGAAAATTGCTTTCGAAAAATTTTACTTTTCGAATCGAAATACGCGGTAGCCCCAGGGTTGTCAGATTTTTTTGAGCTCCATCGCCAAAGCTGATGTCAGAAATCGCCAAAAATCGCCAAACCTCAATTTTGTTTAGTTTTTGTAACAATTTTTTTTATCAAATTTATTTTTCTTTTTTTTTTTTATTAAATTTTGCATACAAAAAAAGCAAGTATAATTTAGCAGCCATAAATCGCCAAAAACTAAAAAAAATACAAAAAAGTCGCCGAAAGTAAATTTAGTTTTGTTTCTCTTTTTTTTTTAAATAACATAAAATGAAGATCATATATTCGGTTAAAAAACAAAAATTAAGAACACAAGTCTATAAGATCGTTCACTTTAGCCTCACCGATTTTTGACCTATTAGAATTAAATAGTGACTAAATATAAATTCAAATGCTAACAAAACAAAAATCATGTGACAAAAAGTTGCAAGGTTTTTTTTTATTATTAATGATAACACAAAATGACAAACTGTTAAAAAAATTGCTGAAATAATCACCCTTATTGTGTTTGGCTTATTTAAAATAGCCTACGACTGTTTGGTAATAGATTGAAGGAAATAAGTTCACGTTCTCTTTAATCTTTTACTAAACAGTCGCAGGCGTATTTAAAATACTCCAAACACAATAAGGGTGAATATAAATGGTAACAATAGCCAAGTAAATCGCCAGTTATATCAAAAATCGCCAGTCGCCAAATGGAAAATCCCGCCGCCAAACACATTTCAAAATCGCCACGTTTGGCGAGAAATCGCCATATCTGACAGCCCTGGGTAGCCCTCCTCCCTGGTCGCAAAGCAGACACGTGCAAGTCTAATATCTTGTTTACAAAACACAAATATTTTTAAATCTTATTTTAGCAGCTTCAAAAATATGAAGGTTAAGTTTAATTTTTATTATTAGCATAGTCTTGAAAGAATAAAGGTACGTTCAGACTGATGAAATATTTGATAGCAAACATCAAATATTTCACTAACGTAGTCTGAACACAAAATATTTTTGAGTGTCAAATAAAATAACAGCTGATTTTGAGCAAATAAAAGTATTTGCCGGCAAACAAATATTTGTCCAATGTGAACATAGTGTGAACACAAAAAATCAAATATTTTAGTAGTTTTTGAGCAAACATTTATTTGATATTACAAAAAAATTGTAAGAGCAAACAACGACAAATAATTTTAGCCATGTTACCTATAGAAGCCATTTTTCTTGTAAGTTTTCGGATTCTTTACAGTTTTAAAGATTTTTTATAATTATTAGACTTTGCTATCATGCCGCTATTGGCAAAATTTTGCGAATTTCCGCTAATTTAGCAATTTTTATAGAATTTTTGCCATTCCTTATAGTTTTAGGCACTATTAATAAATTTTATGGTTTTGTTTGATATGTTTAAATTGTTCGCGAATGTTCGCTATTTTTGCAAATTTTTTTTCTTTTCCCCGACATTTTGTATTTTTTAACCGATTAAGCGATTTCAAATAAATTTTAGGGGTTGTTTGCAAGTTTGCAATTTTTCGCGAATTTTATCCATGTTCGTGATAGAAGCGATTTCTTTCTGTGATTCTTTGCAGATTTAACGATTTTTAATATCTATTAAGCTTTGGTATCATGCTGCTATTAGCAGATTTTTGCAAATTTCCGCTAATTTGGCAATTTTTACCGAATTTTTGCCATTCCTTATACTTTTAGGGACTTTTAATCAATTTTATGGCTTGTTGGATATATTTAAAATTTTCGCGAATTTTCGCTTATTTTGCAAATAACATTTTTTTTTTGTGCTATTTTCCGACAATTTGTTTTTTTTAACGATTTCTAATAAATTTTAGGGTTTGTTTCCAAGCTTGTAATTTTTCGCGAATTTTAGCCATGCTCGCGAAGAAGCGATTTTTCCATGTGAATCTTTACAGCTCTAACGATTTTGAATAACTATTAGGCTTTGCTATAATACCGCTATTAGCAAATTTTTGCAAATTTCCGCTAAGTTGGAAATTTTTACTATTTGTGAAATATATTTTAATTTTTGAACACTTTCATTAAATAATTATTTGATTCAAATATTTGTCTTAGTCTGAACGCATGGCAAACATGATTTCATTTATTTTATTTGACACTATTTGCCAACTGTTTTAACAAACAAAAATTGTCAAATATTTGAGCTTAGTGTGAACATTAAACAAAATATTTTTTTGTTTCACACAGTTTGAAGCAAATATCAGAACAAATATTTTTGTCAAATATTTCATTAGTCTGAACGTACCTTAAGTAAATATGATATTAGGTGTTTCTTATACAAGATGGCTATCTTTGGAGGAGTTATTGTAAGCTATCTAGAACAGCGGGAATTGTAATACTGTATTTTTTATTGTTACAAAAGTAACCTTAGACTTTGCTATCATGCCGTTATTAGCCAATTTTTGCGAATTTTTGCTAATTTAGCAATTTTCCCCGAATTTTTGCCTGTATCAAATATTAAAATTGTTCGCGAATTTTCGCTATTTTTGCAACATTTTTTTTTGGTTTTTCCCCGACATTTTGTTTTTTAACCGATTAAGCGATTTCAAATAAATTTTGGGGTTTGCTATTAGCAAATTTTTGCGAATTTCCGCTAATTTAGCAATTTTTACCAAATTTTTGCCATTTCTTATACTTTTAGGGACTTTTAATCAATTTTATGGCTTGTTTGAAATATCAAAATTTTTCGCGAATTTTCGCTGTTTTTGCAACATTTTTTTTGTTCTTTTCCCGACATTTTGTTTTTAACCGAATTATATATTTTAGGGGTTGTTTCCAATTTTTCGCAAATTTTAGCCATGTTTCCGTTAACCATTGTCTTCCAGTTTTGTTTTTCTTTTACATACTCCTGTTCTAACAATATAATAGATGCTGCTCCACAGAATAAAACAAATAATTAGGCTTCTGCGCGAATTTTCACTATTTGCGAAATATATTTTAATTTTTGAACACTTTGATTAAATAATTATTTGATGCAAATATTTGTTTTAGTCTGAACGCATGGCAAACATGAATTAATTTATTTTATTTGACACTATTTGCCAACTGTTTCAACAAACAAAAATTGTCAAATATTTGAGCTTAGTTTGAACATCAAACAAAATATTTTTTTGTTTCACACAGTTTTGAAGCAAATATCAGAACAAATATTTTTGTCAAATATTTCATTAGTCTGAACGTACCTTTAGCTTATTAATGTATAAAAGCTCAATTTAAATGCAGCCATAGTGTAAATGCATAATGTATTAAATAGCTGAATAAGCTTAGATAGTAACAGGTCTAGACTATCCATTTATTATAATCCATTTATTATTAATTTTTCTTTATAAAAACAGACATCAATTAAAATTGGTTGCGGTTCAGACCTATTCAAAATTCTGGACCGACAATCAGAAAGTTGTATGCTTTTTTAGCAATTTTAACTAGCTTGAGTAAAAGATCGTGATTCGTAGCAGGTTAAGCCGAACTTAAATGATTTTCAGGAGAGGAATTTGTATTGGAGCCATGGTAAGTTATGAACCAATCATCCCAAAATTCCGCAAAGTGATTTCTGGTATTAAAAATCATAAATTTCAATACAATGGTGAAATTTCAGAAGGCTGCTAAATATTGCTGGACATTTTTTTTGCCACATGAAGTTGGAGAAATTTTACAGCAATATTTATAAATCCGACGGTTTTAGGCGTATTTAACTAGTTTACCAGATTGGGCTTTATATGGGGCCTATAGTAAATTATGGCCCGATCTTTACGAAATTTCTAGTCCTATAAAACTGTGACGTGCCAAATTTTGTTACGATAGCGTTATTTATTACGGTTTTAGGCGTACTAAACTATTTTCCGGGAGTAGGGTTTATATGGGGTCTATGGTAAATTATGGACGGATCTTCACGAAATTTTACAGCGTGATTTCCAGTTAAATAAAACGAATTTTTGCAAAATCTTATCTTGTTCCGTGCCTTGTTCCACCATTTATGTTATTTTTTGTAACAAAATTATCAATTTTTTAAGGTGGTGGTTCCACATTTTGATTCATAGCTCTGGTCATACTAAACCGATTTTGCTGGATTTCAATTACAAACTGCTTAGGATAACTACAAGCAATTTGACACCAAGTTTATTAATTGCTTTTGAATTTATCGAAAGTGAGCGTGTTTTTAACCGACGGACATGGCTAAATCGACTTAGAATTACTCAAGAAGCCAGAATATATGTACTTTATGGGGTCTGAGATGAATAATAAAAAAGTTTCACACGGAATGACAAACTTAGTATAACCTCTTCACAACTAATTGTGGTGGAGGGTATAAAAATAAGTCAGTAAAATGTCAATACAACTTAGACTTTATACGTGTACACAAATTTGTTTATAGTTTCGCATTCGAATTTTATTAGCACAAAGCAGCTTTAAATTTAAGAGGCAGGCGAATGGGAATAATCGTGTCTTATAAGATGCTGTTTTTTTTAAACATGAGATTTTAAACTTTGGATCTGAATTTTTTTTTTTTAATTTTATTTGCTCAGTTCACTGTTGATGTCTTAATTTGCTATGTTTACTCTTGTCGACATTATTAATGATTTTATTAGTATTATTTGCCCTTATCCACACTTTAAATTACTTGTTTAATCTTTTATAGTCACGTAGTCACTTAAGACTGGGCCCAAATCGTCGCACACGTGTACGAATGAACTTTCGTATCGAATTAAACTTCGTGACGTATCAAAAACGGCGGCGCTTGACAAAAAATGCAACAAAGCGACGCAAAAATTCGGAAAACTATAGAAATTCAGAAAAATTTTTCAATATAGGAAAATTTGCCTAAATAGCGAATATTCGCGATAGTTTTTAATTAATATATTAAACAAGCCATTAAATTGATTAAAAGTCCCCAAAAACTACAATGAATGGTAAAAATTCGATAAAAAATTTTAAATAAGCGGAAATTCGCAGAAATTTGCAAACAGCGGCATGAAGGCAAAGTCTAGTATTTATTAAAAATTGCTAAGGTTGTAAAGAATCAGAAAACTTACAGAAAAATCGCTGCTGTCGCGAACATGGCTGAAATTCGCGAATAATCGCAAACTTGGAAACAAACCCTAAAATTTATTAGAAATCGCTAAATCGGTTAAAAAAAATAATGTCAAAAATTAACAAAAAAAAATGTTGCAAAGATAGCGAAAATTCGCGGAAATTTTTAATAATTCAAACAAGCCATAAAATTTATTAAAAGTCCATAAAAGTATAAGGAATGGAAAAAATTCTGCAAAAAGTACTAAATAAGGGGAAATTCGCAAAAAATTGCTAGCAGCGACATAATAGCAAAGTCTACTTTTAATTAAAAATCGTCAAATCTGTAAAGAATCAACAAACTTACAATAAATAAATCGCTTCTATCGCAAACATGACTAACATATGCAAAAAAAAAATTGCTAAGCTGATTGTTAACATTTTGTTTAATTTTGCTGAAAAAAATTTGATACTTATGTATATTTTAAGCTATTTGTTGAAGAAATCTTATAATTTTTCCCAAAAAGTTTGTAAATTTTTCGTAAAAAAACCCAATTAACTGTTTTGACGAAAGTTGTCAACATATCGAATTACATTTCGAGTGAATGTATTCGGTCGACTTCTCGTTATCGAATGACATCCTCTCAAATTTCGATAGAAGTTTTTTTAATACGCATGGGATGATTTCAAAAAGTAAAATTTCGTTCAAAGTCACTCGATCACGACTGCGACGATCCGGGCCCTGATTTTATTTGAAATAATATAGGAAAATTAATTTCAACGTCACAAAATCTAAATGAATTACAATTATAAAATGCATCCTGGGATTTGCTAAAAATTCATTAGAGGAGACTAGTGCTTGATGCAAATGGTCTGGCAAAAGTGCAAATGCAAAAGGATGTACAACAAAATAGAATTGCATCATTGCTTTTGCGCAATACTAAAACTGTGTAGTTTTTTAAGGTGTATTGCGTTCGCTGGTACTCGAACATTTGTCATTTGTCGATATTATTTTTTTGCACTCCTTCGTGATATTTTAAAACAATTTCACAAAATAATCAAACACATTTTTCTTAATTGTCACGACCATGAGCTCCCGGAATTTTTACAGAGTATCAAAGTCATCTGATATGCTGGGAAACCCAAAAAGTCCTGGGATTTACTCTACGTCCACGGGACGTGAATTTTTCGTGTCATGCATTAAGGCCCAAATAAACTGATCAAAGTACTCATCTTGATAAAAAATCATTCCTGATTGTGATAACCTTAAACAATAATCACACGTCAATCACTCGTGCAATTACAATACTTTTTAACACAGAATATACAGAACTGACACGAGACGGAAGATTTTGCCTTTTTTTTTTTGTCTCTTTCTAAGAAAGCTGCCCTTTTGCATTTTTTGTTTTGATTACGCAATTCGTGTTGATAGTAGCGGTCTGTTTTAACACATTGCCACTTTACTACCAAAAAACATTTTCTTTCTCTTTCTTCGAAAGCTGCCCTCGCAACTGATTTGGGCCTTTTTCACACGTCACTTTTAACAGTTCTGTATATTCTGTGCTTTTTAATACAAATCACATGTGAAAGAATCAACCAAGGCGAATTCAAACAGGTAAACTCATCTCGTCAGCCGTTCATCAGCTGTTTCTACGGCGAATTAAAAATTATGGCGAAACGTCAAAATATGATTTTGTTTTGAGAAGGTTGAATGAAAAGTGTTAAAAATATTATTTTTATAATAAAAAAATTTCAAAACTGCGAATGATTGAAGTGAATTTATTAATTTCTTTTACAAAAAAGTGATAATTTTAATTTGCAATGAAAAAATTTTGACAACCAACCAGAAAATTGTATAAACAATATACATGGGGCTTTTTGTAGTTGTAGAGATGAGTTTACCTGTTTGAATTCGCCTTGGAATCAACTTAATGTACATTTTGCGTGAATGATAAAAATTTCTTTAGAAACTAGTGAATTGATCAAATTACAAAATATTTTAATGTAATTGTCTTATTTTTAAAAATGTTTGATTAAAAATATTAAAAAAAAATGGATTCTTATATGTATATTTAGGGTGTGTTAGTTCCAATTCACATTGTACGATTTTTGTCGTTACGACTTTTTCGTTTGCCTTCAATACATTATTCGTCAAATGAGAGAACAATGAGAGAACGAATGAGCGAACAAAATGAATCGAAGAGTAAACTCCCCTACAAGAAATGCATAACCAAAACAAAAAAAATCACTATTACTATAACACTATATTGGTCAACACTACCGGTCATATAACTAGTAAAATGACCGGTAGTCTTCTTGTAGGGTCGCTTGTGTACCCAGGGGTGCCAGAAGATTTCGATTAGAAATCGGCATATTTTCAAAAAAAAAATCCGCATTATCGGCACTTTAATTTAAAAAAACGGCAAAAAATCGGCATATTTAAAATACCTCTTTGAAATACAATAAAACGTATTTTAAATAACAAAACAGAAAAATTCAGCATTAACTAATGTTTGGAACAGAATAATCAATGACAAAAAAAATGTTTTATAAATAATTTGTAGTTAATTAAAAACAAATATATACATTTTTTTATTTTAGGGTAATTTTTTTATTATAGACGAATATTTGAGTTCAACATTTGAGCTTTGTATAGAAATCTTTGGTTTTAATCTGCCATATTTTAAAAGAAAACTGAAGGTTAAAACACGTTGGCCAGACGTTGGTTGAAATAGGTTAATTAAACTGATAGGTACGAACACGTCCAGCTTTATTTTTGTAGAAATTACGGGCATAAATCATACTTGCTAATTCCGGCAGTGGTGATCGAATACTTTTTCGTTTCTAATTCTTTCAGTCGATTCTGAATGAATGAGCATTTATTTGATTTTGACTGAATGAATTAGAACTAAAATTGCTTTCGAAACGAAAAAGTATTCGAACACGACTTTCAGAATCAGTTTCAAAACAATTCGAATTATTTAACTCGAAAAATTAAATTTCCTTCCAAATTTTAATTTTTCAGGGAGCACCGAAATTTTGTTCTATTAAGGTTGACTTGACTTCAAATTCTTTCATAATTTTCGAAAGATTGGAAGGAAAATAATTTTTTGGAAATGCGCCACTAAAATTTTAAATCTAAATTTTTGCCAAAAAGCTTGCAAATTTACTTCATTCCCTTATATTAGATTGGCTATCGGATATAGCTGCATCATCCTCAATACCGTTTAATCTATTAAGAATAATTTTTTATTCAAACTATTTTTATTGATAGTGAATATAAATTTAGCTTACCCTTTCTGCTTTGTAAGCGTCTGTTCATTTTCAAACTCAAATATAAAGCTCTTTATATTTTACTGATTGAAAAATACATTTTAACCGATCGCTTTTTTTCTTTTATTTGGATTTATTTTAAAAAAATTTTAAAAATATACCAAAAACAAAAAGTTACCATGTTTTAGTCGTTTATTGAAAACTCGGCATTTTTTGAGCAAAAATCGGCAAATCGGCACTTTGATAATTTAGAGGCAAATATGGCAGGCCTGTGTGTACCCCTTTTAATTCCTCTCTCCACTCTCGTCCTTAAGGTAAGAATCGCAACGACAAAAATCGTATAATGTGAATGGGCACCTACTAACAAGGTATATTTACACAAGGTAAACTCGTTGGCCCATATGTTTGTCAGCTGTTTACCTAAGTTGGAACACCAATGTCAAATTCCGTGTATATGAGCCAAAATTTGTACATGTGTGCGTTTAATTTATATGAAGACAATTATGACAATTCCGTTCCACTCGGTTATTTTTATAGAGCAGCATGTCTACACTCCCAAATGAGTCTACCTTGTGTAAATATACCTTGCCTACTAATGTATAAGAAACAATAAAAGTTCTCGAATTATATTCCAATAGTATTAAGCCAAATAAAAATTGCTATAAAAAGTTACATCTTGGGTCCGCGCCGGAGCTCAAATAAATTAAGTTTTTTGGAAAAACCCTTTTTTAATTTTAATATTTTATTAAGGGGGTAATTTTGTTGTTCACTTCACCTTGCGTTGAGAAAATTTTCATATAAAATTTTTTGAATTTTTGAAAATTTTAAAAATTTTATATGAAAATTTTCTCAACGCAAGGTGAAGTGAACAACAAAATTACTCCCTTAATATCAATTATTATTAATTAAAACTGAAAAAATTTTTAATTAAACTTAAAAAAAAAATGTTGGTTCTTTTTCAACAAAAACAAATAAATCATTTTTTGGTCACAAAATCTTGTTTGCTGTCATATCTGGGCATATCTCGTCTTGATTCAAGTTTCATCTGTATTAAACCTCCTCTTGATTTTTTTATCGCATAAAGTCATTAATGCTTCCGACACTATTTTCATGAACTTAAAAGTCGTTAGAAGGCAGTAATATGCTTTTCTGCAATACAATGCTATTGTTGTTGTATTCAAAATTTAACAAAATTGAAGGTCAAAGCGCGTCCTCTTACACTAAAAAAAAATTGTTTATATTTATGTATTTAACAATGTATCAAACAATGACACTTCGAATGGCGCCAAATTTAAAAATTGCGTTCTAGTTGGGACACCCTTTATTTAAAATTTAACAAAATTGAAGATCAATGCGCGGGCTCTTACACTAAAAATGAATTAATAATATTTTAGAGAGGTCTAATGCAGACAAAAATACAACATATTAACCACGGCTTTGGGGACGGAGACGAAGTTGAGGTTTTTGTACAGGAGTTGGAGTCGAAGTACTTACAAAACCCCGCGACTGCGACTCCAAAATTATTCGTCATAATAATTTATTTTTCAAAATAAAAAAATTTTAGGAAGGGTTGCTTTAAAAATTTTTAAATCCGAAAAAGGGACCAGTCTAATTTACATATGAATAGGTCAGTTGCAGTTGAAATTTGGTGTTTAAAGATATTTATGGTTTTGTCAAAAACATTAACAATTAACAGTGAGTTTATCTTTTCTTATGTTCCCCACTACAATTGGTTGAAATTCTTCCAACATTAATTGTAGTTGTACGTACCCTGCAGATCACGAGACTTGTCCATACATGCATGTAAAGAGTATTCCATAAAGGAGTAGGAGTACTCCAAAAGTACTCCAAATAAATGGTTAAAAGATGGTCGATTTATCATTACGATGTCCTAGGAGTGGAACATATAACCCAGTTTTGCATTACAACGAAGTAGTCTTAAAACTACTCCATGTTCATACATACCCTAATGGGCTAGTTTTGAAACTACTCCATGGTATATCCCAGAGGATAAGTTTTAAAACGGCAACATTTCGTTTAAAAACGAAGACATGTCGTTTCACTACATACCCTTTTTAACAATGACATGGTCCATGCTCTTATAACATTGGACCAGGGAGTAGTCCATTTCATCAAAATGGATCACGTATTCCAATATTATCTGCAGGGTAGGTTAAGAAAAAACAAAAACAACCTGCTTTATTGCTCTCGAAAAATCAAAATGCACGTTGCCAGTTTCGTTTTTTTAAGCCGTCCACTGGCCAGTTTTTTATCAAAGTAACATTTGGGAATTATTATTCTCGATAAAACACTGACATTTATTATTGATGGTTTAAGCTATTCCCATGCGCAAACGAAACTGGCAACGTGCTTTATTTTTGCAAGAGCATATTCGTGTAGGAAAGGAAATTAGGTTAACATACTAAATTATAATACATTATATATCTGTTAAAAATGAAAAATGTGCTTGAATTTAAGTGTATCTTGTAATCTGTTTTTGGCCTGTAAAGGCTTTTAGATTATGTGCAGTTGAATAAATAAATAAATAACCGGTTGACTACCTTGTAGGGAGATCGATTATTCGACTTTTTTCAATAACCGGTTTTCAAATATTCCGAATAGCATCAAATACGTTTTTGTAATAAAAAGTTAATGAAAACAAAAACAAAACAATTCACGAAGGAAAGGAACCAACAAAATACATATGTAGATATGACTTAAGGTTTGTTCATTAGGCTGGAGCGAAAATGTAGCATTTTGAATTTTTTTTCAAAATTTGATAAGACTTGGGTGCTCAAAATTTGTTAGAATATTCAATAAATCGAATTATATCTGCAGGTGCCACGGCGACCTTAAAAATTGTAAAAAAAAAATAAAATTACACAAAAATCAATGCTTATGCAATTTGTGTTTCGTTCAAAATATGATTGAACTCAAGGCCCATCTATCAGGTCTGCTTACTTGCACAAAAACAAAAAACGAATCTTTTTAGTTGTCAAAAATTTACTACCACATATACAAAGCAAAAGGAAAAAACTTGTATGTGTGGCATACCATAAACCTATACATGCAGGGGAGAGGGGGGCACCTTTGAACACTTTTTGCTTTCAAGCCTCATAAAAATTAATTTTGTTTAATTATTAACTTTTTACATAACTCAACTAATGTGTATGGATATAATCTTTAGTTTATGTATACAAGTAACTTATTTTTAGTTCGGCTTAAATTTTTATTTATTTTTTAATGGATGAAGTCATTGTGTTCAAATGTGCCCCCGATACGGGGCAGCTTTGAACTAGGCTGGGGCAGCTTTGAACGGCAATTTTTTCTTATAGCGTTTATATACAAAAATACAATAAATAGTTCTATTTTTTTATAAAATAAATTAGATTTATTTATTAAGAAATAAAGTTAAAATATATAATATATAATACCCATTAACATTTAAAAATAAAAAAATTCAGTTCACAAATGATTTTTATACATACATGTTAAGTAATGATTAGCTAATGCTAATGATTGCTAATTAACATTCTTTTGTGAAATTCTCTAATTGATCAAACAATTAGAATTAGTTCAACTAATTCCCATTAGCTAATTGAAATTTTTATTCCAATGGTAAAACTAATTGCAATTAGTTGCCATTAGCAAAAAAAATTGGTTTACCTTTACAATTAGAAATCTAATTGACTTCTGCTAATGCAATTAGATATTCAATTAGGAAATTTAATTTATTGTAATTCGAGCTAATTGAATATCTAATTGCATTAGCAGAAGTCAATTAGATTTCTAATTGTAAAGGTTAACCAATTTTTTTTGCTAATGGCAGCTAATTGCAATTAGTTTTACCATTGGAATAAAAATTTCAATTAGCTAATGGGAATTAGTTGAACTAATTCTAATTGTTTGATCAATTAGAGAATATAAACTAATTGCATCAATTGCTAATTCTAATTGGAATTTGAACATGCTCAAAGGTGCCCCCTTCTTTTTGTTCAAAGCTGAACCCGCGTGCTATTTCACGGAAAATTTATAATATTTTTTTTTTGTTTACATAATTATTAAAGAACTTACATTAATTCGGCGAAAAACGTATTTTAGATTGCAATAAATTTATTTCACGAAAGAAAGCGATTACCAAATGCTTCTCAGACTCTTACAAAAAAAAATTGAAAAATTTACAATGGCACTATAAAAATGTGTTCACCCAACTACATTTCGTCGACGACTGAAAAAACTAGCGAAAGTTGTTGACGTTGCTAGAAAACAAGGTTGCCATGTGAAAAACTCAGTTAATGGTCGGAAAAAATTTGCAACAGAGATTTTATTAACATTGTTCAAAGGTGCCCCGCGTTCAAAGGTGCCCCCCTCTCCCCCACATGTAAGCAAAATATAAACAACTTTTGACAACTAAAAAGAACATAAACAATGATCATCAGGTTTCTTGCGCAGACCTTTTCAATGGGCCTTGATTGAACTTGAGCCAAAAATTAAATATTTATGCTATCAGTACCGCCCTGAAAAAATGTCATAATTTCAAACAGATTTCTCGAGGTGCCACAATATTACTGAATTTCGAAGATTTACCACCAAAATCATACATATTTTCCAATTTTTCGTTTTCTTAATTATATAATTATATTTATTTTATTATATAATTCTATTTCTTCTATAATTATATTTCTTTTGTTCGAGATTGTGTATGTAATACCAAATAAAATCGCAACTTTAACGCGTGGAAAAGATAGTAACTGTCCGTTATTTGGAGTTGGAGTACCATTCAATGAAAATGTTTTACCCACATATGGTGATACATATATTGATGCAGTATTTATTTACAAGTAACTACTTGAAATTGGAAGGTCAGTTAAAGGAGCCTACGTTTTCAGAAGTAGTCAAAATTATTGTTCCTTCTCTTGAAACTCTTTGGAAAAGAGCGTCCATACCTATAATATTTACAGAACGCATTATTGAAAGAATCCGTGACAACCACGGTAAATACAGAAATCTTATGAAACCTTTCAAACAACGATTTAATATTCCCAGTTTTTTAAAGAAACCCGAAGAATTTAAAGATAACTCGAAAGTTTTGTTCGACATTGCTTCATGCCAGTGTAAAAATTGCGAAAAGTGCATTTGCGAAAAGAACAAAAAAGTTCCTGTGACGGAAAGATTCTTTCTACTAGATCAAAGAACTGCAAGAAAAATTATGATAGGAAATATTGATAACAAAACGACAAAACAGCCCCAAGAACGGGGAAAAAACTGAAACAAGAACAATCCCTACAAGAAGCCAACAGTTCTAAAATGCAGAAATTTGACAAACCCGATAAAGATACATCCGTGGAGTTAGGTGATAGTCTGTTAGATGATCTAACTATGAATTCAGATTTGCCTTTATTTGAAGATATTACCACCCCCTCTACTTCATCTGGTATTTCCAGGTATGGTCAAATTTGGTCTTTCTGCCCGTGGTGCTGCTGCTGTTTCTTCGGCGTTATTACAAGTTTTTGGCATTATTCATGAAAACGATACAGCGTCTATTATCGATCGCAGTAAAATTAGACGTGAGAGACAGAAATATCGGAGTAAATTCCAGTGTTATTCCGTGGAAAATGAGGTTCCAAGATCTATTTATTTCGATGGAAGGAAAGATCCATCCAGAAAAACTTTTATAAAAGATGGAGTATATCATTCGGTAACAAATATTGAAGAGCATATTGTCATTCTTCAGAAACCAAATTCCGAATACTTAGGACATGTTACTACTCCGTCTGGAAATGCTAATAATATTTCAAACGCCATTACCGATTACTGTTTACTGAAAAATATGACACTCAAGAATTAATTGCTATAGGATGGGATGGGCAAATGTCAATACCGGTTATGAAAATGGTGTGATAAGAAAGATACAGCTCCATTACAACAAATCTCTGCATTGGTTTGTGTGCTTGCTGCACACAAATGAAATTCCGCTAAGACATATCTTCACTAGTCTAGACGGCGTAACACATGGTCCTAAATCATTTAGTGGTCCAATTGGTAAATCTTTAAAAGGATGCGCTCAGCCCGTTATACAATTTAAACTAATTGAAGGAAATGAAGGTTATCCACTGATGGAAATTGATTTAAAGGAATTAAGGAATGATCAGACATATCTGTAAAAGATGGTTCTTGCTGGTATATCGGGTGAATGTTATAAAGATCTGGCCAATATTCACAGCTGCCAGTCGAATATTTCGTTAATATGTCTCCTATAACGAACCCTCACAAAATCTGATCATTTTAGCTACATATGTAGTAAAAAGGTATGCACCGGTCTGGTTTAGTAAAGCAATGTTTTAAAGATAACACACGACATGTATATATTTTGCAGTGGGAAATTTGACAAGTCAGTCAGCTTTTACATTATACGATTTCTGTCGTTGCGATTCTTACCTTATGGGCGAAAGGGGAGAGAAAAATTGTAAGGGGTACACGAGCGAGTGTAACCTTCGATTCGTTTTGTTCATTCATTCTTTCTCTCATTTGACGAAAAATGTATTTAAGTTGTAACGACAAAAATCGTACAATGTAAATAAGAGACCGACTTCAAAGAGGAAACGACAATAATCGAAATCGTTTAATGTAGTAAAAGCAGACTCAGATGTAAAAAACATGTCGTGTACATGCAACTTTAGGTTGTTAATTTTTTTTTTATGTAACTTTTCTTTAGTCTGAGTAATCAAATAGTTCACTGATTAATGGAATAATTTCAAACTGTATATCGCCACCTAAAATGCAAAAAGGCGTAGCAACAAAAAAAATCAAAATTGTGTTTTTGATTGATTATAATGCACTAGACTTAATAAATATAAAAATAAAAAGTGTTGCTCATGAATAATAATCTCGAGAAAAAAATTCATTCGTTACCAATATCTTATCAGCAATAAAGAAAGCGACTTAATTACTAAGGCGAAAAGCGAAGCTGACCTGAGATTTTGAACAACGTTTGCGTATTGGAAATACTGAAAAATGACTTTAGAAATTGTCATGTCTATTAAATGATTTGTTGATAATTTAGATTATTTATTTTAATTATCAAATAAATAATCTCATAAAATATAATTAGAAATAAATAATATACAATGCGATCACGTGAATAAAGGAAGTGTGGAAGCTTTCTAAATTATTTGCGAGAGCAAATTTTATATGTATCTTTACAAAATGTTTGCGTCGTGAACACACAGAAGATTGAAATCTTTAAAAATTTCCATCAGGCTCCCTATAGAAAATATTATTGAATTTTTTTTTTTATTTATTCGTTTTAAAAACAACTCACCTAACAATATTTAAGAACTTTTGATCGATATTATTAAAAAATCATAATTAAAAAAAAAATTAAAAATGTAATTAAAATTTATTATTATTTAAATATTGTAAATATTATCGGCAAATTAATACAAAAATATAGAAAATACGACTGAATTTAGTTGGGTTTGCCAATGACAAATCCATCTAAGTACATACTTAAATAAATAGATACAGACATTCTTATGGCCGTTTTCTCATTACACGATTAACTTTTTTTCCAACGAAAAACTGGACATTAAAGAAATTTGGTTTTCTCAATGTCTCATTTTCTTCTATTCTGTCGCAAAACTAACCCTAGGTCTACACTAAAGATAATTATCTCAGCAAGTTGGCAATAACGTCGGCAGAATAACAGAGTAATATTTCTTATTGCTCAGCTTATGTTAAAGGCATGGGAAAACGTATTTATGTTAACTCATAATTTGAAAAAAATCAAGGAAGAAGGTGCAGTGTAAAAAATGGCGGTATCTTACAAGAATTATTATTATTAATATAAATTCTTTCTTATTCGACTTTATTACTTAAATTTATATTAATTTGTTTAAGCTTGAGGGCATTTTTAATACAAATATATTAATTTTATTAATTTTTTTATTTTTGTTAATGTAAAATTATTATTTTTATATAAAAAAGAACTCGAACTTAAACAAATTAATATTAATTTTAATAAAGATTGAATAAGGAAAAAATTATAATATTTGCAATTTTATTTTAGTGTTTATTTAATTATTTTACTACAATTATAATTTGCTACAATCTCAAAAAACTTAATTTCTTTCCCACACAATTTTCTTCTATTTTTTTTTCTTTTTTGCTTCTTTTTTTCAACTGACAACCAAATTGACGTTTTTTGTAAGCAATAATTGTCAACGAAAATGGACTAGCAATTATTGCAACATAAATTGTTAGCAATAAATATGTACAAAAAATTGCTGTCTACATTAAAGATAACATAATTTTGACAATTACTGCAATATATGTCCCAATAATTATCTCTGGTATAGACGGGCAGTAACCAGCACTCATCCAGGGCTGTCAGATATGGCGATTTTAAAACGTGTTTGGCGGTGGGATTTTTCATTTTTCGACTGGCGACTCTAATGGCGATTTTTGAAGTAACTGGCGATTTACTTGGCTATTTTTACCATTTATATATTTTATTTCAGTGATTTTTTTTAACAGTTTGTCATTTTTTCGTTATCATTACTAATCTAGGAACTTTTTTTCACATGATTTTTGTTTTGTTATAATTTTAGGTGAATTTTATATTGAGTCACTATTAATTTTTCTAATAGTATGTATGCAGGTCAAAATACTAGTAATGAAATCGACGAGGCTGATGGTACGATCTTATAGACCTTATTTTAGTTTTTCTTAATGAATATATGATCTCCATTTTATGTTATTTATAAAAAAATAAAAGAAGCTAAACAAAATTTACTTTCGGCGACTTTTTTGTATTTTTGCTCAGTTTTTGGCGATTTTTGACTGAAATATTATACTAGCTTTCTTGTATGCATAATTTAATTAAAAAAAAAATTTGATTTTAAAAAAATGTTACAAAAACTAAACAAAATTGACGTTTGGCGATTTTTGACATCCGGTTTGGCGATGGAGCTCAAAAAAATCTGACAACCCTGTACTCATCTGCCAATTATTTATTTTCCTTTTATTTGCCGTACAGATAAATTTAATCAGCTGACTCCCAACTTTTACATGTATTTTGAGAGGTGTTGCCAGCTTAAAACCATGTTTTTTGTCGGTATATTGAGAAACCCAAAATTGTTAACAGACAGTTTATCGGTCTAATAAATTTATGTTGACATTAAGTAACAGGCAGTTTGACGGTACATTGAGAAAATGGCCATTAAACTTTAAACTTGACAGATAGTGAACAAAAAAAAATTATAAATAAAACTGTGTAAACTAACTATGTATGTATGCATTTATATACTTATTATTATCGGTAGCAGCAATCGAACTTTAATCTGTTATCATGAGTAAAACTAGTGGATTTAGTGACAAATACCCAAAGACTGGTTAACCCTTTCGCTATTTTTTTTTTTTTGCCATATGGCAACATCAAGTTTTTTGACCTGTAGCTTTATTATGGGTTAATCAATTCATAATCTAAAAGTTATTTTTAATAAAAATGTCGAAAAACATCTAAAAATTAGCGTCAATTTATGTTATAAAAGAACTTTCAAAAGAAATGTTAAATTAACGTCAATTTATGTTATAAAAGAACTATCAAAAGAAATGTTATACAATCAAGTTAAAACTTCAACTTGAGCAGTCTCCACTTAACACTACTTAGCAGTTCGTGTTAAAGTTATTCATTTTATGTTAGGTGGAGACCCCGGATAATAAACATTTGTATACATCAAAAACAAAAATATATTAAGAAATAATTAATATTGAACTACCTTTTCATAGACCTCACCATTTTTTCTAAAAAAAAATGCCTAAAACTATGCTTTTTAGTAACGCTATATGGCAATAAAACATTTTTGTGTTTATACAATTTACCAAAAAAAAAACGTTACTTAATTTTGTGAGCGGTTTCATTTATATTTTATTGCCAACATGACAGGACGTATAAAATATAGTGAAATCGAAAAAATCTTAATAAATTTTGAATACTCAGATTTATCAGATATAGAAGATTTACAGGAAACAAATGTTTTACAAGTTTTAATAGAAATTTTTGATGAAAATGATTCCTTTATAAGGCAAGAAATATTACTAGGGGAGAACCACGAAGTTAATGTTAGAAATAATTTAATCGAAGAAATACCTGTTGAAAATTCAAAATTTAAATTTAGCTGTAAGCACTATTTTTCGGAATATTACACAGAAGAATTTATTGACCAAGTTGTTCCAACGACAAGCCAATCAACTATGATAAAAACCGGAAGTCAATCAATCTAACACGGGAATAGTTTTTAAAATTCCTTGCTTTAGAGATAATAACTGGATCAATTGGGTATCCTCGATTAGACATGTATTGGAAGAAACCCACAAATATTCCAAGTTTTTTCGAAAGTATTGCAAGAAGTCGATTTCATTCCATTCGTAACAGTATAAAACTTACACTTATGGATAATAAATCAATGAATGTTAAAACGTTGGTTTCGTTGAACTAAACTTTAATTAATATCTGTGACTTTTTGACAAAACATCTTAACTCAAATTTAAAAAGTTGAAAAAATTGTGTTAATCATACGAATTTTCGTTCACAAATCATTTTTGTCTACGTTTTTAAAATTTTGTATTATTAACGAAATTTTTCTTTAATTTTGGTATATTTTATTATTTGATAAAAATTATTTTTTTACCGAGTTTTTTTAAAAAACTTTTTTATTATTTTATCTCGACTTAAGATGTTTTGTCAAAATGCCACAGATATGTAGCTTAAACTTAATACCTGTAAAACAGTATTATATGTAGTTTAAAAAATAATAATGTGGCAGCACTACGATAAATGTTGTCAAATTCATATGGTTTGTATTGGTAGTTTAAATGCCCAATATAATGCGTTTAGATAGAGATGGTTTAAATGTTTACTGAATTATAGATATGCTGGTTTGAACACATTTTAAACCAAAAAGAGAGTTTAACTTGCACTGATTTATTGGCCCTTAGTGAAGTAGCAGATGATAAACTTTATAAAGTCCGACATTTAATAAATATGTTTCTAAAGAAGTCATATGCTCTTTCAAAAGAAGAAAACCTTTGCATCGATGAAATGATGATTCCTTTCAAAGGATAATCAGCACTTAGACAATATATGCCTAAAAAGCCTATTAAGTGGGGCATAAAAGTTTTCTGTTTATGTAGTTCAAACGACATTGAGATTTGCCAGGGAAAAACACAATTATACGTTGTCCGCAATTGGGATTTTGCTCCGATATTGTAATCCATTAAGCAAAAACAATTCTAGAAAATAAAAACTTCAAATTGTTTTTCGTCAACTATTTTTCAACTCTTAATTTAATTTTTTTATTAAGCGAAAAGGGAATATGGTCTACCGGAACCATACGAGCCAATAGAATAAATAAGTTGCCACTAAAGTCTGAAAAAGAGCTAAAAAAAGAAGGCAGTTATGATTCCCATGTAGGCAGTTATGATTCCCATGTAGAAAAAGAAAACCAGCTATATGTTATAAGATGGAAGACATAGTTGAAGTCGTGAAAAAAAAGAACAAAGTGCAATTCCTCAACCATATATACATAATTCCAGCGTATAACAAAAGTTTGGGTGGAGTTGATAAGCTGGATTTTTTAATTTCGTTTTATAGAAGCTATATAAGATCCCGAAAATTGACCTTCAAATTATTTGACTATTTTATTGACTTAGCAATATGTAACTCCTGGCTAGAATATCGAAAAGACTACGAAGTAAACAATGGAAAAACAAAAGATTACATGGATCTCTTACGTTTTAGAAATGATATTGCGGAGGGACTTTTAGCACTATCAAATGTACATGTTTGCTCCCGCAAAAGAGGAAGACCTCAAACGTCTACGGGGCAGGTGACTTAGACAGCCCATCGACGTCAAAAAAGACATATGAAAAAGCACCATCAGCTTCTGTCCGATATGATGGAAATCAACACTGGCTAGAATATATAGAAAATAAAAGCAGATGCAAGCATCAAGGCTGCCATGGATATTCCAGATATAAATGTTCAAAATGCAATGTGCATTTGTGTATACCAAACAAGGACCGAAATTGTTTTAGAGAATACCACAATTTTATCAAATAATATAATTTTGTAAAGTTATGTAATTACTTTGTAAAATTTACTATTTTTAAAGTTTTGTATTAATTTTTGTAAAAAATATTGATTGACTTTCATACATATTTATTAGATTTACTTTTTCTGCTATGAAAAAAAAATTTTAAGTTAATTTTTTTTCTGAGTTTATTTGTAAAGTATGACTAAAGCGCCAACAAAATCGTTTAAACTAGTCCAAAAAAAAATTTTAAAACAATATGAAAAAAAAATTTTGTTACACATTAAAAAAAATTGTTGCCAAATGCCAACGCCCATTGAAAAGGTATGCGCAAGAAGCCTGATGATTATTATTTAAGTTCTTTTTAGTTGTCAAAAGTTGTTTACATTTTGCTTTTATGTGCATGTATGCGTTTGTTTACGTTTATGGTATGCCACACATACACGTTTTATCCTTTTGCTTTGTATATGGGGTAGTTTTTTGACAACTAAAAAGAATCGTTTTTTGTTTTTGTACAAGTAAGCAGACCTGATAGATGGGCCTTGCCAAATGCCAACAGTCTAAAAACCTGAAAACCCATTTTTTATATTTTGGTTTTATTGATTAAAACCATGGTAGAATAAAAAAAAAGATGCAGCGAAAGGGTTAATAGAAATACCTAATTATAAGTGCCGGTTCACACACGTCAAGTTTGACTCGTCAAGTCTTGAGTTTTTAGGAGAGACGGGAAAAGAAATGGCCTTCTCTTTTCCCTTCTCTCCTAAAAGCTCAAGACTTGACGAGTCAAACTTGACGTGTGTGAACCTGCACTAATATAGATAAAATTGATTTGGAAATATTTTTCACCTTGTGGTATTAAGAGTAGCGTAAATTTTTCGTGACAAGCGTGAATTGCTTACAGAGACTTAAAAAAAACTATTAAATATACATACATATAAAAATTCAAAATATTTTTATAAAATTGTCTACATTTGAAGAATGTATTGTTAAAAATATTTCATGCGTGATTATATGTACTTTACATGGGGCCTTCACCTGACTATTTTTGTCATACCAAACGTCAAAGTCGATATAAAAAAACTTGAAAATTTTTGTCAGCGTTTTTTTTTATATGAATTTTGACGTTTATTATGGCAAAAAATTGTCAGGTGAAGACCACATGTTACCTAAGTTTGTACCGAGGCGAATTAATTACAGGTAATATATGCGTTCGTTTACTTTTCCAGTAAAATCCAGTAGGTGATTAATATGAAAATTTTACAAATTTATTTATACGCGAACGCATTTCAGTAAAATCCAGTACAAATTTCTAAGATGTCGGGCAACATTAATTATTTCACACGAAAATTATGACATGTATCATGCGAGTTTGTACAATTTTACGTTTTTATTCCTGCAAAGTGTTTGGCATTGTTTTGCATATGTAAACAAACCCCTCATGTATTTAACTAAAAATATTTTTTTTTAATATAACATTTAATAAAAAAAAAGGAAATATGGATAAAAAAAACAGTTACCGGTTGTGTTATTTTTATTTCTTATGTAATAATCAGTTAATTTTTTGCTTTTGCTTAAAATTCCACGTGAAATAAGTGCAGCTTACATTGTTTCGCAGTTGTAAAAAATGTTGCCAAAATGAACAGAGTACAACTTTATCAACATTATTTCTTAGATAATCCGCACATGTTTTTTTTCATATGTGTTTTGACAGCATTTCACGTGAACTTTTGAACAGAGTACCAGGCTTTAGAGAGCGGAATGTCAAAAATTGCTTGTGTTTTTGACATATCGACCAACGAAAACAACAAAGAATTTATGTTGTGTTTTTGGTGTAATACCGCTACTACCGTTCTAATGAATTCGCCTTGTACAAGCATATGTACGTTGTGCAACCGAAGAAAGCAAAAGTATGTATATATATTATAAGCCATGGTCCAATTAGTAGGTCTGCGCGAAACGCCTGTTAATTTTTGGCAGAGTTGTATTTTTTTGTGCAATTATTTTTGTATCAATTGTTTTTGACATCTTTACCACTTTTTACACAAACAAATACTTCTGAAAAGAAAAAAAATTAAGAAAAGTAAAATAGGAAAATTGAACGCAAAAAGAAAAAATGAAAATAAGTTACCAAAAAGAATAGGGTTAGTTAAAAATTTATTTGTTAATGCAGTAGAAGCAAATAAACTTAACGAAAGAGCTAAAGCGAGAAGACAGATTCAGAAAGTATTGCTAAATTAAAATTTTATTTGCTAACGAAGAATAAACTGCCAGTTTTACTGTATGGCTGTGAGCTATTTGCTAACAATATTGTACGGTACGTGTATGGACTTAAAAGGCGTTCTAGTTTTTCTTTGTTTTCATCTCGGCTTTATGGTCTTTCCTTAGATAATCTGCTGAACATTAGAGTTTAAGTTTTTTTACATAAGATAATATATACCTACAAACCTGAGCACTTGTACGGTAAACTTTGTATTTCTGACATAAGCAGAAAGAAAAGAATTAGATCGTTCGGGTATAAAAGTTTAATTTTGAGTGGCATTTCTACATATTCGAAGTATCTCTCTGGAATTCTATACCATATAGCATTCAACTTTTAAGTAACGCACGAAAATTCAGGGAAAATATTTTTAAACTGTTTTCAGCATAGCACTTTGAAACATAATTACTTGAGATTAAAATATATAAAATTATCTAAATTTTTGATTATTAAAATATATTGTTTTATGCTTTTTTAAATATTTAAATTAAATTATCTTAATTTTTTTCTTTATTGTTTAAATTAAATATTACTTATATAAAAATTGTAGTTAGTTATTAAGTTATTAATTAATTAATGATTTAAAGTTTAACATATTCTCAGTTCCATACTGCAAAATAAGACTCTTAGTCTTGTGTATGGAGCAATTCAATTAATAAGTAAATAAAATAAATGGGTAATATGATGCAGGAAATTCTTAGAATGCAAATCGGTTATGGCAACCTGTACTTAACAAGCCATGAACTGTTTAAAGATTTGTTTTTGGAACGCAAACGGCATCCGCAAATTGATGTCATTATTGTTTCTGAAACTCATTTGACCTCAAGAAATACGTTTAAAATTAATGGTTATATACTGTATGATACCAAGGACCCTCCAGATAGAGCTTGTGGAGGTTCTGCCATTTTGATAAAAACTCGAGTCAAACACTTCTTAATGTGTGATCATCGTGAGGATTATCTGCAAGCAACAAACATTTGTGTTAAAGAGCTAAATCGAAACATAGTAATTTCATCTTTATACTCTCCACCTAGATTTTCAATATCAGAAAGCCAATATTGTAAATATTATAAGTCACTAGGACCCTGTTTTCTGGCCGCTGGCGATTATAATGCTAATCATCCAAACCAAAGGGTCGTATTTTGTTTAATACAATCTCTAAAATGAATTTAAATGTGGTCGCGAGCGAACAGCCAACATACTGGCCTACTGATCAGCAAAAAATTCCAGATGTTATAATTCTCGGTATACATCTGGATCGGCGATTAACGTGTAAATGTCGTATAGAAGAAAAAATAACTCAAATGAAACTTAAAGCCTTTCAAAATCATTTGGCTTATTAAAAGAAATGTTGTTCTTATTCTCGATTGCAAGCTTCTTTTTTACAACTCTATCTTAAAGCATATCTGGTGCTACGGTATTCAACTATGGAGCACTGCCCCGGCCTCTAATATCGAAAAAGTTCAAAGGCGTCAAAATAAACTTCTTCAAATAATCACAGCCGCTCCCTAATACGTTAAAAACTCAAACATTCATAAGGATCTCAATGTGCCATTAGTAAAAACTATGATTACAAAATATGCAATAAAATATTTAAAAAGGAACTAGCTCGAAATGTTTTAAATCATGGCGGCCACACTCGCTTAAGAGGAAGCAATAAGCTCCTATATACATATGACAACAGAACCCTTGAAGAAGAAACATTTTGGTCTGGCACTGGCAGGACATAAATAAAGAATTAGGATAGGATTTAATTAATTATTGTTAGTTCATATTTAATATGTATATGAAGATTCACACCGCAACCAATTTAAATGCTAACATCTGTTTTTATAAAGATAAATTAATAATAAATATATATAATATACATACATGTACATACATATATCTCTCCTGAAATATTCGAACTGTCGGTGGTGGGTATAAAAAATTTTCGTATTTGATATTTTTAATTTAATATTTCCTAATAAATTTTTAAATTAAACTTCAGTTATTTGATAAGGTTTTTATTTTTCTTATTAAATTAGATGAACGCATAGACAATGGCAATGGAAATTTTTACTGATAAACAATTTACTGATAAGCTTTTTAGCTCGGATTTGCCCAGCTTGGTTATAATTTTAAAATATTTGCTTAATCTCTCTTTTTCTACCCTTCACTGAAGATAAATGGGTATATGTGTATTTTGCTTATAAAAACTGAATTTCTTCTGAATCAATGTATATTCATTTTGATATCTGGAAAATAATGGCGTTTTCTTTTCTGAGTGAAATTCTGCATTTTTTTTATGTTCTTTCCTGAAAAACATGTGTATTTTTAAAAGTGTTAAGCGTTCTTTTTTAAAGATGTTCCCTTTAAAATTAAAAATGTGCTACATGTTCAACACTCATTTTAATTTAAGGGACATGAGTGCAGCACTAGATCATGGTGAATTCAGTACAAGGGGGTGGCAGGTTTCGAGCCGTAAACACTAACAATACAAAAAACATCTGTTGTTTCTGTTGGCTTTGGATTGTTGTAGTCTTGCCACCACCTGTAATTGAATTTACCTACGTAAATTATGAAACACTTCTAAAAAATTAGGGAAGCATTTAAAAATGTTGTCAAGTCATATGTTACACTTATGCAACACATTTGTTTTTAGAAAAGAAAAAGCCATGAGTATCTTCAAACATTATAAACAGACTACTAAGAAAAGGGTAAATATAGAAAATTTTAATAAAAGCAAAATTACTCTTGTGTTGTTTTTTATATAAAACTCCTGTTTGGCGAATTTTTTTTTACAAAAAATCTAGAAAAAAACTATATTTTGGAGATTTTCGATATACTATTGGGCGATAAAGGTGGAAAACAAGCTGACAACCTTGCTTGAAACATCATCTCAGTCAATAAGAAATGTCACCACTTCTGAAAAAAATTTTGAATTCGTTATAACTTTTTATTTAAGAAATAATTAATAATTTTGTTTCAATACAGTATATAAATGGGGAATATTTTTAATTTAGTTATGAAAAATAATATTTTGCAAGTTGTGGCCATTTTCTGCTTCGCAAAACTTCAGGTGTTATGTTGTTTATTTCGTCGCGTATATTGCTTTTTAATTGCTGTATGGTTCTAGGCTTAATAATGTAGACTTTTCCTTTCAAACAACCCCAAAGAAAACAGTCTGGGGCGGTTAAATCCGGTGAACGTGGAGGCAAATTAAAATCACTGAGTCACAATCACGCTGAGTAAAAAACAAATGGATCGTTGATTTGAAAAATAAAGCTCAACAATTTGGACACGTTGTTTAATTGAGTACTGCTCCGTTTTAAATTCCCCAAGTCTTCTTTACAAAATACTGAAAAGAAAAAAAAAATATAATAATAAAGTTATAAGCAATTCAAACCCTTCGGTAATTTTGGGGCACCCTGTATAATTTATGTACCTTTTTTTTTAAAGTGCAACAATTTTAAAAGAAAACACCAAAATGTGTATGGAATTCATATTATTTGATAATATAAAAAAAATTATAAGCAAAAGAGACTTGAAAAAAGTATAAACTTGCCAAATGGTAACGCTGCTTTAAAAAGTGCTGCCACATAAATAATAGAATTTGTTGCCACTTTTCAAGTGATGACACTAAAAGAAATCGAAAGATGTAACCCTACGTTTCCACATGCAAGTAGTTACTTGCAAGTAGTGTGTACGTATTATCGACGTAAAATCGAGGAAACTGCCGATTGGATGAAAGTACAAAAATTGTGTAAATGGTAGGGCAAAGTGTGAGTTTTTCGATCTTACAATTGCATGTGGAAACGGGGGGTAAAAGAGTACAAAATGAGATTTGATCATCTTGTAAAGATGTGGACAAATTTTGACTTTTAGCCCTATGTATTTCTTCTGGGAAAATGTCAACATCTTCGCAAATTGATCGTAGATGTTAAATATTGAGAAGTGTGAAAAGGCCATAACTATCACACAAATTTTAGGAGCGTCAACTACAAGACCCCTTTCGACATATACCTTCGCAGAGTAACGTTTGAGTTGTGTATGGTTCTCCACCAGACAGGTTGGGTTGAAACATTGAGGTTAAAAACGATTGCTCAAAGTTAATGGTGAACAACTGCAAAAACTGTAACTTGGTACAGTTATACGACGCCAAGCCAATCTAGAACGTTCTGATTGTCTTTAAAAAACTCAGAGCACTTTTACGAGTGATAATAAATTTTTTTTTTGTTATAAATAACCATTAATTTTATTTAACAAATATTATAATATGAGTAGGTACAACTAGCTATTGTACAAACCAAAAAGATTTTTTGTTTAAAATATTATATCAGTGATTTAACAAAGCATAAGTTGTTGAATATCACTTTTTGAATAGATCTTACAATATCCGTCTGTCCGGCAGACTAGCAGTTAACCTTATCCGCAATAACAAATATGTTTTTAAATCTTGTGGCTTGACC
The DNA here is from genome assembly GCA_949318255.1 of Pollenia labialis. Classification (NCBI taxonomy): domain Eukaryota; kingdom Metazoa; phylum Arthropoda; class Insecta; order Diptera; family Polleniidae; genus Pollenia; species Pollenia labialis. Next base: position 208,498,625 of record OX439139.1, read on the forward strand.
TACTTTATTTTTTTTATTGGTTTATAATGGATATATGTATGTATGTAACAAAAAAGGTTTTTTAATTGGAAAGTGATAGGTATTAGAAACATTTGAAATGACAACAAAAATTAATTAAAACTAGAAAACGATGTAAACTATCCCCAACAAATTCCATAATTCCAAAAATTTAATTTTTTTATCCCCATTTTCTACATAAAGTCCCTAGTTTGGGAAAAAATTAATTAATTTGACCACACTGCTAATGATCGCACGTTTTAGTAAATGAAATTTAAAAAAAAACATAAATGTATGTACATTTGTATATACAAATGCCAACAAAAAATGAAAAAAAAACAACTAAAAAGAATACACTTTTTTATTGTACGAATTTGAGTGCTAGCCAGACAGGCCTGCCACATTAAATTAAAGATATTCAAAAGTCAAGTTTAGTTGTTTTTATCTAGTGAAACGTTTTAGTAAACAGTGTGATCGCTATTTTGCCTTTTGATCGATATTGTGCTTTTTGACCGCTATAGAAGATTGAAACCACGTAGAGAAAATAAAGTAGTTAAAAAATAAACAAAAAAGTATGTGCAATTTTTAACACAATTTGCCAAAAAGAAAAAAAAATTATAAAATTACATTTTCTTAAAGTAATAAAAATATTTTGTTTAAAAAACAAGTAAGTTATGTACATTTTTATTTTCATATGTACATACATACATATGTATGTATGTATGTACAAATGTGCAATTTTTGTCTTTGTAAGCTAAAACCGAGACAAAATAATTTATTCAATTACTTTGCAGTTTATAAAAAATGAGTGAAAAAAATTTTCATACACAAGTACACGTCATTTTGTTTTTGGTCCACTTTCTATATGGAAATTTTTTGGAAATTCGTGTGTTTAAGTAAATTATTATTTTTCAATTTTTTAAAAACCCAAAAAATTTCCAATGATGTAACAGTATTTTTACACAATACATATTATGTTAACACACGGTACTTTTTCTTGACGTTGGCTGTGCAATTTCGATTGTTCGCAAAAGAGTAGAAGTACAATAAACGCGAAAATGTGCGAGTGCGCTGTAGACTTTTGTCAAAAAAAGTTAAACTAGTGTTTTTTCATAGGAAAAGTTAGTCGTCGCCTGCATTTACACTATGAACATTTCTAGCCCCTTATAGTCTTTACACTGATCTACATCTGATAGTGGGTACATACTATGCAATGCATTTACGCAACGCATTTCTTATTCGACTTAAGCTGGGATCACACGATTGCCGCAATGCACCAATTTTTATACCCCAGTCGTGTGACTGCACAACCAAATGGCTCTTGTACAAATCGAGGATAATATTGTGTGTACTTTTACCAATCAAATGCAACCATGGTGCGGCAATCGTGTGACTGTTTGCTATGCAACCGCGCGTCAATAAAACTAACTAAAATGCACCAATATTTATTGTGTTCTTGTGCGACAATCAAACAACACCATACGCGCCAATATTTGCCTTTTTTAATTAATTTCCTTTTTTGTGTTTCTTTTAGTATGTAATGAAAATAAATATGTATTTACTAATTATGCATTTACATAAATTGTTTTTAATTATTGCTATTAACAGAATATGTATGTATGTTCACAAGCATATTAAGCTGTTCAGTGCGAATATATTTATGTATTAAAGATATTTCTATGCGAACCTTAACATACAAAATTGTTGAACAGACTGTTCATTTTAGAAATTTCTTAAAACATTTAAATAAAACTATCCAACAAAAATTTGTTTAAGTATATGATACAAATTTAATATTTTTTTAATGAACAAACCAACAAGAACTTTCAAACAAATAGAAAAACTACCACAGCGATTTAAAAAAATAGGGAAACGTCAAAACATAATTTTGTTCGTTTTGCGCCAAAATAACCGAAAAAATTTCTTAGAAAAACTGCGAATAATTAAAGTGAAGACTTTTAATTTATTTTTCAATCAATTTTTGCCTTGTTAGCATATTTGTCAGCCGCAAATTGCAAAAAAAAAATCATATGGCTTTTTGTAGTTGTAGAGTGCACTTGCCTTTTTAAATTCGCCTTGAATAACCCATTTTCGACTTTATTTTTTAAATTTATATTAATGTGTTTAACCTTGAGGTCTTATTTTATATAAAGTAAAAACTTGACAAATTGTAACGCTGCTTTCAAAAAAATGCCATTTTATCAGCGTTGTCACGGTAAGTGCCGCTTCACACACGTCAAGTTTGACTCGTCAAGAGGGGAAAAGAAATGGCATTCTCTTTTCCTTTCTCCTAAAATAATTTGTTGCCATTTTTCTAGTGATGGCACTAAAAAAATCAAAAGATGTAAATGGATACAAAATGTGATAGGATCATCTTCTATGGATTTTTAGCCCTATGTATTTCTTATGCTACTGGTTTCGCTCTCTGAAACTAGATTGCCAAACATGCTGTTCATACGATTCGTTCTTGTTTCATTTTGACATTTTTTTTGTGTTGTTAGTGTGATTCTTTTTAAAATAGATAAAAAAAGTAAATAAAACTTCAAAATATATTACTTAATACTTTTATTAATGTTATTATGTTATTATTACCACTTTATTTTATTAAACATCAATTTTTATTTCGTTTTTTCTTTGTTTTGATTTTTTTTTGAGAGGTAGATCAGATAAACTAACGATAACTGTTATCAAAATTGGAGATGATAGTACATTTTTCCTGTTTCAAAATGAAACGACCTGTTTCGCCCTTAAAATTTTGTATGGGGAAACAAGTCGTTTCAATCATGTTTGGGGCGAAAACAGGAATAAGAGAGCGAAACAAGTGATAGTACATTTTTCCTGTTACGCAATATGTTTCAATATGATACGACCTGTTTTGCTCTCAAAATGTTGTATGGCAAAACATGTTGTTTCGATCATCTTTGGGGCGCGAAACAGGAATGGGAGACCGAAACACGAATATTACTGTCCGTGTGAACATGATATTACAATAAATATAGCAAATAGAGTTGTGTCGTTCCGGAACGACCTAGTTCCATTGAACGATTCTCTAAAAGGAACGGTGCGGACTTTTTCAATAGTTCCTTTTTTATCGTTCCTCGTTCTGCAATTGCAATCCGTTGAAACATCACATGTATTTCTGTAGGTTAATTTTTGTGTGTTAATCAGTGTTGTCGACTTTTAAGGGCCAAATACACTTGTCAAATGCTTGTCCAGCCGGCGAATTCAACGTGTACGTGTGCTGGACGTAAAATTCGCCGTCATATCTAAATTTTTTGATTTTTCATCAAGCGTTGTCGGTGTCACACATACAAACACATTTTTACTAATACTACCACAATGCTAAATCAATTACTTACATGGGGTCTTGACCTAACAATTTTTTGTCATAACAAACGTCAAACTTCATATAAAAAAATGCTGACAAAAATTTTAGAGTTTTTTTTATATAGACTTTGACGTTTGGTATGACAAAAAATTGTCAGGTGAAAACCCCATGATATTTGATCCAAATATATTTTGGCAATATACCGCTCGTTCACCACCAGCAACAGCATTTGGGTACGTGCAGATTTAAACAGGTATAAATTCACCTGAATATATTGAATTAGTTATTTTTTTTACAAACATTAAAAAATTATATAATTATTATTTATGTATGTATTTAGTTGTAACGCCACAACGAACAATAACAAATATTTGTTTGTTAAAGTTTTTACGAACGTCAAAGAAGTTTTCTCGTTCCTCGTTCATTCATTGTTCAAAGTAAGCAACAGGAACGATGAACGAAAGGAATGACCTAGTTCCTTTGATCTTTTGGATCGGTCGGAACGATTCCACAAAAGGAACGATTTTGCCCAACTCTAATAGCAAAGAGCTACCATATGTCCAGTTACCTTTTTTCAATTTTTCTTAAAGCATGCGGCAGTAGCTTTTTACGCACAAACTGGGGCCTGATTCTTGCAGTCTTGATCGAGTACCTTCTCGTTTCGAAAGAATCTTAATATCTTATTCGGCCTTATTGTGGTTGTCGTTGTCGTATACGACTGTGTAATAGATTAAAGTAATACACAACATGTGTTCTTTAATCTACTACAAAAAACGACACGTTTGTTACCGAAAACGACAACCACAATAAGGCTGATTATTTCAGTGGTGTAAAGCCTTAATTTGAGTTTCACAATACTTAAGAACTGATTTCGATTCGTTCAGTATCGACTGAAAGAATAAGAAAAAAAATTGATTTCTACTCGATCACGGCTGGCAGAGTTGGGCCCCTGGAAATTCTTTAAAGTCTAGTTTACACTATCTTACAAGTCTTACGTGTTTCATAACACTTTGTGGGATAGAAATCTAAAGAGTTTTGTTGCGACTGTCAAAAATCTAATTTAACTTAACAGTTCACACCATCACACAAAGTATAAACACTCACACATGAAATAAAATGCAACCCTGATCCAATGAAAAGTATTATTGTTTAGAAATTTTTCAAAAAACGATGAAATCGTATGGAATGTCGAACTTTTTTCCATAATACTTTTCATTTTCATCACACATGCATTCACACTATCAGCCTTTTAAATATTATTTGAGTTTTTGACATAGCAGTTATTAATACAAAGTATAATAGTGGAAACTAGCCTTAAGCAACATGTACGCCTCATGTTTTTTATATATTACTTTTCAAATTTCCCTCTACAATAACATAAGCTGCGTTCGTTTACCCAAAAATTTGTACCGGAATTTACTGAAATGCGTTCGCGTACACATAAATTTGCAAAAGAGATCATCTACTGAGAGAGTAAAGTGACAGTTGTCAACAAAGAGCCTACAAATTTTCATTGAACAAATTTTTGCCTGTAAAATCCAGTAGAAAACAAAAAGATGATTCAATATAGTAAAGAAGCAAAAAACATGCAATTTGCAACCAAAAAGTCTACAAATTTGTAAATAAAAACATTTAAAAGAACAAAAGCTGAATAAAAAGTCCAGCATAAACTAAACTAAAAACTAGTTTTCTACTCGGTATTTTCGAAAAGTAAATTAAATATAAAGAACGTTGCATTACTGTTTTAGGGATTTAAACCTAACAAATATATGAATACTTCTTACTGTATATTATTCCGGGTACCGAATATTAAAAATTAAGTATTAATATATTTTCTTATGTTATTAACTGGAAACAAAATTAAAAGTCATTTAATAAATTAAATGTCCATAATTTTGCGCTAAACTTTCAGTATCTGACATAAAATTAATTCTCGATATTGTCGGTACATTTATAATTTGCAACAATTCTAACATAAATATACGTTTATAATTAGTTTCCGTATTTAAAACTGTTGTATTTTCAAAATCAGGATAATGGTTAAGATTAGCCCAATGAGTTAATAAAGCTGTTTTTTGTGATGAAATATTTCTATATTTTTGATCTGACTTACATATGTCCTAGGTTTTCAGTTTATTTTTTGTTGTACCAACATACACTTTAACATTTCTACTACAAGTTATTTTATAAACTACATTCGACATGTCCAACTTATTTATTTTATCTTTTATATTAGTGAATAATCTACCTACTGTATTATAAGATTAATGCGCCATTTTACACTTTTCCGTATCAGAAAATTTTGGTACATAAGTTGGCGATTTATAAAAATTTTGGTTCCGTATTACCGTTCGAGCTATTTATTCTATGATTGTTATGTTGTATCAATAAATTAGATATAATTTCCTTTTCTCTTAATGTTCTTGAAATTGTCTCCTTATTATTTTTATGGAAACAAGAATCACTTATTTTCAATACCATATCTATAAAATTTCTAGCCGTGTTTATAATAATCCTTTTAGGATGATTTGAAAAATAATTAATTATTATACCAGACGATGTTGGTTTTTGATACCAATCAATTAATAAACTTTTTCCCTTTCTTATTATCGAAGTGTCTAAAAAAGACAATTTAGATTCAAACTCGTTTTCCATTGTTTATTTTATATCCGCATGAAAGGAATTAAATGTATCTAACATTTTTGCTATTCCTGATTCCTTAATTACGCAAAATAAATCATCTACACATTTTGTCACAATTTAAGGTTTAATAGTCAACTGTTCCAAAACATCTATCTATTTATCTCTCGACAACAATATCTGCTAAAATTGGAGATGCTTGCTGGTGATGTCATAAGTCCTTTCCTATATTAGTGTGTTCGTCTATCTTATCCCATTGCTCCTTTATTATATCTTATATCTATAGCAAGATCTATAGGTATACTTGGAAATAATGAAACTACATCAAGAGATATTCATTTCTCATCATCATTTAACTTAATATGCTTAATTTGATCTTTAAATTGAAAAGAGTCGCTTATATAATATTTTGAATTTTCCGTTATATTTTTAAGAATTGTATAATATACTAGCTGACCTGGTCCACGTTGCTGGCCCTAAGCAAACATTAGTATTGTATTACCACACGGTTTAAATTGAGCATTTAACGACATTTACGGCCTTTAAATAAAAATCCATGGAATACCTATCATAAAGTTATGTACATTTTTATTTTCATATGTACATACATACATATGTATGTATGTATGTACAAATGTGCAATTTTTGTCTTTGTAAGCTAAAACCGAGACAAAATAATTTATTCAATTACTTTGCAGTTTATAAAAAATGAGTGAAAAAAATTTTCATACACAAGTACACGTCATTTTGTTTTTGGTCCACTTTCTATATGGAAATTTTTTGGAAATTCGTGTGTTTAAGTAAATTATTATTTTTCAATTTTTTAAAAACCCAAAAAATTTCCAATGATGTAACAGTATTTTTACACAATACATATTATGTTAACACACGGTACTTTTTCTTGACGTTGGCTGTGCAATTTCGATTGTTCGCAAAAGAGTAGAAGTACAATAAACGCGAAAATGTGCGAGTGCGCTGTAGACTTTTGTCAAAAAAAGTTAAACTAGTGTTTTTTCATAGGAAAAGTTAGTCGTCGCCTGCATTTACACTATGAACATTTCTAGCCCCTTATAGTCTTTACACTGATCTACATCTGATAGTGGGTACATACTATGCAATGCATTTACGCAACGCATTTCTTATTCGACTTAAGCTGGGATCACACGATTGCCGCAATGCACCAATTTTTATACCCCAGTCGTGTGACTGCACAACCAAATGGCTCTTGTACAAATCGAGGATAATATTGTGTGTACTTTTACCAATCAAATGCAACCATGGTGCGGCAATCGTGTGACTGTTTGCTATGCAACCGCGCGTCAATAAAACTAACTAAAATGCACCAATATTTATTGTGTTCTTGTGCGACAATCAAACAACACCATACGCGCCAATATTTGCCTTTTTTAATTAATTTCCTTTTTTGTGTTTCTTTTAGTATGTAATGAAAATAAATATGTATTTACTAATTATGCATTTACATAAATTGTTTTTAATTATTGCTATTAACAGAATATGTATGTATGTTCACAAGCATATTAAGCTGTTCAGTGCGAATATATTTATGTATTAAAGATATTTCTATGCGAACCTTAACATACAAAATTGTTGAACAGACTGTTCATTTTAGAAATTTCTTAAAACATTTAAATAAAACTATCCAACAAAAATTTGTTTAAGTATATGATACAAATTTAATATTTTTTTAATGAACAAACCAACAAGAACTTTCAAACAAATAGAAAAACTACCACAGCGATTTAAAAAAATAGGGAAACGTCAAAACATAATTTTGTTCGTTTTGCGCCAAAATAACCGAAAAAATTTCTTAGAAAAACTGCGAATAATTAAAGTGAAGACTTTTAATTTATTTTTCAATCAATTTTTGCCTTGTTAGCATATTTGTCAGCCGCAAATTGCAAAAAAAAAATCATATGGCTTTTTGTAGTTGTAGAGTGCACTTGCCTTTTTAAATTCGCCTTGAATAACCCATTTTCGACTTTATTTTTTAAATTTATATTAATGTGTTTAACCTTGAGGTCTTATTTTATATAAAGTAAAAACTTGACAAATTGTAACGCTGCTTTCAAAAAAATGCCATTTTATCAGCGTTGTCACGGTAAGTGCCGCTTCACACACGTCAAGTTTGACTCGTCAAGAGGGGAAAAGAAATGGCATTCTCTTTTCCTTTCTCCTAAAATAATTTGTTGCCATTTTTCTAGTGATGGCACTAAAAAAATCAAAAGATGTAAATGGATACAAAATGTGATAGGATCATCTTCTATGGATTTTTAGCCCTATGTATTTCTTATGCTACTGGTTTCGCTCTCTGAAACTAGATTGCCAAACATGCTGTTCATACGATTCGTTCTTGTTTCATTTTGACATTTTTTTTGTGTTGTTAGTGTGATTCTTTTTAAAATAGATAAAAAAAGTAAATAAAACTTCAAAATATATTACTTAATACTTTTATTAATGTTATTATGTTATTATTACCACTTTATTTTATTAAACATCAATTTTTATTTCGTTTTTTCTTTGTTTTGATTTTTTTTTGAGAGGTAGATCAGATAAACTAACGATAACTGTTATCAAAATTGGAGATGATAGTACATTTTTCCTGTTTCAAAATGAAACGACCTGTTTCGCCCTTAAAATTTTGTATGGGGAAACAAGTCGTTTCAATCATGTTTGGGGCGAAAACAGGAATAAGAGAGCGAAACAAGTGATAGTACATTTTTCCTGTTACGCAATATGTTTCAATATGATACGACCTGTTTTGCTCTCAAAATGTTGTATGGCAAAACATGTTGTTTCGATCATCTTTGGGGCGCGAAACAGGAATGGGAGACCGAAACACGAATATTACTGTCCGTGTGAACATGATATTACAATAAATATAGCAAATAGAGTTGTGTCGTTCCGGAACGACCTAGTTCCATTGAACGATTCTCTAAAAGGAACGGTGCGGACTTTTTCAATAGTTCCTTTTTTATCGTTCCTCGTTCTGCAATTGCAATCCGTTGAAACATCACATGTATTTCTGTAGGTTAATTTTTGTGTGTTAATCAGTGTTGTCGACTTTTAAGGGCCAAATACACTTGTCAAATGCTTGTCCAGCCGGCGAATTCAACGTGTACGTGTGCTGGACGTAAAATTCGCCGTCATATCTAAATTTTTTGATTTTTCATCAAGCGTTGTCGGTGTCACACATACAAACACATTTTTACTAATACTACCACAATGCTTGATGAGTATTTTGATCAATGAATTTGGGCCTTTATGTATTTATATCGGGACGTATAAAAAATTTCTCATTAAATCAATTACTTACATGGGGTCTTGACCTAACAATTTTTTGTCATAACAAACGTCAAACTTCATATAAAAAAATGCTGACAAAAATTTTAGAGTTTTTTTTATATAGACTTTGACGTTTGGTATGACAAAAAATTGTCAGGTGAAAACCCCATGATATTTGATCCAAATATATTTTGGCAATATACCGCTCGTTCACCACCAGCAACAGCATTTGGGTACGTGCAGATTTAAACAGGTATAAATTCACCTGAATATATTGAATTAGTTATTTTTTTTACAAACATTAAAAAATTATATAATTATTATTTATGTATGTATTTAGTTGTAACGCCACAACGAACAATAACAAATATTTGTTTGTTAAAGTTTTTACGAACGTCAAAGAAGTTTTCTCGTTCCTCGTTCATTCATTGTTCAAAGTAAGCAACAGGAACGATGAACGAAAGGAATGACCTAGTTCCTTTGATCTTTTGGATCGGTCGGAACGATTCCACAAAAGGAACGATTTTGCCCAACTCTAATAGCAAAGAGCTACCATATGTCCAGTTACCTTTTTTCAATTTTTCTTAAAGCATGCGGCTGTAGCTTTTTACGCACAAACTGGGGCCTGATTCTTGCAGTCTTGATCGAGTACCTTCTCGTTTCGAAAGAATCTTAATATCTTATTCGGCCTTATTGTGGTTGTCGTTGTCGTATACGACTGTGTAATAGATTAAAGTAATACACAACATGTGTTCTTTAATCTACTACAAAAAACGACACGTTTGTTACCGAAAACGACAACCACAATAAGGCTGATTATTTCAGTGGTGTAAAGCCTTAATTTGAGTTTCACAATACTTAAGAACTGATTTCGATTCGTTCAGTATCGACTGAAAGAATAAGAAAAAAAATTGATTTCTACTCGATCACGGCTGGCAGAGTTGGGCCCCTGGAAATTCTTTAAAGTCTAGTTTACACTATCTTACAAGTCTTACGTGTTTCATAACACTTTGTGGGATAGAAATCTAAAGAGTTTTGTTGCGACTGTCAAAAATCTAATTTAACTTAACAGTTCACACCATCACACAAAGTATAAACACTCACACATGAAATAAAATGCAACCCTGATCCAATGAAAAGTATTATTGTTTAGAAATTTTTCAAAAAACGATGAAATCGTATGGAATGTCGAACTTTTTTCCATAATACTTTTCATTTTCATCACACATGCATTCACACTATCAGCCTTTTAAATATTATTTGAGTTTTTGACATAGCAGTTATTAATACAAAGTATAATAGTGGAAACTAGCCTTAAGCAACATGTACGCCTCATGTTTTTTATATATTACTTTTCAAATTTCCCTCTACAATAACATAAGCTGCGTTCGTTTACCCAAAAATTTGTACCGGAATTTACTGAAATGCGTTCGCGTACACATAAATTTGCAAAAGAGATCATCTACTGAGAGAGTAAAGTGACAGTTGTCAACAAAGAGCCTACAAATTTTCATTGAACAAATTTTTGCCTGTAAAATCCAGTAGAAAACAAAAAGATGATTCAATATAGTAAAGAAGCAAAAAACATGCAATTTGCAACCAAAAAGTCTACAAATTTGTAAATAAAAACATTTAAAAGAACAAAAGCTGAATAAAAAGTCCAGCATAAACTAAACTAAAAACTAGTTTTCTACTCGGTATTTTCGAAAAGTAAATTAAATATAAAGAACGTTGCATTACTGTTTTAGGGATTTAAACCTAACAAATATATGAATACTTCTTACTGTATATTATTCCGGGTACCGAATATTAAAAATTAAGTATTAATATATTTTCTTATGTTATTAACTGGAAACAAAATTAAAAGTCATTTAATAAATTAAATGTCCATAATTTTGCGCTAAACTTTCAGTATCTGACATAAAATTAATTCTCGATATTGTCGGTACATTTATAATTTGCAACAATTCTAACATAAATATACGTTTATAATTAGTTTCCGTATTTAAAACTGTTGTATTTTCAAAATCAGGATAATGGTTAAGATTAGCCCAATGAGTTAATAAAGCTGTTTTTTGTGATGAAATATTTCTATATTTTTGATCTGACTTACATATGTCCTAGGTTTTCAGTTTATTTTTTGTTGTACCAACATACACTTTAACATTTCTACTACAAGTTATTTTATAAACTACATTCGACATGTCCAACTTATTTATTTTATCTTTTATATTAGTGAATAATCTACCTACTGTATTATAAGATTAATGCGCCATTTTACACTTTTCCGTATCAGAAAATTTTGGTACATAAGTTGGCGATTTATAAAAATTTTGGTTCCGTATTACCGTTCGAGCTATTTATTCTATGATTGTTATGTTGTATCAATAAATTAGATATAATTTCCTTTTCTCTTAATGTTCTTGAAATTGTCTCCTTATTATTTTTATGGAAACAAGAATCACTTATTTTCAATACCATATCTATAAAATTTCTAGCCGTGTTTATAATAATCCTTTTAGGATGATTTGAAAAATAATTAATTATTATACCAGACGATGTTGGTTTTTGATACCAATCAATTAATAAACTTTTTCCCTTTCTTATTATCGAAGTGTCTAAAAAAGACAATTTAGATTCAAACTCGTTTTCCATTGTTTATTTTATATCCGCATGAAAGGAATTAAATGTATCTAACATTTTTGCTATTCCTGATTCCTTAATTACGCAAAATAAATCATCTACACATTTTGTCACAATTTAAGGTTTAATAGTCAACTGTTCCAAAACATCTATCTATTTATCTCTCGACAACAATATCTGCTAAAATTGGAGATGCTTGCTGGTGATGTCATAAGTCCTTTCCTATATTAGTGTGTTCGTCTATCTTATCCCATTGCTCCTTTATTATATCTTATATCTATAGCAAGATCTATAGGTATACTTGGAAATAATGAAACTACATCAAGAGATATTCATTTCTCATCATCATTTAACTTAATATGCTTAATTTGATCTTTAAATTGAAAAGAGTCGCTTATATAATATTTTGAATTTTCCGTTATATTTTTAAGAATTGTATAATATACTAGCTGACCTGGTCCACGTTGCTGGCCCTAAGCAAACATTAGTATTGTATTACCACACGGTTTAAATTGAGCATTTAACGACATTTACGGCCTTTAAATAAAAATCCATGGAATACCTATCATAAAGTTTTTTTTACAAAATAACTTACATATGGTGTAGATATGGGCTCAATCAAAAAAGAAACGCATGTATTTAAGGCAAATTTAAAATTATAGTTATTTATTACTTCATCTTAAGACCAGCGCATAGACAATGTTTTTTGTTTTTTTTTTTATTTGGTGTAAAGAGCCGTTTTCTGATTTTAGGTAAATCGAAAAAAGCGGGCGGGCAAAATTTTCTTTCCGTAAAAACCTATGTTGGACCATGGCGATCATTTTAATGAAAAAATCGTCCAAATCGGTCAAACCGTTCTCAAATTATGCGCTTAATAGAAAAAGTGGGCGTAAAAGTAGGCGTGGTAATTTTATCTTTCGATGAAAACGTTAAATGGATTAATACGAACAGTTAAAAGAAAAATTAGTCATATCGATGGAGCAGTTTTTTGATTTTAGGTAAATCGAAAAAAGTGGGCGTAAAAGTGGGCGGGGCAAAATTTTCTTTCCGTAAAAACCTAAGTTGGACCATGGCGATAATTTTAAAGAAAAAATCGTCCAAATTATATAGATGTCATTGGTGGTGCAATATGAAAATTGGATTTTGCCACGCCCCTCCGCCCGCAGACCGAAAATCAAAAATCAGACTTCACAGTGTCACCCGCCTGAATATTCTGAAGATTCCCTGAAAATTTCATCAAAATCGGCCCAGCGGTTTTGGAGTCCATACGTTACATACATACATACACACATCCATTTTATATAGATAGATAACTGGAGAATGGCTAGACCGATTTTGGATTTCAAAATCAACTAACCATCATCACTCCTCCCTGTACCTTCCCTAAAAATTTTATGGCAATCGGTCGAGCCGTTCTCGAGTTATGGAGTGACAATCAAAATGTACACTTCTTTTTATATATATAGATTTACAAAGTTCATATGATGGAGAATTTATACATGAACATATTGACCTTAATGGAAAATCAATTTTATGAATTTTTGGAACCCCATATAATCTAGGTGCAATTGCTATATTAGTTTTAAGTTATTACTTTCCGTAACTGTTATTATATTATTCCTAAAAAGTTCCTGAACAAAGTAATTATTTATCCTTTGTAATCTATTAGTAGAATCTTTACTCAGTTTCTTATAAACTGAGTTGTCCCTTATGATATCATTAATCCCTTAATTATAATCTGTTCTGTTCATTGCTACTGTCGTATTACCTTTATCTGTATTCAAAATAAGAATATTACTATTAAGTCTTCAAGACTTTTATGTTTCCTTTACTTCGTCGAGAACAAATATATCCCTATTAGTCAATCTCATTTTATTCATGTAGCTATCTATACTTGTTGTTAGTTCTGTCCTTATTTTTCAGGGTTTGAACCAAAGCCTCCCCTTCCATTATAACTTTTAAAATTGGAAAATGTTTTTTTTTCTGTTGGTAAAATGTGTTTGTATCCTAACGAAAGAACCCATTGTGCATCTATTGTTGTATCTATCTTAGATTTATTAATAAATCACTTATTGTTTAATTTTATACCTAATTTTTTTCTCTAAATTTACCAGATTTTCAAACTTCCTCTTGTGTCCATTCTTGACCTTTTCATTAAAATTCCTTGCTACTTTATCTTCACAAATTCACGTTTTTTCCTTTTGCTTTGTACATATATGGGGTAGTAAGTTTTTGACAGCTTAAAAAAAATTTTACACAAACAAAATACTTGTCGTTTTTGTTTTTTTACAAGTAAGCAGACCTGATAGATGGGCCTTTGTTCATTACTTTATCAATGTAAAAAAAAAACATTATACCTAGAACATTAAAAAATAATGTTATTCAACAGTATCACTACAATTGTTTTGTTTTTTTTTTTAACGAAAAACAGAACAGTATATGTGTAATCAAGGCGAATTCAAACTGGTAAACTCATCTCGTCAGCCGTTCATCAGCTGTTTCCACGGCGAATTAAAAAATATGGTCAAACGTCAAAATATGATTTTGTTTTGATAAGAAGTTGAATGAAAAGTGTTAAAAATATTATTTTTATGATAAAAAAATTTCAAAACTGCGAATGATTGAAGTGAATTTGTTAATTTCTTTTATAAAAAAGTGATAATTTTAATTTGCAATAAAAAAATTTTGACAACTAACCAGAAAATTGTATAAACAAAATACATGGGGCTTTTTGTAGTTGTAGAGATGAGTTTACCTGTTTGAATTCGCCTTGTGTGTAATGTTCGGTTCTTTCTTGAAAATAGTTACGAAAGGTATTAAGCAAGGTGAATTGAGTAGATGGTGAGGTCAACTCTACAACAACACTGCTTCTGTGGTCGAATTGTCAAAAATATTGCTAGTAAAAAAATAGGTTTGTTTACATAAAAAACTATTTTGAATACAAACTTTGACAAGTCGACCACAGAAAAAAACACCATATGTTGACTTGACCCCACCTTCTAGTCAATTCGCCTTGGTATTAAGGGTTGTGCTCGTCTTCACAATCGTCAAAAAAATAGATATCGTTCTTGTGTAAGCCGAACGCCTAATAATGTACTGTTTATTTTCGAACATAAACAAATGTGGTTTATAAGACAAAAAGCATTTGATACATATTACATACTTAAAGCTTAAAATATAAGCTTTTTATGAATTTGTAATAAGTTTTTCATGACATGTTATTGTTCTGCTGGGTACCTGTCTGTCCATGGGTTCGAAATAGGGCACACCTTAGATGACGAAATACTTGTATCAATATTTAATTTCATTTAATCAATTTTTCAATGTAAATAAAAAATTCGTATTAATTCAATATTCTTAGTGATATGTAATGCGAGTAGTACATGACGTTTAGATTTTTTTTTGCGTCAACTAAATATAAATATGTATGCATATTCTCATATTTAATTAATCAGAATATATTAATGTATAAATTAGCTTATTAAATAAATAAACAAATAGATGTGTACAGGTAACCCCCGCATAATACGAGGGATACACCCCAGGAAAATGTGGTGTTATGCGAAACCGTGTTGTACTAATCAAAGAAATGGTACAAAAAAGGGGGTTAGTTCCAAAAATAAGGCATTCGCGTTATACGAAACTGAAATTTTGACCGTTCACACTATCGGCTTTTGTCTATCAAGTTTTAATACACTCACACTTTTTTACCAATACACTCATACTTTTAAAAATTGATACGAACTTGCCTCTAAAATTCTCTTGCCAGTTAGTATATCAATTTTCGTTCAAGAAAACAGCTGATTACAATTCTTTTGAAGTTGTTTTTGTTTTTTTTTACAAATATTTTGCCGGCGACATATATTGCAGTAATTGTCAAAATTATGTTATCTTTAACCCCGGGTCTCCACGTAGCAATATTTATTGCGGCAAACGTCAAATTTGATTGCTCCATAAAATTTGCGACGTATAGACCGCATATTGCCATGAGTGGCAATCCATTGCCATATTGCTTGAGCAATTATTGCTTAGCAATCTGCTGTAAAATCAGCTGTTATTTATCTGACATTTAATTTATCTGTACGTTTTTTTATGGCAAAGCAATTTCACGTGTTCTTCAGCAATATAGTCAGCAATTATTGCTCCATGGTTCTGCCGACGTTATTGCTTGTGCTTAGCAAAAAAAATTGCTACGTGGAGACCTAGTGTAAACAAATTAATATTAATTTAAATAATAAAGTCGAATAAGAAAGAATTTATATTAATAATAATAATTCTTGTAAGATACCGCCATTTTTTACACTGCATCTTCTCTCTTGATTTTTTTCAAACTATGAGTTAACATAAATACGTTTTCCCATGCCTTTAACCAAGGCGAATTCATCCCAGGTAATCTCGGTACTACAACAAGTACAACTCGTACAAAAACCACAAGCAATTTGTTTTTGTAAAATCATTGTACAATGTCAAAAACAGAAATAAAACAAAACAGAAACAAAGATAATAAAAGAGAATAAACAAAATTTTGACATCCAACAGTGATTTTAGCTAAAAAAAAATGTTATCAGCAGGGCTTTTAAGACCACCTGTAATAAATTCGCCTTGCCTTTAACATAAGCTGAGCAATAAGAAATATTGCTCTGTTATTCTGCCGACGTTATTGCCAACTTGCTAAGATAATTATCTTTAGTGTAGACCTAGGGTAACAACTATTGCAACATAAATTGCCGGCAATAAATATGTACAAAAAATTGTTGTCTACATTAAAGAAAACATAATTTTGACATTTACTGCAAAATATTTTGCAATAATTATCTCTGGTATACACGGGTAGTAAATAACAAAAGCTGACACATAAGCGCAATAGTCAAGTGTAAATTAAAAAAATACCTACATACATATGACATATATTCTTAAACTTCATAAAGTCGTGATTAAAACAAAATAATAATAGTTTTCTAATGCTAAATTGGACAGACGTAAAAATTCAAAGTAACATAACACAAAATTATTTAGGTTTTGCAGTTTTTCTTTAATCTATAAAAACCTTAAATAGGTACTTGTACTTTTTAACAACGTAATAAATTAATTGCGCTAAATATTTGCTAAAAAAATAGAACTTGTAATAATAATGTGTTATGAACTATTTATAATTAGTAAAAGTAAGACATTTCAACCAAAAGGTCATAAAACTGCAAAAAAATTATCAATAATTAATTATCACCTTATTAGAAAGTCACATTCAAATACTGTTATCAATAAAATTACATTTTAAGTAAAAGTTTCTGTTAAACTTAAAAATCGTGGCATAAACTACAATTGTAATTTCTAGTCTGTTTGCAGTTTAGCAGTGTTGCTCGAAAAGCACAGAGCCTTTTAAAGGTAAAAAATTTGACATCCACGTATTTTTACCGCCCAATCGGTAAATCCTATTTCGTAATTTGTTTGGGACTTGTAAAGTGAATAGAACGTTTAATAATATCATTATATTGTACGATCACAATCAAGGTATATACATATACATATATACCTTGATCACAATGATCAAACTTGTTTTTAAACAATTCAAATTATTTTACAGCGAATTAATTCTTTTTAAGCTCTAGCTACATTTTTTTTTTTTGTTTTTGACAAACATTTTTGACTTTTTTTCATTTTTTTTAAATTAACGCACATCAAACACGATTGGTTGTCTTTAAAATCTTAATTGCGATACAAGGACTTACAATTTTGTTTCTTTTTTTCAAAAATTTAGTTAAAAAGTATTCAGCATGCCGCCACGTTCGACTACTGTTACTAATAATGTTGAGCCCTTGGAGGCCACTCCAGAGTTAGGAGCATCTAAGCAGACTGGTGTACTTTTTGAAGCTGATGCCGATACGGCTGATGGTGCTTTAGTTGCCGATATTACTCAATTCAAGAAAGCCGAAAAACGTAAATTAAAGTTAGTATGGCGTAACATTATTTTGTTTGGTTATTTGCATTTAGCTGCCTTGTATGGTGGCTATTTGTTCTTTGCCAAAGCCAAGTGGGCCACAGTGCTCTTCTGTAAGTTAAAATAATAAATAATAAAAAGACAATTAATAATATTTAAAATTCTTTAAGCCATCGTCTTGTATTCCATTGGTGTTTTGGGTATTACAGCCGGTGCTCATCGTTTGTGGGCTCATCGTTCATACAAAGCTAAATGGCCTCTACGTTTGATTTTGGTTATCTTTAATACTATTGCCTTTCAAGATGCTGCCTTCCACTGGGCTCGTGATCATCGTGTTCATCATAAATTCTCTGAAACTGATGCCGATCCTCATAATGCTACACGTGGATTCTTCTTCTCTCATGTCGGCTGGTTGTTGTGCAAGAAACATCCTGATGTTGTTGCCAAGGGCAAGAGCCTTGACTTGTCTGACCTAAGAGCCGATCGTATTTTAATGTTCCAAAAGAAGTAGGTATTCTTAAAAGCTTAATTGCCAAAAAATACTAAATAATTTCCTACGATTTTCTTTTAAGGCACTATATGACTTTGATGCCTTTGGCTTGCTTCGTTTTGCCTACTGTTATTCCCATGTACTTCTGGGATGAAACTTTCATTAACTCTTGGTTTGTAGCCACAATGTTTCGTTGGTGCTTCTTGCTCAATGTCACCTGGTGTGTAAACAGTGCTGCTCACAAATTCGGTGGTCGTCCTTATGACAAGTAAGTGGTTACCGACTTGTTTTATTTTAATACAAATTTGTGTTTTTCTTTTTAAAGAAACATTAACCCATCTCAAAATGCTGCCGTTGCTGCTTTTGCTTTCGGTGAAGGCTGGCACAACTACCATCATGTCTTTCCCTGGGATTACAAGACCGCCGAATGGGGCAACTATTCAATGAACTTAACCACTGCTTTCATTGATTTCTTTGCTAAGATCGGCTGGGCTTACGATTTGAAATCTGTTGCTCCTGAAACCATTGAAAAGCGTGTAAAGCGTACCGGAGATGGTACCCATGAGCTCTGGGGTTATGGCGATAAAGACATTACCCCCGAGGATCAAGAGTCCATTATTACACTAAACAAAAAAACTGAATAAATTGTAAATTTAAAACAAAAAACCGTTTGAAAATTAAAATTCATAAACAAGCTAATCTTGAATTGCATGCTTTAAAATTATAATTAAAAAATAACTTTGTGGTCTTTGCAGCAAAGAAAATATAAGTTTTTGTATTTATTAATATTTAGTATTTTTTTTTAATAATAAGGTCTATTAAAAAAAACGCAAGATTTTTTTAAACTGACTTGAAATGTGATTTATGTTTATATCTGCATGTCGTCATATGATTAAAAAGCCCTAACATATGTACATTAAACAAATTTTACAGGAGAAGCAAAAAACTCCACATGAAAAACCCCAAATTTTTCAAAGTTCTTTTTAGAAAAAAACTAAACAGTAATCTCTTATTAAAACACAAAAAATAAAAACTAATTGTTGATAAACAAAAATTAATATAAAAATCTCCTTTATTTGTGTTTGTTATTATTTATTTATCGAAAGGCGTTTGCACCAAGTCCTTTTAAAAATTTGTTGATAACAAACATTAGTTTAAATTGTAGGAGTGTATTATTTTCAACAAACGTACATATTTCGATATGGGGCAGCAAAAAGTGGATTTTAAATTTTTGGTAACTGGGCTTTTTAGAAATCATATGACGATATACAACAAACAATAAATAGAATGTGAGAATTATGTTATTTTATAAGTTATTTTTTATATTAACCATTTTTATTTTTTGAATGTGTTTGATGAAACAAATTTCAAGCTTTATAAATTGAAAATGGATTCATTGAACACATTCGAAAAATAAAAATGGTTATTACAAACAGAAAATATTATAGAAAATTAAATGAATGTATATAAAAAAAAATATTTTATTATCAAATAAAAGTTTAAGGCTAGTATCACAATGACAGCAACATTTTCACCTGGTCGCAAAAAACCACCAATTTTTACAAAAGCATACACATTTTTAATCAACAAAACGTTTGTAAATGTTGCCCAAGACAATATTACGTATTTATTATTATTTTCTGAAACATATTTGGCCTTATTACGGGAGTCTTTGTTGTGGTCGAAAAAAACGATACATACTGTTGCTATCATTGTGAACGAAGCTTAATTTCATTTTTTGTGTAAAATAAAATTTTAGAAATTTTTCATTATGGCATAAAGTAAAAGTTACAAAGATAAGTTCATTTTAATCTTTATACCCTCCACCACAACAAGTTGTAATGAGGGTATACTGACTGCCTGTTCATCTATCTGCTAACGAAGACTTTGATCACATACATAACTTACATTTAAAACAAAAACATTTATGTTAAGCGAACGAAGTCTTCATTCGAGGCTATAAAAGTGTGTCATTCTGTGTGAACCTTTTTTAAAACCCATCCAACACCCCATAAAGTCCTTGCGTAGTTATCAGTCGATTTAGCCATTTCTGTCAGTCTGTTGAAAGACTCAAAAGAAAAGAACAATATTGGTGTCAAATTGTTTGTATTACTTCCAAGAAGTTTTGGAGAGAAATCCAGTAAAGTCGGTTCAGTAGGATAAGAATTACGAGCCTAAATGTTAAAATCTAACACTACAAAATTTATAATTTTGTTACAAAAACTAGCATGAAAGGGGCGGAATGCACATATTGATATGAGATTTTGCACAAGAACGTTATAAATGACTAGAAACTACATCACTTGAAGATCGGTTCAAAATTTACCATATAAACCTTACTCTCGGAAAAAACTTTAGTCAGCGTTAAACCGCACTGAATAATGATATTGTAATTGTTAGAAATCACACTGTCAGATTTCGTGATTATCGGTTCATAATTGACCAACAACATGGGATTTATGGGTTAAATTAGAGGCAATCCTTCCCCACAAAAATCCCTACAACTCTGAAAAAGTCTTTACATTTTAATCAAGGCAAATTTACACAAAGTAGACTCGTGAGCGGACACACATAAGCCCCAATTGTCAAATTCGTTTGTGCGTTAAATTGTCTTTGTTTTATATGAAGACAATTTTGACAACTCGGGTATTTTTATAGAGCAGCATTTCTACACTCAAAAATCAGTCTGCCTTGTGTTAATGTACCTTGATTTTAATGATTCAAAAAAATGTTTCCTTTTTTCCCTTTAGCCATTTTTTTATAAACAAATCCCTTAAAATAGGGACATTCCCTACGTATAACATCACAGCCCCAGATAAGGGTTATTATTTATAGTATATACAGCTTATATGGCTTAGTTGATACATAAAAAATCGTTATAAAATAAATGAAAACAAGTAAGAAACTATAGTCGGTCAAGCCCGACCATATTATACCCTACACCACAGTATTTAAGAGCACATCATGCATATGTTTCCATATAAATATGGATTTATCTATGTTTATAAAGTTCATTGAAATCGGTTTGTAAGTTTTTGAGAGGCAGAAATTGCCCCTACCTCCCCTTTTGGTCCTATTTTGAAAAACTTTATAGCTAATGTGTCCATATAGATATGGATCTATCTATGTTTTAAATTTCATTAAAATCGGCTTGAGAGGCAGAAATTGCCCCTATCTCCCCTCGTGGTCCTATTTTATTAAAAATGCATACCTTTTGTGTCCATATAGATATGGTTTTATCTATGTTTTAAATTTTATTAAAATCGGTAATTTCAGTTTTCGTTTTTTTTAATAAATGACTATATTGGCAACACTTGCATCATCTCCTAAAATTTCATGGTCACATAAGGTACCGTTATGATTTTATAGCAAGAACAATTTTATTGTAAGCGACAAATTTCATACAAAATTTATATGAAACAAAATAAAAAATCTCTCTCCTGTAAAATTTGATTTTTGGCGCTTACACTATTTTTGCGGTTAGAGGTCGTTATCGTGTTAGGAGGTCGTCCACCACCAGTTGCAAACGAAGAGCGGGACTTACCACGACGGACGAGGGCAGGGCCAAACGTGGCGATTTTGAAACGTGTTTGGCGGTGGGATTTTCCATTTGGCGACTGGCGATTTTAGGTGTAACTGGCGATTTACTTGGCTATTTTTACCATTTATGTATATTATTTCAGTGATTTTTTTTAACATTTTGTCATTTTTTCGTTATCATTACTAATCTAGGAACTTTTTTTCACATGATTTTTGCTTTGTTATAATTTTAGGTGAATTTTATATTAAGTCACTATTAATTTTTCTAATAGTTTGTATGCAGGTCAAAATACTAGTAATGAAATCGACGAGGCTGATGGTACGATCTTATGGACTTGTGTACCTTATTTTCTTTTTTTTTAACTGAATATATGATCTCCATTTTATGTTATTTAAAAAAAAATAACAGATACTAAACAAAATTTACTTTCGGCGACTTTTTTGTATTTTTCTCAGTTTTTGGCGATTTTTGACTGAAATATTATATTAGCTTTTTGGTATGCAAATTTTAATAAAAAATCGATTTGAAAACATGTTACAAAAACCAAACAAAATTGACGTTTGGCGATTTCTGACATCCGGCTTGGCGATGTCGAGGGTGACATTGGCGCAATTGAGATCGGGATGGTGCGTACGTTTAAACTCGTACTGGTCGAGCATATATAGCACCATCCCTGACCTTTGCCATGCATATGGAATAGGCCCACACGACGTACGACACCTATTCAACTGCAGTGCAAACCCAACCCAGTTAGAAGCAGTGTCCTTATGGACCAGCCCTCGTGAAGCAGCACAGCTACTGGGCCTTGATTTAGCCGAGTTGGATGGACTGAGTGAAGAAGAAGAATAGAAAATAAATTTTATACAAACTTGTTTTTCAGGTCGAGCTGTTACAACAACAACAACATAATACGAAAATCCTTTTGTTCCAAGCTTAAAGTGTTGAATTTTCACATACAGCGCTAACAAATTACTTACTGAAAATCAAAAAAATATCACATACAATCTTCAGTTCACTAAAACTACAAAAGTAAGTAACACCGTGAACAGAAACAAGTAGTTATTAACCAGAAAAAAAGTATAAATTCTGTACATTAAATAAATAAATAAATTTAAAATTTAAGAAATTTTTGTAACGTTTGTCGTTTGAAAATCACTAGATTTCCCGCTTACCGCTAAAATGTGTTTTTCCAGCGATTGACATTTTAAAAACGCTAGATTAAGCGGGAAAATATCTAAATTGGCAAAAAGTTATTGCATGCAGGGCTGCCAGACCTAGGCAAAAAGGGCAAAGAAAGACATTTGAGAATTGGGAATTTAAATTTTAATATAATCAATACCATTTAAGTACAAATGTAGTATTTTTTAACAGAAACCCTACTATGGGTCCTAACAGCCTGGCAATCTTCAACATGTGCGAAAACCATATAAGAATGCATAGGGAAGTTCGATTATTGTTATTAAATAATTTACTATGATCTCTCTGGTGATTATTCAAATGAAATATTTTATGTTGTGTTTTTACTTTTTATATATGTATTTATACATTATGTAATAGAAAAATTGTTGTTTTCTTTACTTCTATAAACATTAATTTAAAATACACTGCTATGGCTTTATCGGTTTTCATAATTGTTTTATGAAAATTTTCAGATTTTGAAAAAATAAATATGGCAGCACTGAGTACAAGTGACGCATGTAAACAAATCAATATTTCTATAAATCAGCCGCAACAATTAAGGCGAATTCATCCCAGGTAATCTCGGTACCAAGGCGAATTCAAACAGGTAAACTCATCTCGTCAGCCGTTCATCAGCTGTTTCCACGGCGAATTAAAAAATATGGTCAAACGTCAAAATATGATTTTGTTTTGAGAAGAAGTTGAATGAAAAGTGTTAAAAATATTATTTTTATAATAAAAAAATTTCAAAACTGCGAATGATTGAAGTGAATTTATTAATTTCTTTTATAAAAAAGTGATCATTTTAATTTGCAATAAAAAATTTTGACAACCAACCAGAAAATTGTATAAACAAAATACATGGGGATTTTTGTAGTTGTACAGATGAGTTTACCTGTTTGAATTCGCCTTGCTCGGTACTTTTACAACATTGTAAAATATTTTAACGTTGTGTCAAAAATAATACAACACAGTAGTAAACAATTTAAACACATATTTCATTTTCTTTTCAATTTTAAATTGTTTATTTTGAAATTTAATGATTAAAAAAAATTTTAAATTTCATTATTTTAAGCGAAACTAATAAAATTTAGTAAATATTCTCCAGAACCACATGAACGGTATAACATTTTGACACAAGGTTAGGAATCAGCTGTTGCTTACGTAGTAACAAGGCGAATTCAAACAGGTAAACTCATCTCTACAACTACAAAAAGCCACATGTATTTTTTTTATACAATTTTCTGGTTGGTTGTCAAAATTTTTTTGTTGCAAATTAAAATTATCACTTTTTTATAAAAGAAATTAATAAATTCACTTCAATCATTCGCAGTTTTGAAATTTTTTTATTATAAAAATAATATTTTTAACACTTTTCATTCAACTTCTTCTCAAAACAAAATCATATTTTGACGTTTGACCATATTTTTTAATTCGCCGTGGAAACAGCTGATGAACGGCTGACGAGATGAGTTTACCTCTTTCAATTCGCCTTGCGTAGTAAGGTAAGGTCACCTGGTGTAAATTCGCCTTGCTCGGTAACGCTAGGTCTCCACGTAGCAATTTTTTTTGCTAAGCACAAGCAATAAAGTCGGCAGAACCATGGCGCAATAATTGCTGACTATATTGCTGGAGAACACGTGAAATTACTATGCCATAAAAAAACGTACAGAGAAATTAAATGTCAGATAAATAACAGCTGATTTTACAGCAGATTGCTAAGCAATAATTGCTCAAGCATATTGCCACTCATGGCAATATGCGGTCTATACGTCGCAAATTTTATGGAGCAATCAAATTTGACGTTTGCCGCAATAAATATTGCTACGTGGAGACCCGGGGTAACAAACCAATTTTTTTTACTAGCAATATTTTTGACAACCCGGCCACAGAAGCAGTGTTGTTGTAGAGTTGACCTCACCTTCTACTCAATTCGCCTTGCTCGGTACTACTACACAAAGCGAATTCAAACAGGTAATCTCATCTCGTCAGCCGTTAATCAGCTGTTTCCACGGTGAATTAAAAACAATGGTGAAACGTCAAAATATGATTTTGTTTTGAGAAGAAGTTGAATGAAAAGTGTTTAAAATATTATTTTTATAATAAAAAAATTTTAAAACTGCGAATGATTGAAGTGAATTTATTAATTTCTTTTATAAAAAAGTGATAATTTTAATTTGCAATAAAAAATTTTTGACAACTAACCATAAAATTGTAAAAACAAAATACATGGGGCTTTTTGTAGTTGTAGAGTTGCACTAACCTGTTATGAATTCGCCTTGCTACTACACAAGTACAACTCGTACAAAAACCACAAGCAATTTGTTTTTGTAAAATCATTGTACAATGTCAAAAACAGAAATAAAACAAAACAGAAACAAAGATAATAAAAGAGAATAAACAAAATTTTGACATCAAATAGTGATTTAAGTTAATATCAGCAGGGCTTTTAAGACCACCTGTAATAAATTCGCCTTGCGCAAAAATAATATTTTTTTAAGCATCTGCTGGTTTTAGCTGCGTTCGAGAGCACAAAAGTTTTTAATATTGCTTACTGAACTTTACCGCATTTTACTAAATTGCGTTCGTGTATACAAAATACAGTAAATGAGAACACAAATTGAGAGCGTAAAGTGACAGTTCTTGTCTTAGTATTTACAAATTTTTACTGCAGAATTTTTTGCAGTAAACTTTAGTAAAAGTCTGCTTTCACACGTTTCATCTTTTGATGCTCAACTCTTATGTTTTTAGGTGAGAGAAGAAAGAAGAAAGGGGGTTAGTACGGAGATGCCTGTACTCGGTCAGTACGCATTTTGTTTTTATTCGTTGGTATATGTACAACGATGGCTGCATGTAATTTTTTTTCTTTTCTTTTTCTCTTTGATCCGCTATTAATAAAATTGTTGTTGTTTTGTACCGAAAAAAGTTGAAACCGATTGCTGCGTGTGAATATATTGGCATCTTTAAACGAGAATTGAAAAGAAGTTGAGCATCAAAAGATGAAACGTGTAAATTCAGACAAACAAGAAAACATATGTTTCAAAAGGTAAACAAACAAAAGTTACAAGCAAAAAGTTTACAAATTGTGAAAAAATTGTTAAAAAAAAGAAAATTTGAAATAAAAATTTAAACAAAAAGTGAATAAGTACTTCAAACAGGTAAACTCATCTCGTCAGCCGTTCATCAGCTGTTTCCACGGCGAATTAAAAAATATGGTCAAACGTCAAAATATGATTTTTTTAAGAGAAGAAGTTGAATGAAAAGTGTAAAAAATATTATTTTTATAATAAAAAAATTTCAAAACTGCGAATGATTGAAGTGAATTTATTAATTACTTTTATAAAAAAGTTATAATTTTAATTTGCAATAAAAAAATTTTGACAACCAACCAGAAAATTTTATAAACAAAATACACGGGGCTTTTTGTAGTTGTAGAGATGAGTTTACCTGTTTGAATTCGCCTTGCACCTATTATCAGGGTTACCGTTGAAAATTTTGAAAAAGTCGCACAAAAAGTCGTTATTAAAACAAAAAGTCGCATAAAAAGTCCTGTTTCCAAATTTAATGGTGTTTTCTTTTCTACAAAAAAAGTGCCTTTTTTTTAAAAAAAATGTAATTTGGTGTCTGTTTCTTAAAAATTTTGCTCCTGAAAAGCATGAGGTTTTTAGAATAAAACAAGCCACCCTTTTCGGGAGCAAAATTTTTAAGAAAAAGACACCAAATTTAATTTTTTTTTAAAAATAGGCACATTTCTTTGTAGAAAAGAAAACACCATAAGTCTTACACTTTTTTTAACATTTTAATTACTTTGATTACCACCCGGGTGACAGTTTCGGTTTTATTTCTTTAATAACTCTCTTAAATTTGCTTCAGTTAAAAAGAAATTTTAACTTACAGAAAAAATAGTTTTCGTTAAAAAAACTGCAAAAATTTTTATTACGAAAATTTCTTTAAAAAACCGAGAAAAAGTGAAGTAACACCCGCGTGTCTAAATTAAGGTAGTTAAATGATGTACATAAAAATCTTTGGTAAGGCGATGGTTAATCAAAAAACAACAAAACAAAAAGAAATTACCAATTTAAACGATATAAATAGCTGAAAATAGTTCGTTAAAAATATGTTTAAATACACTTTTGTCAAACTAATTCAAAAAGCGAAGAGTAGTACACAAATTTTCGTTTTTTGGTCCGATAGTTGGAAAAAGTTGCAAAATTAGACGATTTTGAAAAAGTCGCACAAAAAGTGTCACAGCGTCAAAAAGGTTGCAAATTGCAACTAAAGTCGCACAACGGTAACGCTGCCTATTATTGTTTTGAAAAAACAACAACAACACACGTGCATAATAATTGTATTCTGTGATAATAATGTATGCCAAAAAAAGCAAATATATCAGAAAAAATTACAAGTGCTAAATTTTTCATAAAAAAGTTCAACTTTTTTAAAAAAATAATGAAAGTAGGTATGAAAAAACCTTAAATTGTTAGAAAAATTATTTAAAAATGTTATATAAAAAATGTCTATAAATTTGCCGGTTTATAAAATCTGAGACTGAAGTGCACTTTACGGGGCGTACAAAAAAAAATATGGCACCCGATTCAGAATAAAAAAAGAAAAAAAACATAATTAAAATTTAAGGGGGCTGGAGCCCCCTGGACCTAAAAAACTACCCCGACCACTTAGTGATATGTGTGGTACTCAAATTAAAGGCAATTTGCTCACGATTGCAAATATCTATTTTTTTTGTATTCGCATATTAATTTCCTCTATCTTAATTTAAGTATCTTTTGGGTGTAAAAAAGCTTTTGTTAGCGAAGCCGGTGTTTGTTATACCATAGAGGAGTAGTTTTAGTTAGCAAGCCGGTATTTGTTATACCATAGAGGAGTAGTTTTAGTTAGCAAGCCGGTATTTGTTATACCATAGAGGAGAAAATCCTTGCGCCCGGCCAAAGGCCGGCTATGCAGAGAAGCTTTAGTTAGCGAAGCCGGTTTTTGTTATACCATAGCGGAGAAAATCCTTGCGCCCGGCTGAAATAATTCCTTAGCACATCGGAAATATGCTATTAGTTACAAAAAATTCAAAAAAGAAAAATCGAGTATAAAATATTAAAAAATACAAAATATTTACAATCGTGATAGTTTGCTCACTATCACGACATAGATGTGAGTGGATGGGGGCACTTTTTTTTGATCCAGAGGGCCTCAAAAGTTCCGCCAGCCCTAAATTTTATTATTTTCGTTTTTCTTGTACAATTACCTTTGATTTGAGTACCCACACATTTAGGGATGCAAACGATACATCGATGTTTAGAAAATATCGATGTATCGTTCATAAACATCGATGTTAATATCGATGTTTTGATGTACGATATATCGGCGATACATCGGCGTCAAAACTAAAAAAACATCAACATCGTCCAGTTAATATTTTCATTTATTTAATTTTTTTTATAATAATTTAACAATTTTTATATTTTCAATTAAAGCCGTTATTTAAAAATTATAAAGTGTATTTCAAAGCATATACATATGTATGTACATACATATGTTTTTGAATACATGCATACTATGCATTGCATTATTATATGTAATTAGGGGAAACCCCTTTTATAAACTAAAGGAATACATACTAAAACAATTTTGGAGACTGTGTGAACAAGTGGGAAAGCCCAACTATAATATGCTTATGTTAGCTTAGCAACTGTGCGAATACATATAAATCGTATGTGTCAAACCGTATTGTACTAAAGAAAACTTTTGTTAAGTTTTATGAATCTGTCATTTGCTTAAGCAAAGCGCGAAACTGATCGTACTTTCCGTACGGAATCTAAGGTTTTTTGATTTTGTGTTTTTAAATTAATTTGACAGGCTTTTGTGAATTTTTGACAGAAGCTTATGCATATTATAGATGGTCCTAAAGACTTTTAGTAGCAAGGAAGAATTTGAGCAGTCCGTAAGTATTAATGCAACGAAGTTTATAACATCGATGTATCGTGTTTTTACCGATGTTTTTTAACATCGATGGTTATCGTGGAAAAATCGATATTTTTAAACATCGATGTTTTCCACAACGATGTTGCATCCCTACACACATTCCACTAAATGGGCGGGCGGTTTTTTTGGGATCCAGAAGGGCCCAAGTGCCTCAGCCCCTTAAATTCTAATTTTTATTTTTTTTGTTTTTAATTTCAAAAGGGGGTTCAATTTTTTTTCCCCGTAAACTGCACTTATGCCGAGGATAAAATCTTTCCGATTTTAGTTAGCGAAGCCAGTGTTTGTTATACCTACCATATGTGAGAAAATCTTTGCGTCTGGCCGAAGGTCGTCTATCCATAGAAGCTTTAGTAAGCGAAGCTGGTGTTTGTTATTAAATAAACTTTTTTACACTTCTGGAATAACCTACACAAGTTTTTACCTAGTGCAAATCCGTAATATTTTGATGTCAAATTTTGTAAAAACTGTAATGGGAGTTAACTATTATGATGAAAAATGTTTAAAGGTACCCAAAAAGATCTATTTAAGAGGTTTAAAATACATAATACCCATATTGGCCCTAAACGTTCAGAAATGTAGTAGAAAATCGCATACATATTTATATGAAAACTTCCGAGTTAATATTTTGTTCTTATTTTTCAATTTTCTATTGGAGCTGCATCTGTAACTAGACTTGTTCCAAAGTTATTTTTCATAGGCCTTCAATATCAGCTATCGACATATACATATGTATATATATATATAAAAAAGATCCATTAAGACGGGATTTTTCGAAATTCGAATGTTTAGGGGGCAAAAAAAGGTAAAAACAGGAAAATTCGGTAAAATCAGGAAAATTCGGTAAAATTATATCTCCAAAACTAAAATAGATGCAAATTTAAATGATTTTGTTATTCGTGCTTAATTCCCAATTTTTATTATTTGATAAAAACACTGAAATTTATTGTTGATGGGATAAGCTATTCCTATGCGCATTTCACTGGTTGCTTAGGCCAGATCATCAGGAAACTTCATCCATAAACATTTTAGAAAAACTAAAGATATTAAACCAAATAAAACTGTTAAGCGTATAAGAATTACCGCAACAGTTCTATTTGTAACAATATCAAAGTTTAAACAAAATCATCAACAATAAACAGTGAGTTTATCTCTCCTTACATTCCCCACTACAATTGATTGGAATTCTTCCAACATTAATTGTAGTTGTAAGTAGGTTAAGAAAAAACAAAATAAAAACAAAAACAACTCGCTTTATTTAAAAAGCGGGTTACCAGTCAGTTTTTTTAGGCCGTGCACCTGCCGGTTTATTATCAAAATAATTTTCGTGGGATTACAAAATTTAATTTAAATGATTTTGTTATTGATGCAAAATAAATGAAATACTTATCGTTGTTCTTTAGAAAAATAAGCGGACAGGTGCCTGCTACTTTTTTTAAATTCGGCCCTATTAGGGAGTAAACAGGTAAAACCTGAATTTTAGTACTTTTTTGAAACCCCATCTATCTTTTGAACCAATAAACATAGAAACAAAGTTAATACCACATTCGATTCGAAACTTAGCAAAAAAAAATACGAATATGAATTTCGTACTTTTTCGAAATTCGAAGATTTAAGAGGTGAAAATCGTAACTATTTTTGGTACTTTTTTTACAAAACATTTTCCTCCATTCATTGACATATTCGTACTAAATTTTTGATACTTTAATGGGGGAAAAATATAGTACTTAAAAAAGGAAATATGGCAAATTTGATATTTTTCTTAAGCTTTTTGGTTCCACTAAAGTAGCGAGTTAAATGCTAGAATTTAAACGAGTTTAAACCTAGAAAAATAAACTTTGGAATTCCGTTTGTCTTCCGTAAAAAGAAAATTGTCTAAAAAATAGTACCATTTGCATCCGTTTGTTTCTTGTTTTCGTATATACATACATATTTCCTTCACTTATAAATTGAACTACTCTGTTAATTACAAAAATTGTAAATAATTTAAAATAATTTGTTTTTTACAGTTGGCTGGCCAAGTGAAAAACGGCAGTGACATTTGAAAAAGAACCTTTCACTGCTCAGAAATATAAAAACAAGAAAATAATTATCTCATCGTCCACAAAAGAAAAAGAAACCAAAAAGGAAAGTACAATCAACAAATCCAATAAAAGAGGAATAAAAACATTTTAAGGGAAGAAACATTATTCATAATCATTTGCAAGCCGTAAACGTCAGAAATAACAAGAAGGACTATTGCAAGAAGGAATTAATAAAATTTGGATTGAAACCATAAGATTAAAAAAGGTAAGAAAAGAAATCTATTAAAAGTGTTGCTAAACTTAAAAGATTTTCATAACAATAATAATCATTTAATTTTCAATAAATAACGCTTATTGTGAAATAAAAATATCAGAAAAAACAGGAGTGGTGATAAATTTTCGTTGCCAAGGATGTTCAAGTGTGTTATGTATGTATGTATGTATGTATGTATGTATGTGTGTGCAAAATATTAAATGGTAAAAATCGTTTTGCGGGGTTTCATTTCATTTAATCATATCATATGTTTTTTAATTATATACATATGTACATACATACATATAAACATATTTCGTACATAGAGCACACTTAAAATTCGTGAGATATTTACATTCATATGTATGTATGTATGTATGTATGTATGTATCTTGGGTATCGTTCAATGCGGCTTGAGTAAATTATCACCTGTTAGAATTGTAATGAAAATCTTTCCAATTTTATTTCATTACGATTACATGTATGGCAACAGTTATTTAAATTAATGAAATCTTAAGTAAATTAAATATGTACACTTATTCAAAGTACAAAAGAAACAAATCCGAGCAGCAAAACTAAAAATAAAAAAAGCATATATGTAAGGTGATAGAAAATTAAAAAATAAGAAAAGGTATTAAAAGGAAAAAAGTCTAGGAAACGCATAATTTTCTAGTTATTGACCTATGAAATTTTCATATACATATGTACATATCGCCGCAAGAATTAAACAACACTGTAACTGACAAAAAATCGAAAATACGTTTTTTGCATAATTTTTATCAGAAAAAAATAATGCGTCGATTTCCACGGTTTCCACAAAAAAATAATTTTAATTGCAGCATTTTATAGGTCTGTGGAAGAAAAATTGTTTGCTGTAAGCTGCAGAATCACCGGGAATAATTGTCTTGAGAGGAAATGTTTACAGCCCATATATAAAGCGAGAAAAAATACGTTTTTAAATTCATGTTCCTAAGTTGTATAGTTTTTGCGATATGAATTTTTTTTCTACCTTCATACAGGTTTTTTGGCTCTGGTGAACATTTTATGTTTTGTCAGTTACAGCGTTCTTTAATTCTTGCGACGATATGTACTTATGTATGTATATGTACATATGTATGTGATTTTCTACAACATTTCTGAGGGTATTGAAAGCATTTCATTGAATTTTTCTAGATAAATCCAGAAAGGTCTATTATACCTATATATGTATACATACATATGTACATATGTAAGTATATATTAATTTTTTATAAGTCGGCCTTTTGTCTATCTAGTATCAGGGTTTGTTTTTTCTCTCAATATGTCAAACGCCAGCTTCACTAACTAATTTTTTCATACAATCACTCCTATCGTGAATAGGAAGTTAACAGTATCTTTGAAATGTTGCTCCTTTTTACAGAAAAGGAAACAAATTTTGAGACAACTTTTATTTACGAATATAAAATTATAAACGTCATTGCTCTAGAAAAATTAAATATTAGTACACATACCAGTATGTGGTGAAATTCGATCCATTTTAAAACGTTTGTTTTTAAAAGAGTGATGAAATTGGATTGGGTTTTAAATTCATTTCTGAATTATGGTCTTAATTTTTTCTTTAAAATACACTTCAACTAACATATCATCAAATTAATATGCAAACCTGCTCACTCCATTTCAGCACATTTTACAGGAGACAAAAAACTTTTTATTTTTTCTATTTGCAGTTTGAGAGGAAACCAAAAATATTGTTACATACAGGTATGCGATGGAAATCGATTTTAAAAACGAAACGATTTTATACCGAAAATATCGTTTTCAGTATCTTTTAAAGTGGATTTTACAAACATGTTCCTTTTATTTTCAGTCTTTATTCTTTAAAATTTTATGTAATATACGTTAACTAAAGTGTATTCTGCAAGAAAATAAAATTCAGAAATGGACTTAAAAATCCCCCGAAATTCATCACAACTTTTAAAAACGTTCGTTTTGAAATCGATCGACTTGCATCACATACCTGATAATTCAAGACTCAAATTGAAAAAAACTAGATTCTGATCGACGAGACGTATCTTCTTTCTCTACCAAACGCCATCAAAATGCATAATACCCTCTCGACTATTGTGTTGAGAGTATGCAAATATTGAAAAAACTTTAAAAAAAATCGTGCAAACAAAACGCTACACCATAGCTAAATAGAAAAAAATTTATAGAATACCTTAAAATTGTTTAATGTCTTCTTTAAAATTGTAAAACATAAATATTCTCCTCAAAAAGTTTATTTATGCAGATATTTAATATAAACGTTTAAAAGATCCAATAGGCATTGAAAACATTCCTTTGAAAACTTAATTTATTTGTTTGTTTAATAATTTATACACCGACAATACTTTTAATTTCGTCCTTTATATATGTATGTATGCATATATGTACATACATTTTTCCTAATATCCCTGTCGGACTTTTATGAGCTAACTCAAAATAAGGCTGACTTTTAACTAACTCATTTTTAACTAACTTTCGAAATAACTCAAATCTGATACAGAAATAAACAAAAATTAAAAAACATACAGGTGAAACTTTATTTTGTTGAAATATTTTTTGTTTTCATTAAACAGAGAAAAATTTGTCAAGTTATTTCATAAAATGAAAAAAATTTAAATTGAATTGTAATTTGACTTAGAATACACATTCGAATAATATGAAAATTTATATGTATAATAAATGTACTCACCATGAGAAATAAATTCGCAGATTCTATTATGTTAAATACATAAAATTTATTATAAATATTAATAAAAATATATACATACATACATAATTAGTTAATAATAATATAAATATGAAGGGTGGAGTGAGTGTTGACTTGTTCTGATGAACTACAAGCTGCCTAGTTAAACCCAACTATAAGTTAGTCAATTCATACTTAACTCATAGTGCACTCTTACTTTATGCACTACAAGCTAACTCATAATGAGCTAGCTTGTGGTTAGCTGAAACTTATGCAGAGTGAGTGAGTACTGACTCGCTCTGATGACACTACGTGTAAAAACTGAATAGAGTTTAACAAGGGAAATGAGCCAGCTTTTTAGTCACCTGTGACTCATTTCTGGTTGACAATAAGTTAGTTTTAAGTTAACTCAAAGTCCGACAGTACATATGTACTTAATTGTTTTTTTTAACAAATACATAAAGGAGCTAAGTCAAATTTAATAAATTTTACAGGACAGGAAAAAACGTGCTTAAATCTTTAGTTCTCAATATATTTAATAATGTAGACATGTAAATGCAGTTTTGTTTTATTGTCGGCTCTTTTTTGACATGCAAGACAGATGAAAAGAAAAGTTCTAAGTCCTCATTAGTGAAGAAAATATTTAACACAAAGGGTGCTGAGTAGGGTTTTTATTTTCCTGGACTTCTTTATTTACCGGGAACGCGGGATTGATTTTTCAGTTTCCCGGGATTCCGGGAATTCCCGCTCATTACAAATCGATGCAAAATATAAGTTTTAATTTAATTTATTTGAACAAAAAAAATTTCCTGAGATCAATTAAATAAGTTTATAAATGCATTCAACTTTTTAATTCTATGACAAAAAGGAAAAAGTGCTTAATGTCAAGATCTTCATGTTCAAAAGTAAACATGGTCAAAATTTCAATTATTTTGTTGGATTTGAGGAAGTTATAGCAAAATGACTTTTTGGTTATCTTTTTTCAATGTGCAATAACATTTGGAATATTAAAAACTTCCGATATGTGACATTAGGAGTGTTTAGGAATAAAAACTTAAAAAACTTTAGCCGCAGACAACTGTGATAATGTTAAATTCGGAGTAAGTTTCCAAAAGCCACCTCTAAAGTTTTAAATTGTTCACCTATAAAACTAAACAAATAGGCTTAAGCACTTATTGCCAAATAATTATTAAAAAAATCCCAACAGCATTTATGCATATAAAACCAAAAAAATTAAATTATTCATACAATTTATTACAAAATATTTCTGTTAAAATAAGAATTTTGTTCAGAATAAGCATTTACAGAATCGTTTGAAAGAATATTTCTAATTTTTATAAAGAAGATTTCAATGAGAATAAAATATAGTCAAAAGAACATTTTTTCATCTCTAGACACTTTCAGTTTTCTTAGCATTAAATCATTAAATTCTTTAAAGCAAGTGGGAAAATTTTTTTTGTTTTTATAAAATAAATATGGGTCTTTAAACAAATTAAAAATTCTGTTCCGAACAAAATTTAATAAAAGCCTATCAAAAATTCAAAATGCTTTTTTTTGCCCAACGGTTAAGATCCATTTCATGACGCAAATTAATTACAATTATATCAGCAGTTAAGTTGCCATAATTAAATTAAAAAGTCCAGGGAATTCCCGCACAAATTTCCCGGGATTTTTATCCCAATAAATGTGCGTGATCCCGGGATTTTTGTCCCGGGAAATCCCGTATGGAAAACACTAATGACGACTGAAGTGTGTTTCAGGCGGATGTTCTAGGGATTTTAAAGCCCGTAGAACTGTTAAGGGAAAATATTTATGGGGGCTGGGAGGTCACTACATACTTTGATAGCCAGGTGGCTCTTAGGGTCTTGATGGGCTGATCTGCGAATTCCAAGGTAGTAGATGATTGTAGAATAGCTCTTAGGTTATGATGCGTTCCGGGTCACTTCAGCGTCACTTGTAATGTAAAGGTCAATGAGTTGGCTAGACTGGGTTCGGAAATTATCGAAGACAGGCAGTATCCGAAAGTTTTTTATTAGTACATCCATGTGCGCATTCATCAGCACTTAATTAAATAAAAAAATGTTGGTGTGCTTTTCTTAAAAGATCCGTAAAAAACAGCAAAACTTAAAAATGAAGGTTTATAATTTGCTAACAAATACTAAATTATTCTTATTTTACTTATTAAAAAGTTTACAAATAATAATTGTTAGTATTATGTTATACAATTCCATATTAAACGGGGGACTTGGCACTTTTTCTTGAACATTATTGGACTTAGAACCATTACGTAGCATTGCAAAACAACAAATAGAACATATAAAATAGTACTTTTTCTATAGAACTGCTTCAAAACCTAAACTTTCAAAAATGTGGACTTAGCTTCTTTACGGCTGCAGGTAACGATACGTTTATTTTGCGCTTCAAAATGAAAACCATAATAGCCAATTATTTTATAAAATTGTATTATTTGTTTATGCAAAATAAAAAGAACTAAATTTGTGATTAAACATTTTTTCATTGCGAGATAGTTTTTAAATAATTAATTAACCAAACGACTTTTAGATAAGTCAATTAGTTAGATAATATTTTGAACTTTATTGGAGAAACAACAAAAAAAAAAGCTTAATGTTTTAAGACATGTGAGACATTAGTCGTTAATACAAGTTGGATAGGTAATTATAAACTTGGGCTGCAAGATAGTAAAAGAATTCTACTTAACCTACATCTAATTCGGATGCATTTTATACCTATGGGTTCATGCCATTGCTTTATTTTATTGTTAATAGCAAAAAAATGCATTTTTATTTGTTAAAATTAGTTTAAAAGAAAAATTTTTACGTTCCATGAGTTTAATTAAGAATGCTTAAGAATTATATGATAATTTTTACGTAGCAATAAATTGATAATAATCAAATTAATATAAACCAACCAGGAAATCGAGAGATCGCTTCGATTAAATATACTCGATTCCAAGAAAGGTATTATGTGACTAAAAAGTTGATTTATATATTAAAATGCAAATCTCTAATTTAAAAAAAAAATAACAATATGCTACGCAAGTAATTTTTATTTGTTTGTTTGTTTGTTATGAGCGGTAAACTAGCAAACAGCTTAAAATAATATCGTAAACTGGGTACAAATCTGAAAACCGGTATAACTCAGGAACGGTAAGAGCAAATACAAAAATAGTATTTTCAAAATTATTTAGAATTAATTGATCTTTCCGACTGCATAGTTACTCTTTAATTTTTTTTTTAAATTTTAAAAGTTATATAGCGTTATTTACAAAATGAAGGGTTATGTCCGAAAAATATAAGTAAAATCTCAAAAAGACTTTACCCTAAAAGCTTTTAAGTTATGCTTGAGCACCCATGGAAATAAAAAAAAATTGTTTTTGGGACACACTAATGGACATTTATGTTTCTTTGTGTAACTTTTCTTAAAGGGGAGAGGGTATTATGCATTTGTGCTGATGTGTGTAACACCTTAAAAAATCGAACCAGAATCACTTTCTGAGTCGAACTTACGACGTCCGACCGGCTGGCTGTCCAAAACGGTGGGTCGAAAAAAAAGTTGTGCCAGTCAACCCCTAGAATGAAAGATATGTCAATAAAGTTTTTAAAACAGAAAAAAAATTTTGCCACGCCCCAAAATACAGCCCTTTTGGGTTTTTATATCGTCACCTAAAATGCAAAAGGCCGTAACTACACTTTATGGTTTTTTACAGGAGAAGAAATAAACGTTATAAATTAAAGACTACTTAAAACTTAATATCCAACTTTTAGATTCAAGCTTAGAAAACAAAGACGGATTTGTTTCTAAAAAAGAAATTAATGGAAAAAAGTTTGTTACGGCCTTTTATACTCTATTTTTCTGAAACCAAAAAGCCGTAACTACAAGAATAAAATTGTGCATAAAATAAAACAAATGGTTAAGATAAGAAAATAGTGCTTTAAGGACGTAACTAAACTTTTTAGGCAAGTGATGTCTTTTTGTATCTATTTATTATAAGTATTTTAAAACAAAACACAAAATTCCCCATAACTATTAAAAAAATTTATTTAATAATAAGAATTGTGTTTATTTTTTTGAACTATTTATGGTTTTTAATCCAAATTTTTAATATTTTTAATCAGGCTTAAGTTCATCAAGAATTCATTCATTCAAGAATGAATGATTATCAATTACAATTTTAATTAATTTTCATGTTGTAAAATTCCTTTCTTCATAAAAATAATTTAATGAAAATTAAATTTGATGAACTTAAGCCTGATTAAAAATATTAAAAACTTATTTAATTTATAAATTTAATTCGAGAAAATAAAATTAAATTAAAGTGGTTAAGAAAAATAATAACGCAATAACACACATTGAAAGAGAATCAAAGGCAACTTTGTTTTGATTTTTTTTTCTTGTTTTTTTTTTTTTGGAAAACTGTAGTTACGGCTTTTTGGTTTATGAAATTGTTAACGTTGCAGTTACGGCCTTTTGTTTTTCGGAAATGACGTTATTTTTGGACGTATACATGTAAGATTTTCTGTGTAGATGTGTTTCGGTTAAGTACGTCATAATCAATCAAAAAGTCAAATTTGAATTTTTGAGTAGTTACGGCCTTTTGCATTTTAGGTGACGATATGTAGCTCTGCCATTTAAAGTCCGATCTCATCATATCAAATATCGTTGTTCATGGCTTGACAGGGGCTTCATTTTTGCCTTGGGTGACTTTTTAATCCAACCTCAATTTCTGGGCGCCACTTACGCCATTTTGGGTCCTTCCCCCAAATTTCACAAATGTCCTAAAACTACGTAGTAGGTAGGTAGGTAGGTAGAAAGGCTGGTGTGAAGTCTCCCTCACACCTTCACCCAGAGACCAGTATGGTCCATTGTGACGCCTTAATTAGAGAAAGATATGTAGAGAAGGAAAGTAGGTGAAATAAACAGCGAAAGCACAAGTAAGAAAAGAAAGATGGATAGAAAAGAAGGTTTCGGACCAGCCCCGAAAGAAATCCTGACCAACCAAATTCGACCTACGTGTGGCCAGCACCCAGCCTCCTCTCGCGCAGCCAGGCCATCCCCATTACGAATCCTATCAGATTCTCAAGTCCACAACCCGAGACATCCCCTAATTCGTTCAGGAATCTACTGCCCAGCCACCTCAGCTACGTAGTAAGTACGTATGGATTTTAATATTCTCACTTTTATGACAAATTAAGCCCCTCTTTTTTCACATATGTAAATACTACATTAAACCAGGTAGAAGCCAATAGAACCAAAAAATTTTCATCTGTGACGCCCTTGACTAGAAGGTTTATTTATTGAGTTTTAAGAACTTCAAAAAAATTGCCACGCCCTAAATTACAGCGCTTTTTGTTTTATATGTAGCTTCCCCATTTAAAGTCCAATTTAATCGGATCGTATATCATTGTTAATGGCTAGCATATGGCTTTATTTTTGTATTTAATGCTTTTTTTGAACTAACTTACAATTCTAGATGGCATTTTAATATCTCGGATCCTTCCACTCTGATGTCCAATTTTTTCACGTGCCCAGAAAGTCCTTCTAAAACTAAAATTTGAACATATAAATTGGCCCTACCATAATGCACGATTTTAATTGTGAGTCCAACTTATCAATCTTTGTTCCAGTGTTTGACAAATTCAACCATTGAGATTAACAAAATTGAGCAACGCGTTAGGATTGTTTAAACCTTTTAAGAAAATGGGCGTTTAAATCAAAATGCATCTCGTGCAATTCGTGATTTTTTTGATCAGTATAATCGACCAAATATGTCCACAATCGGGAACCGGGCCTGTAGGAAATGTGAAAACACCTGTACATGCTCGTCCAGTTCGTTCTGTGCTGGCGGCGTCATCGGGCCGTACTTCTTCGAAAATGAGGTCAGCCAAGCAGTTACCGTTGTTGGTGTTCGCTATCGCTAGATGATAAAAGACTTCTAGTGGCCAGAAATTGAGGATGGTGTAACTTGCCGCACAACCAACGAAACCATGGCTCTTTTGTGAGAAAAATTCAATGACCGTCAAGATCATGTGATTTGACACCGTTTGATTTCTTTCTTTGGGGATATTTTAAAGAAAAAGTGTACACCCATAAGCCAAGAACAATTCAAGAGCTTAATAATGAGATAATTCGGCACATTAACGAAATTTAACCTCAATTATCCGGCATGTTTTACAAATCACAACAAATCGCACGCGATTTTGATCTCAATTGTTGGTTCTTGCAAAGAGAATTAGCACACAATGTATGAAGTATATAAAAAGGAATATTTTCAAGAACTTTTTTTACAGGGTCGTTTTCAAAATTTGGGCGATTTGTAATCCACTTCACTGAGATTTACAAACACGCCCAATTATGGCCCATCGGATAGAGGTATGCCGCTGAAGCCGTGGCAATCATTTCGCCGATATTTTGTTTCTCACATAACTCATAATAAAAAATATCTATGTGTATATATAAATCGGCAAAGGCAAACAGTTAAGAACACTTAACTCCTTCTTATGTCAACCGATTTGAACAAAATATACACCAGTTGAAAAGTATTTACTTACAGAAGTGCACAATATATTTTCTATTAAAATCAATAATTTCAGAGTTATAAGCGTTCAAATTTGCTACTAACACATATACAGAACTTAAAAACTTTGTTTTTCAATTATCAAATACTAAAAAAATAGGCTGATCGATTATTCGATAATTTTCAGAAACCGGTTTTTGAATATTTCGACAGAACAGTTAAGAACGCTTTCTTTCTTTGTTTGTCAACCAAATCTCTATAGTGGTATCCAAAAGGGGAAATACGAAAAATTAAATTTCATTCTTATACTTTTCCGTGCGTTATGTAATAATTTTTAAATTTTCTATGATATTGACCTTAGACACATAATATTATAAGTACATAATAAAATTAAATGAGAACCTATAAGATGAAAAATGTTGGTACTTTTCATCAGGTACTTTTTGCATTTTTGTTAATATTCGACCTACAATGATAAAAATAAACATGCATTGTGCTTAGTGAATAAGAATGCATAAGAGGGAGCTTTTTGCTACTTTTTCGTTCTACATCTGGTACTTTGATTATAATCGTTAATTTTAGACAAAGAAATATAAAATTAAACATGCAATGCATTGAGTGG
Organism: Pollenia labialis; assembly: GCA_949318255.1. NCBI lineage: Eukaryota > Metazoa > Arthropoda > Insecta > Diptera > Polleniidae > Pollenia > Pollenia labialis. The sequence goes on from OX439139.1 coordinate 208,539,813, forward strand.
ATGACAATCTATAAAGGAGACTTTTTGATACTTTTTTGTTTTTCAATTGATATTTTTTATATTGATCTAACAAAATTAAATTAATTGAATATTATACTATAATAAATCAAGCTTAAGGTAGCTTTTCTATAAAATTAATTAAACTATTTCTGTATTCAATATTTCCATTTCCGTTGGAAATCTTCTTCAGGAATTTTTTATAAAAATTAAGCTTAATTACCTACCTACCTATAATATTATACTATTTAAATAAAAAAAAAGGTCGAAGAAGTAGGATTTTAATTTACTAAAATCATAGCTGGGGGTAGTGCACTAAATATTGATTTAAATCAGCAGTGCACTATCACTAAATAAAACTGCAAAGAAATTAGTTTGCACTCTTTTTTACCGGCTTTAGTGATGATTGCAATTTTTTAGCTACCACTAAAAAAATGTTAGTGATATTGCAAATTTTTTCACTATCACTAAACGCAGATTGAGTGCAAAAATCTGCACTCAATTCAAAGAGTGCAAAATTTGGACTTGCAATCAAAAAAGCTGCATACAAATATTGTGTCACTAATATTTAAAAAATGTAACTTTGTATGTGCATGGTTTTTGATTTTTTTTGGAGGACATGCATAAGCAAAGAACATTTAACAAAATGAACGTTTGTCAATAACGGAATAATTATTGGCTTTAATCATGAAAAAACAACTTTTTGATTTTAAATTTAGTACAAAGTTGCAATAAACTGATGATTGCTTTTTTTTAAATCAAACTATTTTTTTTGAGTGCAAAATTTTTCAGCAGCACTATCACTCAAATTGAGTGAGGCTGCAAATTTTTAATTCATCACTCAACATCAAAAAATGATTATAATATTTTTGCACTATCACTTAGTGTGAGTTGAAACTGCAAAATGAGTGAACCGGAGGTTGGTCCCTCGAAACATATAAATTCGTATACATATACTTAGATGAACTACGTTTCCTTCATATTTACATACGAATTTCGACCATTTGGCGAACAATAGTTAGATAATTCTCTGAAAACTTTTTGTTTTATTTACAATTAACATCGTGCGTTTTGCTTGGAACACTCTTCAAATAATGAAAGAATTTTTAAAATCAGTTTATAAACAACAACGTTTAAGACAGTGTTGCCAAAAATTAACATTCTGCATGTTTTCTCCCTTACTTTTGTGTCACAATTTAATTAAAAGCCTATTAAACTTAAAATGCAGCATATAATTTTCCATCTTTTTTATGATCCCTAATTTAAACGGTATTTCTATTTTGTTATCTAATCGAATATCAACCAATACTTTTAATATTTAACAGTTGCTACCGTTAACTTTAATACACATTCTTAAATTTATTATACATTTTCCATAAAATCTTATCATTGTTATGGTCTTATAAAGGTTGAGGTCAATTTCTATGAATCCACTTTCTATTAGCTTGGATTTATTTCAAAATGTAGCTACATATATAAATTCACTTTAGATAAAGTAAGAGTATTTTTTTTATTTGTTTTTAAATTTGTCTGTATACAAATTCAATTCGTTAAGTCAACGTTTATACATATGTACATACACACATACATACATATAAATTAAATTTCAACTCTAGTATCAAAATCCATTTTCCACTTTATATGATTATTAATAATTTGCTAAGTGCATTTGTTTAGATTAAACGATTTATTAAGTACATACTTTATTGCATTCTACTATTTTTAGTGTCTATTAAAAAGACTTTGTTTGGAAAATTAAAAATGAAAAAAACTATTACGCATTATTTAAAATTTGCAATGTTTATGTCTATGATGATTAAATTGTTATACAATGTGAATGTTTTTAGCCGGTAAAAAATCCATACACGTCATGCACATTTTTTAAAATGTTTTGGATGAGCATTTTATTCTAATTAACGAACACTATTTTCTTATTTTTGCTTAATTTACTAAAGAAGGAATAAAAATTCCACTTTTATAAAAATTAACGAGAAATTATTTATAATAAAACTAATTTAAAATACAATAAGGTTGAATTTGAAATGGGAAATGGCAGAAGTTCTTAGTTGCCAATAGATTTGCAGAATTTATAAAATATTCTCATTCAACTGTACGTATTGGAAGTAAGTTTGATTGATATCGATTTAATTTCTTAAAGTACATTTTAATATATGTTTATTGGCGATTTTAAATAAAATTGGTAATTTAGGGAAATTATCGAAAGTCAAATGAAAGCATAATATTATGTAAAGCTTACTTTTAAATCGTACAATTTTCCCTTTCTCTAACAACACTGGTCTACAAATTTGGAAAAACAAATTGACTGCAGAAATAAAGCATGTTCTTCACTAATATGGGTGCGCAATTTTTTATTGCATGCTAGTAATACTGTAAAACAGTCATTACTGACACTACAATTTCACAATTATTTATTTCACAGAAGTCCACATTCATTCTAAAGGTTCAGTTAGCCCGGTGTAACAGTAACGTTTTCAAGCAGCTGCTTCATTTTGTTGTATGTAAATCAATTAGAACGATTATAGTTAGTCCCAACTCACATTATACGATTTTTGTCGTTGCGATTGTTGTCGTTTCCTCTTTGAAGTCGGTCTGATGTTTACATTGTACGATTTTTGTCGTTACGACTTTTTCTTTTGCAACCGAACTTCAATACATTTTTCGTCAAATGAGAGAACGAATGAGAAAACAAAATGAATCGAAGAGTACACTCGCTTGTGTACCCCTTTTAATTCTTCCCTCCCCTCTCTTTAGATGTTACGACTCATTCTGTAAGAAATAGATAGGGGTCCCTTGAGGCACTCCCCTAGATACATTTAATACCGAAGATTGGCGGTTGTTTGACCACACAAATTGACGACGACCAAAGAGGTATGAGGATAGTAGTCGCGTGGAAGTTAACGAGAAGTTAAAAAGTGTCGAAGTTTTAATCAAAACATGCCATGGTCAACAGTGTCAAAGGCGTTAGAATGATCAAGAAAAACCAAGAAATTTATTTTTCTTTCATCCAGTTCACGTCGTATATTTTCAGTTACATCCAGTAATGCAGAAACACAGCTATGCTTTTGGCGAAAACCAGGTTGCTTATCAGACAAAAATCGTTATTTTTGATATGTAACGACATTTGATTAAACAGAAGTTTTTCAAGGACCTTGAATGGCAATTGGCCTAAACTCTGAGTAACTTTTTGGTATTGACACTATTTTCGCGTATTCCCATTTTATACAAATTTAAACAAATGTGTTATATATGGCAAGAGTATGGGCAACAATATCTTTAGAAATTTAGGGTGTATGTTATCGGAGCCTACCGCGTTCGACTTAATTGAATTAAAGGTTGCAACGACTTCAGATTGGCTTACACAAGCGAAATTAAATACATTACTATTGATTATAGGATTTGTACCAGAAAAGTTGTAAAAGGTGTTATCAATTGGTAGAAGAGGTATATTCGTAAATGTTCTATTAAGCACTTCGACATCGACCTGCCAACTGCTTGAGCTCTCTGATCTACCAACCCCAATCTCACGAATGTATTTCCAAGTCTGCCTGGATCATATTGCAGATCCAAAACGTCTAGAATAATATTAAATTTTTGCAACCCTGATGTTAATGTAAACTTTATTTCTTGTAGTTTTAAATTCAGCTCTTAATCCAGAGGTTCTGAAACGCTTCCATCTGGCATAAGCACAGTCTCTTAAAGCTATTAAAAGTTTAATATTAGTAGAAAACCAAGTCTTTTACCTACCAGTTATCGTTTTAGATTTTAGTGGAACTGTTTCATGAAAAAGACGTTGAATTTTGTTCTGAAAAAATACAACTTGCTCATCAACTAATGGCATGTATGTAATACATTTGAGACCAATTAATATTGGATAAGCTCTCAAGGACCACATTGTAGTCAATTTTTGCAAAGTCACGATAGTGAACAGTATGATCCGACAACGGAATTCTAAAGTTATACGTTAGAAATATTAAGTCATGCTTTGAAAAACATGAAGCTGACACCTGGTCATACAACAACTTTAACCTAAAGTGAGCTATAAAGTAAATTAAAGTCCATCCTACCTGTTAGGTAAAAATAAAGTTGTAATAATGGAACACTTTTTATACGTCCGATAAAATCCTACCTTTAGCTATCGGTAAGTTGTGAAAACGGGCCTCAGTGTGTAAAGCTGATCGTTACATCCAACAATTTTTATACGCGCTGAATAATGCGCTTTATGTGTCAAAAATGTATTGCTTTAAAGTGGGAACTCGCCATATTAAATTCATGTCTTCCGTTAGCGCAATGGTAAGCGAAACTTTTATGTTTCTCCCTTACAAACCTGCTTCGTTGGAAGCTGCATTTGTTATTGGGACGTGTTACTGATTCAAGCTATGTTTGATTTGTGTGTGGTGAAGATTTGGTTGGAGACTATTGTTGGACTCTAATAGGTGAAACCGAACCAACAAAATACAAACGACGTTCAAATAACGCCATTGTCTTTTAAAAATTCATTGATTTTTAAATAAACTGGTGATTTTTTTTATGTACGAAACGAATAAAAACATTTTTTTGTATTTTGAAAACCTGACGTGATAGAGAAAAACCAATTACAGATTCGAATTCAGCCCACCAAATTAAGATTTGATTGCTCCAGTCCAAAACCTTGTTGGCTAGTGTAATAAACTGCTTTATTATACTCGCGTAAGTGCATTTAACTGTAATAAAATAATTACAACTTTCATTCCCTTGAAGATTTTATTATCTGAAGGGGTTCTTCTCCTTTGATCCCGAATCAAACAAAAAGGCGTTTCTCATATATTCTGAACCATTTTTAAGGTGTACGTCGATAAGCCAGCATTCCGATAAGCCGATAATTCGGCACCTCAATTATGCGTCAGCGTCATCGAAAATTTGGACCATCGGATGGAGGTGTGCCGCCGAGTTTTAAATAGGCAACATAAAGGGTGTAACATTTAGACTATAATTTATATTCAGTTGTAAATATTCTAAAAATTGCAAACGGGATAATAAACTTATATGTCTATTATTTCTTAATAAAGCAAATTCATAGTATCAAAATAATTCAATGCCAAATGAATGCATTAATTTTGATAACACTTTTTAATTTTCTCAACAATGTTTGTGCCATACTTAAATTTTATTATATACATGAGATATACATGAGGGCTAACTATAAATTTTTTAATATTTTTTGCAAATATCAAATTTGGCATAGTAAAACCGAATAGGAGGCCTTTTAAAACTATGAAGTGATACGTTTTTCCTTTTTCGCTGGCGTCAAAAAAGTTCACGCACCAACCGTGTAAAGTTTTAATTTTGTATTTGTATGCAATGAGATGGCGTTGCAGAGCGTGCAAAAAAGTGTGCAGGATATATGTATATCTATATATTTTGCTGATCTACACGTAGATACTTTAAATTTAAAATTTTTATTCTACAATAATTTTTAACGAAAGATACTGCCTGTTCAACGATTTCGAACGTTGACGTTCGCATAAAAAATGTATAAAAAAAAAAAACACTGTTTTAAAAATATTTTTCATATAAAATTCTAAACGAACGTTTTCGCTTGAAATCGTTGAACATGCAGTTAGTATTATATTGTTGTATAATCATTTAGGCTATTCACAAGGAAGTCATAAAGTTGTAAAGTCATATGTCTTAAAATATTTAAAAAGAATATACATATATGACTGCTGTGGGCAAGCGCTTATTTAGATATCTAATGTATAGTTACTACAAAATAATGAACACAGCATTAAAATTTTTATTTTGTTTCAAACAACAATATTTTTTTTAAACAATTGTAAAATTTAATTATTTAGGACATTATGATAATATGACTTGATAGTACACCTTGTGAATAGCCCAATTGTATATGAGATTAAGAAACTTGTTAAAATTTCTTTTGTATTGTTTTGGAAAATAAATTTCATGCAAAATTACCCAAGATAATGTTTTTGGTTGATAAAAAAACATTGTCCACCTCTTGGTACTACGCGACAAATTTGGGTTTAGCCCTAATTTACATATTACAAAACAAAGTGTATGGTTAAATAAATGAGGATCTATGTATGTTTTAAATTAAAATCTGTTAGAAAGTTTCGGAGAGACAGAAGTTGCCCCCTTTCTCTCCTCATGGTCCTATTTTTTTAAATGCATACCTTATATGTCCATATAAATATGGATCTATCTACATATGTTAAAAATTGCATTAAAATCGTTTTGATAGTGGGCACAAATACCCTATTCTGGAAAGCAGCTTGTATGGGGAAGTATATATTTTATTAATGTATATGTTTTCTTAATTTGTAATCTTAATAAACAGAAAAAAAAGTACCGAAATTTTTCTATTGTTCGTTTATAATAAGAAGTTTTCGTTAAAAATGTTGTTTACTTTTATTAAAAATTTCGAGTTCATAAATAAATCATTAAAGGGGTTAGTTAATCTTATCTTAAAATTTAAAATATATACATTTTTAAACTTTGTAGATTATCTAAATGTTTGTGTGTTTAAAAAAAATTGCATACACTAAAGACCATTTTGCTACTAAAACTATGAAAATTCAAAAATTATTTTCAACAAATTTCTAATCCCCGGAAACTGTAATGACCTTCAAATCAGTGTTCGAAAATAAACACTAAATTAGTGTTCGAAAATAAACAGTACATTATTTAGCGTTCGGCTCACACAGCCAAGAACGATATCTATTTTTTTAGTGATTGTGTAGCAGAATACAACCCTTAATACCGTTCGCAACTATTTTCAAGAAAGAGCCGAACATTATATAATGTTCTGTTCTTCGTAAAAAAAACAACAATTGTAGTGGTACTGTAGACAAACATTATAATTTAATATATTCAACATTTTTTATTATTCGAATTTATTCTATGAGCTAAATTTCAGTTATGTATTTTATAAAGCTTTTTTGTAATAGTCCTTTTCCTTCAATTTTTCAGAAACGACTTTACAAAAAAGCTTTATAAAATACATAACTGAAATTTAGCTCATAGAATAAATTCGAATAATAAAAAATGTTGAATATAATATAAAGTAACCTTCGGAAGGAAATAATTCCCAGTTTCTATTATAATTTAATGTTTTATAAAGTTTCTTTTTTTTTACATTGATAAAGAAATGAACAAACAAACAATTTGAGCAACGACCACACCACGAACAGCTTGCATGTTTATTGTGTATATCGCTACCTGAAACGCAAAAGGCCCTAACTAGCCAAAAATTAAAAACCGACTTTTTTATTGATTTCGATGTATTGAATCTACACAAACGCCCACAAAAAAAATTTGGAATCTTTTGATCATAATTTGCGATTTTATTACCAAAAAACAAAACGCCCTTTTTACAAAAGATTATACGGTGAACGCTTAAAGACATAACTAGCAGTTTGCATAATATGCAACATTGCCCATTGTCAAAACATCTGGTAGTTTTAACAAGAAAAATAAATAATAAACAGTTTAAGATAATTTATCAATTCAAACAAACAAACAAGCAAACTTCACCTGTAAAACTTTCAAAATGTTAGATAGGACCATTTGCGTTTTAGTTGACGATATGTTTTGTTTGTGCCAACTTTTTTTGCTGGCTTTTTGTTTTTTTTTTTTAGTGAGCCGAGCCGAACACAATGAAGTTTGTGGACTTATAAAACCCCGAACGGAATTAAATGTTCTCATTTTTTGTTGAGTTTGATAAAAAAAAACAGTATTATTTTTGTGTTCGAAAGACGTTGACTAACAGGGAAACGTTGTTTTTTAATGATTTTCTAGACAAACACTATAAACTTTTGTGTTGTCCGAAAAACTACCGAACCGAACACTAAAGAGCGATATTTAGTGCAGTGTTCGAAAATAAACACTAAATATCGCTCCTTAGTGTTCGGTTCGGTAGATTTGTGGACAACAAAAACGCTAGGGTATTCCAGCTGTTCGAAGGATAATGATGTATCTACACAATTACTAAAAAAATATATATCGTGCTTGTGTGTGTCAGCCGAACGCTAAAAAATGTTCTGTTTATTTTCGAACACTGCTTAAAATATTACTTAAGGGAATTTTTTTTTTACTTTAATAACATAAACAGAGACTTGAGTTTTTAGGAAAAAACTCAAAAACTTGAGTTTTTAGGAAAAAACTCTGCTTCAAAAAGTCAATTGGTAATAGAGTGCCTTGCTTAACCTACTGTCAAAAATTAACAAAAAGTCTCTCAAATGTATTAAAAAAAACAAAAACAAAATAAAAAACATTTGATTCCGTACGGAATGTGCGATTAGATTCCCACCTTGCTTAAACAAATGATAATTTCATTAAAATTAGCAAAAAGTTTCCTTAAGTTCAATATGGTTTGCCTCATATAATTAACATGTATTCGCACATTTGCGAAAGACAACTTAAGCACATTGTGGTTGAGCCTTAAGTTGGGCAAAAAACTTGACGTTAAGGTGTGACTTACAATTAACATCGTGCATTATGGTTGGACCATCCTTTAACACCCGGGTGGGTATTCGTAAACGATGTTAATACATACATAAATGGCTTTGGTAAGGTTAAGCACTTTTAACAAATACATATAGGGTGAGTCGCAAAACAACTCGCTTTTTTAAATGCATTGTTTACAATGCAACCGTGTAGAATTTTACAATGTTATCTGTACCAAAGTCACCAACAAATTTATGGAAGCGTACACAATAAGCTAACTGTGCATCGTTAAACCAAACACTGCAGATTTATATATATAAATATAAATTTATAGTCTTTGGTTTAACTCTTTGATACATTTTTGACTTTGACTGCAAAGTAGTAGGATGTTTTGGAACTCAGCCATACTTGCATTTAGTGATGTTTTTAAAAGTAGCATGAAATGATTAATTTTAACAAATTAATTAGTAAAGTTAAAAATAATTTCAAAAGTCAGAACAATAGTGTTAATCTAATCATTGAATTTTGGGTCAAAATTGAAGGTTATTAATCACATTTGAAATCAGACCACTATAATAAATTTTAATCACTGTACATTTACGTAAGTAAAAGCAAAATTCATTTCAGGGGAGAGTGAAAAAAACACGTGAAAAAAGAAAATATATCAATGATACTTTTTTGGATTTTTTTTTTTTAAATCAGAGAAAGAGAACTGCACAAATAAACAAGAGTTTAGGTTTTTATTTTCTCTTGCAAGATGTTTACATTTTGTTTCAAAAGTGTGCTATTTATTCAACTTAAACTGTATATACGAAAATCTTTTTTAATCTGTTTTATTTGCCTAAAAAAACTGATAATTTCCATAACGAAAAAATAATAAACAAAAACTTGCTAGCCAGAGGTAAAACGAGCGGCCACTGATTAGCGAAAATAAAAAAAAACAAAATTGAAAAGCGATTTCGAACGATAATCAACTTATTTGAGATGTCAAAGCCACACAATCAAAAAAACACATAATTTTAAGTATGTCCATTAATATGTACTAAACTAGCAGCTACTAACTAGAATTAACTCATACACCTTAAACACCAGAAATACACTTTAAATCTAAACAGTGTGTTTGTTTAGAGCAAAGAAATATTTTTAAGCAAAATATTTTTTTGCAAGACCAGTTTAAGTTTAACTATCAGAGTGTAAAGACAGTTTTAAGAAAGGAAATAAAAATACAATAAAAATAATAATTTAGCTGAAAAAGCTTTTTTAACGCAAAATTCTTTTATCAAGTGGATGAAAATAATTCAGAAGGACATTTGTTAGTCCAACGAATTATAAAACAAACAAAAAAGGTTAGTACATTTTTATTGTTGGACTAAAAGTCAATAACCGGCTGCTAAATAAAAACCAAAAGACAAAAGTTTAAATGAACTTATTGATTATAAAGATATAAAAAACTAAATAGGAAATATTAAATAGTTTTTTCTTTTCTTTTGCGATTTTAATAATTAGATGATTATGAAGTGTATGTATGTAGGTTGTATGTAGTTGTAAAACACTTTTGAAGGGCATTTTATAATATTTTAAGCACTTACTGATTCTCTTAGTTCTAAAGCGAATATGCACTCAAAAAAATATTTTCTTAACAATATTTTTATACACGTTCAAAATTCGATGTCAAGGTATTTTCACACATTTAAGCCATTTGTTTGAATGATTATGATTATGATTGCTGAAATACTTGTTTTGATTAATTTAATTAATTATTTACTCCTTGACGCGTGTGTTCTTTTAGTATGTCTAAAAACTTGTCTGCAAACAACCAAATAAAATAAAAAGCTTTTCAAATCATGATGCCACGCCATTTCTCTCTAAAAATATCTTTAAATATTTTATTATTTGGTAATTAACCTTTTGCTTCAGATAATGATCGTCTTTAATTAACTCACGAAAAGTTCCAAACATCAAAAAAGTTAACCGTAACAAAATTTTTAATAAACAAATTTTCAAGAAAGTTTGTGTTTTTGAAATTTGCCAGAATTCACAATGTTTGAAAATTTCCAGATGTCTAGAGAAATTCTTGAAATCTGTGGCTTAGAACTAAAAGGGTGAATGTAAATAATATTTACATTTGAGAAAGTAGCACTTTCGGTTTTTTACCTTCAACAATGAAAACAAAATTGATTTTTCTTTCAAATAATATAAGTAAAAAATCAAGTTAAAACAAAAAATATTCCTAAAGGCAGAATTAGTCTTTACTTTCTGTTCTGTTACGAATCAGCTGATTTTTATTTTGTTGTTAAAAAACCTGTGAATTTGATTAGTTTTTCTGTTCTGTTACGGTCCAATCTGTAATACTATAAACTTGGTAAGTAATTGTAAGTGACAGCAACAGAAACAGAACGTAAAGACTAACTGAGCCTTAATTCCGATTTATAGGGGTGTGACTTACATTTGACACTGGGCATAATTTACTACACTTTTTTCACATTCGGCTAAGAAAGTGATCGAAGGTAGCTTAATTTTTTGTCTCCATCGGTTATCTCCCCTTCCCCCAGAGGGCACAGTATGACGTCGCCATGGTCATCTCCAGCATCTAGTAGTTCCATTATCGCTATCGTTAATCTTCGTCACCTATAGGCGACGGGTTAAGAAGAGTTCATAGTAAGTGAAATTGGTTAGCAAAACCCTTATAAAGCTATTCTGGGTAAAATTAGCAATTGTCTGTTTCAGCAAAATAAAAAAGAAATTAGGAAAAGAAACTTAATGCAACGATTTTCTAAAAACAGAAAAATATAGGATGATTTCATAAACTCAATAACCTTTATCTAGACAATGCCTTGAGGCCATAATTGCACGTTAACCGTGCACAACACACAAGCCACAGAAATATTTTTCCTTTGAGCTTTATACACTTTGTTAAAAGTATTTCCAAATATGTTATCCCTTCCAAAAAATAAGACTTGGAGAGGTATTTTAATATTTTCAAGATGATTTTTATCGATTTTGATTTTCCGTCGAGCCATTTCTTAAGGTTTGGAAAAAATAGCCACTCTGCACTAAATCCGGAGAATGGGATGAGAAAGAATATTGGATAAAATCGACCAAATAAGTTGGTATAATAATCACCTTTGCTGGTTTTACCCCTTTGAAGGTAGTCAATGTGGAATATACCGCATTCATCACAAAAAAGGTCGCCATGACTTTATTAACCGACAAACCCACCTTTGCCTTCTTTGGCGACGATTCACCCTTAGAAACCCACTGTTTGACTGCTGTTTGAAATCTAGTGTATTGTGGGGATCCACGTTTCTTTCACGGTTACGAATATTTTTTTTAATTTTATAAAATTTTTAAACAAATATTTGAGCATAATCCCAATAGATTAAAAATATTATCTAAGTAAATAAAAATGGTCCGCCCCTTAGGAATACATTGGCAGCCAATTGAATAATTGAATGTATAAAAAGAAGAATTTAAACGAAATTTAAAAAAAAAACAAATACAAAATTAAATTAAATTGGATAAGTTTTAAACAAGCCTCACAATCTATGTTGAAAAAATAAGGTTAGCAGTTAGTTTGTAAAAAAAAACTATTTTGACTGAATTTTTTTAAACGCTTTTGTTAATTCCGAGAAATTTTTTTTCTTTGAGTACTATAATGCCTGAACTACATACCGCTCATTTACTGTAATTGTGTCATAACTCTTAAACCACGATTTTAAGCTAAGTATGTAGAAAAGTGTGCGATATAATGATTGATATTGTGCATGGTCCTATTAAAAAGGTCTATGCACTAGGGATGCGATGAATAGGTGAAGCAAATGCGTATACGAATAATAATAAAATTTTTGCGAATGTGAAAGCGAAAACGAATGCGAATGCTTACAATATGTACAAAATTAACCTAGCTAGCATTTCGGTGATCATTAGATGTAAATATCATCTAAATGATTCTTTTCAGATCACTTTTGATGATTAAAAACTGATTTATCAATTGAGCGATTGAAAAAGAATTCATATTTGTTTTATTAATATTAAAATACAAGGTCTGGCCACTCACTCACTCACTTACTTATGAACGCCCAGCTAAAACTTGCATTTTCGATTTCCAGAACACCCCTGATATTTTAGATTTGCAAGGGTACCTTAAGTGAGCGATAAAGTACATTAAGGTTCGTCCTACCAGGTAGGTTAAAGTAAAGTGGTAATAATGGAACAATTTTTAAATCGCCGATATTTTAAACCAAAACTCTATACGACTCTATTGCAAAATTGTATTTTTGAATTTTGTATTTATAAATCGATATGATAAATTTAAAGAGCAAAATTGTTCAGGTTATCTAAGAACTGTATACTAAAGCCAGTTTTATGTTTGTTTCATATTTATAATCATTATCTAAGTATTTCAATTTTTGAAAAATTTGCAGAAAACATTGCTTACATTGATTTAAAAAAAAAAAATCAAGTTTCTCTTTCAAAGAGTCTTGTTATTTTCTTTTGGCTAAAGACCTCAATAATTTGGCAAGGTTTTGGTGAAGTAGTGTAACAGCAATACGCAAATATTTTGTCTATAGTTTTAATAATAAACTAAACACTTCTAAAAGCTAAAACTTGTTTTTAAATGAGGTTCATACTTAAGTTTGCAAAAAAAAAAAAAGACGACAATTATCTTCCAAAAGCAGAACTTGGCCTCAGGAACGTTAAAATCTATCAAAATATTTACTAACATTTGTAAAGTGCTTGCATTTTTAGTTAATTTACATCTGCAATGCAACAAAAAAACCACATACAGACTTTTTATTTTTCAAAAAGTTAATAAGCGTATTCACATAAATAAAAACGAACACACGCAATTTGTTGGTGTTCGAGAATTAAAGTTTCGATTTTAATTCGAAAAGATGTACGTAGATGAAAATGCAATGCGGAATCTTATAAGCCTTTTACCGTCATTCGATTAGAACAGTAAGTTATATTTATATATATGCATGCATATATTCTCTAAGGGAAAACATGCTAAAATCAAGATTTTAATTTCAAAATCAAATCATTTCAATCTTAATAGTCTGTTAAATGCGAAAATTCTTAATTTTTTTATGATCGCATTTAATATTCTAATCTTGAATAAATTCTCATTTTAAGATCGAATTCAAGATTTTGTTCTTATTAGAAATCTTAATTGAAGAATTAATTCTTAATGCATTTCTTCTTTTAACATTGATTTTAAGAATGTATTCTTGGAAATACTCTTATTGATTTTAATCTGAATTCAAATGTTGAAATAAAACACAGGTTTTTACTTATTTTAATATTAGCATATGTATGTATGTATGTTTATGTATTAAAAAAAAGGAAACCGCAATGATAATGTAATACATACTTACAAGTATGTATTAACTTAGGTCCAACATATGACTTAAGTGACTATAAATGAAAAGGAGGGATAGTAAAATCCGAAATTCAATTCTATGAATTTTATCTATTTCATTTAGTATAGAACCAATTTCATAAGACTGGAAGTACATTTATTTGGAATCTCTGGTACTCCATTCTTAGCTCCAGAAGAGTTATCGCTTCTTTTATGGCTTCCTTCTTCATGTACTGCAAACTTTAAAAAGTTACTTTTGAGTCTGAAACAAATCAATTTAATGACAAATAACAGGTGGTGAAATACATCTATGAATTTAACCCTCTAATGCCTAAGAGTGCTTCAAGGCATTCTTTACAAAATTTCTACTGACGTCCAATACTGCTAGTCCTAGAAAAAAAGTTGTAGAAGCTTCGAAAGCTATGGAAAGCTCTTAAAGCATTGTAAACAATCTCGAACACAATGCTTTTGTTTTAAACGCAAACTTCAATTAAGCTGCACAAATAATAAAATTGTTTTTTTTTTTGATTATCATAAACAAAACTAAATATTTTAAATTTGTTTCATTAGTTTTTATTTTCAATACAAACTAACAAATAGAATTCTGAAAAATTAAATGTGTTTTTATAACTAGATGTCCAAGGGTGCCTCAAGGTACTGCTTATTATTTTCTCACCTAGAACGTAAACGACTTATTGTACGGGCTTAAATATATTTTTTTGAACTCAGAGGCCCAAAAATACCCTTAAAAATGTATCTTCATAATATATTCCCATTTATCCTGAAACTTGGCATTAGAGGGTTAAACAATTTTTAATTTGCACATATAAATAAGAAGGTGTACTTACCCTTGAGATACTTGAAAACAGACTGCATTTGAAACTTTTGAAGAAAGTTTTTTAACAATGCGTTGTCTAACAACTCCGATGGAATTTCCTACGGCATGCAGATAACATCATATTGTCCATTGGCCAGCGGCTATAAATCGTCGTGGTTATAAAAACCATTTCATCTGTGTTCTTTCTGATTTTCCATTTTTAATTGCATTTCACAATATTTTTTACTTTTTTTTTAATAAGTCTTCTTCGTTCAGCGTCTTACAATTAATTACACAATTTTAACTTTAAAAATATATTCTTAATTTCAAGAAAACGATCTTAAAATTAAGATTACGTTCTTGATTTTTAGAATTCATTCTAAAAATTTAGAATTTATGATAAAATTTGAGAATGTCAATCTTACCACCAAATTTCAAGATTGAAATCTTAAGATTTCTACAATCTTAATTCAAGAATTTTGTTCTTAAATTCATACCGATCAACTCAGAATCACGTTATGAGTCGATCTAACGATGTCCGTCCGGCTGGCTGGCTGGCTGTACATGTAACCTTGTGCTCAAAGTACAGGTCGCAATTTTGGAGATACTTTAATTAAATTTGGCTCACAGGTTCTTATTGGCACAAAGACCAAATCTATTGAAAATGGGCCCAATCGTAGGGCCACGAGAGGAGATAGGGGCAATTTCTGGCTCTCAGAAACTATCAAACCGATTTTAATGAAATATAAAACATAAATAGATCCATATATGTATATATGGACACATACGCATGATTCTCCAAGGTCCCGAATAGGGTGCACTCTCGTAAATGTGTTTTGAAATATTGTGGTGTACGGAGCAAATTTTTTTACTTTTAACTTGGAAAACTCCACAAACATTCCTACACACATACATATGTACACAAAAAAAAAATCAAGTTTTATTGTGCACAGACTTGGGGATTTATCCCCAGAGTTGGGGATTTCATGCGAACAAAAAGGACAATGAAAGTCATTTGGGGATTGGTGATTTTTTCGGGGAAAGAAAAATTCGGGGATTTTTTGGGGATTTTAACATTTTAAGTATAATTTTCCCTTCTTTTATTATTTACGCTTATTTTTCTTTGTTTCGTACATAAAATATGAAAAAAGTCAAAGAAATCAATAAAAAATATCTTCAAAGTTGTCTCTTTTGAAACAGGGTGCAAGGCAAAATAAAGCAATTAAAACAAGTTTGATTTAAAATATGCAAGAATAATATACAATATCAGCAATATATGCAAAAATATGCATTTAAAGTAAAATATGCAAAAATATGCACTAACAAATCGATGCCATTTTACTCAAAATTTCTTGATTCGCACAGATATTTAGTATACGATAACCTCAGACTGGCAACAATAAATATGCATTTGCATAAAAATCCGGACCTTGGTTATTATTCTTAAGTGAGTGTTTTAAAAAGGAAGAATTAAAAAAGGAATCTAACACCGTTGTCAACACATACAATTTTTTATTTTTTTAAAAACAATTTTTAACAAATATGTCTTTCCAAAAAAATAAGTAAATCGTTACCTGAAACGCAAAAGGCCCTAAATAACAAAAAATTCAAAATCCACGTTTTCATTGATTCTGAAGTATTGCAACACAAATGTCCACAAAAAAATGTTGGAATCTTTCGACTAAAATTTGTGATTTTATTATCAAAAAACAAAAGGCCATATCTACAAAAGATACTATGGCAAACGCTAAAAGGCCTAACTGGGAGTTTGCATAATATGCAACATTGTCAGTTGTCAAAACAACTGAAAGGTTTTTAAAAAAAATTAAATTATAAACAGCTTAAGGCGATTTATTATTTTATCATTTTGAATAGTTTTTGCTTCTGCTGAAATTTTTAAAAATGTCAGATAGGACCTTTTGCGTATTAATAAAATAATGCTGGGCTATTGGCTAGTACTTATTATGCTTCGAAGTATTAAATAAATGACGGATATATGTATTTTTATTGTTGATTTTAAGGATGGCTAAAACCGACTGAACAAGCTCCAAATTCTTATAAATTGTCTCATGTCTTAAAAAACAGCATATTGCTTTGCTTGTAATTCCTCACTGATATTGCATTAAAAGGATTTAAAAAACATGCCGAAACCTGTCGCTACCAAAAAATAAAATAATTTTTTAACTAAAAATTTTTATTTGGGGATTTTTGGGGATTTCCAATTAAAATTTTTCTTACTATTTTTAACAAATAGAAATTGGGAATTATTTCCTTTCGAAGGTTACTTTATATTATATTCACCATTTTTTATTTTTTCGAATTTATTTTATGAGCTTAATTTCAGTAATGTATTTATAAAGCTTTTTTGTAATAGTCCTATTCCTTAAATTTTTCAGAAATGACTTTTTTATACACTACCAGATTATTATATTATATCTTCTTGTTACATTTTACCTTAGCTTTCGTTTGGACAGCAATGAAAAAAATTCAAAATTTTTAATTAACAAGATTCAAAATTTGGTCAGAAAAAAACAAAAGTAAATATGTATTAACTTTTTAAGGTTTTGATTTTAAGTTTGGGGATTGTTTTTTAATTTTTTGGGGACAAGGAAAAAAAGTACCTGGCAGCCCTGATTGTGCATGCCTATAATTTATCGATTTTTGTTTAGATTAAAATTAAGAATTGCCAAAATTTTAATAAAAAAAATCGATTTAAAAGCCCAATAATCGATTTCAGTATAAAATCGCATACGTAAATTCGATTACAAAAACTCTATTTTTTTACCACAAAATCGATTTCCGATTGGAATCGAAATCGATTTACCATTCCCTAGTTTTGATTAAAAATCTTTGCATACGGTAATTTTTTCCTTATAACGGTAACTTTTATAGGGCTGTACGGTAATGAAAAAAGAAAAGTTAACATCACTGGTGCTTACCCTTCCTTGAATCTTTCTTTATATAACCTCCAATTCCTAGCTTAATTTAATAGCTGCAGCAGACTTAATTAAAAATTCTCCTTTTGCCTTTTCTATTTCTAAAATAAAAAATATCAAGTGCATAATATTCACTTAAACAAAAGGAAATGTTGGTTATTTTATTAGTCTAGACTAGAATCACAGCAAATTTTAATATCTTTAGAGTATCTTTAACGATACTGATACTGAAACAAAAATATCGCTGATATCGTAACGCATATTGAATTTGAATTGAAGTTAAAATTAATAATCCTCAAGTAGAGTAAATTGTTTATTACAATAAATAACAGATTAAATATAAATATTTTAAATTTAAATTAATAATATTTAAAAAACGTAGATTTAACAAAAAATAAAACATTTTGTACAAAAATATTAAAAAGATTTTTGTCAACTTTTCTGTTAAACCAGATTATCAGTGGAAAGTAATAACTTAAAACTTGAAAACTTAAGAATTCTTGCGTTCGTTTCATTAAGTTTGGGTATAAGTTGTCATTGCGCCAGTAAACGGATCTACGTTCCTAGAATTATTAGGAGATCTAGGGTATTTTTGGGCTTCTTCTTTAGCCGAATCACTTCATAGAATGGAGAAAGACTCATCGTCCTTGGATCCTCTTATAATTTTTTTCCACAAACGTTCCAAAGGCCTGTTCTTGTAGCCTTTTCTGAACTTGTGGCACCTGTAGATGGGACCGTGTTTTCAACACTTTCGGAATGCATAGGCATATTAAGTAGCTCAATAAGATATATTTTCGGTACGATTGAAATTAATTCTTTTTGTAGATTAACAATAGATTTCATTATTTTATAAAGCCTCAAATCTATTAGTAAGAGCTTATGCAAAGCCACCCGCTAAATTTTGAGACTCCGTACTATTTTCCATCTTCGTTATTATCACCCCTATCGTGAATAAAAGTTCCTTGGGAGTTTTTATTCACAATTTCATTATTTTGCTTTTATTTTATGCTCGGCTTTTTAATGTGTTATTTTTCTTAGTTTCTATGCAAAATACAAGCATAGAAAATTAAATTGTTTGTTCAAAAATTCTCCAAAAAAAAATATAAAAATTATCGTCGTATCGACAGCAAAATATCGCCGATACCGATTTATCGTATAATCTGAAGTACCGGTATTCGTTACTTCCTAATATTATGAAAAATTATATCTCGCAAATGGTGGCCATTTTCTGCTTCGCACATACATACATACGTGCTCTTATTAAAATACATATTTTCCATAACTTTTCGAAAAATTTCGAGTGTAATTATTTTTGTTCGATTGTAAGTTATTCATACTTAATTTCCCAAGTCTTCTTCACAAAATGATTAATAAAAAAACAAAGAACAAATAGATATTAACAAATTTATAAGGAGGTCTGGACGAGTTTTGTGGACTATTTATTTAGGAATTAGGAAGTTCAGTGTTGCCGCCTTAATTAAATTGAGTTTAATTATAATTTTCCTAAAGAAAATGTGTAAAATATTTGTGTTCAAATTTATGTTTAATCTTGTATAATTTTTAAACCTTAACTTATTAACAATTGTATTCAACTCTACGTATTAACGTATTACACTGTAATCTTTTAAATAAATAAAATCTAGCACACACTCAACTAGCTGGTTGGTGCTTTGATCATGAACTTGACTTTGAATTTTATTAAATATTTACATATTTCAATGTTAGTTTATGAATTGTAATATGTATAGTGAAAAATATTAAATACTTGTACTTTGTTTGAAAAAGCGAAATAAAAATAAAGCGGTAATAAAGTGAAAATTTAAATATTGAATTGATAAATCGATTCTGAATTATTAAATCTTAATTAAGAGAAAAAAAAAATAATTTAAAATTAACCATGTTAATGTTTTTTACAATTATCATATTAATTTTTATTCAAATTGCTACTGAGTTACGCAATTTAAATTATAATTTTACATGATCCTAGAGTACTAAAGGACTTTGGGGTGTGCTTGTATATTAATTTAATTTAATATTAATTGGGCTTAGTGCCAATTATTGTAATAAAATTATTTAAACTAATTTCTTAGTAATTGGGTCTTAAGTCTGGGTTCACACTATGAAAGTTTTCTTTCAGAAAGACTGAATTTATTGGTGAAAAGGGAAGAGAATATGCCACTTTTCTCTCCCCCTCTCTCCAACAAACTCAGACTTTCTGAATGAAAACTTTCATAGTGTGAACCCGGACTTATAAGCAAAACTTCGATAATTAAATTAAAGAATTAAATAAACACTAAAATAAAATGGCAAAAATTATTTTTATTAATAGAATTTTTTTCATTTCGATCTTTATTATTTAAATTTATATTAATTTGTTGAAGCTTCAGTTTTTTTATAGATAAAAATATAAATTTTATTTTAACCCAAAAAATAATAAATGAAAGTTGTTCAAATAAATTTAATAAAAATTAAAATTTTTGTATAAAAAAAGATCTCAAGCTTAAACAAATGAATATATGTATGTATGTACATTTCAAAAATATGTCGAATAAGAAAGAATTTATATAAATAAACACAATTTTTGCAAGATGGCGTCATTTTTACACTGCACCTTCTTCCTTGATTTCTTTAAAATTATGAGTTAACATAAATACGTTTTACCATGCCTTTAACATAAGCTGATCAATAAGAAATATTGCTCTGGTTTTCTGCCGACGTTATTGCCAACTTGCTGAGATAAGTATCCTTAGTGTAGACCTAGGGTCACGTAGCAAAGAAATACTTCTCTCGTATTAATGTCATCCAAGGCGAATTCAACTACAACAATCCTCAAACATAGGGGTTTTTCTATTGCATTGTAAGTGCCATTAGCTCGAAATGTCAACCATTATTAGCAAAACACTAACAAATCAAAACAAATTAGCTCGAACTGTCAAAATCAGATGCCGTTTCGACACCACCTGTAGTTAATTCGCCTTGATGTCATCCATATTTTCAAATATGTAAAAGAAAGTAAAGTGATTTTTTTTAAATGATACAGTTTGTAGGGTCTGTTGTGGGTTGGTCTTACTTCTTATGATGTATTAGTTAATAATGGATTTTTTTAAGCCTGATTTGACTTACCAAAGGGCTATCTTCAAAACGAACTGTTATACTACGCTTAATTTTTGACATTTAAGATCAGTATACTTTAGCAAATCATTAAAGGTAATCCGTCAAAAGTTGGTATTGACGTCAAAAGTTGCACTCTTGCGAAAAAGCAAAATTGCAAAAACATAACAAAAACAATTAATTGTCCATGTGTATTGTTAGAACAAAAATAGATGCCTATGAATACAAAGTTGGAATTTTTTAAACTCTGAAATACTTTTAATGTATTTGGATTATCTTAATTCGTTTTTATGTTCTAACTTTTAAATTATATTCATAAAAAAGAAAATTATTTGAAATCTGTTGAAATTTAGATAAGTTGTCAAATATGGCAGCAGTGTCAAATTTCGAATTTTTGAACAAATTTCTTTTGCTCACACTGTCCGTGACTGTAAGTATGTATAGTTAAATTGAATACATACAACAAAGGGGCCAAATAAACTACACAAGCTGTTTGAAAACAACAACAAGAACTTGGCAAACCCCTTAGATTGGTTCCAAATTAGAAAAAAATAATATATAAAAAATTTTAGATCGTTTGCATAGTTATTGGGCGTGCCTTGAGCCCACAAAGTTTGCTAAAAATGCTATTTTTCTCACTATGTGTCGATTTAATTGTTGATAACTTTAGTAATATTTATTTAAGAGAAAAACCCTATTCACAAATAATCAAGGGCTATATCTTATGAACAATGTTGCTCTGTATTAGTTTTCTTTAACATTAATATTTAATCCCGAAAAAGCCAAATTAAAAAATAACACAGACATTTTCACATATCTACGCATTCTTTGCCTGGTGATTACACTACGTGACAAATTTTCAACAAAGTCGTGATCAAATGAATCTAACAGCTAATCTTTATGTAAAATTTTCCCCTGAATCCGAATATGAAGTCAGAATTGTCAAAAGTTTTTAAGATATACCAAAATAACCGTTATTCGGTTTTTAAAAAAGATAATGTGACTGAAATGCAAATATCTTTAAACATTTTAAACGGACTATGTATTTCTTTCTTTTTATGGAGAGGTAATAAAATTACTAAAATAACAATGGATTGCTAGTGAAGATCAGTGACAAAAAAAGCTTTAATTTTTTTCTACATATTTTTGGTTCTAATAAAATGAACATGTTCGGAATAAATGAAAACAAAAGTGAAAAGAAGACGATAAACAAAAGGCATTCGTTTAAAAAACAATTCGCCAAAAAAGGCATATAGCTGCTTTAAAAGTGTCATAATGTCCATCATAAAAGTGACATATCGTCCACGGAAGTTATGACACTTTGCAAAGTATCATAATGTCCACAAAGTGTCATAATGTCCACAACGTATAATGCAAAAAATTCTTGCAAGCGAAAATCTGAACAAATTTTGGGTCATAGCCGGCCTTCGGCCGGGCGCAAGGATTTTCTCCTCTATGGTATAACAAACACCGGCTTCGCTAGCTAAAGCTTCTCGGAATAGCCGGCCTTCGGCCGGGCGCAAGGATTTTCTCCTTTACGGTATAACAAACACTGGCTTCGCTAACTAAAGCTTCTCTGCGTAATCGGCCTTCGTTCGAAAACAAGGCAGATTTTAGAAGCATACTTTGCGAAACCGGTCTTTGCTATACCATAGAAGAGAAAAACCTTGCGCCCGGCCGAAGACCGGCTATACTGAGAAGCTTTAGCTAGCGAAGCCGGTGTTTTTTATACCATAGAGGAGAAAATCCTTGCGCCCGGCCGAAGGCCGGCTGTGTAGATAAGCTTTAGTTAGCGAAGCCGGTATTTGTTATACCATAGAGAAAAAAATCCGTTAGCCCAAAAGTGTTTTCGCTATATATTTAATTTATACACCCAGAGAAAAAACAACAAAACCATTTTTTAAAAAAATTTAACTATAATATGTTTAATTTAACCAAATCATTGTAAAAGACAACCATATTATGGTTAAATTAGTTTCTTTAAAAATAGTTTTGTTGGTTGTGACAATAATAAAACATGATTTTCTCAGCGTGCATGTAGATCTTTTTTTTGTATTTAACCTTTTTAGTAATTACGGACCTTATGACACTTTTGAAAGTGTCATAATGCCCACGGACATTGTGACAATTTCAAAAGTGACACTGGACGTTATGACATGCCACCCTTTGAAACAGTAAGAGCAAATTCAATGTTTTTTTTTTAAATGAATCAGAATTTATCCATCTTTTAAACTGAATCATTAGTTTTTTTAACTTCAATATAAATTTTAAAAGTTAAAAAGCATTATTTTTCAAATTTATGCTAAATTTACAAAAAAATGTCATTAAGGGGACCCAAATGAGTAAAAAAATAACCAAACATTACAATATCTGCACAGAGAAGTAAAGCTTGAGAAGTTTTCTTTAAAAAAATTGACTTAGTAACAAAGAAAATCGTGATTATGGGCCGAGTAATGAGAAAAATTCAGAAAAGGTCGAGTAAACTCGATTTTTGGGTTAAATTCGATTTTAGCGACCTCTAAACCTCTTCCGAAAAATCTGAAAAAAATCATAAAAATACTTTACTCTATAACACACTAATGTACATATGTATAAGAAAAATTTTTGGTAGTTTATAAACGTTATTACCTTTTATATAATAAGTAAGAGTGGTATATTCGACTATGCTATTTAAATTTCATTCGAATTGATTTCAAACACATAACTGAACGCTGCTATTTGAAAAATAATGGCAAGGAAGTTTTATTACAAAGTGTTTAGAGCTAAGACCATGGTCTTACATACAATTGCTTTGAGCAATTCAACCTCAAAACAACCTCACAAATTGCACTTTACCATAATTCAAGGAATATAATATATGTAAGGAAGGAAGCAAGGTAATATCTGTGGAATTTTGACAAAACATCTTAAGTGAAATTTAAAAAGTTGAAAAAAATTTTGTGATGCCCAGATATCTGGTCGCGTTCGTACTTAACAGTTATCTTTACCTATCCGTTTGGTAATTTCAACGTTGATTTTGCCTACGTGTTTTTCCTTTAAGTTTTCTATTAAAATATGTCAACATTTGTATTTTTATTAATATTTTAATTAACTGTCAACAATCAATGGTGTAAAATACACTACATTCTGTTTCTAGAAATTACGGGCGTTAATCATACAAAATTTCATTAAAAAACATTTTTAGTTTATGTTTCAAAAATTTTGTATTATAAACGAAATTTTTCGTTAATTTCGGTTTATTTTATTATTTGAAAAACATAAACTTTTTATGGAGTTTTTTCGATTTTATGAAACTTAGTACCAAAAAAAACATTGTTTGCAATCCTTTTTCTTTAAATACCTACTAAAGGCCTTATTCATTAACAATATTCCATGCTTATAACAGGTTTATACGACGAATTTTATATGAATACCTACATATTTGTTTAATTAATAAGGGGTTAAAACGCTAAAAACGACATTTTAGTGGGGTGAATAAATTTTCAATACTTTTCACAAACAACAACGCGCCATTTAAGTACGTACAGGTGTGGTGTAGTGATGTAGTATATGGGTTCATCATAGAGGTCATATAGATTTACTTACAATATAAACTTTTCCCTTACTTTTCTAATTGATATTATTAATTTGCATGTTTTTTTTAATGAAATTAGTTAATAAAAAGCAACCGGCATTTGTTCATTTCTTCCGTCAGTTTGTTTTCTCGTCGCTCTTTGTAACATAAAATCGTATGTTTATAAATCGTTCGTACCCATCAGTGTTGCCAAGTTAGGGATTTTCACCCCAAATTTGGGGTTTTCCTTTGCGTTTAGGGTCAGTTTTAGGGACTAAAAAGTAGTTAGGGGGAAATTTAGTGTGTATAAATAGCATTTGGGGATATTTTAGGGTTGATAATATTAAATATTTTCAAAATTATAAAAAAGAATGGAAAAAACCAAATGAATTTAAAGGTGATTATTTAATATAAGTTTCATTACAAGTAAATGTTCAAATAATAGTAGGACAGCATCTGCGTTACTGGCACTATCATTTTCGAACTCAACTGTCGAGCGAGCATTCTCAATGTTTAGTATTATAAAAAAATAAAATAAAAAACCAACTGGCAACTTCAACAGTTGAATGTATTACTTTAAGGGCCATTATTACAACTTGCCAATAGTTAAAAGTAGTAAAAGTTGCATAGCTTTGCAAAGCTATTTATCGGTCCGACAAAATCCGACTTTTAACTATTGGCAAGTTTTAATAATGGCCCTAAAGTTAAGGCCTAACAAAAGGTCTCTCAAATGTATTTAGAAACATTTGATTCCGTATGGAATGTGCGATTAGATTTGCACCTTGCTTAAGCAAATGACAGTTTCATTAAACTTAGCAAAAAGTTTCCTTAAGCTCAAAATGGTTTTCCTTATATAAATAACATGTATTCGAACATTTCCTTAAGCCAACTTAAGCACATTATGGTTGGGCCTTTAGATATTCTTTAAGCAATGAATACCAAATTTTTATTCCGTCTTATGAAAGCTTTAATTATTTAATTATGAAAACATGCACGTGGACGAGAGGGATAAAAATATACTAGACGTTTTTAATGAGTTATAATAATATATTCTGTTCTTCTAAAAGCTTTTTTATGTAAGTATGTATGTATATGTTAAAATATACAGCACAATTATGAATAAAAATTCCCCGGGAGTTTTCTCCCTTTTCCCATTTTTCCTATGTAAATTCAATTGTAAAAATGGGAAAAGGGAAAAAACTCCCGGGGAATTTGTATTCATAATTGGGCTGATAGTTACATGCATACATATGTAAAAAATTAAATGAAATAAAATTGTATGTATGTTTAAAAAAAATTTAAAAAAATTATTCTTTTTATTTTGGGGTTTTTTTATTTTTACTCAGTACAAATTTAGGGGGTATTTTTTTGATTTGGGGTTATTTCTTTAAATTCACTTGGCAACACTGGTACCCATAGCTGATTTTAGAAACAACAACAATAACATATATTGTTTTTATATTTTTTTTGCGAAATTCTCTCATTTTGTATTTTTCGTAATTATGTTCTCTGTTTATATTTTTCCGGATTTCTTATGAAATTTAAAACTGCCGATGTCAAAATACATACAAATTTTACAAAAATTGAGGGAACAGTCATACATATTCGTAGCTGTATAGATTACGAGTTGTAGGTACATTCGTATAAATGTGGGTACTTTTAGTACCTACCAAGGTATATTTACACAAGGTAGACTCATTTGGGAGTGTAGACATGCTGCTCTATAAAAATAGCCGAGTGGAACGGAATTGTCAAAATTGTCTTCATATAAATTTAACGCACACATGTACAAATTTTGGCTCATATACACGGAATTTGACATTGGTGTTCCAACTTAGGTAAACAGCTGACACACATATGGGCCAACGAGTTTACCTTGTGTAAATACACCTTGGTACCTACACTCACCTATCTCATCGAAACAAATGTCATTTATAATATGTATAGAAGTTTTAAAAAACAAAATCGCAAAAAAAAAATACAAACAATCAAAGTTGTTTGGCTGCATCCCCCATCCAACATCGTATGATTTTTATTTAGTTCAATTCCTATTCGTTTATTTGAATTACGCTGTTTTGTGAGACGGCACCAACAAACCAACAGATGTGTGTTCCTAAATTAGTAAGCGGTTACTATCTACATACATATGTACATATGTATGTATGTACTTACATACTTTATTATTTAAAAATAATAATAAATTTCTATTTTTCTATTAATGTCTTAAAGGAAAATGGTAAGCTGCAATGTAAGCAATAATACATATTTAATTAAATTATTTCTTTTGATACGTATTAAAGAAAACATATGTTTGTTTTGCTACATATTTGAATTTAAAACTGCGTTAGGAAAATTATACTCTCTCTTCCCCATGCGAACTTGATAATGATTGTGTACCTACATACATTTGAGCTGGCTGGCCTTTTGGTTTTGTTGTATTCTCTTTTACTTGGATATTTCTTACGTTAAGTACTTTTTTTTGCTTGAAAGTTACTTGGACTTTCTTACTTTTGTAAATTTAATAATTTTGAATTTGGGTTCGTCTTGTAAACGCAGATTCACACGGCTGGATTCGAAAAAAATTTTCCGTACAGAGTGAGTCGTCAAACTTCATAAACATTTTGTGTGGTTTTCGGAAAAAATAGGTGAATCCGGCTAAAATAACTTTTTTAATGTAAAAGGATTTTGTTAAGAATTCTATTAGCGTTGTTTTTCTTTGTGTTTTTTTTTTAATTGAATTTTTCTTATTAAAATATTAGTTTTTAAGTGGAAACCAAAGCTCCCCTTTAGTAAGGGCTTGGTAAGCGAAGCCGGTGTTTGTTATACCATAGAGAAGAAAATCCATGCGCCCGGTCTAAGTTCGGCTATGTAAAGCGACTTTCGGTTTTTAAATTCGAGACTTTCGAATTCGGCATTGACCCCTACCCAAATCAGTATGTATGAAACTACGTTGTAAGAATTATTAAACATTTTTGGCTCTTTTTCAAAATTTTTGCATAAAATTACCATTTTTATTTGTTGGGCCATTTTTCGTTAACGTTTGGCGAATTTTCGTTTGGACAATTTTTCCCACATTGCTTTAAGCGATTTTACTTTGGGTAATGTTTCTTTATAAAAATCAATTGTTTAATGTGTATTCGAATTTTAAGTTAAATATTGAATTTTTAGTTACAAATATAATTTTATCAAAAAAAAGCAAAAACTGAACTTGAAAAAAAGTTTTAGATGAAAAATGCAACTTTATGCATGTTCCTATATTTTTATTAAATTAATTTAACATAACTGAATAAATTCAAGTTTCTTTTCATTGTACGGGTTATATTTATAATATTACATTTTTATTAATGTCTTATGCTTAGACGTCGTTGCTAATACCCAATTCACACGGAGATTTTTAATAAGGAGTAAACATCATTGGCAATTTTTTATAGGGGTAAAAACATTTCACGATTTCTGTTTTCCATTTTTTTTTCATTTCCCTTTGCATTTACCAATGCTTAAGAATCATGGCAAAATGCAAGTGGTGTTGATAAGATACTTCCGAAGTTAAACAAAAAAATTCATGGTTCAAGTTTTCTGTCATATTCAGTCATTTCTTTCTATCATTTTCTTAACACCAAAATAAAAAATGTGACTACTCGCTCATTCATTTCTAGTAGGGAAGCTACAGAACAGAACAGTTCGAATTAACGAAAAAAGTTTCAAATATACCTTTCTTTTTTTCTTTTAGAAGAAAAATTCCATTACATTCCACACATGTTCTAAGATATTTTTAATTTTTGAAACATTTAAACTCTTCCGTTATCTCTTCTTTACCACCTTAAATTAATTGAAACTATTCGGAACGAGACAATCGTTTAACGGAATGAAAGTAGTTGTGTACAAAAAAATTTTCTAACTTTATACCGTTTGAGTGAAAAGGAAAAGAATTATATTGACTTAATACTTAACGCTCAATCGTTAAGATTTCGAAACTCTAATTAGGACTTTCTTTCTTGAATTTTGCTAAGAATAGTATTGTCGAACTCTAAAAGTATCTTCACACTTAACAAATATTTGACAAAAAAAATCTTAAAAAAGCGTGACCACAAAATTCATGTACTTTTAACGTTCTCCTAATAAAAAAAAAGTAATGCAAACAGTAAGTAATTAACCCTTTCAGTACAAGTTTTTAATGGGCCGGACAAAAAATCTTATTTTTTATTTGAACTAATACTGCCCCTAGAAACAAAATTTAATTATTTGTTTTTAAAAATTTTACTTTAAATGTGTCTTTTGGAACGTATCCATTTATTTTTTTTTAATCTCACAGCTTAAAAAATATTTTATTCAAAAAATTTTAATGCAAAATGTTTAATTGAAGTGTTTTGTAGCAACTAATGATATTTACATAGATAAATAAAATATATTTAGGCTTACTTACAGCCAATTTCACCAAGTTCAGTAAGATCTAACTATTTCTTTAACTTCCAGTTAATAATATATTTGTGACATTTATAACTGATAGTTAAATATAACTGAACTTTGTGAAATTGGCAATTAAACATTAAAGTATAAAAACCATATTTTTGATGAACAAATTCAATTTAAAGTTTGTTTCTTTAATTCTTATTTATTTTTATTAAGAACTAGAAAAATTAAATTAAAAATGTCTTAATTGATAGATTAGACCTGCATTTACTATTATATGCATCTACAAAATTAATTGTTCAGCTGCAGCTTGTAAAATGGACTTAAAGTACGTGTATCCATATGGATACAATATACCGAAAGTGTTAGTCATAAAAGGGAGATAACAATATTGTTAAGTCTAACCAAAGGAAAAGTACTTATTTGTTTATATTTTTGCACCACTTTTTGTGTGCTTACCAAACATTCCTATTGCTTTTATAGATATGTATATACCCATATATATACCATATGTATGTATGTATGTATATACATGTAGGTATGTAAAAATATTTGTATATACATATAAATATTTAGCTATATAAATAATATAACCAAGTAAGCAAAAGAACAGAACACGAGAGAAATCTCAGGTTATTTTTGAGTATTTTTCCATTTTTATGTATTTCGTTATTTAGTTTACAATCGTATTCTCCTTAGTATAGTTGCCAAAACATCGGACACGCACGTTGTAGCAACTCAACCAAGCAGGAATTTTATATTTAATAGTGATAGGTATAAATTTAATCACTTGTAATTATAACAATACAAGAAAATTGTTTAAAGAGAAATGGATTTTAATTGTATTATTTTTTCCCATATACTTTTATAGCATCATGCCGCCAAACGCTGCTCCCGCTACTCAATCGATAACTGAATCGCTTATTGCTGCTGGTGGTATTTCCGAAGGAAATCCTAAAGCTTTAACTGAGGCCGCCACCGGTGTCTTATTCGAGCAAGATGCTGAAACAATTGATGGTGGTTTAGTGAAGGACATTGAAAAGCTGAAGAAGGCAGAAAAACGTAAACTGAAATTGGTATGGCGTAATATAATTGCATTTGGTTATTTGCATTTGGCTGCATTGTATGGCGCTTGTCTTATCTTCACTTCGGCCAAATGGCCAACTATAGCTTTTGGTAAGTTTTAATTTTTTCATTTTAAATATTGCAAATGTTAATTATGTACTATCGTTTGTAATTGTTTTAATCTTGTCTATTAAGATGAATCATATAAAATTAATTATTTTTAAGAACTAATATAATGATTGTTGTTTTATATGTAAATATCTAATGTATGTATATTATGTACATATGTATATGTATATATAATCTAACTACAGTTATTTTTAGTGGTATTTCATTGTTTTTGTTATTTACTTGGATAAAAAGTGTTGCAGATTTTTTTTATTTTCCACAAATAAATCGAATTCGAGTGTTATTAAAGTCAAATATATTTATAATTAAAATTAAAGAAAATTTGGTAAAAATCAATCCTAGCTCTATCTAAATTCGAATTATCAATGTTTGTACGTAATGGCTTAAACACAACTGGGGCGAACGACGAACTTCGTTGCGTAAATTCGTCAAATGATATACAATAAGTTTATAAAGAGCAAGAATTACTGTCATTCAAAATTGTTTTGAATTTATAAAAATAAATACCTTATACGCTAGATTATACATACAATGCATATGTAAACATTCGTTTTTCTTTACTTCTTATATTATTATTTCACTGCTATCCATTTTTAATTAAAATTTCTATGTGAATATTTATTATTTACTAGCTGTTACCCGTGACTTCGTTCACGTGAATATTAGAGAAAGATATACAGGGGTGTGCTGGAAATCGAAAAGGTAAAACGCAAGAATTTTAAACGCCGGTTTTTAATAAGATTTCTGTAATAAAAGAATTTAATGACAAATATTAAACAAATATACGTATCCCTATTAAACAGGATTTTAAACAAAAAATTATAAGAATTAGTTTTAAAGTTTATTAAAAACAACTTCCAAATTCTTGCGTTTTGCGTTTGCGATTTCCAGCACACCCCAGGTAAAGAAATGGGCTTATCCTACAAAAAACAACAAAAATTTTATGTATTTATGTATGCATGTATATAGAAATCTACATAAAATTTCTGTTTTGCTTGTTATACTTATTTTATGTTAAAATATTTCTATAAACAAAATTAAAGCAACTATTATTTTCGCCAACACATACATACATACATATAAGTTTTGAGTACTCCTCGATACTCTTGAGAAACCGACTTATTACTGTCCAAATGAAAAGCAATGGGTGTCTAAATATGTATGTATGTATACTCCGGCTACTGTACCATTTGCAATCCGTTAACCAAATTGATCAAAAAGATAAAAAGTACCAATTTATTCCTTTTTAAGTCATAAAAAGTAATCCATATTTTAATCTGGGCCATATGCTATCTCTATACTCAATTTTTCGAAAAGAGTTGAGTTGTAAACCGTAATAGGGGCCTTAATCTTGACTAAAATACATCGCACGCCAAATTAATCAAAAAGAGAAATAGTACCAAAGTACCAATTTTCTTCCCGATTCCCATCTTAAAAAGTGCCCTATATTTGAATCCATTAAGCGGTTTTCGCTTAATTGAACCACAAACTAACAAACATCGAAGTATCGAAACATTTAAAATATTAGAAGTAATTGGTTACATTTATCAAATCATAGTGTGACTATTTTCCACAGAAGGATAAACGGGAATGTTCTAGAAATAGGAATGAAGTAGAATTGAAACCGAACGGGATTTTGATTTCAATTCTTTACAAAATTACTGTAGTTTTTCCTGTTTTTAAGAGTTGTTATTGTAAAGAGTAGCAATCAAAGTGTGAATCATACAAAGAGGAAAATTTTTTGAACTTTCTTTACAAGCCCGTTTTCAAAATTTGTTCAATTTTAAATCCACTTCATTTTTATTTATAGAACATACCAAGGCGAATTGATTACAGGTGGTCTTAAAAGCCCTGCTTATACCTTTTTTTTAGCTTTATCATTGTTGGATGTCAAAACTTTGTTTATTTTCTTTCCGTTTTTGACATTGTAGGTACAATGATTTTACAAAAACAAATTTCCTGTGGCTTTTGTACGAGTTGTACTTGTTGTAGTACCGAGATTACCTGAAATGAATTCGCCTTGCAACATACCCGAAAAGCTATTAATGAAGAAAAAAAATAAAAGCGGTCACCCTGTCCCAAACCTATCGCAGATTTTGTTACACACGAAAAATTTCGATCTACTTGTGTGTATTTTCATACACACTAATGTATTCTATTTCTGACGGCGAATATTCGTTGCGAATAATCGAAAATTCGAAAATAATCAAAACGAAACGTTTGTAATGGTTTTATTATGTACCTTGCCAAGGCCCATCTATCAGGTCTGCTTACTTGTACAAAAACAAAATACAATTCTTTTTAGTTGTCAAAAATTTACTACCACATATACAAAGCAAAAGGAAAAAACGTGTATGTGTGGCATACCATAAACGTATACATGCACATGTAAACAACTTTTGACAACTAAAAAGAACATAAACAATGATCATCAGGCTTCTTGCACAGACCTTTTCAATGGGCCTTGTACCTTGCAATGAGTGAAACAAAAACAATTATTTTGCCATATTGTTTTGAATTTTTTTGGATTTGACTCCAAACTTTTTTCAAAAACTTTAAATTGCTTTGATTTTTATTTCAATTTTAGAATAAAGCAAAGAAAAATTATATTTATTAAAAAAAAAAGTTTTGTGAAAAAATTTATATATTTTGTAAATTTGTTTTATTTGTTAATTTGCAAAATTTAAGTGTAAATTTATTTTAAACATAAATTAAACGTAATAATTATTATTCAGGATATGGATTCATTTAAAGTGCCCAAAAAGGTTAACCGTCATGTTCTAAAGGCTTTAAATATATTAACCGATGAAAATAACAAAGATACTGTGACCACTTCGCAGATAATAGATCAAGTTCAATATCAAATGCGAAATTTAGTGCCTGTAGCAAATATTAAAACAGCCATACAAAAATCATTAAGAAATTTAATTGATAATGGTTTAATAGAAAGAACTGGACCTCAATCATTTGCCCCCAGGCGTTCAAATGTTACTGCTCCACTAGCCCTAAAATCCAATAAGCCTAAAACAGTAAACCGAAATATATTTAAACCTGGTGTAAGTTTATAATAGAAGTTATATTTAAGGTTATTTACTTTATGTATGTTTCAATTAAAATTAGAGCTCGCGTAAAAGAAGCACTAGTGAATTAAATCCTAATTCAAAACGTGTCCAATATGACAGTGAAGATTCTTTGTCTGGCGATAAGTACGATCGCACACGTAAACGTATGCGAACCAATAATAAAAAAGTAAATTATGCTGGCCGGAACACAGATTTGCCTAATGCCAGAAAACATCATCGTTTTGACAACTTAACTGTAGCAGAATCCCCTATAGATTTCAGTACTCCGAATATGATGTATTCTTATTCAAATGACAGTTGCTTGGAAAAAAATTTACAAATGGCAGTTTACATTGGTCCAGAAAGCAATTCTAATACAGATTTTGATTTATCGACTAATTCTCTAATGCAACCTTTAAAAATTACTGAAATATTTTGTGAAAACTCAGTCCATAAGCCGAGAGAAGCGCAAACACCTGCAGAAACCGTGCTTAATATTGCAGAACTTTATGATAATTCGAAATGTGTTGATAATGTTGGTTCTACCAACTCCAGTGTTTATTCCCATACAAAATTTGAAACAGATCAGCAGCCATCAAGAAATGAAATTACGCATTCAAGTTCGGTTATAGTGGAGAAATCCAAAACATCTCTTTTAGCTTCAAAATCAGAAATTAATTCCGCAGAAAATTAAAAAAAAATCATTTATATCTTATTTTCATTTAAATATTGCATATTTAAACTACATGAACCTGTTCAATGTTAGTTGTTCTGTTCAATGTATTGTTGAAAAAGATATAAAAATAAACTTGAGGTGCCTCTTTGGCATTTCTGGACTTTAAAAGTACATCTCAATTCAAATTATTATTATTATTATTTTAAGTTTTCCCAATGTGTAAGAGATTTTAAGAAATATAAAAAAGTAACTTTTTAAGTAGAGCTTAAATTGAGAAAAATATGTAAAACGGAGATCATTTTACATATAAAAATAATGAAACACTTTTTATACGACGGATAAAATCCTACCTTAAGCTATCGGTTAGTTGTGAAAACGGTCCATAGAAACATAAAATTTAACATGCAATGTCCTGAGTGGAAAAGAATCTATAAGAGCAGACTTTTTGGTTTTTCAATTGGTACTTTTTGATATTTTTTTATATTGAACTAACAAAATTAAAGTAACTCACGTGGAAGATAACATATGAAACGTAGGTTCACGGACGGTTCGAAACCAGCAAATGGTGATGCTCGTGCGGGCATCATGGGCCCGGGTTTCCAAAGGGGCTTGTAAATGGGAAAACAGCCTTCTATCTTTCAGGCGGAAATCTACGCCATCCTCATATGCGCTTAGGAGTGTCTGAGGAGGAAGGAAAGGGGCTTGAGACTTTATATAATGTCGGATAGCCAGGCCGCTTTTAGGGCACTTTCTTCTTTGGAGATGAAGTGCAAGGGGGTTACCGCGTATTTCGATTCGAAAGAAATCATTTACGGATTCGAACAATTTGTACTGTGTATAACGATTTTCGTAATATTTGTTTCGAATAAACGGACGTTTTTTAACAGCCACTCTCTATTACGAACAAAAAGTTTTCATCAAATTTCCCATTTTTTTTAAAATACAAGCTCTGTCATCGTTTCGAACGATTGCGAAAATCTTAATATGTACACAGTAAAAATTGTTCGAACACTTAAATTATTTCTTTAGAATCGAAATACGCGGTAACCCCCCAGGCTGGTCACACAATGATTTGAATTTGTGTTGGGTTACCGGCCATTCGGGCAATGAAATGGCTGATTGCTTGGCAAACAGGGGCGCTCGTCGTCCATTTATAGGCCCGGAGCATTTCTTCGGCGTCCATGTGGGTCACATCAGGGAGACGTTACAAAAATGGTCCGAGCGTGAAAACCTTCACGCATGGACGTCCACTTCTGGATTAAGACAGTCCAAAAGATTGTGACACTGTCCCGGCGCAGGGCAGGCAAGTTTCTGCTGTTTGAGAATGCGGAACTTAGACTGCTTGTTGGCCTATTCACTGGGTACTGTGTTTTTAGATACATATGCAGATTCTGTAGATAAATTAGCAGATTCTGTAATTCTCGGCATAGCCGGCCTTATGCCGGGCGCAAGGATTTTCTCCTTTAAACAAGTATCGGCTTCGCTAACGCCGGAAGAAAATGTGTTGCGGACATTATGACACTCTGCAAAGTGACAATGCAGCGGACATTACGACACTGCTCTGAAGGACATTATGACACTTTTAAAATCGTCATATTGTCCATAGACACTGACACTTTCTTGCGCGTCAAAACGTCCATAGAAACTGTGTCACTGGACGTTATGACATATATTATATGAGGCAAACCATGTTGATCTTAAGGAAACTTTTTGCTAAGTTAAATGAAACTGTCATTTGCTTAAACAAGGTGTGAATCTAATCGCACATTCCGTACGGAATCAAATGTTTTTTTATTTTGTTTTTGTTTTTTGAAATACATTTGAGTGACTTTTTGTTAAATTTTGTTGGTTAAACAAGGCTATGCATATTATGGTTAGGCCTTTACTGTCGACAAAACTGCATTTACAGATTTAAAAAATATTGAGAACTTAAGATTTAAGTAAGTTTTTTCCTCTCCTGTAAAATAAATAAAATTGGACTTAGCTCCTTTACGAGTCAAGGTAACTATATGTATTATAATAAATTAAAAAGAATAAAAAAAAATAGGAAAATGTATTCAAAATTCACTTTTAATGATGAAACAGAACTGGGGCTGAACATTCAAAATTCACTTTTAATTATGAAACAGAACTGGGGCTGAACGATGTTTTTCATACAGTTTGACACGAAGTTACTGCCGACGTTTTAATTATGGGCTTTATAATTTTTCCCTGAAGTTGAAGAATCAATTCTGTTTCATCATTTAAAATGAATTTTCATACCTGGTAGAACTTATTTAAATGTTCTAAAGTACATAATTACAATTTTAAATACATAGCACGCTTTTTTTATTAAAACTGCATAATTTAAAAAGTGATTCGGTTCTATTTAGTTGAAATACATTTATGTATGTATTCCTTTTGTGTACGAACAAAGAACATTCCAAACATTTAAGATTCACGCATTTGTTTAAACATGAAAACATGTTGTCTAGCTTATTTTATTAAATGTGAACCGTTCAACAGAGTATTTAAATAAGTTTATTTTAGTTAATTCTATGCATTTAAATGAATATGCATTAATTTCTTTATTTGATTTTTAGCTTTTGCCTTGTATGTTGTATCTGGCTTGGGTATTACAGCTGGCGCCCATAGATTGTGGGCCCATCGTTCGTATAAAGCTAAATGGCCTTTGCGTTTGATTTTGATGATTTTCAATACAATTGCTTTCCAAGATGCCGCATACCACTGGGCCCGTGATCATCGTGTGCATCACAAATATTCTGAAACTGATGCTGATCCCCACAATGCTACCCGTGGTTTCTTCTTCTCTCATATTGGCTGGTTGTTATGCAAGAAACATCCTGAAGTTAAGGCCAAAGGCAAGGGTGTCGATGTCAACGATTTGAGAAGCGATAAAATCATTATGTTCCAAAAGAAGTAAGTAGTACTACATACTTACATAGAATTATTTGCGAGAACAAAATATTAATTATGTATATTGTTTTTTTTTTGTTCATTTAGATACTACATGCTTTTGATGCCTTTGCTATGTTTCGTTTTGCCCACTACGATACCCATGTATTTCTGGGACGAAAGTTTCATTAATTCTTGGTTTGTGGCTACCATGTTCCGTTGGTGTTTCATTTTAAATGTTACCTGGTTGGTAAACAGTGCGGCTCATAAATTCGGCGGCAAACCTTATGATAAGTAAGTTTTTTTTTGATTTTGTAATCTAGATCTACGTGTTTTACTTCATTTCTACAAGATCATAAAAAATGGTAGACCAGCATTGTTTGTGAATGAATTTTCATTCATTAACTCGATGCGTAATATTCAAATTTATGTTTCCTCCTTGGGATCGATCTTTTGGGACACGGATTCATCATGCCTGGAGTCTACTTCCAAATGATCTTGAGCTTTTTTCTTACTCGTATTATACCTTCTTATAAGAAAAAGCTTCTTGACTACCATGACTACTGTGACCTTTGATAAATGTTTTATTTTCCTTTTTTTTTGTTAACTTGATACTTTTTTATTTATGATTTGTTATGCTCATAATTTTCGAAAATATATATTAGGGAGATCGATTATTCGACTTTTTTCAATAACCGGTTTTCGAATATTCCGAATAGTTGCTATTTTAACAAAACCTGTTTTCGGTTAAGCATTTTAAAAATAACCGGTTAACAGGGTTTAATTCAAATACACAAAAATACAAAAAGTATAATAGTTTTTGTAATAAAAAGTTAATTAGAATAAAAACAAAACAATTCCCGAAGGTAAGGAACCAAAAAACTCCATAGATATGACCTAACACATATTTGACGATAAAATCAAAAAAAGTGTGGCCAATAAATTGAATAAACTTAGGCCCAAATTTTGTAAAACACAACGCACGCCAAAGTATTATATTGAAAGCAAAAACAAATTCATAAATATTTTGTAATTTTGCTGTTGCTTTGTACAGAAATTTATTGTACAGAATATTTATTTAAAATTTTCAACGCCACAAGCAATGAGGCGTATGAAATCTTAAAAACCAATGTGAATTTCTGTTAATTTTTGTTAATGTTATTCTTTGTCGTTGCGTTGTGTTTTACAAAATTAGGGCCTTAAGCTTTATTCACCAAGATATGCTAGAACATCTTAAGATTTCTTCATTCATTATTGGCAGCATATTTGAGTCAAGTATTATTTGCAGTCTCTTAAAAACTACTTGGAACAGGGTCAAGTTTTACTTGGCGTATATTTGTGTCAAGCTTGTAGACTAATTAAAAGTGATTAATAAGCCTTGGCGTTGAAGAACCCTTGCAACTTATCATTTTATGACCGTTTAAGCACCATTGTCTTTTAAATCAGTTCGATATTATCACCAGATATGACATCTTTATAAAGATATACATAGTATTTACAATACTGTCAAATTGCTTTACTAAAATTTTATTCGATATTCGAAAAATGGACATTTTAAAATATTTGACTTGGGCAAAACTAAAATAACCGGTTAAAACCGGTCGAATACTATTCGATCGATCTCCCTAATGTATATACATATCGAGCCCTTACAGCAAAAATTATGTAACCAACGACATTTTAGTTTTTTGTTTTTTGATGAAAATCGATCATTTTTGACCATTATGCAAAATCTCTAAAAATCTCATATCTCTGGGAAGTACGAATACTTAGAGTTGAAGCAAAAATATTTTAAAAAAACCTCCTGTAAAATTTTATTTTTGTTGGTTACATCATTTTTGCTATAAGGGCTCGATATGTATATACATATATATACATATGTATATATTACTGGGGAGACAAATCAATTTATCAATTTATATACATATTAACATATTTTTTTTACTTAACTTCATATTATTTATGTTACACCTTTTCTTAAACATAAGCGGTTTTCACCCTTGATAGTAAAGTCACTTGTAGTCCTTGTGAATCTTATTAATTTAGTTTAAGTACTAAGATTTACAACACTGCAATAAAAAAATGTACCTATTAGAGAAAAATTTACTACGCTGTCGTTGAAAAATCCAACAAAAAGCTGTAGTAACCACTTTTGTTAAATAACCCAGATTAAAACAGTTGAAGAAACTATATCTGTCTCATTCCCTCACTCAGCAACTTCTTAAATTTACAATACTAACGGAAAAGACACGTCTTAAGAAAAGCAGAGTTGTACACTTAATACAAGGGTAAAAACCCTTTTTGTACAATACATACATATTTATTGGCCATGAAGGCTTTCTTTGTATTGATATTTAATAAATAAAAAAAAAATTCAATAGAAACTACATATCGAGCCATCACCGTAAATAAAATCTTAAGCGACATCATTTTCAATTTTCGTTTTATTTGAATAAATAAATTAATGGGCAACCCTTTCAACATCTCCAAAAATGTCAAGGTCACATAAGGTACCGTTACGCTTTAACAGCGAAAACAATTTAAACATAAGCGACAACCTTAATACAAATACTTCTGTAAAATTGTGTGTTTGTCGCTTAATCTTTTTCAGCGGTAAGGGCTCGATATGTACATAAGTATATGCTCTATATATCGATTCATTATCGCAAAAAAAAAGCTTGAGCGACATCATTTTCAATTTTCGTTTTTTTTTTTTTTTTTTTTTATAAATTGCTTTATTGGCAATACTTGCAACATCTCCTAAAATCTCATGGTCACATAAGTTACCGTTACGATTTTATAGCAAAAACAATTTTATCTTAAACGACAAACTTCATACAAATTTTTTATAAAATAACTGCCTGTTTTTAGAACGCGAGCGCAAAAGTGACTTGTTTAACTAACATTTAAAACAAAAACAAAATTGGGAATGTAGCGTTCTAAAAACAGGCAGTAAAATAAAAAGAAAACTTCCTGTTACATTTTGTTTTATTCGCTTGAGTTTTTTTTGCGGTAATGACTCGACATAGAGGATTTAATAATTGTTTTTTTAATTCACTGCCTCTATTCCTATAATTATCATTTTAAATTTAAAATCAATTCAGAATCGATGGAAATTTGTTCTTTTATAATTTATATATACATATTTTTTTTTAATTACATTTATTTAAATTACAATCTATCCTAAGATAATAAGCAATTTTGAAGAAATATGTAAATTGACATTAATAGATGTACTCTAATAAGTACAAATATAAGTTCAGAATACATATTTTTATGTACAATATATTTTCACACTTTATTTACGCTGAAATAAATGTTCTTTCTTTAGATACATCAACCCTGCTGAAAACGTTTCCGTTGCTATTTTGGCTTTTGGTGAAGGCTGGCACAACTATCATCATGTTTTCCCCTGGGATTACAAGACCGCTGAATTTGGCCAATATTCCATGAACTTTACTACAGCTTTCATTGATTTCTTTGCCAAAATTGGCTGGGCTTATGATTTAAAAACTGTATCTGCTGATATTATTAAGAAACGTGTGAAGCGTACTGGTGATGGTTCCCATGAGATCTGGGGTTGGGGTGATAAGGATCAACCTAAAGAAGAAATTGATGCTGCTGTTATTATTAACAAAAAAGATGAATAAATTATACAGTGCAGCAGTATCATACGTCCATTCACTAAAAGAAAATTGAAAACAAAGACAACAACAACTATAAAATCAGGGATACAAATGAAGGGAAGGTGTGCTCTAAATGAAAAAAAAAATGAACACAAAATTTAAAACGTCATCAACATAGAGTCTTTGTAATTTTCAAAAATTGAAATACAAAACATTGAACCATCAAAAATTCCTTATCACTTCTTTTGAAAATGAAAAAAATGGTGAATTTAAAATGTGTTGTGATCTCATCACTACTAAAAATGGCAACCAACTGATAAAATTGTACGAGTTTCTAGAACTCTCAAAAAAATTAAATATAACTTTTTAAATATAAAACTGATAAGAATAAAATTATTTGTTTTTCCATTTTTCATTTTAGAAATTAAAGAAAAACTAGAAAAATCCTTGAAATTTATAAAGGCACGCTTACCTACTTCCTTTATTATATTTATTCAAACAAATAAAATAAATCACATGTCTGGCACATTTAAGCAAACAAAAACCTCTTTCTGTTAGAGAAAATTATATTGTTTAAATATTGTTTTTGAATGCAAACATCATTAAAAAAAATAAAGAAAAAAGTCATGTATGGAAAAAATAAGCCTTTTAAAGATCAGCTTCAGCTACATAAATATTTTTGAAAACAGCACAAATTCAGTGTCCCAAATATAAAAATATTTAAAAACACCACCTTAGGGACCCTAAGTAAACCTTTATACCCCTGTGCTCCTTCCTGATCGTACAATTATTATTTGCTTTCCAACCCGTCCCAAACTGACTTTTTAA
The DNA here is from genome assembly GCA_949318255.1 of Pollenia labialis. Classification (NCBI taxonomy): domain Eukaryota; kingdom Metazoa; phylum Arthropoda; class Insecta; order Diptera; family Polleniidae; genus Pollenia; species Pollenia labialis. The sequence continues at coordinate 208,580,743 of OX439139.1, forward strand.
ATAACAACAAAAAAAAGCTTTATTAGATAAACTTCAAAATCCTTTTTTACATTAAACTTTTAAACTCAGTTATTTCTACTATTCGAAGCTTTTGAGCCAACAACTTTCCAGGCCCTTTAGAGCTTAAAAACATACTAAAATGAAAGGTTGAAATAAATTAAAACAAAGAATTAATAATTATAAACTTCAAAACTAAAAACTTTTTAATCTTATTTGATAGATTTATATGCATATATGTATATACATATATATATGAAAATGTTATATTATTCCCCTATTTCTTTCCATTGCTCTTAGAGAGATATTGGTAGAAATAAAAAAAATATAAAGAACATAATAATAAAAACTTAACCAAACAATTGTTATTAACTTATTTTGTTTGTACCACTTTAAAATCTTTATGTATGTATGTGTGAATTTATATTTGGATTTAAAATAAAACTAAATACAAAATAAAAATATATATTACTTTAATGTAAAATAAGAACAGTTATAAATGTGAAATTAAAAATTCCAAATAATATGTAAAACTTAAAAAAAAGAAAATATTTAATTATTAATTACTTAAAAAAATAAAAATTAAAAACTAGTAATAAATAAAATATTGGATACAATTTGTTAGCTCTTGGAAAAAGAAACACATGCAGTTGTTTTATTTGTCAGGATAAAACAAGAACGTTTTTTTTTTATTTACACGACAATTTTAAACATTTTTCGAAATGTGATTTTAGAGTCAAAATTATTTTTTGTTATTAGCTATATTCCTATAGTATTCCATACACTTTCTTAAGCCAAACTTGGGTTGGCAATAAAACTCCGGATATGTTCATAACCTATTTTCCTAGTTGCATCACAATGCAATGCATAAGTAGGAGTCATCCCCTGAGTGCTGGTCCTAACAAAAAAAAAAAAAAAAGAAGTATGTATACATATTCTATTTATTAATTTCATACACAGTAATCAGCCAGGTTCTTTAAATCTAATTCGAGTGAAAATTAAATCGAACAAATTTTAAAAACTATCCTGTGTTTAAGGTTCATTCAAGGCGAAGTTACACCAGGGGCCTGATTCTGGCAGTCCTGATCGAGTACTTTATCGATTCGAAAGCAAATTAATATTTAATTATTTTAGTCAATGCTGAACGAATCGAAATAATCGGCCTTATTGTGGTTGTCGTTGTCGTATACGACTGTGTAATAGATTAATAAAATACATAACATGTGTTCTTTAATCTACTACAAAAAACGACACGTTTGTTTACGAAAACGACAACCACAATAAGGTTGAATATTTTCAGTGTTGTAAAGCATTAATTTGCGTTTCACAATACTGAAAAAATAATTTCGATTCGTTCAGTATCGACTGGAAGAATTAGAAATAAAATTGCTTTCGAATCGAGAAAGTTCTCGATCACGACTGCCAGAATTAGGCCCCAGGTGACCTAACAGCTGATTACTAACCTTGTGTCAAAATGATATACCGTTCATGTGGTTCTGGGGAATATTTACTAAATTTTATAGGTTAGGGCACATTTCCACTCGGAGACCAATGCGGTCCATTGTGAATCCCTTCAATGATAGAAAGAGAAAAGTAAAGAAAGAAAGTTATAATAATGTTAGTAGGTACCACGTAGAACTATCCCCTCAACAGAAACAACCTCAGTAATTCGTTCGTCGTGAAATCTATCTCCTAGCCACTTCTGCCTGAGACCCTGCATCCTAGGACAATGTCACAAAACATGCTCATCAGGTATGGTGTTGTCCCATTTGCCCGTAAAAGCCCTAACAGGACAATGACACGTCAAGATCCCTATAAGTGTTCTAAGACCACCTCTGACCATTCCCAGTAGAACCCTGGTTGCCCCCGCGTCCAATCTGGGCCATAGTTCCCTAGACACTCTGCAATCCGATCTGTTCCCCCAGGATCGGTTAACGCCCTCACAGAATTCCTCCCGTATTACCCCATAGTAGTAACATAGGGGGGATTTGCCCCCTGTCCCTTACCACTACTTTCAGATTCGAGCCTCCAGGTGCCAAAATTTAGAAAAAAGTACGTTTTTTGTTTTTAGGCTTTTTATTACACAGTCCCTATTTTCTTTAGCAAAATTGATTAAATTACCACAGGTCAACAATTTCTAGTCCAACAAATAGCACTGCATCCAACTACATACATACGTAAGTATTAAAAACGTTTAACAGTAAAACACATATTGCTGTTGACGGATAAATAACTAAATAAGTCACAGCACCTTTGGGAAGACAAAATTGTACTTAAGCAGGAAAATTTGTTTAAAAGTTATAGACGGTGATTCTAGCATATTAGTGTCGTCCAACAGATAACACGTTCTATCCTCTTCTTAGTATTGTTTATATGGAAACTAACAAGAGTTAACTGTTTTTCATGGATATTTTATTTGAATAGGAAAACCTGTACAGTAGTTTTGACTTAACTGCCTTTTGTTTACGTGCACTTTTGACTTAACTGCACAAAATTGATAATTTTTGGAATTACACCTAATTCTCTTTTTACACGAATTATTTTTACACGAATTTTCATTTAACACGAGTTAAAAAGTTAACATTTTTCTCTTTTTACACGAATTGTTTTGTTTTAACACGATTTTAAATATTCTACAAATTCTTTTTATAAATTTTTTTTTTTTACAATAAATAAAAGTACAGCAAATAAAAGTTGTTTATGTTTATATTAGTTTTCCTTTTTTATATTAATGAATTTCTGATATTATTTTCTTTTTTCCAAATCATTATTTTTTTTTTATAATATATGTATGTATTTATATGTATTTAAGATATTAAAATGTGTAAGCACGTTAAATAAATTCTCAAGTAAACTTTAACAAAAAATTTTTATTGTTGTTTATTGTACTTTTACGTTATTTTTTAGGTCTGGAACCAATCTACTATTTTCACCTTTGGCTAGTATCTTTTTTTACACGAATTTTTTTACACGAATTTATTGGGAACGTATCTATCGTGTAAAAAGAGAATTGGGTGTATTCTTTATAATTCCATACAAATTCCCTTTTTAAGTAAGGTATAATAGATAGAAACCTGCACATTTAAGATAAATGCACAAAATGTTTGGCATTTTAAAATTATTTTCATACAAAAAATCAAAGCTAGCTGCACTTTGACTTAACTGCCCAAAATACATATTTTCTGGAATTATTCTTCAAAATCCTTGTTTACGTGCATGTTGTATACCTGCACATTTGTCATATTTTTGGGCAGTTTTAAAATATCGTACAAAACATCAAAGTTAGCTGCACACATAAAAATATATGGTGCCCACTTTTTTACATAAATATCCAATTTAAGCAGTTTATAAAAATATAAATCGCAATTATTTGGTTTATTTTTTCCATAAATTTGTATGTTCTTTGTAAATTCTCATTGTTTTTGTTAATTTCTTTTATATTAAATAAACATACATACATATATGTATACATGTATAAAATGATCTGTTATTTCCCAGATATACAACTCCTAAAAGAATTACTGATGATTATCTGACGAGTAACAAAAACATCTAAATCTTTTTTTAATTTATTATTTTTTTTGACACGCTCGTCTTTAAATCTTGGAATGAACCCTTTGGGACTCTCAGTTAGAGTCGTATAACAATTACTGAGCTACCTAAATAAGACCGTTTTTGAATTGTGAAAATGCTGTTGCCAACACAATTTTAATAAAATAAGCCGGACTAAGGATCTGTAAAAAAGGATTTTCCGATGGTGTTGATTTCGCGACATTAAGGTTTGTTTTATATAAATTGTATGAAAATTTGAAGTTTTGGCATGAAAAATACACTTGATACCCTTGTTGTAAAATAATACCTACATGAGTCTCATGCGACTCTTGGCATGCAGTTTGGAAAGACCCGTTAGATAATCTCTACATACATCATAAACGATTCCCTTTGCGATTAATTTAAGCGTTTTTCGCTGCGTTGTGGAAGAATCTCTCATAGGAATCGGCACGTGTAACAGTTTCACCCGTGCGAGGAATTGCCTACAATTGAAAAATGAGCTCGTCGGCGATCAAAACACTCTTTGTGAGATTCCCAGTAGACTCCTAGACGATTGAAAATGCTAGCTGGGTTGAAATAAAATTTTAATAAAATATAAATTTATGTATTAATAAAATAATTTTTTTATTCTACTCTTAAATCAAACATTTACTTTAGCTGCACTTTTGTGCAGGTAACCACAATTGTGGAAGTGCACATTAAGGCAGGTAAATGCATTTAAGATAACTGCATTTTTGATTTACCTGCACAATAAATCGTGCAAAGGAGATTGTGCAGCTAAGCCGAAACTACTGTACTATGAAATATACTCAAACCCCATTTATAAAAAGTTTAAGGTTTACTTCCTTATCATTTATAAAAAGTTTGACACAATACTATGGTTCACTTCCTTCAAGGCCCATTGAAAAGGTCTGCGCAAGAAGCCTGATGATCATTGTTTATGTTCTTTTTAGTTGTCAAAAGTTGTTTACATTTTGCTTACATGTGCATGTATACTTTTGTTTTCGTTTATGGTATGCCACACATACACGTTTTTTCCTTTTGCTTTGTATATGTGGTAGTAAATTGTTGACAACTAAAAAGAATCGTTTTTTGTTTTTGTACAAGTAAGCAGACCTGATAGATGGGCCTCGACTTCCTTATTTGAAAATTTCTCAAATAAAAAAAATGAAAAATTAAGCGACCATATCGTATTTTAGTTTTTTTCATATAATTGTCAAATGAAAAATGCGTTACAGATTAGGAGTTAGTAGATCAAGACTTATTTTAGATGAGATATTCTCAATATAACAGTTACATGTTTTTTTTTATTTACTATAAACATATATGTATATAAAAAAATAAATTATTCCTTTTTTGGTGACTCAGATTCATTAGGTTTTTCTTCTGGCTCTTTAGTTAGTTTTTTCTCTTTCTTTTTTTGTTTTTCCTCTTTAATTTTCTTCTCAGCTTCAATTTTAGCACGTTCTTTGGCTTGTTTCTCGGCCTCAATTTTTGCAGCGGCTTCGGCTACTTGTTCGTCGTCCCAATCGGCCATGGACCTATCACGCTTAAGCCACGATTCGGCAGTATCTTCTTTGAATGCTAGAAAAAAGTGAATTAATAATTGAAACAAGTTTTGCAATAACGATTTAAAAATAAACTTACTGTGGTTAAACCACTTGATGCCCTCCTGCATTTGATCTATTATGTCCTTGGATGTGTACATAATTTCATTTTGAATAGCCTGTTGGAAAGTTGGCGAATCAAATACCGCTGAATACAAAGAATTTCTATCGTGATTCAAAGCACTTTGGGGGAATTTTGCCAATTGGTGAGCCAATTCCAAAGCCTTTATTAGAGCATTACCGGTGGGGACTATACGATTGGCAATGCCAATTTGATGAGCTTCCTCAGCGCATATGTGTCTCCCAGTAAGTATTAAATCTAACGCTCTTGAATAGCCCACCATTGCGGGCAAGCGAGCAGTGCCACCATCAATAACCGGCACACCAAAACGTCTATTGAAAAATCCCAATATAGCTGAGTCTTCCATAACACGTAAGTCACACATAAGAGCTAACTCTAAACCATTTGCTATACAATAACCATTAATACCGCAAACAACTGGTTTTTGTATATGTCGTCTGGTTGGACCAACTGATCCCTCGGGCATCATCAACATTTCCATGGACACTTGACCTTCATCACTGGTTGCCATTTCTAATATATCAAAACCGGCACAAAATGAGCCTCCTAAGCCGTAAAGCACGGCTATGGAAGAAGTTTCATCCGCCTCAAAGTTTCTAAAAGCTTCACACAATTTAGCTGCTGTTTTAGCGTTAATGGCATTTCGTGATTGTGGCCTGTTAATACCAATAAGTGTTATATTTTTATCCTTATCAATTATTATTGAACGTTCCTCTTCTTTAGTTTTTTCATCTGCAGCAGAATCTGATATTTTTATTAATTATAACCACCTTGAGAATTATGTCACCCAGCATAAGTAAAACACTTACCTCCTTTGAAAATGCGTGCCGAGACACAAATGTTACGCTGAGCATTGACAAAATTGCCTTCAACAATTCTGCATAATTGTCTTGTTAATTGCTTTAACATTTTTTTGGTTGAAATCAATTATTTTAAAAACCAATTATTGTTTAACTTCTACAATAAACAAAATAATTCCCACGCCGGGAAAACAAATATTGTTGCAAAAAAAAACTTTGTAAAAAACGGGTTTGACAGTGAAATACAGTGCTGCCATACTAAAAAATCCGAAATTATCCTACACGTTGAAAAAATGTTCCCTACAAAATATAAAGAAAATATTTTTTTTAAAGACTAATTTATTCTTATTCGTATAACTAAATTATCAAGCTTGAGGTCTTTTCATTTTTTTTATAATAATCTTTAAATGATTATTTAAATTTCAGGTACAAAAGGAACAGGTTATTTTACAATTAGTATATGTATTTCTTTTGAACCGAATTTTCTAAAAGAACTATAAGAGCATTCGAAATTAACGCAGCCTCTTCCATTGTTTTAATGATATTATCTTATAATACCAATTAAAGTTAAAGTTGTTTGATTCAATTTGTTTCGCTTTTTGGTTATCTCATATAAGTTTCGATAAGTTTGGAAATGCAACGTCGTCATTGTAGTTTCTCATTTGTAATTAAAATACCAAAACGGGTTTTAATCCATGTTTAAAAAACTTATTTATTTCACAATTTCAAAAAAATTAAAATCAAAAACATTTTTTTGACTTAAGAATTTCATTTCTTTATATTTTATATTATTGTACTTTTACATTTTTAGCATTAAATGCTAATTTCTGTCTGATTTCCCCTACGCTCCTTTTTTAGTATCAAGAAACCCTACATTTTTGGATTTTTCCCTACTTTTGGAGACACTGGCCATATATGTATATGACACAGGGATAATAAAAACAGTACAATTGTACTTTTTTCCGCACTAAGAAAGGTACCCTACAAGAAATGATAGAGCGAGTAGCAAGGTATATTTATAGCAGGTAGCCGCGAGATTACAACAATTGTACAATAAAACAAACAACAGGGCTTTTTATTGTTGTTATGCGATACAAACTGTCAAAAAGCAAAGGGGCTGATAAGAGACAAAAAAGACAAAAGAAAAAGAGAAAAAACTTGTTTACTTGTTTGCTATACAACATTTGACAGTTCGTATCGCAAAACAAGCAAATAAAAAATAAACAGCTGGCTTTCCGAGACTACCTGCTATAAATATACCTTGGCGAGTAGTCACATTTTTCATTTTGGTGTTGAGAAAATGATAGAAAGATTTTGATTTTGGTAATTTCTTTCTATCATTTTCTTAACACCAAAAATGTGACTTCTTGCCACTGTTGCCAACTTTTTTCTCATTCTTTAAGTATTACATTTCAAGTAAAATTAATTTCAATAACTGAATAAAACAACGAAATAAAGCCTGATTGAGAACTGATTGTATTTGTCTGCGTTCATATTATGAAAGCTTTCTTTCAGAAAGTTTGAGTTTACTGGTGAGAGGGGAAGAGAATATGCTTTTTCTCTGCTCTCTCACCCATAAACTCAGACTTTCTGAAAGAAAACTTTCAAAGTGACTTTGCAACATACATATCGCTCCTTTATTGCAACATACCCTACAAGAAATGAATGAGCGAGTAGTCACATTTTTCATTTTGCTGTTAAGAAAATGATAGGAAAAAAATGACCGATATCAAGTTATCGGTCACATTTGGTCATTTTTTCCTATCATTTTCTTAACACCAAAATGAAAAATGTGACTACTCGCCCATTCGTTTCTTGTAGGGTAGTCCTATCTCAAAAAATATGCACAGCTGTGCTATCGTTACCACCTGCAATTCTTCTTGTTTACATTCAGCGCGAATTATTAGCAAGCAAGGTAAATACACCTTGTTAGCAAGTACACTTGCGGCGGAAAACTGTGATTATAGCTGCTGTTTTCATTTATGTATGTATTTTAAATAATAATATCGATATTGATTTTTGTCCTACCGATATATTCGATATTTTAAGACTATCGATAGTAAATAAACAAAAATTTTTACAAAAACAAAATACACATACAAAAAAAAACAAAAAGCCAGTTAAATTATTTTAAACAAACAAGACATATATACAATACATACAAAAGCTGTTTATGCTGCGGTCGTTGCTAAAATTGTTTGTTTGTTTATTTCTTTACCAATGTAAAAAAAAACATTATAGAACATTAAAATATTGTATTTGTCTACAGTATCACTATAATTGTTTTGTTTTTTAACGAAGTACAGAACAATTGTATAATGTTCGGTTCTCTCTTGAAAATAGTTAGGAACGGTATTAAGGTTTGTGTTTGTCTACACAAACACTAAAATATAGATATCGTTTCTGGGTGTGTTAGCCGACACTAATTAATGTTCTGTTTATTTTCGAATTGTACAAGCTTAAGCCGACGATACACTAACCTAGCGTTTCCACATGCAAGTACAAGTTCGAAAAACTCAATACACTCACACTTTTTTACTTACACCATCACATTTTTCGTACTTTCAGCCAATCGGCTGTTTTCTCGATTTTTCATTGATAATACGTATACACTACTTGCAAGTAATTACAATGTAAAAAAAAACATTATAGAACATTAAAATATTGTATTTGTCTACAGTATCACTATAATTGTTTTGTTTTTTAACGAAGTACAGAACAATTGTATAATGTTCGGTTCTCTCTTGAAAATAGTTAGGAACGGTATTAAGGTTTGTGTTTGTCTACACAAACATTAAAATATAGATATCGTTTCTGGGTGTGTTAGCCGACACTAATTAATGTTCTGTTTATTTTCGAATTGTACAAGCTTAAGCCGACGATACACTAACCTAGCGTTTCCACATGCAAGTACAAGTTCGAAAAACTCAATACACTCACACTTTTTTACTTACACCATCACATTTTTCGTACTTTCAGCCAATCGGCTGTTTTCTCGATTTTTCATTGATAATACGTATACACTACTTGCAAGTAATTACTTGCATGTGGAAACGCCGGGTAAGTGCTGATTCAGACACGTCAAGTTTGAGTCGTTAAGTCTACCGACCGCTTGTCAGATTTTGGGTTCGTATTATCTCTTTCACTGCGGCCACACGATCAAGTTGTTCTTGATAGTCTTTTACATATACTGCTTGTCAAAATTTACAAAAATTGAAAGCTGTGACGTAGGCTGCACTCAATTTGTACACAATTTACTTTCATGATGTCATCAAAAAAACAATTTATAAAGTCAAACATGTAATCAGCTGTTAAATTGAAAGCAAAATTTCCAAACAAATGGAAAGGTGAAATTGAAAGCAATCTCGTGGTCAATTTAAAAAGTGTGAGTGTGTTAGTAACAAAGTGGGAGTGTATTGCAAATTGAAAGGAATTGAAAGTCAATAATGTGATAAATAAACACACAAATAAATAAACAACTAAAACTAAATAAATTACTAACACACTTGCAACAATTTTACATTAGTTGTTCCACTCTAACATATATGTTAGAATGGTACAATTAACATTTTCAAAATAATGCCAAAATTTTAATATATTTTTGTCATACGCGTGTAAAAATTTGTGAATTTCTTAAATTTAATATTTGCGATTGGTAGTAAAGAAAAAAATCAATTAAATTAAATTTATAATTTGTAAATAAAGTAGTGAGTAAAAAATTACTATAAAAAAGTGACACCGCCAAAAAGATGTATGTAATCAGAATGCTAGTGGTAGAGGGCGTACTGATGACGGCTTCAGAGGGCGTGGTTCTGGATTGTCAGGAAAAAAGGTCGTTTTGAAAGGAGTGCTCGTTCAACAGGTAGCGGTCATTCGGGTGGTGGCTTTGGCCAGGATAATCGTTTAAGATTTGGTGCAGATAATTAAGGAACAAAAAGAATTATCAAAAATCCTGATGTTAACAAAATAATATGTCTCTTTAAGATCTACGATTAATTGATTGGGCACACGTATGTTTACCTACATTTCCAGACCCATGGAAGAAGTGGAACGTTAAAGAGCAGCCACAGAAATAATAGTACGTGGAATTTACTTTTCTAAAATCTAATTTCCTGACTGTAATGCATTAATGCACTTCGATTATATTTTTTTAATAAAAAATTTAATTTAAAATGAAAATTAAAAAAAGTGTTTTTTTTATAAAGGTTAGTACTAACCAATTTTTACGTTATAAATAACTAGTTAGTGATAATCAATATTTACGTTATGACTAACTAGTTAGCATTAACCACTATTTTGGTTATCATTGACTAATAAAAAGCAGGAGAGTAAGCAGTACAGATATATGTTCCGTAGTCGAGTGTAATTCATTGGTTAGAAAGGGAGGCAAAATCATATGTACACAAGAGTTTCGGTTAGTTTTTTCATTTTGCTCTTAATAAACTAATAGAAACTTTACCCAATATATTGGTCAACACATATAACTAGTAAAATGACCGGTAGTCTTCTTGTAGGGTTAACCCAAGGCGAATTCAAACAGGTAAACTCATCTCGTCAGCCGTTCATCAGCTGTTTCTACGGCGAATTAAAAATTATGGTGAAAAGTCAAAATATGATTTTGTTTTGAGAAGAAGTTGAATGAAAAGTGTTAAAAATATTATTTTTATAATAAAAAAATTTCAAAACTGCGAATGATTGAAGTGAATTTATTAATTTCTTTTATAAAAAAGTGATAATTTTAATTTGCAATAAAAAAATTTTGACAACCAACCAGAATATTGTATAAACAAAATACATGGGGCTTTGTGTAGTTGTAGAGATGAGTTTACCTGTTTGAATTCGCCTTGGGTTAACCTTACACAGAAATGAAATGTCAGATAAATCATGGTGGAATAAGCAGGTGGCATCGTTACGGCCAAGGCGAATTCAAACAGATAAACTCATCTCTACAACTACAAAAAGCCCCATGTATTTTGTTTATACAATTTTCTGGTTGGTTGTCAAAATTTTTTTATTGAAAATTAAAATTATCACTTTTTTTTAAAAGAAATTAATAAATTCACTTCAATCATTCGCAGTTTTGAAATATTTTTATTATAAAAATAATATTTTTAACACTTTTCATTCAACTTCTTCTCAAAACAAAATCATATTTTGACGTAAGACCATATTTTTTAATTCGCCGTGGAAACAACTGATGAACGGCTGACGAGATGAGTTTACCTGTTTGAATTCGCCTTGGTTACGGCAACAAATACAACATTACAACAATTGGAAATTACATCACCGCGGTCAAGGCGAATTCAAACAGGTAAACTCATCTCGTCAGCCGTTCATCAGCTGTTTCCACGGCGAATTAAAAAATATGGTCAAACGTCAAAATATGATTTTGTTTTGAGAAGAAGCTGAATGAAAAGTGTTAAAAATATTATTTTTATAATAAAAAAATTTCAAAGCTGCGAATGATTGAAGTGAATTTATTAATTTCTTTTATAAAAAAGTGACAATTTTAATTTGCAATAAAAACATTTTGACAACTAACCATAAAATTTTATAAACAAAATACATGGGGCTTTTTGTAGTTGTAGAGATGAGTTTACCTGTTTGAATTCGCCTTGACCGCGGTGATCAAAAACGTGCTTACGTCAAAAAATACTTTTAACACAAATTAAAGCGTGCCGCTGAACAGACTCGTTAGCTAATCTTTTTCCACGTCTTAAACGATTCCGACAACGATTGCTATGGAAGAATCGCACTCGTGTCACAGTTTTCCCGTGTGAGGAATCTTCTACGATTAAAAAATGCATTCATCGACGATCAAAGACGCTCTTCATGAGACTCCCAGTAGCTCTTACACGATTGAAAATGCAAGCTGGATATGAAGTAATTATGTTTTTGTTTGAATGTTTTTTTTTTATATAAAAATCGACCAAAAATTGTTAAAAAGAACTAAATTTAAAGTCGTTAAATTTTTTGACGATTTTTTGAAACGATAAAAACGATTTTATTATTTTTCTCAGGAAACTGACAATTTTCTCACAAATTATCTGGCAGCCTTGACATACATACATATTTACATTTAGCAATAATGTTTACGAAAACATTGGAATTTTATAGCAGAACTTTAAAAACTTTTAAAAAACTCAATAATGTATTTAAAAATAGTAGATCTTTTAAAAGTAGTGCAATATTAAAACAAAATGGTATATGTTAATTAAAAAAATACTAAGAAAATATGTATGTATGTATCTATACTTAACAGAAACTTCTCCCGAAAATACAATAGTGGTGGACAAAGATGAACAAATTACATTAATTGGCATAAATCGGCCGAAACAGCGCAATGCCATTGACTTTGCGACTGCCGAGAAACTTTCAGTGGCTATAAGTGAGTTTGAGGCAGACCCAAGCTCACCAGTGGCTGTTCTTTATGGTGTGGGTGGTTCATTTTGTGCTGGGTACGATGTTCATGAGCTGGAATCTCAATTGGGAAAAGGTAGTTTAGATTTTTTGTTGCGCCATGAAGGCTCCGTGGGACCCACACGTCGTCATAGTACTAAACCTATTGTATGTGGCATTAGTGGATTTTGTGTTGCCAGTGGTTTGGAATTGGCTTTAATGTGTGATCTAAGAGTAATGGAAGAAACTGCCATATTAGGTTTCTTTAATAGATGTTTTGGAGTGCCCATGAGCGATGGTGGAACTGTGCGCTTAGCCTCAGTAGTAGGTCATTCCAGAGCTTTAGATATTTTAATAAGTGGACGACGAATTACTGGCAAGGAAGCTTTAGAAATTGGTTTAGTAAATCGTTTGGTGGCTACCGGCACAGCTTTGGGTCAAGCCGTTAATTTGGCTTTCTCTATAGCTAAATTTCCTCAAGCCTCTATTGTACAAGATCGCAATGCTCTCTATACTAATGTATTTACACGTCATGGTTTCCGGGCTGCTATGCAAACTGAAGTTATGAGCACTACAAGAGAAGTTTTAACAGAACTTAAAGAGGGTGTTCAACGTTTTAGAAAATGTAAGTACCTACATACAAACATATGTATATTTCATCATTACTTGTAGAGTTCTTTTTAAAGAAATGTATCTCTTTTTAGCCGAAGTTAAAGGTTCTAAAACTGAATCGTTTCAAGTAAAACCCAAACCCATACCAGATTGGGAAAAATCAGAAATTGATTATGAAAAAAATAAAAACACACAATAAGTGGCAGTAAGTGATAATAGCTAATTATGTTAAATTCATATGTAAGAAAACTGGTTATGTAATGATTGAGCGCAATTTAAACAAAGGTGGCAATCTCTATTTTTTTAAACTAATCTTATAACGTGCAATATAGTTGTATTTGGAGAATTCTTATGATGTGTAAATTTGGCGAAACAAAAAAGCGTTTATTGAGCTTAAATCTATAGACAAAAAGGACTAGTTAAAACAAAAATAGTAAGAAATATCCATTTTTTTGCTCACATACTAAAATGCTACAAATTTGCGCATTTTACGAAAAATTGCCCATTTTTTTTGTGTGTTTGTAAGAAAAAATAGAATTAATTAGAAATCGAACAAATTTTGAAAACTATGCTGTGTTTTAAAGTTTATAAAAATATTTCCTTGTGTAAAGTTTATACTTTTAGGACCACTTTCCTTTATCAGAACAACTTTAGAAATAAAAAAATACGATAATTTTTAAAAAAAATTAATTAAAAATTTTCATCGATTTTAATTTTCATAACATGGCCGATTATTTTGTATTTTTATTAAATGATAAGCAAAGTAAATGTAAAGAAGCTTAAAATCAGTACAATAATTAAAAAGTACAATTTTTATTTATATCCGATTTTCCCAAAACGATTGATTAAAACAAACACAATGTAAAATGTTTGTATAATATTTTTAGCTTTTATAAATTTTTCATATTACAGTACAGTACAGTACAATTCAGTTCGTTTGACTTTAGTATGTATAATATAAATAGTATACATACTTCTAACTAAATTAAAAAAGAAAACAATCTTTTCCAATATTTTTAATTTGTCTTGTAAACACAGAGTTTTTCTTACGCTTGTTTGTCATTTTTAGTTCACTTTCTTATTTTAATAAATGTTAAACCGTATACATATTGTACAAACACCAAACAACTGACTTTTAAATTCTGACAACATCAACAAGATCTGTAAATCATCTATTTAAATGGGATTCTCCTTATTACTTTGTATTTGGTTAAACTTAAGTGCCGGTTCACACACGTCAAGTTTGACTCGTCAAGTCTTGAGCCTTTAGGAGAGAAGGGAAAAGATAATACCATTTATTTTCCCTTTTCTCCTAAAACCTGAAGACTACTTTCCAGGAATATTTTTATAATTTATATAATAAATGTTATTCACCATGAGAAATAAATTCCCAGATTCCATTTTTAGCTTTTTTTAAATCTTTGGTTTCCTGATGATTTATCAAAAATGAAAATCAACGTCATAAAGAAATCTTATTAATAATTAAATTTTTGTATTGGATTTATTCATAAATCCAGGTGAGTATTTGGTTTGCAACTTGCTTTATATTGTCTTCTAATTAGTTTGTACCAAATAGCAAAACATCATATATAAAAATATTTATGAAAATATAGGGTTTGGTTATTTATTATAGAAACTACATAAATGGACATAGCCACCTTTGTTGTTATATTCCTCAACTGTTATATTGTTAATGATGCTGCTTAAAAAAATGCAATCGTATTGGCATATAAGTTTTTTTTAATGTGTTTTAAGAATTATTTGCAATATACATAATAAGTTTAAAAAAACAATAATAAAAATAGCAAAGCTAATCAAATAAAAAACGATTTAAAAATTATTAAAGTACACAGCATCGTGATTAAATTAAATTTCACTTTTGCTAATATTCATTTATTTTTATGAACTGAAACCATTAAATTCAATAATATTTAGGCAGTGTATTTAAAATCTTGACTCACTTCTTTCTACAGTTGAATGTTTCATTTAGTCTTACATGTTAAATTTATGTAAAATAATTTTTAGGGCACTTGGCATTTTAACCTAATTCGGTTACACTGAATCCAGTGGTGCTAGCCGTTTTTTTTTTTAGGTATGCTCTGGTTTTCGAAAATGGAGGAGGTTTTATGGCTTGCTTTACAAAAAAAAAAAAAAAAAATATCAAGGGTGTGCTGGAAATCACACCCCTGTATGTTTCTTAAACGACTGCGCTATTAGAAAAAAGTTTTACTATACTTAAAGAAAATTTTATTGCGAAATTTCGGGTTTTTTTGTAATTTCAATAAACTAAACCGTTTTTGAGTTACGCGAATATATTTTGTGCAACCTCCTCCATTTTCCAAATAACGGTATACATCAAAAACAAGAGCTAACCTAAAAAACGGTTAGCACCATGGAATTCAGCGTCAGGGCTGCCACGGACTTTTTTCCTTGTCCCCAAAAAATAAATCCCCAAATTAAAAACAAAACCTTAAAACGTTAATATTTTTTTTGTTTCTGACCAAATTTTAAATTTGTTTAAAAATAAGAAATCCTATACCCTAAATACATTTTTTACGAATGAGCCATCTTACAAGAATTTGGAGCTTGTTTAATCGGTTTTAGCCAACAATAAAAATACATATATCCGTCATTTTTTTAATAATTCGATGCATTATTAGTACTTACCAATAGCCAAGCATTCTTTTCCCCAAACTTTATTATATTGTCTTTCATATTTACTTATTTTTGGGAAGAACTATTTGCTTAAAAAATTGTCGTTAAAAAAATCAAAAAATGTATTTGCTGTGCTGTAAACGGTTAAAGATTCTTTTTTTTTAACACACTTACTCAAGAATAATAACCTAAGCTTAATAAGTACCTTTAACATTGTTAAAATGGGAAAAGCCAAAAATTCCCGGGCAATTTTTATTCATAATTGGGCTGATTATTGGTTTGGCTCATTCGCCAAAAAGGCATAGGGGAGAAAAACGACAATGAAGATCTAAGTTTTCTGAAAATATACACGAGAGAATTTTTTTTGTATTTTTACCACTGCTTCTGGCATATGTTTTGAAGAAAATTTAAAATTTTTGTGAACGTTCATGAACGAACTTAGAAGTTAATGGGATTTTCGTGGTTACTGTTTTTTTTTAGAAAAACGATAACTCATGTTTGTATTAATTTTAAATATAAACAGCACACTAGATTTTTTTTGTTAAAAATAACATGAGTCGCGAGTTATGTTTTTTTTATTCATAATTTATGGTCATTATAACTTTTTGCGCAATATATAAAAGTTATTAAGATTCAAATAAAAAATGCAAAACAGTTTGTGCCCCATACAAAAAATATTGTCGGGTGGTTACTGGTCAGCCGCACGGAACAAAAATATTTTGATCTTCATTCTTTGAATAGAACATTACTTTTAGATTGAAAATTTGCTTCATAGTACAATGAAGCAAAACAATGTTTAGAGAACTGGAAAATTGAGGATATGAGGCAATCAATGTTAGGGCTCGATATCTTTCGATATATTTGAGATATCAACAAATTTATTAAACATTTGAAAAGAGCTCACATTTGTTTTATAGAATTGATTTATAATTCCATTTTTATAAAAATGTGGCATGCGAAAATTATTGTTTTGTGCCGCATACAATTCACCATTTAACAGGTAATTACAGAATTGCATGATGTTTATATTATTAAAATCTGAGAAGGTGAAAAAAATCTAAAAACGGGTGAATTCGCTACCCTCATATCTCCAAAACTAAAAAAATGTAATGGTTATCGTTGTTCGTTAGAAAAATTATCGGACAGGTGTCTGGTACTTTTTTGAATAATCTGCATTTTGGAACTTCTTTGTTACCCCATCTATCTTTTAAACCAATAAACATAGAAATAAAGATTTATACCAAATACGTTACTTATCTAAAAAATAAAAATATGGATTTGGTACTTTTTGGAAATTCAAACGTTCGTAGCTATTTTTGGTACTTTTTTACAAAACAATTTTATGGGCTCCCACTACAATATTGAAATTTTTATTACTTTAATGAGGAGAAAAAAGCATTAATACGAGAATACGGGAAATTAAATTTCTTTCTTTTACTTTTGTGTGCTGCAAGTGGTATTTTTTGCATTTTCTATATTATTGAAACAAATTAAATGCACAGGAACCTAAGCAAATAAGAACCAATTAGATGAAAAATGTTGGAACATGCATTTTTGTTCTTCAACTGGTACTTTTTAAATTTTTGTTCATATTGGAAACATAAGCTTAAAATTAAACATACATGGTCCTTAGTGGATGCGAATCTATATGAGGGAACTTTTTGTTGCTGTTTTGTTCTTCAACTGGTACTTTTTGAATTTCCGTTAGCATTGCAATTTTCTGAGTGAATGAGAATCTTTAAGTAGGATCATTCTTGTACTTTTTCGTTCATTAACTGGTACTTTTTGAATTTATTTCATACTGAACCTAGAAACACAAAATTCTTTATTTAAAGTGCAGAGATTGAAAATCTGTAAGATGGGACTCTTTGGAACTTTTATTCTTCAACTGGTACTTTTTGAATTTTCGTTAATATCGAACCTAGAAACCTAAAATTAAACATGCAATGTGCTGAGTGGATGAGAATCTATAAGAGGGAACCTTTGTTCTTCAACTGGTACTTTTTGAAATCCCGTTAGCATTGCACCTAGAAGCATAAAATTAAACATGTAATTTTTTGAGTGAATGAGAATCTGTAAGAAGGATTTTGTTTTTCGTTCTTCAACTTGTACTTTCTTAATTTATTTTATACTGAACCTAGAAACACAAAATGCATAGTGTATAGTGGAGAGTGATTGAGAACCTACAAGAGGAGACTTTTTGGTCCTTTCTTTAACTCGCAAAATTAAAATAAACATTCACATTGACATATGTACCGGAGGTTGCTTCCGCGCCAAATCGATCCACTAAGACGAAAAAAACAAATTCTTGTTACATGTTAATTCTTACACCTTTACTTATGGCCCCTATTACGGTTCACAACTCAACTCAGTTAAGTTGTAATATCTTAATTTTCGTAATATGGATTACAGCTTTGCTATATTGCGGTGAACAAAAACATAACAAAAATTACAACTGATCACAACCCGTATGGTCCAATTTAGAACACTGGGCAAACACTAATTTTTAATAAAATACAAATGATTGTTTTTGATATAAGATATTTTTATTCAAATATTGCACTTTTGATTTTTTTTTGTTTTTTATTTATTTTCTTTTTATTTTTAATTACAAAAGAGTTTAGAAGTAAGAAGTTTGAGAAGAAAAATGGAACGGAGTTTCTTTTTGTTGTTCTTATTTGTTTAACTCTTAAAAATAACACGGAGCTTAACAAATTTAAATAAATAAAAACATTTAAATATATTTTTCTATAAAATACCATAAGAATAAAAAGAATTCACAAGAATTCATCAAAATACAAACATCATCTTCGTTTTTTCTAATTCATTAAATTATTTCTTGATCATAAAAAGAATTTTTTTAGCATTTTTAATATTCACTTACATTTTTTCTTGCTCACACACATTTAAAAAGCACAGCAGCGTACTATATTTTATTTTTATTTTTTTTATTATGTATTTAAACTATAAAATAATAAAAAAAATTATTTTATAATTAAAAGCTTAAAAAGTATATTTTGTTGTTATTAAATTGTTTTTTGCTAAATTTAATGTAACGTAAAGTAAAATTTAAAATAAAATACGTTTGAATTACATATTGCACACCTAAAGTCGTTTAATTTTTGTTTTCAATAAAATCTCTTGTTTTGTTTTGTTTTTATTTTTTGTTGTTGTTGGGGTCATTAAAACTACGTACAAATTATGTATTTTGTTTTATAAATTTTGTTAATTTTTCTAATACATTGGAAAACATTTTTAAAATTGTAAATTTTTTTAAAGAAACCCGTTTTCAAACTGAAAACGAATTTTTAAATACGAAATTAACAAAAAACATGTATTTTATAGCAAACCATTTGTTTTGCTCGAATAAAATTTTTCTTAATTGGATGCTTTTAGAAATTTTTTTTGAACAGAATTAAAAATAGTGATAACAAAATATTTATACTGGGTGTGATTTCTAAATTAATGCATTTCACTATAATTTTGATATTATTCTAAGGGTATGGTTCTGTATGTATTATTTTATATACTTATGTATATTGTATGTATGTACAATATTTTAAGGTTTTTAACTTATTTCATTTGGAAATGTTTAATGTGCTTAACCGGTTTTTTTATCTTTCCTATAAATTGTATGTTTTTAGGAAAATTAGTTTTTAGATTCATAAGCTACAACCTAAGTTGAATTTTTTTCAAAGATTTTTTGTAAAATCTTCTCTGTACAGTAAGTTAAATTATTTTAAGCGTTGTGTTACATTTGCAAGAGCCACAGCAAAGGCTTGTAATGCAGAAAATGGATACTGAAAATCAAGGGTGTAGGCATTGCCATCTATACGCCCAAATTGCATGACCTTTTGGGGAAAAGTTTATATTAATAGATTGACTTGGTATTTTTTGTTTCCTTTTTTACTTACTTGTTTTCCTCGAAATTCAATTTGGAAATTCTTTGCTGATTCTTGAGTTACTCGACCTCCAAAGTCCAATTGATAGACTTGACTCAATTCGTTCCACATAGGCGCCTTATTATGCATTACAAACTCTCGACGTACAGGGGCTGGATTGTTGCAGTTGGAGGTGCCGTTTGGTTCTATTCTTCCTCGTTTTAACTAAAATTTTTATAAAAAACACATCTTATTTGCTAATTGAAACTAACTAAAATAATATAAGCTTTTAAATAATTTTTTGAAATGCCTCAAGCTTCGCATTGGTTTTATAACAATTTTCAGCTTTTAATTGAAAATATTTAGTTAACTGAAAATAATTAGTAAAAATACAAAAAATATATACCCATTAAATAATGTCTACAGAAATACATAGACAGAGTTTCAAAACATCAAACAATTACTTTGCAGGCAAAAATATTTCACCAAGCTTAAAGTGCTTAAGTTGGCTTAAGCAAATGTGCGAATACATGTTAATCATATAAGGCAAACCATATTGACCTTGAGGAAACTGTTAAGTTTTATGAAACTGTCTTTTGCTTAAGCAAATTGCGATACTGATCATCAGGAAAACCAGAAATATGCTCTAAAAAAACACGTTTTATGCGCATTAAATATGCATTAAAAACTTGAAAATATGCCCTGAAGATTGTTAAAAATATGCTCCAAAAAACTCAAAAATTGCTAGTTTAAAAACAAAATATTCAATTTAATAAAATGAATTTTCGAGATTTTACAATATTTGGTAACGATGAGTAGTCATCGGCTTAAAAAAACAGGAGCTTAAAATTCTTATAAGAGTTTTATGTGCCAAATACTATCTTGATATTATCATCCATATGAGATTTGCTGTCGGTGACGGTCCCTAAATTGTTTATTAATATTAACATTTAAAAAAAGTTAAAGCTTTTTATAGATGGCAGTTTTCGGCAAATGTGAACTGATTCGAAAATAATTTAATTTGCAGTAAAATATTTTTTGGGCGAATTTAATATAAATACCAACATAATAAGATAGTTTACGGGCACAAAAAGTCTAATTTGGAGAGAAGTTTTTATGGGGAGTATGTAAAATTATAATCCGATTCTCACCATTTTTATCAACCAGTTGTTGTCCAAAAATTTGTGAATTTTTTATTAATAATTTTTATATGACCTTAAGCAACACATTTTTTTTGATGCGAAATCTCTTGCAGGCATCTAAAAAAATTTATCAAAATATGCGCTAACTAAAAGCTCTTTAAACTAAATTATGCAAAACAATGCTGCAAACGGTAAAATATGCAAAAATATGCACTAACAAATCGATGCCAAAATTTATAAAAAGCTCTAAAACGGATAAATATATTGATTTGGCCTTCATTGGTCGCACAGCATAAAACATGCAATTGCATATTTTGGTTTCAAATGTTTTTTGATTTTGGTTTGTAAATACATTCACTTTTCCTTTATCGTAAAAAAAGTTTCCGCACATGTTATTGAAACATTTATTCTTTTCTTAAAAAGTAATTTTTTGTTTAATTCTTATATAATCTTCAATAACAAACCATTTTTCATAAGTCTAATGTAAAAGTTGTATAAAATAACCAAAAAAAGTTAAACTTTTTAAAATTTTATTTTCTTATATGACTATTAATACAAATTCATCTCCAACTACTTTGATAGGATAGTTAAACAAACATTAAGTGGAAATTAAATAAACTTCACGAAATCTAATGAATGTTACTTAAGGCACCGGGTAAGAGAACCATTTAGAATTAAAGATCATCAGAGCAGCAATATATGCGCCGAGCGTGATATTAAGGTGGTATTCATTTAATCGGGCTTTTGCTTTAATCGGTTAACCGCTCGATTAATTAACCAAGGTTTTGGTTTAATCGGTGAATAATCGGTTCATTTTGTTAGTGGTCGGTTAACCGATTAATAAAGTTTTAATTAAGTAATTTTAATAAATAAAAATGCAAAAATTATTTATTATTTGGAGTTTATTCGCAAAAAACAAACAATAACATAACCAACGAATCGATTCTTGAACTAAGACGAGCAAAAAATAGGTTTTTTTTACTTATCAAAGATGTTGGAAAAGTGGAAAGCAACCCATAATACAGAATATCTTATTCCTCAGTCCTTCTCCAGGATTTCTCTAAACATAAAAAATCTTCCATTTTGCCATTACAGTCCGGTTTTAATTTTTTTAAATTGTTAACACTTATTGTTTCGGAAAATTCTTTTAAAATATTTTTTGTGTACCTAGCGAGAGTTAAGTAAATTTTAAATTAACCGGTCAGTTTTTTGCATTTCACATCCACATGTTTTTATTCGTTTCCAATTAGAGCAGTAAAGGTTGGTGAAAGCAAAACCAATCGACTTTTATTCTAATACATATGTGACAACATTTTTAACAAAAAAAAAATTTAGTTTTTAGAGTAAAATGTTCTTTAACCAATTTAATCAAAAATATATCGTTACCTTAAACGCAAAAGGGCCTAACTAACCCAAAATTTGAAATCGACTTTTTTTTATTGATTTTGATGTAATTACAGCTACATTTTTTTTACACTTTTTATGTTACTTTTAATCGTTTTAGCGATCTCAAACTAGTTTTTGGTTTTGTTTCAAAATTTTCAAATTTTTCGCGAATTTTAGCCATGTTTGCGATATGAGCGATTTTTCGTTCCTGTAAGTTTTTCTGTTCTTTACAGCTTTAACGATTAATAATAAATAGTCGACTTTGCTATCATGCCGCTGTTAGCAAATTTTTTGGAATTTCTGATAATTTAGCAATTTTTGCAATTCCTTAGAGTTTTAGGGACTATTAAACAATTTTATAGCTTGTTTGAAATATTAAAAATTTTCGCTATTTTTGGAAATTTTTTTTTTGTATTTTCCGACATTTTGTTTTTTTTTTAACCCATTTAGCAATTTCAAATAAATTTTAAGGGTTTGTTTAAAATTTTCAAAAGATTTTGTTATTCGTGCTCAATTCCCAGTTTTTATTATTGATAAAAACACTTGAAATTTATTGTTGATGGGATAAGCTATTCCTATGCGCATTTCACTGGTTGCTTAGGCAGATCATCAGGAAACTTCATCCATAAAGATTTTAGAAAAACTAAAGATATTAAACCAAATAAAACTGTTAAACGTATAAGAATTATAGCAACAGTTCTACTTGTAATAATATCAAAGCTTAAACAAAACAACATCAACAATAAACAGTGGCTTCATCTCATCTTACATTCCCCACTACAATTAGTTGAAATTCTCTCAACATTAATTGTAGTTGTAAGTAGGTTAAGAAAAACAAAATAAAAACAACAACAACTTACAAAAGATGTTGTCAATTAAGTGTTTTTTTTGGCCGTGCACCTGCCTGTTTATTATCAAAAAAAAAAGTTGTATCCAATAACCAAAAAAAGTTAAACTTTTTAAAATTTTATTTTCTTATATGACTATTAATACAAATTCATCTCCAACTACTTTGATAGGATAGTTAAACAAACATTAAGTGGAAATTAAATAAACTTCACGAAATCTAATGAATGTTACTTAAGGCACCGGGTAAGAGAACCATTTAGAATTAAAGATCATCAGAGCAGCAATATATGCGCCGAGCGTGATATTAAGGTGGTATTCATTTAATCGGGCTTTTGCTTTAATCGGTTAACCGCTCGATTAATTAACCGAGGTTTTGGTTTAATCGGTGAATAATCGGTTCATTTTGTTAGTGGTCGGTTAACCGATTAATAAAGTTTTAATTAAGTAATTTTAATAAAAAAAAATGCAAAAATTATTTATTATTTGGAGTTTATTCGCAAAAAACAAACAATAACATAACCAACGAATCGATTCTTGAACTAAGACGAGAAAAAAATAGGTTTTTTTTAGTTATCGAAGATGTTGGAAAAGTGGAAAGCAACCCATAATACAGAATATCTTATTTCTCAGTCCTTCTCCAGGATTTCTCTAAACATATAAAATCTTCCATTTTGCCATTACACTTATTGTTTCGGAAAATTCTTTTAAAATATTTTTTGTGTACCTACCCTAGAGGGAAGCGAACTGACACTAAAGTAGTCCCGTGATAGGTCTTTGGTGGTAGAGACCGGTTCTAGTTCTAACACTTTATATGAATAAGACTTATCACTTTTACATGGGGTTGTCATTGGAGGGGGTCAATTGACACAATTTGACCAGTCGAAGGTCTATTCTCAATGAACGTGCTTAGTGCCAGTTACTAAAATGAAGTAATATTTCAATACAATGCAGTATTATTTCAATAAAACAAGTCCTAGAATTAAATTTAAGATCCAAATTTTAGAAATGATCAAAACATGTGTCACAGCACCAGTTAAAACTGTACTGTAATTCATTACTTTTTCTACCTTTTTGTTCTTTATAAACCAGTTAAGGAATTGGTTCTTCTTTCACTGGTCATGAGTCTTTTCTTTTTGTACTTGTTCTATTTTCACAAATCCCAGGACCAGTCTGTTGGACCAATTGACACCAATTTCCCGCAGGGTAGCGAGAGTTAAGTAAATTTTAAATTAACCGGTCAGTTAATTGGGTAATAATTAACTTTTGGGGTTTTCTGCATTTCACATCCACATGTTTTTATTCGTTTCCAATTAGAGCAGTAAAGGTTGGTGAAAGCAAAACCAATCGACTTTTTTTCTAATATGTGACAACATTTTTAACAAAAAAAAATTTAGTTTTTAGAGTAAAATTTTAACCAATTTAATCAAAAATATATCGTTACCTTAAACGCAAAAGGGCCTAACTAACCCAAAATTTGAAATCGACTTTTTTTTTATTGATTTTGATGTAATTACAGCTAAATTTTTTTTTACACTTTTTATGTTACTTTTAATCGTTTTAGCGATCTCAAACTAGTTTTTGGTTTTGTTTCAAAATTTTAAAATTTTTCGCGAATTTTAGCCATGTTTGCGATATGAGCGACTTTTCGTTCCTGTAAGTTTTTTTATTCTTTACAGCTTAAACGATTAATAATAAATAGTCGACTTTGCTATCATGCCGCTGTTAGCAAATTTTTTGGAATTTCTGATAATTTAGCAATTTTTGCCATTCCTTAGAGTTTTAAGGACAATTAATCAATTTTATAGCTTGTTTGAAATATTAAAAATTTTCGCTATTTTTGGAAATTTTTTTTTGTTATTTTCCGACATTTTGTTTTTTTTTACCCATTTAGCAATTTCAAATAAATTTTAAGGGTTTGTTTAAAAGTTTGAATTTTTTTCGCGAATTTGAGAAATTTGCGATATAAGCTATTTTTCTGTGATTCTTTACAGCTTTCATGGTTTTTAATAAATATTAGACTTTGCTATCATGCTGCGGTTAGCAAATTAGCGAACTTTATTTGAACTAAAGTTTTTTCGAACAAAAACTTCGAATATACAAAAGCATGCTGATTTGAGAACACCAATTTATGCATTATGCGGATTAAAAAAATTTTTCGTATTCAATTCGAGTCGAAACCTAGAACATACCTGTATGTTTATCATTTCAAAAACTTCAGAATCAAAATTTCTTTTACATGTTGTTTGTTTAAAAAGTGCATTTGTGAAGACAGAATGAATTTTTTCACAGCGAGCTGTATTATGTTTAAGGTGTATTATTCTTAAGGTAATTCTAAAAAGAGCTTCTAATAACTCGTACCGCATTCTGTTGCGAATTTTGCTTTTGGTTGTACATATTCCTTACAGAAAACACTTGTTCAATACAAGCGTAACTTGTTGGTACACAAAACATATGTATTTGAAACTATTTCAGTAATCTCATGAAAAGGTTTCAAACTGCCAAAAAAAAACTTAAATTTGTACGTAAATCTTGCCCAAATCGGTCTGGACATTGCACAAATAGCATTTATAATAATATATTAGCGCTTTTCACACTTTGTATTAAGTTTAAAACTCTGCTTTTCTTAATACGATTTTATACTACAAAACATGAGTGTATTTTTCGTTAGTATTGTAAATTAATGAAGTTTCTGAGTGAGGGAAAGAGACAGATATAGTTTGTTCAACTGTTTTATTCTGGGTTATTTAACCAAACGTGTTAACTACAGCATTTTGTTGGATTTTTCAACCACAGCGTAGTAAATGTTTGTCTAATACATTTTGTTGTTGCAGTGTTGTAAATCTTAGTACTTTAACTAAATTGATAAGATTCACAAGGACTACAAGGGTCTTTACTACAAGGGTGAAAACCGCTATTATTCCCAAATAACCACCTCTGGGGATTTCAAATCCCCAAAACTGAGAACGCTGCTTAGATTTTTACAGTGGGTAGATATCAGATCTGTAAAAGATTGCAATCACATAATTTCTCGTTAATGATTTAAATTTTTTTTGAAAATAAATTTATAGATTAATTGATTGCAATTATATTTGATTGCAATCGATTTGATTCCAATATTTTAACTGCAATTAAATCCAGTAACTGCAATCAAAATGAAATAGCAATCAAATCATAATATTTTATTAAAATAAGATCAGATTAAGTTGTACTTTTCTTTTTGGAAAAGACTTTAATACGCCTAAAACCGCAACGAATTAAAATACTGTGAGGTCAGTTTTTATGAAGATTGGTTTACAACTTATAGATTCCATATAACACCCACTCCTGAAATATTCCTACTCGTTCGTAACATCACTAGTAAGTTCATATTTACTTACCTTTTGTCTAAGTTGAGCCTTTTGAAAGGTTTCTAAATCACGATATTGTTTACTACAACCATTGTTTGAAGTTTCCTCGCCAGAACCATTTGTCCCATTAGCCTCGTCATCCGAACTATCAATTATATTTTGTTTCTTTCGCTGGCGTCTATTTAAAAGTGGTGAATTTAATATATTACGTATAGGTGAACTGCTCTGGTAACGTTTATTTTTCTTGCTACTGGCCGGAGAGGCGGGTGAACTGCGTGGTAAGCGTTGCGGTGAGGAAGGTGGTGTTAAACGACCTTCATCCAGATCTCTTAATCTACTTATAATATTTTCTAATGTTGTTAGGGCCTAGAACAATGTATATATATGTATGTATATTAAAAAAATCACATTTAAAGTCCATAAAGTATATTGTATGTATACCTGAGTATGTAGTGAAACTGAAGCTCTTGATTCTACAGGTGTAGCTTCTACTGCCACTTCATTGCGGGCATCACTTAAACGTTGATCTTGATCATTTGAATCATTTTGTGGCGGATGTTTACCTTCACTGCCATTAACTGTTTGTTTTGGTTCTTTGCGTCTCCAACGCCCCTCAGTCAGTTGTTTGTATAAGTTAAAGCCATGTTCATTTCGCCGCCCCAGTGTGGGCGAAGATGTATCGGTAGAATTTCGATTGCCAAAACGATGTTTGCGTGTAAATAGGGGACTATCTGTGAAACTAGTAATAACATCGATTCTTCGTTTTGGCAAACTGTCTGAAGACTTTTTGTTAAGAAGCTCACTTTCGCTGGCAACCTCTTTGCTGGAACTGGTTTCCATATCTAATTTGGTAATCTCATCACTAGATGTGGGTGAAGTTTTGCAGCGTTTGCAATCTTCACTTGGATTCGGTACATTGGAACAGGTAAAGCAGGCTGGTTTTGCAGGTGCTGAGGCTGTTATTGAGGTTTCTTTGATGTCATGCAGTTTATCTGTTTGTTTACTGGTAGTTTTAGTTTGAACTGATAACAGGTCGCAGGAATCTAAACTTTTCGATTTGCCGGTAAATAAAAGTTTTGGTTTGTGGGAGCCCTAGAAAAGTCAATTGTAGTTAATGATTTGAATGAGCATAACTGTAACTTACCCCTTGTTGTGACCTCTTTTTACGGTTTGTCTTTCTATTGTCCACTAATATTAAGCGTTTATTAGGAGCCTCTCTTCGTAAAGCAGTAAGTGCTTCATCAGATGGCGTTATTGCTACCGTATCCAAGTAACCCACACTACAGCTACGTGTTATAACATCGGGTACAGCCGGTGCTATTGATACTACCGTTGGTGTCCTTTTCATTGGATTTTCTACAGCTGCTATGGGAGAAGGCGTTATAGCAGATGCACCAGCTATCGGCTGCACTATCGGCGAATGGGTTTCATCGTCAATATAAAGCATGTCACGTTTTTTCGAAGTTGAAGGTACTTGACCCGATTTTACTTTTGTGGCATCCATTCTTTCCAAATTTAAGTTCAGATTAAGAGGCACTGGGTTAACATGACTGTTAGCAGATCGTATACTCTCTGACATAAGAGCATTTTTGACCTGGACGACATTGTTGGCATAGTCGTTATTGCTAGAATACGACATAAGCGTGGTTTGTCCAGCCGCTGAGACAGCCGGCCGTTCAAATATGATATCAGTAGGAGCTACAGCATTTTTGGGTGATTGTAATGTAGGGACGGAACCATCGTTAAATAATGGTGATATTGCATGACGAGATTGGCCACAAGTACCGCCATTCGATCGAGAATAGCCTGGAGTTATGTTCTTGGGACGTAATATTTTGTGATTATTTGATGCGCTATACAACATAGCCGAAGCTGAGGTGGAGGGTAATGCTTCTGGGGATTCACTCGTTGAATCATCGTCATAAGATTCTGCTTTTGCCAAAGGACTTTTACCTTGAGAACCCGCCAATTGATTGCCATTTGAAGAATTTCTATGTCTAGATAACAGACGGTTAGGTCTAGGCGACATAGGGGCTATAGGAGGTGCAATTTCATTAAGTTTTCTGGTCAGTACACTAACTACACCTCCAGAACTTGCACCTCCTCCAGCATCAGTTGGATTTGCCACCTCAGCGGCAGCTGTCACCTGTGTTCTTTTAGCGGCTGTATGATTGAGCAGATTCTCGTCTTCATCTTCCGAAAAGAGATTTGGATTAAAGCTAGGATCCGGTCCAAGGGGAAAATCATCTCTTAACTCTGTTATCACTAAAGTCATTTGTCGGGGTTGCAAGTGCAGCAGGGACGTTTTATAGGTAACTTGGCCTAAATTTGCCGGGACGGTTTTAGCAAGTCCATGTATTTTAAATTTGGTACCCCAAATATTTGAGGTGACCTCAACCAATTTTACTTCCTAAAGTACACGTGAATATTTTATATTTAATTTTTCAAAAGTAAATATACTGTATAAATACCAACCTCTGGTAATGTATCCACATAAGCGAGTTCGTCTAAAGCGTCACCATTATCACTACCTGTAGTTAAAGTGTTTCTATCATTATTTGAGCCGTGCCGTTTTTGTTGACGTATCTTACGTTTCCGAGGCGTATGTGGTGAGCCTCGTAGTCGTTCTTCGTATTCACTATCTGACGAGTCAGTGCGACTTTTTGTAGTAGTGCTAGCTGACTGACTCGATGATGAAGAACTCTTGGAACTGGGAGAATGATGGAAGAAATCTGATGAATCTGCAACAAAAAAAAAAATTTTACGAATTTGGATAACATAATTTGAATTGTATTTTACCATTCACTTGTGGGTCGAATATAACAAATTCTGGGCGTATTTTGGAGGTCCTTTTTCCTTTCAGTAATGGTACTAAGCCTCCTAGATATTCCAAATAAAGAGTATAACAGGTACCAGAACTAATATTTGAATCGTCGTCATGGCGTATCATGGTGCAATGTAAACGCGTCGAACATAACGGCGGTCGGGAAACGAATTCTCTAAGAGATTTTAAATCAGGTACACAGCACTGAAACATAAATTTTGAGTTTTATATTACCAAATTTCTTGTTTATTTAAAGAAAAACTTACTCGAATAGTTTGGGCAAATAAATTGCCAATAAGAGTTTTTATTCTTGAAGGCAAAGGCAACAATGGCAATAAAGTTTCTGAACCTATACTAGCTTGTATTTGTAGACGACATAGTAACTGTAAAGAAGCCACTCGTCTCGACACCCATGCTATATGAACTTGCGTCCCCGTAGCAATAAATAAACGCTTATCATTGTGGCCCCAAGTTAAAGCAGAAACCGGTGCCGTTGTATTGGGTATTTGGGCTTGATAAAGCAGAGCTCCTGTTTCTGTATAAAATTTTAAAACATTTTCATACACAGTACCGTTGAGAGGGTCATTTATATTGATGGTTTTGTGTAAAGTACCGGCCACAGCCAAAAGTTCACGAGAATTACTCCATTCCATAACCATGCCCAACGATCCATCTAAGCCGGTGTTGATATGTGAAGGCGAAACATCATCAAAAGATTTGAGTAAGTAAATAAAACCATTTTGAAAACTAACTGCCAATACGAAGGAACGTTTAGCTGAGTTAAAATAAATTATGGATAAATATTTATATTTATTTATATTAAAATATAAAAATGTATGTAGATACAACTTACCCGCATTGGTTACTCCCGGTTCCGATTCTTCACCTTCTTCCATTTTAAATTTTTCACACGACCATGACATGGACGTAATGCCCACATCATTGCACAATTGCACTTGTGAAACCATGGCACCATGAACATCCATAACTATAACTTGACCTTGGGTGGTACCGAAATACACCTGCTGATCATCCGGTGTCCATATGCCACATGTTATAGTAGATTCCAAATTCAACATAGAGGACCAATAACGCTGACCAGCCACTGACCCCACCAGTACGAAACCATCTTGGTAGCAAATAAGAGCCATGCGGCCATCATGCGACCACGAGAAATGTGTTACTGGTGTATTGCGATCGTTTATAAGCTCTATGGACCATCTACCTTCGTATTTGATCCAAACAAATATAATGCCTGAACTATCACAGGAGGCCAATTTTTGATATGGTTCATTCCATTTAACAAGGATAACCTTAAATTTGTAAATGAAACGGAATATAAAGTGTTCTTGCAAATTTCTGTTTGCATAAGTACTTACGTCAGATCTGTGCCCTCTTAAATTGTAATTTGTACGTAAAGGATATTCAACATTTTTACGACAATGAGATGTTGTAAACGTCACACCAACAATTCCACGCACATTACCAGTTGCCAACCAACCTTCCTGATAGTAATTTGTACGGTTTAACTTCCAGCCATCATCCTTGGAAAAAACAATTTTTTTTTTAAATTTGATAATAAATTTTACAAGTACATATTTTGTTGGTTCTTTAAATAACAAATTTAATTATGTAATAATATACAGTAATGTTAAAAAAAATAGAGCCACTAAATAATATGGACAACAAACATTTAAATTCAAAAGGGCATATCTTTAAAAAGAAATCGAGTATAACAAACTAATAATAAAGTGCTTTGCAGATAATTATCTACATAATTGTAATTTAATTAATTAATTTCCTGACGATGCTAACCAAAGGTTAGCGAAATATTG
This sequence comes from Pollenia labialis, assembly GCA_949318255.1. Lineage (NCBI taxonomy): Eukaryota > Metazoa > Arthropoda > Insecta > Diptera > Polleniidae > Pollenia > Pollenia labialis. The sequence goes on from OX439139.1 coordinate 208,611,711, forward strand.
AAAAAAATAAATATAATTTTTTATAAAAAACGACCTCAAGCTTAAATAATTTATTAAATAATTAATTAATTAATTTCCTGACGATGCTAACCAAAGGTTAGCGAAATATTGAAAAAAAAAAAAAAAAAAAAATGATGAGCTGGCCTAAGCAACCAGTGAAATGCGCATAGAAGCTAGCTTTCCCTCAACAATAAATTTCAGTGTATTTATCAAATATGAAAAACTGGGAATTTAGAACGTCATACGGAAATCGTATTAATAATAAATTTTGTATTCCCGAAAATGACTTTGATAATATACATACCTACTTGCATGTGCCCGTGCAAAAGAACTGAATTGGCAAATTGGTTTTTTTTTTGTTGTTTTCTTACGTAGACAGTAGAATGAAGCAGTTTGTTTTTTAATTTTGTTTTTTCTTTTTACCCACTTACAACTACAATTCGAGTCGGAAAGAACCCAACCAATTGTAGGGGAATGTAAGAAAAGATAAACTCACTGTTTATTGTTGGTGTTTTGTTTTGGCTTTGATATTGTTACAAGTAAGACTTTGAGTGTTTATAATTCTTATTCGCTTTAGGGTTTTATTTGTATAATATTTTTGGCCTTTCTAAAATCTTTGGAAAAGGTTTCCTGATGAGCTGGCCTAAGCAACCAGTGAAATGCGCATAGAAGCTAGCTTTCCCTCAACAATAAATTTCAGTGTATTTATCAAATATGAAAAACTGGGAATGTAGCACGTCATACGGAAATCGTATTAATAATAAATTTTTTGTATTCCCGAAAATAACTTTGATAATATACATACTTGCATGTGCCCGTGCAAAAGAACTGAATTGGCAAATTGGTTTTTTTTTTGTTGTTTTCTTACGAAGACAGTAGAATGAAGCAGTTTGTTTTTAATTTTGTTTTTTCTTTTTACCCACTTACAACTACAATTCGAGTCGGAAATAACCCAACCAATTGTAGGGGAATGTAAGAAAAGATAAACTCACTGTTTATTGTTGTTGTTTTGTTTTGGCTTTGATATTGTTACAAGTAAGACTTTTAGTGTTTATAATTCTTATTCGCTTTAGGGTTTTATTTGTATAATATTTTTGGCCTTTCTAAAATCTTTGGAAAAGGTTTCCTGATGAGCTGGCCTAAGCAACCAGTGAAATGCGCATAGAAGCTAGCTTTCCCTCAACAATAAATTTCAGTGTATTTATCAAATATGAAAAACTGGGAATTTAGCACGTCATACGGAAATCGTATTAATAATAAATTTTGTATTCCCGAAAATGACTTTGATAATATACATACCTACTTGCATGTGCCCGTGCAAAAGAACTGAATTGGCAAATTGGTTTTTTTTTTGTTGTTTTCTTACGAAGACAGTAGAATGAAGCAGTTTGTTTTTTAATTTTGTTTTTTCTTTTTACCCACTTACAACTACAATTCGAGTCGGAAAGAACCCAACCAATTGTAGGGGAATGTAAGAAAAGATAAACTCACTGTTTATTGTTGGTGTTTTGTTTTGGCTTTGATATTGTTACAAGTAAGACTTTGAGTGTTTATAATTCTTATTCGCTTTAGGGTTTTATTTGTATAATATTTTTGGCCTTTCTAAAATCTTTGGAAAAGGTTTCCTGATGAGCTGGCCTAAGCAACCAGTGAAATGCGCATAGAAGCTAGCTTTCCCTCAACAATAAATTTCAGTGTATTTATCAAATATGAAAAACTGGGAATTTAGCACGTCATACGGAAATCGTATTAATAATAAATTTTTTGTATTCCCGAAAATAACTTTGATAATATACATACTTGCATGTGCCCGTGCAAAAGAACTGAATTGGCAAATTGGTTTTTTTTTTGTTGTTTTCTTACGAAGACAGTAGAATGAAGCAGTTTGTTTTTAATTTTGTTTTTTCTTTTTACCCACTTACAACTACAATTCGAGTCGGAAATAACCCAACCAATTGTAGGGGAATGTAAGAAAAGATAAACTCACTGTTTATTGTTGTTGTTTTGTTTTGGCTTTGATATTGTTACAAGTAAGACTTTTAGTGCTTATAATTCTTATTCGCTTTAGGGTTTTATTTGTATAATATTTTTGGCCTTTCTAAAATCTTTGGAAAAGGTTTCCTGATGAGCTGGCCTAAGCAACCAGTGAAATGCGCATAGAAGCTAGCTTTCCCTCAACAATAAATTTCAGTGTATTTATCAAATATGAAAAACTGGGAATTTAGCACGTCATACGGAAATCGTATTAATAATAAATTTTGTATTCCCGAAAATGACTTTGATAATATACATACCTACTTGCATGTGCCCGTGCAAAAGAACTGAATTGGCAAATTGGTTTTTTTTTTGTTGTTTTCTTACGAAGACAGTAGAATGAAGCAGTTTGTTTTTTAATTTTGTTTTTTCTTTTTACCCACTTACAACTACAATTCGAGTCGGAAAGAACCCAACCAATTGTAGGGGAATGTAAGAAAAGATAAACTCACTGTTTATTGTTGGTGTTTTGTTTTGGCTTTGATATTGTTACAAGTAAGACTTTTAGTGTTTATAATTCTTATTCGCTTTAGGGTTTTATTTGTATAATATTTTTGGCCTTTCTAAAATCTTTGGAAAAGGTTTCCTGAGGAGCTGGCCTAAGCAACCAGTGAAATGCGCATAGAAGCTATCTTTCCCTCAACAATAAATTTCAGTGTATTTATCAAATATGAAAAACTGGGAATTTAGCACGTCATACGGAAATCGTATTAATAATAAATTTTTTGTATTCCCGAAAATAACTTTGATAATATACATACTTGCATGTGCCCGTGCAAAAGAACTGAATTGGCAAATTGGTTTTTTTTTTGTTGTTTTCTTACGAAGACAGTAGAATGAAGCAGTTTGTTTTTAATTTTGTTTTTTCTTTTTACCCACTTACAACTACAATTCGAGTCGGAAAGAACCCAACCAATTGTAGGGGAATGTAAGAAAAGATAAACTCACTGTTTATTGTTGTTGTTTTGTTTTGGCTTTGATATTGTTACAAGTAAGACTTTTAGTGTTTATAATTCTTATTCGCTTTAGGGTTTTATTTGTATAATATTTTTGGCCTTTCTAAAATCTTTGGAAAAGGTTTCCTGAGGAGCTGGCCTAAGCAACCAGTGAAATGCGCATAGAAGCTAGCTTTCCCTCAACAATAAATTTCAGTGTATTTATCAAATATGAAAAACTGGGAATTTAGCACGTCATACGGAAATCGTATTAATAATAAATTTTGTATTCCCGAAAATAACTTTGATTAAAAATAAATATAATTTTTTATAAAAAACGACCTCAAGCTTAAATAATTTAAAGTAGTTATAAAATAAAGGTAAAATAAGAATAAATATTAATTGTAATTTATCTAGCTTCTATTTTCGTCTTATGTAGACCAGATTATGTAAGTATTGAATATGCTACGAGGGTCGAACTGAAAAATCAAATTATTTTAATATATTTTTTAGATACTGGTTCTCAATATTTATATCTCAATTTTTTTCAAGTTAATTATTTTCTATTTTTAGTAATAATCTAATTGATTAAATACATTTTTAAGCGATCAGGCCATTTGTGGACCGATATGTTGCATTTGTGCAGGTATACCAATCAAGTAACCATCATATATAGGGTCTTCGGTAAACACATTTTAACAGACAGACGGACATTGTTAAATTAACTTCGCTCCTTATAATGACACTATACATTAGGGTGACCGTTAAAATCAAAAGTTGCATTTCTTTAGGGCGATTGGCGAAGGCAAAGCCGTCCCTCACGCCCACCAAAGTTTGAGAAAAATTATATTTTTACATGAAATCTGACTTTTATGTTTCATAACTTAGAAAATATTAATTTTGTAGAATAGTTCTTAACAAGTTTTTCCTAAATCAAACAAATTAAACTGAAAAATATCAAATTTTTAATTTATCTTTAATTTTGTTGAAAAATATTTTTATTATTTATTTAAAAAAAATCCGACCAGCCGGGAACTTGGTCTTTTAACTTTATTCGGGTACGCTGAATCTAGTGGTGGTAACCGTTTTTTTAAGGTTAGCTCTTGTTTTCGAGATATACCGTAATTTTGAAAATGGAGGAGGTTCCACAACATACATTCGCGTTACTCAAAAACGGTTTATTATTGAATAAACTAAAAAAAAAATTCCGCAATAAAATTACCTTTAAAAAAACTTAAAGGTTTTATTTATATCCGCAGTTATTTAAGAAACATAATTTTTTCAGCAAAAAAAATAATAAATTTTTAGCAAAATTTTTGATTTTTAAAAAATCATAAGAAATTGGAAGATGCAGGTGTGCTTATATTTTTTTAGACATATAAAAACGAATTTGCAAAAATTAAAAAGTTATAAGTGATTTAAATGTGTTCACAACTTTTGATTTTATTCACAAAAGACGATAAATTTCCATTCAATTTAAGAATTTCATAAAACGCAATATGTTTTTGTGAAAATGCTAAAACCAAAAAAAGGCTTTTTCTTCAATATATTCCTAGTCTGTATTGAAAATTTTGTATAGAAGAACCCTTAAGGAATAGAGATAGCGGGTAGGTAAAAATAGTAGCTATTCGGAATATTCGAAAACCGGGTGTTTTGAAAAAAAGTCGAATAATCAATCTTCCCCGTAAAACATCAATATTGTAGAAATTACAAACGGAATGACAAACTTATATAATTATACCCTTTCCACGTGTGGCGAAGGGTAAACAACTTGTTCACCCCTCGTATTTTTTAATTTCTATTTTGGTTAAATAAAGTGTAGTATTAATAGTTTTAAGTGAGTAACTAAATATTTTGTTTTTAATTTGACGTAATTAAACAGCTTTGGCATCTAGCAAACATTTTTCTTATTTTTCAATTTGTTTATAATGTTCATGCTGCCAGTAATCAATTAAAAACAGCACGAATCGATTAAAGATGTCTGTCTACATTAAACAAATTTAAAATTAATCTGCACAAGGTCGTTTCGTTGAGTGAGTGGCGGTAGTTGACATTGTCGGGAAAGAGAAAAGGGAAAATAGATATTGGCAATACAGTAATTGACTAAACATAAAATGCATAAAATAAGCAATTGAACTTTTATGAAATTTTCTCAATTCTTTAAATTACAAATAATTTTTTTTATAAAACAAACATACATATTTCTTTAGTTTAGTCAATAAAAAAATAAAATTTGTAGTTATTTTTGGATATTGTTCAATATCCAAATAAATATATGTACATTTGTATTACTTAAAAAAAAAGAAATAAAACATCATTCATTATTTGAATTTGTTCATGATCACATAAATTTTAGCTCCAGGTTGTTCCAATTGTATTGAATGTTTAAAGTACAATTGAAAATGTGCATTAAAGAGCAGGAACATCTGTTTCAGCAGGCGGTTTGCCAAAATGACCAAAATTTCGAATTTGTTTCTTTTATGGCCTAATTAAAAATATTGGGTGAGTATTAAAGTAATTTTTGAATTTGTTAATTTTATACACACAAATTTTCAATTTAAATTTGCGCCGTATAAATTTATTAATTGATTTTATTAAACTGTGAATTTGACTTAATTTGAAAATTGAAATTTTTGATATTTTCAAAAAATGAGTAAGAAGCTCTCAGACCAACCTTTTTTTTAATGAATTTAATGAATACCTGCTAAATAGAAGTATTACATTTGTAATTTTTTTTTTCATATTTCATTTCGCAAATTTTTTAAGGAAAATGGAACAAATTTTCAGGAAAATTTTATTCACGATAGGGGTAAATGAGATTTTTCATGGAAACATTGTATTGCTAAAGGGTAGTTTACACTATCTCACAAGTTATACGTATTCCATAATACTTTGTGAGATAGAAATCTAATGAGTTTTGTTTTGACTGTCAAAAAATCTAATTTAACACCATCACACAAAGTATAAACACTCACACATGAAATGCAATGCAACCCTGATCCAATGAAAAGTATTATTGTGCTAAAATTTTTCTAAAAACGATTAAGTCGTATGGGATGTGAAACTTTTTTTATAATACTTGTCATTTTCATCACACATGCAATCACACTATCAGACTTTTACCTTTTACTTGAGCTTTTGACATGTATTAATACAAAGTAAAGGGTCCGCCAAATAACTTTTTTTTTTGAAAAAACTGCTGAACATTTTCTAAAATTTCTTTTTTTATTTGAAAGTACAATCCTTCCGGTTAATAATGGAAAATAATTTCATTCAAATGGCTGCCTCGGCTGGCCATGCAGTATCGATTGTCTGCAGCTGTATTTCAATAATGGCTACACGAATATTGTCCTTTAAAGCGTCAATTGCCTCTGGCTTGTCAGCGTAAAACTTATCTTTGACGGCACCCCACAAATAATAGTCCAACGGTGTCAAATCGCAGCTCCGAGGTGTCCAAACGACATCAGCCGCAGAGGCTGATAATGCGATTTTCAAAAACAGGGCGCAAAACATCGAGTGTAGCTTCGGCTGTGTGGCACGTAGCGCCGTCCTGTTGAAACCAAATGTTGCCAATATCCTCCTCTTTAATTCTTGTGAACGAAAATTCGTTCAACATGGCCCGATAACGATCGCCATTGACTGTAACGGCCACTCCTTGCTCATTTTCATAGAAAAGTGGCCCAATTATGCCTCTGGACCAAAATCCGCACCAAACAGTGACTCGTTTTGGGTGCATCGGCTTTTCAATGTGTGCGTGCGGGTTTTCTGTGCCCCAAATGCGACAATTTTGCTTGTTTAAATACCCGCCAAGATCAAAATGAGCTTCATCCAAAATCCGTATGCAATTTTCGCACACATTTTGCAACATTCCATGATTTTCAAAGTAATGTCGCAATATTTTCCAGCGTTGTTCAAGTGTATACACAACCATATTCGTTCAGCGGAAGGATAAAACTAATTATCTGTCAAATTAGACATGAGCTAAGTGTTACCATTCACGGAATAAGCACTAGTTGAAAAAAACGTTAGATGGCGGACCCGTTATAATAGTGTAAACTAGCCCTGAGTAAATAATTATTGGCGTCTTTTTATTGCAATACATCTTCTTAAGCCTTCTTGTTGTCAAGAGGATATACTTAATTTGTCTTTTTTATATTCATCTAAGACCGTACAAACAGGCGCGGATCAAGGGGGAAGGAGATAGTTCACCACCCCCAACAAAAATAAAAATTTACTGGCAAGTATTTTAAGATCACAATTTCAGAATAATACATACATACATACATACATTCCATTGTTGAAAATATAATTTAATTAAAAACTAAATTGATGTTAAAGCGCGGCGTTGCCCGGTGCAAACCTATCACGGACTTTAATATATAATCATTAAACCATTTCCTAATATTAAACACTTTCTAAAAATATTACCGCAAGAAAAGCCTTTCTACTCTTTTTGGTTCTGTTTGTTGTATTATGGATTTCTATTATACCATTTTTAATTTACGTAACTGTTATATAAAGTACATTAAGGGTTTTCATGAAATCACTTTAAATTGTTATGTGTAAAAATGGGTAGATTTACGAGACTCGTTTCATGACCCCCTTTTTAAATTTTGTTTAATTGTCAACAATAAATGTCAGTTTGTAAGAAACGTCAATCCAAAAGTAAATTAAAAATATAAAAATAAAAGTTAAAATTTGTGCCTTAAAATTTGTTTTGAAAATGCATTAAGAATGCCAAAAGTCTAATTTGATTATATTTTTATTTTTTAAGGGCCAAACACAATTGTCAAATGCTTGTCCATTAGGCGAATTATCTTGTGTACGTTTGTTGGACGGAATATTCGCCGTCATATTTAATTTTTTTGATTTGCCATCTACGTTCGTCGGTGTTACACATACAAACACATTTTCACTAGTACTACCAAAATGCTTGATAAGTATTTTGATATGTGTATTTGGGCCTTTACCACATGAATTTTTCGTTGAAAACAAACCTTAATTAATTATGTACGTATGTATGTATGTCTTTAACTTGCAACACGATTTTTTAATTTCCGTAAAACTATTTTGAAAAAAGTGTGTTGAAAAAGTACCAAGAATACTTTTTATCCCTTTCGTCCCTCTTAGTCCAAATTCCCGTTTTGTACTTCTTTTAGTGCTTAATCTCGTATAACCCATGGTAGAATAAGTACAAGGTTTAGTTATTAACAGGAAATACAGAAATATGCTCTAAAAAACGCGTTCTATGCAGTAAAAATTTTGAAATATGCCCTGAAAATTGTTAATACGCCTCAAAAATTGCTCATTTGAAAACAAAATATTTAACAATTTAATAACATTTGCATTTAGAAAAAAAGCAATCCTAAAATTATAATCGGTAAAGCCCATACAACATAGTAAATATTTACGGAAATATTATCGAGATTTTACCATATTTGGAAACTATGGGCAGTCATGGCTAGATGTTTACATCCATATGAAATTTTTTGTCTTAAAAGGATTTCAGGTACGGTCGCTTAATTGTTTATTAATGTTAACATTTAAATAGAAGTTTAAGCTATTTAAGGATGGAAGCTTTGGGCAAATGTAAACCGGTTTGAAAATAATTTAATTTGCAGTGCTAGAAATTGACACTTTTTTTGAGACAAGCTGGGCACTTAGCATTTTAACCCAATTCGGGTACGCTGAATCCAGTGGTGTTAGCCGTTTTATTAGGTATACCGTTATTTCGAAAATGGAAGAGGTTGCGCGACATATGTTCGCGTAACTCAAAAACGCTTTAGCTTAATGAACTTAAAAATGCCCGGAATTTTTAAATAATGCAAGAAATAATGCTTCATGCAAAATCAGTTTTTTTCATGCCAAATGACTTTAAAAAATGCTACATTAAGCATGAAAAATGCTAAATCGGCAACACTGATCGGTATACTGAAAGATTGGTCTTGATTTCTATGCACGCAAAGAATAAACAGTAAACATATTCTTATAGTCACCATATTACGATTATTATTGAATCATATTATGACCAAATATATTCGTAATAAATAGTACATCATTCAATTTTTTCCTTAATCATATTCTTATCGTGTGTATCATAATAAGTTAAGAAGTAATCATATTATTGCCGTGTTAATCATAATAAGTTAAGAAGTAAACATATTATGATACATCACCGCGCTTACACAACAATAAAAAAAATTTTTTTTGGAATGAATTTTTTATTTTGTGGCAATTTACATTTTTTTTGCATCTTTTGGCTTTTAAATATCATGAAATGGTTATGAGCAGGGAAACCAGAAATATGCTCTTAAAAACGCGCTTTATGCGCATTAAATATGCAGCAAAAACTTGAGAATATGCCCTGAAAATTGTTAAAAATATGCTCCAAAAATTTCTAAAATTGCTAATTTGAAAACAAAATATTCAACAATTTAATAATGTTTCCATTTAATAAAAACAATTGGGCAAATTTGAACCGATTCTAAAAGAATTTAATAAGCAGTAAAATATTTTTGGGGCGAATTTAATCTAAATACCAACATAATAATAGGTTTATGGATACAAAGAGTCTAATTTGGAAAGAAGTTCGGCCTTAGTACAATTAAAATGTATTTACCAAATTTGATCTAAAAATCTGCAACGTCGTTATTTGTACTTTGCGCACAAGGTTTACATGAAAAGGCAACCAGTCACATGGACGGATGGACATCGTTAGTTCACTTTAAAAAGTGATTCCGAGTTGATCGGTATACTAAAATATTGATCCAGATTTCTATGCTTTTTCCTTAACTTTTGCTTATTCATATATAAAATTTTAAAATTTTAAAAAGCATTTATCTTTAAAGACAACCTGCTTTGTCTTACAATTTTAGAGTAATGGCGTTTTCTTTTCTAAAAAAAAGTGTTGCATAAGTGTTACATGTGATTTGGCAACATTTTTAAATTCTCGCCTAATTTTTAAGAACTGTTGCATTTTTTACGTTTACAAAAGAACACAAATTTCGGCATTAAACAATAAAGTACAATTAGTGCAAGGTAAATTCAATTACAGGTGGTGGCAAAACTACAACAATCCAAAGCCAACAGAAACAACAGATGTTTTTTGTATTGCATTGTTAGTGTTTACGGCTCGAAACTTGCCACCACCTTGTATTGAATTCGCCTTGATCTAGTGCTGCACTCATGCCTCTTAATTAAAATGAGTGTTGAACATGTAGCATTTTTTTTAATTTTAAAGGGAACAACATCAGAAAAGAACGCTTTACACTTTTAAAATAACACATGTATTTCAGAAAAAAACATAAAAAAATGTAAAAGGCAGAATAAATGCAGAATTTTACTCAGAAAAGAAAACGCCATAAAATTGAAGCAACATATTGGGTAGATATTTAAAACAGAAAAACAATTTGTTAACCAAAATTTCGAAAAAAATTTTTTTTTTTTGATTTGCGGCGACATCTCTTGTAAATTAAACATGCATCTAAATATGCCTCAAAAATGCAAAATATGCAATTGCATGTTTTTCCTTGGGCGACCAATAAAGGCAGAAACAATATATTTATACGCTTTAGAGCTTTTTATGAAGTTTAGCATCGATTTGTAAGTACATATTTTTGCATATTTTACCGTTTGCATCATTTTTTGCATACTTTAGTTAAATGAGCTTTTTTGCAGCATTTTTTAAGGAATTAAGCACGAATAACAAAATCATTTAAATTTTTATCGCATATTTTGCCTTTTTGAGGCATATTTTGATAATTTTTTAGATGACGACAAGAGCTTTCGCAGCAAAAAATTTTTTTTTGCGAAATTTTGGCTTTTCTGTTTTAAATATCTTTCTGTATACCCAACGTGTTGCTTCAATTTCGCATTTATGTACATTTAATTTTTACTCGAAAATTGTAAGACAAATTTTATGTATAAGAAAAAATCAATTATATAATCCAATCCTTTAGTATACCGATCGATTTAGAATCACTTTCTAAAGTGACCTAACGATAACCATCTGTCCGTCTGGCTGGTTGACTGTCCATGCTAATTTTGTGCGCATATTAAAAGTTGCAATTTTGTAGATGATGATTCGATCAAATTTGGTAAACACATTTTAATTGTTTGAATATTTTTTTTTTAAACTAGCAATTTTTAAATTTTTTGGGGCATATTTTTAAAAATTTTCAGTGCATATTTTCATGTTTTTACTGCATATTTCATGCGCATAAAACGTGTTTTTAGAGCATATTTCTGGTTTCCAACTCTAACTCAAATATATAGCATTATATACGAAATAAAATTTGGTATGGAGCACAAAACGACAAAATGTTATTTTAGAAAACCCATTAAAACTTTGAATTTATTGCATGTAAATTCATGAAAATGTATAGTTTTGTTAAAAACATACGTAGCAATCAATTAGGGGCGTTTAAAAAATCCATTGAGTAGTTTTTGAGAAAATTGATTGTTAACCTATTTGATGGCTTATAGGCGAAAACAATAATAACCGGACGAAAAGTCTCGCAATCGTTATTTATTTATTTTTTTTTTGATGTAAATGTTCTCCGAACTGTAATTTTAGCATTTTTTTCACATGGACTAAGAAAGCGATTATGAGATTAACTTGATCGGATGCTTGAAGCAAAAACTATATTTTTGTATATAACCCATAACACATTTTCCAACTGTTATGGGGTAGGGTATAATATCATTTTAAATAAATTGATTTGCCGAAAGTCGTTTTTTCTTTAGTAAAATAAAGTTGAGAAACTTTAAGAATACAAAGTGTTTTCAAAAAAAAATTGATTTTAAATTAAATTATTTAGAAAATAATCAAGTTCATTTCGCTGAAAATATATAGTCGAATGATTAATAAGGTCAATGTCAGTAGCGAAAACAAAAACGGCAGAAATCCACAAGCAAAAAAGAAAGAAAAACGGAAAAACTTCTGTAATCAGTGTGTATGGAAATTAAAGACATGGATGAAACTTCCACTGGCCCAGTCAAGCGTAACACCGCAATTATTGAAAAAGTTTTTAGAATGTTTTTTTTTTATTTTAATATTTTCATGAAAGCAGCAAATTGCTTTTTTGTTTTTCATTAAAAGCGAATGTGTTCTTTTAGAAATATTAAAAAAAAAGAAAAACAACACAATTTGTTTTTTTTTTGCTTTTGAAATTATAAGTGCATTAATTATATTATAAATTTTGCTCTTTAAACAAAACCAAACAAACTAATAATTTCTAAAAATTTCAATGAGCATCGTGGCAAAATAACAAAAAAAAATATGTTTTAAGTATTTTATCGAATCACTCTACAAGTACAGAAATAAGTAAAAGATTTTGTTTTTTTTTAGTTTTGAAAATTTTGCCTTATACCTTTTCATGTCTTAGCCAAAATCTTCTAAATCAGTTCTCGCAAAACATTATTAACAAACGTTTCGTTTCGAATTTAAAATACATTTCGGAATATTTTTCAAGCAAAAAAGACAAACAAAAACCCACAAAATTTCTAATGCTATAAATACGACACACAGATAACGACGCAAAGTGTATAAAAAAGCGTCATAATTATAAAAATAACATAAAAGAAATTATTTAATATTTAATAATATTTATGAACTTGTATCTAAAAAATACCAGATAAAATGTCTCTTTTATCGGGTGTGACGTCTTCACGTTTTATCGTTTCCTTGTGGTTCGTTTTAATTTTGTGTGCAAATCTTCCTATTCAAGTAGAAAATAAATCTGTTTTTGGTATCGGTACTCGAATTATTGGAGATCAATTACTGTTGAAAGATATTCTACAAACGCCGCCAATAAGTTTAACTGAAGAGCCTGCCATAAAATTTAATTATGCCGTTGAGGAACCCATTACCTACATCGAAATCGAATCGGATAAGGTGAATTTTGTCAAGAGATTTTTAAGATAAATTTGTAATATTCGATCGATTTCAAAACGATCGTTTTTAATAGATATGATCAATTTTGAACAATTTTAAAATCCATTACTAAATTGAAGTGTAATTTTTCGTTATAAATTGCAGTTTAATTAACTTCCCAGCAAAAACTTCTTTTCAAGCAACGTACGTTGTAAAGAAATATTTCTTTCAACTCTTTCTTAAAGTTTTTAACTACAATAACTCATTATTTTTACAACGAATGTTGGTAAAACATTTTGGCAGAACCGAGATTCGAAATCAGTCTGCCACGACCACTAACGTTTAAACTTGTTAAAGGCCTCGGTACTTATACGTAACGTATACATGGCGGGTCAGCTGTTCTGTTTATGTATAAATAATTAAATTAAACGAAACCGTTTTAAAATTAAACGAAACCTTTTTTAAAATAAATGAAACTTTATTATGTTAACTTTTAATAGAATAGAATTTTTTATATATTCTATACGTCTCTGGAACCAACTTCCTGTATCTTTAAAACATTCAACCAACGCAACTAAATTTAAAAATAACTTCAATAACATTTATGGCATTCGAAATAATTAACTTAATTGCAAAATTCAAATATTTATGTACTCTAATTAAGTTCTATATTAAATGTAATTATTGATCTAATTATCTATTATTACTATATCTGCTAAATTATTTTATAAATAAGGACACCAACATATATTAAAACTAACTTTTCTGATTCTAATACTTTAATTATAAGATAATCTATCTTGTTGTATTAGAAAAGCACTAAATAAATATAATAATAATAATAATAATAATAATAATAGAAGTTAAAGCTATTTAAGGATGGAAGCTTTGGGCAATGTAAACCGGTTCAAAAATAATTTAATTTGTAGTAAAATGTTTTTGGGGCTAATAATAATTAGATGGCTTACGGACACAAAATGTCTAATTTGAAAAAAAGTTTTTATGGGGAATATGTGAAATTATAGACCGATTCTCACCATTTTCATAGACTTCGTCCTTATTCGATCAAATTATCTACAAAATTGCAGACAGACAATCAGCCAGACGAACGGATGGACATCGTAAGATCACTTTAAAAATAGATTCTAAGTCGATCGGTATACTAAACAATTAGCATAGATTTTTATGTATTATAAATATCGCCAAAACGTATATAATTGATTTTTCCTTAATTTTTGCTTATACATATATAAAATCTGAAAGATTAAAATAACTTTTATTAATTAATAATTGAAGTAACACTTTGGGTATACACTGTATACCATACAGATAGATATTCAAAACAGAAAAACCAAAATTTCGAAAAAAAAAAATTATTTTTTATTTATTTAGGCATCTAAAAAATTTCACATGTATCAAAATCTGCCTTAAAAAGGAAAAATATTCGCTACAAACTTAAAAAATTATCTTTTAACTAACTTATGCAAAAAAAAAAAGGCTCTACAACGGATAAATTTATGTTTATGCCTTAATTGTTCGCGCAAAGAAAAACATGCAATTGCATATTTATGTTTTCCCAGCTCATAACATAATTCTGTTCTGATTGCCCATTGGTGGTGTAGGGCATCATATCGTCGAGCTTGACCGACTGTACTTTCTTTCTTGTTTTTATTTCTATGAATTTTCTACTTTCAACCATCCAAATATTAATAATCTATTCCAGAATGTCTATGCTGTAGTGAATTTTAGTTACGAAGACAATCTCGTAGAAGGTACCATCTCAGCAGCAAATAATCGATTAGGCACGGACCCTAGTAAGCCGGAACCCTTTGAAGTTCTTATACAAATCTACGGTTTTAACAAGACAATGCTTAATGTCAATCCTGCCTATCTACTCAATAAGGATCAACAGTTTAATGGCGTTTTAAAGCCAAATTATCAACAAAAAAATCAACAATCATTAAGTCTAACGGAAGAGGACTTAAAGGCTATAGATGAATTGGATTTAGATTATGATGATGCCATTGATGATAATGACGCTGGTGATGAAGAGGACGATGACTATGACGAAGATGATTTTAATAATAACTATGATAAAATCATAGAACAGGGTCAAAGACAAGAAGGTAATTGGTTTGATTAATTGTTGTGATTAGTTTTGCTTTGATTTCTTTTTTCATTTGTGATAAAAGGGGATTTTCTTGTTTATGAAACCAATCAAACGTCACCTACAACAACGGAATTGCCAACAAATCATTCTGTGACGTTTTATTACGTTGATATTTATTATATCACATACGTTAAGTTTATAATATACGAGGTAAGTGTGAATGATTGTTTTTTGTTAATCAAAAGGCAAACGGTTTGCTGGTAAGCTGTGATAATTTGTATTAAAATTGAGCATTTGTCAGCAAGTAAATTTATTTTTAGATTAATAAGAAGAAAAAATACATGTTTAAATGGCTAGTAATACAAAATAATACTTTTAGATTGTATGTACATACAAGTATGTTTTAACTTTTGTTTCTAAGCAAAAGAAAAAAAAATTGTACTTACAGAAGCAAATGGTAATAATATTAAGTTAATGCTTAACCACAACATTTACAGTATCCATCAGAGAATTTCTGTTAAAAACAAGTGTATGTGATAATTTCGGCTGTACCGCATCTTTCATACCCCACGCACAAAGTAAGAACGTTTTAGAAGATGTATGTGCAATCTATAAGTTATAAACCAATGTTTAAAAAAATCTAACCTCAAAGTTTTGAATTTTTTTTTGCAGTTTTAGTCATATTCCAAAAGAACATTTTACCACAATAACTTTATATATATGGTCCTTTCACTCCTCCAGGTCCATAATTATTTGTAAAATTGCGATATAGTTTTTAGTCGTATGGGACTATGAGAAAAAAAAATTTTTTTTCTACAAGATTTCAAAAATTTTAAAAGAAAACACAAAAATGTACCTACTTAAAATTCAATTTGTTTAAAAATACAAAAAATACTAAACAAAAAAATATTGCAAAAAGGCAAAACTTCACAAATGGTAACGCTGCTTTCAAAATAAACGTATTTTTGTCAATGATGTCACAGTCACAATAAAACTGTTCGCCCCTTTTCTAGTGATGACACTAAAATAATCGAAAGATGAAGAATATAATAAAATAAGAAGCAACATTGTTTAAAGATGTTGATATTTAGCTCTATGTATTTCTGGTGGGAAGATGTTAACACCTTCGAAAATGAATGGTAGATGTTGACAAGTGTGAAAATGCTATTAGGAGTGTTCGCCAAAAGTGAGTTTTTTACCAGATGGGTTATGGTTTTAAGTCAATGCGGAATGATAAATATCTGCTTAAATGTGTATCAAAATAAGGTCCAGTCGCTTTTATCACGATTTGTTTTTTTTTTGTAATGCAACTGGGAGATTAAATAACGATGCCGATGCCAAGCTTTACTTTAATGCCTAAAACATATTCCAAACAAAAAAAAAACGGTTCAGTTTTTTCTGATTAAACACGTTTTGTTGCATAAAATTACCTTTGATCGTATTACATCTAGCATGCTTTTAAAATTATTTTTAACAAAAAATTCCCGAGTTCTCGGCAATAAAAGAAAAATCAGAAAAACTAGTTGACATGGAGATAAAAAATTATGCACACACAGGGATGTCAGATTTGACGATTTATCGGCATTTGGACGATTTTTTGATCCTAAATTAGCAAAGTGCTGATTTGCTGATTTTTTTTAAAAAAAGAGTCTCCAAAGTCCGAATAAAACATTACATTTTCTGACAAATTAGCTTTTACGCTGTTATGCCATACCAAAGCAAGAGCGTCAACGTTGTGTCACGAACAGTAGTGATAGTGATAGTTTAATAAAACCCACAATTTGTAAATAAAAATAGATCTAAAACCAAAAGTAGATAAATTGCCATTATTAATTAAAAATAGCGGCAAGCTTCACTACTAAACGAGCTGCAAAAATCTGGGTTTGCAAGTGCAAAGCGTTCAGGCCGCTCTATTCAAAAACTAGAAAACGCGTACCGCTCTTGTTTAGGTACGGCTGTAATATGCAAGTCTTAAGAAAATCTTTGATTATTTTTAGAGTACAAAAACAACAAAGTTACACTTTGTTTATCTTCCGTCAAACCATCATCGAATGAACCTTTTACGACTCGCTGTATAAACCATATTTTCAACAATTATGCGGCAAGCATTTCACGAGTTGTAAGAGATATCAACATGAGTCTCATACGATTCTTGACCTGAAAGTTTCGTTAGATTATCTTTACCCATGTCTTAAACGATTCCCACAACGATTGAAGAAGCGTATTTCGCTGTGCAATGGAAGAATCTCACTCGTGTTACAGTTTTTCCCGTGTGAGGAATCTTCTGCAATAAAAAAATGCGGTCAGCTCTTACACGATTGAAAATGCTAGTTGGGTATGAATTAATTATGTTTCGGTTTGAATGTTTTTTTTTTAAAAAAATCGAACAAAAATTGTAAAAAAAAAACTAAATTTTAAGTTGTCGATTTTTCAAAACGATAAAGACGAGTTTTTTTATTTTTTCTCAGGAAACTGACGGATTTCTCACAAATTTATCTGGCAGCCCTTTGCACAAATCATTCTTATATCAATGCACTATCCGAAATTTGTAGCAAGCCCCTTTTTTTAGTGCTCTAAGTACTCAAAATCCATTTCCTGTTTTTTAAGAAATTCTAATCTAAAAAGTGCAATAATCTAAAAAATGTCTGCGTATTAAAACGAATTATGTTAAATGATTTTAAACCGAATAGACGAACTTAAACTTATTTTATATTTAATATAATATGAAATACCAAACAGTATTGTTTTTCTCTTTTCTTTTTTTTCTTGAACTTACAGCACTATTTATATAATCCCTTAAATAGTTATGGTGAGACATATGTGGTGGAGTATGGACACATTTCTCCAACTACCCTTAAAGCAGTTGTCACAGATCATCGGACGACAAGTTTATTCGTACAAATGCAAATGTATGGCTTTCATCCAACTGCTCTACCTGTTGACTACAAACCATTTTTGTCAAATAGCCAAACACCAGCAACCACAGGACAAATATCATCATTGACACAACTTAAAAATCTTATGAATGCCCAACAATCGACAACAAAACAACAACAGCCAGAAAGTGATACAAACATAGGTTTGGAACAGAAACTAACAGAATTGGGTCACCAAATATCCCCCGATAATAATAATAAAGTCCATTGTATGCAACAAGTTTTATCGTCGTCATCATCAAATGTTGGCAATGATAGTCAAAGTGTCACATCTGCTTATTCGTCCATTTTTAATTTGATTGTCACATTCTTTGTGTCACTGATAATTTTTGTGTAGAGAAGATAATTTCTTTGTTGAATATTTCTAATTATTTATTGAATTAATATTTAAGATTTCAACATGTAAATTTTTGTATCTATTTCATATGTGTGTTACTAAATGTGAGTATTAATATTGTAATTAATAAGTTTTACTGCTTTTTTAATAAACGAAACCCCAAAAAAATACATATGGCAAATTGATATTAAAAATTTTTATCTACGACCTGTCCTAGAATATCGAACAGTTGCTTTCGGATAGAATTGCTATTTTGCTATTGTACCACATTCTGGGACAGGCAGTCAAAATGGCTTTAGCTTTCTTTATCTAAGAATTTATTGAGGAGCCGGGGTAAGTTATAGACCTGTTATCCCAAAATTTCGTGATGAGTTTTTGGCTTATGTGAAATTTATTTTAGCAGGTAGTATTTTTTTTTTTTTTGGCATCTGATGTTATTACAATAAGCCCTTTAAAAGTAAACATTTACGATAAAAAATAACTGTTCGTATCATTGTCATTAGTTGGTTGAGTTATATTAAAATTATACTTCAATTCACAATAGAATCTATATTTCCCTAGGTGTTCTCAATAATACCAACCATTTTTTTTACGAACACACACTTTATCAGCAAAAAAAGCATATCGCACTTGATCATAAAGAGGATATTAACTCAAAGTTTTTTTTTTACTTTTTGGAAAAAATTGACACGTTATATCCATGTCTACCCGCTGTAAAAATATCGTGCTCTTTTCTGTACTTTTTTTTAATGAAATAATTGATTTAAAAATTAGAAAATAAAAAATGTTTCCATAAATTTTGTAAATAACACATTTTTAACTCTTATAATTTTTATGAAAATGAAAAAGCCTTAAGCTACGATCACACTTATTAAATGTTTGACCAAATAAGCGTAACCACTACTTTTGTTAATAGTAAGTGTGATTAACAAGGTCTTAATATCACAAAATAAATGTAATTATACTACTAGACAAAGCAAACAACGAGTTTTTGTAAGATGTGGTATTAAAATCGAAATAAGTATTAGAATTAAAGGAAATGATTATTTAGGTTGCTTGTTGGTCCCGTTTATTTCGTCAAATATTTGACAAGTGTGACCGTAGCTTAACAAAGCAGTTTGAAAGTTCAATTAATTCTCAATAACTCTGAAACTATTTTTGAATTTGCTTTTACGGTTCTTGAGTTATACCGGTTTTCAGCTTTGTACTCAGAAAAAGCCAAAAAGTTATATGTATTTTTAATACTTATAAGTTATAACCTATTCATACGCCACCGAGCACGAGTACAGACAGGTATTATTACCAATAAGTATGGATATTCGTATGAATGCGTATGAGTATAGGCATGTATCGATGAGTATCGACAAGTAAGTTCAACAATTCGTATTCGGTTATTGGAAAGCAAGCAGTGCGGCCAGGACGTAAACATTTTTGATGCAGAAAAGATAAATATATTTTAAGTAATTTCCAAAACCAGAAAAACAAATGCAGCACTGATTAAATAAGAATTAATTAATTTATGTAAAAGGTACATGAAAACATAAATATTTCCTATTATTATAAAATTATGCTTCTATTAACAATAAAATATACGGGGGATGTGCTGAAAATCGAAAACGCATTTTTATAATTGTTGTTATAAAATTCTGTTTAATGGATATATATTTGTATAATACTTGTCATAAAATTCGTTAAATACAGAAATCTTCTTAAGAAACGACTTCTAAAATTCTTGCGATTAACGTTAAACACCCCTGAAAATCACTTTTACGAAAGGGGTTTTTTATAAAAAGTATTAAAAGAAGTAGGCTATCAACTATTTTGGGATTTATTTTGTTTCTTTTTTCATATTTCGACTTCAGCTTTTAAATTTTTAACAATTTGAAACGTCTTAAAAATGCAACTGCCAACAGATAAACATCTCAAAGTCATAATATGTATGAATGTGTTTACCTAAATTCCGAATATTAGATTTATATATTTTTTTGGTAGTCGGCAACTTCTGGTGTTTTTATTAAGAACAATTTTTTCAGATTTTCTTAAAAATAGTTCTTTCTACTTAGAACGCAGATCTTAATATTCCAAAGATTTTTGTAAAGTCAACAATTCTTTTTCAATGAAATTTTGTTGAATTTTACTCAAACGATTTTGAAAAAAGGATTTATTAGTGTTTCAGCAATAACAAAAAAAAAAATTCTGGCAACACTTATGAAAAAAAATTAATAAATTAAAAATGTTTGAATTCAATGATATTCCTATGGGTATATTAGGATATGTACAACCAAAATGTATTAACAAAGTGTCCTCAGTACTACAACAATGAAACAATAGAAAAAACAACAGGCATTTTGTTGCTAGAATTGAGACGACAAATGTCAAAATTACTTTATAAAAAATGTAAATAAACAAAAAAAAATTACGCCAAACGTCACAGACGAAGAAAATGACTGCAAACAGCTGCGCTTGTGAGGCCACTTTGTTAGTACATATATTCTGTGTACAACTTTTCGCTTTTTGAGTTGGCTTGACAGCGACTTTTCACATTTAATAAATCAGAAGTAAAAGCACCAGTTTTTTTTTGCCAATGACAAATGAAAAAGTGATAGAACTGGCAGTGTTTCTACTTTGACTGCCGACTAAACATGTTTAAAAGAATTATATTCAAATATTATAAAAAAAGAATGCCACTTTATAAATAATCCACTTTTGCAGCAGTAGATACTAGATTAAAGTTAATGTTAACTCCCGGAGATGTTGATAATCCTAATTTCAAAAACAATAACAATTTTCAACAGAATACAAATGCAAAGAGAAAAAGGAAATTTTGGGAGTGAATCATTATTTTGTTCTTCAGAAGATGATAAAGATATGCTCGAACAAGTTCTAAATAAGAAGGAAAGATTTTCTAAATTAAATTCTTCAAATGTAAATGCTAACGTTTCGATAAATAACTTAGTTAAAAGTGAAACTGAAATATGTATATGAACAATTTCCAAGACTGGAAAAAAACATTTTACTATTTTGGGAGCAACATAAAACGGAAACGCCAATATTGTATCAAGATGCTTAGATTAAACTTGCAGTACCTGGTACGCAAGTAAGGGACAAGAGGGCCATTTCAGCCTTGAAATTCATTTTCCCCCAAAAAGAACAACTTTTAAAGACGAAATCTTGAAAAAAATATATTAATTATTAATTATAAAAACGATAATAAAACATTTGTACTTTTTTAATAATGTTGAATCCGAACCCTGAGCCGAACCCGAATCTAAAACTTCTATTAACAGTCCCTATTTTTAAAAATTAAATCAAGGCGAATTCCACTACAGGTAATGTCGGAACTACAACAATCTAAAAACAGCAAAAACAATATAGGGTGTTTTGCATTGCATTGGTAGTTTTTACTGCTCGAAATGTCAACCATTCCCAACAAAACATTAACAAATCCAAACAAATTACAGTTAAACCTCGATTATGCGGCTCTGGTGGGACCGGCACGGATAATCGAAATACACATAAAATATACAGAAATATATTTTTTTTTATTTAAATATTCGATTTATGTAACTACAGATTTAAATATATGTGGTATTTTTATACAAATCATCATAGAGAATGCCAAATCAAATATGTATGTATGTATCATCAAAAACATTCAAATTGGGATTTTTACTGATTATGCTTTGGTTGATCAAACTACATGGTTGATCAAAAACATGAACATGAATTTAAAAAGGGGAAACACCGGATTTAGAAATATGTACATAATAAAAAACCATATGAATGCTGCACGGTTAATAGAGGTATAAATCTAAAGCACGGATAATTGAGGTAAAGCACGGATAATAGAGCGAACAAATAAAAAGAACCGCATGCCGGTTAACAGAAGTAACCGATTAATAGAGGTCCGGTTAATCGAGGTTTAACTGTACTTCGAACTGTCAAAATCAGTTGGTGTTTTGACACCACCTGTAGTTGAATTCGCTTTGGTATGTATGTACATATATTTTAATTTTTTCTTAAAATTCTCAAGTTAATTTTTTTCACTTACCTCTGGTATGTCATCTGGTACTTTACCCATCCAGGATAATGATAATATTGTGCAATCGCATTTTGTATTTGTGTTGCGTTCAAAATGTAGATGCATTCTTTAGGCTTTTTCCAATTTTTTGTTTTATGTTTTGTTAAATATATTTATAATTTTTTTTGTTTTGCTATGGTTTCTTCTCTTTTAAGGTTTTGTTGGACTTTTATTATTTGTTGCTTGCAAAATTTTCTACTATTTATGTAAATTCTCGTTAAACTAACTACGTTTTTTTGTGATTTTCTTTTAATTTTTTATTAAATTTAATTTGTTTTATTTTATATTATTTTTTTCACTAATTTCCTCTTTCGAATGTGACATACATCACCAACGTTTTCGGCTTCATTGGCATTATCATCATCGTTGGCGTCAACATAATCTATCTTTGTATATCTAGAAGTAAAACCCCTGTGGCAACATTCTTTCCTGCAATAAAATTTAAAAAAAAGGAAATTGTTAAAGAATAGACAATAAAAACAAACAACAGGATGTAATGATTTTGACAAACATGTTTGTCGATGTCATTATCATAGTTAGTGATGAGTTTATTCAATGCATTTCTGTATGAGTGAATGTATGTATGTATGTGAGAAGGATATTGGTTGCATAGACGAATTGATGAAGAGGCTTGATATTATCAATATAGTATAATTATTGTCATTATCATCATCGTCATCGCTACCAACAGCATCATATTCTCTTCCTCTTTTTGAGTTGTAGTAGTCGTAACTCTTGTATTATTATAAAATAATAAATGTGCAACAGACCGTTAACAAGAGTGAAAAGTAATTGAGAAATTTACCACCTACTCAACAAAAACGGAAATTAAAAAAAAAAACACAAGAAATGCTCGAGTATGTAAAAACTCGTAAATATTTATATAGTACATATCAATATGTGTTCACATAAAACAGAATTAGAATTTTTCAAGTTGACTCTAAAATTCGCTAATTTTAAATTAATGTTATTTTCGAAGCAATTACAGGTAGGCCTCGATATATTGGGACCGAACAAAGTACGTGCAAATGAGCAAATTATAAATTAGTTTCTTGGGACCGAGCGTAATTTTAAATACATATACATATAGCGTAAATCGAGATACATAGGAAATTTAAGTTTGGGACTAAAAAATCGCTGTAAAGCAAAAACACATTAAGGGTCCTCATGATGTCGCTTAAAATTGCCATTTGTGCAAATGCGCAAACTTACGAGTCTTGTTTCATGAAGCCCCTGTTTTTACTTTTGTGTAATTTTAAACAATTAATGTCAGTTTGTAAGAAACGTCAATACAAAAATAAATTAAAAATTAAAATTCAAAAATATAAAAATTTGTGTTTAAATTTGTGATGAATATGTATGAGAAATTTGCTTTTAAAAATGCTCAAAGAAAGCCAAAAGACCAATTTACTGAAATTATTGCTAGAATTTATTGTTTGTGATTTATAGACACTTGGATTTTTCATTGAAAACGACGTTAAAATCATTAAAAGATCTGTTTGTATAAATGCACAATTGAACAGCGCAAGTTTACGAGACAAAATTGTTGGGCAAATTTACCAAGTTTGTGTAAATGAATTCTCATACAATTTTTGACAGTTCATTTACGAGGGCGTAAAAATGCACAGTTTGCACAGATTACGAGACTTATAAACGATATCATGAGGACCCTTATTAAATTATTAATATTAATAATTTTTTTTATTTGTGCTTTTCAACAATAGAATATTTGGCTTATTTAAAAATAAAACATTCCAGAATTTAATAATGTATTTGCATATAATAAACAAGCAAAAATGTAAATATGACACCCTACACCACAGTATTGAGAGACAATTTTTCTAGTGGACCCATAGGCAGTCATTAAGACACTACCACCGAATTTTGTTATCAGGCTAAGATTCATAAAAGAGTAATTTGCGCCGAAGATTTTCCAGATATTAATATCTATATGAGATTTTTTTTTAACTTACAGCCAATTCACATGAAGGGTTTTCCGACGTCGCACAGGGAGACAGCCCTTTAGTAACCGCGGCAAAAAATGGTTTTTGTCGTGTCGCCCAATTTGGATGAAATTTTCACAGTATATTAACAGATATATGAGTAACAATTCCATGAAATTTCAGCCTCATAACTTCATTATTTTTTGGTCTAGAGCAAGTCAAAATAGAGGGATGCCAACGCGCTTGAAATATGTTAGTTCAATATGTAATATTCAAAAGAATAAAAAAATACATAATTTTTTTTTTATAATTTTTTTTTTAAAAAGATTTTGTTATTCGTGCTTAATTCCCAGTTTTTATTATTGATAAAAACACTTGAAATTTATTGTTGATGGGATAAGCTATTCCTATGCGCATTTCACTGGTTGCTTAGGCCAGATCATCAGGAAACTTCATCCATAAAGATTTTAGAAAAACTAAAGATATTAAACCAAATAAAACTGTTAAACGTATAAGAATTATAGCAACAGTTCTACTTGTAATAATATCAAAGTTTAAACAAAACAACATCAACAATATAGTTTCTTTATTAAGACACGATTAAATAATGAGTTCAGTTTTTCTTTATTAGATATAAAGAACAAAAATGTTTAGTTTCTAGGGGTTTTTTTTATAATAAAATAAGAATTCAATTTCACAATATAAAGTTTGATGCGCGACTGCGTGTTTAATGTTCAACGGTTGCAACAAGACTAGCTTCGTCGAGTTGTTAGTTCTCAAGGGAGAGAGAGTGTGCAAATTCTCTTCCCACATCTCGGCCATCCTGCGGGTCATCTACCTCGACATCATCATAGCTTTCATCCAGGTTGAGGTTAACGTCAGGCCATGGCTTCATATATTCGGCACAGGTAGTAGTACGTCTGGGGCCTTCACAATCTGCATACTTCACCACATCATAAGTATTGTTGGGCTTAACTTTTGCGATTTTATAGGGGCCTAAATACTTTGCCCTCAGCTTTAAGCCTCCTCCGAGTTGGGTCCTCTTTATGGCAACTAGGTCATCAATTTTATACTGCTGGGCAGGTTTCCTCTTACGATTGAAAGATCTTTGATTCTCGGACTGGATCTTCAAAATTTTGAGTTTGGCTACCTCTCTTAATTCATCGCGCTGATTTTCATACGTAGCTACCATCTCCTGCTCAATCAATTCCTTGAGATGCAAATCAGACTTAGTTCTCATTTTCGAACCAGTTAATAATTGAAAGGGGGTTGTGTCAATACTTCGATGGTGTGTTGAGTTTATTATTTGTTGAACGTTACCAACAAATTTATACCATTTACTGGGGTCGTCAATACTAAGTTTAGACAAAACTGCTATTATTACACTGTTTAGTCTTTCTACTTGTCCGTTAGCTCGTGGTAAACCAGTTGTTATCAAGATGTGTTTTATCTTCTCGTCTTCACAATAGGAGTTAAAGTCTTCGCTGGTAAACGCTGATCCACGATCAGAAATGATCTGAAAGGGGTTTCCAAATACGTCGCCTTGAATTTTCAAGCGTGAAATTGCATCTTTCGATGAGGTCGTCTTTGTTGGGTATAGCCAGCAAAATTTCGTGAATGAATCTATTACGGCAAAAATATGGTTGTACATCTTACTTGTTGATTCCAGTGGACCAAGGTAGTCAATATGGTAGGTATGTAATGGTACGTCTCCCTTGGGTATCGAACGAAGTTCTCCCTCCTGCTTACCACGCTTTCGATTAGCTATTACACACGGGATACAATTGGCTATATGTCTTTGGATTTTTTCGTCCAATTTCGGTATAAAATAATCTCTCGCAATCAATTCCTTCGTTTTATTGACCGAAAAATGTCCCTTTTCATGAGCGTTACGGATGATCTCATGCTGCATACCCTTAGGCACAACTAATAGTTCACTATCATCAACAATCTTATATAAAACATCAGTCCTCAAAAAATAGTCTTTATAAGTTGGTTGTTCCCTAAGGATTTCCCTTAGGGTATTCAAATTTTCGTCCAACATCTGTAGTCTTGTAATTTTACTCATCAAGTTATCCTGGACAATTAACATAATAGGATTTCGACTCAGTGCATCTACGTGTCGCATCTGGGTCCCAGGACGGTGTTCAACAACATAATCGTACTCCTGCAAGAATAAAATCCATCGCGCAACTCTCGTCGATAAATCTTTTTTGTCTAAAGTTTTCGTGAAAGCATTACAGTCTGTAACCAATTTAAACTTTAGTCCGACTAGGTATACACGAAACTTCTTGAGGGCTTCAATCACAGCCAAAACTTCAAGTTCATAACTTGTGTACTTTCGTTCAGGCTCAGTTGTTTTCTTGCTCATAAAATAAACAGGGTGTAAAAGGTCATCATCTGGGCATTTTTGTAATAAAACAGCGCCGTACCCGTCGATTGAGGCATCTGTATGTACCTCGGTCTCATAATTTTGGTTAAAAATTTTCAATACTGGAGCTCCACTCATTGCTGCCTTCAAACCGTTAAATGAAATCATTTGTTGTTCCCCAAATTTAAATTTTACGTTCTTCTTTCTCAAGTCGGTAAGCGGTTTCGCAACCATAGAAAAATTCGGAATAAACTTCCTAAAGTATCCGGCCAAACCGAGGAAACTTTCCAACTGTTTTACGTTCTGTGGTACAGGGTATTTCACCATTGCCAAAGTCTTTTCCGGTGATGGGGCTATCTGCTGATTCTCGATCACATGGCCCAAAAATTGAATACGTTTTTTCAGAAATTGACATTTCTTTACATTAATGTCAAGACCGTAGTCTCTACAGATCTCCAAAACCTTTTCCAAATTATTCAAAGCATCGTCTTCGTTTTCAGCCGGTATAATAACATCGTCAATGTACGGTAATGCGATACCTTCACGCGTCAGGTCTCTAAATATAGCGTTCACATGCCGTTGGAATACGCCTGGGGAGTTCGAAAGACCAAAGGGCACTTTCCTAAACTGATACTGCCCGTTATGGGTCACGAAGGACGTATACTTTCTACTGTCCTTGTGTACAGAAACATGGAAAAATCCATTACGCAAATCTATGGTACTAAAAATCTTTGCCGTTTGCAAACGATCTAATTGGTCTTCTATTAGTGGAAGTGGATATCGGTCGCGAACAATAACCTTATTGATCTTCCTAAAATCCACACATAGTCTGGGAGTAGAATCACGTTTTTTCGCCAATACAACTGCACTACAAAATTCAGATTCCGATGGTTCAACAATACCCTCATCTAACCACTGTTGAATTTGGTCGTCAACTATAGATCGTTCCCTTAAAGGAAGTCGTCTCGGATTGCAATATATTGGTGTTTCGTCTTTTAGAATAATGCGCATATCTACACTTGTTGTTTTAGTTTTTGCCGGTTTATACTCCATAATCTTCTTAGTTACGATTGCCTTTGCCTTATCGCTAGCCGTTTCACCAATGTTTAGTACAGGTTCATTTGCAAGGTCAATTCTCATCATCATGTGGACATCATCGTCATCATTCTTCTCGATTTTTACGATATTAAAACCCTCTGGGGTAATGCGTATATCAGCCTGTAAGCAAAGCGGTCTACCTAGGACTATATTAACGTCCATACAATCATCTGGTACTACATGAAACGTCAAGTTGAAACAGCTCCCATCAATGGTCACTTTAAAGACTGTGTTACCAATTGGCCTTATTCTATTATTCTTTCTGTCATGACCAAAGCCGCTCAAATAAAAATTAGATTCCGTCAAAATATAATTTGGTGATGACTTCTTTAATTTATTGAAAATGGACTCCTTCATTATATTAAATTTACTGCCCGTATCGAAAAGAGCATTTGTCATTGCGTCGTCAATTTCAATTTGTTTTACCATAATGTCACCACATTCAGTTAATAAACGAACATTTGACTCACCTTTCTTCTGAGGGCAATCCCTCGAGATATGACCAAATTTATCACAATTAAAACATTTGGTACCTTTTGACTTATTTTGGCATTCGTTAGACTTGTGACCTTTGTTACCACAATTAAAGCATTTTATTTCAGGCTTTTTGTCCTTGGCTAAATTCTTGTCGTTTGCCTTAGATTCAGGTCTACGCCTATTGGATGACTTGTTCATCGTCTCGTAATACTGTAGCTTATCTTTAAACTCTCTAGAACCATTTGCGCCATACAAAATCATTTTGTTTACCTCACTGTCGTTTATTCCATCGATGACATATTGCATTAGTGAATTAAAATCAATGTTTCCTCTAGCCGCCAGTTCCTTCATCTTCAAATAATATTCATGGATGTTTTCCTCTTTCTTCATTTTACGTTCACTCAACATTTTATGAAGCTGAATACTGCTGGTGCGGGCCTCGAATTCGTCTAGCAGTGCACTCTTAAGTCTAGCGTACGTTGTAACACCCTTTTCACTTGAAATGAACAGCTTTGCTACGCCCTTCAGTGACTTTTTCATAAAAACGTACTTTTGAAACTCATCCCATCGCATCACAGCTGCCGTCTCTTCAAATTCTTCCATCCAGGAATTAATTGGCAAGCTATTGGTTCCATCAAAACATCTTATAGAATCTTCTATATCTCGAAAGCTCATTGAAAATTTCGTTCTACTAAAATTTATATCACGTTCAACGTTGTGCTGCGTGTAGCCATCGTTGTAATTATTGTTGCGTCGTTGACGCTGTTGTCTGTCGCCGTCGTTTTGTGTATCAAAATTATTACTGCGTCGTAAACACCGTCGTTGGTTATACTCATCATAGTCGCCGTTACTACGTTGAATTATTCGCTGTCTGCTGCCGTCGTTCTGCCCATAGGCATCCAAGTTTAAACCACAAGCGCTTGCACCTATTTCACTTATTTTCATAGCACTATCTGCTACAATTCTGTTGTTGTTGTTCTGCACCACTGTGTTGTCAGCATCATAATCATCTTCGTCGTCATGAGTATCATCATCGTCGTCAACGTGCTTTAAACATAGTAACTGATTCTTAAGCAGATTGCCGTATATGTGATCAAACAAGTTGTCAATGTTGTAGTCTAAATTGAGTAAATTGCATACGCACACTAAGTCTGCAATACTTAAATTCTCCTTTACATACATCTCTTTGTTCTTGTAGTACTCGTCATCTCCCACAAAACCTTCAAATTGTCTCAATCGTTGTCTGTTGCCGCGGTCGCCTTCGTTCTCAAAAACAAACTTATGCAGTGCCACTACTACTGTACGTGAATTTGTCGCCAAATTATTACGCACACACTCAAAATCACCCAAACACGGCATTGTTGTTATTGGTTTCTATTATACTCTTTTAATTTTTTGCAACATAAAAAAACTGCACAAACACCAAACAATGTTTCTGTGTCGTTAACGTTCTAAAAAAAAAGTTCCTCTGCCACAAACACACACACTACTACAGCCTTACTGATTGTTCACCGCGATTCAGTAAACAGTGGCCGCGTCTAAGAACAAGTTTTTCTTTACATTAACCACCACAGAGACTTTTTTCCGTTACTTTTTTTCCTTTTTACTAATTCGTTCCTTTACTCAAAAAATTAACACGAATTTTACGATTTCGGACGAGTCCCCAAATTTATAGTTTCTTTATTAAGACACGATTAAATAATGAGTTCAGTTTTTCTTTATTAGATATAAAGAACAAAAATGTTTAGTTTCTAGGGGTTTTTTTTATAATAAAATAAGAATTCAATTTCACAATATAAAGTTTGATGCGCGACTGCGTGTTTAATGTTCAACGGTTGCAACAAGACTAGCTTCGTCGAGTTGTTAGTTCTCAAGGGAGAGAGAGTGTGCAAATTCTCTTCCCACAACAATAAACAGTGGCTTCATCCCATCTTACATTCCCAATAGGAATCCCATCAACAATAAATTTCAAGTGTTTTTATCAATAATAAAAACTGGGAATTAAGCACGAATAACAAAATCTTTTGAAAATTTAAATTTTGTATTCCCAAAAATTGAAATTACTTTTTGATAATTTTTTTTTTTATAATTTTTTTTTTAATTTTTTTAATTAATTTAGTTGTTGTGAATGAGTAGATGAAAAAATAAATTTAAAAAAAAATACAAAAAAAATTTTTTTAACCACAGAATTGTGGTGTAAAAATTTAACATTTTGCATTTTCAATGGACTAGGAAATATAGAGCAGCCCCTCGCCCTAGGTGCAGACTTATATCAAATGAAAGATTGAAGTCTCAGCTTTCATTTGAAGTTAAGAACATATAGCAAAAATTTGCAAAAGAACTTTAATAATACAAAAAACTACAAAAATACGCAACGCGCACATTCAGTCGCTATACGTAATAACTGTAAAATATTATTAAATTGTTGTTGTTTTTAATATTATTGAGGACAAATAAAGACACAAAAGAACAGAAAGAAGCGGTTAAAACAGAAATAAAAAAAAATTTCAAATTAGTTCTGGGTTTAAAAGTCGATGTGGTGAAACAAGGCATGTCTCCAGAAGATTTTTTGAAAATCCAGAAATAACCGCTGACATAACTGGTGTTAATGTAGACTTAATTCACCGATTACAAATTATATTAAATACTATAAATACTAGTAAAAATATAGATGTTGGTAAATTCCATACGTATTGCATGGACACTGCAAAATTGTATGTAGATCTTTTTGGCTGGTATCACTGTCCATAAAGTTCTCATTCACGGCAGCAAAATGGTATCTGAGGCTGTATTGCCAATAAGTTTGTTTGCAATTTTTTTTTTGAAAGTATTTTTTTAAATTTTATTTAAAATTAACTTGTTTTTTTGCTACAGGAATGTTATCCGAAGAAGCGCAAGAAGCAATGAATAAGGAGTATAGAAACTGTAGGCTATTCCATTCTCGTAAAAATTCACGCATTTCTACGAATGAATCCTTATATTAATTCATTTAGAATGAGAATGAAATTGAAAAAATTAGAATACCATGATGATGTTAAAAAATTATTGATAGAATGAAAAAAAAATTGTTATTGTAATTTTTGCATGAAATATTTTAAATGTTATAAATTACAGTAATATCAAATTTGAAGGTTGTACCTAAAATATTTTAGAAAATATGGCTTTTTTTATGTTGAGGTTGTATGGGTGGTGGGGGTAAAAGTGCGCCAAAGTTCAAAATTTTTTCCGATAATATATGTAACAATATAACATTCAAGTATACCAAAATTTAAAGTTATACTTAAAGTATTACGGACAATACGGCATTTTACAAATTTCGATTGTATGGGAGGTGGGCTTAAAAGTGGGTGGTTTTTTTTAATTTTTAAACTGGAATTGTCTCAAAATTAACCTGTGCAAAATTTCAGAGCTCTACAATGACTCCTTGTATTTAATGCCGGCGTTGTCTCACTGTGCGTCGCTTTGTCGACGTGACGTCTCTTTTGGTTTTGGTGGCGAGCGGTGTAGAGAAGAAAAAGTTGTAAACAAAACGACTCGTTTTGTGTTTTCAAAAGTAATCGAAAAAAGATAATTGTTCATAATTTCGGATAACTAAGTAATGCCGGATAAAAGAGGTAATTTAAATCAATGCAAATTTTTTTTCCAGTTAATTGATGCTACCGGTTAATCGAATGACGGATAATCAAGGCCTAAATAAAAAAAAGACATGGAACCAATAATCATCGTATGAACGATAAGAGATTTTGGAAGTTGCGTTAAAGGGGAATCAAGATAACACTACCTACTCGTAAAAGCCCTAATAAGAACTGAGTGTTAAAGTGATTTTAAGGACAGGGTTTGATAGAACAAATGGTCATACTGACCTACCATCGCAAAAATTTTCCATGACATGGTAGCTATTATAAAAGTCGTTGTGCCAAAATTTAATTTGAAACAAAATTTGATATTTAGGCCCAGGCCCATGATGTCGACAAGAACATTTCTTTCATATATTTGTATTGAAGACAAAAACAAATTTAAGTTTTTTATTATTGTTTTCAATACAAAAAAAGTGTCAATTTCGAGCACAGTGTAATTGAAACAGAAAAACAAACATCAAATTTTAATTGAGCCACAAGCAAAAGTAAAAAAAAAAACATTATTTTAATTGAAAAAGAAAAGTTTTATTCACTTCAATATTTTTGCTCTTGCCCTAAAACCGAAAATTACTTAATAAAAGCAAGGAAAAGAATACTTGTAAAACGCTTGTTTGCTCTAAGAAAATATTAATTTTTTTTCTGTTCTGACAGAAATTACACATACTACAGATTGTAAATGCGCAGAGGAAAAATCGGCAGAGAAAAATCATCCCTTTCTGCTTTCTTAAGGTTCTTCAGGTCTTCTAATGGTGTTTCTTTCTTTGCCCAAAAATTTCTTTAGTATTCTAACATGTTTAATCATTTTATTTTATTTATGACTTTTTTTTTTAAATTATAAGTATTTTTTCTTAAATAATTTATTAATATAAAAACCGAAGTGACCTTAAGATCGATATGTGTGTGAAGTTAAAATGGAATTTATAAACACAAGCCAAACCAACGTTTTAACATACAACGCTTTTTAGCTAACATTGTACTGTTAAATACTAAACAGAGCTATGTTGACATTTAAAAAATTATAAACGTTAAAATATACAGCAAAATTAATAAAATATCACTATCTCGATTGGCAGGAAAAAGGTTAATTGAACGAGGGTTATGGTAGTTCTGATCTTATTTCAGAACTTTAGAAATTTTATATAAGAAAAGATTAAAAATTAAAATTTTTTACGTTTTCAAGTGGGATGATTGGTCACCATGGAATCCAGGGAAATAGTACCACTATCCCGCTATATGGAAACGATGGGCAGGAAAACGGTCTATCGAACGAGGGTAGTGGTACTAAAGGGTGGTTAAATTTTAAGGGCCTATGATCATTTTGAAATAAACACAAATTATTTAGGAAATTATTGTCATTTCTTTTTATTATGATAATATTGGTATGGTTCAATTATGTATGGAACAAAATACCGATCAAATGGCCGCCGCAGTAACTGCCTGACCGGCCTCATGTTGGAAAAAATACGGCCCGATGATGCCGCCAGCCCATAAACAACACCAAACAGTCACTCTTTGTGGGTGCATTGGTTTTACGACGTTCACTTTGGATTATCATTCGCCCAAATGCAGCAATTCTGCTTATTAAAGAATCCACTGAGGTGAAAATGTGCCTCATCACTGAATCCACCCTTTATTTCACTGGACTCCATAGTGACTACTCATCCATCTAAAAACGTAAAAAATTTAAATTTTTTATCTTTGTTTTTTTATAAAATTTCTAAAGTTCTTAATTTTTCTTAAAATTCTTGAAATTTCTTAAGTCTTACCCCCATATTCATGAAAAATATTTCAGGTTTATAACAGATGTATGAAACCAATTTTCTATGAAAATTTCTTTAATTTTTCTTTAATGATTTAATAAATCAAAAATATTTTTTTATGAATACCTATGGTGGTTAATTTTTATTGTCTTCGCACATGACTTTTCCAGAAGATTTTGAGAGCGAGTTTTTGCAGCAATTTTTGAATCGCCTTGTGAAATGGAAGCATAGTTGCAAAATAAGGCCCAAAAGACCTTTTTACTCCTTTTTTTCGCTCGAAACGTATATACAAGTACGTACATATATAACGTGTGGAAGTATGTGTATATATAATATTTATTGACTGCACCCTTGTACAAACAGCTGCATTGCAATTTATTGAACATGCTGACATATTAGCTACATACATACATATGTACAACACGAATTCTTTTTGTTGTTTCAACTCTTTTTTGCAAATATACAACGACAAATTTATTTCACATAATTAACCATACATACTTTGCATGTTCAAGAAACTAAAATTCGATAGCGACCTTCTCAAAAACAACTTTTTCTTTCTAAATTGTTGAAAAATATATTAACGGAAAAAATAGTTTGCCAATACGAGGGAATACAATTTGAATACAAGAATTTGTTGGTTGTATCCTTCTGATTCACTACACTCATACATGCATATGTACATATCGCTGGCTCAATTATATAAAGCTGTATGGCACATTTCTTTCGATTTTCAGTTCGTAATGTTTTTGGGTTGTATGACACAATTTATATTTTTAGTGTTGATCCCGAGACGCCAGCACGTCCTTGGTCGATTTGAACAACAGTGTTTCATAGTTAAATGTTAAATGTGATAAGTTCAGTGTCAAAGTTGTATGTACTACATACAAAAAAGATATGTAGATAATTAACGCTTAATCGTACTTTTCAAAATTCTGTGTAGATCTTTTATTACAGTACTAAAAATGCAGAGGATATTATGCGTTTGTGATGATGTGCGTAACATATAAAAAACTGGTTCTGTAACCGATTTAAAGATTCGTCGGTCCAGCTTGATGTCAATGTAAACTTTGTGCGCAAAGCATACCTATTTTTTAGACATAATTTGATGAAATTGTAGCAAGGACCAAGCCTATTGAAAATGGTGAGAATCGATCCATAGTTTCACACAGGCCTCATAGTTACAACTCTTATTATGTTGGTATTTAGGTGGAAATTTGGTCCAAACTTATTTTACAAGAATAATTTTTTTTGGTAGTATACGTAGAGAAAAAATATGTCTTGGGGATGGTTATGGCAACTACACTATGTTTATTGTAAAAAAATATTGTTGTACACAAAAAATTGTTATTTTTATTTAATTTCAACAATATGATATTTATTTATATTTTATTCGACCTTTATTATTATATGTAATACAATTAAATTTTCAAGCTTGAGGTCTTTTTTTATTTTATATAAAAAACTTTAACGTTTATTTTTAACCAATATTTCGGCACTTCTTTGAGTGCCTTCTTCAGGGTTCTTTTTTAACAAAAAATTAACAAATTTAACAAAAATTTTCATAAGTTTGTCAATTTTTGTTAAATTTGTTAATTTTTTGTTAAAAAAGAACCCTGAAGAAGGCACTCAAAGAAGTGCCGAAATATTGGTTAAAAATAAACGTTAAAGTTTTTTATATAAAATAAAAAAAGATCTCAAGCTTGAAAATTTAATTGTATTAAATATGATATTTACTGTAAATGTTTATCGCAATTATAAATTTGACCGAAAAATAATTATTTTTCTAACAACTAAATGATGATAACTTTGAAAACATATTAAAATTCTTACAACCATAACATGATAAGTTTCTATACGTGTATTCATACACTGAAAGAATTATGCTTCATAAATCTAATGAATCAATTTCATAAATTTTTTTCTTTAATCCAATGAAAAATTTCATTATGGGAATGAAATTTTACAAATATAACAAGGCAATTTTATTAACACTACGAAATTGAGTTTCGTAATTTTTCATTTTATTAATGACAACTTAATATCTCTTTCAAAAGAAAAATTCAACTCATTGTTATACATTATTTCAATGGGGGGTTTGAGATTAAAATGAGCTTTTATTTAAAATATTCAAATATTTTTAAGTTAACAAAAAAAGGAATATTTTGTAATTTCATATATTCAATGAAAACAAGAAAAGTTTCTCTAACTTCTAAATATTTATAACTCGAAAAAACTTTCTTCCTATAACTGTTGTAAAAATGTATTTTTAATTCCATTTAAGCTATAGACATGAACATGTGTATATGAAAAGAAATGTAAATTTTATGTTTCATAACATCAATGAAAAAAATGCATTACGATTTTAGCTAAAGGTTAAAAAACAACACGAAAGAAAAAACCAGAGCACAAAATTCTC
The DNA here is from genome assembly GCA_949318255.1 of Pollenia labialis. Lineage (NCBI taxonomy): Eukaryota > Metazoa > Arthropoda > Insecta > Diptera > Polleniidae > Pollenia > Pollenia labialis. The sequence continues at coordinate 208,647,724 of OX439139.1, forward strand.
ATATTCTTTTTTAATTTAATTATTAATTTAAATATACAAAATGTACGTAGTAGTACAAGCCAGACAGATGAAGGTCTTCACGGGCTGAAAAATAGATTTAGTACAATTTACTTAAAGATAAGCTTTTGAAAGTAGAACATAAAAAAATGTAACGAAAAAAAATTAATATAACTTAATGATTTGAAACAGGAATAAAAAAAATAAATTTACAACAACTTAAGAAGAACATTGAAAAAATGGCAAAAATAAATAAACATACATAAATGGGTTTACCATAACAATCATTAAACTAATAAAAGAGTGTATTCAACAAATTAAAAATTTCATTTAAATATAGAATCATTTATACTAAAATAATAAAAAAAAATTGTTTAAACGGTTTACTCTTTGTCATTATGTTAATGAAATATTTCAATAATATGATGACAAATTGTCACAATCTAAATAAAATTTTCTGACATTAAAATAATGCAAAATTTTCATCGATTTTATGAAACATTTCATTAACGGGGGGCTAATGTAACATTCTTTAATCCAATGAAGGGCTACATAGGTTGACTTTTAATGTTATTTTTCATTAGATCAATGTCAAAATCCATCCGATATGTGAAGAAAACTCTCCAGTGTAGTATGCTTAAATCTATCAGGTCTGCTTACTTGTACAAAAACAAAAAACGATTCTTTTTAGTTGTCAAAAACTTACTACCACATATACGAAGCAAAAGGAAAAAACGTGTATGTGTGGCATACCATAAACGTAAACAAACGGATAAATGCAAATGTAAGCAAAATGTAAACAACTTTTGACAACTAAAAAGAACATAAACAATGATCATCAGGCTTCTTGCGCAGACCTTTTCAATGGGCCTTGGTCGGTACGTTTTGCCATTGAAGAGTTGGCATCTCTGACCAATTTAAATGTCAGTTGCAATGCTTTTCGAGTAAGCTACTGAAGTTGTATTGCCATCCGAAATTGACCCATAAGTATTGTTGCGTACCGTTGTTGAATATTGTTGGAATAGTTGAATACAAATAAGAAATTAAGAACTTGATTTTCTCATTATCTTTGTTATGCACATATGACCTTGTAATATTGAGCCAGTGATATGTACAGTAGTACCTACGTTGTCGCAATAAAATTAAGCAAATAAAATATTTCTTTTGATTCACTATAACAACAGAAAAAAACAGCTTGTAGATAAAACCCCGCTTTAAATTTAACAACAAAAATTATTTAACAGTAAAATCCGTTATACATTTCGTAACCTTAAATGCAAACTGCAAAAAAATGTGTGTTACACCGTAAAATATTGCCCCTAGACCCACCTTAAAGTATATTGATCGACTCAGAATCAATTTCTTTGGAGAGTACTTAACAAAATTTGGGACATAGGTTCTTATTGGGACAAGGACCAAGCCTATTGAAAATGGGCCGAATCGTAGGACAACGAGGGAAGATAGGGGGAAATTTCAGCCTTTAAGAAACTATCAAACAGATTTTAATAAAATTTAAATCATAAATAGAAACATATTTATATGGACACATAAGCTATGCTGTTTTTCAAAACTAGGACCACAAGGGCAGGTAGAAGGAAATGTCTGCCTCTCATAAACTTTCAAACCGTTTTAATGAAGTTTATAAACATAGATAAGTTCATATTTATATGATCACATAAGCATGATGTGTTTTTAAATACTGTGGTGTAGGGTATCATATGGTCGGGTTTGACCGACTATACTTTCTTACTTGTTATTATTGATTTTATAAAGCTTTTCGATTCTCCTTTAAAAATAAAAAGGGAGTTACGTCCGTTTGCATTTAAGATGCCGATATGTATGCTAACTACGTATTCACAAGTATGTTAGTTCGGCAAAACGTCTCCAGCGTCGACTACAATAACAACAAAATAACAACAGTACCAGAAATACTTAAGAATGTTAGCAATTGTGCTTGTTAACGTGTGTTCGTGTATATGTAGATGTTTTGTGCCACCCTATGCTAGTTAACAGTAAATGTTACTGTTGTTGCTAGTTAAGTGTATGTACGTCAATGAAGACGTCGACAAGTATGTGGGGGATGATGATGGGGTAGTGACACGATTTTAGACAACACCAAGGGGAGAAAACCCAACAAAAAGTTAAGTGGAGCCTGGTGTAGACATTTTTACATATCAAAAACGCCAAACAAATAAAAAAACTTAGCATACGGGTTAATAAGTGTTACCAGAAAGCAATTAGTAGTAGCCCTTTATTTTGAGCTAGAAAACAAAGCCATTGTTTTTTTTTTGTAAAAACCGGTTTACTTCAGATATATATACAGTTGAACTTCTATAACCCGAAACTCCATTATCCCGACAAAAAAGTTCGACTTGCAGAAACTTTAAGTAAGAGAATTTTGTAATAAATGCACAGCAAAAAATTAAATTCGTTCGGCATTCATGTCATTTGAATTTTATTTCGTAGAAATACAGATGTACATAGGTATTGTGTGATTTGATAAGTGTTTACAGGCAAAATTTGAAAAACATAGAATATTTGAATTTAGATATTTATCAAATTTATTTAAGCCAATGATATATGTCATATTTTACACTGCCTTTACACATGAAAGTTCTTTCATGAAATTTCTGTATACGTATTATAAGTAAAAATTTCAATGAAATAGACGACTTTCTTGGAAATTTCTTGTTCGATTACACAGGAAAGTGAAAGTTCATTTGAAAAATGTCGTCAAAGCGCAAAGTGGCAAAAATTGTTTTAGTTTTAGAACTAAAAAAACTAGAAATTGAAAACCAAAACAAAAAAAAAGAAATGAAAATAAAAAAACCAGTAAATAGGAGGCAGTGGGTAAAGCCATTATTAATAAAAAGATGTGAATTCGATGTGGAAGCGAATTTACTGAATTTTTTCCCCGGTGTATGTAATACGCAGCGACCGGATCTTTTTCTTTATGGCTTCAACGTCCAAACACATTTCATCTGCAATAGCTTCATACGATTTTTTTTTAATGTCGTTCCTTCTGTAGGAGTTGTGGTTCATATCCCACAAAATGGGGTGGGATCGGTACAAATTTATTAATTTAATAATTTGTTTATTGCTTTATTTTGCCTCCATTTTTATTGTTTTTCTTATTTGTAATTTCAGAGTTGCCAAGACAAATACTATTTACAGAAGTTCGACTTATAGAAGTTCAACTGTATATACAAAGGGTATATTGAAATACGTATAAGTCTAAGGTTTTCTTATATTTTTATCACTTTGAAAGATTTTAAGATAAATAAGATTTATATGTTATTTCTCCAATTTCACTAAGTTCTGTTAACAATATGTTTTTGACAGTTATAACTAATAGTTAATTATGACTTAACTTTGTGAAATTGACCAGTAAGTCTGAATTTACACGTTTCATCTTTTGATGCTCAACTTCTTTTCAATTCTCTTTTAAAGATGCCAATATATTCACACGCAGCAATCGGTTTCAACTTTTTTCGGTACAAAACAACAACAATTTTATTAATAGCGAATCAAAGAGAAAAAGAAAAGAAAAAAAATTACATGCAGCCATCGTTGTACATATACCAACGAATAAAAACACAAAGCGTACTGACCGAGTACAGGCATCTCCGTACTAACCCCCTTTCTTCTTTCTTCTCTCACCTAAAAACATAAGAGTTGAGCATCAAAAGATGAAACGTGTGAAAGCAGACTAACTTTTAAAATTCAAATAAAAAACTTTCAAAAAAACATTTACTGCCGTTGTCATAAATACCTATGTATGTCTGTACATGTTTTGGATTTAAAGTCACTTTTTAGAAAATTTTTAATGGAAATTAAATTTTAAAAACGTTCGAAATCTAAATTATCTGCAAAATTGGAAATTACTTTTTTATATGAAAATTTGTCTAGCTTAGGTCCATTTTTAAGCCCATTGAGTAACTTTGCACAAATCATTATTAAACAAGTTGACAAATTCAGACATAGAAGCCCTACCATCAAAACAACAATACAGTTGTACATCATCCGCATAATTATGTGCAGTGCAGAATGACAGAGTTTCATAAAGATCATCGATAAACATCATAAATAGTAAAGGAGCCATAATAGATCCTTGATGAACTCCACAGTATATTCGAGCACGTTCAGACATGTTGTCATTTACTTTTACATATTGGTACCTATTATATAACCTATTATTTTATGAATTTTAAATATTATTATTTTGTTAATTTTCAATTTAATTTGTTAATTTAATAATTTTTTTTTTCTCTCTTTTAAATTTTTTCTTTTGTTTTAAATTTTATCAGTTACAAATTATAATTATAAATGTTTCTGCTAAAACAATGTTCTATACTGCAATAAGAGGCTTTAAGTCCTGTGTATAGAATTGGAAATATGTAAATAAATAAATAAATAAAAAAATATAAAAACGAAGAAATCAATCTGCAAGCTCCCGACGATAACTTATATTGATGATGCAATTTTTGTAAAAGCAATGCGTGGTTGATAGAATCAAATGCTTTACAAAAATCTAAAAAGACAACTACTGCACCAAAACCAATGTCCAAATTCCTCCTAATTTTTTCCGTTAGATCCAGTACTAAAGTAGTTGTGCTATGACCTGCTCGAAACCCAGATTGACGAGCAGATATCATATTATTTTGACCTATATAGGTCACGATGCGTTAATTCATTATAATCTCCAGTATCTTACTACAAATCAGGAGTATGCTAATTGGCCTGAAATCGGCAGTACTATTTTTCTTTTTAGCTATCGGAACAATTCTAGCAAACTTCCAGTTATCTGGGTACACATTAGTCATAAGAATAGTATTGTAGATATGCGTCAGAGGCCTTAAAACGAACGGTAAAACTAGACGTAAGAATTTAATGCATAATCCATCAGGCCCAATTGCCCTAGACTTGATCCGTGCCATTGCCTCATAAACATCACATTCATCAACCCTTCCAAAGTCAAAGCCATTAGTATAAACATTATCAAATCGAATTGCATCATTTCCAGCAACACCATCATCAAGTAAAATGAAACTTTTATTCAAAATATTGTAAACCGTAATAGGGGCCTAAGTTAATATAAATAAGTATTTATGTACTTGTAAGTTTTTATTACGTTATCATTGCGGTTTCCTTTTTTTTTAATACATAAACATACTTACATACATATGCTAATATTTAAATAAATAAAAACCTGTGTTTTATTTCAACATTTGAATTCAGATAAAAGCCAATAAGAGTATTTTCAAGAATACATTCTTAAAATCGATCTTAAAAAAGAATTTCATTAAGAATTAATTCTTGATTTAAGATTTCTAATAAGAACAAAATCTTGAATTCGATCTTAAAATGAGAATTTATTCAAGATTACAATCTTAAATGCGATCTTAAAAAAATTAAGATATTGTTATTGCATTAAGAATTTTCGCATTTAACAAACTATGTATTAAGATTAAAATGATTTGACTTTGAACTTAAAATCTTGATTTTAGCACGTTTTTCCCTAATAAAAAATTTGATTAAAATTTTTATCTATTAATAAATATTTCTGATTAATTGAATACTTATAATTTAAATTTGAATTAATCAAGTTTTTTATTGGTAATAATTCAAAAATTCTTAAATTAAAAATGCAAAAGTCTTCTTGATATTGCGATTTGAAGTCAGAGTCGCAAATGTTAACCGTTTTGCGTTTGATATACATTTATCTATTTTTGCCACACCTACTTCTCCAAACCCACCATAATTTTGTTGGACGTTGTGCATTGATGACCAAGATGCCTGTACCAAATTTGGAAACTTTGGCTCTTGTCGTTCTCTACAAATCTATAATGTTATTTTTCGGAAGATACCACGCCCACCTCTCTAATCCCGCACATATTTTTAGAGAGGTTGTGTATTGATAACCCGGCTATTTCCATCAAATTTGAAAAATTTTTCTCTAACTGTTCTTTAGGCTTGTGCCAAGCCTAACACTCCCGCCCACATTTTGTCCGATGTTGTTTATTGATAACCAAGATGCTTATACCTAGTTCGAAAACATCTATAATGTCTTTGTATGGGAGGTACCACGCCCACTTTACCAATCCCGCCTACATTTTGTCGGATATTGTGTATCCGTTCTGCAGATATACAGAAAAACAGGCGAACTTCGTTAAATCAACTGCGTTGTACAAGTATGTATTTGTTATGTTTAAAAAAAGCAATAAAAAGTCTAAAAATAAAAAAACTTGTTACTTGCGGTGATGGTTATAAAAAAAACAACAACGATAAGGGATTTTATGAAAAATATTAGAGGCAGTTGTGTGTTTGTTCATATTTAGCCATTTATGGACCGCTTCATTTCAATGGCAAACAAATGGGTGTACATGTGATATAAATATAAATAACCTAGACACACACGGACAGACGGACATCGGTATATCAACTTTGATACTGATAACCAAGGACACCAGAAATACGCTCTAAAACGCGTTTTATGCGCATTAAATATGCAGTAAAAACTTGAAAATATGCTCTAAAAATTGTTAAAAATATGCCCGTAAAATTCAAAAATTGCTTATTTGAAAACAAAATATTTCACAATTTAAAAACAGTTCCAATTAATAAAAATAATCTTTAAATTATAATCGGTAATCCTAAACATCAACTTTCAAGATTTTACCCTATTTGGAACCGAATATTATCTAAATATTAACATCCATATTAGATCTTTTAAAGATCTTAAAGAGATTTTAGGGACGGTCGCTTAATTGTTTTTTAATGTTAACATTTTAAAGCTATTTATACATGGGAGCTTTGGGCAAATGTGAACCGATTCTAAAAGAATTTAATTTACAGTAAAATATTTTTGGGGCGAATTTCATCTAAATACCAACATAATTATATTGTTTATGGACACAAAGAGTGTAATTTGGAATGAAGTTTTTATGGGGAGTATGTAAAATTGTAGACCGATTCTCACCATTAACATAGACTTCGTCCTTAGTACTATTAAAAAGTGCATTTACCGAATTTGATCAAATTGTCTAAAAGATTGCAACTTGTGCTTTGCGCACAACGTTAACATGGACAGACAACTAACCAGACGGACGGATGGACATCGTTATATCAATTTAAAAAGTGATCCTGAGTAAATATACTAAAATATTGTACTCAAATTTTCATTCAAAATAGTTTTTTTTTTTTGGGTGACCATGTTTAAACATGTTTTTTTTCTGGGTGTCATAAGCAGAAGATGTAAAATATTATACAAAATCGGTTAAGAAGTACTTCTCATTTCCCCTGTCATGCCGAGGAAAAACATCTCTGCGTGTAGACTGAGAGAACTGGGACCAAAAGGAAATTTCGCGATATGTCTCTCGCGGATCTTAGATGAGATTGGTATTGTACAAGGATTACGTAGTCAGTAGGGTCCACTTCGACATTGACGAGTATGGAATTACAGTCTAGGTAGAGCTGGCCAGGTTAGGGAATATTGTGTAAGGAATTTGCTTTTTTTACTAATGGCTCGGGGGTATGGTCACAGTTGTTTACGTTGAGGATAAATATATACGGCCTTATTGTGTAAGGCGTTGTCGCTATTGCCTGAGTAGTCAGCAGGGACATAAATTTTTGTGTGCTTCATGCCCCTTCAATTTACGTATGGCCAATTTTAAGAAACTTTTGCTCAATAGTCACTTAATGTTGGACAAATGCATCGCTATAAAATTTGAGTTTTGAAGGAGTGTTATTTTTGGAAAAGCTTTTTTTCGATAACATATACCATGTGCGAATTGGTTGGGGTTTTTTTAAAGATCGGAAAAAGCGACAAAAGTTTAAAATGTAGTTTTGTAATTTGCAAAATAAAAATAGATAAATCTTATATTACAAATTAAAAACTTTACAACCAACAAGTGTTAATATATTGGTATAAAATTTCATTTTAAAAGAAGACTAAGTACTTTTTAGTATAATAGGACTTAGCACTTTTATTAATCATTGCAAAACAACAAATAAAACATATAAAACAGAAACTGTTTTACACGCTACATACATATATATTTTTATAAATTGAACTGCATCAAAAACTGAATTTCCAAAAAAGTGGACTTAGCTGCTTTACGAGCGAAGGTAACGATTTTAGAAAAACTTTTAAAAAATTTTATCTCTGTGTTATTTTCTGTTTGTGGCTGATCTATATTATAAAAAACATATCAGAAATGTTTAACCATGAATCTAAAATTATTTTAGTGTTGCCTTGAAATGGCCCCAAAAATTCACAAAGCTTTACATATTTAAAATAAAAAGTGTTTGTCATTGTTGGCGAATTTTAACAGTATTTTATGTACCTACTAAGCCAAAGTTTTGTTTCAAAAAACACTTAGGAGGTAGGTAGGAACATCTTTAGTAAAAGAATAAACAAATGGGTACCTATGTAGGTAGTTTAAATAAAACTCTTTCTAAACTTCCAGAATTAAAATAAAAACCTTTGAACCAAATCCTATAATACCTAAATGTCAACAACATCCACCCACTTTAACATTAAACTTCTGGCAACTCTGTAAATGTAGAGAATTAAGGAAATAAAAAATTTATGTGCATGAACTTACCTTTTCATACAATAGCTGGACCTGGGGCGTAGCAAATACTATCACTACCAAAGTAGAGGAAAAATTCAAACAAATTCACCAACATTTTAAAATAATTGGCCACTTTTTGCTATTATTCCTTTTGTTTTATAATATTTTTTTTTTTTTGCTTTAGTAAATAACAATTTTTTTCATTACTTATGATGATAAAAAGTGTACACTTGAACACGTCCAAACAAACAAAACGCACACAACACACACTCTCTTATGTACTTACACTAGGCATGTACGAATAGGACACACTGATACTAAAAAGCTGCTGCTTTTTATATATGTATGTACATATGTATGTACATACATATGCATGTAATAAATTCTTTTTTTCTATGGTGTAAGAAAAAATTGTTTTCTTACAAAACAACACTGAACCGAACTGAATGATTTTTTGATGGGTAACTGTTTCGCAATCCAATTATATTAGCATACACTTGACAAAATATGTATGTAAGAATTAAAAAAAAATTAAGCAAGGAACTTCCGACACCAACAACTAATAATAATTATTGTACACATCAATTTTTACTCTACATAACACGACCCGACAACGTCTAAAAGGAGACTACCAACTTATTGTCACCAGGCTATAACAGCTAAAATAAAAATTATCACAAGAGAACAGCAGATAGAGAGAGAGGAAATAAGCTTATTTATTTGAAGAGTGTTGGTATCACAGCTTTTTTGTTTTTAACATCTAACGGAATGTTGTGTGATTTTTGTAAGTTGTTCTTGTTGTTATCATTATTGTTGTTGTTTTAATTGTTGGTATTTATACTTCTCTTAGTTTGTTGAGTTTGTTTTGGTTTTTCTTTTTTCCTTTTTGTTGTTGTTTTTTTGAATAATTTTACTTGGTTTATAAGAATTTCGTCTGGCAAAGATGGAAAAATCGATTTTTCCAATTGTTTTAACGGGCAGTGGCATTTATTTCATATGTACGTGCTGTTTTTTTTTTAAATTTCTTGTATGTAGATGGTTTTTAGGACGGTTTAATTCATTGATTAATTTATCTATTTACTACATAAAATTAAATAATTTTATAATTTTTAAGTTGTTAAAAAACATTAATTTACAAGTATTCTAATAATTATGCAAAATTAATTTATAAAAAATATTTGATTTTGCATTTTTGAATACATATATATTTTTTAAGTTGATTTTTTATTTGTTTGTTAGATTTCGTGTTATATTTATATGAAGTCTTTCATGCGCTAAACTTAGGAAAAAACTGATTGACAAATTGTATAATTTACTCCTTGAACTCTCAGTTTTAAAACAAAAAGCTCTAGTTTTATATCATTTAATGTGGGATTTTCGGCAAATAATATGTTACACTGTTTCCTTTACATTATCAAACATACAAATTCAGAAATGTTTTTTGTAGACATGTTTTGATAAACGAAAATTAATTTGTAGTTTCTTAACAAATGGTGATACCTACTTTAAGCAAAATTTTAGTTGCCCATATACACAGAAAAAAATTTTGCGCCAGTAAAAGCATTAATCAAAAATAAAATCAGTTTTAATTAAAAATTTAATTGAGTAAATTAAACGTTTAATCAGCTGAATTAAACGTTTAATTGATTTTATTTTTTTGTTTGCTGGTGCAAATTAATATTATAAATTAAACGTTTAATACACTTGATTAAAATTTTTAATTTACTTGATTAAACGTTCAATTCACTTGATTAAATTTGTAATTAAAACTGACTTTATTTTTAATTAATGCTTTTACTGGTGCAAATTTTTTCTGTGTAGGTAGGTACCTACTAGGGGTTTTCCCGCCCCGGGGTTTTTCTGGCGGGATCCCGGGAAATAAAATTTTCTCATAGTTTAAGAAAACATCTATTTATACTTTTAAATTTAGTTGTTATTCTCTTAAAATTAGCATCTGTGGATGGGTTGTCGATTAGATCAATTACAAGAAGTGAGTACATACGTAAATCAATGTCTCCTGATGCAATAAATCTACTAAGAGCAGAATGGGCAGTGCAACAGTTAATAAAGAACATTAATTCAAAATAAGATGCAGGCAGTTAAGAGTCATTGTCTAAATTGTTATGTTTAAGTTATCTTTTTTTCTTCTGTGTAGAGAATAATAATACGGAATTTACATATAAAATTCAAGTTCCTCTTTTAATCGTCAATTAATTTTTGTAGTATTTAAGCATTTCTTTTACTTACTTTGTAAACAAGTTCCCTGACGTTTTTTTTATAAAAGATTTTTTTCATTAATTAAAAACAAATTTACTTTGAATTGCTTATATGGGCATTTCCAGCGAAAAGTCTACTTTTTTTCACGTAACGCCAGAAGTATTTTAAATTGTTTCTCAAAAAATTTTATATGTATAGTTTACTTTTTTATATTTTGGTGTAAAGCGCAATTAGCTCTACATTTAGTAACAAAAGGGATAACGATTTAACAACAAGATCCGAAAATACAACCTTATTTGCAATCTGGCGTTACATTAAAAAAAGTAGACTTTTAGCTGAAAATTCCCATATTTACCTTTAAACGAGCAAAGATTTTTAAATTTGATAGCTTGAAAAATAAATCTATATAAGTTCTAAGTTTACTAAAAAAGGTTTTGTACAAAACTTCTTGCTCAATTCGCAGTATTTTTCAGTTTTGTAATGCAATCAAAACCCACTTCTGTTTTTTTAACGTCACGCCAGGGCAGATTTTTGCTTATATCTGCAAATCCTTAGCGTCGATTACTGTAATTTTTTTTCTGAATATAGTGCTACTTCATTACTTTGTATACATAAAAACCGTTTTTACAAATTTGACTTCGTCATTTAATTTTTGTACATTTGTGCTACAAATATCACGACACGTCAAAATGGAAATGCCCATATGGAGCGGGATCCCGTAAAATTAAAAAAAATGTCCCGCTTTCCCGGGAATCGAAAATATAGCAAAGGTTTTTCGTTTTACAGGATCGTGAACACCCGGTTTTATGAAAAAGATAAATCACTACTACACAGTTCCAGTTGATGCAAATTTTTTATGATATCCTAAAGTGAAAAACTTATTACTTATCTTTATTTAAAAGTTGCAAAGCACAAAAAGGTATACAGGATAAAAGGCTTACTTACACCACGCTTAAATGCCTTTCACTCTCATTCACCTAGAGTTTTAAATTCCCGTTTTTTCTTCTATTTTTCAAACAAAAATCCTCTTATACGCTTAATTACCCAATTCGGGCATTTGCCTTAAAAATAAACTACCAAAACAAAATGTCATCTAAATTGCATTCGTTTAATTGCCTTAGTACTAGGGATGCCAATCCCAAAATCCCGAATACCGAAATCCCGGGAAACACTTAAAAATTTAAGTGTTGAATCCCGGGATGTTTTATGTAAAAATCCCGAGTTTTTGGATTTAGTAAATATATATTTTTTTTTTAAAATACAATTTTATTTAAATAAACGTGAGTCACCCTGTTAAAAATAACTTAAAAAATTTGATATTAAATCATACTGGCAATGAATCTTATTTTTAACTGGTTACAAAAAGAAGTCGCAAGTGAATAAATGTTACATGCAATGCATTTTGTACCACAGAAAATAAAATCAGAAGATAATTTTTGGTGTGGTCTTTTTTCTAAGTGAATAATAATGGAACTGCGCACGCACAATGTATGTTTGAGATTCTACAAAAGGTCTTTTGAAATTTATACATCCATATATATTTGAGATAAAATAAATTAATTATTGTTATATAGCATATATGTAGCTATTTATTTACGATACCACCCAGAATTGTTTAATGCGAACATTGATGTCGTCGGCAGCATATGTTTGCAATAAAATAAAGTATTGATCATCAATTTGTTTTAGAAACTTTTAAAAATATAAGTTTTAATACATAATTCTTCCACATTACTTTAAAAGAATACATTAAACTGTTTTATTTTGTAATGAGTTTAATATTCTTCATGAATTAATTTGATTTAATACTTATACATAAACATTTAATTCTAATTATGTATATGAATTTTAAAAATTGGCCTTTGTATATGATATCTCGATCCGTCCCGCCATCCCGTTTTTTTGAATAGAAAAATCCCGAATCCCGGGTTTCAAAAAACCTGGTCCCAGTTGGCATCTCTACTTAGAACTATTTGACAACAACACAGAAAGTAATGCAACCCAGTTTGCATGTTAATAATAAGCAGGAACACCGGAAATATGATCCAAAATAAGGTGTTTTATGAGCATTAAATATGTACTGAAATTTGATAATATGCACTAACAATTTAAAAAAAATTATGCCCCAAAAACAATAGGTATATGACTTATTTGACAGCAAAATATTCAACAATTTAATATTTTGATTAAAAAAACAAGGAAAGTATTTGCAGACTTAAGGTACGGTCACATATGGCAAACATTTGTCAAATTTTGTTTGCCGGCATTTTTTTAAAATTTGTTAAAAAAAATAAAAATTTTATTTGCTGGTCACACTACGCACATTTATTTGCCCATTTTTGTTTGTTCAAACAGATATTAAATACCTTCAAATAAAAAATGGGAAAACATGTTTGCCCTGTGTTCACATATAAAAATATTTGCCTAAAAATAAATATTTGAACAAATTGTCAAAAATAAAAATTAAATAAATAAAATTACTTTTCATTAAAACTAAAAATTACCATTTTGATGCAAAATATTGAAACTTTTATGGTTTTATGGTACAGGAGAGCGAGAACAGCAGTTTTAAAGTAAAAAAGGATTAAGATAACAAATAAAGGGATAAGGCAGTTTGGCAAAGTAATTTCCAGTCTTATACAACTTAATTAACATAAATTATGAAACCAAAGTATTTTTTGTTACGGTTTTAGACGCAAGCAATAAAGTGTTTTAGAGAGTAGATCTATTGTAAATTATAGACCGATTTTCACGAAATTCAGTTATATGATTTCTAGGCATATAAATTGAGTTTGTGCAAAATTTAACGATAAAAGGTGCATTCCGCCACCAATTTACGTTAGTTTTTGTAAATAAATATTGATTTTTTCAAGAGGTTGTTTCCCATTTCGTTCCATAACTCTTTTCCTACTGAACCAAAAGTGCTGAATTTCAAATCAAACTGCTTGGACGAACTTGCGACCATCATTTTTATTTTTCGTCAGCATCCTTTTCTAAATTGATATAACAATGTCCATCCATCCGGCTAGCTGTCGATGTTAACCTTATTCGCAAAGTACATGTCGCAATTTTTGAGATAATCGGGTATGTTCTAGAATCCGAATTCACTCGAAAGTGAACTACTTCAACATTTTTTGTGTTCCACAATTCACATTTACATGTTTTTATTCGTTTTCAATTAGAGTGGTAAGGGGTTAGTAAAAGTAAAACGAATCGACTTTAATTCTTATATGTGAAAACATTTTTAGCAAAAAAACACAATTTTGGTTTTTAGGTTGAAATGTTCTTTATATAATGAAAACAATACGTATTTTCACAAAAATATAGCGAATTTTTTCAAATTTCCACTGATTTAGCAAAATTTACAGAATTTTTACCATTCCTTTTAGTTTTAGGGACTTTTAATCAATTTTATGGCTTGTTTGAAATATTAAAGATTTTCGCGAATTTTCGCTATTTTGTAAATTTTTTTTTGTTTTTCAACCGATTTGGCAAATTCAAATAAATATTTGGGCTTGCAGCTTTAACGATTTGTAATAAATGCATATTAAACTTTGCTATCATGCCGCTATTAGCAAATTTTTGCGAATTTCCGCTAATTTAGCCACTTTTATCGAATTTTTGCCATTCCTTATAGTTTAAGGGACTTTTAATTAATTGTATGGGTTGTTTGAATTATTAAAAATTTTCGCGAATTTTCGCTACTTTTGTAATTTTTTTTTGTTTTTTCCGACATTTTGTTTCTTAACCGATTTGGCAATTTCAAATAAATTTTTGGGTTTGCAATTTTTCGTGAATGTTCGCGATAGATGCAATTGTTTCCTCTGATTCTTTACAGCTTTAACGATTTGTAATAAATGCATATTAAACTTTGCTATCATGCCGCTATTAGCAAATTTTTGCGAATTTCCGCTAATTTAGCCACTTTTATCGAATTTTTGCCATTCCTTATGGTGTTTTCTTTTCTACAAAAAAATGTGCCTTTTTTTAAAAAAAAAGCAATTTGGTGTCTGTTTCTTAAAAATTTGGCTCCCGAAAAGCATGAGTTTTTAGAATAAAACAAGCCACCCTTTTCGGGAGCAAAATTTTAAAGAAAAAGACACCGAATTAAATTTTTTTTTAAAAAAAAGGCAAATTTTTTTGTAGAAAAGAAAACACCATAATAGTTTTAGGGACTTTTAATCAATTTTATGGCTTGTTTGAAATATGAAAAACTATTGCTATTTTTGCAATTTTCGCGTATCTTTGTTGCTCATAAAAACTTATTTCTGGAGAAAAGTTTTGTGCCCACAGACAATCTGTTATCACCTTACCAGATGTAAATAGCTTTTAATGTCATAATAATCTTATAAATGTTGGTTTTGGCAAAAATTTTTATAATAGCTTGTAAATGTTGTCTTGGTAGGCCGAGAATTGGTTCTAGGTCATTTGCTACAATCACTTCAAGACGAAAAAATCGCATAAAGATGTCGATGTCGTTAAATTATTCGGCACTAATAAGTTTTATATAAATCTTAAATTCATTATATATAATTTTATTTTGGCGGGTCCATGATTGTCCACTGACCCCAAACTGGTACACTCTCGAAAATTTATCTATTTATATAGATACGCCATTCTTGCAATGCATAATTCGTAACATAGGCTCTTATATTATAAACATATTAAATAAATTACCCATTTACTTAACCCTGAGGCCACACGATCAAGTTGTTCTTGATAGTCTTTTACATATACTGCTTGTCAAAATTTACAAAAATTGAGAGCTGTGACGTAGGTGGCACTCAATTTACTTTCAAGATGCCATAAAAAAAAACAATTTATAAAGACAAACATGTACTCAGCTGTTAAATTGAAAGTAAATTGTCAAACAAATGGAAAGGTGAAATTGAAAGCCATCTCGTGGTCAATTTAAAAAGTGTGAGTGTGTTACCCCCCGTTTCCACATGCAAGTACAAGTTCGAAAAACTCAATACACTCACACTTTTTCACTAACATTCACATAATTTTTGTATTTGCAGCCACCCAGCAAATAAAATTGGACCACCTGACCCATTTTGATAAAATGGACTACTCCATGGACTGGTCCGATGTAATGCAAGCATGGACCATGTCATTGTTAAAAAGTGTTTGTAGTGAGACGACATGTCTTCGTTTTTAAACGACGTGCTTTCGTTTTTAAACGACTTCAAAACTAATCCTCTTGAGTATACCATGGAGTAGTTTTAAAACTTCTCCTTAGTGGTCCAAAGGTGGGTTATATACCATGGAGTAGTTTTAAAACTACTCCTTAGTGGTCCAAAGGTGGGTTATATGATCCTCTCCTAGGACATCGTAATGTTAAATAGACCAGGTTTTTTCCATACGTTTGGGTTACTTTTGGACTAGTCCTGGTCCTTTGTGGACTACTCTTTACACGCGTGTTTGGACTGGTCCTATTATTTGCAGGGCAATCTGCTGTTTCCTCGATTTTTCGTTAATAATACGTATACACTACTTGCAAGTAATTACTTGCATGTGGAAACGCCGGGTTAGTAAAAAAATGAGAGAGTTGAGTAAATTGAATGGAATTGAAAGGCAAAACTTGATCGTGTGGCCGCTATGTAAGAAAAATGTATTTTGTAACATCTTGAAACCTACTTACCGCGCAACTCTTTGCTAAAAAGAGAACACAGGAAAAATAGTTTTACATACATAATTTTTTTTGTAATTAAAAAATTATTTAGTTTTGCTAATTTTTTCAATTTTATTTAATAATTTTTATTTTAAAGCTTTTTTATTTGCCGCTGTTTGGTCTTACAAAATTTTTGTAAGAACAAATATTTATTTGCCTAAAATCGAGGAAAATATTTGAAGTTAAATGGTCACATTAGGAGCATTTTTGTTTGCTAGCAAATAATTTTGTTTGCCCAAAATCAGCTGTTTTTCTGTTTGTCCCTCAAAAATATTTTGTGGTCAGATTAGGGCAAACAAATATTTGATATTTTTTGACAAATGTTTGCCGTATGTGACCGTACCTTTAGTCTGGGATCACAGAGGAGAAAAGAGAACATGTTTTTCTTTTCTCCTCTCTCACCCATAAACTCAGACTTTCTCAAAGAAAACTTTCATAGTGTGATCCCAGACTTACTTTCGAAATTGTACCCTAATTGCAACCGATGGGCACTTACATATGTTATGTTATGAGCAGGGAAACCAGAAATATGATCTAAAAACGCGTTTTATGCTCATTAAAAATATGCAGTAAAAACTTAAAATATGACCTGAAAATTGTTAAAAATATGCCCCAAAAAATTCAAATATTGCTAATTTAAAAACAAAATATTCAACAATTTAATAACAGTTCCATTTAATAAAAACAATCCTTACAACATAATCGGCAAAGCCCAAACGCCATAGTATTAACAGACGAGTTTTTGATATGTTACCCTATTTGGAAACGATGGGCAGTCATGGGCTCACAAAAACAAAGTTATGCATGAGGTTAAGATACATATACCAGTGAAACTTCGATATAACGAATCTGGAGGGGATCGAAAAATACTTCGTTATAGCTATTGATTCGTTATACATATGCATTGTGAAACCTTGGTATAACGAAATTTAAAGAAATACGAAACAAATTCGATATAACTACAGTTTTTTTTGTCCAAATTCTATTTTACACGAAAATACTACATATGTACATATAAAAATTCACTATTTAAGAGGTAAATAAAAAATTAGGTTTTTATAATTTTTTTATTTTATTACATTTTAGTAAAATATTGTGTAATTTTTGTTTGTTTACGCAAGTTTAGAATGCAACCATCAATATTTTCTTCGACAGATGCTAAGCGTTGTAGAATCCTGTGCATCAAAAAATTTTTGCAGTTTTCCGACAATTATTTTAGCCTCTCTTACATAGAATTCGTCCATAGTACAATTAAAATTTTCCAAATTTTATCGAATTATCTACAAGATTGCAACTTGTACTTTGCAAACAAATTTAACGTGGACAGGCAACCAGCCACGGACGGATGGACATCGTTAGATCAATTAAAAAAGCGATTCTAAATCGAATTAGGTATGTATACTAAAAAATTATTTAGTAAAATTGCAATTTAGATGATGATTTAATTGTTGATAAAAAAAGTATTCAAATAACGAGTTTTATTTTATTTGTTTTAATCGTTTACAGATCACTAGGTTATTCTGTACAATTTATAATTTTTTTGAGCTTTAAGGCAGAATTAACCCTTATGAGCTTATATAAGCGTGTGTTCTTGTAACAAAAACCAAAAACAATTTAAAGTACTACAAAAAAAGTTCAGCTTTAAAAGTAATTAGCAATTTGACAGTATTATAAATACTATATACGTATATCTTTATAAAGATGCCATCTCTGGTAATTTTTCGAACTGACTTAAATGAAAATTGTGCTTAAATGGCCCTAAAATGATAAGTTGCAAAGGTTCTTTAACGTCACGACTTATTAATTACTTTTAATTAGACTACAAGCTTGACATAAATATACGCCAAGTAAAACTTGACCCTGTTCCAAGTAGTTTTTAATAGACTGCAAATAATACTTTACGAAAATATGCTGCCAATAATGAATGAAAAACTCTTAAGTAGTTCTAGCATATCTTCATGCTTAAAACAAGAACATATTGGCGAAATAAACGATATGGGAAAATTCATCAGTTTTATTTATTAAAACACCAAGAACATAAAAAAAAATTGAAGGAATCAAAAATGTCCTGGAAGGGTTTAAATTGTGTGATCGACGAATTGACAGATATTTCACATAAAAAGCATGTTCGTATTACTATTATTTCTATAATGCTGAAACAAAAAAAATTTAAATATATAATCCTGGATAAGAGGTTTTGTTTGCCACTTTTCAAAAATATGGCTGAAGTTTACTGCTTCATATAGACGTGCTTAACCAGCAACAAATTAAAACTCACTTACAATAAATTTGGGAGAATTTCTCAAATAATAAATTTATTAAATTCCTATATTTTTAAAACCAAAGTTTTTCAAAAATTCTAAAGCTATGTTTACACCTATTAAATATTTGACTCCTAACGTAACCACCAGTTTTCTTAAAGAATTGTTTGCTTTTGCAAAACGTTTGGCTAAAGCAAACATTATTTAACGGTTTCTTAACTACATTATACATAACTGCAATTATCATCTGAGATATACATAAAGTTTAGCAAATAACTAGAAATTGTTTAAAATAATGCTTCTTAAGTTTAATCAATTTACTGGTCACGCTTTTTTTTGATTTTATCGTCAAATATTTGTGGTCTGAAAATACCTTGTCATATCTATGCTCCTTATGGGATCGAAGGGAACATATATGTATTTTGTTGGTTCCTTACCTTGAATTGTTTTGTTTTTATTCTAATTAACTTTTTATTACAAAAACTAATTTGATTTTTGTATTTTTTTTTAATTAAAACCGGTTAACCGGTTATTTTTAAAATGCTTAACCGAAAACCGGTTTTTTAAAAATAGCAACTATTCGGAATATTCGAAACCGGTTATTGAAAAATGTCGAATAATCGATCAGTTTTCATTCAGAAAGTCTGAGTTTATAGGTAAGAGACTCAGACTTTTTGCTAGAAATAGTGTGAACCAAAACTTATCAGAATATAATTTTATTTTCGTTTTAAAGATGGGTGAATCCAACAACAAAATTTTTAATTTTATAAATCGCTTATCAACGGCGTAAAAGCCTATTAATCGCTTATGAATACAACTTTATCAAATTTTGTTAGAAAACTGCTTATAAGCCTTTTAGGTATAAGTTTTTATAAATATGGCTGTTGCACTTTTTTTACTAACATACTCACACTTTTTAAATTGACCACTATATTGCTTTCATATCGGCCTTTCTATTTATTTGGCAATTTCATGTACAATTTTCAGTGCTGATCACAAATTAATTTTAGTGTTATCTTTCAAAAATATGTTTCTTAAAATATAAATCTGCCTAGTTTGAAAAAAGTTGTGCTCTCAAATATTTTGTGATTACTTCGATAAAATCTACCATTTTGAGTTGATCTTCATCGGGATTATGTTTTAAATGAAATTAACTATAAATTTGTACGCAGCCTGTGCCACAGATGTCAACTAAAACGAGTTTTGACAAGCAGTTGGCGTGAACAACTGCGATTTATTGAACGTGTGGCTGCATACTAATAATTTCGCCTTGTTACCAAAATGTATTAATAAAGTGACCTCACTTCCCGTCTATACCAGAGATAATTATTGCGACATATATTGCAGTAAATGTCAATATTATGTTATCTTTAATGTACACAATTTATGTTGCAATAATTGTTAGTCCATTTTCGTTGACAATTATTGCTAACATAGAACGTCAAATTTGATTGTCAATTTAAAAAAAAGAAGCGAATTGTGTGCGAAAGAAATTTAATAAACATTTAAATAATAAAGTCTAATAAGAAAGATTTTATATTAATAAAAATAATTTTTGCAAGATAGCGTCAGTTTTAACACTGCACCTTCTTCCTTGATTTTTTTCAAATTATGGGTTAACATAAATACCAAGGCGAATTTAAACAGGTAAACTCAAACGTCAAAATATGATTTTGTTTTGAGAAGAAGTTGAATGAAAAGTGTTAAAAATATTAATTTTATAATAAAAAAATTTCTAAACTGCGAATGATTGAAGTGAATTTCTTAATTTCTTTTATAAAAAAGTGATAATTTTAATTTCCAATAAAAAAATTTTGACAACCAACCAGAAAATTGTATAAACAAAATACATGGGGCTTTTTGTAGTTGTAGAGATGAGTTTACCTGTTTGAATTCGCCTTGATAAATACGTTTTCCAATGCCTTTAACATAAGCTGAGCTATAAGAAATAATTATCTTTAGTGTAGACCTAGGGTCAGTACTACAACAATAGAAAAAACAACAGGCATTTTGTTGCTAGAATTGTGACGGAAAATGTCAAAATGCCTTATTAAAAAATGTAAATAAACAAAAAAAATACAGTTAACGTCACACCACGAAAAAAATCACTGTAAACAGCTGCGCTTGTGAGGTCACTTTATAAGTACATTTTTCTTGTTACGTACTGTACAAGGCGAATTTACTTTGAATTCGCCAAAATAATTAAATTGTAAAATTTAGTAAATTTGACAGCAAAAATATAGCAGTATTGTCATCATTGGTCGCTGTCAACGGGAGAAATTAGTTCACTCACCTGAAAAGCAAAAAACGAAATATTATAAAAATATATGGCTTATAAAAATACATAATTATTTTTCCTCTATTTGTTTAAATAAAAGATAAAAAATATTGTGTTAATTGTACTAAGTATTAATAAAAGTATTTCATTATTTAAAATTTTGTCTAATCTATTACACAATGAAAACAAAAGTCAAGTGTGATGTCTGTGAAAAATAATAAAAGAACGGAAAAAGAGAAAGAACGAGCCAACAACATTAAAATATCCAACCAACAAGAAAAAAATAGAAAGCAAACTTCCAAATCAATTTATTTTACCAAATAAAAAAATAAGTAAAAAAGAATATGAATATGTTTTAGAATTGGCATAAAAAACAATAAAAAAAATTGAAACGACAAAAAATGCATTGAACCATGTTCAAGAACAACAAAAGGCATTTAATAATAACTTGAAACGAAAGCAGCTGCAGTAGCTAAAGCAGCAAAAAAACATACCAACAGTAATTGAATAAAAGACAGCAAACATATTAAAATGTGTGTAAATAACACACTGCAGCAGCGGAAACAACAATACAAACATAAGCAAATTGACGAAGACGACCACGATGAGGGAGCAGCACCAATTAAACTTAACAATTGCAAACACACAAGCAGCAATAATAAAAGTATCATCGATAGTTGCAGTATCAGCAGGACTAAAAAAACAAAATGTTTACATCAGCAATATAATGTAATAACAACGACAACAAAAACATTGTCACCACTTTTATCAACAACTGCAACAACATTTAACTGTAAATACAGACGGAAACATATTTTATTGTTGTTGTTGGTGTTTTTTCATATTTGCTCCAGCTTTCTGACCAACGTTTCGGCCTATAATTGCACAGCACCCGGAGGTCATTGCCAGAATGATGGCAAGTGCAAGGAGGAAGTTGGGCAGTGCATTTGTGCGGATGGCTGGCAAGGTCCAGAGTGCCAGTTTTGTGGTGGCAAAGTTAGGTAAGGTTATTTTAATGTTGATCTGGTAATTTAGTAAATTTTAAATCCATCTCTTAAAGAGAAAAGTTTTTTGCTATAAATCTTGTGAGCTAGAATTTATTTATCAATTTGTCGTTTTTTTTTATTTTAAAAATAAGTACATACATAGGTACATACCTATGTATGTTTTACTTGGTGGCTAATTAAAAACTAATGTGTACTAGGTATATTAATATGTACCTTTTTAATATAATAATTATAAATTTGTTTGCTGCGTAGCATCTCAAACGATTCTGTAATGAAGGGTGATAAATAAAAACAAGAGTGCTACATTCGGCTATGCCGAATCTTATATACCCTTCACCATGGTTGGGAAAGAACAAAAGTTTATAAATAGGTACGTATATTTAAATATATGTATGTACGTATATTTATATATCTTCGGTCTCAAGTAGAAAGGCCCTAACTCGATTTTTTTTCGAAATATAGCTTTTTAGTTATTCCAATACATTTCCCACAAATACACCTCGTCACAAGAATTTAATACAATAGCATCAATAATATCAGTTTAACGAGCAATTGAAGAAGCCATTTTACATTATGATACATACAGTTTCTAATATGTTTTGCCTTCTCCTGTAAAGTTGCAATTATGTGAGTAAGGGCCTTTCTACATGAGACCAACGATATGTAGTATAAATCTTAGTTTCATTTAATTATTTGCACATGTTTGCGTGCTATTAACCCTAGAAAGATAACGTTATTTTTTGTACTGAAAAGATAACGACACGTCTATCATTTAAGGATATCACCGAAAATAATATTGATAAATTTTATTGTTGAAAACATTAATTTATTCAATTTTTTTTAAAAAAATATCATTTTTTTACCAGAAAATTATAATAAAAATAAAATTAAAAATAAAATTCAATAAGCATTAGGTATCAAAAATAAAAGAGTTTTTACAAAGGACTTCAGTTCGGTTCTAAAAACTTAAATAAACATTTTCTTTGTACTTTGTTTAGATAATGTTATCTGTATTAACTTGTATAAACAAAAAAAATTATTTGAATAACATGTGCAAGATTTACAAATTTAAGTTTTGTGTTCGCCACAAAAGGGTATACCGCGTACTATTTTGGACATAAGTTTAATTTCTGATGGACAGAAGCCACCGTATTATCTCTTTAAAATGTTCAGGTTCTTGAGGATTTTCCTAAATCGGTGGTATATTCTCGTCAGCCTCAAAGATATCAAAAGCTCATCTCCTACATCACTTTGAAGACTATCCTCCAATAATTCATCTTCCGATTCGCTTATATTTTCCAGTGAAACCGATTCCACCAACACGCTTTGCAAAATAGCGCCAATTTCTGCGTCGTCCTAGGCGCGCTTACAACACATTTTTAAAACAATACCTTCAAATTCAACCAAAACACAAAGTTATCATCGTTACAAAAGTAACAGTAAAGATAACGACACGTCTCTCAGACATATTTTCAGACATATATCTTTCTAGGATTAAATATATTAAAAGATAAACTTAATTATAAAAAAAAAGTAATTTTTGGGATTTCAGTATTTTGGTTATAACTTATCAATTTTTACCTGATATTACAGATTTATTTTCCGTCGTGTTTTCCGTTTACTTGGGCTATAAAACTTGGACTCGGAAAGATCTATGGTTCCCGATAATACGTATTTTTAAATAATTATTTTGGTCATTACTTTTTCGTATCTGAACCGATTTTTCCGAGTTTTTCAGAAAATATTTTTTACTAAAAATTTCCGGTCTTTTGATATATAAGGCGTATCCATAGGTCATATGACAGCCCAAAAATGCAGGTTTTTATACAATTTTTGATTTTTTCTTTACGGGCTGTACCCTGCCAACTTCTCCAATCACGCCCACATTTTGTCGGATGCTGTGTATTGATAACCTAAATTTTTGTACCTAATTTGAAATCTGGCACTTGCCGTTCTCCAATTTTTTAGAGGTAGTCTTAGTTTTTTGCACATATCTCAGCCATTATTTAACCGATCTGGCTGAATTTCAATAGCAAAACTTTAATAAGCATACCCGACATAAATATGTACATATGTATATACCCACCATATCTGCGGGCTTCGGAAAACCCATCTCAACAGACAGAGGGACGGACAAACGTAGAACCGGATTTGAACTTACCTTCTCATAAGGATCCAGAATATATATATACTTTATTGGGTCTAAGATCGATATCTTAGAAATTACAAACGGAATGACAAAGTTTTACATACCCTTTTACCTTCGGTGAAGGGTATAAAAATTGATTTTATAGGTATAGGATTTCAAAATTAAATTTTATTAAATATGTCCATACCACGCTATACGCAAAACAGCTGAAGGGGAATTGGCTGAAATAATAAAGAGTTCAATTGAAACCCCTAAGCATCGTGAAATGTTTCAGTTAAAATTATTATTTTTACAATTTTGGTAAATAATTCTGTGTCATTTTGACAAAACATCTTAAATCAAATTTAAAAAGTTGAAAAAAATTTTGTTATCATACGAACATGGCTCAATTAGTAGGTCTGCGCGCAACTACAACAATCCAACAATAGAAAAAACAACACGCATTTTGTTTGTGTAAAATATGATAAAGATGTCAAGAACAAAAGCAATTGTTTGTTTAACAAATGGTAGAAATGTCAGAAGCAATTGTTACAAAAACAATTGCACGTAAAAAACACAACTCTGCAAAAAATCAGCAGGCGTTTCAAGCAGACCTACTAATTGGACCATGATCATATGAATTTTCATTCAAAAAACATTTTTGTTTACGTTTTTACAACTTTGTATTTTAAACGAAATTTTTCTTTAATATTGGTTTTTTTATTATTTACTAAAAATGATTTTTATGGAGTTTTTTTTTAATTTTTTGCCATCTTATCTCGACTTAAGATGTTTTGTCAAAATGCCACAGAATTTAAACATAAGTTTAAAAAATTTTAGTTTTTTTTTCTTTTGGTCATTTAATTTAAATAACTTGTATTTTAATTTCTGAAGCTCCCACCTTATATGATTCTTTACTCGATTGTACCTAAAGTAATTTAATTTTCCAAATAGCATCTTAAAACAAGAGCTGGAAACTGAGTTAGTGCATGTTATTACAACTTCAAAATATTTTCTACATTCCTATCTACTTTAAAACTTCAAAAGAATAGGAATTAGACAACCTCTAATTAAAAAGCTAATTGAAGAAAATAAAATTAAATAAAAGAAATAACTTTTTTCTACGTATGTATGTATGTATATACTTAAATCTGTATTTTCTATATTTAAAAAATTTAGTTAATTGATTAATAACAGGCGGTACAATTGTTTGACGCATTTTACTGATAAGAAAAATGTATTTATTGCAAAAATGTTTTGAATACCTAAAATGCATTTATTAAAAAAATCTCAAGAACAAAATAAAAACAATCTTATGCATACAGCCTTACATATTTCTTTGCAATTTAAAAATACATACATACATATAACTATTACAACCAATAATCGCATAAACAGTAACTAAAAAAAAACTTTTTAATCAGAAGGTAACAAATTTTAAGATATTTATACATAATTTGCCTTAAGGCCCAACTATAATATGCTTAAGTTGGCTTAATCCTTTCACTACTTACTGCTACTTCTGCATCCCAGCCGAAATTTAAAAAATTTCAAAAATACCATTTACGCTGTATTTAAATCAATTAAGTGTTTTCTGCACATAATTAGCTGTTTGTGTGTGTTTATTGAGTATATTGTTTTTTACGACGTTTTTCCCCCATTAAGGTATTAACTATGTTGCCGTCTTATGACGCTTTCAAGTTACATATCAAAATGTTACTCTATATCTCTACTTTTAATTTAAAAAGAATTTATCTGCTTTTGCTTGCGAATGTGCATGGTACAGAGGGTCTTCATCTCTATTTTTGGGTTTCTCAATAAACCAACAAAAAACATTGTTTTTAGCTGGCAAGACCTCTCAAAATACATGTAAAAGTTGGGAGTCAGCTGATTCATTGTAGATGATTCCGCGATGAACTATTTGTTGAGTGATTCTAGCCGATCTAACACCTCTTGTGTGAAATTAAGTACAAACCAAATTTATCACTTATAATTGGGGCTAAATTAACAAAACACCAGTATTAAGTACTCAAGGAGTTTATCATTTCACAATTACCAAATGCATTGCCATGTTATCAGAAAGTGGTGAAGGCCAAGAAACAGTGTTATCCACCAGAGGATCATGTCACGGAATCATCTGCCGAAATAGAGTTACAATCTTTGCTAGATCAAACAACTACCCGTATACTAGAAAATCAAAATGATGTTTTCAGTAATGCTGACATTAGTAAAGAGTTTGTTTTGATTGGTAAATGGGGATTTGACGGAAGTACGGGGCACAGTGAATATAAACAGGCATTTTCAGATTCCAGTATACAAGATAATACCTTATTTGTTACTTCATATCGTCCACTTCGTTTAATATGTAAATCAAATACTTCCGATCCGGACCAAATTATATGGAAAAACCCACGCCCTTCTTCCACTAGGTTTTGTAAACCTATTCGATTTCAGTTTGCTAAAGAAACAAAAGATCTTTCTGTGCAAGAAGAAGCATATCTTAGAAATAAAATTAGCAATTTACAACCATCCATTTTTAACTTCAACAACAACGAAATAAAAGTTGTACATTCATTACAATTAACCATGGTTGATGGTAAAGTCTGTAGTGCTTTAAGTATCAAAGCGTGTAGAGATGCTATATTAGTTGTGCAACACCGAAAGAAGTGAATGATATTGACATGTGTTTAAGTAAACCCGTTCAACAGATGAAAAGGAGCTTCGTGCACAGAAAATGCTACATGTTCAGCAGCACTTTAGGACACGATTAGGTTAAATTGTAGTTTCCATACAAATACTACTCCCGAAAATAATTTTTAATACCATAAATTCCTTGTAAATGTAATAAATAAAGAAAGAAATAAAAAATAACATTGTTTTGGAGGCTCTATGATTTTTCATGGGTCCCAAATAGGGTAAACTCACGAATGTGTGTTTTCAAATACTGCATTGTGGTGTTTAATATGGTCGGGATTGACCGTTAAACAAACTATAACAAGACAATAAAAATTTTTATGTAAAAAATAATAAAAATACAAAAGGAAATTTTTATCGATAAGAGTTTTTAATAAGATGGCTTCAATACTAATATTTATTTAAGAATGTATCATCAAAATGGTATCATACACGATGGCTGGGGCAATTACTCTGTAAGTGTAAAATGTAGTTGGCTAATTGATACAAAACACTGGAGTCATAAACATGGAAAGCCGCCCACTATACGCATGCATTTGCGGGAATTTGCAACAGAATGTGGCTGGGATCATTTGTACATATATGACGGTGACAGTGTAGATTCTCCACTTTTGGCAGTTTTTAGGTAAAAATCAAACAAATGATGTACTTTAAAATGAAACTTTTTAATACATGAAATTGTGTTACTTTATTCAGTGGCCTTATGTATAGAGGCAATTTCTCCATTCGTAGCGTACCTCAAGTTATTGCACGTTCGGGCACTGCTTTATTGCATTTCTTTAGTGATGATGCCTACAATATGTCCGGGTTCAATTTGTCATATCGCATGAATGCCTGTCCCAGTGATAATGAGGAAACAGAATGTTCAGGCCATGGTAAATGTAAAGATGGTTTCTGTATCTGTGATTCATTATATAGTGGGGAAGCCTGCAATATTGCCGCCTGTCCGAATAATTGCATGGAGGATAAAAATCGTGGTGTCTGTAACATGGAAGAGGAGAGGTTTGTTTTTATTCTTAAACACTCATAAAGAAAAAGTAAAAAACTATTTATTTTTATTGTTTTACAGATGTATTTGTAAGGAGGAATACGGTGGCAATGATTGTGCCCAATTAAAGGCACATGGCGTGTGGTCGAGTGTTAATACCAAACAATCTTTACCGCCACCTGGTACTGCCTCGCATGCTGCAGCAGTTTGGCGTGATACCATGTACATTATTGCCGGTGAAACTTACGGTCGTGGTAAACTAATGACCACATATGACTTCAATGGCAATGTCTGGGAAGCGGTTCACACTGAGAAAGGCAGCACGGTGCCAGAACACCGATATGGCATGACTACCGTTATGTATGGCGATAAAATTTTTATGTATGGCGGCGTTGTCAAAAGTTCGGGCATTTCTAATGAACTTTGGGCCTTTGATGTGTCAGCCAAGACCTGGGAAAACATAACAGTGAATGCAGAACCTTGTAATACTCTAAGTACACCATATGCCATGTGCGGACCGTTGCATGTTACGGGACATACTGCCACATTAGTGCCTGGCTTTGGCGACAAACATAGTTCCCCTTATATGGTGGTGATCTTTGGTCGTTCTCCCCAATATGGCTACTTGAATACGGTTCAGGAGTTTAATTTCGGCACAAGAGAATGGAGATTTGTTGAAACTTCGGGGTACGTGGTTAAAGGAGGTTTTAGTCACAGTGCTGCTTATGATTTTTTGACGGAAAAAATCTATGTCTATGGCGGCATTGTATCGGAATCTGAAGCGAGCCAGTATATAACAACACGTTTATATGCGTACTCACCATCTGCTAGAACATGGACGCTTTTGTCTTCTGCTCCTTCGGCACGTCTTTTGCATTCGGCCAATTTTGTTAACCCAGGTTTAATGATGGTCTTTGGAGGTAATACTCATAACGATACTGCAGAGAGTTATGGAGCCAAATGTTACAGTCAAGATTTATTAGTGTACGATGTTTTTTGTGATTCATGGCATAAACAAAACATTCCAATGCATTTACAAGCCGATTTAGCCAGGTAAATAGGAAACATTTAATTAGTAAACAAACTACTTAAATATTTTTTTGCTTCCAGATTTGGCCATATTTCAGCAGTTTTTGAGGATAATTTGTACATTTATGGCGGCTTTAATGGCCAGCTACTTAACGACATGTTACGCTTTTCCCCTGGTCACTGTCATTTTTATTCAAAAGAGGAGAAATGTACAAATGCCCGACCGGGTGTCAAATGTATTTGGGATGTGCAAAAAATGCGTTGCATACCCATAACACAAGTGCAACGTTCCGCCATTTACGGACGAGAACAATACGATTATATCGCTTGTCCTTCTAAAAGTCGCCTCACCATGACTTCAGAACTTTTGCTGGATGTGTCACGATGCCAAGAACTTAATAATTGTCAATCATGTGTATCGAATTCTTATGGTTGCACCTACTGCGGCAGTGGTGTTTGCACTAAAGAACGTTGTCGGGAGACTTCACCTCTGACATCGGTATTTTATGAAACATCTACTCAACAGCAGAGCCAACACTCTAAAGCACAGTTTGTTATAGCTACTAATGCACCACCTTTAAATATAAAACAATTGGAAAACTGTCCAATGAAGGAAGATTTTCGCACTACAGCCTTATGTGAACAACTGCATACTTGTCATGCATGTTCGGCAAACACTGCCTGCATCTGGGAACCTGAACACAATCGTTGTCGTCCATATATTGTTCTGAACGGAAATAGAACTATTGACGAAATCATTTGTCCACCTTCTTGTGCGTCTCTTAGTAATTGCCACAATTGTACGGAGAACGATTGTATTTGGTGTCAAAATGAACTACGTTGTGTTGATCGCAATTCTTATACAGCCAGTTTTCCTTACGGTCAATGTAGAGAATGGACCACACACACCTCCAAATGCCGTACTTCTCCCGCCGGTTTGTGGGGTAATACTTCGGCTTTGTCGACAGCACAATGCGGCTTTTACAATAGTTGTTCCCAGTGTCTTGATGACCCCGCCTGTGGTTGGTGTGACGATGGTACTAACACAGGTCTGGGCAAGTGCATAGAAGGAGGAGCCTTAAAACCTCATGACGCGACTGAATGTTCTTCGAGTCAGTGGTATTTTACTTCTTGTCCCAGATGTAACTGTAATGGTCACTCGAAATGTTTAGATTCGGTGCACTGCGAACAACCTTGTTCAAATTTAACTTTTGGTACACATTGTGAAAAGTGCGGACCTGGTTATTGGGGAAATCCTATAAATGGAGGCCAATGCCAGAGATGTCAGTGTAATAATCAAGGTGACATTTGCCATCCCGACACAGGTAAATGTTACTGCAACACCAAAGGCATTGTTGGGGATCATTGCGAAAAATGTGATTCCCAAAATCATTATCATGGCGATCCAATTTCTTCAACCTGCTACTATGAACTCACCATAGACTATCAATTTACTTTTAATCTATCGAAGAAAGAGGATAGACATTTTAGACAAATAAATTTCCGTAATTCCCCCGTGAAGCCTGAAATCGATGCCGATTTCACAATAACCTGCAGTGTACCGGCCAAGATGGACATTATGGTCAAACTAGCCGGCTCGCCAAATAAATTAATATTTACAAATATTAATTGTTCGACATTTCGTCATCGCTTCCCTAAGACCGAGTACCAATTCGGACATTCGCCTGAAGACAATAGTTCGTTGACCACGTTCTATGTGTTTGTACATGACTTCCAACCACCCATTTGGATACAGATCGCTTTTTCACAGTATCCTAAGCTCAATTTGCAACAGTTCTTTATAACATTTTCCACTTGCTTCTTGCTGCTGCTACTAATGGCCGCGATAATGTGGAAAATTAAGCAAAAGTATGACATGTTTAGGCGAAGGCAACGATTGTTTGTCGAAATGGAACAAATGGCCAGCCGTCCATTTTCACAAGTATGTGGCCAGAGTTAAAATTGTTTTTTTATTGTTTTTAATTTTTCAATTCTTTTTAGGTGCTGGTGGACATTGAAAATCGTGAAAATATTGATTTATCATTAACCATGGAGGGAATTTCAAACATGAGCAAGAAACGCAAAAAGGTAAGAAAAAATTAAAATACAAAATGTTAGTTGAAACGAATTCATAATGCAATAATATTATACAATCTGAACAGGAATGCCCGAGTCCAATAGCATTAGAACCATGCAGCGGAAATCGTGCTGCCGTTTTGTCTCTTCTAGTCCGTTTGCCCACAGGTAAAGTAGAGGCAAATGAAGTTAGTTTTTAACTAAAATTATCCCAACCTTTATTTACTTCTTTGCAGGTGGTCTTCAGCATGCACCTGCTGGCCAGTCGGCTGGCTTAGCTGTGGCCAGCGCCTTAGTAACACTTGGTAATCCAAGACGTCCTTCAATAGAGCACACTAAAGAGCCAAAATCCAAACGTAAACAAAGTCAGCACCCTGATAGTTGTACATAATAATTGATTATTAAGTGTGTATGCGCGTGTTTTATTATTATTTTATTATATTTTTTAATTATTATTAAATTTAAAAAGATTTTATTTATTTAGATGATAAATTGTAACTTATTTTGTTAATACTTAAATTAATAACGATAAATAATGATAATATTGTACTAAAAACATTTTATCCATTAAGGTGATACCAACAAAAAAAAATTATATTGTCATATTTAAAAAATATACAACAAAAAAGCAAACAAAAACAACAACTTATACAATTAAACAAAACAGAAAAAAAGACAAAAAAAAAAACAATTAATTCATGATTATTATATTACTTTGAGAATTATTAACATTATAACTAAAAAAATAACAACAAAATATTATTATGTATTAAAAAAGGCATAGAATGTAAAATCGTGAATGTAAAACAAAACAACAACAAATGAAAAAGGCAAATATAAAAAAACAACAAAAACTTTAATGATTCCAAGAAAAAAAATTGTTTTACGTTTTAATTATTTGGGGCCAAGTAAACAAGGGGTTAAAGTTTACAGCGAAAATATTGAAATTTATCTTTTACACAAATTAGAAATAAAAAAAAAAACTTTGAAAAAAAAAATTTTATTTACACAAAAAGTTCCTTTTTACACAAAAAGTTAATTTTTACACAAAATGTCAACTTTACACCAAAAAGTAAGTTTTCCCACAAAAAGTAACTTTTACTATTGATGTAACGTACGCCTTTTTGCCGATACGATACCGATACTCAAAAAGAAATATCAGCGATACCGACCCCGATACGCATATTAAATTTGAATACAAGTTTAAGTTTAATTTTTTATTAGGCAAAATAATATTTTATATTGATATTAATAAGATTTAAAAAACAACGAATTTAATTTCAATTCATGGTGAATTTAACAAAAAAAAAATATACATTATTTTTTATATACATAAATAAAAACAAACAGTGTTAGTAAGGAATTATTAATATTTAAAATTGATATACCAAATATGTATAAGGAGATCCAAGGTATCTTTCAATTCTTCTTTGATAATTATAAGCTAAAAAAAATCTCAAAACTTAAAAATACATACAAGATTTAGCAATGAGAGAACATTTTACTACTATTCACAGAAGTGATTTAGTTTAGTTACATATGGGTAACTCCAAAGTGTTGAACGTGACAGTCGTACGCATCAAAAATGCAATAACATTTTTAACAGCAAATATTTTTACGTTCTTTTAACCCTTAAATTATAGCACTAAGAAAGCATTGTTATCTATGCTAAAGTTTATGGAGGGCGCGAATCTAAGTCAAAGATAATGGCGAAAGATGTAGCGGTTCGAACGTGAAAAAAATAGAAGTAGTTTTTGTGGCCATGTATAAAAAGGCGTAATTCAGCGAAACCTGTCACAATTTTTTTTGTCAAACTATAGTTTGATAGTATACTATCAGAATTTTACGTAGCAATTA
This sequence comes from Pollenia labialis, assembly GCA_949318255.1. Taxonomy (NCBI): domain Eukaryota; kingdom Metazoa; phylum Arthropoda; class Insecta; order Diptera; family Polleniidae; genus Pollenia; species Pollenia labialis. The sequence goes on from OX439139.1 coordinate 208,680,506, forward strand.
AAATGTCTATAATTTAATTCAAAAATCGTAAGAATTTTTTTTAAGCCAAAATCTGGTTTGATAATTGACATTTCGAACGTGAAATTTTTTCCATAATAATTTAACTGAATAATGATTAAAACAAAATAAAAATTGACCGTTAATTCGAATAACATATTTCTCTTCAAACTCTTCCTTAGATTACAGACCATGTAAGAAAATTTTTTTGGAATAATTTTTATCAAATATCACCTCTTTTAAAGAAGATAGTATTAAAGAAAACATACAATAAAACATTCTCACAAATAAGAAATTACTTTTGCACAACTTGCAGTCTGATTGCCCATCTAAGTGAACAAACTTATGGGTAAACTTATAAAATTAGTAAAATCTAAATATTTCTCTATAACAATATCGTTAAGTAATCAGCTTTTAATAACTTTTAATTATTCGGTCACGGTGGACCTTTTGACGGGAATGCCCATATGTAAAATTTCTCGTAACTTTTGAACGCCCAACGTATAATTTTGTTATATTTGGCCAAATTTGTTTTACTTTTGGTACATTTTAAAACTGTATTTAATAAGTTGACACCCATACAATTTTAAGCAACAAGGGGGCTTTCACTTGAGTGATGTGCAGACAGAACTCTAGAGCAATATATTCAGGGGGTCTACTCTTGCGATGCGAAAGAAAATTGTAGCAAATCTAGCGATTGGTACTCTTTAATACGTTTGCGCATATGTCTTTCGCATCTTTCGCATCTTTTAATTTTTTTCCTTTTGGTAAATCATCACTTTATTTTATTTAAATTTTCCAATTTCAAATATTTTTACACACTTTGGCATTTTATTACTGTAAATCCGCGCCATCTTTAATTTTTATTGCCACTATTCAGCTTCTTTTTCAGAAAATTTTGCGAAAGTGGTAGAGAGCACCAAGTAGAGATTAGACCCCCAGGTCTCGTTTTATGCGTTTCAAAAAAAAAAAAAAAAAATTGCATAAATTTATTTCGCATAATACGATACTCTACCTTCATATAAAAACGAATAATTCGTTTAAAAATTCTAAAAATAAAATCGCATTAAAAAATCAACAAAAATATATTTGGGGCATTATTTTTAAAGCGGGCAACCCAATAAAAAAAATTTTATTAGTAGGAAGGGTGCGAAATATTTTTTTTCTATGATGTTTATTTGTCGAATTTACGGGGTGGTAAAGTGTTGCCGTTTCAAATAAAATGTTTTTCAAAAATATTTTTTCGAACTAAAAACTAATCAAACAAAAAATTTCTATTTTTGTTTAATGATCAATGTTTTATTTAATATTATTATTATTGAGGTTTTTTGTTTACCTCACGGGCTACCCAGCAAAAACTTGGTAATGGCTTGCCATTACTGAACAACTTACTTTTCAATGACTACTTCATACCATCTGCATTACATAGAAGTAGTTTAGTAATGGCTGACATATATTCTGATACCTAAGTACTTGTGTATGAGTTGATTAATTAATTTAATCTCATGTTAAAAAATAAAAAATAAAATAAGTAAAAGAAAATAAGTAAAATAAAATAAGAAAAAATAGAAAAAAAATAAAGTAAAATAAGAAAAATAGAAAAAAGAATTTTTTTTTCTTTATTGAAAGTATTCATCCAATGAACTTACTTAACTCCCTATTTGTAAGCGAATGTGGTAATGACTTATTTAACTCCCTATTTGTAAGCGAGGGTGGTAAGTACTTGTCTCCAATGACATCACCGTGTTAAAATAATGAGTTAAAATGCCAATGAATAAGTAGTGAAAAGTCGTTAAATTAGCTTTTTAACTCATTACTTTGCAACGTAAGTTTTTGCTGGGTAATTATTATCAATCGTTTTTTTTTTAGCAAATGTAACTAAAAAACATTTATGGTTGATTTATTTGTTTTTCCCAACATTCTTTTTTCGAACTTCATCAGGGGTTAATTTTTATTTTATAATAATCTAGACAATTAGATAATAATTATAATAAATGTTAGAACTTTAATAATATCACAGCTTAACTTACGAATAAGGTTTTACATTTTTATTGAACTTTTTAACTATTAAATATAAAAACTGGACTACACGACACAGAAATAAATAAATAATTATAGGCAGTCAAAAGTAATGTTAAGAGGTTAAAATTCATATAAGAATTATTTATGCCAACTACTATCTAGATTAGGGTGTTCAGTCGATTAATTCTTGTTCGATTAATCGAACAATTTTAGACGATTAATTGTTCGAATAATATAAAATTTCTAATTTCGATTAAAGGATCAATTGAATAATTTATATTGATTAATCGAATAATAACAATATATAGTATTTCTGTTAAATGTATAATTTTTTTTAGGTTTTAAGTCGAATATACAAACCAAATGAATGTATGATTTTCGGTGTTTTTTAATAATTTCAATAAACTAAACCGTTTTTGAGTTACGCGAACATAAGTTGTGCAACCTCCTCCATTTTCGAAAACCCGGTTTATCTCGAAAACAAGAGCTAGCCTAAAAAAACGGTTAGCTGCATTGGATTCAGCGTACCCGAATTATGTTAAAACGCCAAGTGCCCAGCTTCTCTAAAAAAAGTGTAAATTTCGAGGACAGTGAAATTAATTTCGCAAACGAAAAAACGACAAAGGTATTTTAACTCAAAGATTTATATTAATTATTTGGGTTTGTTCTAGAAATCGAAATGAAGTGAGATAGAAATCAAACTATAATTTAAATTCAATTATTATTTACCAAGTCCTATCCAATAGGTCTGCTTACCTCTACAACAGGGGTTTCCATTTCTTTGCACAATTGTGCAAACCACTACAAACACATATTTTTATGCTCTTCAATTCAGTCGTTGGTGTGACTTCGACAAGTGTACATGTTTAGCGGATGCTATATTATTTTGTTTCAGCTTACACTCAAAAATATTGTGCGGTCAAAAATGCTTTTAGTAACATGCCTTGCGTGCAATATTTAGAGTCTAAATTTTAAGACTTAAATGCAGAGTAATATAACATTTCTATTTAATTTTAACATAATTTAAATTGTTGAAAATATTTAACAGCAAAGCTAACGTAAATTTTATTAAGTAACTTTTTTTAACAATAACATTTACTGCAACGTTTAAGCTAACGATATGTGTTTTGTTTATGAAAAAAATTCTTTGATACCTGTAAAAGGGTCCCTTTTGCTTTCTTTAAAAAGACGTACCTAAATGCAGAAATTATTAAGAAAAAAAAATAGCCAAAAGAATTTGTTGGTATTTTGCTTGTAAAAATATTTTGGTTTCTGTACCAATCGCGTCGGTGGGTTTTTTCTTTCTTTGAAAACACTTTTCTTAAGTAAGTAGAAATATTTAAAAAACAAGTAAAAAAGTCTTGTTTTGCTACAATTTATGTGTAAATAACCTCTACACATAAAAGCAAATGTGACAGTAGGTAAAATGTTTGGGTAAGAAGATGTGTTTTATTGATGTAATAATGAAACTTTATTGTTTCGCACTATTTTTATTGCTTACTTTTTTATGCTTCAATTATTTGATCGAGCCCAAAGAGTTAAGGCTCAGTAAGTCTTTACTTTCTGTTCTGTTACGAACCAGCTGATTTGTTTTTGTTATTAAAAAACCTGTGAAATTGATTAGTTCTTCTGTTATTGAAATAAAACAATAGATGGTACAAAACTAATAAATTTGTCATAAATGGCTAATAAGTTGCTACAGAAAAAGTAACTTTTACAATTTTTAAGCAGAACGGCACGGAACAGAACAGAAACAGAAAGTAAAGACTAATTCTGCCTTTAACCTTACTAATTTATGGTAACTATTTAACGTAACTTTGACCTGTTATAATGACTTTATACATTTTTGCAGGCAAACTCATATGCGCATTTTGTATTTTCTAAAATGTTATGATATACCATTAGCTGGAATAAAAATGTATGCACAGATGTTTGAAGTATGAGCAACCCAACACCGTGAATACCATTTCTATATTTCTTACCACTATGAATACCCTAACTGTTTACTAAAATAACTTTTTCACGTTATAATTCTCATATTGAATTTAAAAAATGGTTATTAGAAGAGGAAATTAATGAACCAAAATCAGTTCCCAAACTGAAAATGGAGATTTCAAGTTTAGTAATATTGGAAATTGTTAAGAAAGGAAGACCATTGTGGGATGGTGTTTTTATCAAGCAATTGCTGAAGAAAATTTGGAAAAGGCTTAATTATAATACTAAATTTATAGAGTCTCTTCCCCTTTCCAGTCAAACGGTAGGTCGTCGTACTGTTCAATTTGGAACTTGAATCTGCAATAAGGGACAATTTTTCTATCAGCTGTTATTTTTTATGAATTTTTTAAACATAAAAATCTTTAATTTTTTACAATTGTTTGATAAGATATTTGAAACTGATTTAGAGCCAAAAAGCTTCCGAATAAAAAAAAGTGTAGTTTTAAAATCAGCGACATTGAATTGGTAAAGAATTGCTACAAATTTGTTATCAACACAAAAAATTTTTAATTTTGTACCTTTGTGTTATACAACTTAAAATATGTATTACTAACATTTTATTTCGGCTGTAAATAAATGCTTTCTCTCAATTTGCTTACTCTCTGGCAGTGTTACCGTTATGCGACTAAAGTCGCATTTTTGCCCCTTTTTGACTGCCGTGCCACTTTTTTGACCCCTTTGTTTTAAATCCCCTTTTGTATCATTTTGTAGTTTTTTGTGCCCCTTTTGCCCCTTTTTGAACCAAATTTTTTTTATACTGTCAATCAATGAATCCGAGCTCAATTTGAAGAGAAAATAGCATCTAATTTGGAAAAAATTAAAATAATTCAGGAAGGGCTATCTATTAACAATAAAATTTACCTCAAATTTCTAGTATATGTATTAAATATTATGAATAAATTAAACCTTAATTTTCAAAACGAATCATCACAAATATATATATTTAGTTTTATCCAAGAAAGATATTGTATTAGAAATTTTTAAAAATTTTTTAAAAAAAGAGTATGTTATGCAAACAAATATAGAACAAATTGATTTTGTTGATGTTCTGCATATAAAAGAAACTCTTAATATATATATCGAACACGAAGCCGAGCTAGAAATATGTACTAACAACATCTTAAGTAGTGATATTGTAGAAATTAAAAACAACATTTTACTTTTTCACCAAAAGCTGTGCAAAGAAATTTTATCAAGAATTAATATTAGCGATAAGAGGCTGAGTTCATTAAAGGTTTTAGATCCAGTATTTATTAAGTCAGCTGAAGACATAAATTACTTTGAAATTGTTACGTTTTTATTGATATAATTACTAACCCAGATGATTTTGTAAAAGAGTTGAAACTTTTAGAAATCAGATCAAACGATAAAAGCTATGAAGCAATTTTTAAAATATCTAAGCCTGAAACATTTTGGTACGAAATTGGCAATTTAAAAAACTGTTTGGGTGACAATTTATATCCAAACTTGTATAAATTTGCTTCGTATGTTTTACTTTACCACATAGTAGTGCATCCGCTGAGCGGATTTTTTCTAAGTTAGCATATTTAAAAAATAAAGTGACAAATAGACTGAAAATAGATACTTGTCAGTCTATGTTATCCGCTTTAAATTTGTATCAAAATGACTTGGAAGATTCGATTCCAAGTGATGAATTGATTAATAAATATAGATTTACGTTTTCAAAAAAATAGATATTTTATAGTTGAAGAAACAACATAACACTGCAATTTATAAAACAATGGATCTGTACCTGATATTAACTATCTTCCTATCAATACTTTTATTTGCTTTTTCCCTCGAGGTTTTTTCGTAAATTAATTTTTTTGGTAAACAAGTAAAATAATCCAAGTGCCAAATATTTATGTACATATCCTTACAAAGTTACATATCTCTATCTATTTAAATGTAAAGTTTTTTTGTATCAAATCATATTATGAACTATTTTTTGTTTTTGTAAGTATTGTTATTACACTATTTTAAGCTCGTTTTATTTACAAGTAATTAGTAACTCTTTTTGTATAAATAATTGAAATAAAAATTTTATGCAACAGTTCATTATCGGTTACTTGCAAACAAGACATGTATTTTCACGATATATGTATATATATATCCCTGTAGTTTTTACGTGACAATTGACCCCAAAAGTGGCAGTTCTATACACTGTAGACTGGTTATAAAGCTATCCACATTCATCCTATACTCTGAAGACTGGTTATAAAACTATCCACATTGATCCTATACTCTAAAGACTGGTTATAAAACTATCCACATTGATCCTATACTCGGAAGACTGGTTCTAAAACTGTGGAAAATTTCACTGTCACTTTGTGCTCGCACTTAGCTGTCTTTTTGTGTCGCAGATGGTGGATAGTAAAAAATGTATGTCATTGAGCAATGTTAACCGTACGGTAATTACCCTCTTTTACGATAATTTAAAGATATGTGGATTTTTAAAATACATATACAATACATATTTACATACGTATGTAGGATTTATAATTTTAGCTTTTGAGAGGTGATTTTCAATTTTAAAATAGATAATGTAATAACAAAAAGTTAAGAACATTATGCTTCTGCAAATGTTTTCGTAACACCAATAAAATACGAAAAATGAAATAACTCTTGTATATTATTAATTTTATTTTTAACTTTTTGTTTGTTTATAAATCAACAATTTTGAAATATGTGTCAGTTTGAGTTAAAAGGGACCTTCGGCAAAACTTTTAGTAAAAGTGAGTATTTTTTGGTTACTATATTTCAAAATGCTAAATTAACATTTTCTATCATTTCAGAAACTCCAACTTCTAAAGAAAGTTGCGAATGTAAGAAAGAAATGAATGAGTTAAGAGGTAAGATGTTTTTGTTATATTGACACCTTTTTCTTTTCATTAATATATTTTTTTAATTTAATTAATTTATTTTCTTTATGTTATTTCTAATTTTTTCTTTGCAGATGCTATGGAATTAAAACTAGGACAAATGCAAGGTAAGTTACATTAAAATGTGCGTAGGCTTTCGTTCACGCATTTTTATCACGATATTTATCACAATTTCGTTAACAGATTTATAAACGCGAGCTTTTTTCCCCAACTTATTTACATTACAGACCAAATGAAAATAATAGTTGAAGGCCTAGCTGAGCAAAAAGTTTTGCTTACAAATATGTCCACGCAGGCTCATGGACTTCAAAGATACGACGCCAATAATTTCCCCATTAAATCGGTAGAAGAGCTTGCTTCTATAAATAGCAAAATATGTAACGAAAAAAGACAACTTTATGTAAGTACATATAAGTAAAACAACAATTATAAGGGACATTATCTCAAAATCTGAGCACTTTAATCGAAAATTGAGATATTGATCCTGAATGTATTATATTTTAAACTACTTTTTATCTAGCCAAATGCAATCACATCATTGATTACACCACAAGTTGTAAAAAAAACTTGAAATTTGTCCTTTCACCTGAATTAACAAATTTAATAAATATTGACGGAATTCACGGTAAACAGTCGCTAAGAAAAATGAAAACCTTTTCTGATGTCTTAATAGGTAAATAAAACATTTTATACTTTGTCCAGATAGATAAATTTTAATTTCAGAAGCCATAATTCCAAACGCTTGCGACGGGTGGCCTAGAACAGCAACTGCGTGAAGCAATACGTCTTCAAAAAAAGCGATATTTAAAAAAAATAGCTGAAAACAAAATTTAAATATTTTTGGCTTTATTTTATTTAGGGCCATTATTACAACTTGCCAATAGTTAAAAGTCGGATTTTGTTGGACCGATAAATAGCTTTGCATTATTACAACTTCCATTTTTTATTGCTGTTATTTTCAATAATAATAATATTTAATAGATGAAAACATAATAAATGAAGGTTTTATAATGCAAAGCTATTTATCGGTCCGACAAAATCCGACTTTTAACTATTGGCAAGTTGTAATAATGGCCCTTAATAAATGAATTTGTTTTGTTTTTTTTACTAAATGTTTTTTTTAAGTTATGTAAATAGATTATAAAATTTTATAAAATGCCTTTTATTTCATAAAAAATAGGGAATGATTTGGGGATTTTTAAGGGAGTGGTTTGGCAAGTATAAGGAGACAGTTAAGGATAGCCTTGTTACAGTGGCTAGTCATATGGCTAGCTTTCGGACTAGTTGTGTTACAAAGGGGCTAGTATTATAACCAGCTCGGAGACAGCCACATGAACTATAGAGTAAGGGAATGGTTTCGTAGACACAGCTAATTAACTAACCTGCTTGGGACAGATTTATGGTTGGTATAAGGAGACAGTTAAGGGTTAGCCAAGAAGAACCGGCTTATGAACTGTCTCTTTGTGGCCTCTTGGTGGCAATTTACCCCCTCGTAGGACATCCCCATGTTAAAGTGGCTAGTCATATGGCTAGCTTTCGGACTAGTTGTGTCATAAAGGGGCTAGTATTATAACCAGCTCGGAGACAGCCACATGAACTACAGGGATATGTGTGTTTTTCCCAAACAATTTGTATTACATATATACCTATAATGTATTTTTTTATAAATATGAAGTTTATTTTTTGTTATGTTTAGTTTTCGATGAAAATAATTTAATAAATACATACGTTTTTTTTAAATTTCCCTGTTTTTAAAGTTGCCCCTTTTTTTCTCAGAATTCCCCTTTTTGTGACACTTTTTTTTTGAAAATCCCCTTTTTGTGCCCCTTTTTGAAAATTTTGAACGGTAACACTGCTCTCTGGTACTCACTAATACACAACCAAAAAAATTTTGGAAATCCCTGCTCTACAACAATAAAACAACAGGCATTTTCAAGGCGAATTCATATAAACGGTGGTGTCGATACTACAACAAGTAACAACACCAAAAACACAACAATGTATTTTTTTGTTGCTTTCGTTGGCCGATATGTCAAAAACACAAGTAACTTTTGACGTTCCTCTCTCTAATTAAGAAAAAAAAGTAGCACAGCTGTGTTTTCAACGCCACCTGAAAGGGCATTTTGTTTGTGTAAAATATCTCGCCGTTGTCAAAATCTTACTACAAAGTAGATGAAAGAACCCAACAAACACGGAGGTTTGATTTCAAATTGAAAGTGATTTGAAATCAAACGTTTTCTCAAACGACAAACGTTTGATAATGATTTGAAAATCATTTGTAAATCATAGCGTTCTCAACAAAAAGGGGAAATTATTTTCAAATTGAAAAATGCCTTTATTTTCAACTTGCTTTCAAACGTTATTCTCAAATGTTTTTCAAATGTGGATTATAATAGAATGTGGAATATAAATAAAACTATTTAATTTTTTAATTCAAATTTATTATTTATTTAAATAAACTTTGAAATAAACATTCGGTACCATAGCAAAAAGATGAAATAGGGTTCTTTCCGTCTTCTAATTCTTGGAAAGGCAAAATACTTGGCACCTTTTTATTTTGAGGATTGTAGCACCGCGATCGTTCAACAATCTTTCTTCACTTTCCTGTTTTATATTTTTCTTTTTTTTCGTATTTTTAAACATTGTAATTTCTCACAAATATTTTTTATTTTTCACTAGAAATATACTGTTCACTTTATATTAAAATTTATTTTTAATAGTAAAACACATGTAACCACAAGGAAAAATAATTTAACTTTAATCGCCATTTTTAATGCTTACATTAATTTTTCGCTTTAGTACTGCCAAGTTTATTTTTGATTTGATTTTAACTTTGACAAACATTTGACATCAAATTGAAAAAACATTTGATATCAAATGTTTATTTTCAAATCATTATCAATTTGAATTTAAATGTTAAATCAAACAGTTGAAAAACGTTTGAGAATTGCGTTTGATGTCAAATGATAAAGTCATTTCATATCAAAGGTTTGACTTCGTGTTTGTTGGGAAATGGAAAATGTGTTTTGTGTGCATGTATGTGGGGCAAAAAAAAAACGTAAACAAAAATAAATAAGGCAAATGTAAACAACTTTTGACATCGTTGAGGAATAAAAACAACAAACATCTGGCTTCACCCACAGGCCTATTGGATAGACCTTGCTATTTACAATATGACCGCGGTTGTTCTTGCTAAAATAATATGTAGATGCTAAAAGAATGAAGTAGATAAAATGGAATATTTTTATGAACTTTCTTTACAGGGTAGTTTTAAAAATTTGCTCGTTTTAAATCCACTTAATATCGATTTCTAGAACACGCCTGTATTTTTTACAAAATAGTTCATGCCTTTCTCTCTTTAGAATGAGTTTGGTTTAAAAATATTTGGGGTATTCACAAGGTGTGCGTGCTATCATGTTATGTTGTCATAATGTTTTAACATGTTACAATGGCTTAAAAATATATTTGGGGGATTCACAAGGTGTCATAAAGTCATGTGTCTTAAAATAATAACATGAAAAAATACGACTGTTGTGAACAACCCCTCATAATTTAGTGTGCTATTTTGAATTTTAGTCAGCTGATTTAAAACAAATATAAAAAAATAAATATTTACCAATAATAAAAATATTTATTAATTCTAATCCATGAATTAATAAATTAAATAACATCTTACCTGACTATTTTCCATTTTTCAGACGCAAATTAGAAATAAATTTTATTTTGTTTGTTTACCAAACAGCAGATGCCTAAGCCGATCTATTTTGACGCCGCAAGTGATTTGTTACAAAAATTGCTAGCCACAAGTTAAATACGGACGTTAGCCGAATAAAACTATACAATTAAGGCGACGTCCACAAAACCTAATGCGGCACGGCTCACCCGCTTAGCGCTTGTCTCTTCTGATTCATTACGACAGCACAATAAACATAGCAAGCAAAGTTCTATTAATTTATGACACTTTTTGTTTACAAAACAACAACAATATATTTAAATCATTGTAAAATGTTAGAACATTATGACAATATAACAAGATAGCACACCTTGTAAATACCAAAATTGTTGTTGCTTGATAAGTTTATTATTCTGTTGTAATCATGGTGAAATAAACAGGTGGCAGAACTACGCCAGATGACGAATTTTTGCTCCTGCATTGTTTGTCTAGGTTTATGTCAAAGTTTTGTTTATACTTACAAAAAGTCCACGTTTTGTGCTGAGATTATTGTATTTTAATAAAGTTTTTGATAATTCAAATTTTTAATATTTTAATCAGGCTTAAGTTCATCAAATTTAATTTTCATTAAATTATTTTTATAAAGAAAGGAATTTTACAACATGAAAATTAATTAAAATTGCTATTGATAATCATTCATTCTTGACTGACCTGAGATTCGAACCCAGGCGGCTGGTTACCATGACATGTTTCGATCACAACCACTTGATCTCCTCAGATGGATTTGTCGTCTTACACTCGCAGCCATCGACGACTGCTGACGTCAATAGTCAAACATCAATCCTTAAACCAAATTGTATTTTAACCTTTGGTAGATCGAAATTTGCTTCTTTGAATGATTATCAATAACAATTTTGACGTCAGCAGTCGTCGATGGCTGCGAGTGTTAAACGGCAAGCATTCTGAAGAGATTGAGTGGTTGCAATCGAAACATGTCAGGGTAACCTGTCCGTAAACACCTGGGTTCGAGCCCAGATTGAGTCAAGAATGAAAAATTATCAATAAAAATTTTAATTGGTTTTCATGTTGTGGAATTCCTTTCTTCATAAAAATAATTTAATGAAAATTAAATTTAATGAACTTAAGCCTGATTAAAATATTAAAAATTTGGATTAAAAACCATAAATAGTTCAACAAAATAACCACAATACTAATAATTCATAAAAAATTTAAATCAACAAATACTTACCAGTTTTAGTACTTAAGCTTAAAGCTGCATGCATTAGAAGTAAAATACATTTTATTTCATTAAAATCCATGGATAAATACCTGTTTTATTCCCGATAAACTGAAAGTACCAAGTTTTGACCTTTTTTATCGCTATTTTGTGTAGAGCTAAAAATCACAAAGTTTTGCCATTTTATTACAAATAATTTTTTTTAAATCCTTTACTTTAATTATTTTTTCATAAAACTGCATATAATAGAAATAAAATAAATTTTGTTTCATGAAAATCCATGGATAAATTCGTGTTTTATTCCCGATAAAGTGAAGGTACCTAGTTTTGACATTTTTTATCGCAAATTTGTGTTGAGCAACATGTTCATTTTATGTTTGCAACATACTTTACATACGTGAGTATATTTTATTAAGTACGGATATATAATATAGCCCCTACTAAAGTAAAAAGTTCTCGAAATTAGTGGGTTATTAGATGGCTCACATAATAGTCTAAAACGTTCTGTCATGATGCGTATTCTATCGCGAATCATGTTTATATTGTTTTCGTTATGGAGATCGTTAGTGGAAAAATGCCAGGGTAAATTCAGCATCATTTTAAGTAGTTTGTTTTGACAAATTTGCAATTTTTTAATGTGGGATTTTGCACATACCCTCCAAACAGGACAATCATACAAAATAATGGATTGGAAAACTACTTTAGCTAATTTTATTTTATTCTCGCTACTTTCGCCCTATTAGTGCATGTAACATATTTTTGCTAAGTTAAATTTTCTATTATCTTTTGAATATGCAAGTCATAATATTAATAATATTAATATTTTACATTGGTACTCCACTGCACTGCCGAGCCATTGATTCGCAATTAGCTTGTGGGATAAAAATAAGAATTTCTTCTACGACTGAAGAATACTGCTTGTGTTTTACTTTCGTAATTTTGATTTTCCATATATGAAAATAATCAGCAAGTCGATATAACGCAGATTGTAAATTATAATTTAACATGAAGTGAGGAAAAACGCTGGTTTATAGTCTCAACCAATGAAATATGTGATTGATTGATTGCCTAAGTTGCTTGAAACTAAATGATTTTCAAAAAAGGTTGTAGCCTGTTGGTTGGCCTTTTCTTCATCGGTATAAAATGTTGTCGAGTTTTCCCTAAGAGGTGGTGTAAACAACTTCTTGTCCTTAAGCACTTTGCTATATTCCAAAATGGTTTAGATGCCTTATCCAAATTTTTAATCTTAGTGTTCCACATTCTATTTCGAAGCCTAGAAATTTCACAATGTATTATCCTGTTATAACTTTCCATAATTTTGAGATAAGTTTTATTTCGATATCTCAATCACTGCCTACGACTATATACTATTTCTATCAATGTTTATTTATTTATCTAATTAAATCAATGTTCATTTTCGGCGTTGCAGTGGCTGAGGCATCTATAACGCATTTTGTTAAATAATCTACATTTACATCTACAGTTTCTTTTCTAGTTACATTACTTATCCCAATAAAAAATTTCATCATTTTGCGAAGCACTAATGGCACATTTAAAAATATTAGAGCACAATTATGCGCTACGCAATAAGACATATAGAGATGCAGTAAAGTAATTGAAGGAGCTATTAACAAGTTTCATAAAAAAAAATTATGTTTCAAGTGCCACGGTAACGGACATCGCTAAATCAACTTTGGTAGTCATTAGGAACCAGATTTTAAGGTCTAAGTTTTATAGTGTAGAAATTACAAACGGAATGACAAATTTATATATACCCTTTCCCCCTGTGGTGAAGGGTATGCCAGTCACTTACATTTGACTCGAATTGGTTAAAAGTTTTAGGCCCGTTTTCACAACTTACCGATAGCTAAAAGTAGACTTTAACCGTCCTTATAAAAAGTGTTACATTGTTAAAACTTTACTTTAATCTGAAGTAAGCGATAAAATAAATTAAGGTTCATCCTACCTGGTATGTTAAAGTAAAGTTGCAATAATGGAACACTTTTTACACGGCCGATAAAATCCTACTTTAAGCTAACGGTATGTTGTGAAAACGGGCCTTAAACGAGTTTTAGGAATGCAAATTGATTTACATAATAATAAAATGTACTACAGCATGAATAATGATGAAGGTGTGACATTTAATTGATAATGATGTCGTAACATTTATTAGCTTTGTATGCGTGTATGTGTGTTATATACAGATGCATAAATAAGAGATGGCAATAACGACAGTTAATAAGAATTTTTGAAACATTAACTGAAATTGAAATAAAAACTAATAGTAGCTAAAACAAAACTTATGAAGTGCCTAAAGTAAAACAAATGGAATTACCCATCAGTCATTCAGAAAAAAACCAACACACTTTCCAAGCAATGGAATAGTTTGCTTATTTGGTTTTACTATGACATAAAGAAGGTCATCCTTTATCTATGAATTTAATTTATAATATAAACTAATGTGTACAGACTTAATACAAATTTTAGCAAAAAAAATTTATTATAATTTTTATTAAAAACTATGAAATTCCGTTTCTTTTGTTTGTTTTCATTCGATATTTTGTTAAACAAAATAAAAATCACTTCAAACACTTGTCGCATACAAGTTTTTATTTAATTTTTGTTTCCTTCATACTCATACATTTGTTTTGTTGGTCTGGGGTTTTGTTGTTGTCGTTGGTGTTGGTGTTGCTGTTGGTAGTTAAAAGAGTTGGAGCAAAAAACGTACTGAAAAAATAATAAATGTAAAAAACAAAGTTTTAAAATTATAAAATTTTTTTAAGGTTTGCTTATTAGTTTAACGTACGTCGTCGTGCGAGTATCATGTTAATTCGAATTCGCCTGGCTTCGAAATAAAGTTTTGGTCTTAAGTCTTGTGTTTCGCTTTTGTTAAGTGTTAAGCAAGTTTGTGTTTTAAGTCTTTTAATTAAATAAAAAAATATTTAAAAAAAAAAAAATTTAACTCTTTTTTGTCGTAATCTATTGAACAGAATAATAAAAAAAAAATTAGTTTGTAAAATATTTGAAAAAAATCATAATAAAAAGTGAGTGCAAAATTAAAGAAAATATGCAAAAATACAAAAAAGAAAAATATCTTAATATTATGTAACATTAAATTTTAGATAATGAAAAAACTAAATTATTTAAATATTTGTATTGACTGTTTTAGGTGGAAACTATTTTTTCTTTTTAATAGAAAGTAATAGTCCGTTAAATTTCAATTTGTGCTTTTTTTTATTCCCATAAAAACGGGGTCATTCGCCAACTCTTTAGTTTTCACTACGCAAAAAAAAAAATAAAATACCCATAACTAAAAAAACTAAAAATTTTCTGTAAACCCAGCAAACACAACCATATGATATATATTTGGTTATGCAGATTGACTGAGCCAAATTTACATTTATCGATTTTAAACATTTAAAAAATATTTGAATAACACAGAAGATTAATATTTGAAATATTCTTCTAGCCAATAAATTGGCAATATTGCCAAAATTGTTTAAATATACCATCCAAATGCTTGTAGGGCTTAAATTTATTTTTAAATGTGAATTTTAGTGAAACATTGTACATACTTTCCTTTTGACATGGAACCCATTTTAGTAATTTATTTAGTGAAAACAAGAAACAGAACAAAAAAAAAAACCTAAAAAAATAAATTTCACCACGGCAGTTTAGACTTAAAAAAACCTTAAAAACACTGAAACCTAACCATTCGTTTTTATTAATTCTACTAAGAGTGTAAAAATACTAAAAACTGAAAAAAATAAATTTCTTTGTAGTGCATGTTTAGTAAAAAACCAAAAAATTTGCGAAACTACTTTAAAAACCAAAAGAAAAAAATATAAAAAAATTAAACCACAACATAAAGTTAAATCATTACAAACAAAAAACAGGAAAGAAAAGCTTTTTAATTAATTAGAAAAAATAACACACTCAAGAGATTTTAAGACAAATAAATAAATAATTTTGGTTTAAAAAAAAAAAATTATAACGTTTTTTTTCTTAAGATAATAAAATACAATAAGAAAAAAACGGAAATGTAAAATTTAACTTTTGTATCTACTGAAAATATATTTACAACATCTGTCTGGTTTTCATTTAGTACAGTGGGACCTTATAAACTAAATAACCTGCAAATGTATGCAAAAGCTAACTGGTTGCTTATGGTGGGAATGTTCTTTTAGTCTATTTTAAAAGGGATTAAAAGTTCACTGTTCTGGTTCAATTTTACCATAAACTTGTACTAGTTCTTACTCGAGTAGTTGGTAATTAACATACATTTTAAATTTTAAATAAATATAATTTTGGAGAATTTTGTTAAAAATTTAAAAAAAAAAATATTTGACAGTAACTAATCTTTTTTAAACCAATCACTTTTTCAACGTTAGCGGGTTTAATATGCAAACATATTTTTCGTTTTCATTAATACTCAGCGATTTCCAATTTTTAAAATCAGAATTATCAGAACTTGTTTAAACATAAAAATAAATGCGGTATAAAAATTATCTTTTATAAACTGATCTCTTAAACCGGGGTTTTGAGATGTAGATTACGTTTAAATTTAAGATGTCTAGAAAACTTTTAATACGTGATGTCATTGCTGCCGAGCTTGCAACATCGAGTGTAGACGAAGTTACAGGATTTTCAGATGACTCATTTGTTGATAATGACTTTGAGTCAGATTCTGAAAATTCTTGTTCAGAATTTGATGACGGTTATTTAGACGATAGTGATGAAGAGGTAGCAATGGACTTGGATGAAGATACTGACGAAGAAGTTCATCTTGAAAACTTGATAAATAGTCGAACATGGGGCCTGTTGGTGGAGATCGACTGACATTTGTTGAGTTACCGATGTGTCAAAAATTATCGATTTGCAATCCAAGTTTCGTTTTTGTAACGATGAAAACTTAGTCATAGTAAAAACGAACTATGTGATAAAAACACTTAAATTTATTGTTGAGGGATAAGATTTTGGAAGAATGTTTCTTAATGATCTGGCCTAAGCAACCAGTGAAATGCGCATAGAAACAAGCTTATCCCCCAAAAATAAAGAATGCAAATTGGGAATTAAGCTTCGTTCACAATAGGAGAAACAATTTCGGGTTTTCTTCTATATTCTTCTTTGGGAAGGTACTTCATATATTTTCCTTTCATAAAGTTTTTTAAAAAAGTTGAGTCTACTTCTACTTCAGCCACAATTTGTATGAAATTGGAAATGACGTTTATAATAATTTTATTTTGTTTTGAATGAAAATTTAAAAAAAAATGTTTTAAAAAATAATAATAAATATTGTTGTGGGCAAAATTTGCAAACGGTTTCTTAATGCAAAATGTCTGAGCTTTTGATAAAAATTTTTGCTGTACATATTTTGAACACCAGTGAAAATGTTGCTGCCTGCCTATTGTGTGATCGAAGCTTTAAGCACGGCAAACCAAATCTTATTAATTAAACATTTTGTATTCCCAAAAACTACTTTGATAGTTAACTGTTAGTTTAACTTCCAGTTAACAAAATGTTTTTGACAGTTATAACTGATAGTTATTTATAACTGAACTGGGTGAAATTGGCCGTTAGTGTTTTTTCTAAAAAATTTATTGTTTGTATTATAAACTTTTTAAATTGCAATATAATTTATTGAGCTTGAGGTTTTTCTTTTTGTATAAAAAATTCGATAACATTTATTTTATAGTTCCAATATTTCGATACAGCAATGTGTATCATCGTCGCTTAGAAAAGTTAATAGTTTGAAAAATTTAACAGTCCTTGGGACATTTCGATTGACTTTTTCGCAATCCTACCGTACTTGGCTTTGCCGAATCCTTAATACAGTTTAAAACTGCACAGGCAATTTTTTAAAAGTTTAAAATTTGTTTGATTGTTCCGAAAGATCTGTGTTTTTTAAAATTGCCGTTCTCGATCATATTATCAAAAAACATTTGCTGCGAAACATTGAAAAGGAAAAAGACGAATGGAAAAGTGTACTTTGTGCTGGTTCATACACGTCAAGTTTTACTCGTCAAGTCTTGAGCATTTAGCAGAGAAGAGAAAAGATAATCAGCCCAATTATGAATCAAATTTCCCCGGGAGTTTTCTCCATTCACCCATTTTTTCCTATGTAAATTTAACTGTTAAAATAAGAAAAGGGAAAAAACTCCCGCGGAATTTTTATTCATAATTGGGCTGAATGACATTTCTTTTCCCCTCTCTACAAACCTCAAGGCTTGACGAGTCAAACTTGACGTGTGTGAACTGGCACTTTGTTTCTTGTACAAGCAGTTTTTACGAGTTTATTATTATGAGGAAGAAGAAGAAAGAGAGAAGGCATACAAAATACTAAAGTGCTGCAAAATTCATTCTATGGACACGAATGTAGTTGCAAAAGAGAATAGGAGAAAGTTTCTGCAGCAAATGTTTTATAATATGGACGAGGCTAAAGTAAAACTTGCTACTTACATACTTACATATATTTTACTAAGTTTATTTGAGGTAAAAAAAGTTAAAGGCTGTTTTTGTTTTTTGCTCATATCTCAGCCATTTGTGGCTATTCCAGACTATATGTGATATAAATATAGTATAGCATACTAGTCCCCGCCATATCTGGGGTCGTCAGAAAACTTAGTTCAACTTTCTGGTCTTTTTTTCGATTATTGAACCTACAAAATTAAATTAATCATTCACGGTCTTGATTGGAAGACAACATATGAATAGGAGGAGGTGGGTCCCTCGCCAAATGGATCCACTAAGACGAAAAACAAAAAAATTTTCGAAACATATCGAGCCCTTAAGCAAAAATTACGTAACCAATAAAAATAAAATTTTACTGGAGAAGGTTTTTTTTAAATATTTTTGCTTCAAGTCTAGGGTTTCGTTTGACATTGCTTTTGCTCTTATTTCGTAACGGTACTTCCCAGAGATACGAGATTTTTAGAGATGAAACAACTGATCAAAAATTATCGATTTTCATCAAAAAACAAAAATCTAAAATGTTATTGGTTACATCATTTTTGCTATTAGGGCTCGATATAAATGCATTTATATTTATATGCATGTGTTATTCGTATTTGGATAAATAATTATGGTCGAATTTTGACGATTGGGCAAACACTAGTCTTTTTAAACTTATAATAATTTGTTTTTAAGAGAGATAAAGTGTTTTTGGAAAATATGGCTTACAGTCTTTTAAACTTTCCTTCACTTTTGCACAAGAAAAGTTAACGTTTACAAATAGCGTATTATTGTTGTATACGAAAAGCAAAGCAACTTTGCGAGTACATCATAGCTTGTTTTTTATTTCAATACATTGCAAAGTTAATTTGTGTTGGGCCTAGGGTACTTTTCAGAACAAATACACTTTTTTATTTTTAGGTACATGCTTGTATACTTTGTTTTTTAAATTGGTTCATGCTATTGTACTTATTGGAAAAGTATGGTTTTTGTTAATTAAATTTCTTTCCCAATAAACAACAACAAAGTTGGGCATTTCTCTTCAGGCATTCATTTGAAATTCGTTTTTAGGCAATTCCATAAAGTCAACAACATTAAACATCCTCAGTTTGTATCTATAGATATTTTCTTTTTCCGGTTTTACTGTGCCACCATCAATGTTGTCGTTTTTTATTATTTTCTTTTATTGTTACTGGTGTTGCTGTTTCCAACTCTTACGATTGCTCATGGATTTTTGCTAAAGTGAAAGCGACAACATCGTCATCATCAATCTCATTATGATCATGAGCAACAGCATTGAATTAAACATCTTAAAGCAAACATACTTACCTTGCAGCGCCAACGCCAGTTATTTGGTTTTTATAACAAACCACTTACTAAATATAATTACATATTTATTTATTTTTTTAATTTTTTTTGTTTTGCAATAAAATCCACTTTTTCTACAAACAAGCCAAAAAAAGCTTGCGCTTAAATGTACTTAATAAAAAAAAAAAAAAAAATAGAGAGAAAAAACGGTCACTTTTATTGGTAAACTCGCCAAGGAGAGCCAACGGGCCTTCAAACTTGCATGTGTGCTTGAATGAATGATCGAGTGAACGAATTTTCAAGTATTTCAACATGTTTATCACAAATTTATGGATCAGTTATATAAAAAAGTTAATAATTTTTATTACTCATCACCAGGGAAACCGAAAATATGCTCTAAAAGTGTTTTTTATGCCCATTTAACATGCAGTAAAAACTTGAAAATATGCCCTAAAAATTTTTAAAAAAAAATATGCCCAAAGAAACGAAGAAAGGTTTGCTTTAAAAGAAAATAATCAAAACAAAGTTACGTTATATGGTTAAAATTCAAATAAGAGTTATTTGTGCCGAATATTCATCGATATTATTGGTCTCGTTGGCGTGAGAGAAACCCAGTCGCTTTTACTGCCCGTCTATACCAGAGATAATTATTGCGACATATATTGCAGTAAATGTCAAAATTATGTTACCTTTAATGTAGACAACAATTTTTTGTACATATTTATTGCCGGCAATTTATGGTGCAATAATTGTTAGTCCATTTTCGTTGACAATTATTGCTAACATAAAACGTTAAATTTGGGTGTCAATTGAAAAAAAGAAAAAAAATAGAAACAAATTGTGTAAAGCCAAGATACCACTATCCGCGCAATGTACCAATTTTTGTCGTATTTCATGTGCCGATAGTGTGAACGGTCAAAATTTTTTAATATGCGACAATCTGCGACAATCAAAATGAACGTTGATGCGCCGATAATGTGAACACTCTTTTGCACAATGTGGAGCAATGAAATTGTTTAATATGTACCGATTTTTATCGGCCACTTGTACGCCGATCACAGTCGCCAATCAGCGCCGATACAAGGGATGGCAAAACGAAATTTTTAAATTGCACCAACTGGCTACTCAAATTTTACTTTTTTGAGTTTTACTGCACCAAAATTACATTTGTTTAATCATTTATTTCTGTATTACTGCAGTACCTTTTAAATGTTTAATTATAGCCAGAAAATGATTCTGTAAAAATTTCAAAACGTATTTTAATTCTAACACGTGCCGCATTGAGCTTTTATAAGTTATTTTATATAAGTAAAGTAGACTGATCCTTATTTGCTGGCTTACAATTTTTTAAAGCAGATCTCTTGAAATATTTTTAATTTGGAAAATAAATATTAGAAAATTTCTTATACCGAAAAAATTTGGAGTCGGAATCGCGAGTTTTTGTGGGTAGCTCGACTCCGACTCCGGTACAAAAACCTCAACTCCGACTACACAACCCTGATTCATATGGACAGAAACAGAAAACCAGCTAGACAAACGGATGGACATCGTTAGATCACTTAATAAAGTGTATCTGGGTCGATCGGTAACTCAAAGATGGGTCTAGATTTCGATGAATACATAATACAGATATTAACAACAGAAAATCCATTCACTCAAATTTTTTTTGATTCGCTTCGAAATCAGTTGTAGGTATCTAAAAAAATTTAACATGAAACAAAACATAAAAATGCTGCAAAAATGCACATTTAGCTAAATTATGCAAAAAAAAAAAAAATGCTGCAAATGGTAAAATATGTAAAAATATGCACAAACAAATCGATGCCAAAATTCATAAAAGGCTCCAAAATGGATAATTATTTTATTTCTGCCCTCATTAGTCACACAATGAAAAACATGCAATTGCATATCTTCGGTTTCCCTGCTTATCACAATATAATTAACTGCACAAAACTAAATTTCGTTTCTTTTTTAAGTTTTTTTTTAAACATTAAGTTATAAAAGAATAAAGAAAATATTGCAATTATAATTTAAACACAATCATTTAGTTACCAGTTTAGCATACAAGTGTTGATTAAATTTAAATAATTTTCTTATTTCTATTTAGTTTAGTCCAAATATTTGTTTATCTATATATTTAAATATTTTCTTTTTTACCAAAATATTTATTTAACAAAAAAAAAAATAACTTTTAAGTATCAGTATGAGTTCGTATAAACAATTCGCCATTACCATATTTTGAAATAAAATTTCAAGTAATAGTGAAAGTTTTTTCACTTCTTCATTCGTTCGTTTGTTTGTTTGGTTATTGGACCTACACCACATTTAAACACACACCCAAACAAAGTTGTGTTTTTACTCACTAACAAACACATTCATATAAATTGTTAAATATGTATGAAAAAGGTGCAAGCTTTTTATTAAACCCCCATCTCTGCAAGTAAATATTTGCGTTTTTATTCAGTTTTTTTTTTTTTTTTTTTTTAAATCAATGCAGACTATGGATTTTTGTTTTCAATCGTTAAAATTGCAGTCAATTAAATGCACATACAAATACATATTTGCTTTGAGTTGCATTAATAATTTTTTTTAATGAAAATTATTATAATTTCCATAACAAATAAAATAGTAATTAATATTTATTTCCAATAGACCAATTTAAAGAAAATGTTATTAACACAAATACCACACATTCATTTATTTTCCCCGGTGCTTCTTTAAAATTCTTCACAAAAACTTCTTTTGAATTCATTTATAAGCAAACTAAACAAGCAGAGAAAAACATGTTTTAATGGTCACATCCAACAAAACTATTTTTAAAGAAAATATTAAACATATTTTTTTGAATTCAAACATATTATTATCCCCCGACAACCATATTTTGATTGCCTCCGAACAAGTTATGGTTAATAATAACTAAAATATTTTTAACACTTATAATAGCATGGTTGGTATGCAGCCATAGCCTGTTGCTCCTGGTAAAGAGGAAAATATTATTGTTAATTTAAAAACAAATTATGGCCATATTTAACTAAAACATGATTAGTGGGAACCATAATATGGTTGTGGCTCTTTATGGATGACTAATTTAACAATAATATGGCTGTCGGTGACAATAATATGGTTTAGTTAAACATAATATGTTTAAAATGTTCTTTAAGAATAGTTTTGCTGAACATTTAAACATGTTTTTTCTCTGGTTGTTTCTCTAATTGAAATTTTGTCATATGACTTTGCGTCTGACTTTTACAGAAGCAAAGTTAAAAAGGTAACACACGACATGTATGTATTTTGCAGTGGGAAATTTGGCATGTCAGATGACAAATACATGTCGTGTACGGTCGCCTTTACAATACACTTACTGGAAGTCCAAAAATAACTAGTTATTATTTAACTACGAGTAAGTTGCATTGTAAGTACTTACAAAAAATCACCAGTTAATAGTCCTAATAAGTAGTTATTAAGTACATCCATGCCCGTAATTTCTACAAACAGATATCTAGCTGTGTATAGATATCTATGGTGTAACGAATTTTTGATAATATTAACATGTTTGTTGCCATATTTTAAAAGAAAACTTAAAGGAAAAAACACGTAGGCGTTGAAATTGCCAAACTATTTTTACCGGATAGGTAAAGATAACTGTAAGGTACGAACACGTCCAGATATGTGTTTGTTGAAATAACGGGCAAGAGTACTAAATACAAGAGTACTAAATACAACATAAGTAGTTATTGAACTGATCATTAGTAAGCAAATATTCAGTAGAGAAAATAATAGAAGTAATTAGCAGTTGCTGAGGTAATTCCTAGTAAGCACTTATTGCAGTTTTCAGAATAATGACAATTGTAATGACAACTACTTACCAGGTAACGTATGAAATAAGTACCACCTATTACTAAAAATCAAAAAGTTTTTACTGGGTAGTAACTGAAACAAAAAAACAAATTATTGTAAAGCAAATTTATGTTTTACAAAATAAATATTTAAGATAAAACAGTTTAAAAATTGATGTCTTAAACCAGAGTTCGAAAATAAACGCTGTATGCAGAACTTAAGTGTTCTATACAGTAAAAATATGGGAGGCACAAACGCATATAGTGTGTCTGTAGTAAATACCTTAAAAAAACGTTTTTCTGCATGTGGTCTTCGTACACAATAAAAACACTGTACTAATTCAACTAAATATAAGTATGAGAACATTTCATTGCGTTCTGTTTTTTCGATAAAAAAAAACACTAACTTCGGTTCAGCACATTAATGTTCGTTCGTTTCAGTTGTGCTCAGCTCCATTTTACCTGGTAAAGACAACGAAAACTTTTTATTACAAAAACAAACGTCAGGAACAAAATATTGTAATTAAAAATTGAATTTTATTTACATTGAAGAAATTTAGGCCCTATTAGCTGGACAAAAATAACATTCATAAATTCATCACTCTGACCAAAGAAACAACTACAACAATAAATATGTGTTTTAAACAAAAGCCACACAAAAAGCCACAAAAGTTTAAAAAACAAACAAAACATGTACACAATTGCCATGCAACAACAACAAACTAGAAAGAAGCGTTGTTAAAATTTTTTGTTTGCTCATTCTTTAATCAATTTGAAAAAATAAAACATAACAGAACTTAAAAATAGAATGTATGACTACAGGATCACTACAACTGTACACCGTACTAAAACTGTACAACACAACATAGTGTTTCTTACTTTCGTAAAAAAGTAATGAACAGTAGAAAGGGTTGTGTGCAAATACACAAACACGAAAAAAAAGATATCGTTTCTGGATGTGTGTACCGCACGCTAAATAATGTTCAGTTTATTTTCGAACACTGATTTAAACTAACAAACAATTTAAAAAAAATTATCTAACATCAGACATTTGTACAACACACTTTCCACACAATGAAAGTTGGCTGGCAGCCATACAGTCATTTGTCAAACGTGGTTAGTCATTAGAAAAACAAACAAAAAATATGATATGTATATTAACATTAAAAAAGCCATTTTAATTTTATTTAATAATTTTAAAACGGTTTACAAATTTGAACTTAATATTTGTAAGACCTTTTAATGTAACATGTTCTACGTTTTTGTGTTCGTTTGTACAAAAAATACAACTGTGGGAAAAATTGTCAAGTTCTTTTGTGAATAAGTTGTTGAAAAACATGCAAAATAAAGCTGGTTCGAATAATCAAAAGCCATAATTATCGGAGAAAAATAAAAAACATGACAATTAAAAAATTATAAGAAATATAATCAAAAACTATATAGTTTACGATTTAAAAATCAATAAACTCAATAATGATTATAAAAACTACCTTTAAATTGATCAAAAAGGGATCAGAAAATTGTATCACAAATGATTTTTTCAGGTGATTCATCGGTAGGGTACCATTTTCTCACAACGAGAATATCAGTAATGATTGAAAAACGAACTCATATACGGGTATTTTGCAATTGAAGCTGATTCCTAAATGACTAGATTATTATACCCATCGTTGAACAACAGCAACATAGCGGAATCAGCTGTTTTCAAAAATTTATTTATGTAAAATTATAAAATAAAATTATTTTATTAACAAGGTTTCTTTCAAATGTGCTAAATTCCCATTTCATACTATTGAGAAACTGTAATTGATTATTGAAGGGATAAGCTATTCCTATGCGCATTTCACTGGTTGCTTGGGCCAGATCGTCAGGAAACTTCGTCCAAAGATTTTAGAAAAGCTAAATTTATACAAATAAAACTGTTAAGCGAATAAGAATTATAAACCTCAGTTTTACTTGTAACAATATCAAAGCTTAAACAATTTTATATACATATTTTATGTTTTTATTTTAATATCTGTGCACTTTTTCTCAAAACTACAAATTCCAAATCTACAAGTAAAATATACATATTTGAAACAAACCCCAAACTCGTGAACTTGTGGCTTTTACTTGTAGATTTGTAACTTGTAGTTTTGAACAACAGGGCCCTGACGTTACTGAAGAAAACAATTTTTTAATTTCAACGAACATTTTTCGGGCGAAAAATTCGTCGTTCGTCACTATTATATTTATACCATAAGGCCTTAAATGTTTTACTGCCGTATTTATAAAAAATAATTAAGATTTCAAATAAATTTTCCTTAAAATGGATTTAAAATTCAATTTATTTTTTTATGAATATGGCTGTTAATTTTTTAATATTTTAAATAAGGAAATTGTCAAAATACTTCACGTCCTTGTATTATTATAAATACTTAAATATTTTTTACTCATACAAATTAAAAATATTTATTAAAATTCAATTAAAAGATGCGATTTGTATGAACTGCTCGAAAATAGTTGCTGGCTTTTAATGAAGGTCGACAAGTAAAAAAAAAAATAAAACACGACCAGAATGTTTATGTAACAGTACACGAAAGCCTCAAATAGTTAAAAGTTTATTTGCATTCCAAGAAACATTTAAAACGAAAAAGCATCATTGTTTAGTGCCAGTAATGTAAAAAAATAACTATGTACATAGTTACATTAATTTTACGCAATACAGCAAACAAAAGCTTTCTCAACATGCATAAAATTCATTGTTTACATTCTTCTTTTTTTTCTTTGCAAATATTAAATTAACGGTTATTTTTTATGTTTTTTTTCTTTTCATGTTTGCTATGCTTTAACCTCTAATAACAAGAAGAAGAAGAAGAAAAGGGTTCAAATTTTAAAACTGTAGAAACAAAACAGTTTTTGTTTAATTATTCACATATAAACACAAAAATATAAACAAGTCAATTAATAACAAGGAAGAGTTGAAAACAAGCAGAAGAGCACACAAATTCATAAAAGGTACAGGAAGAAACATATTGTTGCTGTTGTTGTTGTTTACAATAACATCAACTTGAACATCAATAAATACATAAAACAAGTGTTTAAGAGGAGAAAAAAGAAAAAGCATAAAAAGCCAAGAGATAACATTAACCTTTAAGTTTGGAGTTTTTTGATGCTGTTCGTTTTAAAATCACATGCTTTTAAATATGGCTCGATTTGATGATAAACGATGGCTGAAGTTGTTTTCTTTTAGTGCTCTGGTTTTAGCATGTTTCGTGGTTGCCTCTGAAGCAGGACGTTCACATGGTGAGTATTTCATAATGATTTAAGTTGCATATATAACATACATACACACATAGTACATATGTACATAACAAGGCTTTATTTATTATGTTAAAGTAAAAGCGTTGCCCAAAAAATGGAGATGATTTTAAATTTAATATCATGTATCAATGAATGTATGTTTGTACATTAGGGTAATAACTTTTTCCAATTTTTGCAAATATCAAAAATACCTTCGCATAGCCGTGTGGAGCATAAAAAAATATTAAAATATATTTTGTCACTTTTCCTCTATCGTGAAAAAAGTTTCCGCACCAAAAACTTTCTTAAAAATAAACAAATTGATGTTATGATGGTTTCTGAAACTCATCTGACCTCAAGAAATACGTTTACATCAATGGGTACATACTACTATATAATACCAAGGACCCTCGAGATAGAGCTTGTGGAGGTTCTGCCATTTTGATAAAAATCCGAGTCAAACACTACTTAATGTGTGATCATTGTGAGGATTATCTGCAAGCAACAAACATTTGTGTTGAAGAGCTATATCGAAACATAGTAATTATATATTTATACTCTCCACCTAGATTTTCAATATCAGAAAGCCAATATTGTGAATATTATAAATCACTAGGACTAGGATTGCAGTTGTTATCGATTTTGGCGTGGTTAAAAACATCCCCACAGAAATGATTCATGTTAAAGCTCTCTTAGAATTATCTTCCGGCCACTCACCTACAATTGTTACTATAATGAATCCCAATATAATCGTATCTCCGACTGGTTACTTAGCGACGTCAGCTACACAAATTAAATGGTTAAAATATAAAAAATATCTCAGTACCCATTGCACAGAAAATATTCCGCTTAGTACACCGAAGAATGTGGATCGCTCTATTGTTAATTTCGACAGTTATTTAAAACTAGCTGTTCAACATTCCAGTATTGACGCCAAAAAAACAAAAAAATATTAAAATATATTCCACAGATGTCGAGCATCTCCTGTCTGAAAAAAGGAGAGTTCGAAGAGAGTGGCAATTGAACAGATCTCCTCCACTTAAGAACTTACTAAAATAGTGTACAAAAAGGCTAAGAAAGTTATTGCAGACTCAGAAAACGGTTTCTTTCGAAAAAGTTGGGCAAGAAACGATATTAAAAAAGGAAATCTTTTTGTTAGTCACTTGAAAAACGTATTTACACCAAATATATGTCACGATCTTGTGGTCGAGTTACCACCTGTTGCTGCTAGAGCAGCTGTTCCCCTAAGATTTAAGATAAGAGAAATAGAAAAGGCTATTTGTGACTTAAACACTAAGAAGGCACCTGGTATTGATAAGATCAGTAAGGAAATGCTTTTGGAGCTACCTCGCGTAGCAAAGAAAATTATTCTTTTTATTTTGAATGCTATTTTACGCCTTGAATACTACCCTCAAAAATGGAAGGTTTCCTTAGTTACCATGATAATAAAGCCAGGTGAAGATCATAAAAACGTTGAGTCATACAGGCCTATTAGCTTATTAACAAATATGTCTAAGCTGTTTGAGAAATTACTAGTTTCAAAATTAACACCGATTTTAAGTGAAAATAGATGTATTCAAAACCATCAGTTCGGATTTAGAAGAAAACACAGCACAATTGAACAAACTCATCGAATAGTAAATGTCATAAGAAAAGAATTTGAAGAAAAAACAATATTGCTCAGCACTCTTCATCGATCAGTTGGCGCTGGAGTTCCGCAAGGCAGCATCCTGGGCCCACTATTATACTTAACTTATACTTCGGACATGCCAACAAACAACTAAATCCAAACTTCAACATTTGCAGACGATACAGTTCTTCTAAGCGTCCACGAAAACCGTTATGAAGCACCTCTTTAGCATCATATATTTCAACTACAAATATGGTTAAGACAATGGAGGATAACGGTCAATGAGCAAAAATGCGTACATATAACATTCACTTTTCGCCGGGAATCTTGCCCCCCTATTACAATCAATAATCAAATAATTTAATTCCTCAACATTTGCATGTTAAATATCTCGGTATAAATCTGGATCGGCGATTAACGTGGAAATGCCATATAGAGGCAAAATAAACTCAAATGAAACTAAAAGCCATTCAAATTCATTGGCTTATTGCAAGAAATTCTGTCCTTAGTCTCGATTGCAAGCTTCTACTTTACAACTCTATCTTAAAGCCTATCTGGTGCTACGGTATGCAACTATGGGGCACGGCCTCTAATATCGAAAAAATTCAAAGGCGCAAAATAAACTTCTTCGACAAAAATCAGACACTTAGGTTTTTATGACGAATCGAATGATATCTTAATAGTCAACATCCAGCCGATTAGAAGATACATTCGGTTAATAACAGGTAACCCATAATCCAACAGTACACGGTTTACACATTTATAACTGCTGATGAATTTTGTTTTACGATTTTGATGTTTATAGTCAACATTTATTAAACTGCCGTAAACGTAGAAAAACTGTCATTCCTTCCACTTCTTCATTTGTCATTAGCCAAAAAAAACTTTTCCTTTTATGTACTTCTGATTCATTAATAGTAAACAGTAGCTATCAAACCAACTTAAAAAGAGACAAGTTGTACACACATTTTCGTTTTTTGTTCGACTGTTTTTGGTTTCGACTGCAGTTTTTCAAACCCTGTTAATAATGACGTACATTATTTTTCAAACACGCTCAAATTTAAAAATGAACTAAAAGTATGAGTAATTAAAAGTATGAGTAATGAAAATGAATGCAAAAGGTAATAATAATATTTAATTAGTTTTAAGGTTAGAAATCTAAACAAAATATTTTTACATTAAAAAAGTAGAATTTTCTAAGAAATTAATTTTAATCGATTAATTGTTATAAATTGTTCGAGTTATTCGTTATTCGATCAAATAATGGCGGAAAAATTACTTGATTTATAGAACAATGATTAATCGAGTAGATACTGTAGTAGTTACATTCGTTTGCATTAAAGGTGACGGTAGTTATGTTCACTACTCCGTTTGTAATTTCTACAATATTGATCTTAGACGCTATAAAGGAAATATATGTATGTTTATGTATATTTTGGGTCCTTATGAGCAGTAAAGCTGATTTAACGATGTCCACCTGTCTGTGTGTATTTTTACTTTCGGTGAAGGGTCTGAGGCATATTTTCTCCAATTACAAATTTTTAAACCAATCCTATCAAATTACAACTTGATACACCTTAATGATTAAAAATTTTCAATTTTGCAATTAAATTGACCCACGGTGCATCTTAAGTTGCAAATAAAAATGTCAATGACTTTAAAGGTGCATTACATAAACGCAAGGGAAAAAATACATACATTTTGTCAATACAATATGATTTCGCCATCGTACACATTAAAACAAACAACACTAAATATGGTTTTATGGTCATTTTTTTACATGCTATATGATTTACTGCAATCAAAGAAAAAATAAACATACATAAATACTTAAATAAATACATACATACATACATACATACATACGTAAGTAGTTATATACTTAATTTCAAAGGTGTAATTATAAGTATGTATGTAGGTAGTAGGTATGATTTTAAAAGTTTTTTTTTTTAACTGGGGCAATTTTAACAAAACCATAACGCTTCATTGTAAAAATAACAGTACAACAAAAAGTAAAATAAAAAAAACACCGAAATTTTTATTATTTCCCCGTTTAAATTTGTGTTTTTAAAGTTTTTTTTATCTCTTTTTTTAAGTGCGTTACTTTTTAAACGAAAAAAAACTGTTTTGCAATATAAAGCTTATTAAAAAAAAATAATTGAAAAAAAACCAACAATAACAAAACAAACAAAATAAAAAGACCTCAAAATGACTTTATTTGATGGTTGGTGGTGATCATTAACATTTTTCTATTTTCTTGTTAGTTGTTAGTTGTATACAACATGTAATACAAACATGTATTGTAAACATTGAAATTTACAATGCAAGTATGATTAAAACATGTTGTACATCAAACCTATGCAATAAAAATGTAAAAAAAAACAACCACGATAACGCCTAAATGCATGAAACTGTGTCAGTAGAATTTTATTTACTACTCACGTTTACTAGTATCAACAGCAACAACAATTACAATAAAAACTTACTATGTACGGTTATGTGTGCAAAAAAAAGTTTCATTTTCATTCAATGAACGTCACTCATACAAACCCATTTACACAGAATACATGAATAACAAACTAAAGACTTAAGAAACATACATAATTTAAAGAACAACCAAACAAACAAAGAGATGCCAATAAAATCAAAGAATGCTTATAGCAGGGCAAGTTTAAATATGCATGTAAATATTCCCAAAAAAAATAAACTTCAAAATATGCCCTCGAAAAACCACAAACTAATAATTTTTGGTTAGTTTTATTTAAACAAATGTTTAATCATATGTTTTTAAGCATTTATGTGTTGAAAGTTCAAAAAAACCTCTTACTTCGAGCACCCCTTACAGCTATTAACCAGAACAAAATTTTAGGGGCCGATGTTTATTTTGAATAAAACACAAATTTTTTAGGAAATTATTGCAATTTCTTTTTTTTATGATAATATTGGGATGGTTCAATTATGTATGAAACAAAATATCGGCCAAATGGCCGCCGCGACTTCGGCGGCAGACCTCCATCCGATGGTCCAAATTTTCGATGACGATGAGGCATAATTGAGGTTCTATGCGTTATGTGCGGAATTATCTCATTCTCAAGCTCTTGAATTGTTGCTGGCTTATCGACGTACACCTTTTCTTTCAAATAACCCCAAAGAAGGAAGTCAAACGGTGTAAAATCACATGATCTTGGCAGCCAATTGTCATCGCCACCACGTGAGATAACACGGCCATTGAATTTGTCGCTCAAAAGATCCATTAGCTGTGTGGCAAGTGGCACCGTTCTGTTGAAACCACATATCGTCCACATCCATATCCTCCAATTCGGGCAATAAAAAGTTCGTTATCATCTCACCACAGCGAACACCATTCACAGTAACTGCCTGACCGGCCTCATTTTGGAAAAAAATACGGCCCGATTCTGCCGCCAGCCCATAAACCACACCAAACAGACACTCTTTGTGAGTGCATTGATTTTTCGCCAATCACTCTTGGATTATAATTCGCCCAAATGCGGCAATTCTGCTTATTGACGAATCCACTGAGGTGAAAATGTGGCTCATCACATATCGATATGCATTTTGATTTGAACGCCCATTTTCATAATAACCCTTAATTACTTTAACGCGTTGCCCGATTGTGTATCTTTCATGGTTAGAATTGAGTTAGTCTGAAATTGAGATATGACAAATGAAATGCAGAAAAAAAATTGACGTTTAGGTGTGGCTCACATTCAACATCGACCCTTAAAAAGCACCCTTTACAAATTCCAAACATTGCCCGTATATTTTCAAATAGAAAAATGTTAAAAATGTGTTTTAAAGATTTATTGCAGATTTTTAAAATCTTGACACAGATTTTGCAGATTTTTTGATGAAAAATTATGTTTTTTTTTTTGCTGATTTTACCTCTAAAATTTCTGGCAACGCTGCTGTCCTATGCTCGCCGTAAAGTCTAGTCTAGTTTCAGTAACCTATCCCTTTGGTCATAACCGGCTTACAAATTTTTTCTTAATAATAAATTCGTTTAAGTCGAATATGGTTATGTCTATCCACAATTTCGCTTTCAATTTCTATAAATTGGTACTGATGTTCTACATGGTGTTTCTACAATTTTGTTTTATGCTGCTTTTACTTAAATATTTTTTTTTTAGAATATTTTAAGTCTCTTTTTATACCAAAATTTTTGAAGCTTTGTTTTCTTCATATTACTTCATAATTTTGAAATCATTAACTGTTCATTACTGAGTATAAAAAGCAGAACTGGATTTATAATTGAGTCATTATTCATGCGCGAGCATAAATAAAATATTTTTTTTTTCTTTTTATTATTTAAGTATTTATTTTTATTCTCCTCTATTCGTTTGTCCATTAAAATATCTATTTATCTCTTTGTATGGCTATACAAAACACATAAACTTTCGCTTTCATTTACACTTTTGATATCTGTATTTGCATTTTTAATTAACAACATTTTAATATTAAATAACCCTGTAACGAAAATGTTAAATTTTGTAACAGTATATGCATATGAACATATCGTTAGCTAAAATGCAAAAAGGCGTAAGTAACAAACAAATAATTTTACAGGAGAAGCAAAAAACTTTGAAGAGTTAAAACTATAAACATGTCAGAAAAACATGCATTAATAAGTTGTCCATGGAATTCTTTAAACAATTTTCATAGAAACCCATTTCATTCACCCTTTATCCATTTAACGTCGTCGTCGTCGTCAGCGTCATCAATCAAATATCAACATCAATTTTCATCGACGTCGTCATCAATTCGATACAAAACTTGTATTCTATAATAATAACTTAGACAGTTGTTTTTTTTTGTTTTCAGTTTTTATTAAAATAATGCAATGTTGTGCTCTAAAAAAGGGAAACTTGATTTATTCTAAAAAATTCACAATTACTAATGCCATAAGGCATTACACTTTCCGCCCCGTATTAATCGACAGTGTTGATTGTGCCCTGTAAAATACAGACTTCGGCTATAACGGCAACGATTGCCAAAAAAACAACAAAAAAAGTTACGCAAAAATTGCAAACATTTGGAAAATTTGCAGAAATAGCGAAAACTCGCGAATATTTTAAATATTTCAAACAGGCCATAAAATTGATTTAAAGTCCCTAAAAACATAAGGAATGGTGGCAAAAGATCCAAAAAAATGGCTAAATAATCAGAAATTCGCAAAAATTTGCTAATGTCGGTACATATACCGTAAAATAGCAAAATTTAATATTTATTAAAAAACGTTAAAGCTGTTAAGAATTACATGAAAAATTACTTCTTTCGCGAACATGGCTAAAATTCGCGAAAAATTGCAAACATTACAACAAACCCCAAAAATTTATTTAAACTCGCTTAGTCGGTTAAAAACACAAAGGGTATTCACGTCACAAGTTGCACCCTTGCAAAAAAGCAAAACTGCAAACACATAACAACAACCACAAAGAAAATTTTTTACGCACAACTAATAGTCTGTGTGGTTGTTATATTTTTGCACTTTTGCTTTTTCGCATGGGTGCAACTTGTGACAATGTAAACACCCTTATAATGTCGGAAAAATACAAAAAAAATAAAAAAATAAATTCTTGAAAGTTTTCAATATTTGAAAAAAAGCCATAAAATTTATAAAAATTCCTAAGACTATAAGAAATTACATATATTCGATATAAAAGTTTAATATTTTTTAAAAATCGTTAAAGATCTAAAGAACCAGAAAACTTACAGGAAAAGTTTCTTCTATCAGACACATGGCTAAAATTCGCGAATTTCAGCTAATTTAGACATTTTTATGGAATTTTTGCTATTCCTTATAGTTTTAGGGACTTTTAATCAATTTTATGGCTTCTTTGAAATATTAAAAATTTTCGCGAATTTTTGCCATTTTTGCAAAAACTGTTTCGACACCAGTAAGACCGACGACAAAATCAGAGTCAATTTATATCGATGCCATCGTTAACGTTGCGTACGATGGGGTGCAATAACGCCTTACGAAATAAGGCCTTTAAGGCTTTATTTCTCAACGGAAAGTGAAATAAGGCCTTTATTTCCAAAAAGGTTTTATTGCACTTTGAAAGTGAAATAAAGCCGTAAAGGTCTTATTTCACTTAAATTTCTTTTTAAATGAAGCAATAAAATGTCTTATTCTTCTTATATTTTATTGGTTTTAATAGCGGTAATATTAGAAATTTCCGAAACAATTTTTTCGCAACATTATCTTGATTTAATTTCGACATGAAGTTAGGAAATGTTGAAGCATTCCTTCTAACAGCTTGTGAAAATGGAACCAACATGTCTTTAATTTTGTTTGTGGGTAAACCTGTGCTAATGCTTTTCTTAAGCCATACTCAAAATGCATTGTGAATGTTGTGGGCTTTATGACAAAAATATTACTTTGAATATATTGTAGTACGTGGATATATGCTTTGAAAGATTTGCTTGACATTAACATGTACATAAAAGGAAATGTCTGGAAAAAAGCATACACAAATATTAATTTAACTGCAACAATATTGAAAATCTTTGCTTTATAAAGTGTTTCTGCGTGTCGGCCTGCGGCCGCTATTAGGGGTTTTCTCCTCCATGGGACGCGGCAGGTGGCTTCGCTGAATAAAGTTTACCTGCGCGCGTCACACTACGGAAGATAATAAGATGCCAATAGTGACACAGTTTAGTATGCGAAATGCTGTTATCAACAACAACAAAAAACTATAAGTTGAACAGTGTAACAAAAGAATCAAACAATACAAAATAAAGGCTTTATTGCACCATTGGCTAAATTTCAATAAAGGCCTTATGTCACTTTCAAAGTGCAATAAAGCCCTTTTCGCCTTATTTCTCAATTGGAAGTGAACTAAAGCCTTAAAGGCCTTATTTCGTAAGGCGTTATTGCACCCCACCGTTGCGTATAGCATACTAAAAAAACATCGACGCTTATCGATAAAACTTGATATTGACAATGGGCATACCGATTTGCAAGAATCGATACAAAACGTTATCGTTTCGTATTGATGACGCTAAATGGAATAAGAGTGATTATACTTTGTTAGAAAAAATGTGTAGTTATGTCGTTTTGCATTTATCTAATTAACACAATTGTAGTTACGTCCTTTGTTTTTTCTAAATAAAAGCATCATTTTTGATCGCAGAAGTGTAAAATTTTGTCAAGACATGCAGCTTAATGGCAGTCAAAACTCGATTTTGAATTTTTTGTTGGATACGCCTTTTTGCATTTTAGCTAACGATTGTATGTTTATCTATATCGTTACCGAAAACGCAAAAGACCCTTACTAGCCAAAAATTAAAAACTGACTTTTTGGACGATATGTGGTTTCAACAGGACGGTGCCACTTGCCACACAGCTAACGAAATAATTGCTCTTTTGCGCGACAAATTCAATGGTTTGATAACATTGATAAAATTCAAGATGCAATGGCCTGCGTGGATGAGAGTCTGTAAGAGGGAACTTTTTGATAATTCTTCATTCGCAACTTATCGAAAAAATGCGAATACGAATTTTGTACTTTTTCGAAATTCGAACATTTATGGGGTGAAAATCTTAACTATTTTTAGTACTTTTTTTACAAAACATTTTTCTCGTACTAAATTATGAGCTGCCACTACAATACTGAAATTTTTGATACTTTAATGGGGGAAAAATATATTACCCAAAAAAAGGAAATACGGGAAATTTGATATTTTTCTTTCTACAACTGGTATTTTTTTTAATAAACTTTAGCATAACAATATGTTTACGAAGGAAAAGGAGACGCTAACGAAGTACAGTACTTTTCACTTATAGTCCACTTCTATAGTTGCACAACTTTTGTGGAGTATAAGCAAATTTGGACTATAACCGATTTTTTTTATAAGCCATTTTAAGGATCATAAGTGAAACCTAGTATAATCCACATTATGGACTATATAAAAATTATTTTCTTCAATAAAACTACACTTTTTTAAACAAAACAAAAGTTTATTTAAAACATGACCAAATTTTGATTTAATTTAAATAAATAGTTAAAACAAAAAATTATACAATAAAAACAAAAATGTAAATAATTTCAATGCTTCATAAACCTTAAGTATGAGATTCATTTTAAGTCTTTGGGTGACGAAATCAAACACAACATAAATATCAATCATTACGGGGCTTCACCGTCTATATAAAAAAAAAATAATATTTTTTCAGCGTTCTTGTTTTTTTGTATGAAGTTTGACGTTGTCAGATGAAGACACCATGTTATGAAATATAAATTGCGCAATTTGGCATTTGTAATAGTTACCAGAATTGTAAATAAAAACATGTTACAAATTGACTAAAAAATATAAAAAACAGAGTGGAATATTTTTTCATAAAGAATTATATTCGTAAGCTAAGAAAATGTGGCTTTTAAACGAAAATGGGCTACAAGTGAAATGGACCTTAGGACAAATAATTTGTATGAAATTCGAAAAATCTGCATGTGAATATGACAGTTTTGGCCTTTAAGCGGAATGGACTATAAGCGAAAAGTACTGTATTAATGCTAGTATTTAATAATTATATTAAAAAAAAAATTGGAAAAAAGTCAAAAATGACTGGCCAGGCCCAGGTATCCTCTTAAGGGTTAATAAACTATCACGGACCAAATTTTACTGCAATAGCGTAATTAGTTACGGTTTTAGGCGCCTTGGGATTTGAAAAAAAATATTATTTTTTTTTCTATGTTTTTTAAAATTCAACACATTAAGTCCATCCCAAGGCGAATTCATACAGGTGACCGCATCATGAAATAGTGCTAAGCTAGCTATCCCTTTTTTAAAAAATACTATTTTTTTGTTTTTGTAAAAAGTTAGAGTGAATGTGAAAGGGAATTTTTTTGTTTATAAAATATACACAATGGCTTTAGAAGGTAAATCCCGTATTGCAAATTTATTGTGGCTCTAATTATTCCTTACGCCTTTTTAAGTCCTTGTGTTTATATTTTATGTTCTCTTTTTTTGTTTAATACCATTTAAATAAGTTTTTTTTTAATATTTAGATTTTTATTGAATTTTATATTTAAACTAATTTTTACACAAAATGTAAATAAAGCTTGACATTCAGTATACACATACAAAACAATAAATAATAAACAGATAACTCAAAAATGTCACCTGTATGAATTTGCCTTGGTCCTTACATTAAGCAAACATTTTGAGGGTGATTTTTTTTTTTGTGACATATGGGGAATTTGCAAGGTGTGCTCTCAAATCATATTATCCTAATATTTTACAATAGTTTAAAAAATTATTGTTGTGTTCCATACAAAAAAGTGTTTAAATAATAGGACTTTTTATGCGCTTGGGGGATTCACAAGGTTTGCTATTAATGGCTTTTTCTTTTCTGAGTAAAATTCTGTATTTATTCTGCCTTTTACATTTTTTTATGTTCTTTCTGAAAAAAATTTGTTATTTTAAAAGTGTCAAGCGTTCTTTTCTGATAATGTCCCCTTTAAAATTAAATGCTACATGTTCAACACTCATATTAATTAAAGGGGCATGAGTGCAGCACTAGATCAAGGCGAATTGGTTTATGCCGAAATTTGTGTTCTTTTGTAAACGTAAAATATGCAACACTTCTTAAAAATTAGGGGAGCATTTAAAAATGTTGCCAAGTCACATGTAACACTTATGCAACACTTATTGTTAAGAAAATAAAACGCCATTAGTCATATCGTCATAATGTCCTAAATAATATTTTACAATTGTTTCAAAAAAAAAATACTGTTGTGTTTTAAACAAAATAAAAATTTTAATGCAGTATTCATTGATTCCTCATAACTGCAGAGTAAAAATCTAAATTGTTAGCGGTTGCCCATAGTAGTCACATGTATTTCTTGTAATTATTTTAAGACATATGACTTTACAACTTTACGATTACCATGTGAATCCCCCAGCTGTGTTTATTGTTTTGTCATAACTACTCAGTAGAAATCTAAATTATGAGGATTGCTTACAGCACTCATTATATTTTTCTTGTTATTATTTTATGACCACCTTGCAAATCCCCAAAAAGTGTTTTTAACCGATCTTCAAAAATTTCGTGGTATGATAAAGCGTGCAAAATTAAGTGATAATCGGTGCATTCTGTCACTAATCTACATATGTTAGTTTTTGTAAATAAAATATAAATTTTTTAGGAAGGTTGTTTCACACTTGTGTTGAGAACTCTTTTTCCTACTAAGCGATTTTGCTGGATTTCAATCCCAAACTGAAACATTTTGACACCAAAATTTTTATTTTCTGTTGAGTTTTTCGCAAGTGAGAGTATTTTCAACAGACTGGCAGATATGGCTAAATCAACTAAGAATTACTCAAGAACCCAGAATATATACACTTAAGAAGGTCTAAGATAACTATTGAAAAAGTTTCACACGTGTTGTCAAACTTACTATCACTATTGACCAGATTGCCGTTAACGACATCGTGGTCAATGATGTATGCACGACATGTCTCCCAACGTTTAGGGTTATTAGAAAACAATTAAGAGGAAATCGTTGTGTACGACAGTATAAGCACTGTATGAAAAATGGGTTTTCGAAAAATTAAAAAATTTCAAGGCTCGAAATTTCGAAAATCCGTTTTACATACATTGCACGATTTTTGGTGTTTAAAGACCCCTAGTGAAATTTGATGGAGAAAATATTAGTCGAACATTTTAACCCTCTAAAGTGCCGTTTTAGTACACTTTTGTGTGGAAGTTAAAAAATGGCCAAAAATTAGTTTTAGAGGGTTAATATATGCTAAGCAAAAAATCGCCATACAATTCTACTGAAGATGTCTGAAATCAGAAGTACATTTAGTATATTTTTGTTGACTTATACCAAACGCCTTTTCAAAAAGTTCAAAAACTTTAGGGGACGATATTTCGGGAACCCGAGCTAACTTTTTAAAACCCTTTGGCAGATTTGCTTTACTAATAGTCAAGTTTTCTTTCGCGTTGCACTGTTTGCACAGTGTTATTTGTCATTTATTAAACTCTGTGTGGGACAGTACGAGCGACTTTGTTAAAGTCATCTTCTGCCATAATTGAATTCTTTTCAATCACTTGCTTGAAATGCTTAAAATTCTCACATTGTTTTTTCTTTAATTAATGTTTCAAATACCTACACACATACATACATAAAATTTACGGATCGAAACCGAAAACATGTCGATGAAGGCAGTCGCGGGCTGAAAAATAGCATACATGCAGTTTAACTTCATTTATTCGATGTTATTGAAATCGCTAAGTGCAGAAAGGGAACTAGTCCAAAACAATCATTTTGAAATAATCGATTAAAACAGTGTAGTTAATAATAATAAAAAAGGCAAGTTGTATGTTTTAGCTCGTAGAGGGGAGCACTGGCTTTAATTTAAAGTTTTCTAGAAGCGGTTGCTGGAAGCTCCACTTGGAGTAGCGTTCTTATAAATATTGTAAGACACGTTAACTAAAATAAAAAAAAATAAAAAAAAGATGACACTGTTACAGTGGTTTCTTTGCAATACTCAAATAAGTAACATGAAGTAAATGTTGTCAGTAGTTACTTTTTTGCACTTAGTGATTCATTTATTTTAAAGACTTTCATAACGGCTTCTTATACAAAAATAATCACATTTCCCTTAACTTTTTTTTTAGCAAACTTAACAGCATGTCAGCATTTACGTCGTGCAGAAGCTAGACGTTCCAAAGCCTTAAACACAAGAGTTCGTGCACCCAGATGTGATAAACGTGGACAATTCGAACCCATACAGTGCGCAAATGCAAGGCGTGGAGAAGATTGTTGGTGTGTTGATGAGTATGGCGTTGAGATACCCGGTACCCGTAACAACACGAAGGCAACAGTGCAATGTAAAGAACCCGATGATTGCCCAGCTTCGGCTTGTCGCATGTTTTGCCCTTCGGGCTTTGCCCGTGATCCACAAACTGGTTGTAGTCAATGTCGCTGTCGTGATCCCTGCGATGGTATAAACTGTCCCAATGGTCAGTCCTGTCAGCTGATGGAGGTTAACTGCAAGACTGAACCTTGTCCTCCGGTACCTACCTGCAAGAAAGCCAGATCTTTTGCGAATTTCTGCGCTGCTGGTATGCCATTAGCCATAGAAGATGCCAGCAATATGAGACCTTTCTTGTGTGGCCTTGAACCCGGCAAACCCCAGTGTCCACCTCTGTATCAGTGTATGGTGGAAGGAGGCAACGATTATGGCGTTTGTTGTCCTAGTACTTTGAAATTCAAAAAGCCGGGAATTTGTCCCGCTGCTGAGCTGGAGAATTATAGCCCAAGTACAGGTTATATGTGCGGCACTCCATGTACTCATGATCTGGAGTGTCGTAATATGGAGAAATGTTGTTTCACCAAAGGCTGTCAGTACAATTGCCAACAACCACATAATGTCACAACCTGTCAACAGGCCAGAGCTTTGTCCGAGATCTTGGCTATTAATGAGCGTGAGGGAAGAGGGTATGTTCCAGACTGTAGTGGTCCCAGTGGCATATTTTCTCCGAAACAATGTTCTCGTAATGGTCTAGTGTGCTGGTGTGTAGATCCAAGAACCGGTC
This sequence comes from Pollenia labialis, assembly GCA_949318255.1. NCBI lineage: Eukaryota > Metazoa > Arthropoda > Insecta > Diptera > Polleniidae > Pollenia > Pollenia labialis. Next base: position 208,721,386 of record OX439139.1, read on the forward strand.
ACAAAATTTCAGGCACTATGGGAGCTGCAAATATGGTAAACTGTGATGGCTGGGAAAACATGATAAGTAGGTCATTAATGGGTCGTAGTTTCAACAAGGAGAAATGCGACACCAATATTTGCGCGGCAGTATGTGAATATGGTTTTAAGGTGAGCTTTTATGGGATTTTCCCCAGTTTTGAATATAATAACTTTAAAATATATACGTTTTCAAATAGAATGACCATAATAATTGCCCCACCTGTGAATGTGCTGAGCCCTGTGATGGTTTCTTATGTCCAATGGGCTCTGAGTGTGAAGTTGCTACAGATCGTTTGTGTAAGTCTGGTTCTTCATTGTGCGGCTCTTGGCCGGTATGCAAACCCTCCATGGCTTACTCTAACCCCTGTGAAGTGGGTACACCTTTGTCCGATAATGTCACAAACGAAATAATGTATTGTTATAGCGGTAAGCTTTAAAATCAGTTTGAATGTTTTCAAATAATCCCCTTAACTCACTTAAAACTACTTTTAAATCGTAGAACGCCAAAACTATGGTCGAGAAATTAAATCGTTTTTTGATGCTGAACCTGAGTACAAATCATCAAGAGCCATGTCGAATCGTATTACTTGTCCAAAAGATTATAAATGCACAAAATTGCACAGAGAATCGGAAGGAGTTTGTTGTCCCGTTAAAAGTGCCAAGTTTAATGAAAATGCAGAGCCTCGTCAACAAACAAGTAAGTTAAAAATTTTTAAACAACCTACATACGTATTTTTTTTAAATGATTCTCTCTCTTTTAGTGTGCGAATATATACGTGATTTCTCCGAGCGTATGGAGGGTACTGAAGAAGGGATGAAATTGGCTTTACCCGAACCCCGTTGCACTGAGGAGGGCAACTATAAAGAACGCCAATGTAGTTTCCGTAAAATAAAAGTAACAAGAGCTGAGCATCGCAAGATTTTAGAGGAGAATACCATTAGGCGTATGCGAATGTTATTGGAAAAAAATGTCACCAAACGTACAAAACGTAATGCTGAACGCCTTAAACTCTATCGTGTTGATGATAGTCTGCTTAAGGTACAAATAGCTGCTCCAGTAATGGGTCGTAATGCCAAAGTCATTGATATGGGAGCTAATAAACAACAAAGTCTGGGTCAATTATTTGAAACCGATTTCAAAAAGTTAGTACCAGCCCCTAGAAGGCCTCTAAGTGATGATGAAATTGTTGAATTGGATGTGGAGGAGTGCTGGTGTGTTGATAGTTTTGGCACCGGAATACCAAATTCGAGGGGCTTTAATGTTACCGAAGAATCTTGTGTCAAGTTGCGTGAAGAAATCGAATGTTTAGATCTCACTTGTCGCATGGGTTGTGAATATGGTTTTACATTAGATCCGATTACCCGTTGTCCGGCTTGTCAATGTCGTGATCCTTGCCAGGATGTAGATTGCGGTGAGAATGAGGAATGTCGTATTGTAGAGGTATCATGTGATGATGAATATTGTCCACCTGTACCAGCCTGTTTGGCCCGAAAACCCGGACAGTGTCCCTATCTGGTGCCTCCAGGTCCGGACAATCTTGATGCCAATGCCTGTGCTTATGAATGTCGCACTGATTCTCACTGTGATGGGGCCAAACGTTGTTGTTCAAATGGTTGCGGTACCCAATGTGTTTTACCTCAAATGAAGACCGCCTGTCAGCATTTACAGGCCATACAAATGCATCAGTCTTCCGAGCTGGGTATACCGGTGATGAAAATGAATATTGCTCAGTGTGATGCAGTTACCGGGGAATGGAATAAAGTGCAATGCTCTCCCAATGGTGAGTGTTGGTGCGTCAATATTAATGGCCAAGAAATGAGCGGCACTCGTGTTAAAGGCACTAATCCCGTTTGCAAAGTTAATTCTGCATTTAAGTGTGAAAAACAAAATTGTTCAATTAACTGTGAGGCTGGATACCAAGTGGATGCTAATGGTTGCCAGACCTGTGAATGTAGAGATTTTTGTGCGGAGATCAATTGTGGCGCTGCGGAAGAATGTCAACTGATTAATATAGACTGTGTGGATTCGCCATGTCCAAAAATGCCAATTTGCGTACCTAAACGTGAATCTGTATGTCCAGAGGGAAAACCATTAAAGCAAGGAGATTTGGTAGTCAGCTGCGGTCCTCAGAATGAGAATGAAACCTGCCCCTCTTCACACACCTGTCAACTAAGTCCTGTCACACACCGTGGTGTATGCTGTACAAAGACTAGTAAGTATGATAAAGGTTTTTTCAAGATACATAATTTTTATTTTCCAACATTGTTATCTCTAGGAGATGTTTGCTTTGAATCAATGGACAACAGCTGTCTAGCAAAGACTACATCGGTAGTTAATTCTACCCGTTATCGTTTCAATCCAAAAGCTAATCGTTGTGTAGCCATTGTATTAGACTTGAAGGAGAATAATTGCCAAACTAAAAATCTTTTCCACAATGAACTTTCATGCAATTCAGTATGTCCTGCCATGACACAATGCGAAAGACTGAAATTAAAAAACAATTTGGCTGCCCAAAGAACTGGACATTCGTCGGTATGGTTTAAACCTAGATGTGATCCCATAACTGGCCACTGGAGTCCAGTACAATGCTTAGGCAAACAACCCGAATTGAACTCAGTTTCCGGATCTTTGGATCAGGCTTCCTCTCCCTATGGGGTATGCTGGTGTGCCGACAAAAAGGGCGCACCGTTAAAGGGGACTCTAACAAGAGATGTAGAGCCTGTATGTAACAGCAGACAAGGGAGAAAATTTAAACCCCAAGATACAAGTGATTTATTGGTTATGGAAGAACTTATAAGGCAAATGACAGTCTTAACAGATTTCGACAACTTTCTGGAAAGCGATTTATACGACTTAAATGAAGAAGTACAAGCCAGAAACTTAAAAACTGAAGATATTTTAGAGGATTTACCAAGTAATACCTCGACAACCCAGTCCCCTTCATCACAGTCGTCGGTTACAGAACGCGTTTCAGAATTGGCCAACTCGCTGTGGGATTCCAAGTTACTGGTAGATTCCGTTAAGCCTATACACTTGAAAACCACACGATGCCGTTCATTGGCACAAACTGCTCCCTTTCCCATTTCATGTGATAAAAATGGCGCCTTTAGTCCCAAGCAATGCAACAAAAAACACTGCTGGTGCGTAGATTCCGCCGGCAATCAACTGGAGTCTTCACCCATGTTTGAAAAGGGTCAATACAATTGTACCCCTACACCTATTTCAACGGTTGTTGTGGAAATGCACATGCAAAATAATTCCATTACCTCTATTAATAATGTGTATGATATCATACGTTCGGAACTCAATCAACTTCTGGGCCGTGCAGTTGAAAATTTACGGGTCCAGGAAAATAGCGATGGCTCAGCTCTCATACGTTTTGAACTGCATAATGACGACAAAATAGACATCGCTTTTGCTATTGAAACTTCCATAATGAGCGGAGATTTCAAACTAGCCAATGGCCACTATTCCACTGATATAACACGTGTACAATTCATACATCGCCGCGAGGAATTACCCACCTATGCCAAGGTCATTACGTCGCATGAGGGCACTATACAATTGGTGCTTTTCATTACGGCTAGCAGTACTGCGCTTTTGATTTGCATTTTTGTGGTGTATTTTATGATGAAACGAAGCAATGAAAAAGGCATGACCAATCCATATTTGTCATCCTCGCCACCACCTTATGAATCGCGTAAATCTAGTTTAACGCATGACAATGAATTCGCTTCGCCCATATTTGTTTTAAGTCCCGAACATGATTTAGAAAGTATTCGACTGCCTTACGAGAATAAAAAATCGGAAAAGTGCTAAAAGTTTAGACAGATTTAGGATTAAAATCATTTTTTTATCGCATATACATACATACATACATAGTTTGAAATACATACATACATACATATCTTTCAGTGTTTAAGGTCTAGTTAAATTTATTTTTAATTTTGTTATTTAGGGTGTTTTTTTAGCTGCATGAGAACTTAAAATGATAGTACAAGTCAGAAATATTGTTAAAATTAAACTTTTTTTATTATAATTTGGTAGATAATTTTATGAAATTTATTTCGTTGAATATTATTTCCGGCATATATCTGCCGCGGCTACTTTTGCCAATGAATCTGGCCGTATGGCGTCAATGGTGGCTTACAAATTGGCTTCCAATGCATCAAGAGTTACTGGTTTGTCGGCATTAAACAATGGCCATACATAGCCCGATTAAAAGTAATCCAAAGGCGTTAAATCGCATGAACGAGGAGGCCAGTGAACAGGACAGGACCACTTCTGGAAATAAAGTTGCCACCAAATTGATTTTGCAATAAATCGATTGTTAAGATGCTGTTGATGTTTAGCTGAATAATTTTTGGAAGCAAAAATTCAGTCAGCATGGCTCGATAGCGCTCACCATTTGGCAGTAACAGCAGCTTCTTGCTCATTTCGAAAGAGCGTGTAAGCCGCACTAAACCGTCAATTTTAATGGATGTAAACATGAATGAATTCATGTAAAAAATTGTGCCAATACTACAACAAATACAACAATAAAAAAAAGCAACATTGTATTTTTACTGTTGCTTTAGTTGGTCGACACGTCAAAAATACAAGCAACTTTTGACATTTCTCAATCCAAGTAAAAAAAATTAGCTCAGATGGGTTTTCAACGCCAACTGTAAAGTGAATTCGCCTTGGATGTAATGGTCATTTGATAACGGCTTGAGGATTGTCTTAGTTCCAAATACGGCAATTTTGCTTTCTGTCGTAGCCATTTAACCAGATCTTACTAACGTAAAATGGACGAAGTGCTCAATGAAATCCGCGAACAGATTTTTTTAAAGGAAATTTCTATAATTTGGAAGCTTTATTCTAGTGTTAAACGATTCATATTGACTTGCCGAACCTTACCGAACAGAGTTTGACATTCTCAGCTGTCAAATTATATTTATCGATATCGAAAGTCCTTATGGAGCTTAAGAAAAACACCCTATACATACATATAATTATGCTGTTTCGCTTATTTGATATTTTGCTCGTGTCTAATAATATTTGGCTTTATTACGGTACTCGATGTTGAAAAAGACTCTGTAGCAGATTAAAATAACACACAAATTTTGTTTTGACTACAGTCGAACCCACTGTCGAATTAAAATTTTGTTTCGACTACAGTCGACTTACTTTATTACCGACATCGAGAACCGTAATAAGGCTTCTTGTGTTCTTTAATCTACTACAAAATTCGACTTACGGTGTTACCGGCATCTAGAACCGTAATAAGGCTGAATATTATATTGAATCAAATTTAATTATATATACATACATACATAATTTTTATATTGTAAATAATACATCATCTCTTTTTAAGTTTGATATACATACATATAAAAAAATATACAAGTCAGTGCAGTCAAATCCCGATAATTCGTACCCCAAAAAATCGTAATTCCCGATAATTCGTAATAAACTGTCGGTCCCTTGAACAAATCTCGTTAATTCCTAAAATTTCCATACATTTTGGTCCTCTCGTTAATTCGTAATTTCTTTGTGTCAAATAAAATCTTTTTACTTCTTAGTCTGGGTTCACACTATGAAAGTTTTCTTTCAGAAAGTCTGAGTTTATTAGTGAGAGAGGAGAAAAGAAAAGCATTTTCTTTCATAGTGTGATCCCTTAACATTAACACAAATATGATGTTAATGTTATGTATAGACTCATCATGTTATAGGGTTTCTCGTGTTATAACACGGTTGTTAATGCAAATGTTTTAACAACGCTTTTATAACATGTTATAACAGCAAATCATGTCAGTTGTAGACGCGGAGTTATAAATCGTAATTGTTTGCTAACTACCACTTATAATTCGTAATTCGGAAACATGGAAAGAATGATTTTTTGTTTACCGCTTTTTTTTTGCGTGGGGTTTTGCATTTGCTTGTGTGTGTGTTTTTTTCTTAAGATCTTAACCCCGTTAAATCGTAACCACGCTAAATCGAAACCCCCGTAAGAAGTGGCCGGTCCCTTGCGATTACGAATTATCGGGAGTCCACTGTATAATCAAATAAAATGCAATTCAATTCAAATTTATTTATAATTTAGAGTAGGATCAGTTTTTTAGAATCACTCTTTTTGTGTATCTTTTATGCGGCCCCTGCTTGTTGCTACTTGTTGTACAATTTGATTAATTTGTACAACCAATTGTTAGGCAAGAGGTGTGGTTGACCAGCGGTCGGTCATCGGTTGAATAAAAAACTTGAAAATATTTGATTTTCGTTCAACTGACATTCAAATTAGCTACATATTTGGTACGGGTCATGTCGATTTTTTCTTTCGTTTTACATTTCCATTCTTAAATGTTGTACAAGTCGCAACATGTAGGGGCCGCATTATTCAAGTATTCTGTTATTCTGATTTTATTATACCTACGAGTATTTTATTTAATTTTTATTTTGATTCATAATATTGTTTTTATTTTATATTTTAATTTTTTGCTTTTGAGTTATTTATAAAAAAAATTTTACTCATTTCATTATTTAGTTATGTAAGTGTGTGTAAATTTTTTATACTTTATTTTTTGTTTATTAAATAATAAAATTTACGAAATAAAACAATCAAGCAAACAGAGGTTTTTTATTAAAATTTCAAAAATCACATGGGCAAAAAAATGGATGGACTTGTAAAAATTGTAAAAGAACGTAATTTTTAATGTGTTTAATACATTTGAACAAATTCAGTATGCAAAAAATCCCAGCGGTAAATATTAAAAGTATAGCAAGTGGCAGAACCTTTTTGAAGGCCTCCATACTCCTTTCTAGAAGATTCGCTTCGTATGGTATCCTGCCTTCGTATGACTTCTATAAGGTGTAACTTTCTTTTTGGAAGATCTTCACATAAAATTATTTACGCACAACTAATTGTCTGTGTGGTTGTTGTTATATTTTTCGCACTTTTGCTTTTTCGCAAGGGTGCAACTTGTGACGTGAATACCCTTATAGATTGTATCAAAGCATGTCTTTTTCAATGTTTTTATGAGTACAGGTGGTAATAAAACTGGTTCGATTCACTCACCAGACATTTTCAAAACTATCTCTTTTCATTTTCTGTAACAAAACTCACTGGTTCACTGTTTTAACCATTCTGTTTGAAGTGCGCCAAGGTAGAGTCAAATTAGGGAATTTAAAAATGCAAATTTTTAATCATGTTTGCTTGGATATATTTGTTTTTTAAAAAACCTTATATTGAAAAATGTTTTTGTAGCGATGTTCATATACATACATATGTACATTAGAGCGACTCAAGTTGTATGGAAGCAAAATTCGTGCTCGATGTACCCCCGTAAAAATTAACCTTGGTCTTTTTTAAGATACCATTTTAAATATTTCGGCTCCAGCTTTGACCTCTCGGGAGCTGGACCATTTTGAAAAAGGGTCTATTTTTGCATGTTTTGTTTATTTGAGGATCTGTTTTCTTACCAACATATACAAATTGGGTATCATAAGAAAGGTTTTTTTTTAAGGCGCGTCCAACTGTATATACAATTTGTGCAAGGACGATCATCCATGTCCTTTTTTTAAGAATTTTCTGTAAAAAAACGGTTTTTGAATTTTTTGTTCGAGGATGTTTGTAAAAAAAAAATAATGAATGGATGAAAATAGAACTAAAGAAAGAAAAAAAAATCATCTACGACTTAATTTTTTTTTAATTTGCGAAAAAAATATGCCGCCAAAAAGTCGTGGATCATTTCTTTTTTTCTTTATATAGTTCTAAATCCGCTATCATATTAGAGTAACTACAAAATTGCATTTATATATATTCCAGAGCACCGTGTAAAATGCATCTAATTTGCAAAAATCTAAATTATTTACATACAAAGATGATGTATGTACTTGGCAAAAGAAAAAATTTGATACCCATATTGCTCTATTTAAAACGAAGGGTTGCCACCCCATTGCATTTTTGTCAAAACGTGAACTAGCGTGAATTTTCAAAAAAGCGGAAACACGTATTTAATTAAATCGACTAAAGATTAAAATATGTTAATTTGGCATTTTTATTACAAACATCCTCGAACAAAAAATTCAAAAACCGTTTTTTTTACAGAAAATCCTTAAAAAAAAGGACATGAATGATCGTCCTTGGACAAATTGTATATACAGTTGGACGCGCCTTAAAAAAAACCTTCCTTATGATACCCAATTTGTATATGTTGGTAAGGAAACAGATTCTCAAATTAACAAAACATGCAAAAATAGACCCTTTTTCAAAATGGTCCAGCTCACGAGAGGTCAAAGCTGGAGCCGAAATATTTAAAATGGTATCTTAAAAAAGTCCAAGGTTCATTTTTAGGAGCGTACATCGAGCACTTTTTTTGGTGAGTCGCTCTAATGTACATACATAACTATGGGATGGAAAAACTATGGCGAGTAAGTACACTGAAGAAAAAGATTTCAATTTATTTGTTTAAAAATTCATATTTTTTAACTTCGAAAACTTTAGAGCAGACCGCAAAAACATGTATTAAAAATTTGCCTTTGTTCAAATATTTTATATGACTCTAATATGTTTTCTATGTCGATATAAAATTACGTCATAAAAAGTAACATGACTTTACTTATAAAATTGGACTTGGTGTTCTTTACCTCCCATGATAGTATTGGTACTGTTCAATCCCTTAAGACAAACAGTACTAAGTCCAACAACAAAGGGTCTGCTTTTTCCAAAAATAATTCCAGGCTTAGAACAATTTTTGAAATAAAAACTGTCTACAAATTCAGTAGTAAACCACACCAAATAAATTTGATGCAATTTACGTCAAAGCAAGTTGGACTTGGTGTTGTTTTCAACTTTTCTATCTCGAAAACTACATTAGATAAGACTTATAGGAATTCACAGATCCATAGAGGAAAAATTCTAATTCCAACAGTATAAAAAACGTATTTTGAAAAAGATGTGAATTGGTGTAGTTTATCCCTGCCCTACAGAATTTTTTTAAATTGTTTAGCACTGTTTGCATAACTTTAATAAATTAATATAACTTTCAAAAGATACTTAAGCTCAATGAATAATTTTCCTGGTGGTCTATAGTGTAGTGCAAAACTAGTTCGATCCCATACGAATTGTAGCAAAACTCGTTTCTTTCTTTCGAAACTCCGTAGCAAAACTCTTGAGTTCTAAAATTAAATCTATTTTTTTCTATATTTCAGTTGGTTTAAATTTTTCAACTGTTGAGTTATTTATCAAGAATGGCATAACACTTCAGAATCAAAATAGTTCAACTAATTTGGTCCATTTAATCGGGCGCTATTTGTTTTCTGCATTTTCCCAAAATTCGAATAAAGTGTAACGAACGAGTTTTGCATCTCACCTACTCATATTTAAATAACTTTATTAAAGCTCAATGCGGCACGTGTTAAAATTGAAATACCGATTTGAAATTTTTATAGAATCTTTTTTTTTTTTTGCTGTATTAAACTTTTTAAAAGGTACTTCATTCAAAACAAGTAAGAGTGATATATTCGGCTGTGCTGAATCTTTCATACCCTCATTTATAGCAATTTTAACTCGCTTGAGCCGAACTTAGATGATTTTCAGGAGGGGAATTTATATTGGTGCCATGGTAAGTTATGAACCCAAATTCTGCAGTGATATCTGGTATTAAAAACATAAATTTCAATACAGCGGTGAAATAAGTTTTAGCGTTTACAGTGAATTTCAGAAGGCTGTTAAATATGGAATCATGGACCGTATATCACAAAATTGCATGACATTTTTTCTGGTTATATGAAACTAAGTTGGAAGAAAGGTTACCACAATAAATATATTTGCTACGGTTTTAGGCGTATTTTAATCATTTACCAGAGTGGGCTTTATATGGGGCCTATACTAAATTATGGACTGATTATAACGAAATTAATTAGTGTGATGAAAACTGTGAAGAACTAAATTTTATTTTGATAGCATTATTAATTACGGTCAACTAAACGTACTAAACCGTTTTCCGGTAGAAGGGCTTATATGAGGCCTAGGGAAAATTATGGGCCGATCTCCACAGTGTAATTTCAAGTCTTATAAAACTGGAACGTACCAAATTATATTATGATAGCATTATTTATTACGGTTTTAGGCCTTCTCAACCGTTTTCCGGGAGTAGGGTTTATATGGGGCCTAGGGTAAATTATGGGCCGATCTCCACGAAATTTTACAGCGTGATTTCCAGTCGAATATAACGAATTTTTGCAAAATCTTATATCATTCCGTGAATTGTATGTATGTATGTATGTATGCTTACTTAGTTTTTGTTACAAAATTATCAAATTTTTAAGGTGGTGGTTCAACATTTTGCTTCATATGTACATATCTCTGATCCTACTGAACCGATTTTGCTGGATTTCAATCCCAAAATGCTAAGGAAAACTAAATACAAGCAATTTGACTGACTCCAAGTTTGTTTATTTCTTTCGAGTTTTTCGAAAGTGAGCGTTTTCAACAGACGGACAGACAGACGGACATGGCTAAATCGACTTTCGAGAATTACTCAAGGAGCCAGAATATATATATACTTTATGGGGTCTGAGATCAACAATAAACAAGTTTCACACGGAATGACAAACTTAGTATACCCTCTTCACAACTAATTGTGGCGGAGGGTATAAAAAGAGTTTACAGTCAAATAAGGACCAGTCTCATGTACACTGCGAGTTATCACTTTTTCTTGACGACTCCACAGCCCTGGAAAGTAACTAATTCATAAAAAGTTAGTTTTTTTCGTTGAAATTTTTAAAATCCATGTGACTTTTTTCAGAAAGCAGAATTTAATAAAAAGTTGGCAATAAATAATACTAGTAAATTGTTTTCAACTAAAAGTGGGATTTTCAAGAGCATAAAATGAATTTTAAACAAAAATTAAGTTTTTACATAAAGTGATTTTTTTCAGCGAATGTGTAACCAATAGTAAATTATTCAATCAATTTATTATTATTATTTAAAAAATAAACTCACAAATACTATATGTATAAAAGTTTTCTTTCTAAGAACTAAATAGGTTCAAGATTGATGTTGGCAATTAAAACAACTACAAAATTAAGTTTTATTTGAAGATGGCTTAAAATAAGTAACTATTTATTTCTCTTTTTATTAGTAGATAAAAATCATGTTGTAATTCTTGTTATTTGCTATTTTTTTTTTTTTTTTGTAACTAGAAAATAAATCATTTGTGTTAAATTGATTTTACTTTTGATTTAAAAAGGGGTTTGTAAATTTTTTTAATATGTACATATATATATAAATTCTAAAAAGGTATAAATACTTGTAAATTTTCAAATAATGGAATTGATGGAATTTTTTTAAAATTTTTAATTAAAAAAAAAGAAAAGAAAAGGATTGCATAAAAAGTGCAGTTGGAGTATATCATGTTGGTAATTTTGTATATTTATTTTTTTTTTATTTTAATATATTTTATGTAAGTGTATGATGAATACTAAAATAAATGTGTAATAAATAAATGTTAATAATATTTTGTTATTAAAATTATGTATAAATATATTTGTAAAAAAAAGAATAAAAATAAAAGCATTTAAAAAGAATATATGAATGTATGTGTAAATAGTAAGTATAACTTTTTATTATTTTTTAGTAAAAAGTAATGGAATCACTTGAACGAAATGGAGAGAATAAGGGATTTTGTGTTTATTTTGGATTAATACATACATCTAGATAAATTATTACTTGTTATTCTGGTTGTTGTTTACTGTGTTGGAGCTGCTAGAAGCATCACGTCTAGTTATGGGTATAGCTGCTCGTTGATCTTCCATGCGTCCACTTTGAACTTTCATAATAAGCGAAAAGAAATCTTCATCGGGCACAGTGGTGCCACGGCCACCACTTGGTCTATTGCGATTTTGAGCTTCAGCGTCAATAAGTACATTTGGTCGGGGCAATTCAGAACGTTGTTCTTCGAGCCGTGTACTTTGGCAACGCATCAACATATCAAGGAATGCATCATCAACCTGCTCTGTTGTGGTAGCACTACGCGAGAGTGGTGGATGTGCTGTATTTCCAGTAGACGAGCTTTTGGAATTTGCTGCGTTTGTTGCTGCATTGGATTTAAGACCAGGTAGGCAATTTGCACCATTTGTGGAGGATGATTCATTATTTGTTGAAAAGCCTGAACTTGTTTGTATCGAATTGTGTTGTTGCAGAGGTTTGCGTGTAGCTCCAGTGGTCGCAGTACCGGCCCCAATTAAAGCATTTGTTGGACCTATGGGATTCTTATTGATTTTTATGGAACATCGTTGATCATCCATTCGTTTAGACTGGGATCTGGACAGTAGTTCAAAGAAGTCATCATCTTGAGCTTTAATTGGACGTACTTTGGCATCTAGCTTTTGACCTCGTTTACCATCGGGAGTGATCTTAATCAAATCTAATTGTTCCATGCTTTGGCGACGAACGCGTACCTAAAAATTAATAATATATTTAGTATATGTTTTCATTTAAACCAAATATTTCACATTACGGCCAAAGGAAAAAGAATTAATGATCAGGTGCAATATAATAAAAATACAGAAATTGCACTAGTTTTTATTTACGTTAAAATGTTTTCGAGGTTTAAACAATTTTCTATGTGTCACGTTCTCACAAAAAGACTTATTTATGTATGTATATATATGTATGTAGATCTTAGTAACCATAGTTTTCTAAACAATCTTACCATTCTTCCTTGTGAGTTCTCCGAATCCACAGATTGAGCATCACTTCCTTGCGAAAGATCTGTATTACTTGAGCGTTCTTCACATTCTGGTGAGGGAGTCCCCTCTGGCAGTCCTAGTAATTTGCGTAAATCGCTAATATTCACCCGGGCCGTACTCTCACCCACAGGATCATGCAATTCTTTGGCCAATTGTAAATGCGTTTCGGCATAGAGTAAAGCTTTTTCATGATTTCCAATGGCCGAATAGGCATTGCCCAAAGACCAACAGGCACGAGCTTCACCAACACGATCACCCAATTCCTGAGCGATATCGAAGTGCCTTTTGTGATAATCAATGGCTGTTTCAAACTCGCGCAATAGAGTGTAGGTGTTGCCTAAGCTGTAGCATGATTGAGCCTCTACTTCGCGTTCGCCCAACTCAATGGCCAACGCCAAGGTACGTTTATAATGGTCAGCGGCTTCTTCGAATTGTCCCAGGAATATGTGAGAATTGCCCAAATTACTATTAGCTCTACGTTCGGCAGCTTTATCACCAAATTCTCTAGCAATACGCAAACGCTCTTGATGATGTTCAATTGCTGCTTGGAAATCGCCTGTTACGAGGAATAATATTTGTATCACGGTTTTGGTTTTCTCCATTTTTAAATGTACTTACCTAATAAATAATAAGTGTTTCCTAAATTGCCACAAGCTCTACCTTGAGCCCCACGATCTCCAAGTTCACGCATTAATTTTAGATTTTCTTGGTAGTATTCTACAGCTTTGGTTAAGGCTTCTTTCACATCTTCGCCAAAGTCTCCAGGATTACGTTGACCCATATGTTTGCCTTTGGCATGGTACACATTGCCCAGATTGTATAGAGCACGTCCTTCAGATAGTTTGTCCCCCAATTGGCGAGCCAATGTTAAATGGCGATCACAACACATGACAGCCTCATCAAAATGGCCCATTACCTTAAAAGTGTTACCCAAGTTGCCTGATGACTTGGCTTCACCCAATTTGTCGTTCATGGACCTTGCTAATGTCAAATCCAATTTATGATAGTGCATAGCCTTTGTATAGTCGCCCAAATAAAAGTAGGCGTTGCCCAATTGTGAATATATTGCACTTAAGGTACGAAGGTCATCGGTTGTTGCTCTTATGGCAGCTAGAAAAAATGCCACACCTGACTTGCAATCGCCAGCCTTACATAAACGCTCGCCTTCCAAGGCTAGTTCCAAGCACATGCTGGATCCAGCACCGTCTTGTGTACTCGAGTCTCCTGCGCTACCAATTCCGGCTGCCAGGCCGGACCCACCACCACCTGTTCCTGATGAAACATTTTCAGCCGATGCTGACAACGACGACATTATACTATTCTTCTATATTTCCACACTAATACTATTGAATTTTTGGAAAATATCTACGATTTGCAAAGAAAATACCAAAAACACAAAGCAAAAAAATAAATAAAAAAATAAAACAACAAAAGGAAATTTGTCAGGGAGGTGTTTTTGCTTTTCTTGAGTTTTTTTTTTGTTGTTGGGTTATTTCTATATTTAATAAATTACAATTCTATAAATTAATTACACTAAAATCTAGCTAATTTAAAGCAAACTAAATTTCCGTATATTTTCCAAGTATATTTTAGCAAACTTTGTGTAAAAACAAAATTTAAAAAATTTTACATTAAATGATTCACAAATAAATGGTTAACAAGACAAAACAAACACTACATAATTCTCACCACTAATTAAGGGTGATTTTATCAATTCGCTTTTTTCGATTTTCAACACGCATAATTTATCATTGAAAAATACAGCACTGTTGACATATGGATGGAGTTATAACCCTTTCAGACCCAACCAACACAATTGTGTCATATGAATTGAAAAGAGTTAAGGGGTGGCGTCATAACGTCCAGTGTCATAAGGTCCATAATTACTAAAGAAGTTAAATACAAAAAAAGATCTACATACAAGCTGAGAAAAACATGTTTAATATGGTCACAACCAACAAAACTATTTTTAAAGAAACTAATTTAACCATAATATGGTTGTTGGTTACAATGATTTGGTTAAATTTATTTATTTATTTATTTCATTAAATGTAATATAAAAAGCATATAAACATATTATGATTTAATTTTTTTTAAAAATGGTTTTGTTGCTTTTTCTCTGGGTGTGTGTATATATTAAATATTTAACGAAAACACTTTTGGGCTATGGTATAACAAATACCGTCTTCGCTAACTTAAGCTTAGCTGCACAGCATTCGGCCGGGCGCAACGATTTTCTGTTCTTTGGTAAAACAAAGACCGGTTTCACTAATTAAGCTTCTAAAATCTGCCTTGTTTTCGAATGAAGGCCGACTACGCAGAGAAACTTTAGTTAGCGAAGCCGGTGTTTGTTATACTGTAGAGGAGAAAATCCTTGCGACCGGCCGAAGGCCGTCTATACTGAGAAGCTTTAGCTAGCGAAGTCGGTGTTTGTTATACCATAGAAAAGAAAAGCCTTGTGCCCTGCCGAAGGCCGGCTGTGCAGATAAGCTTTAGTTAGCGAAGCCGGTATATGTTATACCAGAGAGGAAAAAAAAAGTTATGTTGTGGACATTATGGTCCATGGACACTATGACACTGGACGTTATGACATGCCACCGAGTTAAGGTAGAAGTACATAACACGCGTTCATTCGTCGACGTTTGGCGTGCGTTTAAAAACTTAAGCGCATGAAAAATTGCAAGTTACACAACACGCGTTACAAAATCCGTTCCTGTCAGCTGTTTTTTATTTGTGCATTAAAAAAAGATTCGAAAGTATATCAAGATTTATTTATTTTAATGAATTTATTTTTTTTATATAAATATTGTATGTTTTTGAAGCTCTTCAATAAATTTTTTTTGATTACTTGGCAAAAATACACAACGCTTTTTTTGACCGAAGTTTTGACGCGTGTTATATACTTCTACCTTTATAAATAAAGAATGACAACATAGTTTAATGTAAACGCTGCGTTAATCAAATAGTTGATATGTTAGCCAGATGCGGTGTAAAATAATTTAACATTTCGCAACCAAGATGTAAAATTTTATATCTTTTAAAGATTCACTGAATCCTTTTGAATTTTTAATAATTTTTGTTAAAGAAATAAAAAATTTTTAATATGAACGTAATTTCTTTTTGTGATTATTAACATGGGGTTTTCAAATTTCATTTATTTTTGGCATAATAAAAGTCAAACTTCATATAAAAAAACACTGACAAAAATTTTAAAGTTATTATAGTCTATGATGTTTGGTATGGCAAAATATTGTCAGGCGAAGAGTTCAAGTTTTAGCCACTAAGTCGTGATCACTTAGGAGAGAAAGGGAAAAATGTAATTTCTTTTCCCTTCTCTCAGAGACGGTTAAATTTCGTGAACATCGGTAGATAGACCTTAATGTCCAATTATACATAATCATAATGCCACAGCCGAAACGATGACCGTAGGAACCAAAATCGAATTGGTTTGTATGTTTATGTCGTTTTGGTAATACAGTGGTTATGGTAATATAGTTTTGTTATGATTATGTCACGTCTAATTGGACCTTAACATGGGGTCTTGACCTGACAATTTTTTGTCATAACAAGCGACAAACTTAATAAAAAAAAACGCTGCCCAAAATTTTAGAGTTTTTTTATATAGACTTTGACGTTTGGTGTAACAAAAAATTGTCAGGTTAAGACCCCATGTAAAGGTCCAAAGGCCGGCGATACACTATCCTATTTAGTCTTACGATTTGTCAAAAAAATCGTGTGTGCTCATAAAGTAGGATAGTGTGGCTTAAAATTTAATTAAGTGACAGATTTTTTGACAAGTATGTCCGACTTGCAAATGCTTATGAAAAATTTCATAAAATTATAGTTTTTATGCGATAGAGTTGCATTTTCTTGTAAAATAGCTGAGTCATTTGAATTTGCATCTATTTTTGTGATATTTAATTGACAATCTAATTGGCTCGTCGAGACTGAGGGAAATTTTGCAAAGATTTGTGATTACCAGGGAAACTACAAATATGCAATTGCTTGTTTTCCTTGTGTGCCCATGAAGGCAGGATTTGTTAGTGAATATTTTGGCATATTCTACCGTTTGGAGCATATTTTTGCATAATTTATTTGAAAGGACCTTTTTGCAGCAAATTCTAAGTTTTTAGCGCATATTTTGCCTTTTTGAGGCATATTTTGAAACATATTTGATTTTTTTAGATGCCTACAATCTTACAATTTTATTTTCGAAATTCTGGTTAACAGATATCTTTTTTGTTTTATATAACTATCTATCTGTATACCCAACGTGTTGCTAATACATAGAAATCCGAGCCAATCTTGAATTACACCGATCGAAAGAGAATCACTTTTTAAAGTGATTTAACTATGCCCATCCGTCCGGCTGGCTGATAGTCTGTCCATGTTAACCTTGTGCGCAAAGTACAAGTTGCAATAATTTGATCAAATTTGGTAAATACATTTTAATTGTACCATGGCGAAGTCTTTGGAAATGGTGAGACTTGGTTTTTAATATAATATATTCCCCATAAAAACTTTTTTCCAAATTAGACTCTTTGTGTACGTAAGAGCCATCTGATTATGTTGGCATTTAGATTAAATTCACCCAAAAATATGTTACAGCAAATAAAATTCTCTTCGAATTGCCTATAATAATTCGTATTGTTTTTTTTAAATGCAAATGTTGAATATTTTGTTTTTAAATGAGCAATTTTTGATTTTTTTGGGGCATATTTTCAACAATTTTGAGGGCATATTTAATGTGCATAAACGCATTTTTTAGAGCTTCTGGTTCCCCTGGTGATTATGAAATGATTTTTTTTATATTTTTGTTTTATTAATATGTATTGGATTGGCCTTACACAAGAAGCAACGAATTACTTTGGATCAGAGCTGATATGGGTGATAATAGCACAAATAAATCATAGAAGAAAATTTGGCTGGATAGGGAAAACACTTCGAAAATAACCAGAAGAAATTTCCCACCACGCGATTGCTTACCACCCCCCAAGGAAGAAGAACGAGTGGCTCAAAACCACCCGGCGATGGTAAATACTACAAGAAATTAGAAGACTTGAAATAACCTTCAACACGATCGGTGATCAGAGATATAGTCGCACATTGACAAAGTATGAGACAAGTTATTTACGACCTATGAGAGACAGATTGTAATCATATGACGACGAACAAGGCAATATATATTGGATATTTGGTGTTTTGTATTGAAACTGAAAGAAAACATGATTATGGAATTATTTAGCAGCGCATTAGAAATTATATAAGTAAAAAAAAATCTATATTTTACTTTTTTATATGATTTATAATTTAAATTTTCATATTAATCGAATGTGTATTTTAAGCCAAATTAAATAAGACAATTAAGGTATGAGATCTTTAAAAATTGCAGAATGTTTTTTTTAAAACGCCAAATTGCTAATAATTTTTGTTACACAGCATTGCCATACTTTCTTTATTTAGTGTAGAGAAAAACACAACTATGTATTTCGTACTGGTTGATAGCAACGCTGTTCTTTTTGGGCAGGAGGAAAAAAATGGTGACCTATCTTTCTCTGTGTAGGTAACTCTGGCTATTCTGAAGCTCTTTAATTCGCCATTATTTTATAAAACGCAGAAAATAAAAAGATTTTTAATCATTTTATTTTAATGAAAATTGTTAAAATTTATAAAAAGTTTTTACCGCATGTGCGTGCAACATTTTTTAAAAAGTATTTAAAAAAATTGCCAGATTTATAAGTAAAATAATCAATTGAAAAAATTTGTGTGTGTCTCTCTCCTAGTAAGAAAAAAAACGAAACGAGAAAAAGAGTGTAGTGAAAAAATGCGAATATATTTCAGCATTAAAAGGCTGGATTTCGCAAAAAGGAATTAAAAAATATTGTATATTTTTTCAAAACTAAGACAAATAATTTCATAAAAAAGGACATTTTTGTTATTCATTTCAAAATTGAATTTAACCTTAACAAAAAGTTAAAATAGAAAAACAATTATCTATACGGCTGACCTAAGGTGTCAATTCAATTCGTGAAAAATCTTATTCATATTTTTTTTCTTCGTCACAACTGAGGAAAAAAATATATAAAAATCGATTTTCCTGATGTCTCATTTTATTTATTGAAATTTGATATAAGAAAATCTTGTGGAATTATATTAAGATAAAAAAATTATTTCTTTATAAATTTACTACATTTAGTTTAATTGTTTATATTTTTTTTCGTATATAATTGAAAGAAAAAGTTGTAGTTTTTGTTTTTTTCATTTTAAATTTAGAAATAAAAACTACACGGATTATCAAATACAAATCAAATACTACTTTTTATATTTAAGTGTGCCCGTGAGCAGCTCCTTTAACTTAAAAACAACGTGAACTGAGAAAGTGTTAAAATAGTTTTTAAAATTCTACTATAAAATAACTATTCATTATTGTTGTGTTGTTTGAAATTACATACAACATCCGTGGGAATTGCTCTTCTGGCTGGTAATCAAAACATTTGGTAAGTTTTATTTTATAATAAAAATGAAATATTAATTTATTAATAATTTGCCCCTTAAATTAAGTTATTGATTAAATATTATGGAAAAATGTTAAACAGGTATTTTCAAAATCTATTTTATAATTCAACGTTTCTTTTACAAAATTCATTTAAATATGCTTAAGTACTCATCCTGGGAAGTGTCATAAATCTTATGACCGATTAGAAAATAAGAGATTTGTTTTTTAAAAAATAAACTTATAAAATGTACCTATAAAGCAAAACTATTGCTACCTATATGTACTAAACAAATGACAATTTTGTGCAGAAAACTTTTAATGTAGCTACATATAAAATTATGTAATTTTATTTAAAAAAAACTTTGCAACAAATTTTTACCTGGTGTTTCTAGCTTTTAAACTGTTACCACTTGTTTTTAACAATTCTCTTTTTACAAATTAAATTCGAAAAACCACGATTGTTGAAATTTTAAACTCACAATTAATTCACCTTAAATAATTAAAGGTATTAGGAAAGAATTCGTTGTTTTCGAATCTATTGTATATTTTACTAACTATCTTATTTTGTAAAACACAACCTCACTTAAAATTACAAATTTCCATAAACATTTTTAAAAATGTACCTATAGGTAGGTAGGTATACATTTTTTTTACGCATGGTTAAAGGATTTACAAACTAATGTTAAACAAGATACGATTAATGAAACGTAGGTTTCATACCTTAACGTAGTCTACTTTGAGCTCTATACGATTCTCCAATTTGTTATCCCTTTAAAACAAAATAAGATTTGTCGTGGTCATCTCCTAAAATCACGAGATGATTTTATCGTTGGAGTCAAATCTTTCTCAGTCGTGCGATTTTTTAGGTTTGGAAACAAAAAAATTATCCCCATTAAATCGACGTTATAAGTTGGCATAATATCGGCAAATAATTGGTCCTGTTCGGAAATACTTCATTCAACGCAGTGCTGCATTTCCGAACAGACCCATTGTTTTACTCTTTTGTATCAAATCATGTGGATCCCGAAAATCGATCGCCATGGCTTTGTTGGATGACTATCCAATCTTGGC
Source organism: Pollenia labialis (assembly GCA_949318255.1). NCBI lineage: Eukaryota > Metazoa > Arthropoda > Insecta > Diptera > Polleniidae > Pollenia > Pollenia labialis. Next base: position 208,741,706 of record OX439139.1, read on the forward strand.
TCTCATTGGCGTCGATTCACGTTGTTACTTTTGCGTATGGAATCGATTGTAGGCAGTAGCGGCATCCCAACTTGCGGACAACTTTCTAATCATCATTCAAAATTGAAATTGCAGAGCTATATGAGATGTTTTTGGCTTCATCAATATTTTCTTGAACTTTGGGGTGTAAAGATCTCAACTTGGCATATAGAACGTATGGAATTTTTCGCACTTGCACGAGCACAACAAAATTCGGAAACCACTTTTTTACCATTGATATTCATGCTGTAGATGTTCCATTAGATCTTTTCAGCTAATCCTAATGGTTTAAGTGATGCTGTTTTCCGCAAAAAATTATGCATAATGATCACACGATATTCACCTTTTTCTATTATCTCTTCAAATCAAATACAGTTAATTAAAAACTGACAGATGCCTGTTAGAAAGGGTAGTGTTGCTTTTCCAGTTAAGAGGCGAAAAGTTCAAAAATTTACGGAATTATTGAATCATCCTCGCAACTTACAAAGTTTTCAAAATTGCATTATACCTATAGTCTTAAAAATTAATATACATGACCTCTACTCTTTATAATAATGATCAGTTTTCAAGATTTATAATTAATATGAGAACATATTGTACATACAACAAATTTCAGTATAATTGATCATATTCAATATAATAACCCGAAATTGTGGTTATCAGAAAGATCTATTACAGTAAAACCTTGATAATTCGTTCGCCTTGGAAAAATATTAATAAAATAAATATAAATATTTTTATATTGGCCACTGAGGCTTCAAACAACATGTTATCACAATAAATAAATAAATTAATTAAAAAAAAAAAATTACCATACATTTTTGTCCCCCGTTAATTCGTATTTTTTATTATTCGTAATAACAGCCAACATCTTTTGAAAAAAATACAACGGCAGTATTTTTTAAAGTTTTCATAAGAGCATTATCGTTTATATCTCTCTATTTCTAAAACTCCTCTAATTTGAAAAACGTATTAAATCATTTGGATGACGACTTATCGGAATTCTACTGTACATATATATCTTATTTAACTGAATCATATAATATATGTATGTATGCATATGAATCTCCTTCTTACGTCAAGATACGTTATAAGAAAAATGTTTTGTAGTTAAAAGAAATATTTTCGGCATTAAAATGTTGCTTTTGTTTTGTTAATTTGAATTTTTCAGATGCTTTTTTCTTTAACCCTTCTAGTGGTTCTTCTAGTACTTTTCAATATATTTTGGCATCGCTGATCTTAAAAGGAAATAATTTGTTTAAAATAGAGCAGAGTTTCGACTGACTTTCAGGCTCTTTGCTCAACTAACATTTGTGCAGGTGTTTGTATAAATTTAATTTATAAAACGGTCTATTATTAATCATAAATTATTCACCAAAAATGAAATTATTTTGAGAACATTGACCGATTACCATAATAACGGAAAGGAAAAGAACAGAAAAGTCAGAAAAATATGTATTAGAAAACAAAATATAAAATAACAAAATGTTTAAATATAAATAAAAGTGCAAGTTTTTTTTTTTAATAATAATCAAATATTTAACTGTGTATACCCATATGCAAATTTGTATTAGTTACATACAGAGTTAATTACAAATTTTGAATGGTTTTTTGTTAAAGAAGAGAGATGTTTGGACCAATGAAAGTACAAATACAAGTACCATATATCTCTCATACATATAGTTTGCATTATTAATTATTATGAAGAAGCTTTGACTGAGAGTAATTTGTATGAATGAATACAGAGTTTCTTTTTGGATTGGAATTTTATTTTCAAGACCTTGAAATTTTCAAAACAAAAATATAAATTGAAATAAAGAAAAATAAAAATAAAAGATATTGTGTCGAGTATTAATGAAACGGAAAGGAAAAAACGACAATTACACAAATACCAAAGAACGTGCGCTTTATATTTATGTAGATACAATATGAATATTTTATAATAGCTGTAGTAATATGGTGCAAATGTTGTATGTATAAAGTTCTGCTTATTTTTATTTAAATTGCTGCACTTAGAACTCACAAATACGCATTTATTCAAATATTTTGTTGAACTTTTTCTATTTTTATATCTATTTGTTTACAATATAAATGCTATGTTTTAACTTAAACTATCACAGAACTGTTTCGTAAACATCTTTTTTTGTTTACTTGAACACCATAATGGACCGTGCGAGAAGCATGGATATTCCAAATCAATTCTACACAATGCCAATTATTGTCCACGCACTTTATTTATTGTGGCAGCAAACGCAAGAAATATCGGAAACTGGAGTCTTTTGAAAGAAAATGGTAGATCTTGTAGAATCATTGGAATAAGCGAAATGAATAAATCTTCCTCATTTATTTTCCCATTTAAATTGGTTGCTTCAATGAGATTATGCATAAACCTTTTGCCTGCTGATCTAGTCCCATTAAACAATCGAGGCTGATTTAACATTCGAAGCGTAATAATGGGAGCACCAATTTTTTTTTGCAATGAAATTTAAAAAAGCTGTCTGATAATTAATAGCGTCATCTTGATTTGTAACCGTGACAACCTGATTGTTATGTTACAATATCGCCAGGAACATGGGATTAAATATCTGCATTCAATGCACCACCTTCCTTATTTCACGCAGGCAGTATCGCTATTTTAGCTTAACAATTGTGATTTCGATAATCTTTCCCAATGTTTGGAAATGTACTTGAAAATAATTCTTGTTTTGTTGGTTTGAAATTTCAAAAGTTATCGGGCAAAGTGATTAATGTCCTTTTTGTTTCTGAAAATTATACTGCCTTTAACAATTCTTTATGTTATTTTCTGAAAATTATGTGTTAATTTTAAAGTGTGACGCGTTCTTTTCTCATTATGTTTCCCTTAAATGAACAAAATTCTACAATTCAATAGTCATTTTTATTAAAGGGCATGAGTGCAGATTGTCTGGACATGAGACAGACTCTGGGAGGCCTTTAATATCATCAACAATCATATCACTTATGCCTCCAGATAATTCCCTTCGGGTCTAGAGATTTAAAGGAATGAAAAATTCTGACTGCCATTCCGCAAGTTGACAAGCTATCCTACGAGTTTATCACAATACTGCAGAATTTCTTCCAAAATTGTTTTTAAGCCTTCCTAATAAGATTCACACACAGGTTTCGTAAGTTGCCTCAATTATTATTGACACCGCTGCAGCGTCAAGCGAGCACTGGTTCTAATAAGAACTAGGCATCCGGGCAGATTGCTCTTTACTTCTGTTCGTATAGGGTTTTATTGAATCAACTCTAAGGGAAAAATTTATATCAATTTGCGGCCAGAGAAGGAACATTCTATTGACACGTTCCAATCCCTAATCATATCCGAGAACCTATCGCTAAAAAGCGTTACGTTAAGAACTTTCCTCTGTTAGACACAATAATGGTGAGCTGCGGGTTCGAATCGCCAGGTTGTTGTCTTTTGGAGCTCGAATTCAATATTGAACACTATTTAAATTTTTCTAGAAAAGAAGTTTGCATAACGCGATTTGAAGAAAATATACACCATTTGAAAGATATTTACTTACAGAAGTGCACAATACATATTTTGTAAAATCAGTTCGATATTTTCGGAGTAATAAGCGTTTACATTTTCTACGAACAAATATGTAGATCACATAAATACAATACAAAATAATGGTCAAAACTAGATCAGTTTTCGAGATATTCCATTATCCCGTTATTGGCGGTTTATTAAAAGCTCATGTCACTTTAATAAAAGTATCTTCGAAAATATACGACGGATATTTTTATTCCTTTATTTTTATTCAAAGATAATGAAATTACAAATACAACCACAAGTCGTTCGTAAAAATTGGTCAAGAAATTACTAAGTTACGTTGGACCAAAATTCAAATTTCATAAACATTTCAATGATTTTTTGCAATTTTGCTCATTTCAACTTATTTTTTTTTAAACCAAACAATAAATTTTTTTTAAGCTTTGTCAGTAACGACGTTAGTTTATTTCAATACGCACATTTTACGTCCAATAGGAGCTAAATCGATTATTTTAAATATCCCACTTTCCTATTTTTACCAAATCACATAAACACACAAAGTAAATATGTACACAAATATAGGAGTAAATGATTTATTTATTTATTTATTTTGACAGAAAGTTGGATTTCAGGAATCACATAACGTTAACAACTAACAAAGCTACTCGTGCCCTTGGATTTATTAAAATGCGGTCTAAAGAGTTTTCAGATCTTTATGTTAACAAGCAATTGTTTACTACTTTGGTTTGACCGATTCTTGAATATAGATCGGTGATATGGGATCCACAGTACTCAGTACACTCTAACAAAATCGAATCAGTTCAAATTCAGTTTTTATTATTCTGTCCTGCAGTTATTAAGTTACTATCTTTAAGAAGTCTTCGGAAAATGTTAAATGCTCTTTTTTACTTAAGCTAATAAACGGAAGCCTTAATTCTCAATACCTTCTGGGAAAAGTTAACCTTAACGTACCTGTTCGTCTATCAACCCATTATAGCCTCCTGAGTATTAAATATTATAATACAAACTTTGCTCAGTTTGATCCATTTCGTAGAGTCTGTAATGATTTCAATAAGTTTTATAAAATTATTAACTTTAACAAAAACATTAAAATCATAAAGAGTGATATAATATCACATTTAAATTCGTTAAACTAATCGTTTTGAATATATTTATTTATTTATGTATTTATTTCAATCCAAGTAATATAGCTAATTTTTTAATGTAGACCGTTTTTTAGCTTCTCTCATAATATTTGTTCGGTGTAACTAAGAAAAAATCGATAAAAATATTTGTAACATAAAGATTTAAAAAATATTGAATTTGTTTCAGCGTGGTAATTAATCATGCTCAAAAATTCATTTATTTATAATAAGTAGCTAATGTTACACACAAACATAACAATTTCCCTATCATTTTTTTTTCATGTGCAAAACCTTCAAGAGTATAAATATAACTTTGAAATACAAATTTTCTTACTTCCATCTATCCACAACCTGATGAAATGTTGCACTCCTTATGACAAACGTACCGAACGTTTCCATACTATACCAGACCATGCCACCACAACAACCTGACCAACATGAAATCAAGTTTTATGTTTTTTGTTGTAGGTATACACAGATTGCATTTTAAACTAATTGTAGGCGCAAGCAAATTATTATTACATCTTTTTAATGCAATAATTTTTTAGTACTTACCTACAGCTGTTGCTGCCACTACTGCTGTCGTTGTTCCAAGCTGTTAACTTCAGTGTTGGTTAAACAAAAGCAATTACAACAACAAATTTACACACAGCATACTTTGCAATGAAATAAGCAAAACAAACAAATTAAAAAGACACTCACTCAATGTATAGAATCTAAACGAAGTATGTAACAACATAAAGCACAATACCAGCAACATGACAGGTAAATTTATTTTATTAATGATTTTCTTATTAGTTTTGATTAGACCACCTTAATACACCCAAACACTCACTCACACACATGCAGACTCTCAGTCTTTCTCTCTCTTATGTTTTCGTATACTTATTCTAATTTACTTTTATTCGTTCATTCATTCGTTTTTTTCTCCCCAATTTTTGTTGGAATCAGGCTTTTATCATTTCCTACCAACTTTTAAAACGAAATATACTTTTTCGAACATGACCGAACAATTATTTAATTTTTATAGAAATAAGAATTTGTTGTATTTAGAAAAGGCGCACGTACCCTGTGCAAATGTAACTTTTCTAACGAATTTAAAAAGGTAAACTCAACTCGTCAGGCGTTCATTAGCTGTCTCCACGGCGAATTAGAAAAAATAGAGAAACGTCAAAATATAATTTTGTTTATGTTTTGCGCCAAAATAACCGAAAAAATGTCTGAGAAAAATTGCGAATAAATAAAGTGAATTTAATAATTTCTTTTATAACCCAAAACATTTTTATTTTGGTTTTCAATAAATTTTTGCCTTATCAGCATTTTTGACAGCTGCCTATTAAATTGCAAAAAATACATGGGGCTTTTTGTAGTTGTAGAGTTGTACTTACCTTTTTAAATTCGCCTTGGTGTAGAAGTACGTACTTTAAACTTAATAATATACATTCATACTATTTACTATAGTATTTAAAATCCAATTCTTCTCTAAGTCCAATGGGCACACATCAAGAATTCGGAAACACACTTGTATGGGGCTAGGTGAAATAATGACAGATTTGTTTCATTTTAATATTAAATAATCATTCTACATATACCTATAATAAATTTGGCCCTTCTATGATCATAGAGCCAGTCGTAGCAATTTGTTCATAACAAAAGCATTTTTTTAACCAATCTGTCTGAATTTCTAAAGCATTCTATTCCGAAGTATATGTGATATAAATGTATTAAAATCTAATTCCCATTATATCCAGGAACCCCTTTTAAACTTTTACCCGTACAGACGGCCAGACGAACTAACGGACACCGTTTTCCCCACCCATAAGTATACGAAATGTACATATGTATATGTATATCGTTAGCTCATTATTGGTTTGGCGCATATGCCAAAAAGTGATAGTGGAGAAAAACGACAATTAAGGTTTGCAAGAAGTTTTCTGAAAATATACCCGATAGAATTTGCGAACGTTCATTAACGGAAGTGAAAATTATTGTTTTGTGCCGCATACGCCACTTTTTTAAATTTGTTTCTTAAAAGTAGCTTTTTGTGCTGTATACTGCTGTGTATTGAGTTGTTGACATTTTATTTCTCTTTTGCTTTTACTACTTGTTTTCTTATGGCAAAGAAGCGAAGCAAGAGTTAAGGCTCTTTTAGCCGGGAGTAACAATAACGTTGCAAATCAGCTGCTTCATTTTGTTGTATGTAAAGCAATTAGAATGATTATAGTTAGCAGTAAGATGTTACGTTTTATTCTGTAAGAAATATATTGGTCTTAATTTTTTACGGTAAGGTTACTGTTACTCCCGGCTAACTGAGCCTTTAAACTTATTTTCTTGCATTTTATTTTGCTTTCGCTTTAACTACTTGTTTTTTTTACGGCAATTAAACAAAGCAATAGTAAAATTTATTTTGTACGTTTTTGAATGAGAAATTTATAGCATTTGCCAAACAGTGACGTGTAGTGCAAAACAATAATTAATAAACTTTAAAAATATGGCGTAATATCGTAATCCGTATAAACTTCGTAAAACTGGTTTTGTATACAGAAAACAAAATTTTTTAAAAATGGTTTGTAGTTCATATTTTGCAATAAATCGTAAACTTAAGAAAAATTTCCGACTTAAAATTCCTGGGAATTTGAATTATTTTTTTATTCGAATAGGTAGACAGGTGAGAAATATTTTTAAATAAAAGTATTTTAAGTAAAAATTAGATTGAAAAAACTTTAAATTGCCGAACCACTTTTTCAATTAAATGAATTTTTATTGTTTTTAGTACTTATTTAAAAAGTGTTTATGTAAAGCCAAAAACTTTTTCTTTAGGATGATTTTCTTATAACATTTTTTATAAAAATGGCAACAATGTTCAATGTTTTTTTCATTTATTTTGGTTTTTATATTCTCCATTAATTTTTCTTTGTATTTTTATTTAATGCTATTATTTCTTCTACAATCAGCAGTAAAGAAGAAATGTGTAAAAAAAACAAAACCAAAAAACCGAGTACTAGACGAATGTTAACCCAGCTGCTGTTGTTGCTATTGCTGTTACGGCTACTTCTACTACATATCTACTACTTATTTATAAATAAAAAAAAAACTAACGAAGCTTCCCATTTGGGAGCCAAGAGAGTAACTTTTATGTTTCCATCAAGCGTGGTAATGCCACCTTTAGAAAAAAAGTCATACAGGAGTGTGCTAAAAATGGAAAACGTAAATCGCATAAATTTTAAAAGTCGTTTTTTAATAATATTTCTGTTATTAAAGACTGTTATGACCAATATTATACAAATATTTCTCTGTTTAACAGAATTTTATAACAGAAATTATAAAAATTTGATTTAAAATGTATTCCAAATTCTTGCGTTTTACGTTTTCGATTTTCTTACACCCCTGATGATTTTTGTTCTTCGTGCTTATTTTCAATATTTCTTTTATTGACATTTAAATTTTTTTTATGTTTATTTTCATTCGTTTTTTAAAAAAGGTGTTTCAAAATTCATCATGTTAAATGTTGGTAGCTTTGAAAGAAAAATAAAAAAGACATGTTTTAAACATCATTGTATGACGACTTTTATCATTCCAAATTTTGCCACTATGTTTTTAAACAACAATAAAAAGACAGTTCTCAAAAGCCATCATGTAAATGTGAAAAGACTTGGTAGCATCTTTGAAAGAAAATTAAAAAAAACTTGTTTTAAAAATCATCGTATAAATTTCAAACACCTGCGAGAGATAAATAAAAACTTTTAAAAAAATGTTCGTGCTTGAAAGTACGTGGTCAAAAATATTATATTCGTGAGCGTGCGTGTGTCTAAAAACACTCACGTGCACTTCTCTATAATAAATAAAGAAATTCAATTATAGCAAAAATCAATACAACTCAAACTTGAATTTCGGATTGTCATGTTTAGAGTTAACTTAAATTAAATGTATAAAAATCACTAAATTGTCATCACTGGAACAAAGTAAAAATACAATTTTATTTGGTTTTGCTAACTTTGTCAGCATATGAGTAAATTTTGGTCGCTCAGACGCAGTACGTCGTCGTCTCGTTGTGTCAGAGAAGTTGAAAATTATAAATTAAAAACTAAAAATTGTCTTGTGGGGATATAGAGGCAACGAAAAGAACAAATTATTTAGATTTTTTAAAGAAAAAAATATTTCTAAAACTATTTATAAAATTTAAAATATTTATCTTTTTTCTTCTTTAATTCGAATAACAAAAGTGTACTGGTAAAAAAAATAAAACAAAATGTAAAAAGAAAAGAAAACGATTATACAAAATCGTCAAATTTAAAATTGTACAATAACAAAAATGTATAGGAAATGAGTACAATTAAAAGTACCCCCAAAAATGGTAAAAGCCGAAAATTAAAATTAAAATGTTATTTAAATTGTAAAACAAATAAAAGTGAAAATCGGCCGTGATCTCAGTGAATTTACAGTAAATTAATTATTGTCTGTGCGTTAGAATCATTATTTTTAGATTTATTGATTTTATACGACATTGTGTGTGTTCTTTGCATTGTGGTGGTGGTGCTGCTGCTGTTGCTGCTAGCAACGTGCTGCTTGCAGCAGTTTAATGAAAAAATATTAAATGTATGTAAATCATATAAAAAAATTTAAATTCTTATTAAAAATTACACAAAATGTAATATTAAACACAAAAAGACATGTAATAAAATAATTTTGAGAAAACGTCATAGCACTAATGACTAAAAAAAGAATGCTTTCAAACAAATTACATACTCGATATTTTAATTAAATCGAACTACATACCTACGTACATACGCAAAAATGTGTAAAAATAAAACTTAAGGGTCGTCCACCATCGTCACCACAACTGGAAAACAAAACCACGACCACAGACCACATTAACAATAATAATAACAGACACACCAACCATTATCACACATCCATTCATTAGCGGCGGAAACAACAACAACTGTATTAAAATGTGACAAAAAGTATAAAAGTGATAAAATTTTATAATAAAAAATATATATTGTAGGTATGTATACACGAGTGTATCATATCTAAAGTATGAAATAAATATAAATCACGTAAATTACTTAGTTTTTCTATTAACAAAAATTTAATATAAATAAATACATACATACATACATATATACATACATACATATGTATGTACATATATAAAATTGCTTGTGGAGTAGTGTCGTTCAGTAAGCACAAGTATATTTAAGTGCAAAAATCGCTTAATGTTTTATATTTGATTTTTATAGACAAAAAAGTCGATAATATTAAAAAAAAAATCAGAAAATAATAATTTGCTATTGATTTTAAAGAATTTTGTCAAATTATTTTTTTGTTCTAAAATTTGTTTAAGTTACTAAAATTTTGTTAAATAAGTTAAGACATTGGACTTACCTATACAGTGACAGTACCTAAAAATATGCCCTGTACTGTAAAAAAGTATACCCTAAAACCCAAAAGTGGATTACTTGAAAACAAAACATTCAACAATTTATTACTGTTTGCATATAAAAACCAAGTCAAACAAGTCGATTATAATAATCGATAATAACTAGAAGATCAAACGGTTAGTGCTCGACCGGTTATTTTAGTTTGGCCCAAGTCGGATATGTTAAAAAGTCCATTTTTCGAATATCGAAACAAACGGTTATTTTGGTAAAGTAAACCGGTTATTTTAGTAATGTGTAATTTATATATGTTTTCCTTAATTTCAATGTTAAATTAACATGGCGCAATATAGGGATGGGAAAATTGAAAAAATATATCGATATACATATGTACATATGTATATCGAATCGATATTTTTTAAGAGTATCGATATTTATTATTTCAATAATATCGATATATCGAACGTATTTTGCTGAAACTGTGTCTGTTTCTTTTTGTCGCTACAAGATGACGCTAAATTCACAGATGACGTTGGTTTTTCATCGTTTAAAGAATGTTTTCGAAATGTGACTTAGTGCCGTTATTTTTTATTTAAATTGAAGATGGGTACGTGACAGAAGTTTATTTTGGCAATAGCCTTTGTTTGTAGTAAGAGCAATTCTATTGTGGAGTGTTCGAAAATATTGCATACAGGGTTTACAATTTAAAAGAAAATTAATTTTGTTCTGGCGGGTCCATGATTGCCCATGGGTCCCAAATAGATTACACTCTAGGAACTTTTTAAATACTATGCTTTAGGGTATCATATGGTCGGGCTTGACCGATTATACTTTTTTACTTGTTATTTTTGCAAGAGCATTTTATGCGTTTTTAACTCATTTTTCATTAAATGATGTTTTTGTATATTTTACATTAATAATCGGATTCTACAAAAATTTGGCATACATATATGTACATATATCTAACAAATATCAATTTTCACACCAAATTTTATTAAGATTGGACAATTTTTGTAAGTGTTATAGCATTTTTAAGAAAAAGGATATATAGCAGGACCTTGAGTCCTTGTTCAGATTTAAATCAAAATATACACACACGTTGCTAGTTACGTGTGTATCAGCATGACCATTTTTTGTAGTTTTGTGGGCATTTTTGAAGCTAAAATTACATTTTTCCATTTCAGGACACATGGGAGGTAGGCGTGTCCTTGGACCGATTTCTCCAAAAATTCATATTTTTCTTAATTAAGCTATTTTATGCTAATCTACCAAATTTCAAAAATTTCTGACAACTCCTTCTATTTATGTCCCTTCGTTATATGGGGACAAAGCACTGTGCGCCATGTCAGCGCAGATTTTTGCTTATATCTGAAAATCCTTACAGTCCATAAAAATTTGACTTCTTCATTTAATTTTTTTACATTTTGTATTACAAATGTCACGACACGTCAAAATGGAAATGTCCATATGTAATTTCATTGTTTAATGTTATCTCAAAAAAACTACTAAAAACAAAAAATGACTAAAAACAAAAAATTCAATCAAAACAAAAAATTCAATTATAAAAAAAACAAAAGGGAAGAAAACAAAAAAAAAACCATATCAAATCCAAAAAAAGTAAATTTCGAAAAATTTAAATGGAAGTAAATAAGTCATGGAAGTACCAACTCACCTTAAAATTTGAATTGCACCCCAAAAGTACTAACTTTAACTAGAAATGTTTTTGATTGTTTTAGTCAACCAGTGATCATAAGATATGGACATCAGGACCAATCTCTGTTTTATGTGCTCTTTTGTCAATCTGCACATATGATGCATGCAATGATGTCAATTCTCAAAAAAACATATTGTTTGAAAAACGGCTAAAATTTTGAGTTTTTAATGAAGACTGACTTTAAAAAATATCGTATTCGATAGTCGTATTTCAATATCGATATATTGATATATGTATCGGTATTTTAAATATCGGCGAAATAAATCGATTATTTTTTGCCCATTCCTAGTGCAATATTGATTAAAAATCATTGTAAATTTCTGCTGTGCTTGATCACGGCTGCCAATAGAATGGAACTTATGGACTTTATTTAAAATTATCTTGGTTTCATGTTTATATTTAATAAAAAATATTTAAATAAACTTGTTCAATATTGAAACCATGAAAACCAATTTTGCTTGATTTCTAATCTATAAAAAGAAGAAAAATTCCCGTATTCTTTTTGTTAAAATTTTGTTAAAAACCCATAAAAGGCCATTCTGCCAACAAATGGGGAATACAAACAAAAGAGAAGCATGTGTTGCAGGAAAATAAATAATTAAATCCTCTCTTTCTCCTTTGGCTCCGCGGGTATGTGTTTTGAATTATTATTAAATAAAAGCATATGTTGTCTCTGAAGATTCTTCTCACTGTTATTTCACACTCAAACCAACTTGAAATGACTGGAGCAAAATCACGACCGAAAATAATAGAATCTGCCTTGTTTTTGACGATTTTACATTGATTTTTTCTGTGTGTATTTTTTTAATAGGCCGATAAGGCACTAAAAACTCTTAAGTAGTTCTAGCATATCTTCATGCTTAAAACTACAACATATCCGCGGAATCAAGGATATGGGAAAATTCATCAGTTTTATTTATTAAAACAAAATTGAAGGAATCAAACAATGTCATGGAAGGTTTAATATCGTGATCGACGAATTGATAGATATTTCAAACAAAAAACATTTTCATATTACTATTCTTTTCTAAAATGCTGAAACAAAAAAATTTCAAATACGTATATAATCCCGATTGTCTGAAACTGCGAGATTATGGTTCCTGAAAGGGATTCATGTTCGAGTAGAACTTTAGGGCAAACGCCTGTGGGGAGCTGTTGGTACACGGACGGCTCTAAGCTGGGGAAAAAAATCGGGCATAGAGGTGTATGTTTAAAACCCTGGAACCGAGATAGTCTACCGCCTTCCTAATCAAAACAGTAGCTTCTAGGCGGAAGTCCGTGCTATCACGGAATGTGTAGGTTGGATTAAATCGAATATGGGGCGGGTAGATGCAAACATATTTACCAATAGCCAAAGGACAATTAGGGTGATACAGTTAACAGGGTTAAGTCCAGGACCTTATTAGAATGTAGAAGGGCCATTGCCGACTATTCCCAAAATTAATTGATTCAAACCCAGATTTCTTGAGCATTTTCTAAAAAATTTAAAGAAATCGCTAGTATTTGTTTCTTTAAAAATCAAGAAAACCAGACTAATATTAAATAAATGCTGCTTGAAATTTTTGATCATGAGACAATGCTTCTTTATTTAAGAAACTTCAACTTAATACGAACCAAACAAGTTAAAATCAGGAAATTATTTTTGGATTTTCTTGTTTTTAGCAACGAATTGGATTGATTTTTTTTTTGATTTTCTTGTTTTAAGCAACGAAATAGATTGATTACTTTAGAAAATAAACTTATTTCCTTGCCTAGTATGCATTTCAGAGTAAAGTATTAAAAAAAACGGTAACAGAAAATTCTGGCTCCTTGAGTAATTCTAAGTCGATTTAGCCATGTCCGTATGTCTGTCCGTCGTCCGTCTGTTGAAAACACGCTCACTTTCTAAAAACTCGAAAGAAATAAACAAACTTGGTGTCAAATTGCTTGTAGTTATACTAAGCAGCTTTGGATTTAAATCCAGCAAAATCGGTTCAGTAGAATCAGAGCTATGAATCAAAATGTGGAACCACCACCTTAAAAAATTGCTAATCATAACATAAACATAAATGGTGGCAAAAATTCGTTTTATTCGACTGGAAATTACGCTGCAAAATTTCGTGAAGATCCGTCCATAATTTACCCTAGGCCTCAAATAAAACCTACTCCCGGAAAATAATTTAGTACGTCTAAAATCGTAACTAGTAATGCTATCAGAATAAAATTTAACTGTGAAAGTTTCAGAGGACTACAAATCACACTAATAAATTTCGTGATGATTAGTATAGACTCCATATAAAGCCCACTGGTAAATTAATAAAATACGGCTAAAACCGTAGCAAATGTATTTATTGTGGTAACCTTTCTTCCAACTTAGTTTCATATAACCAGAAAAAATGTCATGCAATTTTGTAATATACAATCCATAATTTACCTTTGATTCTATATTTAGCAGCGTTCTGAAATTCACTGTAAACGCTAAAACTTATTTCACCGCTGTATTGAAATTTATGTTTGTTAATACCAGATATCACTCTGCAGCATTTGGGTTCATAACTTACCTTGGCTCCAATATAAATTCCCTTCCAGAAAAACATTTAAGTTCGGCTCAAGCTAGTTAAAATTGCTATAAATAGCATAACACTTTGTGATGGTCGGTCAATAATTTAATGTGGGTCTAAACCGCAACCAATTTTATGCTGACGTCTGTTTTTATAAAGAAAAACTAATAATAAATAGATTTTACTCCTGAAATATTCGAACTGTCGGTGGAGGGTACCAAAGATTCGGCACAGCCGAATATAGCACTCTAACTGTTTTTTTTTAATTCGTATTCTTAATCAAATTTTGGTTTAATGTGTCTTGATTTTAATGTAACACTCAATTTACATGATGAATTTTATGACGTCCAATTTTAGACGTCATTTTTTGTTTGATAGCAAGCGGTATAGAGAAGAAAGAGGAAGAGAAAACAGAAATCATGTCTATTTTTCTGCCCCTATTTCTTCTCTACACCGCTTGCTACCAAACAAAAAAATGACGTCCAAAATAATTTTTCATTTTTAACGAGAACCTATTTGTAATAAACTGAAATAAAAATATTTTTCACCTCTCAAAAAATCTTTTTTTTATTATTAAAATTAAAATTTAATAAAATTTGTAACAGAAATGAAATCATTAAATTGACAACACTTGTTTTTCCTATAAATATTCGTAATATGAAGAGTAGAAGAATATGAATAAAAGAACATGAACTAAAACAACAAAGTGCTACCAGAAGAAGCAGAAGAGAGCGATATGAGTGAGTGACGACGTTTTTTGTGTGTGAACTAGTGTGTGAATTTTTATATTGTATGATTTAAGAAAAAATATAAACCAAACAGAAAAAAAATAAAAATATTACCTAATCACTAATGCAATGAATATAAAGTTTATAGAATTTTGAGTGCTTTAAAGTTATTAACAATTGTGTGTCGGTTCTCGGTATAATCCACGCACAACATTTGAAGCTCTTATGTCTCTAAAGGCGGATTCACCCGCAGAGAGAGAAACAAAAATTTTGTTTAGAAAAACTGGTGAATCCGCCTTAAGAAAACAGTTTTAATCATTAACGCTGCTAAATATTTTTAAATTTTAATACTTTGCGTTCATTCATTCTGTATTTAATGACAGTCGCTGCTTAATTATTTACATTCTAATATTTGAAGAGCTCGTTTGTAGTAACCCTTATTAGGCAATTAGTATAAATCCTTTATTTAATTTTACTATTTAAATTAAGTTTTGGTTTCTTTTGTGTGTGTGTGTGTGTGTGTGCATGTCTTACGAGAATTTTGTCACTGTCACCGTCATTGTCGCCTGTATCGTGCCGTTGTTAAATGTTTGTTTTATTTTTATTATTTATGTTTAGATGGTTAAATATTTAACCAATTGGATTTGTTTGTAGGTTGGTGGTTTATTTTATTTTCCGTTTGTTTTCCCAAAAAAAAGAGGCAACATAAAGTGAAAAATAAATTATATGTACCGACATTGTAGTTGTGCACATTCTATTTTATCTGTTTCATAAGTTTGTACTGCAAATTGTTAGTTTTTTAGACTTATTTACGACATACAGATGTATGTGTAAATTAATATTTATTCATTCACTTGTCGTCTTATGAATTTTTTAGTTTGTTTTTTTTTTCTTAGGGAAATGGCTAGTAGTTTTTCTACAGTTTTCTTCTCCTGTTGGTCCGCTACAAGTCTTTTTTTCTATTTGCGAGTCGGTTGCCGCCGAAGGCAGGCCCTCTTTTGTTGTCGTTATTTAGACAATGTGTGTTTTGTTCGACAGTTGGACGATTGGCTGGTCGGCCTGTTAATCGTTTCATTTACCATCGCCCGGTTTTTCGTATAAACAGTTAAGCGGCTTCCCTATTGTGGTTTTATTTCTTCGATGTATTTTTTTTAATTTTTCTATTTATTTATCATTTTTATTATTGATACGTAAATATAATTGCCAGATTTATACGTTTTATTTCACATTTGACGACTTCCCAATTGTATCGTTAGAAGGTGATTATTTACCTGTTAAATTAAACTTTATAGGCCATTTACATTGCACCGAAATTTTATAGATATGATTTGAAATCTTCCACATCTAGTGTGTTTACATTGGAACAAACTGAAAGATTTGGATGTAATACATACCTACATACATTTTTATGTACATAGGTACATTCATTACTGCGGAGGGCTCCAAACATTTTGCTTTTCATCAGAGCCATATCGATTGCATTTAGATTCATCAGTCCAGAAATGTTTTTCCAGGATGAAAAGCGAGCAGCAGTGTTCTCTTTTGTTACTAGAGGCTTGAGTTGTGCTACATACCCGGATTAATCGATTTGCTAGACATTCTGATTAATAGAAGTTCTGCTTAATTAAAAATTTTATGGGAAAATGTTTAAAAAAATTATGCAAAATAAAAAAAAAGTATTGCGGTAAATAAGAAAAGAAAAAACTCCAAGTCCGTATAAACCATTTAATCTTATGTAAGGTCCTCTAAAATTGCAAACTATGATAAGCATGTAAATTACATACATTCATATCGTATCAAAATTATTAGTTTTACATGGAACTAAAAGGCATTTTTATAGAGTGACACAAGTTTAAATCATAATGAAACAAATAAAAATATATTTTTAATATTAATGAAACGGGCTTTATTGGAAAGAAAATTTTATTGATTTAATGTTAGCGTGTAGAATGCGCAATCTGGAACACAAATTTTCAAAAACTTTTCGCATTCTGACCATCATCGTTTTTGAAGACTTATGGGCCAATGACTCCGCCATCCCATAAAGCGCACCAAACAGTAATTTGTAGCCCTATCCATAAGATTAATTTTCCATTATGTTTGATTCCCTGAGGTCGAAGGGTTTGGTCACAGTGGCCATATCCCACACACAGCACTTTCATGAGAATTTCACTCTAAGACAAATTTTCAAAAATGTATAAAAATTTTCACAAATACAATTCGGAAAAAGTGCTTATAGGTTATTGTAGCCCTATCCATAAGCTTCATTTTCCATTATGTTTGATTCCCTGAGGTCGAAGGGTTTGTACACAGTGGCCATATCCCTCACACAGCACTTTCATGAGAATTTCACTCTAAGACAAATTTTCAAAAATGTATAAAAATTTTCACAAATACAATTCGGAAAAAGTGCTTATAGGTTATTGTAGCCCTATCCATAAGCTTCATTTTCCATTATGTTTGATTCCCTGAGGTCGAAGGGTTTGGACACAGTGGCCATATCCCTTACACAGCACTTTCATGAGAATTTCACTCTAAGACAAATTTTCAAAAATGTATAAAAATTTTCACAAATACAATTCGGAAAAAGTGCTTATAGGTTATTGTAGCCCTATCCATAAGCTTCATTTTCCATTATGTTTGATTCCCTGAGGTCGAAGGGTTTGTACACAGTGGCCATATCCCTCACACAGCACTTTCATGAGAATTTCACTCTAAGTCGTATTTTTTCAAAAATCATACATTTTAATATTAAAAGACTAATAAAATATCTTATTATTGTTAAATATTAAATAAAAATGATTTATTTTTAATAAAAATTGCAAAATTTCGCGTAAATAGTCGTATTTTCTTTATAATACGCATGCGATATTTTTTTAAAATATTTTTTATCGCGTGCGATATTTTTTAAAAACGAATTTAACTTTTCATATTTACCTTCACACACGTTGGAAATGCCCATTTATTGAAGTGAAACATCTCTCTGAATTACTTTTCTGCTGATAAAACATTTTAATAGGTATTTTATTTAAAATCGGAGCTTAAATAATTCGTGTTTACCTCTGAAATTAATATTTTTAAGGATTTTATTTTTTTGAACATAGTATGTAACGGGTCCGCCATCTAACGTTTTTTTTTCAACTAGTGCTTATTTCGGGAATGGTAACACTTAGCTCATGTCTGATTTGACAGATAACTAGTTTTATCCTTCCACTAAACGAATATGGTTGTGTATACGCTTGCATGCATTGAAAAGCCGTTGCACCCAAAACGAGTCACTGTTTGGTGCGGATTTTGGTCCAGAGACATAATTGTGCCATTTTTCTTCGAAAATGGACAAGGAGTGGCCGTTACAGTCAATGGCAATCGTTATCGGGCCATGTTGAACGAATTTTTGTTCACAAAAATTGAAGAGGAGGATATTGGCAACATTTGATTTCAACAGGACGGCGCTACGTGCCACACAGCCGATGGTACACTCGATGTGTTGCGCCCTGTTTTTGAAGATCGCATTATCAGCCGCAGAGCTGATGTCGTTTGGCCACCTCGGAGCTGCGATTTGACACCGTTGGACTATTATTTGTGGGGTGCCGTCAAAGATAAGTGTTACGCCTAAAAGCCAGAGACAATTGAAGCTTTAAAGGACAATATTCGTGAAGCCATTGGTGACATACAGCTGCACACAATCGATAATGTGCTTAAAAATTGGACCGATCGTGTAGGCTACTGCATGGCCAGCCGAGGCAGCCAATTGAATGAAATTATTTTCCATTATTAACCGGAAGGATTGTACTTTCAAATAAAAAAAGAAATTTGAGAAAATAATCAGTAGTTTTTTTTATAGCATTTTCAAAAAAAAAAGTTATTTGGCGGACTCTTTACATAAGTTACCGGAAATAAAAATTAAAGGTAGGCAGGAGGTACCTTTTAGGATATTTGAAAATTCGCTTAAATTCTTTTTTTTACCTAAAATAAAAACGTGTGTTTTCAGAACTTAAACAAGTTTTGCAATATTAAAAACTTTTTTAATATACTCTGTAATACCCATTTAAAACTGAAATATTTAACGTTTGTCCAAAGTTCGATTTAAATTAAGAAGTTTTTCTGTCAAATTATCAAATCATTAAATAAAACCAAAAAAAAATTAAGAATTTGACAATTAACTTTCCATCTTATTAGTCTCGTATTATTTTTTAACATCTGGCCAAATATAATTGTTATTTATATCTCTTTCTTGTTTTTGCTAGTTTTTTTTTTAACTTAAGTTTTACATTTTCTACTTATTTTGCTTTTTTTTTGCTATAATTTTATCAAAACTATCTTGTATTTTTGGTTTCGATAAATAATAATACAAGTTTTCTTCTAATTTTTCTTCCATTTCATCTGTTTTATTGTCATATGTGCTTTTTATGAATTTTGTCTTTTCAATTCCTTCTATACACACAAATACGGGTGTACAAGTGAAATGTGCAGAATAATAAAAATACAAAACTAGTGTGCTAAAAAAACACAAGAAAACATGAATAAAACAGCAAAAAGAAATTAAGCAAACTGAGGCTGCAGTAGCTGGGTCCGCAGCAGAAAATTTAATTTTTTTATTTTGCTCTCATTCTCTTTTACTTTTGATTTTAAAATTTTTTTCTCCCGTATCTGTCATCTCACAAATACACAGTAATTTGAAAAAAGGCCTAAAAGTATCTGAAATAGTTTATTAAAAAAAAAATATGATAATTTAAATATTTTTTTGATGTCAACATCACTCATTTCGAAGTACCTTTTTGTGTTATCTAGTAGATACCTATTTTATTATTTTACCATTAATCAATATTAAAGACGAGTCGTGTTAGAAAAATTTTAAATGTCAAAATCTTAAATGTACAGTAAGTGACATAACTATATGTGCATTTGAAATATTTCAAAAATCCTCTAATACATTCTTTATAAAATATTTAAAATTGTTAATTGAATTAATAAAAAAAAAATTAAATAAATGAAAATAATAATGCATTATGTATGTATGTATTTAAAACAGCACAAAAAACCTATCGGACAAAAGTATTTCTAAATTTTCTGCAATTACAATTCGTACAATTCTTTGTAGGTACCTACCTTTGTACTTTTAGGTACATACTAGGGTATTCATTTAATCGCGTTTTTACTTTAATCGGTTAATCGCTTAAACCGAGGTTTAATCGGTTAATTTTTTTTATTGATCGGTTATAAATGAAAAATTAATTATTATTTGGATTTTATTAGTAAAAAAAACAATAACATTACAAAGATAACAATTCTTGAACTAAAACGAGCAAACCAAAAAAAAAATTCATAACTATTTATGTTTTTATTAAAAAGAAACTGTTAGATCATTTTATTATTAATTTAAATATTATTTAAGTTTATTTTTATTCGACCTTTTTATTCTAACATAAAAGAAGTAATTAATTAAGCTCGAGGTCCAGGTTTTTTTGGTTTTTTTATTATAAAATCATATTTTATTTTCCAATATTTCGCTACAAAACATCGAGTAGCATCATCAGGGTTAAAGCTACAAAAATATATAAAAACAGATGAATACACAACATCAATAACAATAAAACCAATAAGAAAATTACGCACAAAACAAAAAGAATAAACAACAAAAAACACTCAATGCAACAAAAACAATGCTTACATATAATTTAAACAATTTTTTTCAAAAACAAAACATTAAAAAAGGTAGTTATCACTACTTCTTCTGATATTGCACTGTATGTATATTAATTATTGCACTGGGTTCTTTTGTTCTTATTAACTAAATGACGATAGAACTCTGCACAGTTCTCTGTAAGATCAGCCTTAAAGTTAATTCTCTCCTTTGTTGGTGTATTTATAATGTGGAGTACTTCTAGCATGTAGCGGCGTTTGTAATTATTCTCGCTGTCAATAACTCGTGCTCCATCAAAATCTGGAGAGTGATTTTCAACTGCACAGTGGGCCGCTAGTGCTGTTTTATGTGTAACATCATAAGTTCGAGATTTTTGGTCTGATTTGTGTCCGGATAATCGTGTTTTAAGTTTGTTTTTAGTTGTCCCAATGTAAACCATATTACATTTATTGGCAATGTTGCCATTACAGGGTATTTTATATACAACATTTGATTTTTCAAGGTTGGCAACTTTGTCTTTTGTCTTACTAAATAAATTCCCTAGTGTATTGAAGGTTTTGTAAGCCATACTATATCTTTCTCCATTAAAAAGTTTTGATTTTTCAAAACGTTCTGATATTTCTGGCACATAAATAATAGATTTGTAAACTTTTTCTTCTTCTTTGTCTTTCTTTCTTTGAGCCTTATCTTTTCCATATTCCAGAATCAGTTTTTCGATGATATTTCTTGGAAAATCGTTAGAATGTAAAATGTGTCGTATTTTGTTTTTATTCGCATGGTGAAACTCGCTATCACTAATATTTAATATTCTTTTAATCAGATTATTCGCGGTGTTGATGATTATTTTCTTGGGATGTTTAGAAAAATAGTTAATAATGCGTCCGGACGCGGTTGGTTTTTGATACCAGTCAATTTTAATGATGTTATCCTCTCTTATTACAAGAGTATCCAAATATGGAAGTTTGGAATTAATTTCCTTTTCCATCGTAAATTGTATACTTCTATGGAAACTATTTAGATGTTTGATTATATCTTCTATGTCATCTTCTAGTACAATACTGAAAAGGTCGTCCACATATTTAGTGAGTATTTTTGGTTTGTTAGTCAATTTTTCCATACAATTATCTAATAGTTTTTCCATCACAATATCTGCGGCTATCGGAGATGCTGGAGATCCCATTGGCAAGCCCTTTCGCTGCGTATAAATTTTGCTGTCATATTTAAAGTAGCGATTATCTTTGATACAGAAAAAACAAAAAAACCTGGACCTCGAGCTTAATTAATTACTTCTTTTATTAATTTAAATAGTTTAAGGAGATCTTATAAAATAATCTTTTAGAAAAATAATTTGATTATAAACATTTTAACCAAATTATTTTTCTAAAAGATTATTTTATAATATTATTACATATCGAGGGCTTATATTCAATACCCGCCATACACCAATTATTGGAAAATGACTTTTTGATGGCAAATTGTTCACTGATGCCAGCTTTATCTCTGACAAAAATTTCAGAAAAAAAAATTAATATAAGTTCTTTTTTTTTTAAATATTTGTGATACCGCTATCAACCGCACGATTTTTTTTAATGCAATACCCGCCATACGCCACACATTGGTTGAAGTTCATAGAACGAGCGGCAAAAAATAGACGAAGTTGTTGAAGGATAAATGGAAAAATCAAAATGAATCGCCCACTTTTACGCCCACCTCCCATACAAAGTGAAAATTAAATTTTAACCTACGGCATTGTTTTTTGGCACATAGCATTTTTAAACACTCATAATCATTTGTGTGAAATTTGATTTCTGCCTTGATTTCTAATACATCAACTCAATTTTCACAAAAAATAAATATTATAATTGTAGAATGGGCTCCTGAAAATATATACCTGATCACGCCCACCTCCCATAGAAAAAACATGAATACGTAATTCAAGCATAGTCTTTTAATAATTTTTTAACAAATATTATCGGGTTGCAGAACAGTTAAATTAACAGTTAAATTATATGCATTTGCAGATAAAAATGAAAGAATTGAATTATTTATTTTGGTGTAATTTATTGATCTACCATAACATTTTCTCAATTAAGATCACTAAAGTATTTGCCAAGTGGAGAAGTTCAATTAAAAGTTAACTTTAATGAAGAATACAAATACCCAACAGAATTAAAAATTACACAGGATATACCAAACCAAAGCCTTTGCATACTGCTCAGTTACCAATCTAGCCTAGTAATTGGAAACATCTTCAAGATTTGAATCCAGTTATACCACTAGAATATCATTACTTTTATGATAATTTAGTTCAGATGGAGTCAAAGTATTAAGGAGCAATGTGACAGACAATGTCCAATTTGAATTACCTTTTTTAATTATGTTTATTTTTTTGTTATTGTTTTGTTATTGAATTCTTTTATGTTAGAAAAACGTTAAACAAATGCTTAATTTAATAAAATTACATATTAGAGCAAAAACATATTTTTATTACTGTGCAATTACCGCTATACGCCATAAAAATATTTGAAGATTTCAGTTGCAATACCCGACATCAACCATATCGCTACGAATAGAGTTAAAAGTTCTACTTTTTTATAAGGGTGACTTAGTAGTCATATTTAAAAAATATATGTGTGTGAAGTTAAATTTTAAAATTTATAACCCTAGACACATTCTGTTATGTTTACAGAGCAATGTTAACCACTTAACAGAACTTATGTTAACGCTGTTATGATGCACGATTCCAGATTTCTGGAAAAGGAGTCAACGTGGGCGATAAAAAATGATTAGGATTTACGGACAATACTATTCTCCATCGTTCTCCATCCCCAGAATTTGTAACAGAGCGAGTTGGAGTTACTTATGGCCAATTTACTCTTTTGAAGTCTCTAGGGGATGAGTCCAGATTTCTGGAAAAGGAGTCAACGTGGGCGATAAAATATGATTAGGATTTGTGGACAATACTATTCTCCATCGTTCTCCATCCCCAGAATTTTTAACGGAGCGAGTTGGAGTTACTAATGGCCAATACACTCTTTTGAAGTCTCTAGGGGATGAGTCCAGATTTCTGGAAAAGGAGTCAACGTGGGCGATAAAAAATGATTAGGATTTGTACAATACTATTCTCCATCGTTCTCCATCCCCAGAATTTTTAACAGAGCGAGTTGGAGTTACTTATGGCCAATTTACTCTTTTGAAGTCTCTAGGGGATGAGTCCAGATTTCTGGAAAAGGAGTCAACGTGGGCGATAAAAAATGATTAGGATTTGTGGACAATACTATTCTCCATCGTTCTCTTTCCCCAGAATTTGTAACAGAACGAGTTGGAGTTACTTATGGCCAATTTACTCTTTTGAAGTCTCTAGGGGATGAGTCCAGATTTCTGGAAAAGGAGTCAACGTGGGCGATAAAAAATGATAAGGATTTGTGGACAATACTATTCTCCATCGTTCTCCATCCCCAGAATTTTTAACAGAGCGAGTTGGAATGACTTATGGCCAATTTACTCTTTTGAAGTCTCTAGGGGATGAGTCCAGATTTCTGGAAAAGGAGTCAACGTGGGCGATAAAATATGATTAGGATTTGTGGACAATACTATTCTCCATCGTTCTCCATCCCCAGAATTTTTAACGGAGCGAGTTGGAGTTACTTATGGCCAATACACTCTTTTGAAGTCTCTAGGGGATGAGTCCAGATTTCTGGAAAAGGAGTCAACGTGGGCGATAAAAAATGATTAGGATTTGTGGACAATACTATTCTCCATCGTTCTCCATCCCCAGAATTTTTAACAGAGCGAGTTGGAGTTACTTATGGCCAATTTACTCTTTTGAAGTCTCTAGGGGATGAGTCCAGATTTCTGGAAAAGGAGTCAACGTGGGCGATAAAAAATGATTAGGATTTGTGGACAATACTATTCTCCATCGTTCTCTTTCCCCAGAATTTGTAACAGAACGAGTTGGAGTTACTTATGGCCAATTTACTCTTTTGAAGTCTCTAGGGGATGAGTCCAGATTTCTGGAAAAGGAGTCAACGTGGGCGATAAAAAATGATTAGGATTTGTGGACAATACTATTCTCCATCGTTCTCTTTCCCCAGAATTTGTAACAGAACGAGTTGGAGTTACTTATGGCCAATTTACTCTTTTGAAGTCTCTAGGGGATGAGTCCAGATTTCTGGAAAAGGAGTCAACGTGGGCGATAAAAAATGATAAGGATTTGTGGACAATACTATTCTCCATCGTTCTCCATCCCCAGAATTTTTAACAGAGCGAGTTGGAATGACTTATGGCCAATTTACTCTTTTGAAGTCTCTAGGGGATGAGTCCAGATTTCTGGAAAAGGAGTCAACGTGGGCGATAAAATATGATTAGGATTTGTGGACAATACTATTCTCCATCGTTCTCCATCCCCAGAATTTTTAACGGAGCGAGTTGGAGTTACTTATGGCCAATACACTCTTTTGAAGTCTCTAGGGGATGAGTCCAGATTTCTGGAAAAGGAGTCAACGTGGGCGATAAAAAATGATTAGGATTTGTGGACAATACTATTCTCCATCGTTCTCCATCCCCAGAATTTTTAACAGAGCGAGTTGGAGTTACTTATGGCCAATTTACTCTTTTGAAGTCTCTAGGGGATGAGTCCAGATTTCTGGAAAAGGAGTCAACGTGGGCGATAAAAAATGATTAGGATTTGTGGACAATACTATTCTCCATCGTTCTCTTTCCCCAGAATTTGTAACAGAACGAGTTGGAGTTACTTATGGCCAATTTACTCTTTTGAAGTCTCTAGGGGATGAGTCCAGATTTCTGGAAAAGGAGTCAACGTGGGCGATAAAAAATGATAAGGATTTGTGGACAATACTATTCTCCATCGTTCTCCATCCCCAGAATTTTTAACAGAGCGAGTTGGAATGACTTATGGCCAATTTACTCTTTTGAAGTCTCTAGGGGATGAGTCCAGATTTCTGGAAAAGGAGTCAACGTGGGCGATAAAAAATGATTAGGATTTGTGGACAATACTATTCTCCATCGTTCTCTTTCCCCAGAATTTGTAACAGAACGAGTTGGAGTTACTTATGGCCAATTTACTCTTTTGAAGTCTCTAGGGGATGAGTCCAGATTTGTGGAAAAGGAGTCAACGTGGGCGATAAAAAATGATTAGGATTTGTGGACAATACTATTCTCCATCGTTCTCCATCCCCAGAATTTTTAACAGAGCGAGTTGGAATGACTTATGGCCAATTTACTCTTTTGAAGTCTCTAGGGGATGAGTCCAGATTTCTGGAAAAGGAGTCAACTTGGGCGATAAAATATGATTAGGATTTGTGGACAATACTATTCTCCATCGTTCTCCATCCCCAGAATTTTTAACGGAGCGAGTTGGAGTTACTTATGGCCAATACACTCTTTTGAAGTCTCTAGGGGATGAGTCCAGATTTCTGGAAAAGGAGTCAACGTGGGCGATAAAAAATGATTAGGATTTGTGGACAATACTATTCTCCATCGTTATCCATCCCCAGAATTTTTAACAGAGCGAGTTGGAATGACTTATGGCCAATTTACTCTTTTGAAGTCTCTAGGGGATGAGTCCAGATTTCTGGAAAAGGAGTCAACGTGGGCGATAAAAAATGATTAGGATTTGTGGACAATACTATTCTCCATCGTTCTCTTTCCCCAGAATTTGTAACAGAACGAGTTGGAGTTACTTATGGCCAATTTACTCTTTTGAAGTCTCTAGGGGATGAGTCCAGATTTCTGGAAAAGGAGTCAACGTGGGCGATAAAAAATGATTAGGATTTGTGGACAATACTATTCTCCATCGTTCTCTTTCCCCAGAATTTGTAACAGAACGAGTTGGCCATTGGCCATAAGTCATTCCAACTCGCTCTGTTACAAATTCTGGGGAAAGAGAACGATGGAGAATAGTATTGTCCACAAATCCTAATCATTTTTTATCGCCCACGTTGACTCCTTTTCCAGAAATCTGGACTCATCCCCTAGAGACTTCAAAAGAGTAAATTGGCCATAAGTCATTCCAACTCGCTCTGTTAAAAATTCTGGGGATGGAGAACGATGGAGAATAGTATTGTCCACAAATCCTTATCATTTTTTATCGCCCACGTTGACTCCTTTTCCAGAAATCTGGACTCATCCCCTAGAGACTTCAAAAGAGTAAATTGGCCATAAGTCATTCCAACTCGCTCTGTTAAAAATTCTGGGGATGGAGAACGATGGAGAATAGTATTGTCCACAAATCCTTATCATTTTTTATCGCCCACGTTGACTCCTTTTCCACAAATCTGGACTCATCCCCTAGAGACTTCAAAAGAGTAAATTGGCCATAAGTAACTCCAACTCGTTCTGTTACAAATTCTGGGGAAAGAGAACGATGGAGAATAGTATTGTCCACAAATCCTAATCATTTTTTATCGCCCACGTTGACTCCTTTTCCAGAAATCTGGACTCATCCCCTAGAGACTTCAAAAGAGTAAATTGGCCATAAGTCATTCCAACTCGCTCTGTTAAAAATTCTGGGGATGGAGAACGATGGAGAATAGTATTGTCCACAAATCCTTATCATTTTTTATCGCCCACGTTGACTCCTTTTCCAGAAATCTGGACTCATCCCCTAGAGACTTCAAAAGAGTAAATTGGCCATAAGTAACTCCAACTCGCTCTGTTAAAAATTCTGGGGATGGAGAACGATGGAGAATAGTATTGTCCACAAATCCTAATCATTTTTTATCGCCCACGTTGACTCCTTTTCCACAAATCTGGACTCATCCCCTAGAGACTTCAAAAGAGTAAATTGGCCATAAGTCATTCCAACTCGCTCTGTTAAAAATTCTGGGGATGGAGAACGATGGAGAATAGTATTGTCCACAAATCCTAATCATTTTTTATCGCCCACGTTGACTCCTTTTCCAGAAATCTGGACTCATCCCCTAGAGACTTCAAAAGAGTAAATTGGCCATAAGTCATTCCAACTCGCTCTGTTAAAAATTCTGAGGATGGAGAACGATGGAGAATAGTATTGTCCACAAATCCTAATCATTTTTTATCGCCCACGTTGACTCCTTTTCCAGAAATCTGGACTCATCCCCTAGAGACTTCAAAAGAGTAAATTGGCCATAAGTAACTACAACTCGCTCTGTTAAAAATTCTGGGGATGGAGAACGATGGAGAATAGTATTGTCCACAAATCCTAATCATTTTTTATCGCCCACGTTGACTCCTTTTCCAGAAATCTGGACTCATCCCCTAGAGACTTCAAAAGAGTAAATTGGCCATAAGTCATTCCAACTCGCTCTGTTAAAAATTCTGGGGATGGAGAACGATGGAGAATAGTATTGTCCACAAATCCTAATCATTTTTTATCGCCCACGTTGACTCCTTTTCCAGAAATCTGGACTCATCCCCTAGAGACTTCAAAAGAGTAAATTGGCCATAAGTAACTCCAACTCGCTCTGTTACAAATTCTGGGGATGGAGAACGTTGGAGAATAGTATTGTCCACAAATCCTAATCATTTTTTATCGCCCACGTTGACTCCTTTTCCAGAAATCTGGACTCATCCCCTAGAGACTTCAAAAGAGTAAATTGGCCATAAGTCATTCCAACTCGCTCTGTTAAAAATTCTGGGGATGGAGAACGATGGAGAATAGTATTGTCCACAAATCCTAATCATTTTTTATCGCCCACGTTGACTCCTTTTCCAGAAATCTGGACTCATCCCCTAGAGACTTCAAAAGAGTAAATTGGCCATAAGTAACTCCAACTCGCTCTGTTACAAATTCTGGGGATGGAGAACGTTGGAGAATAGTATTGTCCACAAATCCTAATCATTTTTTATCGCCCACGTTGACTCCTTTTCCAGAAATCTGGACTCATCCCCTAGAGACTTCAAAAGAGTAAATTGGCCATAAGTCATTCCAACTCGCTCTGTTAAAAATTCTGGGGATGGAGAACGATGGAGAATAGTATTGTCCACAAATCCTAATCATTTTTTATCGCCCACGTTGACTCCTTTTCCAGAAATCTGGACTCATCCCCTAGAGACTTCAAAAGAGTAAATTGGCCATAAGTAACTCCAACTCGCTCTGTTACAAATTCTGGGGATGGAGAACGATGGAGAATAGTATTGTCCACAAATCCTAATCATTTTTTATCGCCCACGTTGACTCCTTTTCCAGAAATCTGGAATCGTGCATCATAACAGCGTTAACATAAGTTCTGTTAAGTGGTTAACATTGCTCTGTAAACATAACAGAATGTGTCTAGGGTTATAAATTTTAAAATTTAACCTCACACACATAAAAAATATTATAGAAGAAAGATTAATTCATACCTTAAGAATTTTCAAAAGAAACAGTTTTTTCTCTCTCCTGAAAAATTGTATTTTGGCGGATGGCGGGTATTGAATATAAGCCGTCGATATATGTAAACGTATTTAAACGATTCGTTTTCTTTAATTTTGACTTGGGAAAAATTGTTTCACTTATCGTATGCATGTGTTGAAGAAAGCATCCCATAATACAGAATATCTAAATTCTCAGTCCTTTTCCTGGATTTCTCTAAATATATAAAATCTTCCATTATTCCATCAGAGTCCTGTTGTAATTATTAAAATTTGTAACACTTCTTTTCGGTTTTGGTTAATTCTGTTGTTTTGATGCTATCGAAAGTTTCTTCTGTTGTCAGGTCATCGTCTAACTCAAAGCTAAGCACCGAATATTCTTTATAATAAGTTCCGACTATCAGACTTTCCGACGTTTTTAATTTCTGTTTTTGTAATGTATTTGTAGAAGAAAATATATTGTATGAAAAAATATTTCAAAACACAACTTTTTTGATGCACGTTGGTACAATTTTTGGTGAATTTTTTTACAGATAACGTTTTACAATTGTACATGGTTGCATTGTAGAATGCATTTAAAAAAGCGAGTTGCTAGCAACTGAAGTTTTGGAACCCACCCATAATTAAAAACACAAAAAGATGTGGTTTAATACTACAAAAAATTAAAAATTTTGTTACATCGAGTTGAAGGACTTATATGACACTAAATTTTTAATGCATTTTTCAAGTTTTGGTAAACAAAGCAAATATAAAGTAATAGAAACATTTACCAAGTGCGAAGGGTTCAGCTGTATTAGGATAAAGTGCAAACTGTCAAAAATTTTACTAAGTTATCGAAAAAAATTAAGTTATGTCAAAATTGTTCAACTTAAAATTGACATTTCAAGCTTGAAACATTAAAAGTGTTGCTGAATCAGCGGTTTATGGGCAAATTCAGCGATTTACCGCTCTTTCTTTTAAGGTTTCTCATAAACAAAAAGTTGGCAACATTTAATAAAAATAACAGAACAGGGATGGATAAGTTGTTTCAATTGTACTTTTTTATTCATACTTTTTAAACTAAGATTTATAATACCTTTTTGTTGTGTTTTTTAAGAACATAAATAAATAAATTTCAACTAAAAAAATCTTTGCGTATAATTAGGGTAAAAAAAGTACAATTTTTAAAGGTTGTTGGTACAATTTTAAAAATCCTCAACGCCATCCCAGAAAAAAAACATAAGAGAAAAAAAACTAAAAAACTTTGTTTACATTTTTTATACCTAGTTTGCTCTTTTTTTTTGCATTTAATGTTTCTTTCTATCAATTCTATATCAATTAATGAATAAAAAATGAAGTGTCATAAGGGCTTAATCGACTAAAATTAACCGGTTTAATCGTTAATCGAAAACAGCCAATTTTAAATTAACAAATTAGTTAATCGTAGGGTGATCGATCGAATAGTATTCGACCGGTTTTAACCGGTTATTTTAGTTTTGCCCAAGTCGAATATTTTAAAATGTCCATTTTTCGAATATCGAATAAACCGGTTATTTTAGTAAAATAAACCGGTTATTTAAGTAATGTGTAATTTATATACGTTTTCCTTACTTTTGTTATAAATGTACCCGTAATTTAAGTATTTTTCTAATTGAATATTTGGCAAACTTAAACTTTTTATAAAAAATGTCAAAACAAAATGAAATAAAAGCCAAAACACGTTATGAGCAATGTAAATACAAATCGCTTATATAAGTGTGTGTTCTTGTAACAAAAACCAAAAACAATTTAAAGTACGTCAAAAAAGTTCAGCTTAAAAAGTAGTTAGCAATTTGACAGTATTCTAAATACTATATAAAGCTTTATAAAGAAACCATCTCTGGTGATATTTCGAACTGACTTAAAAGAAAATTGTGCTTAAACGGCCCTAAAATAATAAGTTGTAAAGATTCTTTAACGTCACGACTTATTAATCATTTTTAATTAGTCTACAAGCTTGACATAAATATACGCCAAGTAAAACTTCACCCTGTTCTAAGTAGTTTTTAAGAGACTGCAGATAATAATTTACTAAAATATGCTGACAATAATGAATGAAAAACTCTTAAGTAGTTCTTGCATATCTTCATGTTTAAAACAAGAAAATACCGGCGGAATAAACGTTGTGGGAAAATTCATCAGTTTTATTTATTAAAACACTAAGAACAAAATTGAAGGAATCAAAAATGTCCGGAAGGGTTTAAATTGTGTGATCGACGAATTGAAAGATATTTCATACAAAAAGCATGTTCATATTACTATTGTTTCTATAATGCTGAAAAATCCTGGATAAGAGGTTTTGTTTGCCACTTTTCAAAAATATGGCTGAAGTTTAATGCTTCATATAGTAATGCTTAACCAGCAACAAATTAAAAGTCATTTACAATAATTTTGGGAAAATATACCAAATAATAAGTTTATTAAATCCCAATATTTTTAAAACCAAAGTTTTTCAAAAATTCTAAAGCTATGTTCACACCTATTTAATATTTGACTCCTAACGTAACCACCAGTTTTCTTAAAGAATTGCTTGCTTTTGCAAAACGTTTAGCTAGAGCAAACATTATTTAACGGTTTCTTAGCTACATTATACATAAATGCAATTATCATCTTAGACATAAAGTTAAGCAAATAACTAGAAATTGTTAAAAATAATGCTTAAGTTTAATCAATTTACTGGTCACGATTTTTTTTGATTTTATCGTCAAATATTTGTGGTCTGAACATACCTTAAGTCATATCTATGCATTGAGGCCCTTTGCTCCTTATAGGATCGACGGGAACATATATGTATATATACATATATATATGTACTTTGTTGGTTCCTTACCTTCGAGAATTGTTTTGTTTTTATTCTAATTAACTTTTAATTACAAAAACTAATTTGATTTTTTTTTTATGTATTCGAATTAAAACCGGTTAACCGGTTATTTTTAAAATGCTTAACCGAAAACTGGTTTTTTTTAAAATAGCAACTATTCGGACTATTCGAAAACCGGTTATTGAAAAAAGTCGAATAATCGATCACCCTAGTTAATCGGGTAGTAATTAATCGGTTAACCGATTAACGGTTAACCGAATGAATACCCTAGACATACCAGAACTGTTAACTCAGTTGAGTTGTTAATAAGACAACTGGTTGTATTTAGTTGTAAAATTTTGATATTTTTGTTCGCCGCAATATAGCAAAGTTGCAAGCCATATTACAAAAATTAAAAAAAAAATACAATACAACACAACTGAGTTGAGTTGTCAACCGTAATAGGTGCCTAAACCTACTTTAACTGAGATCTCAAAAACCCTAAAAAAACAATTTAATAAAATTTTCCAAAACAAACTTAATATGAAAATTTTACTTAATAACCGTTTCTGAATACGGGGGATAGTGTAATTGCAAAAAAGAAAAACAAAAGTGATAATTTACAACTACAAAGACACAAACGCTGTTGCAGTTGTTTATAAATATAAATATTTTATCTTTTAAAGTGTATTGTGCTTTTATTTGTAACGTTTTTGTTGGTTTTTGTGTTAATTCAATTTTTTTTATTGTTTTGCTTTAAAACATTTACTTGGACCGCAAATTTTATTTTATTTATTTTTTTTTTTCATTTTATGACATATCTCTGATTAATTCAACTATTCAATGTTAATATTCTCAACAAAATTGTGTAAAAATACAACAACAATGTAAGAAAAATAGTACATCTGTATGTACATACATATGTACATTAGGGTGACCGTTAAAATCAAAATTTGGATTTCTTTAGGTCTCACCCGCGAATTTGATGGGTATTAATAACAACGACTCAAAATAATTTTTAGGACAATCGGCGAAAACTAAGCCGCCCCTCACGCCCGCCAAAGTTTGAGAAAACTTAAATTTTCATAACTTAGAAAATATTATGAAGAGCTTTGAAAAATAGAAAACACATTTGATCCATACAGTTAACGACCACCCTAATGTACATATTTAACATATTTTTGTTGTTGTTAAAAATAAATTAATGATGATGAGAATTTTAACATGTGTTTAATTTTCTGTAATTATCAATCAAACTTATAAAAAAAAAAAAAAGATTAAGTAATGCCGCAGATAAATACTGACTTTGAAATGTAAAATTTATCTTTCATAATTTAATTTGAAATTGTTTTAAATTTAAAAACTGTCCGAAGCTTAAATTCAAAATCTTTTATCTTCCACTGCTTCACTTCTCCTATTTTTTCATATAATAATTGTTTTTCTATTTAAGGCGGCACAATGGACCATATTGGTCTCCGGGTGGGGGTGTGAACTTTACTTCGCACCAGCGTTTCTAACATTTTCATTTACAGTGGTGTCCATGTAATTATAAAATACTTTTTTTTAAATAAAATTTAAAATAACTGTCCTTAAAAACTAAACAAAATAGACTTTAGCACCTTTTCCTTATTGCCACAGATAAGACAACAAGGGAATATCTTACATGTTATTTAGGTGCAAATAGAACCTTGTTGTCGTAATATCACGATATACATTGTACTATATCTTAAAAAATTAGTTGAACATGTAAAAACTAATAAAATATCAGATTGAACTATGTAAACCTTGGATTCGTCGCATAATGAATATATGGTTATGTTTTCATTAGAAACATGTTACTATTTTAATTTGAATTTAAATTGTAATTTTTTTGTACTCGTTGTGCTGTTTTTCTGAATTTTTTAATCCTAGACCCTTTAAAGTATATAAATTCTGGGTCCTTATGAGTAGAGAAGTTGATTTCACAATGTCCGTCTGGGCGTGTATATGTTGAAATGGGTTTTCCGAAGACCCCAGAAATTATAGGGGCTAAATCGTTATATGCCTGATCCATTTTGATCAAATGGACTACTCCTTGGACTGGTCCAATATAATGCAAGCATGGACCATGTCATTGTTAAAAAGTGTTTGTAGTGAGACGACATGTCTTCGTTTTTTAACGACATGTTTTCGTTTTTAAACGACTTCAAAACTAATCCTCTTGAGTATACCATGGAGTAGCTTTAAAACCACTCCTTTGTAATTCAAAGCTGGGTTATATGGTCCTGTCCTAGGACATCGTAATGTTGGACTAGTCCGACTGAGTCCCTTGTATGCTCCATTTTACACGCGTGTTTGGACTAGTCCTATTATTGGCAGGGTACTCTGTTAAAGTTTGCTATTGAAATTCAGCCTGATCGGTCCACAAATGGCGGAGAATGGAGCAAAACAACACGACTTCCTCTAATTTTACACATAAATCCCTTGGTTTATTTTTTATTTTTTTGAGCTCCATCGCTAAACGGGATGTCAGAAATCGCCAAACGTCAATTTTGTTTAGTTTTCGTAAATTTTTTTTTTAAATAAATTTTGCTACGAAAAATGCTAGTATAATACTTCAGTCATAAAATTAAGTACTAGGGAAATCGATTATTCGACTTTTTCAATAACCGGTTTTCGAATATTCCCAATAGTTGCTATTTTAAAAAACCCCGGTTTTCGGTTAAGCATTTTAAAAATAGCCGGTTAATCGGTTTTAATTCGAATACATAAAAATACAAAAATCAAATTAGTTTTTGTAATAAAAATTTAATTGGAATAGAAACAAAACAATTCACGAAGGTAAGGAACCAACGAAATACATATGTAGATATGACTTAAGGAATGTTCAGACCTAACAAATATTTGACGATAAAATCCAAAAAAGAACGTTACCAGTAAATTGATCAAACTTAAGCTTTATTTTTAGCAATTTCTATTTATTTGCTAAACTTTATGTCTTAGATTATAATTGTTTGATTCATTAGATTGTTTGATTCCTTCAATTTTGTTTTAAGTTCTTGATAATTTAATAAATTAAACTGAGGTTTTTTTTCCTTATCGCTGATTTCGCCGGTATAGTGCAGTTTTAAGCATAAAAATATGCTAGAACTACTTAAGAGTTTTTCATTCATTATTGGCAGCCAAGTTTTACTTGGCGTACATTTTTGTCAAGCTTGTAGACTAATTAAAAACGTTTAAGAACCTTTGCAACTTATCCTT
Source organism: Pollenia labialis (assembly GCA_949318255.1). NCBI lineage: Eukaryota > Metazoa > Arthropoda > Insecta > Diptera > Polleniidae > Pollenia > Pollenia labialis. The sequence goes on from OX439139.1 coordinate 208,776,803, forward strand.
TTAGATCCGTTTAAAACCATTGTCTTTTAAATCAAATTGCCAATTACTTTTTAAGCTGAACTTTTTTTTGTAGCATTTTGAATTGTTTTTGATTTTTGTTTTAAGAAAACACGCTTATATAAGCGATTTGTATTTTCATTGCTCATGATGTTTTTTTGACTTTTGTTACATTTTGTTTTGACAATTTTTATAAAAAGTTTAAGTTTACCAAATATTCAATTAGGAAAATACTTAAATTATGGCTACATTTATAACAAAAGTAAGGAAAATGTATATAAATTACACATTACTAACATTACCGATTTATTCGATATTCAAAAAATTTACATTTTAAAATATTCGACTTGGGCAAAATAAAAATAACCGGTTAAAACCGGGCGAATACTATTGGATCGATCTCCCTATTAAGTACACAAGTCTTTAAGATCGTTCACTTCAGCCAAGGCGAATTCATTTTTCAGGTGGCGTTGAAAGCAGGGTTGTCAGATTGGTTTTGCCCTTTTTCGCCAAATTCAATGTCCAAAATCGCCAAAGCCTTTATTTTCAAGTTTTTGGCAGTAAAATACATATTTTTTTTAATTTATTAAAAATATTCTTTAAAAATCCGAAAAAAATTAATTTGTACCGTATCGCTAAAATACGCCAAAAATTCCAAAAAGTCGCTTAATTTGCTTAATTTTTATTTAGAAAAAAGTAAAAATAGCTAGTGAACACAAAAATGGTACGATATTTACTATAAAATTGTTTAAAGTAGTCTACTTAACGCAACAAAAAAAAGTTTTTTTGCGGCTAGTATTAAACAAATATTGGATATATTTACATTTTTATATATGTAGTTGCAGTTTTATTATATATCTAAAATGCTTCACCGGCAAAGCTACCTATTTGTCTTCTTTTTTGTAATACATTGTACGGGTATTTCATTTATTCAACGATGGTACAAAAGAAGTGCAACTTATTACTCGTAATAACGCGTCTAGAAGTTCGTATTGCGAGTTTTAGTGGAGTTCATAGCTTAAACACAGGCATTACTTTAATAATTACCAGCATATCGTCACCTAAAATGCAAAAGGCCGTAACTACTCAAAAATTCAAATTTGACTTTTTGATTGATTATGACGTACTTAACCGAAACACATCTACACAGAAAATCTTACATGTATACGTCCAAAAATAACGACTTTATTTCCGAAAAACAAAAGGCCGTAACTGCAACGTTAACAATTTCATAAACCAAAAAGCCGTAACTACAGTTTTCCAAAAAAAAAAAAAAACAAGAAAAAAATTAAAACAAAGTTGCCTATGATTCTCTTTCAATGTGTGTTATTGCGTTATTATTTTTCTTAACCACTTTAATTTAATTTTATTTTCCGAATTAAATTTATAAATTAAATAAATTTTTTTAATAGTTATGAGGAATTTTGTGTTTTGTTTTAAAATACTTATAATAAATAGATACAAAAAGACATAACTTGCCTAAAAAATTTTTTAGTTACGTCCTTAAAGCACTATTTTCTTATCTTAACCATTTGTTTTATTTTATGCACAATTTTATTCTTGTAGTTAAGGCTTTTTGGTTTCAGAAAAATAGAGTATAAAAGGCCGTAACTAACATTTCTTAAAAAGTACTTTTTTCCATTTATTTCTTTTTTAGAAACAAATCCGTCTTTGTTTTCTAAGCTTGAATCTAAAATTTGGAATTTAAGTTTTAAGTAGTCTTTAATTTATAACGTTTATTCCTTCTCCTGTAAAAAACCAAAAAGTGTGGTTACGGCCTTTTGCATTTTAGGTGACGATATAAAGAACTGTCAAATTTTACGTACCTGCCGTATCGTTGCAGCTTCAAAGTTTTGGCATAAACTTATTTATCTTTCCAATTAACCAACGCAACAAAAATGTCCAAAGGTATGTAAGAGTTCATAAAAATCTTTAAAATATCACTGACAACAACGTATTGTATCTGTGATAAAAAATTGCCACATACATATAATGAAAAAATGTTCATAGACTTTAAATATATTTATGTTAATTTATATTTATTGATTCGTTCAAGAGCACTTTTAAATATGAAAAACTATTTTCTCGAAGATATTCATTATCTTCATCAGCCATTTGAACATACTTTCAAATACTGACCATACATATGAATGCCTCAAACTTCATACATAAAAATACTATAAGTATAATAAAAATAATGCATAGCTCATCAAAAATAGCCAACAAAATCGCCAACTTTTTGTTAAATCGCCATGTCGCCAAATCAAAAATAAGGTCGCCACACAAGTTTGAAAATCGCCACGTTTGGCGAGAAATCGCCACATCTGAAAACCCTGATTGAAACCACAGCTGTGCTTCTTTTTTTCTAAATAAAAGAGAGGAATGTCAAAAGTTACTTGTGTTTTTTGGACATATCGACCAACGAAAGCATCAAATAAAATACAATGTTGTGTTTTTGCTGTTGTTACTTGTAGTAGTATCGCCACCACCGTATTCATGAATTCGCCTTGACTTCAGCCTCATCGATTTTATTACTGGTATTTTGACCTGCATACATACTATTAGAATCAAATAGTGACTGAATATAGAGGTCACATAAAGTGATAACAAAACAAAAATCATGTGTAAAAAGTTGCCAGATTTTTTTTAGTTAGTAATAGGGTGATCGACCGAATAGTATTCGACCGGTTTTAACCGGTTATTTTAGTTTTGCCCAAGTCGAATATTTTAAAATGTCAATTTTTCGAATATCGAATAAACCGGTTATTTTAGTAAAATAAACCGGTTATTTTAGTAATGTGTAATTTATATACGTTTTCCTTACTTTTGTTATAAATGTAGCCATAATTTAAGTATTTTACTAATTGAATATTTGGTAAACTTAAACTTTTTATAAACAAATGTCAAAACAAAATGAAACAAAAGTCAAAAAACGTTACGAGCAATGTAAATACAAATCGCTTATATAAGCGTGTGTTCTTGTAACAAAAACCAAAAACAATTTAAAGTACGTCAAAAAAGTTCAGCTTAAAAAGTAGTTAGCAATTTGACAGTTTCTAAATACTATATATATATCTTTATAAAGATGCCATCTCTGGTGATATTTCGAACTGACTTAAAAGAAAATTGTGCTTAAACGGCCCTAAAATTATAAGTTACAAAGGTTCTTCAACGTCACGACTTATTAATCACTTTTAATTGGTCTACAAGCTTGACATAAATATACGCCAAGTAAAACTCGACTTGTTCCATGTAGTTTTTAAGAGACTGCAAATAACGCAGTACAACACATGATTTCGGGACACAATTCTGATAATTGTTTATGAAAGAAGACCAAAAAAGAAGAACTTCTGCATCATTAGTTTGGTCAAGGTGGCTCAAATAATAATTTAAAAATTAAAAGAAGAAAAAAAATATTTTTTGCCCAAATTTGTTATTTTTAATTCATAAAAAATCCAAAACGTTAAAAAAGCGTCAAGTCCCATTACTTTCACGTAAAGTCGCATAACCTATGAACAAAATGACACATAAATCATAAAAATCGTTAAACGCGTTTCGCTTTTATTCACAATTAAGTAAAGGTATGAATTTCAAAAATTTGCTCGAGATATCCACAAAATTCTTTGGAAAAAACATTGATGACTTTTTATTTAAAAAATTCTAAAGCTATGTTCACACCTATTTAATATTTGACTCCCAACGTACATATATGTATTTTGTTGGTTCCTTACCTTCGTGAATTGTTTTGTTTTTATTCTAATTAACTTTTTATTACAAAAACTAATTTGATTTTTGTGTTTTTATGTATTCAAATTAAAACCGGTTAACCGGTTATTTTTAAAATGCTTAACCGAAAACCGGTTTTTTTAAATATCAACTATTCGGACTATTCGAAAACCGGTTATTGCAAAAAGTCGAATAATCGATCACCCTAGTTAGTAATGATAACAGAAAATGTGACAAACTTTAAAAAAATCGTTTATTTAATATAAATGGGAAACTTGGCAATATATATAATCGCCAGGTCTATTAAAAATCGCCAAAAAAATCCAAATTTTTTAAATAAGGTACAAGCATCTAACGTTATTCATATAACTTTCTGTTAATATCGCACCATGGTGAAGTGGTACATAATAAAGGGCTGCATGAACCACTTCAGTCATAAACGTTCTGAAATGTTTATTCACTGTAGTTCGTGCTCAAATAAAATTTAGCTTACCGAACAAACTGTTGTTTTATTTATGCTACTAGCAAACACATTTCGATTCATATGGCAAACACAAAGAATTTGTTCAACTTTTGTTTAACAGTTTTCACTCTCTTTGATTTTTTTTATTAATTATCAACAGCAATGTTGCCACTTTAGTAAATTCATGTTATTTTTTTCTTTTGTAAATCATTTTGAATTATTTTGCTAACTCCTTTTTTTATGTATTTCCATGCAAAACATAGTGCTGAAAAATGTTTTTGAAGTTAGTAAATGTTTTTGAAAATAAAATGAAATTTTTTTGAAATTTTAAATTTTATATTAAAAACAATTAATTAACATTAAAAACAAAAACAAAAAAATTTTTTTTTGTCATTTTTATTAATGTTATTTTTGTTTTTTTTATCTTTCCTAATGTTTTGATTTTCCTTCAATTGGCAATACGACTTTAAAATCAATGTGTTTTTCATGAACTTATTCGGCATTTATTCAGTGCTTGTTTTGATTCAGAGATGTTAGTGTTCTTATTCTCCTAATAAGTTATTGTTTCACCAATATATCCGTAATTGGAAATGCAAATGCTTATTGGTTTCTGATGTTATTTAAATTTAATATTTCTTTTTCTATTTTTTAATTGCTTGATCATCGGTTCAAGAAGATCTTCTAACATTCTTAAATAACTCGAAGTTTTTTGAATAGAATTCAATTCCAAGCCCCCATCTTGTTACTGCTGGCTGTAGTAAAGGGTATTTAACAAATGTGTTTGCTACAGCTTTTAGTTGGATTTTTCAACAACAGCGTAGTAAATTTTAGTCTAATACATTTTGTTGTTGCAGTGCTGTAAATCTTAGTACTTTAATTAAATTAATAAGATTCACAAGGACTTCAAGGGACATTGCTATCAAGGGTGAAAACCGCTATCAATTTCCTAAATAATTTGTGTTCCATTTAAAATCAACATCGGCCTTTAAAATGTAACCACCCTTTAGAAGGCAATATTATCGAATTGGCTCCCACTTTCCTTTGCAACGCGGTACAACCCGTGGTCCAAGCAAGAAACTTGTTACAGTTTTGGATGAAATATCTTAAACCCATTGGACGCATCTTAACCATGTAAAACTTGAATATCTTGTATTTAAAGCAAAGTCCCAAAATAATTTATTTATTGTTTTTAAAATTTTTTTTGAAGGTTTTTTTTTTAATTTAACTTTTTGTATAATATGGAAATTAAAAAAAAATCACCCAACAATTTCAAAATATGCATTTAAAAGCTAAATATGCAAAAATATGCATTTTCACCAAAATATGCAACAAGTCGATGCCATTTGAACGCAAATTTAATGATTCGGAAAGATAATTGGTCGACATCTTTCTTAGACTATCGAAAAAAAACATGAATTTTCATGGAAATTTCATTCCTACTTATACTAACTTTCTTATTCCGGACCTCTATGTACCTTGCAGTGTAGAGATTTTGGACAAAGACTTCTCCACTTCGATCTATGTTGTGCCGCCGTTTGGCAGTTCTAGGCTCGATTCCTTCTTCTTTCAGAATGTTGTTAATAATGCCCTGCCACGTTATTCTTCTTCTTTCTATGCTTCTCGTACCCCTCGGTCTTGCTTGTGACACTCGTTTCGGCAGGCGGTTCTCTAGCATTCTGGCTACATGTTAAGCCGGCTCGTATAGTGTCGTTTCGTATTCTTTCTTATCTTGTTTGCTGAAAAAACTAAAGAAAAATTAATAGTTAAAGAAATTATAAAAATTCAAAAGCTCTTTCAACGCCACCCTGTATTAGCCTACCAAAATAAAATTTAGTCTCTATTTCGCTTTAAAGTTTGTATTTTTAAATAAAATCAATGCATTTAAATACAAATCTTTTGTAGTAGTGTTTTCTTGATTTTTTGTTTGCTTTTTCTATTTTTTTTTTTTTTTTTTAATTATTGTTGAGTGTCACGTCTGATTATTATCAGTTTAGTTTGTGGTATGGAATCGTATGATGTCTGTCTCTTTGTCATCCCGAATTGTGTCATTAAAAAAAAATTAATACACAAAAAGATAATTACATTTATTAAGTTTTCTATTTATTCTTTTGTTTATTTTGGTTTGTTTCGACCAAATAAAGGCAAAAAAACCACAATACAATTAAAAAAAAAAAATAATAATAATTTATACTTTTGATAGTACAAATTGCATAATTAAAATAAGGCTAATATTTTTTTAATTTCTTTCAACATGCCTCTGCAACAGTTTTATGGCAATTTTTATACGATTTAAAATTTAGAGGCCATAAAGTGTTAAGTGTTCTTAAATACTTTAATTGTTTAAAAATGTTTTTTTGGATTGTTATAAAATAATCTAAATATCTTTTGTTATCATTGCTTTTAACAATTGCACCCATATTTTCATACACAAATACTGGTAATTGCAATTTGAGGGAAAATAATCGATTATTTCTTTTATTTTTGTTGGTTTGTTTGAACTGTTCCTTTTGGTTGTTTCGAATACATTTTTGTTTAAAAATTGGTAGAGTTTCTATTGCGGAACATTTGTTTTATTCTATAAAAGTATTTATAATGCTGATCACGTAATTAACGCAAACACACCTTTTTACACGTTTCATCTATTAAAAAAGCAAAACAAAAATAAAGTTGACACAAGACGGAGGCTAATGAAAGTTTTATTTTAATATTTTTTTTTGGCTTGTAGAACAACATAAGCAGTTGATTTTTAATTTTAGTTTTTTTTTTATATTTTCCCAATAAAAAAAAGTCTAATATTTTAGTTCTTTTCTAATAAATACAGCTCATTATTGATTTGGCGCATATGCCAAAAAGCCAGAAGGAGAAAAACGACAAAGAAGGTTTAAATGAAGATTTCTCAAAATTTACTCGATATATATTTTTTTATTTTCGCCACTGCTTCCGGCATATGTTTTTAAGAAAAATTCAAGTTTTTGTAAACTTTCATGAATGTTTGTTTTGAGAAGTTTTGAGGATTTAATTGAAAATGAAAAATACTTTTGTGTGCCACTTTTCAAAAAAAACAAAAATATTTTTTAAAAGTATCCTTTTTTGCTTATTGCTGAATATTAATTAACTTGTTGTTAAGATGCAAATTTCTATATTTACAAAATCTAATAAAATGTCAACATTGATGAATTTTTTCTTTTATGTAGTTGGTTTTAGTTTACAAAAACAGAAAAAAAACAACACGCATTTTGTTTTTGTATAACATGATAAAGATGTTTAACACATCTGCATGAAAAAAACACAACTCTACCAAAAATCAGCAGTCATTTTGCGTAGACCCACTGATTGTACCAAGCTTTTGCTCTAAATACTTTTTTTTCTTACGACAATGGAGCAAAGGAAGAGTGATTTTATATGTTTTTGTATGAAGAATTTGATGCAATCGCTAACCAGTGGCGTGCAGAGCAAAACAATAAAAACTTTAAAATAGTTGACATGGAGCAAAATGAATGCTTAACACATATCTTAGAAGCCATAAACAATTTCGGGAAACAGAATTTGTATTCATAAGGGGTGGTATTCAAAATATCTCATATCTTACTCAATTTTTTTTTTAAATTATCGGTAGGTCAAACCAATAATGAGTTGGCGATATGTTATAGTGGATATAGGACATATAGGCTTCTGGGGATATGGAGGGCCGTGGATAAGGGGCAACACTCGCAAGTCACTATATCTGTGGACGGCTCTTAAGGGCTTGATGGGCTATTATGTGAACTCCATGCTAGTGGACAATTGTAGGAGGGCCTGGGGGAAATCTTAGGGAAGTATGTTGTGGGGCTGTGCTGGGTACCGGGTTACTGCAACACCAACTGCAACGAAATGGCTGATGTGTAGGCGAGATTTTACATGGAAATGGAGGAGCCTGACTATTTGGTGACAGTTAAACCTTCAATCGGCTTTTATTTTGGAAATATTCAAAATGGGTTCTGAACGTGACAAATCGTATCTGTTGGAACAAAACGGACTGCATTGGCTGTTTTGGCAAAATTGTATAGTTTTTTTTACTCGAAAATGGTTTTGAACCATCGCAACACTTTGTACAAAAATGATGTACACAGTTGCTTTTAAAAGAGAGTACAAGTTATAACATTATTAATGATTGTTAATAATAGAAACTGGGAATTATTTCCTTCTGAAGGTTACTTTATATTATATTCAACATTTTTTATTTTTCGAATTTATTCTATGAGCTAAATTTCAGTTATGTATTTTATAAAGCTTTTTGTAATAGTCATATTCCTTCAATTTTTCAGAAATGACTTTATACACTATCAGACTATTATATTGTATTTTCTTGTTACATTTTACCTTAGCTTTCCGTTGGAAAGCAATGAGGTATATTGTATGAACAGAAAAATTTACAATTATTAGACACCAGCAGAATGTAATGCATTTTCTGGCCCGCTACGGCCTTCGTCAGCATTCTTTGTGTCACACTGGATAGTGATACTTTATAAATTGAATGTATTTAACTCAACTATTTTAACAAATAGAAACTGGGAATTATTTCCTTCTGAAGGTTACTTTATATTATATTCAACATTTTTTATTTTTCGAATTTATTCTATGAGCTAAATTTCAGTTATGTATTTTATAAAGCTTTTTGTAATAGTCATATTCCTTCAATTTTTCAGAAATGACTTTATACACTATCAGACTATTATATTGTATTTTCTTGTTACATTTTACCTTAGCTTTCCGTTGGAAAGCAATGAGGTATATTGTATGAACAGAAAAATTTACAATTATTAGACACCAGCAGAATGTAATGCATTTTCTGGCCCGCTACGGCCTTCGTCAGCATTCTTTGTGTCACACTGGATAGTGATACTTTATAAATTGAATGTATTTAACTCAACTATTTTAACAAATAGAAACTGGGAATTATTTCCTTCTGAAGGTTACTTTATATTATATTCAACATTTTTTATTTTTCGAATTTATTCTATGAGCTTAATTTCAGTTATGTATTTTATAAAGCTTTTTGTAATAGTCATATTCCTTCAATTTTTCAGAAATGACTTTATACACTATCAGACTATTATATTGTATTTTCTTGTTACATTTTACCTTAGCTTTCCGTTGGAAAGCAATGAGGTATATTGTATGAACAGAAAAATTTACAATTATTAGACACCAGCAGAATGTAATGCATTTTCTGGCCCGCTACGGCCTTCGTCAGCATTCTTTGTGTCACACTGGATAGTGATACGTTATAAATTGAATGTATTTAACTCAACTATTTTAACAAATAGAAACTGGGAATTATTTCCTTCTGAAGGTTACTTTATATTATATTCAACATTTTTTATTTTTCGAATTTATTCTATGAGCTAAATTTCAGTTATGTATTTTATAAAGCTTTTTGTAATAGTCATATTCCTTCAATTTTTCAGAAATGACTTTATACACTATCAGACTATTATATTGTATTTTCTTGTTACATTTTACCTTAGCTTTCCGTTGGAAAGCAATGAGGTATATTGTATGAACAGAAAAATTTACAATTATTAGACACCAGCAGAATGTAATGCATAGAATAAATTCGAAAAATAAAAAATGTTGAATATAATATAAAGTAACCTTCAGAAGGAAATAATTCCCAGTTTCTATTTGTTAAAATAGTTGAGTTAAATACATTCAATTTATAAAGTATCACTATCCAGTGTGACACAAAGAATGCTGACGAAGGCCGTAGCGGGCCAGAAAATGCATTACATTCTGCTGGTGTCTAATAATTGTAAATTTTTCTGTTCATACAATATACCTCATTGCTTTCCAACGGAAAGCTAAGGTAAAATGTAACAAGAAAATACAATATAATAGTCTGATAGTGTATAAAGTCATTTCTGAAAAATTGAAGGAATATGACTATTACAAAAAGCTTTATAAAATACATAACTGAAATTTAGCTCATAGAATAAATTCGAAAAATAAAAAATGTTGGATTGTTAATAATATTATGTAGTAATAATTAAATTCTTTTTTGTATATACAGTGCACTCGGGAAAACGTCAACTCTCGTTTACGTCAACATCCCAAAACGTCAACCCTTTTTTTTTACATTGCCTACTCTAAAACGTCAACCCAACCATAAAGCTCTAAAACGTCAACTCTGAATAAAATAAATTTTCGAATTTAGCAGCAGTTAAAATACACACATTTGTACACACACGCATTTATTTTATGAAATCAATTCAGATATTGGGGATCCATCTGGATAATGTTTATAATTCGTGTGAAATTGAGGAGTTGGAAGTGATCGATGATGAGGAGAACGATTTACATAGATACAAATGTGCAGACATTAAAACCAAGCGAAGCCGTCGAAATATTTAACAGGGCTTTGGATTGGGCTCAATGCGAGAATGTTGAGCAAAATGACTTAAATGTATTAAGACGTTTAAGAGAGAAGGCTCTCTTCCAAGTGTTGGATAGAAAAAAACAGCAGAAAAAAATAACAGATTTTTTTTAAATGCATATGTGTGCATGTAAAATTAAAAATATGATCTCATTTAAAATGTGTTCTTTTAGTTCCAGTTGTCTTCTATGGTTTTAGTCAGGTTGAATGCCTTTTTTATTTCTTTTTGAATTTGTTTATGTTTGGATTTAGTTTATAATTAATAAAAACGTTTAAAAGCACATTATCGATATGTTTTTTATTTAAAAATTTTACATTCGTAAACGTCAACAATTTGTTAAACGTCAACACCCGCGGTTTTAATTAGGTGACGTTTTCCAGAGTGCACTGTATATGTATATAATAATATAATAAAATTGAAAAAACCTGCAGTGTTAAAAAAAAACTGTTTTTTGAAGCAGAAATCTTCAAGACTTGAAATAATTGCAAAAAAAAAAAAAAACAGCTAAATCTGCACATTTGGCAACAAATTGTATGCACATTTGGCACACTTCTGGGTATCTTTCTGTTACTTTGGGTAAAATTAGGGAACACACCGGTCTCATTGTTTGCTCAAAAGTCATCTATCAGTTTTCGCGATTTCCTTAAGATTTTTTTTTAAGAATTTGTCCCTAAAACAAATAACAAAATTTAAATTAATCTTCCATTAAAAAATCTAATATTCTAAAAACTTTGGTAAGGAAACAAAGGCCTGGTCACCTAGTCTTACAAATTTTTTTGATTGACATTTTTAACAAAAGGATAATCTCGGCACTCACGTTAAAAGCTGCTGCTCTTTTCTAAAGGTTTTTGTTTAACCAACAAACCATCAAATCACTTTTAAATAAAGAAAAAGTTGCAATAAGTACTTTCATTATTGATTGAATGAAATCAGTGTCCACGCTCGATTGTATTTTTTTTCTCATTCTTTATCGATATTTATATATTTAATACAATATTTTATTGTGTTTGTTGTCATTTGATTTCGTGTAGGTTTATAAACATGTTTTTGTTTTATTCATTGTTTTGTTGGTTTTTAGAATGTAAATTCATTCATTTGTTTGATTCATATTTTCTGCTGCATACACAAAACAAAAGTTTAAGTACTTTTACTCTTTAATTTGACAAAATATTTATTTAAAAATCTCATAATAAAATTTCTTTTTTAACTTTTAATTACAGAATTTGGCCCAGAGAACTTGGTTTGAATATAGTTGTGATACCAGTAAATAGTAAAATACACAATAACTAAATCGTTTTAAATGTTTGTTGGTCAACCAACCATAGTTGTCTTTACTAAACACTACTGGAGTGAATGTAATACATTCGTAACCCATTTTAACGGGGAAATTTTGGTGCTAACGTGCTGAAATTGGAGATAAATTTTGCTAGGAAACCCTTTTACAGAAAAGAGTAAGAGAAATTGATAGAGAAAAGAAAAACAACGTGCCATCATTATCATCATCAAAAGTAACAACAAACTGCATTAATACAACACGAAAACAATCATCCAATAAATACTATAAATCATGGAAGTTTAGCGAGAGTATTAAACGTTAATAAAAAAATAATTTCGAAATATAACCGCTGCAGAAGAAGAATATTATAATAATTTTAAACATATGTAAAACAAAAAGAAATAATAAATTGCAATCCCTCCATTAAATGCACTACAACAACCACAACAACAACTACTACTACTACTACTATTCATCATTATTCGATTTTATATATTAATGAAAACACAAGGTATGTTAATTAATTTTATTTGCTTTTTTTTACAGGGGGACAACGAAAAAAGAAAACTAAATATTTTAATGAAATTTTAAATATTTTCTAACTTTTTTCGAATTTCTCTATAGTAAAATATTCAGCCTTATTGCGACAGTCAAGCAGTTGTCGACGACGTAGTCGTTTGAAATGTTTCTCGTTGTCAGTTTAATTTCACGACATCGACAATGAAAAGAAGTAAGGGTGCTATATTCTGCTTTGGCTAATCTTATTTACTCTTCGCCATGGTACGATCTAATCATCCAATCCCGCCCACATTTTGACGGATGCTGTGTATTGATAATCTAGATGCTTGTACCTAATTTGGAAACTTTGGTTCTTACCGTTCTCCACATTTACAGAAATCTACAATGTCTTTGTATAGGAAGTGCCACGCCCACTTGTCCAATCCTCCCGATTTTTTTTTTTTTTTGAAAACTTTGGCTCTTGCTTTGGAAATTTTGGTTTCTGCCGTTATCTAGATATAAAAAAAAAACAAGGGATTTATGGGCGAAATTGGAGGCAGTCGTACTTTTTTGCGTTTATCTCAGCAATTTACGGACCGATCTGGCTGAATTTCATTAGCAAACTTTAACGGAGTATATGTACGGTAGGACTGTCATACGTCCTGATTTTCCAGGATTTGTCCTGGTATTAGAGAAATTGTCCTGGTCAACTTTTAAATTGTCCTGGTTTTTTATGCAGGGGAATACAGGCAAAAACTTAATTTTTGCTGATTTTTGTTATGAACAGTGCTTAAGCTTTCTTCCATAACGCTGTTGACATGAAGCAATTTTTCAGGCAAATGTTGCCTTGGGTAAACGTCGTTCTACTAATATGTTTCAATAAAGTTAAAAAATAGTTGCTGTAAAAAGTTGAACCGTGTAAACAATTTTTATAAGGATTCGAAAACCGATTACAAATTCTTTTTTTTTGTCTAACATGTTAAACATCGGTTTCGCACTTCAAATGTACGGTGACCATTCGTTCTGTATTACACAGAACAGTGATGGGGCCAAATTCCAGCATTCGATATCGATCGAAATTACAATATAATTTAAATGGAAATTTCGATCGTTATCGAATGCCGGAATTTGGCCCCTGTATTTTGGAGCTTTGTTTTAAGTAAAAATTTTTTTTTTTTTGCAAAACACCTTTAACTGCTCTGTTTAATTCAATGTTATATAGTATTTGTATTGGATTTAAAACACATATCTAGAACAATTACATTTCTAATCTGACTTTTCACATAACTGGAAACTTGTACACCTTTTTCTTTTTTCATAATTTCCGGAAATAATAGCTTAACAAAATATGTAGTATAGTAGTTGTTACTTTATGCAAATTTGTTCTAAGGATCACTCCAGGCTCAAGAACACTATTTTTGACACTAACGAAATAAAAAGAACTACATTATTTTAAAATTTGCAAAACAAATACTGGGACTTTCGGTTTCTAAGCAAGTGTTGCCTTAATTTCCAAATAAAAACATTTTGCAAAATTTTTGCTGAGTATTAATTTTTAAATATCTAAAATCTAAAATCGGTTTTGAACAATCCTCCTTGATAATCATCTAACTTCAAATTTATTTATTGTCGAAATTTTTAAAAAATCATTTCGGTTACAAAAAATTCAAACTCGTGGTAAAGCCTTTGCAAACAACAGATATAATGCTGTTATTGAAGGTCCGTATTATCCCATAAACGACAGACCCTAAGTCGCAAATCCCGAATAATTTAAAAAAATTGCTGAAAACTTTAAATTGACGAAAAATATAAAAAAATTTAAAGACGTTGATATATGCGCATTGTTTTGTATGAAATTTATTAATTTTAATAAAAGAGATATTGGGTACATCTTTTAATGCTTGGCTTTTCTTCCTGAGCCACTTAGTGATCTACACATTTGCATAACTTCAAATTTTTGTTTGCCTTTTACGAATACAGAAACTACTGTTTTATATTTTGGTTTAAAAAATATGCCAACCGACCGAAGTAACTTTTTTAAGGGCGAATCGAAGACTAACTTTACTTATTCAGGTTCGCAACGAGAAAAAACTTTGAAATTTTTGAGATCAATTAATTTATTACACAGAAAAAAATTATTCGTATTTAAAAAAATATTTTTTTTTTTTTTTTTACAAATTTTTGATAACAAAAAAAAACAAACAAAAATATTTTTATTTACAAGGAGTTATTGCAACGTAGCCATTTCTCAAAAATGTTAAGTTACTTAAGAAAAGTGTTCCTTCATACCATCTCTATATTAAATAAAAATTAGTAATTCAGTCTCAAACTGAACCAAAGTTAGAGCAAAATATATTTTATTTAATTAGTTAAAACTTCACTGCGATAAATATTGAAAGGACCTTAAGTGGCAGTCCTTTTTGAAGGCCTCTATACTCCTTTCTAAAAGATTCGCTTCGCATGATATTCTGCCTTCAGAAGTATGCCTTCTAGAAGGTATAAACTTCATTTTAAAAGATCTTCTAAAATATTCAGTACACATTCGCTACTCTCTTCTTTAAGAAGGGAAGAAGGAAGTTGTTCAGTTTTATTTACTTTTTATTTTTAGAGATCTTTTTTACTTCCATCTTTTCGACGGGATCGAATTTGATATTAAAGGCTGTGTGGAAGGACTTGCTCCTAATGACAACCTGTGTAAAAAATAAATAAGTATTGAATGCGGTGAGAAAGATTTGTGACTGCTAAATAAGGCCTCTACTCATTTTAGTTACCGTTGGGTTTAATCACATTTTACCAAGTTTAAGATATGACTACGTTGCAAAAAAGGAGCGATATGTGCCACATATTGATTAAAATGTATTCAAAATTGAAAAGATTTATGTTTCGATGACAGATTAGTAATTTTTATACAATGATACCAATAATGTTACTTTTGCGATTGCAATAAAACTGCCCCGCTGCACTAAACAGTTGCTCGCAAAAATGCTGACAAATATTTCATTGCTAATACCTCTTTGTTGTTTAATGGACTTACGTTTAAATACTAAAATATATTAAGGCTTATGGGCTTATATATGTACATAAATACGTTATCCCTTTTCGAAAATCTTTTCATTATTTTCTTCCAATTCAATGTGAGGAATTAAGACCTGCTTTGCTTTAATTTGTTTTCCTCGTGCTTGCTTGTTAATCTTTTTTAAAAAGAACTTCGGAAAACAAGTTTTATTTCATTATTTTTGCATTGTTTTGTAACATATAAAAAAATTTGACAATCGACCAAATTACGGACGGACAACTCTGGCGGCTAACTGGCTTAGGTATTATCGCATATCGGGGGATATGTGTATATTTACTTATATAAAAGCAGCCATTGGTTCCCTAGCAGGTGTCTATACAACATCTAAGTTAACTATACAATGTCGGATGCCCTTGAATAAGATTGTGAAGCATTCGAAGGTAACGCGAATGTGGGTACGAGGACATGCGAACTGCCCGGGAAATCAGACAGCAAATGAACTTGCCAAACGAAGTGGTCGTCTTGATGACACATTCATTGATCAAATCATTTTCCTTCCAATGGCTCACGATAAGTCACTTATCAAGCGCAAGTCTTATAGGCTTGCATAATAGCCTGACTATGATGAACGGAGAACTAGCTTTCTACTAAGGTTCCATAGGCACCTGATTAGAACAGTGGTCTCAGTTGTGACTGGACACTGGCCTGTGGGCACTTATCCCAGGAGAATGGGCTTTGGATTTAATGAAGAAGGTGCCATAACGAGGAGTAAGAGAAAACTGTGTTTCATTCTCTATGTCAATGTCCTGAAATTCGGTACTTTTGGGAAAAATACCTGGGAAAACCGGTGTTTGCCTTTTTGGAGGATTTATCTAGGTTGATTTCTGCAGTGACGCCTTTTGATTATTTGCTCTGCAGGATGGGCATTGGCGCCAGGTATCACAAAGGGACCACTGAAGGACCCAAATGAGCTGCTTTTCGATGGCTGCCCAAGGAACCTTACCTAAATCTACATCGCTGCTCATAAGGACCCATAAAATATAACATAAAAAGGTCAAAGATAAATATTGTAGAAATAACAAACGGATTCACAACCTTTGGTGAAGGATAAAAAAACACATAGAAATCTTGACGATTTTATGTCGTTTACGACAATAATAATACGAATTTATAAAAACGATTGGTTTTCGACTACGAAAACGACACTTATAATAACGCCGATGAACTCATAGCTTCTCTGTGAAATCAACCTAAAGTTGTAAGCATTTCATTAAAGAAAATATTCTCCTATTGGCTTTATAGAACAAACAAATATTCTCCATTCTGCGAAGAGAACATTGTTGGTTATATTCTCTGCCACATTGTATTATTTCAGTATCAATAAGTATTGTTTGATTTTGGAAAGCAATGTTGCACTATAAAATTATACAAGTTGCATGTGTGCAGCTTTAAGTGCCATTTTATTATTGAACATAAAACCTTTACCTTCTTTATTCGTTGCCTTCTCTTACAAACGTTTTTTTTAATGGCCATGTAAAATATACTTTATTCTTTCTGTTTTAATTACAGATATCGTCAAATAATATAAAAATACATAAAGAAAAATAAATAATTTATACGAAATTGTACATATAATTAACATATGGTAAACTAACAACAAATAACACCAGCAATAACAGCAACAACAGTAGGTTTTCAATTTAAAAGAAACTACAAAAAAAGAAGAAGCAGAAAGGACGGGGACTCGACGGGGAAAACTAAGAACAGAACTTGTAGATCAGCACAAACTTAAAAAAAAAATTCACACAAGAATAACAGAAAAAATGTCATCGGGAACATTTGTTGATCGAATCGATCCATTCGCCAAACGTTCATTGAAAAAGAAAAGCAAAAAGAGTCAAGGTTCCTCACGCTATAGAAATTCACAGGATGTGGAATTGCAACAATTACCAGCACTAAAAGGTAAAATTTAAAAGAAATTGGAAAAATCATAAAAATTCTGTCGATTACTTTAAAAACTATTAAAAACACAAGATTAGGAAATTTTTATCAAACTCTTTTTATTTATTTATAAATCCCCTTAGCCGATTGTTCGAGCCTGGAACAAGAAGAATTATTTATTCGCAAATTGCGGCAGTGTTGCGTATCATTTGATTTTATGGATCCTGTGACTGATTTGAAGGGCAAAGAAATCAAACGTGCTGCCCTAAATGACTTATCCACCTACATAACACATGGACGAGGCGTACTTACAGAAGCTGTTTATCCTGAAATTATACGTATGGTAAGTGCAATGATTGCTTTTGAATTTCAATTATAATTCAATATATCGCAAAACATTTTCTTTTGTTTTTTCTTAAAAGATTTCATTGAATTTGTTTCGTACATTGCCGCCAAGTGAGAACCCAGATTTTGATCCCGAAGAGGATGATCCAACCTTAGAAGCCTCTTGGCCACACCTACAGTTAGTGTACGAGGTGTTTTTAAGATTTTTAGAATCGCAAGATTTTCAAGCAACTATAGGAAAACGTGTTATTGATCAAAAGTTTGTTTTACAGGTACACTAAACTACAGTTAACAGTACTTGTTATTGTTTTACTATACTAAACAGGGTTATCCATTTTGTGGTTTAAAAACAGCCCTTCTGGCAAGGCTATCAGCTGTTATCATTTAATTAGTGAAAGGTTTGCCATTTACGAGAATGGATCGATTAACAACCGAATAACACGTGAAATTTGTTAAAACTAACTACAAAAGTGCCGATTCAAACGTGGCACACTTTTTAAGCATTACGGGGTGTTTAAGGTGTGCAAGAAAATGGTAAGATTTTAAACAAATATAATGAGCGCTCTTCCGAAAATTTTGCTTTCACGGCGTTCTCAGCAATTGGCCCTATCTTACGGTGCAATATTGCTTATTTCGCATTTTGATTTGCACCTCCATCCATTTAAAGTCCAACTCACACAACAATCAAAGGATGACCATTCACAACGTCGTAGATATGCTGATTGGATGCGATGAAGCTTATTTCTCGCTCGGTAATAACGGCAACAAGCAAAATATGGTTCGGAGAACCCAGGAGTGAATGTTTGGTGCGCATTATGGTCTGGAGATGTCTCTTGGCCCGTATTTGTTCGAAAATTACGCTGAAAGAACCGTTATCCGCCAATTCAGACTGCTATGCCTGTCTGATAACCGACTTTTTTGCCCTGCAATTGAAGATTATGAACTGGACGATATGTAGTTTTAACAAGACGGTGCCACGAGTCTCTAACAAGGCCGATTTTGGCTTTATTGCATGGGAAGCTTCCAGAACGCGTAATTTCACGTTTTGACGACATCAATTGGCCAATTAGATCATGTGATTTGATGCCGTTAGAGTTTCGTAGAGAGGATCGTGTGCTGCAACCAACCTAGAGGCGGTCATTTCAATGACATTGTATTAATGGCATGACCAAAGCATTACAATGAAATAAAAGTTTTATCGAAATCATAGCTTCATGTGTGTTTTATTTGAATTTACTTTTGAAACCGAAAAATGGATAACCCGTTATTTTTTGTAAATTATATTTTGTGTTGGCAAGCTTTTAAGTTATTTTTTTTTTTTTTTGTTAATTTTAACTTGAAATATTTTTTATTGATTTAGCTTTTGGAACTATTCGATTCTGAAGATCCACGTGAACGTGATTTTTTGAAAACTGTTTTGCATCGTATTTATGGAAAATTTTTAGGTTTACGAGCATTTATAAGAAAGCAAATTAATAATATATTTTTGCGTTTTATTTACGAAACGGAGCATTTTAACGGTGTAGGCGAGCTATTGGAAATTCTTGGAAGGTAAATTGACATTGTCTGTTTTTTTTTCATTATTATTTAAAGATTAGAGTGTAATTGCTTCTTGTTTATTTTCTATTTTGCAGCATTATTAATGGTTTTGCTCTACCATTGAAGGCAGAACACAAACAGTTTTTAGTTAAAGTTCTGCTTCCTCTGCACAAAGTTAAATGTCTGTCACTCTATCACGCTCAGCTGGCGTATTGTATTGTACAATTTCTCGAAAAGGATCCATTCTTAACGGAACCAGTTGTACGGGGTCTCTTGAAATTCTGGCCTAAAACTTGTTCGCAAAAGGAAGTCATGTTTTTGGGTGAAATTGAGGAAATACTCGATGTAATCGATCCTCCACAATTTGCTAAAATTCAAGAACCTCTATTTCGTCAAATCGCCAAATGTGTATCGAGTCCCCATTTTCAAGTAATATTAAAAGTTTCTTTGTTTAAAGATAAAGAAGAATTGTATAAATTGGTTAATATATATTTTTTTTATTAAAAAAAGGTTGCTGAGCGCGCACTGTATCTGTGGAACAATGAATATGCTATGTCCTTAATTGAAGAAAATAATGCTGTCATAATGCCCATCATGTTTCCGGCATTATATCGCATTAGTAAAGAACACTGGAACCAGACTATTGTGGCTTTAGTCTACAACGTTTTGAAGACTTTTATGGAAATGAATTCAAAATTATTCGATGAACTGACCTCCAGCTACAAAGCTGAAAGGCAAAAGTAAGTTATAACTGTTACTTCTTTCTATCTAGAGATTTTACTGTTTGTACAATTTACATTGTACACACTTGCATTTTCCAGTGAGTTGTATACTGAATTAGTTATTTTATTAGAACTTTAAGGTTGATTGAATTTGTTAATTAATTTTAGTTAATTTTATTTTGTGAATTTTGATTATTGAATTTGTTAATTAAGCCAGGTTAATTTTATTAAATTGATGTGGTGAGTTAAATGCCTAATTGCAGTTATGGTTGTGAAAGTTAAATTTCTTTAAGTGTACTATTTAGTACTCGCTAGAATTAAGCAATCAAACTTATCAAACCTTCGGTTTGTATAAAAGGCCGAGTTTGCATAAGTTTAAAACCTGTCCCTCACAGGTAAAGGCCAATATTTCAAACCCCCTACACCAGAAAAGAAAATTCAACCTCATTTCTCTTTACTTCTACCCCAATCTCCCTCAATTATAATTCCATTTACGAGAAATTATAATTCTAATTGGAAAATATTTCTCAATTTCGCCTTCCCAAGAAAAAGAGAATCTTTAACCCAATTTTTAATATTTAGGCCACCCAAAAAGGCATAAATATTACTGTTAAAATGTGAGCTGTCCTTTGATGGCTGCCCATGGAACCTAACCTAACCTACTGTTAAAATGTATCAATAAATTCATTAAGTAAAGCTTTTATGCTTAATTTTTTCATTGCTGGTAAAAATATTTCTAAGAAAAAAATTTTAATATATAAATTTTCATATTATTCAAATGTGTATTCTAAGTCAAATTACAATCCTCAAAAGCTTTTATACTTTAATAGTCTTATTCCTTCAATATTTTCTAGGATTATTTTGTATGCACTATCAGAATTTTTGTTCGTATATTTCTGAGAGTGCCCCGGTAGGCTAGCTGGTAGAGAGCTAGCCTAACAGCGCCGATGTTGCGGGTTCGATTCCCGCCAGTGACTCTGGTTTCTTTCCTGCAGACAAACGTAGAGTTTTGCGGGATTAGCTTAGGAAATTAAAAATAAAAAAATAAAAAAAAAAAAAAGTTACGAGGCTTACTTTAGCTATCCTTTGGCTAGTAATGAAGAAAATTTATACAACTACTAGATACCAGCAGAATGTAATGCATTTTCTGGCCCGCTACGGCCAGATAGCTAAAGAAAGCCTCGTAACAGAAGTATACAAACAAAAATTTTGATAGTGCATACAAACTATTCCTGGAGAATATTGAAGGAATAAGATTATTAAAGTATAAAATCTTTTGAGGATTGTAATTTGACCTTGAATACACATTCGAATTATATGAAAATTTATATAATAAATGTTACTGAGAAATAAATTCCCAGATTCTATTTGTTAAAAAAATTTTAATTTAAATTTAGCAGTGGCACAACCTCTACATTTTTCCTTCAAGTTGTACAAAGAAAGTTCAACGAAAATAGATTAAAGAAAAGAAAAAAAAAACAAAAAGCACGAAAACCAGAGGTTAGGAAGAAATATGTTAATTGATAATCTGTTACAGCAATTTTCAATCCACCAATAACATTGGTTAAGGATTAATGTTTTTAAATTCGACACCAGTTCAATCTCCTGTTCAGTCAAAAGAATAAAATTATCAAACAAATTTTTTTTAATTCATTTCATATTGTAAATTCATTCCTTCACTAAAACTAATTTAATGAAAGTTTAATTTGATGAAGTTAATTAAGCCTACTTTGAATATCAAAAATTCTAAGTGAAAATTTCCTAAGATATTTATTAGAAATTTTGATTAGAGTTGTTTCTTCTTTTATAGAGAAAAGAAACGTGAAAGAGACCGCGAAGAGCTCTGGAAGAAATTACACGAACTAGAGCTTAATCGTACAAAGAGCATTCAGGGAGGCAATTCTAATACTTCAACAATCGCTAGTGGTGCCTCAACGTCGGCCGGTGGCAACTCGAATGCCAACAATAGTCAACAACAAACTACTAATTCGCAACAATCGAATAGTACCGCTACAGATCATAAATTCGCAGCTGGTGCTAGTGGCGATAATAAAACGGTAAACTCGAACCCAGCAGCCACAGCGAATGCCGGTGCCGCTAATCCTTTTGCCAAAATCAAAGCTGACAAGGTTGAAAATTAATTTCCAACAATAATGTAACCACCAAAAGCGGCAGCATCAGCAGCAATAATAGCAGCAGCCACAATTACATTAACAAGAAAAACTACATTTAACACCATAAAAAAAACTTAAGGCAGACAAAAAGATCAGGAAATTCAATAAATATTACTACCCGTATTAAAATTATTTAATAATTTAAACAACAAATAAAAATTGTTAAGCAAAACTTTGCAAACAGAATCAAGAAGAAATATTCAACATCTAGAGCGTAGAGCGCCTGATACCGAGAACATTTAAAAATTATATTTAAACAAAAAACATACATCTATAAATAAATTAAAACAAACACAAAAGAAACGAGCTAAAAACGAGAACAGGTCGATAAAAAGTTAAAGTCGAAGTTGTAGAAGAAGACGCCAGAAAATCTTTTAAAAATAAGAAATTTAGAAATGGAAATGGTAGATTTATAATAAAAAGAAAACAATGCGTTATGAGCAAATCTAATATCTATGATTTAACTTATGCCTATTTAATTAATAATTAAAAATTTAAACAAAAAATCTACAAATAAACTCATTTACATTTAAAATGAATAATTTTTAGAAAACAAAAAATTTAAAAAAAAGAAATTATATATATATTTAAATTACAAATGAAGCAGATGTTTAAGATGTACGGAAAGAAGTCGAAAAATAATAATAATAATATTAAAATGGAAAAAATATATATATAGAATAAAAAAAGAGCTAAAACATCCAACAGCAAACTTATTATTTTAACAACAACAAAAAAAATACAACTCTAAGTCTGGAGTCTAACAGCAGACTTGCAATTGAAAAAGAAACATTTTTAATTTAGGCTTTCTTTTTGCTACATAAAGAAAATAAATATTTTATAAATAAAAAATTAAAAAAAAAACATAAAATTTTGAAATAATTTTTGGAAAAAGAAAAACAAAACCAAAAAAAATTAATAAATTCTAAATTGTTTGTATAAGTGCAAGTATATAATTAAATAAAATGAAGAAATTGAACAAAAAAAATATCAATAATATTGAAAAAAAGAAAGAAAAATCGTTCAAAACCCATGAGTTTTCTTTCGATTTCATTTATTTCTCTTGTAGACATGGTCTAGAGTTTAGTTATAAAAACAAAAACTATTATATAATAGCACACAAACATACATAAATTCATAAATTTAAAAAAGCAAAAACACAAAACTAACACCCCCAAAATGTATGAATTATGTAAAGAAAAGTATTTCAAAATAAAAACAAGAATTCAAAACAAACAAAAAATAAAGCAAAGAAAATGTCGTTGTCACTCAAAAAATCGAAAAATAATACAAAAAAAAGAAAACAAAAATTTATAAACCAATTAATAAAAATAAAAAAAAATTTCCACTAAAAAACAGTTGTTACATAAGATTTAATTTATAAATATTAAATAATAATAATATAAAATGAAAATAAAACAAAATTAAATGAAAGGAAACAAATGATGTGTATGTAAGAGAAAAAATAAAAATAAAATATAAATTGAATTGGAAAATATATATAAAAAAAAAAATAAACAGTTATTATTAATAAATATGGTTTATTTGTAAAAAAAAATCAACAATCTACTGTGTTTTCCTTTAAAAGTGTTTGTTTGTTTATTTATTTGTTTATTAATTATACATTCATTTTATATACATACATACATACGTACATACCTATATTATATATTAATTTTCGTTTAATCTTTAAAAAAAACTATCTATTTTAACTTTTCTCTTTTTGCGTTTCGTATTAAGTTTTTTAGTTACAAACTAATTCTCTCTTTGTAATAAACATTTAGTATGATTAAAAGAAGTTCATTTAATATAATAAACAAATCAAAAACTCAATTAATAAAAGATAAAACAAGAAAAAAAAAACAAAAACAATAAATATTCATTTCTATATTTAAAAATAATTTCGTTATACTACATATCAAGGTATGTATATTTACACAAGGTAAACTCGTTGGCCCATATGTTTGTCAGCTGTTTACCTAAGTTGGAACACCAATGTCAAAATCCGTGTATATGAGCCAAAATTTGTACAAATGTGCGTTAAATTTATATGAAGACAATTTTGACAATTCCGTTCCACTCGGTTATTTTTATAGAGCAGCATGTCTACACTCCCAAATGAGTCTTCCTTGTGTAAATATACCTTGCTACATATAGTTTATACATAAAGAAAATTTCATAAATTTCTGAATTATGTACTTTCAAAATTTCGTTTTGACAACTTTTTAAAGCTTCGTTCACAATGGCAGCACAAATTCGTTTTTTCTTCTATCCTATTCTTCTATTTCATATATTTTCCTTTTATTTTTCAAACAAAAATGTAACTTTAGTTTTTTTTTTAAAGTTAATATGCTGTTTTCACAACACAAGTGACTAAACGTGTAGTAAAATTTATATGAAAAACACTCAAAAAAAAACTGAGTGCTACTGAGTCTACTTCTATTTCAGCAACAATTTGTTTGAACATTTAACTGACGTTGTGTTTTCCATATAAATTTTACTACACGTTCAGCCACTTGTGTTGTGAAAACAGCACAATAATAAATATTGTTGTGAGAAAAATTTGCAAACGTTTTCTTAATTGAAATTATGTGTGGTTTCGAAAGAAATTATTGCTCCATTAGAAACACCAGTAAAAATTTTGCTGCCTATTGTGAACAAAGCTTTAAAATAAATCTAACTTAGCATCTAGGCGAAATTTTGATTACTCGAGAGTATTGTCATCGATTTCTCTTGAAGGTTCATATATACAAATTCGATTATTGTATTCTAGGCGAATTCTTGTATACGGTGGCGGCAATACTACATTAGGTACAGCAATAAAAAAAACACTGTATTTTTATTAAAGCTTTAGTTGGCCGGTACGTCAGCAAACACAAGCAACTTTTGACATGCTCAGGGGCAGGGCTGCCAGAAATTTTCAGCAAAAAATCTTAATTTCAACAAAAAAAATCTTCTTTTGGAAGGAAAAATCTTATTTTTTTGAAAAAAGTAGTTTTTTTATTATAAATAATAAAAACAATTCATAATTTATTTAATACAAAAACAAGGCGAATTCATACAAGATGGTCTTATTTTGGAAACGTTTACAACACTGTAAAGTATTTTAACGTTGTGTCAAAAATAATACAACACTGTAGTGAACAATTTAAACAAATATTTCATTTTCTTTTTACTTTTAAATTGTTTGTTTTGAAATTTAATAATTTAAAAAATTTCTAATTTCATAATTTTAAGCGAAACTTATAAAATGTAGTAAATATTCCCCAGAACCACATGAACGGTATATCATTTTGACACAAGGTAAGTAATCAGCTGTTGCTTTTGTAGCAAGATAAGATCACCTGGTATAAATTCGCCTTGTATAAAAATAAACAAAAAAAACATTACAAAAAATTTAATTTCTTATACTTAATTGAACTATTTAGTTTAAAAATTTTTAAATGGGAACAAATCGGTTTTTTTTAATTGAACCTAACCTTCGTCTAGACAAATCAAAAAGTCTTGTTTTTGGGGAAAAAATCTTAAAATCTTTTTTCTTTTAAAAAATCTTAAAAAATAAGGTAAAATCTTACTTCTGGCAGCGCTGCTCAGGGGACTTATTGTGACAGTCGTGACCGAGTCCTTTTTCGTTTCGAAAGCAATTTTATTTCCGATTCTTTGAGTGGATACTGAAAGAATCGAAATTATTTTTTCCCTGTTGTGAATAAATACTTTTCAACACCGAAAAAATAATGTCGATTTGTTTAGTGTATCGACTAAAAGAATTTTCGCCTGTTTATCAACTTCGAACGAAGACTTCGTTCGCCTAACTTACTAACATGTAAAACAAAAACAATATTTTAAAATTTGTTTTTGTTTTTAATGTAAGTTAAGCAAACGAAATCTATTTTCAGAAATAGATGAACAGGCAGGCAGAAATAAAATTGTTTTCGAATCGAAAAAGTATTCGATCACGATTTCTAGAATAAGGCCTCAGCTGTGTTCCAGCACTGACAAAATTTGGGTTAAACTGCCGAACTTAAAGTTCACTACAGTAAAAAATTTATTTTTAATGTTGTTACAAAAAACCCCAAGAATTGAATCATGAATTTCGAAATTCATAAACATTTTTTAAATTTAATAAAGGTTTAAAGAACAAATTTACTTTGAAAATTATCCTTAATAAACGTTTGTTAAATTTAATAATTGTTTATGAATAGGGGGGAAGTGTTTAGGAAATACAAACAACTAAATATGGGTGTCTACTTTTTGTCACGTTAGGCTACCAATAATTTTAAATTGTTTCTCAAAGAAGTATTTATAAAAACGTTGTTTTCCAAATGAACGCAAGATTTTAATTTGTCGCCATTTGTGCAGTAAAGTGTTGGCAACCCTTAACAAATTCAAATCTTGTGTTAATTTTGGGACACCCTTTCTTATTTTTTTTTTAATTTAGTGAAAAGCGCAATTTAGTGAAAGAGAGGAAAAATTTGAACATGGGTCTAAAATACCAGATTAATTGCTTGGTTGCGTAACGTGACACTTCTGTGGAAGTGTCCATATCTATTAAACCATTTAACTTTTTAAAGCAGAGTTTTTTTTTTCTTAAATTTTTAGCCTCTGTTTATGTTATAATAGTAAAAACAAAAATATTGTTTAAGCAATATTTGAAGGAGAAAATGGTCAGTCATTACAGTTTGCGAAGATGAGCAATTTTCGAAAATATTTTGAATTTTCGTTGTTTTAGTTGCAAAATGGTAACTTTAGAGTATGCAATCTATCGAAACAATCAAATATTCAGACAATCTATAATGGGGTGATGCATTTCCGACCAGGTCCATGTTTAAATATGTAAATATTTTGCATTTTTAAAAAAAAGATTAACACCCCTTTAAGGAATCATTTATGAACTCGAAAATTTTTTACGAAATCTTTTTATTATCAAGTTACAATAGAAACATTTCGGTACATTTTTATCTGTCTATTAGGATTAGAAATTAGAAAACGCATACATTCATAAAATAACAAAAACGCAAATATTTCATCAAAATAAGCATATGAATTAGAAATCTTCTACATTTGCAAGTGAATACATGTCGGTAAGAAATCGGCAATCTTAATATTATTATCCTCCGAGAAGTTAAACAAAAAATGTGAATTTTTCTCCTGAAACTTTGTTCACTCTTCAGATTTTTTTAATTATGTAGAGCAAATTAAAAAATAATTTTTATAAAAAATTTACCACATTGTCGAAACGTACCTTTCACTGTAAAGGTTTGGAACACACATACATATCAAATGGTTTAAATAAATATGGAGAAGTGCTCTTTTTTCGCAATTAATTTTAAAAGCCACCTGCTTTTCTTAAAATTTGTACCTGAGCCCCTTTTCAAAACTTATGATTCAATTCAATCTAAAGTATCGGATTTTTATACCCACACAAAGTGGGTTTAATGTATTAGTGCTGATGTGTGTAAAACCTTAAAATATTGGTCTTAGCTAGGCCCACCTTAAAGTATACCGATCGACTTAGAATCACTTTCTGACTGGCAGGCTGGCTGTCCATTTAACCTTGTGCGCAAAGTACAATGTTAATAAAATTTGGTACATAGGTTATTATTGGCACAAGGACCAAGCTTTTTAAAAAGGGGACGAATCGTAGGACTACGAAGGGAGATAGGGGCAATTTCTGCCTCTCAGAAACTATCAATGAAATTTAAAATTCAAATAGCCATCCACTCTTTAAAATTTGTTTTCTAATTCTGTGGTGCTGGATATCATATGGTTGGCCTTGACCGACTATACTTTCTTACTTGTTAATTATTAAATATTTGGCCCCTTAAAATAAGTGAACCGTCGGAAATATCCGATTTTGTAGTTACTTTTTATTTAATTTTAAGAAGATTCATAAAGTGGTGGCATTGAAAAGGAGAATGTTTGTATTTCCATGTTAAATAAATTCCACGCATGTGATACTCGAGGGGTTCAAACCATCAAGACTTACTGATTTTATTTAGGCAATGAAGTTTTAAAATCATTCAGAATTTAATAATGGCGGTTTTCACTCTTGGAAGTATAAAATACTGCAACAACAAAAAGTATTAAACTGTAATTTATTATCGGGCACAACAACAATCGCAAAACGCTTAACAGTTGCGATTCTGTCTTGAAATCGCATTATATATCAAATCTAGTTCCGTTGAAATTTTCTTCATAAAGCATTTAAAGTTCTGCGCAGTAATTTAAGGCCCACCCTGGGATCAAATTGCGGCATTATCGATATCGATTAAAATTAAAGCACAATTTAAATAGGAGTTTTGATCGATATCGAATGCCGTAATTTGGCAAGTGGTTTTTGTATAAAAACTTTTACTGAATATCCCATATCAGTAAAAACTCCTTCAGCCCAATTATGAATACAAATTTCCCGGGAGTTTTCCCCCTATTCCCATTTTTCCTATGTTAATTCAATTGTAAAAATGGGAAAAGGGAAAAAACGCCCGGGGAATTTTTATTCATAATTGGGCTGTTTATTCAGAAAACCAAAATAATACAAATCCAAGTTTTAAAAATTAGAATCTGAGGGTTTACCGCGTTTTTCGATTCGAAATAAATAACTTACGAGCTCGAACAATTTTTACTGTGTATTACGATTTGCATACTATTTGTTTCGAATGAACAGAAATTTTTTATACTTTATCGAGCAGCAACTCTCTTTTGCGAACAATAATAAACTTTCGCGCATGTTCTATAAATCGAAATGAAGTGGATTTAAAATTGTAAAGACATTTTATGAGCATATTCCTTTTTCATATACTTTAAACTTTCGTACCAATTATCTTTACAAAAACAACTTTTAAAAAAACTGGAAAAACTACAGTAATTTTCTAAAAAATTTAAATTAAAATCTCGTCCGATTTCAATTCCACTTCATTTCGTTTTCAAGAACATGCTTGTTTAAAAATGTTGTTTAACTTTTTGCCGGGAGGGTTACCGCGTTCGGATGGCAGAGTTCTATTTATACACAAATAGTAAATTTGATGAAGAGTTATTGTTCGTAATAGAGAGTTTCTGTTTTGAAAGGGGTTTTCTATTATTTTCTATTAATATTAAGTATAACCAACTTCCGTTCATTCCAAACAAATTGTTCGAACTTGTAAGTTCCCTGCAAATAATAGGACCAGTCCAAACACGCGTGTAAAGAGTAGTCCACAAGGGACTAGGACTAGTCCAAAAGTAACCCAAACGTATGGAAAAAACATGGTCTATTTAACATTACGATGTCCTAGGGCAGGACCACATAACCCATCTTTGGACTACAACGGAGTAGTTTTAAAACTACTCCATTGTATACACAAGAGGGTTAGTTTTAACTTCGTTTAAAAACGAAAACATGTCGTTAAAAAACGAAGACATGTCGTCTCACTACAAACACGTTTTAACAATGACATGGTCCATGCTTGCATTACATCGGACTAGTCCATGGAGTAGTCCATTTTATCAAAATGGGTCAGGTGGTCCAATATTATTTGCAGGGTTATTTCTTTCGTGACGCGGTCACCTCTGCGGAATGCTTAAGCTCTGGGGGGTTAGGGTGTATTTCGATTCAATCACAATGAAAGTGTAATTTATGATCGCAAAATTAGCTCATATGCGATTATTTTGAGCGTGATGCTGATTCCTAAAAGATTCGATTATGTAACCAAATGCTAGCTGGTAAAAATTTGAATTCATTTAAATAAAAACGGAATTGGAATTCATTAAAAAAACATTTCGATCAATATTGAATTCCATTATTTGGCATAAATTGCGGGGTTCGATATCCATCGAAATTTCCATTTGAATTGCTCCCTGGCTTATAAAAAGTTTATAAAACGAATTTTCTATGAAAATTTGAAGTATACATGCCTGTCGCACATTACGATCGAAATGGTTTCAATTCCGCGTAGTAGCAATTTTATTTGTGTTGACTTTTTTTAAATTACACTTTCGTTTTTTTTTTTGGAGAAGCTTAAAAAGGGATTTCTTTCAGTTTCGATCGAAATAGATTTCTGTCTGCCTGATACAAAAAAAAAAAAAAAAAAATTAACAACCTGGCCTACATTGCCGAAAGAAAATTTATTTCGTATGTTTGCATGGTAAACAAAAACAAATTTTAGTTTTTTATTATTGTTTTCAATACAAATATACGAAGGAAATGTTCTGGTAGACATTGTGGTACAATTATTTTCGAAATTTATGTAATTTTTCTTTTTTTCAATACAAAAAAATTAACGTTGTATAAAAAACTACTGCAACAACTACATACAACTAAAATTACACAATTTTGAGTGTTAAAATCAAACACAACTCTAAACTTAAACCTACAAAATTAAATCTTTTTATTTTGCAAAAACTAAAAAAAAAAAAATATAAAAAAACACAAAATAATACAAATAATTGTTAAAAAATTTTAGAAGCATAATTTATTAATTTAAAAAACAGAAGAATTAACAACAAAATTATACTTTCTGGGTATAAAAATTTAAAATTATTTAATATAAAAAAGAAAAAAAAACAAACAAATTGAACAATTGCTGACTTATGATACAAAAATATTTAAAGTAAAATTAACTATAAAAAATACTTAGTTTTCAAAACACCTCCATTAAATGTTAAAATAAGCAAAACCTTTTTTGACACATTAAACGTATGCAGAAGTAGGTATACAAAGGGATAAAAAAAACATTTCTAATTATCAAATACTATAAATTAATTCATTAATAATTTTTGAAAACCATAACCCAACTTTCAGCCGCCATTTTAACATGTGTAAATTATTGAAATATTGTGTGCAAAAATAAAGTTTTTTTAAATGAAATAAAATAAAACAAAAAAAAAAAAAAAATAAAATGCATAAAAGCATAGAACAAGAAACATACTTATAAAAAAAATAATAAAAAACAGCGTTTTATATACAAAAATTTTTTGAAATACTTTATATTTTGTAAAATTGTTTATAATTAATAAAAAGTATTAGTAATTACATAATATTAAAGAAGAGTTTTTATTAAATGAAGACCTAACGATTTCATGCACACACACACACACACTCCCTCACTTAACCAAACAATCACATTTTTAAAATCGCAAATCCTTTCACCATTTTCAGAATTTTAATTAAATAATTATAAATCTTTTCTTTATTAGAGCTAATTTTATTATTTTATCTAAAATTTATATTAATAATTAAGAAATCAGTTTCTTGTTTTAATGAAAATAGTTCAACAATTTTAAGGATTTTTAAATAAAAGAAAATATATTTTTACTGGCTGTTCATCTACATATTGACAGCTCAATTTCAAAACATGATTAGTCGAAGAAGTGAGTTTTGCAGGAGAAGCTCTTAAAGTTTACTTGCGATACAACATTCAGTTGTATGCTAAGTAACGTTTTTATGCATAACTTTATTAAATGATGGATAATTTAAACAATACTCCATTTAAAAACGTAAACAAATAAATGCGAACTCCATTTAGCATGTTTTGGAATTGAGGTGACTGCTTAAAAGATAGGGAGAGGTAGAGAGAGAGTTATGCTGCCTGTCCTTTTTGGAATTTAGAATACATTAGATAAACTATCAGGGGTGTTTTGGCAATCAAAAACGCAGGAATTTGAAAGTTGTTTTTAATACACTTTAAATCTAATTTTCATAACTTTCGTTAAAAAATTCTGTTTAATAGAGAAATACATATTTGAATTATTTTCAAAAAATTCTTTTATTACAGAAATCTTATTAAAAAACTACGTTTAAAATTCTTGCGTTTTGAGTTTTCGATTTCCAGAACACTCCATACGAAAAAAAATTACAGCCTGCATAACTATCTCTTATGCGATCGGCTGTATGAATTCGCCTAAGTCTATGCTAAATATTTTCAAAAAATAAATTTGCCTCGCATCATATTTTAACATGAAATTAACAGTCAATATGTGCGTTCATTTACTTTTCCAGTAAAATTCCAATAAAATCCAGTAGGTGAGTGATATGAAAATGTTACAAATTTATGTGAACGCGAACGCATTTCAGTAAAATCCAGTACAAATTTGTACAAATTTTAGGGTAAACGAACGCAGCTAATAATTATAGAAACAATTTTCGTTCGTTGACGTTTAAAACGTCATGAAAGGTTTTGAATTGTTACAAATAAGAAGCCTGAATGACACGTTTAACCCGTAGTTCTCTTGGGACATCCCTCTTATACATATGCATGTAGGTTTATACAGTGAAAGCTCTACTCACGGACTACTTTTCTGGTCGGACAGCTCCCATAGGCGGATGATTTTCTAAGTCCCATTGTTTTCTAATGGTTGGTCCAACTATAATGCACGATGTTAATTGTGTGTCAAGTTTTTTGCCCAACTTAATTTGACATTCGTTGTTTCAGTGTTAAACAAATTCAACCATGGAGAGGTACACAATTGTGCAGCGCGTTAAGATTGTTGAAGCCTCTTACGAAATTACAATACATTTTAAATGGTAATTTCGATCGATATCGAATGCCGTAATTTGGTCCCTGGACGATATGAGATTCCAACAGGATGGTGCCACTTGCCACACAGCCAACGAAACAGGCTCTTTTGCGCGAAAAATTCAGTGCCAGTGTTATCTCGCGTTGTGGCGAGTAAGTCATTGAAAATATGGATCGGCGAGCATTTGGCCGATATTTTGTTTCACACATAGTGGCTATAAATTCTTCTATAATAACCAAAAATATTAAGATAATTCTGTTTTACAATAAACATCGCGCGTTTTGGTTGGACCACCCTTTATGTTCGCACCTGACACGTTAAAACTAAAGTTCGCGTAGACGGACATCTCCCGAAGCTTTTACTGTTTTATATGTACTGTTCCTGAGATTCAAAAAAAAGCAAACATTCCCCTTCCAGAATTAGCGAAACAAAAATGTTAAACGAAAGTGAACATTTGCAATAACGAAGCTATGACGAACTAATTTTTGAGTAAGTTAGTTAAAAAACGTTATTTTCTCTAACTTCTCACCAAATCTTCGTTTAACGAACAAAAATCTTTAAAAAGTAAATATTTTAAAAAATATAGACGTTATAGATGTTGCAAAAGATTCGCTATTAATATCAATGCAAACCTTCAAGATCGACAAACTGAGCGACGGTTGAACTACATGAGTTATTTTTCGTTGCACTAGCAATAGTCTTTATCGAATGTTGTATCAGAAAAACGTTTGCCAATTTTTCGATAGCGAAATTATTTTCGTATGTCGTGGTCAATCGGGAATAGACACATTTCTTACAAATGCAATCATAGAATTCCGATTTTTTTGACAGCTGAGTTAGGTTTTATATCTTTTGATTTAGGCGTTATCTATGACCATAAACTTATAGGACTTAGTTGTTTTGCCAGCAGCGAAAATCAGGCAACGCCGCTGATATTCAAAAATAAAAAATGTTATATTTTAACATTAGCGGCTTTGCCTGATTTCAAGCAACTGAACTTTAATTTTGAAACTGAAGGCCATAAATACTATGGGCCTTATTTTTTTATAAAACGAATTTTCTTTAAAAACTTGTTTACAATTTTTTTTTATAAATCTAAAATATTTTTATAAATAATGGGATATTAAACCTAAAGTATTAATTCCCATAACGTTTAAAAAAAAACTCCGCTATACTCAGGTTTGTCACAGAATAACGAATAAAGAAAAATTTACAAATTTTTCAACTCATTCCGTTTTTGTTTTGCTTGCATAAAAAAGCCAAAATTTTGTGAGTTTTACGTTTTCTAGAGAAGGAAAAACGTTTTCACTTTCGTACGAATCTGGTTTCTGTGACACCTCTGATAGTACCCGATTATTTGAAAATATCAAATAAATTCGAAATTTCAATTGTATGTTTGTACCTGATGGGTCCGTGGTCACTTTATTAACAAATAAAAATCCTTTAAATCTGTAGAACTCTTTTACGAATTACACATATTCAATTTAATTTGATTTATGTTAAAAGTTGTCTTAATAACGTTGCCTTATTTAAATTTTCTTTAGTATACCTATATATATATTAACTTTTTTCTATAATTTTTATAAATATCTTAAATTTGTGTTTGCTTTTTATCTCAAAACAATAAAAGGCAAATGATACACTTAAAACCTAGAACATTTCCCTTCAGTAGTCCTACGGCAGGCCGGGATTCTGTCATCAGTTTTATTTGAAATAATTAATACATACATATTTAACATTACCTTCTTATTTTCCTTTTACCCCAACAACACCAACCCCAACAATCATTTATTCATAAACAACCCAATTATGAAAAAAGCTTCCCCGGTAGTTTTTCGCCCTTCTTCCGTTTTTTCTATTAAAATTCAATGGTAAAAATGGGAAAAGGGCAAAAAAACTCCCGGGGAATTTTTATTCATAATTGGGCAGAACATAACTGTACTACTTCATTACCACTCCTTCAACTACTACTCAATCGTACACTTAAAGAAAATAAAATATAACGAAAAGCTTTTTTCAATTTTTTTTTTCAAATTTAACTGTATAATAATTATTTTACATGTAAAAAGGTGTTTTATGTATTAAATTAAAAAAAAAAAATATATATAAATATAAAATAAAATTATATAAAAAAAAGAAAAGTTTAAGTAATTCATAACAAATTAAAATTAATAAAAAAGAAAGAAAACTGAAAAAAATTATAGTATTTAGAGCAAAAACAAAAAAATATATTAAATTAAAAAAAAATTTATTACAAGAAAAAAATCATTATGATATTCTTCTTCACATATAAACAAATACTATGGCATCATGATAAAAAATAATAAAAAAAAAATATTTGCATACTAATATTAATAATAAATAATTAATTTAACAAAACAACAACAAAAGCAAAAAACATTATTACATGTTCATCACTTGAAATAATCTAAACAAACAAAAATTTAATAACAATAATTAAAATGAAAAGAAAATAATAAAAAAGATTCATTAAAATTAACCATAAAACCATAAATAAATGTAGAAATCAAGCAAAAACAAAAATTAAATTAATATAAATTTAAAAAAAAAGAAAATACGGAAATTTTGCTGCAAGCAAAATTATTATTATATAAAAAAAACAAAGAACAATTGAAATATTAATAAAGAAAACTTAAATCAATAATAAAAATAATTTAAAAAATTTATGAAAAAGACTTTTAAATAGAATTTGTCAATTTTTTTTAATTTATTCGTAAGTCACTTTTGCCATTTACTAAATTTATCAACGATTAGCTTAAAGATTTGACTAAAAAAATCGCGCAATTCCTAAAAACAGATTAAAAATCCCAAAAATTAGATAAAACCCATCACCATCACCAAAGAGGATGTTTGTTATTTTTAAAATATTGATATGTATACAGTGTGGGAAAAAAATAATAGGGACATATACAATTTTTAATACTTTCTTAAATTTTTATTTATTGTACAGTTAACTTAAATCTACATACTCCTCACTACTTTGTGATTGTGAAGAAATGGTCACGATAATGTGATAATTTAGTGCTTAAAAGAATAAGTTGAAAGAAATACATAACATGGAAATTATAAGTTAGTCACTTCTGCAATTATCCAAAATTTCCATGTTGATCATCACCTGTTGCAGTTGTAATGCTGATAATTTTTTACGAACCTAAAATAATAATTCAAATGTTATCAACAACAGCGATGACAAATTTTATTGTAAATCTAATAAAACCAAATGAACGTTTGAAGGTAAGCAAAATACGTAAAAAATGTTGTAAATGTCAGTTCTTTGACAGAAAATTTTTAGCAGCACAATCATAAGGGTACATTTTTCTCTTTTTTTTCCAATAAAATTTGAGTTTTCAAATCAAATGACAATAAAACGCTGTCAAATGCTGTCTTTTTACCTTTTGGAGGTTACTTGGCAAAGTATTAACTATCGATTAAGCCAAAATTCAGCTGCCATTTTTTATACTTTATTGAAAACAAAAAATCCCTTTCACTCTCTATTACGAACAAAAAGTTTTCCTCCAATTTCCTATTTTTTAAAATAAAAATACAAGCTCTGTCATCATTTCGAATGATTACGAAAATCGTAATACACAGTACAAATTGTTCAAACTCGTAAATTATTTCTTTCGAATCGAAATACGCAGTAACCCCCCTGGGAAGAAAGTCCAACCAAAGCTAAAAAGTACAGAAAATCATTGGAATTTGCAAATTAAAATTAACCTTTCATGAACGACGAGGCTTTGTCGCTTTTTATTTATTCCATCTATCGCCTCAGCTTTGCTACAAAGAATTACAGACAGAAGACAATGGAGGATGTTTTTAAACGATTTTTAGTCGCCTCTGATCCTTATATTTCGAATTGCCGGAAATTGCCAACTTAACCGCTAAAATCTCTATCCGCAGAGGCTGTTCATTTATTACCGTCCCCATCTGTCAGTAGAGAAAAAACAGAGCAAGAAAGTGTAGGTAGCAAGCAGCTCAGTCTCTGAGTCGGAAACCGATATAGATGTTAATGATCTTGAAGACAACGGAAATTTCTTAATGTAATATTCACCCCTATCGGGAATAATATGTGAAATTTTTGTTCCCATGAAATTTTCATTCCCCATAAAGGGAAAATTCCTATCGTGAATTTCATGGGAACGTTTTTTCCTGCTATCAATTCGTAGTGAATGTAAAATAAGGAAGAAGAAAACAAAAAGAAATTAAAATATTAAAAACTCAAATTTGAAATCAAAATTGTCGAATATTTTTATCGGTGCAAAAAAATAAGTTTTTAGTAAAGTAAGAATGTTTAGAATTGGTGCCGTCATTATATTGCAAGAGGAGGAGATACTGCAACAGCGAATAACTTGTCGTGCTTTGCGAGATGCGTCTTATCCCTAGTCGCGGTGGAGTTAAAATTTTGGAACTAGTGGGTGAATCAGAACATATTTTCTTGACTTCATGGAAAGATGCCATTGCTTCATTTTGTTCACCTTCACAAAAATCATTTAGTAAACCAAAACAGAAGGAATTTTCTAAACCCTCTACCGACTCTTTCATTCCTATGAGGTCAAAAACACATTGCTCGTTAGCTGACAAGCTTTTGGTTAGGTTTGGTCCACCTCCAGTTCCACGTTGACTTCTTAAATTGGCCGCAGCTTTTGACCGAACATACCTTTTTTGGTCTATCCATACCTACAACAAATTACATATACTAGATAAGTATGTATGTATGTATACAAATATACAATAATACACAAAAATACCCTTTTCCATTCATTGATACTTTTTAAAGGAAGACCAGCACTATTTAATTCCTCTACAATAGAAGTCCAAAATTGTTTAACCACATTTTTGGAAACCTTAACAAACCCACATGCAATGGGTCTGTTATTTTGCATCCTATTTAAAAGAATGTCGCGTTGCACGTTATTTATTGATTTTGACCTATAATTAGTTTAAATAATCTAAATATTCAGTAAAAAGTAAAAAATTACTTACATTTTTTATCCAGTTCGCATGAAAAAACAAAGTGAACAAACAAACACGAAAAAGGGAAGAAACAGCTTTGAAAAAACCGTTCACGATCATGGGAAATTTTTTTGAATGTGAATATTGTCGTGTTGTTATTCCCCACTGAATTACATATAAATAAATGGGAAAACATTTTAAGGGAAAAGTTATTCACGATTGCAATTATAGAAAAAGGGAAAATATTTTATGGGAATAATTATTCCCGATAGGGGTGATTATTTTGTTATGTACATACTTTACTTCAATCGATATTATCATATTATACTATAATGTTGTTTTATATTTTATTTATAATTCATAATTGTGATGAAAAAGTTTGTGATAACTTGAAAATTGTTCTTTTCGATTTCATTGTTTTGAGTTCAAGGCTCTGACTTATGTAAGGTTGACCAGTTTGGGGTTTAACTGTCTGTTGTAAGAAAACGTTAACAAGTGAGTGAGTGAGAAATTTTATTGAAAACAAGAACAATGTTCGTTTTTTATTGTGGTTTTCAATATAATTTCTCACTCATTACTTGTTTACGTTTTCTGAAAACAGGCAGTAAATGCCCTGGGTGACGCCATCTTGTATTTTCCATTTCGAATTTTATAATTCTGACAGAAAATTCGTAATCAGCGACCCCAAACAATTCAAAAACGATATGTAACTTGATTATTATAAATAATACATGATATTATACCCCAGAGCAAGTCGAATTCAATTACAGGTGGTGTCGCAACAGAAACAACATAGCGTTTTTTGCATTGCATTGTTAGTGTTTACGGCTCGAAATGTCAACCATTCTTAGCAAAACACTAACAAATCAAAACAAATAAGCTCGAACTGTCAAAATCAGATGCCGTTTCGACACCACCTGCAATTAATTCGCCTTGCCCCAAAGTAATACATATTATGAAATAACACACAAACACATTTTTAGTTTTAATAATTTTCTTTAAAGTCAAAATTTATTAATAAGGTGACCTCAGTACTACAACAATGCAACAATAGAAAAAACAACAGACAATGCCTTATTAAAAAATGTAAATAAACAAAAAAAAAAAAACACACTAAACGGCATACCACGAAGAAAATCACTGCAAACAGCTGCGCTTGTGAGGTCACTTTATTAGTACATTCTGTTCAAAGTCTTTTTTCAAAATCAACTTCAATTTATTAATACAGGTTCCTTTATATTATGAAAAATAAACATGAGTTTTTTGAATGAAAGTTAATAACAAAATTTTTGATAATTAAAATAAAAGAAAATTTTCAATATTTTTATTCATCAAATTTAATTTTCATTAAATTATTTTTATGAAGAAAGGAATTTTACAACATGAAAATCAATTAAAATTGTCATTGATAATGATTCATTCTTGACTGACCTGATATGCGAACCCAGGCGGCTGGTTACCCTGACATGTTTCGATCGCCACCACTCGATCTCCTCAGAGTGATTTGCCGTCTTACACTCGCAGCCATCGACGACTGCTGACGTCAATAGTCAAACATTAATCCTTAAACCAAATTGTTTAACCCTTTGGTAGATCGAAATTAGCTTTTTTGAATGATTATTAGTGGGGGTAGGGTATCATACGGTCGGGCTTGGCCGACAATACTTTCTTACATGTTTTTATTTATTTATTTTTTTCAATAAATATTTGTAATGACATTTATTACAAACTGACATTCACTGTTTGTTTAAAATTGCACAAAATTGGAAAGGGGCTTGATAAAACAAGTCTCGCAAGTTTGCACAAATTACAGTTTTAAGCGGTTTCATGAAAACCCTCAGTTTATTTTTCTAAAGCCACGGTCACACTTGTCAAATATTTGACGAAAAAAACGGAACCAACAAGCAAACTAATAATTATTTCTTTTATTTCCAATATTTATTATGATTATAATCCCACATCTTACAGAAAACAGTTTTTTGCTATGTCTAGCGGTATAATAAGCTTTATTTTGTAATATTAAGAGTTTGTTAAATATCACTAACTGTTAACAAAAGTAGTGGTTACGCTTATTTTGTCAAATATTTAATAAGTGTGACCGTAGCTTAAGTCTTATAGTTTTATATCAAACGTACAAAACATATATTTGTTTAAACAATTAATTATAAAATGTTAATACATAAAATTTTTTTTCGTTCAAAACGCAAGTTTCTTGTGCAACTCTTGATTTGTTGACGTCAGCGGTAAGATCGGGATAAGGAAAAAAATGTGTGCACAGACTTTATTGTACTCGGAAAGTAACTTGCGCAACTAACTGGCCGAGTCTAAAAGGGGTCTATTAACCGTACCTAAACAAGAGCGGAAAGCGTTTTTTAGCTGCCAAAAATTGTCATGCCCATACAATTTAAATGAAGCCTCCCTAAATATCGCGGCGTCAACGCTTTGCAATTGAAAAATCCGATTTCGACAGCGCGTTTAATAGTGAAGATGGCCGCTATTGGCAG
This sequence comes from Pollenia labialis, assembly GCA_949318255.1. NCBI lineage: Eukaryota > Metazoa > Arthropoda > Insecta > Diptera > Polleniidae > Pollenia > Pollenia labialis. Next base: position 208,816,882 of record OX439139.1, read on the forward strand.
GGCTGGGCAGTATTTGAAATACATGTATTTGAAATACGTATTTAAAATACAAATACGTATTTTGTATTTGTATTTTAAATACATGACGTGCAAGTATTTTGTATTTTGTATTTTAAATACGTGTCCAGCAAGTATTTTGTATTTTAAATACATACAATAAATAGAAGTAGTTTGTATTTTGTATTTTAAATACATAAAAATGGGAGTATTTTGTATTTTAAAAACATAGTTTACAAAATATATTTTTCAGTTTATTGAAGATTGTTTGCATTATGATCTACCAAAAACTAGAATCGCTAAAGAACGTATCAGAAGTAGAAGCACCAGTAAAGAAGACGATGATTTTGTTGTTTTCGTAGATAGGGATAATGGTGAATCTAGGACATCAAATTTGGAGTTGGAATTTGTCAGTTTCCTCAGTGACAAGAGCAAAGACATTATTACTCTTGACAGCTATCCAAATATAAAAAGTGTATAATAGAATTTAATACAAGTTTGTGCTCATCAGGACCTGTAGAAAGATATTTTTCTTCAGCAGGTTTTATTTTTTCTTCAACAAGAAACTGTTTTATGCTACATTCAAAAATCTGATATTTATGAAAGGAAACAATTGTTTTGTTTATTAGTTTTATCTTATTTATTTTTTGGTTTGAATAAAAATAGTTTATTTCGTATTTTAAATGCATACAGGTACATGACGTGAAAGTATTTTGTATTTGAAATACGTACAATAAATGGAAGTATTTTGTATTTTGTATTTTAAATACATACAGATGTGTAAATATTTTGTATTTTAAATACATAACCTGAAAGTATTTTGTATTTTAAATACTGCAAACCATGTATTTTGCCCAACACTGGCTATTGGTAATAAATATTGGCAATTTCGATATTTTTAGTCAATCTAGCGGGTTTTTATCTTCTTTTTATTTCTATTATGTGGGTTTTATTAAACAAAAAAGTTAACACTACTATTGGTTATACCTACGCTCTTGTTAAGGTATGGCATATTAGCGTAAAAGCTAAAGGCCCAACCACAATGTGGATATGTTGGCTTAAGCAAATGCGCGAATACATGTTAATTATATGAGGCAAACCATATTGAACTTAAGGAAGGTAATGGAACTGTCATTTGCTTCAGCAAGGTGCGAATCTAATCGCACGGCAGTAAATCATTTTCGAGGGCAGCTTTCGAAGAAAGAGAAAGAAAACGGGTTTTTGGTAGTGAAGTGGCCGCTCAACACAAATTGCGTAATCAAAACAAAAAATGCAAAAAGGGCTGCTTTCGAAGAAAAATACAGAAAAAAATTCAATATTTTCTGTCTCGTTACGCCTATTTGTGCTCTCTGATTTAAATCCTAATAAGTGTATTTACCCAAAAAAATCGCCTGGGGATTTTCTCGAAATTTGTATCCCTTATTACAAAAAAAAAAATCCCCTATTAGGGGACAAATCCTTCAAACTGAGAACGCTGTAATAACTAAAAAAAAGCTTTTACAATGAAAGCTTTTGTGTTTTGACACTTTTGCAACTTAAAAGATTTAACACATTTTTAGTTCTTAATGAGTGCAGTTTCGGAGAGGAGTCCCCTTCTGTGGGGTTCAAACGCAAAACAAAGTGCATTGAGGAATTTTTAAAATTTCACAATAAAAAGATTTATAACAATTTTTAATATCAGTAAAAATGTGTTTCAAATAAAACAGAAAATTGTAATAAATTTTTAAATAAAAATAGTAAAAAAAAAAATTAAAAAAAGAAATAGTATCATACAAAATATTTAATAATGAAAGAACTTTATTGTGATTTTATGGCTGGTTGTTTTGGTGGCAAGTGCAACTTGATATAAATCTAATAAATATTTGTTGAAAATAATAATTAATTGCATTTTATCACTTAAAAAGATTATTTAACAAATCCATTAAAACGTGTGAATGGCACTTTCACTTTCTTGATGATGTAATTAATGAATTAAAAAAACGTAGTAAAATTAACAACAAATTAACTTAATTGTTTTACATTTAGTGGTTTTTTTGTTAATGCGATTGAAATTATTGCCTTAAAAGCAATTGTACCTATGCAGTTTACAATTATCATGTTCCAAATTTTTAAACCTTTCCGTTAGCCAAACAGCTGTTCAAGTTCATGTTAGGCGCCCAAAATCTCTTCATTCTTTGATGTAATTTATTTATAAATTACCCTCTTTCGAAACACATTTACAACGTGTGTGACTATACTCTTTTTTTTTTACATGTGTTTGTTAAGAATAGACATAATTCTGAAGGGAATTGAGGCATTTTCTTTTAGTGCTAGCGGTTGTTATTCGTTTACATTTATTCGAATAATCATTAGTCGTTTACGTTTGCATAAATTCAAATTGTGTTGATGAAATCACTTTTAGAGGACACACATATGGTTAATAGTTTCCAATTTTTGTTTTATATCCGGGAATTCCCAAAAAATTTTTTGTCAAGAACATAATGTTTATACCCTCTGTACACTTGCATACATTTCGGAGGAACGCATGGAAGATGTTGAAAATGTGAAATACACACTTGAAACATCTAACATCTACTATCAATAAAACATGTCACCATTTCTGAAAAAAAAATTTTTATTTTTTTTAAAGACTTTTTTTTCTACAAAATTTTAAAAGATAACACCAAAATGTATTTAGAGCTCATTTTGCTTAATAATATAAAAAAAAATCAAATAAATAACATAAGGCTTGCAAAAAAGGAAAAACTTGAGAAATGGTAACGCTGCTTTCAAACCAAATGCCATTTTGTCAGTGATGCCACAACAATAATAGAATTTATTGCCACTTTTCTAGTGATGACACTAAAATAATCTGAAGATTAAGCCTGGAATACAATGATATAGGAACATTTTGTAAAGATGTTGAAAAATTTGATTTTTAGCCCAATGTATTTCTTATGGGAAAATTTCAACATCTTCGCAAATTGATGGTAGATGTTACCAGTGTGAAAAGGTTATTATAATATGTATGTAATCAAGTATAAAATTTGTATTGTTTGGAATAGTTTTCAGTCATTAGATCGCCCATATTCCATCGGTTGTTGTATAATAATGTCACGCCCACCTCCCCCATTCCGCTCCCATTTCGTTGGATGTTGTATGTTGGTAACCAAGTGTATTGATGCCGGTATCCAGATAAACATAAAAGAAAAAAATAAAAAAAAACAACAACAAGGAATTTATGGGCAAAATTAGAAGCAGTTATGGTTTTTTGTTCATATCCCAGCTGTTTGTGGACCGATCATTCTGAATTTTAATAGCAAACAATTCCGTACTTTATGTGCCGTAAACTTATAACTACCTAGTCTCTATTATATCTGGGGTCTACGGAAACCCCATTTCAACAGACACACGTACAGACGGTCACACGGACTCAAAAGGATCCGGAATATATATGTATGTATATTAGAGCGACTCACCAAAAAAAAGTGATTTTTCTAAGATGACATTTAAAATATTTCGGCTTTCGTGAGCTGGACCATTTTGAAAAAGGGTATATTTTTTGCATGTTTTGTTAATTTGAGAATCGGTTTCCTTACCAACATATACAATATCCGTATTATCATAAGAAAGGTTTTTTTAAGGCGCGTCCAATTGCATATACAATATGTCCAAGGATGATGAAAAGAATGGTTTTTGAATTTTTTGTTCGGGGTTGTTTGTAATATAAATGCTAAATTAACATATTTTAATCTTTAGTCGATTTAATTAAATACGAGTCTCAGCTATTTTTGAAATTCGTGCTAGTTCGCGTTTTGACAAAAATGGGTATAAAATTGTTTCTTTTGCCAAGTACATTTTTTGTGTGTGTAAATAATTTAGATTTTTGTAAATTAGATGCATTTAACACGGTGCTCTGGAATATATATAAATTCAATTTTATGGGAACTCTTATATGATAGCGTATTTAGTTTCTAGATCATGTATGGATGAAAATAGGACTCAAGAGAGAAAAAAAGGAAAGGATTCACGACTTTTTGCCGACATAATTTTTTCGGAAATTAAAAAGTTATTAAATTTAATTTTTTATATTTACAAAACTTTTATACAGATTATTTAAGACTCATTTATTGCCATTAAAAAAAGCGTTACAGTATCTCCTTTTAGTATGTATGTGTATTGCATGCGCGACACGATCTGGCTCGCAATATTAGCCTGACGATTTTTATCGATTACCGATACTGTAGATTGACTGACAACGTGTACAAAACGCTCAGTGCTTTGTAAATGGCAAGGAAATTCTGAAATAATTAATAATATTAATATAATATTTATTTTTTTACCTGCAATATTAATAATTGCATCAGAATTTTGAAGTTCCAACAACTATTTTTGTGAATAAAACTGCATACAAGCTGAACAATTAAATTGTTTTTAGCTTAAACCAACCCAACGATATTGGCAACTGATAAACTTAAATTTACAATAATTAGTATTGTGGTTATTTTGTTGAACTGTTTATGGGGTTTAATCCAAATTTTGATATGTATCTTTAATTAGGCTAAAGTTCATCAAATTTAATTTTCATTAAATTATTTTTATGAACAAAGGAATTTTGCAACATGAAATTAATAAAAATTTATTGATAATTTTTCATTCTTGACTGCCACGGGGCTCGAACCCAGGCTTTCACGGACAGGCTAAATTTACAATAAGATTGCATTTCCATGGAAATTAATGTGTGTGCAATATCTCCAGTGAAAATCTCAATGTGTTTACAAGATTAGATGCATTATATTCGGTTAAGTCGAAACAGTTGAAAAAATATCAATCCTTTGAAGGATTTTTTTTTATCATAGTATTTTATTTATAGCGGAGATTAATGTGTGCCAAGTTTCATAAAATTCAGTAGTTTGAAAATAATATTTACTTTGAATAGGCGTGGCACTGCCCACTTTTCTAGCCACAGGCACCGAAAGTTTTTACAAACTTCCATAAAAATCGGTAAAGAACTTTGTTCCAAAATAGTTTTGGCCAAAGAAAGTGATCGTCTGAATCACAGAGCAGTGTTAAAATTTTTTTTAACTTCATGAAGTTTTTAAATAAAGCTGAAAATTAGCCGTGCCTTAACAAATGAATGCAAAGTTTAGCTTCTAAAATTGTGGTAAAATTCGTTATGATTTTCTCTGATCAAAGAATGTTTTTTTTATTAAAGTCATACATTTTGGACCCACAATCTTAAAAGCTATCAAACTGTACTTGAAATTTTGCATTGCAACTTGCATACACAGACAGGCATGAGATTTGAAAAAAATTAATAAATTAAGGTGGTTTTAGAAATTTTTTAATCGAATAATTATTGACACAATGTTACATCGTTTATAGTTTTTGTTTTGGCAGATGTTTTTGATCTAAAAAAAAAAAAAAAAAACAAAAAAACAAGTGGCTTCTACAAATGTTAATTAGACACTAGACTAATATATTGGAAACATTTTTGTTTGCAATTATTTTTATTTGTTGATTATGTACAAGAACTATTTGGTATAAATTACAGAAAAAATATTGTAGATATGCAAAGTTGCTTGTAAAATTAATTAGGGATTTTAGGTTCTCTAAATATTTAACGAGGGTAAACCCTCTTATATAAAGTATTTTTGCAAGGCGGGTTCGAATTTGTTTTTTGCCGAACGTAGGGATCGTCTTCTTAAATTTTTCGTTATATTTTTTGCGGTGTCAGTGCGATCATAAAGTATGATATATCAATATTTTTGTCTCGAGAAGACCAATGTTTCGCTCAATGACCTCAAGTAGCTTGTTCTAGTTTTTACCTCTGTTCGTACCACCCTAATGTACTACAATAATGTCAGAAAAGTAAGCTCGCAACAAACTATTAAACTTTTGCTAAAGAAGTACGTAAGTCGATAATTCCAGCAGAGACATTTCTAAATTATATTAAACAAAAATATATACCGTATTTTCGTAACTCAAAAACGTTTCAGTTCAGAAAAACATTTTTTTTAGCAAAATTTCGAAATTTTTTGTTACATAAAAAATTGGAAAATGCAGCTATACATCTAATTTGATTGCGACTTTTTATTTGATTCACAAATGACGAAGAAATTTGAATTCGATTTCAGAATTTTTTATGACCCCATATTTGTATGGGAGCCCCCGTAAGGGGTGGTGATAAAGGACAAGTAGGTTTTAAAAAAAGTTTAATACGAAAAATTAATGGAGGCCGGTCATACATTTTATCCACCTAGGCGCGACTCCTGGGCAGTTAGGGGACTTTTTCTAAAAAATATTTATATGTAGTCCGTATTGAAAATTTCGCATGGGAGCCCCCTTAAGGAATGAAGATAACGGGTAGGTATGTCAATTATAAATGATGGTAGGTATGTTTATTGTCCTGTTTAGAACTTCGTTTTCTATACGTGTAAAAAAAATTATAGGCATAGCAGCTTTGTCCAAATTTTTATAATTTTTTATATAACAAAAATTTCGAAATTTTGCTAAGAAATTATTTTTTTGCCAAAAAAAAATTATGATTTTACAACGACTGCGCGGATTTGAAAAAGGTGTAGCCTTCCTTAAAGGCAACTTTATTGCGGATTTTTTTTTTTAGCTTTTTTAATACACTGAATTGTTTTGGAGCTACGCAACCTCCTCCATTTTCGAAATAATGGTATATATTTTAATGAATAGTAGATAAATAAAGTTTAAAAGGACTTGCTACATTGAAATTCTTGCTTGTAGATATTTAATATTAATAGTTAGGCCTGAGTTCATCAAATTAATTTTCGTTAAATTATTTTTACTGAAGGAAGGAATTTTCCAACTTTGAATTTTATTAAAATTTTTATTGATATTTTTTTTGGCTGCGTTGGGGCTCGAACCTGGGTTGAATTTACGCGTTTCAGAATTCTTTGAGTTGTAAATGTTTAAAAAAGGTCTGTTGGGGATTAAATTCGCTTAAGAATACATGACCTGATTAAGGACACTTGAAAAGTTAACGATCGAACATTAATGAAGCCGTTAATTTCGAACTTGAAGTTAACAGTATGCTGCAGGCAGTAATTGCCCTTTCAACAATTTTAAAGTAAACTTTTGTAATGAATTTTATATGGTAAATATTTTTAAATCTGCGGTTTTTGCAGAATTTTTCTAATTTTGAACTTGGTTCAGTTTGTCCATTTTAAGCGGAACTAAAATTTTGGAAAATATGTTTTTTTTCTAAAAATCTTATAAAAGCACCATAAATTTCAAATATTCGAGTTGTAACATATTTTTTTTAAATTTTTATAAAACTTAAGATATGGGTAATAATCTTTGCTCGCCTTTTAGCTTAAAGATCCACTGTGCATTGTTTAAACATCAATACAATCGCCAATATTTGTCTATTGAGTATAAAATTGCTGTTAAAAATCAATGCAAAGATACAAAATTAGAATTTTCAGACCGATTAAACATTTGGATTACAATGTATTGCATTTAATACTACATATGCCACGACATTTCTGGGGCAAAATCGTAAAAACTTGTATGTATGTGAAATAATGAAATGTTTTATTTTAATCCACAGGAGCTTGTGGGGTATTAATAGCACATCCTTTAGATACGATTAAAACGTGGCAACAAGCTTCAAATACCTCAGTACCAACGGCCTTGCAACAAATTTATAAGCGAAATCAAGGGGTGAGTTTAATTGGATTTTATTTCTATTTCATAAAAATGTTATTGTATATTTGTAGATCAATGGGTTTTACAGGGGCATGTTTTTTCCATTTGTCACAACCGGTGCCATTAATTCGATACTATTTGGGGTCTATGGCAATCACCTGCGACAGCTGAGACTAGTGTGTCACAGTGACTACCAGAGAGAACAATTGGAGGATAAAAATATATTTGTGGCTGGTTCCGTGGCGGGGTTTGTACAGTCTTTTATAGCATGTCCCATTGAACTGATAAAAGTGCGATTACAGACCCAACATTGTTAGTAATTTATAGCAAATGTTGAATACAAAAAAATTTAAAGTTTTTCTTCTCTTAAGTTTATAGCGATTATGTTTATGGTATGCGTAGAACAACTTTTGGCACATTTAAGAAAATTCTAAAAACTGATGGCATATCTGGACTCTACCGTGGTCTACTGCCCATGATGTGTCGGTAGATTTTTAAATCATATTTCTCAATATTCAATAGTAAGTTTGTTAATAATTTCTTTACTTCTAATTTCTTTTATAGGGATGTTTTTCCTTACGGTATTTATATGTTGGCCTATCGTGATACCACCAAATTTATAGATCGGACCGAGTTCATACAAAATCGTCGCCGATTGCGTAAAGAAGATGAAGGCAAATTGGATTTTTTGGTAACAACATTGGCCGGTGCATGGGCGGGTATTTTGTCTTGGGTTTGTGTCATACCATTCGATGTTGTTAAGACCATAATGCAGGCCGAAGAAAGCAGTAAATATCAAAATATTTGGCATTGTCTATCGAACAATTTTAAGGTAAACGAACTTAATAAGGAGTATAATACTCTCACTAAAATTATTTATCGTTTTCAGCGTTATGGTTGGCGTAGACTATTCCGCGGCAGCTGGATGCTAGTGGTTCGTGCGATACCCTTTAATGCCGCTACATTTGTGGGCTATGAATATGCCTTGGAGTGGTGCCATAGAGTTTGGCATGTACAAAAATCTGCACCCAAATTTATTTAAGTTTTAACTCTTTTATATTGAGAATTTTTATTGGATAAAGAAAAAAAAATTGGCTGTGTCAATTAAATAAAATTATAAGTATGTACAAAAAAATACTAAAAAATGTATTGATAAAATAAAAAAAATTTCCCATACCGGGAATCGAACCCGGGCCTTCTGGGTGAAAGCCAGATATCCTAGCCACTAGACCATATGGGATACATAAAACATTACAGTTATTATGCGTACATTTATGCTAAATCTAAACAGTTATTTAATATGAATGAGCTTTATCGCAAAAGCTTAATTTAATAAAATTAACTTATTATTAAGTAAAGAAAGCTTTAAAGTCAAAAGTTATATGTATATGCTAAAAACACTTTTAGCTTTTTATATTGGTTTAGAAATTGTGTACATTAAAATAATATCCCTAGTTAGGTCTCATTTAATTTCAAAACGCGTAACGGTAAAATAAATATTTAAAAATAAATCTTTTTATAAAGTTCTTAATAGCGTGTACAAATACATACATTTAAAAGAAATTAAATTCAAATATTCATAATACAAAATAAAAATTTAGTGTAGAGATGATTTAATATATGACGAATATACCTACTAATAAATCAACTTACTTATACTTGGTCCAACGATGTCAGCAGGCGCCGGATGACAATTTCGTCGATTTTTTTTTAATTAAATTTAATGAAAAAAAACATTTTTATTGCGTTGAAAGGTTAAATATGAATATCTGAAAGAAATCTGTTATTAAAGATGGAATTTTTCTTACCGTTTTTAACAAAAATCACTCACCAGATACATGGTTTTTATATGGAGAATGAGTAGGGCAACAAAAAAAAAGCACAAAAAATCGTTTTAAGCTCTTAAAAATAGCGCTTAAAAACATGGAAATAAGCTGTTAAAATTAAAAAAAGCAATTTAAATTTATAGTTTATTATAAGTAGATGTAATAAATTTTCGAAAAGAAAACTCTTGTCTATTTGGAGCCAGCACGTTCTTGTATATAGAAAAAGTTCTGTCTACGCCTACAGATATTAAGGGAGCATATTTAAAATTGAGTATTTGCTCTAAAGCATGGTGGAATAAGCAGGTGGCATCGTTACTGCAGCAAATAAAACACTGCAACAAAAATGGAAATATCACCGTTTGCGTCAACAAATACTTTAAAAAAAATCAAAGCGTCTCCCTGTATGTGATAAGTAAATAAGTTGATAGAAAGGCTTAATACTAAAAACTTTAAACATAAAAAGTATAGACAATAATATAAAAAGTACGTTACAGTACCGCTTAGACAGAGTAACATTAAAATCAAGTAAGAAAGTATAGTCGGTCAAGCCTGACGATGCGATACCCAACACCACAGTATTTAAAAACAAATTTTCGAAAGTGTATGGCTATATGAATAGGGAACTATCTATGTTTTAAATTTCATTAAACCCGGTTTCTGAAATCACACCCTATCTCACCTCGTGATCTTTATTTTTTATTTTTAAATGCATACTTTATGTGCCCATATAAATATGGATCTATCTATATATATTTTAATTTTCATTGGTCTGATAGTGGGCACAAAGACCCTATTCCGGAAAACAGCTATATGAAATTATGAACCGATTCGCTCTTGTGCCAATTAGAACTTATGTAACAGAGAGATCAACAATGAATTATTTTTTTGCTACTCATACTGACTCATGAAATTGTAAGTATAAGTGCCCAGTGGTATAAAAAGTAGCAATCACCACCAATAGCAGGCGAAATAGTTAGCACTTTTACTCAATTTGTACTTGTACAAATATTGCTCTGTTATTCTGCCGACGTTATTGCCAACTTACTGGGATATTTATCTTTAGTGTAGACCTGGGGTTATGCTGAAGGTATCAAAATATCGATATTTAAAAATAATCGATATATATACATATTGCCGATATTTTAAATACCGTTATGTTTATATGGACATTAAAAACTCAAAAATTTAATTGGCAACATTGGATGCATCATACATATGCTTTTTTAAAACAAATGTGAAGATCTAAAATGTTTGGCATTTATAAGAAGCAGTGCCGGATACAAGAAGCAGATTGACAGGAGAGCACATAAAACAGAGAGTGCTCCTGACGTTCATATCTGATGATCACTGGTTTGACTAAAACAATCAAAAACATTTATAGTTAAAGTTGGTACTTTTGGGGTGCAATTCAAAAGTTGGTACTTCCATAACTTATTTACATCCATTTAAATTTTTCGTAATTTCCTTTTGTTTGGATTTCAAATGGTTTTTTTTTGTACTCTTCCCTTTTGTTTTTGTTATTTTGTTAAATTTTGTTTTTATAATTTTTTGAAATAAAATTAAACAATGTCATTACATATAATATGTTTGTTCATAAAAGTATATTAAATTCTTTTTAATTTGGTAATAGTTTCAGCAAAATACGTTCGATATATCGATATTTTTGAAGTAATAAATATCGATACTCTTAAAAAATATCGATTCGATATATATCGATATATTTTTAATTCGCCCATCCCTACTTAATATACTGAATTGTTCATTTTTAAGAATACAGACCAAGGTATATTTACACAAGGTAGACTCATTTGGGAGTGTAGACATGCTGCTCTATAAAAATAACCGAGTGGAACGGAATTGTCAAAATTGTCTTCATATAAATTTAACGCACACATGTACAAATTTTGGCTCATATACACGGAATTTGACATCGGTGTTCCAACTTAGGTAAACAGCTGACAAACATATGGGCCAACGAGTTTACCTTGTGTAAATATACCTTGATACAGACTATCATGGGCAGGGATGATAATTGAGAAAACCAAAATCGTACCAACGAACTTTTAAAATCGTACTTTTTTTTTACATTTTATAAATTTTTTTTATTTTATTTTTAAAAACAAAAATTTAATACATCAAAAAGAAAAGGTAGTCATACATAATAATAGGGTGGGTACATATAATATTTAATTTAGCGCTTGTAATATCTCCTTCAAAATTATTCGGAGTAAAATAATAATAGAGTGGTCACCCACTGTTCCAAAATTCTGTTGATTACTTCTTGACGTTACAACCATCTGGTTGACAAATACTTGAAAATATTATGAGTTCGTTCCAAAATAATCTTGAATTGAGAGGAATTCGTCTCTTCTACAATGTAGAACTTTTGCAGAAGTAGTTTCTTATATCTTTTAAAAACTTGTCAATATCACCAGAAAATGCACGCTTATATGCTGCCGCTGATTCTAAATTAAGAATGTGGCATAAGCTATCGTTCAATGAACAAGTGAAAAAATCTATTTACAAATGCAAAAAGTAGAGCTTCCCTAAGATTTCATAAAAAAGCCACGACATTTTGCATTTTCGTAAGATTATTTACACCAAACACTAAACTCCGCTTATAGTCAGTATAGACAGTAAATACCAGTTGCCATTGTATATCAGTTATAAATATGTAGGTTTGAAAAATTTGGAAATGGTACCAAATGAGTCACGGGGGTACCAGCGTACTTTTTAGTTTTGAATTGTATAAAAAAACGTACAATTGTACCAACTTTATCAACCCTGATCATGGGTGTTCTGGAAATCGAAAACGCAAAACGCAAAAATTTTAAACGTCGTTTTTAACAAGATTTCTGTAATAAAAGAAATTTTTGGCAAATATTATACAAATATTTCACTATTAAACAGAACTTTTTAACAAAAATTATAAAAATTAGATTAAAAGTGCATTAAAAACAACATTCAATTTCTAGCGCTTTGCGGTTTCGATATTCAGAATACCCCTGTATATTTTGTGTATGTCCCTAAAATTTTTTTTTAAATTTTAGAATTTAAAACCATCTTTGGAACCAAAATTAACAAAGTGACCTCAGTACTACAACAATGAAAAAATAGAAAAAAACAACAGGCATTTTGTTGCTACAATTGAGACAAATGTCAAAATGCCTTTATAAAAAATGTAAATAAACAAAAAAAAAAAAAAAAACATGACGCCAAACGTCACACACGAAGAAAATCACTGCAAACAGTTGCGCTTGTGAGGTCACTTTATTAGTACATCCTGCTTTGGAACAATTTATACTTTGAAAAAATTATTGGAACATTTTTTATATTGAAATTTGTATTTTTTAATTACACAAAAATTTGCACACATTTGTTTGAAATTATTTTCTAAAAATGTTCCCTTAATAGTTGGAAAATTACTTTTTTCTCTGTTATAGTCTCTCATTTATCATTTAAGTTTTAATTTTGCATTGGAAAGTTATAATGAATTATGACAATGCGTAAAACCCAAAGAGAATTTTTAAATTAGTAACTACCTACGTACAGCATGATTTAAATCCACAAATCCCACTGCCAAAATTCAAATATGTGCGGATTAAAATTACATCTTATAGAGGTCAAACACAATACATATTTAATTGGAAATAAATAACAAATTTCCAATTTCAATTATGTAAAGAGAGGAATTTTTTGAACATGTGTCTGCCTAATAAGACCACCGAAACAAAATTATTAAGGCGACCCGTAAAATAAAGGTTAAGTTAGATATACTGCCTGTTTAACGATTTCGAACTTCAACTTTCGAATAGAAAATTACATTTAAAACCAAAACAAATTTTAGAATCTTGTTTTAAATATAATTTTCTATGCGAACGTAAACGTTCCCAATCGATGAGCAGACTGATAGTTTTGACACTTTTGAATAGAACGTATCAGCGATGTCAAATATCCCCAAATTGGGGATTTTATTTTGAAAACGGGGATACAAAATTTGATTGGGGTTGGGGATTTTTTTGGGATCGTTTTTTAATTGTGGGGATTTTTTCTTATTTTTATTATTGTATGTATTTTTACTTTCATTCTATTTTTTTAAGCAACAAAAACAATCATCTTTGTTGTTTTTGTTTAAGTTTTTATATTGTTACAAGTAAAACTGAGGTTTATAATTCTTATTCGCTTAACAGTTTTATTTGTATAATATCTTTAGCTTTTCTAAAATCTTTGGATGAAGTTTCCTGACGATCTGGCCTAAGCAACCAGTGAAATGCGCATAGGAATAGCTTATCCCTTCAACAATAAATTTCAGTTTCTCAATATGTAGAATGAAATGGGAATTTAGCATATTTGAAAGAAACCTTGTTAACTAATTTTTGAATCTCAAGAAAAACTTTGAATCATCTTTAATGTTAAGTGCATTTAACCCGCTACTTGGTTAGCGTCTCCTTTTCCTTCGTAGACATATTTTTATTCCTAAGTTTATTAAAAAATACCAGTTTTTGAAGCAAAAAGCTAAAAAAAATATCAACGGGTGTGTTCTAGAATCCGAATCCACTCGAAAGTGGATTACTTTAGCATTATTGGTGTTCTGCATTTCACATTCACATGTTTTTATTCGTTTTCAATTAGAGTAGATATGGGTTGGTGAAAGTAAACCGAATCGACTTTTATTGTAATATGTGAAAACATTTTTAACAAAAAAATTAATATTGCTTTTAGCTTAAAATCTTCTTAATCCAATTTAATCAAAAATATATCGTTATCTAAAACGCAAAAGGCCCTTACTAACCCTAAATTTAAAGTCGACGTTTTCATTGATATTGGTGTAATTACCAAATTTTTTTTTAACGATTTTTATGTTATTTTCATACAATTTGTTTCTTTAATCGATTTAGCGATCTCTTAGTTTTTGGGTTTGTTTAAACTTTGCAATTTTTCGCGAATTTTAGCCATGTTCGCGATATAAGCGATTTGGTCGTGTAAGTTTTCTGATTCTTTACAGCTTTAACGATTTATAATAAATAGTTGACTTTGCTATCATGCCGCTGTTTGCAAATTTTTGCGAATTTCTTTGAATTTAGCAATTTTTACCGATTTTTTGCCATTCCTTATAGTTTTAGGGACTTTAAATCAATTTTATGGCTGGTTTGAAATATTAAAATTTTTCGCGAATTTTCGCTATTTTTGCAATTTTTTTTTGTTATTTTCCGACATTTTGTTTTTTTTTTAACCCATTTAGAGATTTCAAATAAATTTTAGTGTTTGTTTAAAAGTTTGCAATTTTTCGAGAATTTTAGCCATGTTAGCGATTTTTTTTGTGATTCTGTACAGCTTTCACGATTTTTAAAAAATATTAGGCATTGCTATCATGCTTCGGTTAGGAAATTAGCGATCATTAGTTCAACAAAAGTGTTTTCGAACAAAAACTTCGAATACACAAAAACATGCGGATTTGAGAACACCAATTTATGACTTATGCTGATTCAAAAAATTTTTCGTTTTAAATTCGAGTCTAAACCTAGAACATACCTGCAAATTTCAATTTCAATTTTAATTGTATTTATTTTATAACCTTTAAGCGATAAAAAGGCCAAACTGATTACAGTAGAATTGTTTGGGGGCACTATAATTATTGACATTTACAACTAATTAATATTTAAAATGAATATTAATACTTATAAACTAAATCTCTCTCAATCATGGGTATGAATTCTTCCTAAAAAAATAAAAATTAAATTAAGTAAATTTCCCGTATTTTCTTTTTTGGTACTATTTTTTCCCCCCATTAAAGTATCAAAAATTTCAGTATTGTAGTGGCAACACATAATTTAGTACGAATATGTCAATTAGTCGAGAAAAATGTTTTGGAAAAAAGTACCAAAAATAGTTACGATTTTCACCCTTTAAATGTTTGAATTTCGAAAAAGTACCGAATTCGTACATATTCATATTTTTTTAATAAGCTTCGAATGAAAAATTATCCTCCACCCAGGACATTGCATCTTGAATTTTATGTTGCTAGGTCCAATACTAACGGAAATTCAAAAATTACCTGTTAAAGAACAAAAAAGTACCAAAAAGTTCCGTCATAGATTCTTATCCACTCAGGACATTGCATGTTGAATCTTATGTTTTAAGGTCCAACATTCACGATAATTAAAAAAATACCAGTTGTAGAACCAAAAAGCTAAAGAAAAATGTCAAATTTCTCGTTTTGTAAAAAAGTACCAAACATAAATAATAAAAATAGTTGAGGCGATAGAAACAGATTCATTCTACTTAGCATTCGATTCAATAGACTTGGGCTACGATTTAGAAGAAAAAAAATCGATAGAATCAGTGTTTAAAGTATGAAGATACATTTTTTTTTGTATCTAAAAAGTTAATTGCAACAATTCGTAAAGCATTCCCACCGAATATACATTTTGTTTAAGATTTACAAACATTTTGCTCCAAATTAGGACAGCCTTATTGCAGCTTATTATAAAATTTATTTAAGTGATTATGAATTTCAATGTTTTAGACATTTTTATGAATCACAATGGAGAAAACTAGCGTTTGTAAATTGGAAAGATTTATTTGACGTTGGCGAAATTGCCCGTTAATGAATTTAAAAACTAATATAACTTATAGGGGATTCACAAGGTAGTCATAAAGTTGTAAAGTCATATGTCTTAAAATAATTACAAGAAATATATATGACTGCTGTGGGCAACCGCTTATAATTTAAATTTCTACTGTAGAGCTAAGATGAATCAATGAACACAGCATTAAAATTTTTATTTTGTTTGAAACACAACAATATGTTTTTTAAACAATTGTAAAATATTATTTAGGACATTTTGACGATATGACCTGATAGTACACCTTGTGAATACCCCAATAGTAAAAATCTCTAACTATTTGGTGGTTCGCATTCTTTTATACGTTTTATCTATTGTTTCACGAATGATTTCCCAGCAGAAATCAGCTAAGATTGCTGGGGAGAAGTTGCGGCTATACGTGTATTGTCTTTGTGGAACCTCTCACCATACTCATCAGACACTGCACTTATAAAGGGTGGTTAAATTTAAAGGGCCGATGTTGATTTTGAATAAAATGTCTTTTTATTATGATAATATTGGTATGGTTCAATTATGTATGGAACAAAATATCAGCCAAATGGCCGCCGCGACCTCGGCGGCACACCAACATCCGATGGTCTATATTTTCGATGACGCTGAGGTATAATTGAGGTTCTATGCCGTTAATGTGCCGAATTATCTCATCCTTTAGCTCTTGAATTGTTGCTGGCTTATCGACGTACACCTTACAAAAGAGCCATTGTTTCATTAGCTGTGTGGCAAGTGACACCGTCCTGTTGAAATCACATACCTTCCACATCCATATCTTCCAATTCGGGCCATAAAAGTTCGTTATCATTTCACGATAGCGAACGCCATTCACAGTAACGGCCTGACCGGCCTCATTTTGGAAAAAATACAGCCCGACGATGCTGCCAGCCCATAAACCGCACCAAACAGTCACTCTTTGTGGGTGCATTGGTTTTTGGACAATCACTTTTGGATTATCATTCGCCCCAATGCGGCAATTCTGCTTATTGAAAATGTGGCTCATCACTGAAGATGATTTTCTTCGAAAATTTATCGATATGCATTTTGATTTGAACGCCCATTTTCATAATAAGCCTGGGGTCTAATCACCGCATTCGATACTATCGTATCGAATAAATTATCGAATGTTTTTGCATATGATAGACACTGACGTATCGAATGAAAACTTCGAGTTACTCGATGTCGAATGCTATTATTTCGAATTCAATAAATTCCATTCGATATCGAGAGTCATTATACCAAAATAAATAATTTCGATCAATTTTGCTCGATATCGTAGCGGTGATTAGACCCCTGAATAACTTTAACGCGTTGCTCGATTGTCACATCGAAATGCAGAAAAAAACTTGACGTTAAGGCGTGGTTCACATACGACATCGACCCTTAAAATTTAATTTAATTTTCTGGGAGAAATTCTTAATGCGTATGCAAGAAGTGTATTTTAACAGACAAGTTGTCTCTGATATAAAGAAGTTCTTGCACCTGTTCTTGGTAATTTGCAGCGCTTATATTTCTTTATTAACCAGCTGAGGTTTAAACAATTTCTCTTTAAATATTTTCCTTATTTGGGGACCAACAAATATTCCTTAATAAAATTTCGAATGTAAACAGTTCTAATGAAAACAAAAAATTTACGTGCAAGAAAAAATCAATACTGATTACATATTTGAATTTAGGGTGTCTATATGTAGCAATTAGCCATGCACATTAGGTGTGTTCATTTACTTTACTGGCAGAAACTTGCATAGAGAGAGTAAATAATTGGATTCTTCAATTGTAAAGCGTTGACGCTGCGATAATTGGAGAAGCTTTATACAAATTGTATGGGCATGAGAATTTTTGACAGCAAAAAAAAGTTTTCCGTTCTTGTCTACATGTGATCTTCACCTGCCAATTAATTGTCTTATGCCCCTATTGCTGTTCTCCATTCAACTCAGTTTGGTCTTGTGAGAGTCAACCCAACTTATGCCCAACCAAACTCATTTTAGGTATTGTGATACCCAACTGTTTTTAGTTGAGTTTGCTATAAAGTTGCCATCTTTAAATATCGATTTGCCAACTTTAAATATAACGTTCGGCAAGTGAAAATTTTATAGAATTATTTTATGATGATGAAAATGAAAACTCTTGTAAAGATGTGCTACGTATAAGAAGAAAAAATCGTGATGATGAAAGCCAGCAAACTAATTTTACACAAACAAAACATACACAATACTAACACAAGGTGAAACATTATAGAACCCCTGAAGGAAGCCTGCGTGTAAGTGTCTCCAAGTCACCAGTTTTGTCGACTATTTTGGTGACATTGTTAACGAAGTGTCTACACTACACTACATTTGCGAATATATTTGGCTTGGCAAAGGAACTACCTAGTCAGTGGTACCAAAGTCAGTAGTAGATTTCCAATGACACGCACATGTTAAATGTCTATTGTAAATAACATTGCCTGCGGTATAATAAGTCAGTAGTACTGGTGACTGTGTCAATAGTGAATCAGTACAGATTCACTAGTGACATTTCCTGCAGGGACATTTCACTACAATTGTTCTGGTTTTTTTTTTAACGAAGAACAGAACAATATATAATGTTCGGCTCTTTCTTGAAAATAGTTACGAACGGTTTTAAAGGTTGTGTTCGTTTACACAATCACTAAAAATCAGATATCGTTCTTGGGTATGGGAGCCAAAAGCTAAATAATGTACCGTTTTTTTCGAACACTGTTTTTTTTTTTATGTTGAACTTTTAATTGAGTTTTTGTTCTTTTAAATGTTTTTTTTACAAATTGTAGACTTTTTGTTTGCAAATTGTATGTTTTTTGCCTTTTACTATATTGAATCATGTGTTTTTGTTTTCCACTGGATTTTACAGGCAATAATTTGTTCAGTGAAAATTTGCAGGCTCTTTGCTGACAACTGTCACTCTCTCACTAGATGCTGTCGTTTGAAAACGAGAACGCATTGCAGTAAAACCCAGTACAAATTTGTACAAATTTTGGGGTATGCTTTTTTCACTCTCTCTTTGCAAGATTTTCGAGTAAGTGAACACTTACTAACTAGTAATAACTACTGAAGATAAGCAATAATTTTCTGTAAATGAACAAGCCTATTGTTTTGCTCATATTTAGATGCCGGCCAGTGTAACTAATTATCTAATAAGATTAAAATTGTTATTTGTTCTCAGCACGAGCGTGTTACCGTCATTGTTCCAGTAGGAATGTAATGCCAAAATGTTTGTAGTGTGTGTGTATGCACAGGGTGGTGCATAAGTAACGTTGTGATTTAACAAGTGAATACATTTTTTGCCTACGTTTTTTTCCAAAATTAGCTTTGAATAACTTGGAAAATTTATGGTGGACGAACTCTGCATTTCACCTTAACTGTCACATGAAGAAACAAATTTGAAAAATATGGTACACTTGAAATCTAAGACTTATTGTGTAACATCAAACACACCGACATAGATGGAGATATTTTTTTGTTTTCTTGGTCGACAGCAAATTTCGTTTAATGTGAATGGCATTTAATACCAGTCAATGATTGAAAATTGTTTAAGACCAGCTGTGGGTCCATCTTGAGGGAGCCACAATTCACACAACTCGTTTAAACGGCACTCAATATTTTTATTTGGGATTAACTTAAGGCGAATATTCGCGAAGAAGAAGTGAAGGCGTTGAGTCATAAGAAATTCTTTGAAAAGAGGACATCAGGCCGAAGCAAACAATGGGCAGCATTTAACACGTATTTTCAAATTAAATTTTAATTAATGCCACCCTGTACATAAAATATATGTATTACAACTTGAAATTTCACAATTGTTGTAAAGCGGTATAAGCAGGGGTTTAGAGCAGCGGCCTAGTTCTGGAAGTCGTGATCGAGTACTTTCTCGATTCGAAAGCAATTTTATTTCTAATTCTTTCAGTCGATATTGATCTAATCGAAAATATGTTTACAGTGTTGTGAAACTCAAATAAATGCTGTTCAAGTATTCATTTAGATTTAAAAAAAATCTTTATTTTCCTCTGGTAAAATATTAGGGTGGTTCAAAATAATATAAATAAATATAAATTTTTTTTTTAATAAGGCTTTTCCATTTTCATCGCTTTTATTATATTTCTATTTAATTTCAGGTTTGGAGAAAGTAGCTTAGTTTTACTTTAAATATTACTTTTCTTCTTCTAATTAATAAGTATTTTCTTTATTTTTTTTTTCTTTTTCTTTTTTTTTACTTATACATTTGTGTTTATAATAATTCGTATTATTATTTTTTTTAACGTTGTATTTTTTTAAATTTTATTTAATATTAACTTTTTTTTTGCTACAGGATTGTTATCCGAAGAAGCGCAAGAAGCAATGAATAAGGAGTATAGAAACTGTAGGCTATTCCATGCTCGTAAAAATTCACGTATTTCTACGAATGAAGATGTAATGCATTATTTGCTAATACCATCAGATCCTTATATTAATTCATTTAGAATGAGAATGAAATTGAAAAAATTAGAATACCATGATGATGTTAAAAAATTATAGATAGAATGAAAAAAAATTGTTCTTTTTTATTGCATTTCAATGGGAGGTGGGCGTAATAGTAGGTGTGTTATTTTAATTTTAGCATGAAATATTTTAAATTATATAAATTACAATAATATCAAATTGGAAGGCTGTACCTCAAATATTTTAGAAAATATGGCACTTTTTATGTTGTGGTTGTATGGGTGGTGGGTGTAAAAGTGGGCCAAAGTTCAAAAAAAGTTCCGATAATGTTTGTAACAATATAACATTCAAGTATACCAAAATTTAAAGTTATACCTAAAATATTACGGACAATAGGTATTTTACAAATTTCGATTGTATGGGAGGTGGGCGTAAAAATGGGCAAATTTTCTTAATTTTTTTTTTAAAAAACTGTAATTGTCTCAAAAATAACTCCTTGTATTTAATGCCGGCGTTATTTGACTGTGCGGCGAATCTTAGAACAAAGTTTTCCTTTTCTTAATGGAAATTTTATTGCGAAATTTCGGTTTTTTTTTGTTTTTTCTATAAGCTAAAGCGTTTTTGAGTTACGCGAACATATGTTGTGCAACCTCCTCCATTTTCGAAATGACGGTATATCTCGAAAACAAGAGATAACTTTCGAAATACTTTGCTTTTTGATACATTTATTGCAGAAAGAATTTTTGTGAGACATTTTTTCATTTTGTTTTAATAAGAAATTATTTTGTATTTATTTTTTATTTTTAAGGAGGACACTTGCCCACCCCAGAGTAACAGTCTAGCTACGCTTATGTCGATTAACAACAGTTTATTGAGAATTTTGGTTAAAGATTGGGAGCCTGCCGACCAAAATAATTTTTCATTTTTAACCGGAACGTTAAATAAAATAAAAATAAACTAAAATAAAAATAATTTTAATATCGCAAAAAAAAATTCAATTTTGAACTAACCCCCTAACCCCCAAATTTATAAACGATTTTTTAATTTAACAAACGTTTATTAAGGATAATTTTCATAGTAAATTTGTTCTTAAAACTTTTATTTAATTTAAAAATTTTTCAGAAATTCAAGCATAAAAATTTACGTTTGTGTTTGTTATAATTTTGTATGTTCTCAAGTTTATGCATGATAAATATGGCCAATTCATGTGCACAGGTTCAGGTGTTTTAGAGTTAATCAACTTTGAAACTTTCTTAAAGATGGCAACTGAAACATGGGTAGAGTATATAAATAAATATTGTGTACATTTTTTTTTATTTTATTGCAATTGTCGGAAATGGGAGATTTTCTCAATTAAATTTCATATATTGACTCGCGCTAAATGCCAGATTATAGTTATCGTATTTGGCGAATATTGGCGCAGATTTTCGTATTAACGAATATTAAAATTAATAGTACTAGTGGATACTATTAAATTAATCTATTTAACAAACCCTTTACACTTTTACGACCATTTACATATTTCAAGAGCCTGTTCATCGATTTCGAACGTTAACGTTCGCATAGAAAATTACATTAAAAACAAAAACAAATTTTAAAATGTTGTTTTTATTTTAACTGCCTGTTTAAAGATTTCAAAATTCACCGTTCGCATAGAGAAATTATATTTAAAACAAAATTCTAAAATTTGCTTTTGTTTTCAATGTAATTTTCTATGCGAACGTTGACGTTCGAAATCGTTAAACAGGCAGCAAGTTTAATTCATAAACATGTTTTAACTTTCTCTTTGTATAGTTTGTATTGAAAAAATACAATTGTCGTACCTTTCCCAAGATGACATCTGTTTTCAGTTGATTAATTCGACAGTTTCAATGAATTAAATAAATAAAAAAATATTTTTGTTATTTTTTTTTTGTTGTTTTCCCTGTTTTCATATTTGATGTATTTATTACGGGTATTTTTTTTAATACATGCACATATTTTACAAAGCAAACATTTGTAATTTGTTGTTGCTGTTGCTGTTTCTCGAATGTATCGGCAGATGTTGTTATTTTACCAAATTGAAATAAAATTCAATGGAAAACCTCAAAAGGAACAAAACCGTCATACAATTATTAACTATAAGAATTCTGTTTCAGTTAAGTTGTATCGTTAACGCACAAGTTACTTATTGTCAGTGTTGCCAATTTAGTGGCTAGATTTAGTCATTTTTTTATAAAGGGTTGCCCAACCATAATGCACGATGTTACCGTAAAATTTTTCGCCCAGCCTTTCTCGTGAGCTTGCAAGTTCGGATCTGAATTGTCCCAGTTTTTAAAAAGGATTTTTTTTTTAATTACATTTTTATATGTCCTTAAAACGATTTTAAAATTATAAAACGAATTTAAAATACATTTCTTTGTTTCAGTGTTTAACGAATTCAACTATTGAGGGGTACACAATTGAGCAGCGCGCTAAGATTTTTGAAGCTTTTTACGAAAATGGACTTTTAAATCAAAATTCATTTCATACACTTCGTGATTTTTTTGATATCTACAAGTTGTGACTGTTTGGTGCGGTTTATGTACTGGCGACGTTATTGGGCCTAGACGAAATGTCTTTCCAACAAGATTTTGCCACTTGCCACGCAGTTAACGAAACAATGGCTCGTGTTGTCTCACGTCGTGGCGATGTTAATTGGCCGCAACTATCATGTGATTTGACACCGTTAAACTTCTTTCTTTAAAAACAATTCAAGAGATTTAACCTCAATTATGTCTCAGAGTCATTGCAAATATTGACCATCGGAAAGAGGTCTGCTATCGAAGCCGTGGCGAGCATTTGTCAAATATTTTGTTTCAAAAAAAATATTAATATAATTCTCAGAAAACTTTTTGTTTTATTTACAATTGACATCGTGCGCGTTTGATTGGACCACAAACCCTTCGCTGAAGATAGAAATACAATACAATACTGATGTTAGACCCTATTCTGGGTACTTAGGAGAAGAGAAGTTCATTTAACGATGTCTGTCTGTAAAAAAAATAGATACAAACATACAATTTTACATAATATTTGGGGCGCCAGTATGACCAGTTTAACACGATTTATGTATCATAAAGATTTTTAGCAAAACATATTTCCCGAAAAATTCGGAAACATCGGTCAATATACAGAAAAACTGAAATCCTTAACGTTATTCTTCTTTTTTTTTTATAAAACTTGTTAAAATATATGTGGGGCATTCCATGCTAAATCAGGGGGCTTAAAAAAAAGTTTGTGGTATATTTTTAGTACACTTCAAAGGGGCCTTCCTGGTAAATTTTAACAATTCACTATTTGTTTTAATATTTTTGCTTATTTAAGCATTTTTGTCCGTAAAGAGATGGAAACACTGATCATTGTATTTTCCACTAATTAAATTATTTCTTCTGGGTGAATTCACACAGTATAACAGGCGAATTGAAAAACAATATTTTCGGCTTTAAAAAAGTTCCCTTTTCAGTTTTTAGAAAACTTAAGTACAATGTTTATTGAATTTGCAAATGTTAAGAATAGTTAAATTGTTATTGATAGAGGAAACAAAATACATTACAAATACAATATTGCTTAAAATGTTGTCTCGTTTTCCTCTACTAAATTTAACATATTTTTTATTTTTAAATTACCCAGTTGCGAAAAGAATTTTTATATGTTCATATATGTATGTGCCTCTATCTCCCACAGAAGCATAGTGAACTGGGACTGTATTAGAGATACACGTAATGCGGAAAGATTCTGAATGCCAATTATTTGGGGATGACCAGAAATGATTCCTCTTCTGATTGTCCAAGCATCTCACTACTGCCGCTGAAAGCTTGCTAAAGTAAGAAGGCGACTGTCATGTAGCCTGAATGGTCAAAATACACCATCATGCCATCTCAGGCAAGTGGGTAAACGATTGATAAATATTTGCTGAAGCATGAGTGCAATGTGGGATTGGTCAGACCGATAGCAGTCCTATCACCTATCACCAATCCGGCAACCCACCCTTTTGAATTCAATAATGCTAACGAATCGCTCAATAATTAAAAATATGTTAATGAAAATCCGAAACATGTGATGACGTCCTTTGCATACCGAATAAGGACAATGATTAGAAACTAGAACTTTAGAACTCTAAGGGACACCGATAACATAAATTCAAAAAGAGTTTTGACAAGGGAATAATTTTACGATCTTCTTGTATGGTTGTTGTAGAAAGTCTTCCTCTTTTGTCACCGGAATGAAGATTTTATTATGCAGCAAATAGTTGATTTCCAAATGGAATTCTTTAACGAAATTATTTTTTCAATAAGAATATTTAGAAAATCTGTTAGTATTTTAAATATAAATTCAGAATTGTAATTACTTCTGGACATTTTAACGAAAATAAGTTAGAGTGCTATATTCGGATGTGCCGAATCTTTGATGCCCTCCACCGACAGTTCGAATATTTCAGGAGTGATATCTAAATGAAATCTATTTATTATTAGTTTTTCTTTATAAAAACAGACGTCAGCATTAAAATTGGTTGCGGTTTAGACCCATATTAAATTATTGACCGACCATCACAAAGTGTTATGCTATTTATAGCAATTTTAACTTGCTTGAGCCGAACTTAAATGATTTTCTGGAAGGGAATTTATATTGGAGCCAAGGTAAGCTATGAACCCAAATCCTGCAGAGTGATATCTGGTATTAAAAACATAAATTTCAATACAGCGGTGAAATAAGTTTTAGCGTTGAATGACATTTTTTCTGGTCATATGAAACTAAGTTGGAAGAAATGTTACCACAGTAAATATATCTGCTACGGTTTTAGGCGTATTTCATTAATTTACCAGAGGGGGTTTTATATGGGGCCTAAGCTAAATTATGAACCGATCATCACAAAATTTAATAGTGTGATTTCTAGTCCTCTAAAACTGTGAAGTATTAAATTTTATTCTGATAGCAATGTTTATTACGGTTTAAGGCGTACTAAACTCTTTTCCGGTAGTAGGATAAATATGGGGACTAGCGTAAATTATGGACTGATCTTCACGAAATTTCACAGTGCCATTTCTTGTCCTATAAAACTGTGACATACCAAAATCTGTAATGATAGCATTATTTATTATGATTTAAGGCGTACTAAACTGTTTTCCGGGAGTAGGATTTATATCGGGCCTATGGTAAATTTTACAGCGTGATTTCCAGTCGAATAAAACGAATTTTTGCGAAATCTTATATCATTCCGTGTATTGATCCACCGTTAATGTTAGTTTTTGTAATAAAATTATACATTTTTTAAGTTGTTGGATCCACATTTTGATTCATATCTCTGATCCTACTGAATCGATTTTGCTGGATTTCAATTCCAAACTGATTGAGTTTTTCGAAAGTGAGCGTGTTTTCAACAGACGGCCAGACAGACGGACATGGTTAAATCGACTTAGTATTACTCAAGGAGCCAGAATATAGGCACTTTATGGGGTCTGAGATGAATAATGAAAAAGTTTCACATGGTATGACAAACTGAGTATACCCTCTTCACAACTAATTGTGGCGGGGGGTATAAAAATATAATTCTCAAAAAGTTTTTGGTGTAAATTGATTCTCGAGACAAATGTTTTTAGCCCTTTAATGAAAATCACATCGACCTAAATGCTTGTGTGCACTATTATACACGGTGGCCCAAAATTAACGAAGGGGTTTGAATTCGTTATAACTTTTTATTTAACAAATAATTATAAATTTTTTTTTTCTTTTTAATACAGTTTATAAATGGTGAATATTTTTAGTTTAGTTATGAAAAATAATATCTCGCAAGGGGTGGCCATTTTCTGCTTCGCAAATTCGTGCTCTTCTGAGAAATGAGCAAAAAACCACGACTACCTCTAATTTTTCCCAAAAATCCCTTGTGGTTGTTGTATTTTTATTACTTTTTGCTGTATATCTGGGGAACGGCAAGAGCCAAAAACCTTAATTAGGTACATACATTTAGGTTGTCAATACACACCATCCTACAAAATGTGGGTGGGATTGGAGAAGTGGGTGTGGTACCTCCCGTACAAAAAAAAATTAAAAATTGTATAAAACCCCACATTTTTGGGCTGCCATATGGGCTCCCAATTAAATAACACCCAAACGAGAAATGAAATATTCCCCAAATTTTTTTCATACATTTTTGGGTGTTATTTCATATGAAATAACACCCAATTTTTTTGGGCCCTTTTACATTTTTTTTTGGGAATTATTTCATTCCTCATTTGGGGTTTTCAAATTATGAAATAATCTCCAATGAAATAACACCCAACAAATTTTTAAAATTCGGGGCTTGTTTCATAGCGTGTATAATTTGGGTGTTATTTCATTTTTTATTCGGGGGTTATTTCATTTTTAAAGCTGTTGGTTTTTTGGTGTTATCCTTGCTGAAACTGACTCTTTTATGAATTTTGGGCATAATTTCATTTTTGTTGCTGATGGGGTTTATTTCATTTGGGTTTATTTTATTTTCATCATTGGGTGTTATTTCATATGAAATAACTCCCAAATATTGGGGGTTGTTTCGTTTTCGCTTTGGGGGTTATTTCATTTATTTTTCGATGTTATTTCATTAACTGTTTTTGGGTGTTATTTCCTATTTTTTGGGATTTATTTCATTGGGGGTTATTTCCTGGGCGTTATTTCATTGGGGGGCTTTTCGTGGAGCCGCCATATGTCCTATGGATATGAAAATATCGGAAGTCATTTCTGTGACGTCATTCTGCCGACGTTATTGCTTATGTTAACAAATACAAATTGCGCGTATAGACGTTGGGTTAAAGCTGGAGGTCCATATCACGCGTTTTCGCCTCCACGCAGTGCATGCTTTTCTAAACTCACTTGCGTTCTAGGTTTCAAGTTACATGCAACGCTTTTTATGCAGCAGCAGCACAAGTAAAAATAAAATTTAATTTGTCAAAATCAGCTGATTTGTTCGAACGCTGCTTGTGATGCTTACAAAAGTAGAAAATAAACCTACTTTTCGCCTCAAGGCATCTACGCTTTTGTGAATGTAACTTACTACTCATAACTACACAGATTCTACTTTTTTGACAGCTGCGTATGCAGCGAAAAAGCGAGTAACGCGTGCTGTGGACCTCCAACTTACAGTACTCTGTTTAAATTTGTGAAAAATGCTTAGCAACATTAATAATTTCACACGAAAATTTTGACATGTATCAATGAACAGAGTACAACTCTATCAACATTATATCATATACATACATATATTCCGTATGTACAAGTTTTTTTCATATGCGTTTTGACAGCATTTCACGTGAAATGTTGAACCGAGTACCAGGCTTAAGACTGATACTCTATTTAATATTTCGCACAAAATGCTGTGAAAATTCATATGAAAAAACTTGTGCGAAATTTCTATGAAATTATGTTGATAGAGTTGTACTCTGTTCAATTTGTGGAAATGTTACGAAATGTTTCTGGCAACAATTTTTTACAACTGCGAAACAATAATAACTGCACTTATTTCGCGTGGAATTTTCAGCAAATGGAAAAAAAGTTTTTAAACTTAAAAATAAATGTGAAAGAAAAAATTAAAAAAAACCAACGGGTAACAGTTTTTCATCTATATTTACAATTTTTTTTAGTTTTTTTAATTAAAAAAAAACTTTTTGGTAAATACATGTGGGTTTTGTTAACATATCCAAAACAATGCCGCATACCACGAAAGAATAAAAACATCAAATTGTGCAAACTCTTGAGATGGGAAATACTGATTCATGTCAAATTTTTCGTATAAAATAATAGATGTTGTTCAACAATTTTTAAATATATGAACAGAGTACCAGGCTTTATATGTTATGTTTAATTTATAGTTGCCCTTATTTTAAAGGGCTCTGACTTTTTCCAACTTTTGCTTTATTTCTTTTTTGAAGGAATTTAAAAAGCAACGGCGATCACTTTTATGTTGCAGGAAAAAGAATGATACGAAAAGCTTCTGTCTGTAAGCCGCCAAATCTAAAACCAATGTTTGCTGATAGCCGCATAATAGGAGATAATAGCAGCACAAAAGGTTGCTAAAAGGAACACCATTGCGAAGAAATACTCGACGACGACCGTATATTGCAATTGTTGGTCACGACGACGAGTTGAGGTGGACGACTCTTCAGCCACACTATCGCGAACGGCAGCAATATTTTCTGCAGAACGAGCTGTACGAGCATGCACTGCTGTTTTCACATCTCCTACATACCCGATTTGCTCAAATTTTTGCACGATTTTACGCACATTTGGACGATTAAATTGACCGAAAAAATCGCGAAGTGCACGATATGCATTTTGATTTGAACGACCATTTTCTTATAACCCTGAATAACTTTAACGCGTTGCTCGATTGTGTATCTGTCCATGTTTCAAATTGAGTTAGTCTGAAATTGAGAAATGTCAAATGAAATGCAGAAAAAAACTTGACGTTTGGGTGTGTTTCACATTCAACATCGGCCCTTAAAATTTAACATACTTTTTAATCGAGATTGTATTCCTTTATGTTTTTTTTATGCAGAAAGTAAATACTGTTTTGAATATTTTTTTACATGTGTAATTTCCATTAAATATTCTGTAACTTAATTTGTTTTTTCTTTTTTTTCCCTTGTTGATACATTATTTTTTATAATTTTCTGTTTTTATACATCAACTTAATTACTTACCTGTAACATTTGCCATTAATAATTAACAATTAAAGTAAACTTGTTAATATTAAAATATTCTCAGAAAGTATTTACATTTTAAAAACATTGTAAGCAAACATGTGTTTGGTTGTGCAAATAATCTAACACATCCCAGCGAACACCAACTCAAGGCTCTTTTGTATTTCTTCTTTTTATTTATTTCAATGTTCATTTGAGAGCGAAAAGAAGCGCAGGTCCTTGGAAAATCTTGCAAGAAACACGTAAAGACTTGAAGCTCTGCGTAAAATGGTAACTTCTTGCTTTAATAAAATGCTGCGTAAAATGAATATAAGCAAAGAATGGGACTTTAACAAAAAACAGGAGCCTGTGGCTGTAAACTAAGGCCTTCTAACTTCAAGTTTTAATTATTTCTTTCTGAGATGTGTGTAAATATTTTCTAATCGTTATATGTGTGGCGGTGTATTTTCTTTTTTAACATTTTTATTTTTAAAGTTGTAATTTATTTTTTTTTATACCACCTTCAGTAATGAAAACAAAAGGACTCGTTACTTCTACGTAAACGTATTCGCTGCGGATCAGCTGTTCCGTTTTCTTTGTCAGTGCCCATGTTCTGTAACTCCCGCGTCGAGAAACCTTTCGATTGGAATGTGAGATGTGAATCAAAAATGCCATAAATTGAAACAAACAACTGTTTTTCTCACTTAAAAGCGTCTGTAACATTTTCGGCGAGAAATAGCTGTCACGTAAGGAAACTACTCGTCAATTGTGAGAAAGTTCCCGCTTTGAACTGCCAAATAAACTCAATAATAACAAGTAAAAAAGTATAGTCGGTCAAGCCTGACCATATGATACCCTACACCACATTATTTTAAAACCAATCATGGTTATGTGTCCATAAAAATATGGATTTATGTATGTTTATAAACTTCATTAAAATCGGTTTAAAAGTTTGTGAGAGGCAGAAATTCTAATTTGAGAAAATATTCAGAAGTTTTTTTTATAGCATTTTCAAAAAAAAGTTATTTGGCGGACCCTGTACATATAAAGAATTTTAACAAATAAACAACTAAAAAAAATGCTTCCCGTCTTTTAGGATGATTGTCTTTGCGGAAGCCCTGCTTTTCTGATATAATGTTGTTCTCAAGTAACCTGTTCACCGTCATGACAAGACATGAACTTACAAAAAGTTTCAACGAAGAGCAGCATTTTTTAAGACGAGATGCTAGCAGCATGCATGTGGTGGTTGTTGCTTACACCCACAATCGTGGGTTGAGTTAGATTCACATGGAAGGCAGATGTTTCTCCCTTGTGAAAAAGTTCGGCCTGTGGTTGGGCTGTTGCTGTTCAACAGATGGTGCTGGGATTACAGAATTGCAGTGGAGGTTAGATAGCTTCGGCTCCTTCACAAGGCGTGAGTGTTTAATTGTTGGTAAATTATAAACTCGGATTGCTATTTGTGTGTGTAAATATGCAGAGAAGCTTAAGTGAGTAGAGCCGAATTTCTCTTCTATGGTATAACAAACGCCGGCCCACAGTACTTTGTTCCATTTACAAAAATAAGGTGAAGCAATGTTGTTCCAATGTTTTAAAAAAAATACTGCTTGTCCTAATTTTTAATAAAATTTTACAAGAAACATTAAACTTAATTCATGTACTAGGAACAAATTATTAAAAATTTATTGTTAAGAAGTACCACAATTTTTAAGTTAGTATTTGGCAAAAAAGACATTCGTCTATGATGTGAGCCCACACTTTTTTTAAAGAATGTTTAAGTAATGCTCTGGATGAATCTTAAAAAAGTGTTGCCGTAACTAAAAAAAAAGTTAAAACAATTTTTGATGGGCAAATAAAAAACTGAGTGAATACTGTTTTCAATTTTCTCTGCCGTTTAATAAACCAAGTGTCCGCCATTAAGAATCAAAAGAGAATCTAACCACATTTTAGTTCTTACTTAGAGATAAATGAGGCCTCTTATTAGAGGCCCAAAACGCATTTTTTATATTTTATAATTTATAATTTAGTACTTTAGATTAAAAGCTATTAATATTTTTCTGTGCGATAAAATTTTGCTATTTTCTTTGTACTGTGTTTAAAAATTAACGTTCTAAACAAATTTACTTCAAGAAAAAAAGATTTGGATTATAAATTTATCTAAAATAAATAAAAAAACCCTATGATCTCGAGCTTGATTATTTATTTCTTTTGAGATTTATCTAAAATATTTTAATAATTATTTGCTATGAATATTAAATAAATATCAAATATTCTCCCTTCATGTATATTTTCCTATATAAGAAATGCATATTCTTCAGTTTGTTTGGCACTAAACTTTTTTATATTTATATTAATATTATTTAAATGGAAAATAGCGTAGTGATTTTTTTAACAAAAGGATATAAAAAATCTTTGCTAGAATTTATAAAAAATTAAGTACATCAATTTTACCATTATATTTAGATAGATTTGGTAATTTCAACAATTGAACATAAAAAGTGTTTTCAAATTAAATTTAAAAAAAATGATATCTTAATAGAAATAAATAATCAAGCTCGAGGTCATAGGATTTTTTAATAAATGTTTTTTATTTTATTTATTTATTTAAATTCCTCCAATATTTCGATATTCATTGAATATCATCAATATAAACATAAAGACCACAAAAAATTAAAACACTCAGCTGGTTCATTAATTTACAATCAGTGTTGCCAAAACTTCGTGACCAAAAATAGCTAAAAATTGGCTAAATCCTTTTTTAAATACAAACACATTCAAATTCAATAAAAAAAAAGGAATAATTCATTAAACATTTTATACAGTAAACATGTAAGTTAAGATCAATTTATTACATAAAAATAAACGTAAATTAATATTTTAGCATTTAAAAAACATCGATAAGTTCGGTGTCGTTATGTTTCATCTCATAGAAATAACTCACTATTAGTTTCAAATATTTTGAAGTTATGTAAATCATAATCAAGACAACATTTAACCAACCTTTTGAGTCCAAATCGACAATAAAAAACAAGCAAGAAAATACAGTCGTCCAAACCCGACTACATGATTCCATACACCACATTAGCATCTTTGTACCAAATTATCTCCAAAATTGCGACCTATACTTTGCGCACAAGGCTCACATGGACATCCAGCTAGCCGGACAGCCTGCCAGCCGGACGGACATCGTTAATTCGACTCAGAAAGTGATTCCGAGTCGATCGGTACTGTTAAAGGTGGGAGTCTAGGACCAATATTTTAAGCTGTTACAAACATCGGCACAAATGCATAGTACTCTCTCCACTATTGTGGTGTGGGTAAAAATATTTTATTTAATTTTATTATGGTTTAAATATTTACCTAAATGATATTGAATAAACGGTTGCTAAATGCAACCATTTTCTCAAATTACTTTTAACGATGTTAACTTGGCTAAATACCCTCTCTACTTTAGCATTATACCGTGGAAGTAAGAGCAACTTTATAGTAAATTTTGAAATTTCTAAAAGTTTTTTGTTGCTGCCTGCAAAACACAGGAGAGTTGTTTGTTTTTATTCATTTTTTAGATTTAATATTAGAATACGGTTCATTTATTTTGAAAGATGTTTCATCATCATTGTTTACATATTCAAAATTTGTAAAAGTTGTGATTTAAATTAAATTCGTTTTAATTGCTAAAAATGTTTATTTTACTTTTATAAATTTTTATAAGAATATACAAATTATAATTATAAATATAAAAAAAAGTTGAAAAAGGCGAAATCGGCAACACTGTTTAAAATAAATACGGAAAATACATTAACGCTTTGAAGTTTAAAATCGTGTTAAATAAAACAGAGTTCTACACTTAACACAAAGGGTGAAAGCCGCTAATGCATTGAAAACAAGTTGATTTTTTACGCTTTTCTGATATTTGGAACCAGGTTTAAAAAACTGCAGTCGAAATCAAAAACTGTCAAACAAAAAACAGTTTTTTATCAAAGTTATTTTCGGGAATACAAAATTTATTATTAATACGATTTCCGTATGACGTGCTAAATTCCCAGTTTTTCATATTTGATAAATACACTGAAATTTATTGTTGAGGGAAAGCTAGCTTCTATACGCATTTCACTGGTTGCTTAGGCCAGCCCATCAGGAAACCTTTTCCAAAGATTTTGGAAGAGCCAAAAATATTATACAAATAAAACCCTAAAGCGAATAAGAATTATGAACACTAAAAGTCTTACTTGTAACAATATCAAAGCCAAAACAAAACACCAACAATAAACAGTGAGTTCATCTTTTCTTACATTCCCCTACAATTGGTTGGGTTCTTTCCGACTCGAATCGTAGTTGTAAGTGGGTAAAAAGAAAAAACAAAATTAAAAAACAAACTGCTTCATTCTACTGTCTTCGGAAGTAAACAACAAAAAAAAAACCAATTTGTTAATTCAGCTCCTTTGCACGGGGAGTTTATTTTTGGCCAATGACAAATGAAGAAGTGGAACAAATTGCAGTTTTTCTACTTTGACTGCAGTTTTTTCAACGCTGTTAGTAACATCAAGCGGGGTGTACTGGTGTACACTTAATATTTATTTCAATAATAAAAAATTACGTATACGCTGCATTAGCTTAATAAAAAAAAAACTTATTTTCAAATCAAAAGTTAGTTTTCATTAGGTCTCACCCGTCAATTTGGTAGGTATTGATAAAAAATCACGCCAAAAAATTTTTAGGACGAATGTCGAAGGCTTAGCTGTCCCTCACGCCCACCAAAGTTTGAGAAAAATTATTTTTTTACCTGAAATCTGACTTTGATGCTTCATAACTTGTAGAAAAATTTGAAAAAAATGTTTTAACTCTTATTAAACAAAATAAACTGAAAAATATCGAATAAACCACAAACAAATCAAATTTTTAATTTATGAAAGAAACGCATGTTCAATAAATCACGTATCCCTAATTTTGTTGAAAAACATTTTTATTACTTTTAAAAATAAAACCCGACCTGCCGGGCACCTGGCAGTGGTGCTAACCGTTTTTTTTTTAGGTTAGCTCTTGTTTTTAAGATATACCGTTATTTCGAATATGAAGGAGGTTGCACAACATATATTTGCGTAACTCAAAAACGGCTTCGTTTATTGAATAAGCCGGAATTCCACAATAAAATTACCTTTAAGGCATGGCTTAAGATTTTTCTAATATGCACAGTCGTTTAAGAAACATAATTTTTTTTAGCAAAAAAAAATAATTTTTGTTCTTAAAAAAATCATAAAAAATTGGAAATGGCAGATATACTTAAAATTTTTTTAAAACATGTAAAAAACGAAGTTGCAAACAAAAAAAGCCATAAGCGAATAAAATCTGTTTACAACTTTCCATTACATTTAAGAATTTCATGAAACGCAATATTTGTACGGGAGCCTCCCTAAGAAGTGGAGATAAAGGGCTAGTTTTTTTAGGAAAATTTTAAGATCAAATGGAGGCTGGTCTAACATTTTATCCCCCTAGGGAAGACTCCTTGGCAGTTATGGGGCTTTTTCTTCAATATATTTTTAGTCTGTTTTGACAATTTTGTACAGGAGCCCCTTTACAGAATTGTGATAGCGGGTTTTTTGTCATAAACAAATGATGGGGATGAAATATAAAGTGGGGTCGGTCATACATTTAATCCAACTAGGGGCAGCGTGTAGGTTAGAAACAAATAATAAGCGTTTTACTATTTTATTTTGTAAGCAAACGCAAACAAACACAAATATTGAAGCTCAATTGAATTGATTTAGAGAAAACTTGGTCAGATAAAAGTTGGTTTAAACTTCACTAATATCAACTTCTTAGTAAACGATTTTTATGTATAACTAGCATTTAACCCGCTACTTCGTTAGCGTCTCCTTTTTCTTCGTGGACATATCTGTATGTAAAAGTTTATTTTCTCATTCACTCAGGACCTTCCATGTTTAATTTTATAATTCTAGGTCCAATACCAACGAAAATTCAAAAAGTACCAGTCAAAGATTAAAAAAAGTACTAAAAAGTACTCTTATAGATTCTCATCGACCCAGGACATTGCAGTTTGAATTTAATGTTTCTTGTTTAAGAACTAAAAAGTACCAAACAGTTCCGCAATAGATTCTTATCCACTCAGGAATTGCATGTAGATTTTTATGTTTTAAGGTCCAATATTAACGATAATTAAAAAAATACCAAAAAGCTAAAGAAAAATTTCAAATTTCCCGTATTTCCTTTTTTGGGTACTATTTTTCCCCCCCATTAAAGTATTAAAAATTTCAGTATTGTAGTGGCAGCCCATAATTTAGAACGAATATGTCAATGGAATGGAGAAAAATGTTTTGTAAAAAAAGGACCAAAAATAGCTACGATTTTCACCCCTTAAATCTTTGAATTTCGAAAATGTACCTAATTTATATTCATATTTTTTTGATAAGTTTCGAATGTGGTATTAACTTTGTTTATATGTTTATTGGTTCAAAAGATAGATGGGGTGGCAAAAAAGTACTAAAATTCTGGTTTTACCCGTTTACTCCCTAATAGGTCCGAACTTAAAAATAGTGCCAGACACCTGTCCGCTTATTTTTCTAAATAACAACGATAAGTATTAAATTTTTTTTCTTTTAGTTTTGGAGATATAAGGTTACCGAAATTTCCCGATTTTCCACTTTTTTACCCCCTAAACATTCGAATTTCCAAAAATCCCGTCTTAGTGGATCGATTTGGGGAGTTTTTAGCTTCAGGCGTTTAGGCTGTGCGATGATGAATCAGTGGGTAACGTTACAATTTTATATACATATATATATATTAATATTTTTCACACTTTTTTTATAATTTTAACAACTTCATTAACTGAGACACATTGGCCTGCAATCACACCTGTTTCAATTATGTCTTATTATGATATATTTTTTTAAGAAAAATCATTTAACATTATATTCATAATCTGATATTGTTATTTTTAGTTTTTCAATAAATCATATTCATTCATTCATTCATTCATATATTAATATTTTCCAAGTTATGAGGCATAAAAGTCGGATTTTTCTGAAACTTTGGCGGGTGTGAAGGGCGGCTTAGCCTTCGCCGATTGTCATATAAAATGATTGTCGTCGTTTTTTATCAATACTCACCGAATTGGGGGGGTGAGTACATGGAACGACCACCCTAATGTACATACTTATTCTTTTTTAAAAAAAGATCAAACTTTTAGAATTGCAATTTATAGCAACATATCGATCCCTGTCTTTACTTACCTGTCATAGATAATTTCTTTTTGTTTCATATTCATTGAGCTTACATGGCAACCCCGAGCAATGTGTACGTTGTTAACGTGGTTTTTTATGTTACATATCCTTTTATGCTTGTTCTTGCGCGCACAATAAATCTATTACATTTTTTTAAATCTTTCAAATAAGCAACGTCTTTGAAAAGCAATTGCAAACATCTTTACAAACACACGAGTTTTATTTTCAACATTATTAATATTTTAAAAACTGCTCAAGTTCATTCATACAAAATTCTAAGCAAATAAAAAACAGTCATTTGACCAGAATGTACTAATAAAGTGACCTCACAAGCTGTTTGCAGTGATTTTCTTCGTGTATGACGTTTGGCGTATTTTTTTTTTTTTTTTGTTTATTTACATTTTTTATAAAGGCATTTTGACATTTGCCGTCTCAATTCTATTGTTTCATTTTTTCTATTGTTTCATTATTGAAGTACTGAGGTCACTTTGTTAATACATTTTACATTTGACAAAAGCTTTCAGAGTTTATTTTATAATTGTTTATATCGTCTTTTTAAGAACCCCTATCGGAACTTTATCTAGTTCGCATAAATCTCAAAAAAATCTTAAATTTGGCAAAAAAAAAACCATTCTCGGTTCCATTCTTTTTCGCACAAATCCGTTAAAGTGCTCATTTTGGGACAAAATATGACAAGAATGGCTTTTACATTAGACTCTTTAAATACAAATACACTTAAATCCCGATAGTTCGTTCCCCGATAAATCGTAATAAACTGTCGGACCCTTGGAAAAGTCTCGTTAATTCGTAAAATTTCCCTAAATTTTGGCCCCCTCGCTAATTCGTAATCTTCTTTATCTCTTATAAATCGTATGTAATTGTGTGCTAACTACCACTTATAATTCGTAATAAAAATAACAGAAACACGGAATGAATAATTTTTTGTTAACCGCTATTTTTTTTTGCGTGGGTTGTTGCTTTTGCTTGTGTGTTTGTTTATTTTCTTAAGAAAATAATAAGCTAAACAATTGAAAAACACCGTTAATTCGTATTTATTTATTTTAGCCCCGGTAATTCAAAACGCCGCTAAATCGAAAACCCCTATAATTCGTAAGAAATGGCCGGTCCCTTGCGATTACGAACTATCGGGAGTCCACTATAGCTGATTCTCGATGGTCACCTTAAACAGAAATTTACAGAAAATTATTGCTAAATTATTTTTAAACAAACGCTTGTTCGAAAATTATTTTAATTTCTACAAATTTTTTACTGCTTCAAATACACATTTTTGTTTGATTTTTATTTAACCAACAAAAATGTTGACAACTATTCAAAAATATAATATACGCGTTATTGGTTTCAAGTTTTAGTAATTTTGTATGAAATATTTAATGCCCTTTAATGTTGACGTTTTTTTTGAATTTTTTTATTTGATCGTTAGCAACACTTCCTTATGTGGAATATATGAACAACAACAAAAAACACATGCCGTCTATTTTTGTACGCAACAATAAAAAAGATGATAAAATAGCGTGACGAGGTTTGTATTAAAAAAAAAACAAAAAAAGGTTAAAAAACGTTTCACTCCTTAAAGAACAGAAACAACAACAACATTATAAAGCAGACCATACACGATTCAATTCAATTGTCAACTGAGTCGGTTGTTGTCCAAATCAAAGCGTGTATGGCCTTGTCAGTTGATTAGTTTGACGGTTGTCGAGTTGGTTGAAGAAAAATCAAAAGATTTTGATTTTTTCAAGTTGACTCCAAGTCTTTCAATTCGATTGTACTGTGTGTGCTTAAGTCTCTTGATCAGCTGTCAAAATTTATGTTTGTTATTTTTTTTTGCAAAGAAAAAGTGAAATATTTTTAAAATTGTCTTTAATTTCAATAAAATTTTAAATAAAAAAATGACATTGGTGGCAAACATGGATACTTGGAGAGAAAATAAATTTTTGTAAAATTGTAAAAAAATCTAAATTTGACAGTTGAATTAAAATCTTTCAATTCAGTTGAAGAAGTGTGTGGCCAAGCATCAATTCAGTTGAAAGACTCAGTTGACAATTGAATTGAAAAGTGTATGGGGCGCATAAGAAAGAAAATAAATTTTTGGTTGGTTTCAAAGTCGGTAAAAAAATAAATTCCGTATTCTATTTTTTAATTTTTTTTAGTTGAATAAAATAAAAAATTAAAAAAAATAGAATGATGACGAAAAACATATCGAATCAGTCTGCTGCCCCGGTAGACTAGCTGGTAGCGAGCTAGTCTATCATCGCCGGGCTTGCGGGTTCGATTCCCGCCTGAGACTCTGGTTTCTTTCCTGCAGACAAGCATAAAAAGCTTCGCGGGATAAGCTTAGGAAATTAAAAAAAAAAAAAAAAAAATAAGGTGCATGTATAAAATGTCTTGCCGAACATGCAATACTGCAATTTTTTATTTGATGAGAACAAAACAATAAAATTGGATCTCCCTGCTTTTAAAAAGTTTGTTCTTCAATATACATACATATAAAAAAATATACATAAACCCAAATTTGTTAATAGATTGATATTAAATAAATAAATAAATAAATGAACAAAATTAATGACAAAAATCCAATTTCTTTAGTTTGTTTCTTATAAAATATCAGCCGTATTCATAACAAAAAGTTAGCCACAGTTTGTACACTACGTACAACGAGCTGCTAACTAGAATGCCGATTAAGCTTAGCAGCTTGTTGGCACAGAGTTAATTTATAACGAACTTTTCTCCATCTGCCAACTATTAATAAATCAACTCAGAATTTGTATGATGCCACATTGTATAACTCAAAAATGCAACACGTTTTGCATAAATCATCGCTGAATTTGTCATTTTTTTGTTTGTTTTTCCTTCACATATAAAAATTTTAAAAGGTTTTTTAAATTAAAATAAATTAAGTAAATTAAAAAAAACACAGTTAATTAAAAATAAAACAACAAAATTGTTTGACGTTAAACGGCTGTTTTTTTTTACAAGTTGGCAAACGTTTAGCAGCTCGTTAACAAGAGTTTAGCAAATCGTTAGCCAGAGTTTAGTTAGTGTACTATGAATAAACTTTTTGCTAACTTCATGCCAAATTTTCATTATGACTACGAGTCTAAACACAATGTTTGCGGTGCGGT
Organism: Pollenia labialis; assembly: GCA_949318255.1. Classification (NCBI taxonomy): domain Eukaryota; kingdom Metazoa; phylum Arthropoda; class Insecta; order Diptera; family Polleniidae; genus Pollenia; species Pollenia labialis. Next base: position 208,856,461 of record OX439139.1, read on the forward strand.
GCGATTTCTCGTTGCGGGAGAGAAACATAAACATAATACAACGGAAGACGGCGACGGAAATAGTTGTCATTTTTTGTTTAAATTTTTATTAATTTATTTGTGCATACATTTTTATCATGTTGTTTGTTTTCAATAACGTTGGGAACATAACCAATTATTCAAAAACTATGGCAACATCAGAAAGAGAACGAGTATCAAAAATTGAGAGACAAGGCGAATTAAATTCGCTTTGTTGAGAGAGAAAGATAGTCCGCAATGAAAATAAAATAGATTTTAATTTTATTTCGTTCCGCACTGCGGTTTTTTACTTCAAAATCGTATGAAAAATCGCACCGCAGTAAATTATCGTTACATTGTGTTTAGACTTTACGGCTGTATGTAAACAAGAAAATACCTTTGCCAGATATCCGATTTATTAACACCAAGTTTTTACGATTTCTTGATTTGACGTTTTTTTTTCAAAAATAATTTTATAATACCGAATTCATTTAAATTTTATACCACTGACAACCTACCATTAACAATGTAATGCTTTCTTTTGTTTTTACTATAAAATAAAAGAAAAAATAACTATTAAAACTTGATATTTTTACTGTCCTGATTAGAGGCGATTTTTTTACAACTTCGTCTGGTAACCACATATATAAACAGAAGCCATGTTTTTACAGGGCATTATCAACACTCTCGATTTATACGGGGCGTAAAATGCAATGCCTTATGCCATTTCAGGGTGTATTTTTTTTTTTTTAATAAAACACGCTGCCCTTTTAGAGAGCAAAGCATGTTTAAGAAACGAACACCAAATTGCATTTTTTTAAGTAAAATGTGACATTTTTTTTAGAAAAGAAAACACCATTTGTACTTTTTACAATCTCTGATGGAAACAAGAATCTGTAAAGTATTCCACTTAAAAGAATAAAAAGACTTTATGATATTTATTATTTATTTAAGCACTATTTATTTTCATCCACAATAAAACTTAAAACTGTTATTAATTACTTTTATTTAAAAGGAAATGGTTTCGCAAATGCTTCTTTTTGCTGTAAATGAAAAATCATATTCGTACATTCAGGTCCACAAACTGTTTCAAATGCAGCCAGCCAGTCCCTATTTATTTCTCTACTGCTTTATTTCTAATGAAATGCCATTGATTTCCATTTCGTTTTCGTTATAAAAATAATATGTACTTATGTCAGTGCGTAGGTTTGCATTTGTTTCTTTTGTAAGACAACAAACAAACGAGCTCAATTGATTCGAATCCATCTTTCCAAACAACCACACAACCAACCAAAATGTATCCACATATTTTCTTTATGATGCCATCAAGCGATGATGGGTTTTTATCATGAACAGCAACATTATGGCCAGCCATAATGTCCAGTGGCAACGTTGTCTTTGCACTACAACCGGTGTGCTGCTGCACGTTGATACTTCAAATTGACGACAATTGCTGAAATGTTTCTCATCGGACAACATTTGAGCTGTGGCACGTGCAAATGTGGCCGAATTCTGATAGCACTTGTAACGGGCGCTGTTATAGATGCAGGTCTCATAAGCATAACGTGCGCTAAAATTAGAAAATAAAAACAAGAAAGTTGACAAATACTTTAATAAAATTATTGTGAAACCTGAGGAATATAAACAAGCAAACAAACAAAGAAATTAAAATAAATTTTATACTCATATATGGGGTTTTTTTATAATTTTTAATTAAAACTAAGTGGCTGAGTCGTTGTAGAAGAATATTTAAACAAAACTTTTGTGTGGTTTTAAAGATAAATTTGCTAATTAGATTTTTTTTTCAGCAAATAGTGGGGCAAAGGAAAAGAGCCAAGCTAAAAATTTATTTATATTTTATTCTATGAGTTCTATGAGAAAACTCACAAGTAAAAAACTTGTGCGGAATTTCTATTAAATTATGTTGACAAAGTTGTACTCTGTGCATTTTGTAAAAAAGTTCGAAATGTTTTTATTTTACAACTGCGAAATAATAGATGCGTTTGTTTACTTTTTCCGGTAAAATCCAGTTGGTGAGTAAATTTTGGGCAATTTGAAAATTTTGCTCTCACAACTGGCTTTTGCACAAAAAAGTAAACGAACAGGAAAATGGCAAAATCTTACAGGTTAATTCAAACATATGACCGCTGAAAAGCTTATGGCCGTTTTCTCATTACGCGATTATCTTTGTTCCCAACGAAAAACTGCACATTAAAGCAATTTGGATTTCTCAATGCCCCATTTGCTTCTATTCTGTCGTAAAGCTAACCAGGGGGTCGATTCTGGTTCTGTGAAACTGTGAAATGAAAAAAAACTTTTCATTTTCGTTTTTATGAGCAATTTTCACATTAGCACTTCACATTTACACAAAATGCGATTCCCGTTCTTTTAATGAAAAAGTGTTTCATTCCATTGTAGCTGTGAAACTTTTGTAACTATATTAATAAAATGTAAAAGTCAAATGCAGATATCGAAGCTTAGGATTAGGCCCATGATGTCTACAGGAAAATTTCTTTTGCATATTTATATTGAAAACAATAATAAAAAACTAAAATTTCTTGTTGTTTTCAAAACAAATATACGAAAGAAATGTTCTTGTCGACATCGTGGGCCTGGGCCTTAATTTCTTTCGTTTAAGCTTTCGAGTTATTCTTAGCAAGCCTTTTCATTTGATACCAATGTATATTATAGGATTGCATTAAAAATAGCTAGATCGCCATTTTGGCTGTGCTGCTATGTTTGATTTAGAATGACGTTTCATAGTTTACAACATGGTGAAATAAAAAGGTGGCAGCACTACGCCAGATGACGATTTTTTGCTCCTGCATTGTTTGTCTAGGTTTATGTCAAAATTTTGTTTATGTTTACAATTTGTTTTGTGCTGAGATTATTGTATTTTAATAAAGTTTTTGATAATTTTTAATTAAAATAAATTAGATATTGACTATAATAATATAAAAATTGGCTAAAAATTTATTTATTTCATCACGTTCAGCGGCACGCTTTGATTTTTGTTAAAATTATTTTTTGACGCAACCGGTGAGTAATTTCCAATTTTGTTGTAATGTTGTATTTGTTGCCGTAACGATGACACCTACTTATTCCACCATGGTTTACAATGTATTGTCATCAAAACTGAACGTGAGTACATAATTTCAGCTCAGTCAATTGAACATATCTGCTTCAAATTGAGTTGCAAGGTTCCACCCAAACATACATTAATTGCAAGTTAAACAAAAGCTTGAAAAAACGACCATAAGCCCAAAAAATTGTGAAATCATTAACAAATAAAAAGCCAAATAAAGATTTATTTAGTAATATGTTATTAAATATAAAACATAAACATTTTGTAGGCGGCTTTAAATTTTCTTTAAGCCGTCGCTAAACCTAAATTCTTCACCGCCGATGGTAATTACATATCTACTTTGTCATTTAATCAAGTGTAAAATTATACAAATACACAAAAAATATAATTAATTTAAAAAATGTTAGGATTATTAGTTTTAATGGAATTATCGAAATAAATTCGGAATGGTACAATGCAAGAAAACATTATTAACGTTTTTCGTCAGTAATGTTTTTTATTTTTATCAAAAATTGGCATTTTATATGAATATAATAAGTTTAAAATCTGTAAATATGCATCTTTTTAGAAAATTATTATTTTTATTTCTCTAAATTATTATTTATCGTTGGAAATGTTCATATTTTTCTCTAAATAATTTAATTAAAATTATTTTTCACCGTTAAAATGAATGTGTAAAAATATGACATAAATGAAAAGTTTGTGACACTTCTTTGCACTGTTACACAGAACAAGAATCACATTACTGTGAAAATGTGAAAACAATTTGTTTCATTCCATTTGTTCTTCTCATATGAAAACATTCGAATTTATTTATCATTTTTTCACTAAACAAGAATCAGAAACTCTATGAAAATGTGAAAAAAATTTTCATTTCACAGTTTCACAGAACCAGAATCGACCCCCAGTACTAATCTGCGAATTAATTATTTTCCTTTTATTTGCCGTACAGATAAATTCAATCAGCTGACTCCCAACTTGTACATGTGTTTTGAGAGGTGTTGCCAACTGAAAGCAATGTTTTTTGTCGGCATATTGAGAAACCCAAAATCATTAACGGACAGCTTAGTGCCGGTTCACACAAGTCAAGTCAAGTCTTGAGCTTTTAAGAGAGAAGAACTCAAGACTTGACGAGTCAAACCAGCACTTATCGGCATAATAAATTTATGTTGACATAAAGTAACAGACAGTTTGTCGATACATTGAGAAAATGGCCATTAGTGTTGTAAAATATGTGTTATTTAGACTACCCAGTATACGTTGTTTTTGGTACTTGATGCATTGCATTTTGTTGTACGTAACTTAAGCTAAGAGTTCTAGCTGCAGTGGCTGTCGACTCTGATTAAAAAAAAAATTAAATACGATTTTGTAGGTTATTTTCAAACACATATTTACAAATTAATTTATTGTTTTGTTCCTTGACAACTTTTAAAAGATCAGGGGCCTGGGGACTGATTCTGGCAGTCGTGATCGAGTAATTTCTCGATTAGAAAGCAATTTTATTTCAATCGGTAGGTACTTAACGGAATTATTTTTTCAGTGTTATAAAGCATAAATTTGAGTTTCACAATACTGAAAAAATAATTTCGATTTGTTAAGTATCGACTGAAATAAAATTGCTTTCGAATCGAGAAAGTACTCGATCACGACTGCCAGAATTAGGCCCCTGATTGTGGCAGTCATGATCGAGTAATTTCTCGATTCGAAAGCAATTTTATTTCAATCGGTAGGTACTTAACGAATCCCCAGATGGAGAACTGGTGCCAGATATGTTGATTCTGGAAGAATGGAATGTGAGGCATTCATCAAGGATGTGTACGATTTTTAGTTCTCTATTGCAAGATTCACATATTGGATGTGGAGTTTTTTCAAGTAGATATTTGCGAGTTATTATATTGGCTTCCCTTCTAGAGCAGGTTTTGGGATAAATCGGTTTCGATACGGTGGGATTATTTTCAATCTATTCCAAATTGGGGTTGACTGACCTTAAAATATCTCGAGTTTCATATGATAAGAGTTTTATTAGTGATATTTGCTTTGCTTCTTCGGCAGAATCGCATAAGGAGTAATGCTGAAGCTTCCGCTGTTAGAACAGTTCCCGTGCTAAAAGAATGCATCGAGAAATAGAAGATAAACGCTTAGGTGTCCTTTTGCATTTTATTTCTTTTTTTTACTTCATCAAATAATATTTTGTTTCTGCATAAAAACAGTTTGGGAATTATTTTTAGTGTTTGAAACGACGTACGGTATTCAATTGAAGGCATGTCAGCTTCGGCCACGATAGTTTAAATAGCACTTTTACGGGAGGCCCCAATGCTGCGGCGGACTTCCGCATGATAAGAGCTTTGAATTAATTTAACATTGGATGGTGCACACCAACCATATATTGGAAGACCGTAATCAATTTTTGAGAGGAGAATTGAACGAGTGATGGTAATCATTGTCGAAATGTGTATAAGAAAGTTTTGTGATGTGAGAAATTTAATTATGTCTGATTTGGAAAATAAGCTTTTTCAGAGATGTTAGCAGTGGTTTTTAAAAGTTAAACTTTTATCGAAGATAACTCCATATATAAAAAGTTGTAATGTTATTGATATTAAATTTACTTTTCAAAAATACCTGTTAGAAAACTAGTTTTAAGTTTATGCTGCACTTTTAATTCAGTTTTTGTACTTTTAAATGTTTTTTTTTACAAATTGTTTGCAAAGTTTATGTTTTTTACTTGTTTACTATATTGAATCATTTGTTTTTGTTTTTTACTGGATTTTACAGGCAAAACTTTGTTCAGTTAAAATTTGCAGGCTCTTTGCTGTTAGCTGTCACTTAACTCTCTCAGTAGATGCTCTCTTTTGCAAATTTATGTGTACGCGAGTATTTCAGTAAAATCCAGTACACATTTTTGCAAATTTTGTGGAAAACGAACGCGCCTAATGTAAGTTGAACTTAATTCACATGGAATTTTAAGCAAATGGAAAAAAGTTTAAAATTAATATTAAATGAGAAAGACTAAACATACATAAATAACACAACCGGTTGCAGTTTTTCATCCATATAAACATTCATTTTTATTTAATTTTGTTTATAAAAAACAAGTAAGAAAGTACAGTCGGTCATGTCCAACTATATGATACTCAACACCAAAGTATTTAAAACACATTTACGAGAGTGCACCCAATTCAGGACCCATGGAGAATCATGCTTATGTGTCCAAATAAATATGGATCTATTTAAGTTTTAAATTTCATTAAAATCGGTTTGATAGTTTCTGAGAGGCAGAAATTGCCTCTATCTCCGCTCGTGGTCTTACGATTCTGCCCATTTTCAATGGCTTGGTCCTTGTGCCAATAAGAACCTAAAAGCCAAATTTGTATCAAATTATCTCCAAAATTGCGACCTATGCTTTGCGCACAAGTTAACATGGACAGCCAGCTAGCCGGACGGGCATCGTTAGATCGACTGAGAAAGTGATTCTGATTTTCTTATAAGTATGAATATTTCATCTTGGATGTCAAAGCGAATCGCTAAAGTAACGTGAAGCAAAAGTTTAATCTGACATGGCCTTAAGGGTATCAAACTCATTTCAAAATTAAACACTGACAGCGAGGATGATGGAGGGATGTTACTTTGCACATTTTATGCTTCAGTTTGATTACAACAGCGATAAATTCAATATCAAAAGATGATTCAATATTTAAACGTTCAGAATGCAAACAATTGGTAAATGCAATAACATACAAGAACTCTGATGATGAGATACGTGGTTCTCCTCGAAACAATGTAATCAGCTCGACCGAGTTCAACTCCCAGTTCAGTCAATGTAACGAAAATTATCTTAAATTCCTTTCTTCATCACAATAATTTTATAAAAATTAAATTTAAATGGATTAACAATTTTATAGCCCAATTCACGATAAATGCATTTCAGATTGCAAATTTATGAAATTGTAAATATTTTCTATTAATTGTGAACGACTTGTTTGGCTTAGTTTGCAATGCTTTTTGCAAAAAACGAAATTCACAGATGCTTGATAAATAAAATTATTTTCCTGTCAAAGAAAATCTTTAAAGAACAATTATCTTTTGTCCACTTTTAATTGGGCCTATCCCGTTTCAATCGTTTTTTTATTTTTTTGATTTTCCATTGTTCCATTGGTCAGCAAAATAAACCAAGACGATACACTATCATCGCCGGCAGCGGCGGCGGCAGAAAAAGCGGCTTTTTAGTCCGGCGAGCTTTTGAGCAAAATAAAGTCAGCTTTGGCAGGTATGAGTGAGAGGTAAGCGAAGGCGTTTAGCCACCGATTGCAAACCGATCGACTTGGTTCACTGAGTTTTAGCCGTCGACTTGCAATCAAGTGTTGCATAAGTCGAATAAATACAACCTATTAGTTTTAGGCGTTGCATAAATAGTAGCAAGTTTTTTATGTATATTTGCACAGGATTGTGAATCGGGATAATATTTTATTTAAAAGTTAACTAATTGAAGAATTTATCAACATCATCTTTTTCCTAAATTCTTGTTAATAAAACCAATTTTGTAAGCAATAGTTTAAAACTTTCGCTAAGAGGGCTTAAATTTTTTTTGTGCTCATTTCCATATTTGAGAGTACGAAATCTGTTACAAATAATCATTAAACGCTGAGAAAAAACCTTTTTCAATATGGTCACCTCAAACAAAACTAATTTTTACGAATATTTTCAAACATATTATGGTTAACATAACCATATTATTGCCAAGGCCAATTATATTATGTTAAAATAAGTACTCCAAGAAGAAGCATAGCAATCATATTATGGTTGCCGTCAAACATTTTATGGTTGACTATGACACTACTTTGCTTACCAATAATACATTTTTGGCTTAAAACAAGAACATTGTTTTTTAACAGTGGCAACACCAACAACATGATAGTTTTGACCAGGGCTGTGGAGTCGGCGTCGGAGTTGAAGAGTCGGAGTTGATGTTTTTGTGCCGGAGTCGTAGTACCCACAAAAACTCGCGACTCCGACTCCAAAGTTTTTCGGCATAAAAAAATTTCCAAAATAAAAATTATCTTCTTAAAACACATTTAAAATTTAAAGAAATGGTTTATGAATACTGCTCTTATGTGCTGTTTCCAAATGACAGGCGATGGACTGGGTGCTTTTCATATACAGGGGAAGAATTTTAAAAGTCGTTTTTAAATAAGAGTTTTGTAATAAAAGAATTTTATGACAAATGTTTAACAAATATTTTCCTATTAAACAGGATTTTAAACCAAAAATTATAAGAATTAGGTTTAAAGTTTATTAAAAACAACTTCCAAATTCTTGCGTTTTGCGTTTGCGATTTCCAGCACACCCCTGATAAATTTTGCTACATAATCAATCGCCTGTCATTTGGAAACAGCACATTAATGTTTGCGTACGATAATTGCTTCTCAAAAACTCTAAGTTTAAGAAGGCCGTACGGTAATGAAAAAATAAAAGTAAGCATTACTGAGTCTCATATACATTTAGCATCAAGATAGGAGTTGGAGTAGGAGTCTGAGTCGGAATCGCACTTAAAAAATTTCAGCATTTGGAGTCGGAGTTAGTACTTTTTTCGGACGACTCCACAGCCCTGGTTTTGACATTTAGTTTTTTGACGTACTAGATTCATTGGAAATTGTTACAATGAATTCAATTTCGCTCGAAAATCTCATTAAAATAATTAAAATCCACTATAAAACTGGTTTAGTTACATTTCGTTAAATTAGTGGTATTTTCGGTCGGTACCACATGTCACACTGCCAATGAAACGATCAATTTATTGCAAACCAAATTTCTCGATCGCATAATTTCAGGAACATCAGTTGTTAAGTGGCCAGCCAGATCGTGTGTTTTAACACAACTAGATAATGTTTTGTGGGGCTATACGGAGCCAATCGAATCGATTGCATCCTTTAAACTCAAAATTCGAGATGTGATTTACGAAATAGACCCGCTATTTTGCCAAAAAGTAATCAAAAGCTTTGATGAAAGAATCGACATCTGTCAGCGTGCTCGTGGTGGACATTTGCCAGATATAATTTTTCATTCATAATTGCCGAAATTTTCTCTTCGTAAAAATCCCTACGCGTCTAAATAAAAATCCCTTTTTTCCCTACACTTTTTCCTACGTTAAAAATTTTTTTGTTTTTGGCAACAGACAAAGAAATAAATTTTTCTCTTTTGGCAGAAGCGCCTCTATATATCCATTAATCTAGAGCCAAAAATGGTCAAACTTCGTATTTTTCGGATACATGATTTTGGTAATTGTTAAAGATTGCCATGCTTAAAAAAATACTGATTTGTACTTAAATGCTATATTATATAGGAAAAATTAAAAATTTTATATAAAAATAAAACCAATATTTACGTATTTTTTACACAAAATATTTAAAATAAGTTAATATTTTGAAAATTCCCTACATTTGCCTTAAATAAAAAAAGTGTCCTTTTTTCCATACGCTTGAAATTTTCAGAAAAAATCCCTACAAAAAGGGGAAATTCCCTACTATTGGCATCACTGCTTCGTAATAAAATAAAAAAAATTAAAATCATCTTCATCTAAACAAAGAAAACAAAGTTCTCGTTGGAAACCCGTTTATAGACCTCTCTTCCAACAGCAACATGGTATGGCTGAAAAACAAAAATGTTTTTATATGCGATAACATATTTTTGTTATCTTGACCATAATATGGTTGTCTGTGACAATATTAAGATTTAATTAACCAAAATATGTTTTAAAATTATTCGTTAAGAATAATTTGGTTGGAGGTGCCCTCTGTATGTACAAAAACTCTTATTAAAATTCTTCTTATATGTTTTTTTTTTCATTTAAGAAACTGTTTCTATGGATTTGCTTAAAACTCACCAACAAAATTCCAAAAACTTTTCCGTTATATTTTTCTCCGAGTGTAATCCTTCGGCTAGAATATTTTGAAAATTTTTCGTACAATGCATCCAATCCTCTTGTATGTAAGAGAAACATTCCTTGTGACTTAAATAGTCTACATGCAGAGATGGAAAGTAAAAAGAAAAAAATGTAAAAAGATACATTAGAAATTGACATCAATGTTAAGTTAACAAAATGTAAAAAAATAGTCTATTTTAAATATGATGTCCAAATTGATCAAATATGTAGCACGATAATAATAGGAAGCTTGTAAGTAAACGGATGTAACAGCAACAACATCGTTAATTAGCAAAAATGTTTTTCGGTGTGTGTTTTTTTTTTATTGAAAATTGGGAAATCATAAAATAAGTTGAAATTTGTGATACACTTGTGTCAAATTATCTCCATAATTTGTGAAAACATAAATTTTAGGACATAACAAGGCGAATTCATACAAGGTGGTCTTATTTTGAAAACGTATACAACACTGTTAGATATTTAAACGTTGTGTCAAAAATAATACAACACTTTAGTAAACAATTTAAACAAATATTTCATTTTCTTTTTAATTTTAAATTTTTGTTTTGAAATGTAATAATTTAAAAAAATTTTAAATATGTTTAAAGTTGTAAATTGTTGACCTTTAGTTTTGTTGTTTGTTAATATTTTTCGGCATTAGGTCATGAGTTAAAACCAAATTTTTAATAAAAAATATAAATATATTTTGTTTAAAAATTCAAATTTATTTTATTTTATTTCCCAATATTTCGGTCAACTTTGTTGACCATCTTCAGGGGTTCTATATAAGAATACAAAAATATATTGTACAAATTATTATAAAAAAAATTACACAAAACATTTCAAACACAAAAAATATAATTACATTTTAAAAAATAATCGAAAATAAAAATGAAAACAAAAAATCACTAATTTAAGCTGCTGTTCAGCTGAAAGCTTTTGTCAACTAATGTTTTTATATTTTATTTTATTTTGTTCTCTTTCTGTTTTTGTATATCGTGTGTTTGTATGTGTGAGCTGAGATATTTTCTGTATCCAGTTTGTAGTTTAATGATTACCAGGGGTTTCCATTTCTTTGCACAATTGTGCAAACCACTACAAACACATATTTTTATGCTCTTCAATTCAGTCGTCGGTGTGACTTCGACAAGTGTACATGTTTAGCGGATGCTACATTATTTTGTTTCAGCTTACACTCAAAAATATTGTGCTGTCAAAAATGCTTTTGGTAACATCCAATGCCTGCGTGCAATATTTAGAGTCTAAATTTTAAGACTTAAATGCAGAGTAATATAACATTTCTATTTAATTTTAACATAATTTAAATTGTTGAAAATATTTAACAGCAAAGCTAACGTAAATTTTATTAAGTAAATTTTTTTAACAATAACATTTACTGCAACGTTTAAGCTAACGATATGTGTTTTGTTTGTGGAAAAAAATTCTTTGATACCTGTAAAAGGGTCCCTTTTGCTTTTTTTAAAAAGACGTACCTAAATGCAGAAATTATTAAGAAAAAAAATAGCCAAAAGAATTTGTTGGTATTTTGCTTGTAAAAATATTTTGGTTTCTGTACCAATCGCGTCGGTGGGTTTTTTCTTTCTTTAAAAACACTTTTCTTAAGTAAGTAGAAATATTTAAAAAGAAGTAAAAAAGTCTTGTTTTGCTACAATTTATGTGTAAATAACCTGTACACATAAAAGCAAATGTGACAGTAGGTAAAATGTTTGGGTAAGAAGATGTGTTTTATTGATGTATTAATGAAACTTTATTGTTTCGCACTATTTTTATTGCTTACTTTTTTATGCTACAATTATTTGACCGAGCCCAAAGAGTTAAGGCTCAGTAAGTCTTTACTTTCTGTTCTGTTACGAACCAGCTGATTTGTTTTTGTTATTAAAAAACCTGTGAAATTGATAATTGTTCTGTTCTGTTGCGGTTCAGTTTGATCAAATCAAAAACTTGTAAAGTAATTGTAAGTGACCGCAAAATAAAAAATAAAAAATACATTAATTAAATTTTATTTCTTCAAATTTATGTGCATAAAAGTTATTGAAATAAAACAATGGATGGTGCAAAACTAATAAATTTGTCATAAATGGCTAATAAGTTGCTACAGAAAAAGTAACTTTTACAAAGTAAAGACTAATTCTGCCTTTAAACTTACTAATTTATGGTAACTATTTAACGTAACTTTGACCTGTTATAATGACTTTATACATTTTTGCAGGCAAACTCATGTGTGCATTTGGTATTTTCTAAAAAGTTATGATATACCATTAGCTAGAATAAAAATGTATGCACAGATGTTTGAAGTATGAGCAACCCAACACCGTGAATACCATTTCTATATTACTTACCACTATGAATACCCTAACTGTTTACTAAAATAACTTTTTCACGTTATAATTCTCATATTGAATTGAAAAAATGGTTATTAGAAGAGGAAATTAATGAACCAAAATCAGTTCCCAAACTGAAAATGGAGATTTCAAGTTTAGTAATATTGGAAATTGTTAAGAAAGGAAGACCATTGTGGGATGGTGTTTTTATCAAGCAATTGCTGAAGAAAATTTGGGAAAGGCTTAATTGTAATACTAAATTTATAGACTCTTCCCCTGTCCAGTCAAACGGTAGGCCGTCGTACTGTTCAATTAGGAACTTGTGTAGAATTAGGGAAAAAGTAGTAAATTGCTTTTTTTCAATTTGTTTAGACGGAAGCAATGACATAAATGTTCTGTGTGAACTTGTAATTTGTATTCGATGCGTAGACAGCGAATACACTATTTTTGAGTCAATGTTTACTTTAGAATCATTTTATGGAAATGTAACTGGCACGTTGTTGTACGATGTTGTCAGAGAAAAGCTTCTTTCCATTGTAAACATAAACAAATTTGCTGGAGTCTGCACAGATGGAGCCAATGTAATGTTGGGCAAATATAATGGACTTATAGGCTAATTAAAAAAACACGAATTTGCAGTTCATAATTTCCCTGCATAATTCATCAGACCGCTCTTGCATCGAAATTCATAAATGATACCCCAGCTATGAAGACAGCTGAGGATATAATAAATAAAATTCGAGGCGGACATCAAGCGTAGTTTTAAAATCAGCGACATTGAATTGGTAAAGAATTGCTACAAATTTTTTATCAACACAAAAAATTTTTAATTTTGTACCTTTGTGTTATACTTATAAAATATATTACTAACATTTTATTTCGGCTGTAAATAAATGAATTTTCTCAATTTGCTTACTCTCTGGTACTCACTAATACACAAGCAAAAAAATTTTGGAAATCCCTGGTTTAATCTCTCATTTGTGTCTAAGTCAAGTATGTGTAGCATCTCCAAAGTAAATCTCCTGGCATAATTGCTCTCCTCTACTAGTATTTTAACATCATCGAAATTTGGTGTATGTCCAGTAACTGCACAGTGGGCCGCGAGTGCTGTTTTTTGCTCCAGTGGTTTGTAAGTTGCTTTTAAATCAGACTTATGTGATGTTGATGACCTGTTTGGTATCATAAAAAAGGACAAAGTTAATGAAACACTAAAAATCTTAAATTCATACAATAGACAAATTCAATTTACCATGGAGAGAGAATGTGATAGTAAACTACCTTACTTGGACTCAATAATAATAAGACAAGGAAATCTGCTAAAACTGGATTGGTACCAGAAACCATCGTCGTCGGGTAGATTAATAAATTTCTATTCGAAACATCCAAAACGAACTATTATAAATACGGCAACTAATTTCATCAACAGGGTTTTAGACATAAGTGACAAACAGTTTCACAGGAAAAATTTATATAAAATCAAGGAAACTTTAAGAATGAATGACTTCCCCAAAAAGACAATTGACGATTTGATAAAACGTGTACGAAGTAAGTGTCCCATAGTTGGTAATAGAGAAACGGAGGATAAAATCTTTAAATCAATTAGCTATATACCGAAATTTTCTGAAAGATTGAAAAATTCTAATATATATAATAAGGACAAGTTCCAGTTAGCTTTTAAATGTAGCAACACCGTCAATAAATTATTCAGTAAAACAAAATCAAAATTGAAAAAGGAGGAAAAACCCAACGTAGTGTACAAAATCAATTGTAAAGGTGACAATACCAACATATGTCAGAAAACATACGTAGGCACAACTAAAACAAAACTAAAAACCAGACTCTCATCACATAAGTCTGATTTAAAAGCAACTTACAAACCACTGGAGCATAAAACAGCACTCGCGGCCCACTGTGCAGTTACTGGACATACACCAAATTTCGATGATGTTAAAATACTAGTAGAGGAGAGCAATTATGCCAGGAGATTTACTTTGGAGATGCTACACATACTTGACTTAGACACAAATGAGAGATTAAACTACAAACTGGATACAGAAAATATCTCAGCTCACACATACAAACACACGATATACAAAAACAGAAAGAGACCAAAATAAAATAAAATATAAAAACATTAGTTGACAAAAGCTTTCAGCTGAACAGCAGCTTAAATTAGTGATTTTTTGTTTTCATTTTTATTTTCGATTATTTTTTAAAATGTAATTATATGTTTTGTGTTTGAAATGTTTTGTGTAATTTTTTTATAATAATTTGTACAATATATTTTTGTATTCTTATATAGAACCCCTGAAGATGGTCAACAAAGTTGACCGAAATATTGGGAAATAAAATAAAATAAATTTGAATTTTTAAACAAAATATATTTATATTTTTTATTTAAAAATTTGGTTTTAACTCATGACCTAATGCCGAAAAATATTAACAAACAACAAAAATTTTAAATTTCATAATTTAAAGCGAAATTGTAGAATTTAGAAAATATTGCCCAGAACCACATGAACGGTAAATCGTTTGACACAATGTTAGTAATCAATGTTACGTAGCAAGATAAGGTCACCTGGTGTAAATTCGCCTTGGGACATACCAATTCCATATATGCGTAACTTTATTTATACAGTAGTTTTGACTTAACTGCCTTTTGTTTACGTGCACTTTTGACTTAACTGCACAAAATTGATAATTTTTGGAATTATTCTTTCTAATTCCATACAAATTCCTTTTTTAAGTGCACTTTCTATACCTGTACATTTAAGATAAATGCACAAAATTTTTGGCATTTTAAAATTATTTTCATACAAAATATCAAAGTTAGCTGCACTTTGACTTAACTGCCCAAAATATATATTTTCTGGAATTATTCTTCAAAATCCTTGTTTACGTGCATTTTGTATACCTGCACATTTTTCATATTTTTGGGCAGCTTTAAAATATTTTCATACAAAACATCAAAGTTAGCTGCACACATAAAAATATATGGTGGCCACTTTTTCACATAAATATCCAATTTAAGCTGTTTATAAAAATATAAATCGCAATTATTTTGTTTTTTATGTTTTATGTTCTTTGTGAATTCTCATTGTTTTTGTTAATGTTTCTTTTATATAAAATAAACATGCATTCATGTATAAAATGATCTGTTTTTTCCCAGCTAGCATAGGCTGTTTGTTAGACGATTATGTTTAATATACAACTCCTAAAAGAATCTTCTGGTGATTATCTGACGAGTAACAAAAACATCTAAATCTTTTTTTAATTTATTTATTTTTTTATTTATTTTTTGACACGCTCGTCTTTAAATCTTGAAATGAACCTTTTGGGACTCTCTGTAAGAGTCGTATAACAATTACTGAGCTACCTAAATAAGACAGTTTTTGAAGTAAGAAAATGCTATTGCCAATACAGTTTTAATAAAACAAACCGGCCTAAGGATCTGAAAAAAAGGATTTTCCGACAGGATGGTATTGATTTCGCGACCTTAAGGTTTGTTTTATAGAAATTTTATGAAAATTAGAAGTTTTGGCATGAAAAATACGCCTGATGCCCTTATTTAGGTAGCTTATTCATACGGCTGAGTATTTCACGAGTTGTAAAATAATACCTACATGAGTCTCATACGACTCTTAGCATTCTTTTTGAAAGACTCGTTAGATAATCTCAACAAACATCATAAACGATTCCCTTTACGATTAATATAAGCGTTTTTCGCTGCGTTATGGAAGAATCTCTCTTACGAATCAGCACGTGTAACAGTTTCTCCCGTGCTAGGAATCGTCTACAATTAAAAAATGAGCTCGTCGACGATCAAAAAGACTCTTTGTGAGATTCCCAGTAAGCTCCTGGGTTGAAATAAAATTTTAATAAAATATAAATTTATGTATTAAAAAAATAATCTTTTAATCTTTTATTCTACTCTTAAATCAAACACTTTACTTAAGCAGCACTTTTGTGCAGGTAACCACAATTGTGTACCTGCACATTAAGGCAGGTAAATGCATTTAAGATAACTGCATTTTTGATTTACCTGCACAAAAAATCTTGCAAAGGAGATTGTGCAGCTAAGTCAAAACTACTGTATTTCGTTAGAAAATCAAGATCTATTCAACAATTTAAGAAATCAAGGCAAATTAATGTCTTACGATGATTTTGACAGTTCGTATCACCAACATTTCTTATTGTTATTGTTGGTTTTGGCTTACAAAATTTTGTTTACAAAGCAGAAAAAATAACAATGCAGTGGAAAAAACTCGTTTTCAACAAGAAAAATCTCTGTTGCTTAAAAAATGTTGTGTTTGTTGTAGATTTGCGGTCAGCGCACAGTGGGAGACCTACACAGAAAGAAACAACTCGCAATAAATTTCAAATTTCTTTCTACTTACTTTGAGTACGATTCGTACTTGAAAAATTTAAGTACTAACAACACTAAAAAGTACTTGAAAAAGTCCAACATTTTTTTTTTTTTTTTATTTTCCTAGCTAATTCCGCGAAGCTCTACGCTTGTCTGCAGGAAAGAAACCAAAGTCTCTGGCGGAAATCGAACCGCAACCTCGGCGCTGAAAGACTAGCTCACTACCAACTAGCCTACCGGGGCAAACGCGTGTGTTTGTGGAAGTTTGTTGTAGAAACAACAACAATAAACAAGAATGTAAGAAAAAAGATTTGCTTGTTTTGTGTAGAAACATCAACAATTACACTACAAGTAGGAAAGCATACATTATTTTTATGTTTAAAAATAAAAAAAATAATAAAAAATTCCCCAATTCAATTTTTTTAAACTATTTAGTTAAATACAAATTTTCAAAGTAGAATAATTACGAAAACTATATCGGACATACTGCTGGTGTCTTATAATTGAGGGTTCTTCTGTAAACAAAGAGCGGAATACAACAAAAGTGAAGAAAACATGCGACTCTGTTAAAGGCTAGTTAACACCATGAATCAAAAAACCAAGATTGCGCACTCAGCCGTATTGCGCACTCGAATTTAACATGACAGTTTGTGTTTACACCATCACACACAGCACTCACATACAAAATAAAATGCAACCTTGATCCAATGAAAATTATTATTGTTTAGAATATGAAGAACGATGAAGTCGTAGGTATGGAATGTCAAACTTTTTTCATAAAACTTGTCATTTTCATCACACATGCATTCACACTATCAGACTTTCACATATTTCTTGAGTTTTTGACATGTATTAATACAAAGTACGTACAATAGTGTAAACTTCGCCGCCATTTTCGATGTTAATACGTAGGTATAGCCTACTTGCAAGTAATTACTTGCATGTGTAAAGGCAGGGTAAAACAGATAAATACAAATATTTAAGCAACATAAACAATTAAATCTAAAATTTTAATTTCATTCCAAATGTTTGCCAACTCTTCTTATATTTACAAACTCAATGTTTCATTTTTTTAATACTTCTGTTAAAATGCCAAACGAAGGAGAAAAAGACACTTCATCATAAATTGAAAGATTAATGTTTTTTTATCTAAAAGTATTTGTAAAAACTTTTCAAGGAGAAATTTCCTAATAAATAAACGATTAAATTGCTTAAAGAGAAATTTATATTTATTTTATTTAAATAAGGTTGGTAAAAAACTAAAACTCTTTTGCCATTTATTTAAAAGCTGTAATAGCCAATTTTTTTTATTTATTTATTTTATTGTATGTTTTAAATAACAATATTAATTCTTTACAAGTTACATTTACCTTAAGCCTTAAGTAGGTAGAAATCGAAACATTAATCCCCCCCCCCCCCTACAAACTAACCCATATTGGCTCCCAAGAAATGTTTTACATTATAACCATTTACATATTATCTTTGATTTACAATCAACATTTGTTTACTTTTTGAATTTTGTATACACAATTTTTTTGTTTATAAATCTCATAGAGATTTAAAAGGAATTATAAAAATAAGAATGTCTTATATAATTTTAAAATGCTGTTTGATTTTTAACTAAAACAATTATGTATTTTCTTACTTGAATCTCAGTAAAAAGTTATTTAATTAAATATAAAAATTAGAATAATGAAATATAGATTTTAAAAATCTTGCAATGATAAGAAGATAAACTGGAAATATATCGATGGAATATCGATAGATTTCTTCGATGGTGAAACTTTTGTCAATTACACATTATCCAATTAAAATAACGAATGTGTACATACGACGATATAAACCGCTCGTTTCGCTCTCCGAAACTAGATTGCCAAACATGCTGTTCATACAATTCATTCTTGTTTCATGTTGACATTTTGTTTTGTGTTGTTAGTGTGATTTTACTTAAAATATTCATAAATTATCACTAATGACTTTTTTTTTATAAAAAAAAGTGTACCATAAGTGTTACATGGGATCTGGCAACATCTTTAAATGCTAACCTGATTTTGAAGAAGTTTTGTATATTTTACGTTTACAAAAGAACATAAGTTTCGGCATAAAACAATAAATTACAATTATCGTTAAAAATTTGGAGCCTTTTATACCTCTTATTTCTAAGTAAAAAAAAAATACAAGAGACGACCTTTAATTAAAGTGAGTGTTGAACATGTAGCATTTTGTTTTTCTTTTAACGGGGAACATCTTCAGAAACGAGCACGTTGCACTTTTAAAACAGAACACATTTTTCAGAAAAGAACATAAAGAAATGTAAAAGGCGGAATAAATGCAGAATGTTACTCAGAAAAGAAAACGCCAGAAGTGTTAACTTTTTTAAGTACCTACATATTTAGGTTATTCACAGTTGGTTACTTTCAGCAAAAAGAGTTTACACTTAATTGTGGGCAAAGCTGTAACTAAATGCCAACTTACTAATATATACAAAGAACAGCTGATTTATATTATCTTATAATTTATTTGAATAGCAAAACAATTTTGCCGACCAATTTGTTCCACTCTAAAATACAGAAAACAATAAATACTCTTACAAGTTCGTAAATGCTACTTGCGTCCATTTGTCTAAGTTTTCGGTGGGCACCTCTTTAAGAATATTAATTCGAGCAGAATTAGGCCACCCTGGAGCATTGACTGATTGGTGATGACCAAATTTATAATGTAATTGTAACAGCACATGCCACCTTTCAGATTTCTGTATACATGGAGAACGACAAGAGCCAAAGTTTCCAAACTAGATACAAGCATCTTGAACTTACATGATAAAAAAGGTCAACCGTTATATTTAAAAGATAAAGTTATCGTACCAGTTATTTATACCAATCTGTGCCACTGTGCAATGGGATATATGAAACATTATAATTAAAACCCAATAATATTGTCCTTACCATACAACCCAAAAAGTTCTCCTTAAAAAAGATTATTAGGTTTTCTGGTTAACCAGTTAATAATCCAAAGAGCTTTGCAAAAACACTTATTTACACAAACATACGTGAATGTATTTATAAAATGTTTTCTTTGCAGGCGCGTGATATACATACAAACATACATACATTCCATCTAAGGTATGTTTGTATGCTTGACGAAAAGTTTTTAAACGACAAATTCATGAAAGAAATTTTTATTGCCTTTAACAGATTTCTGCCTGTCTATCCACCCTTCACTTTATTTTAACATTCGTTAATGTCACAAGAAATTAAGTTGGAAAATGGCATTTTGAAATTGTTTTTGCAAATACACTACCCAGCAAACATGAGGTCAAACTTATCATTTGATATCAAGCACAATTCTCAAACCTTTTTTAATAGTTTGCTTTTAATATCTAAATTCGATAATGATTTTGATATCAGCAATTGACAAGCAATGTTCTCTCAATTGTTAATCACACAGTGTTTCAATTGGAACCACTCTTCAGAGTGGTTTGTTTGAATATTAACTGCCAGCAGTCGTCAATGGCTGCGAGTGTTAAACGGCAAAACCATCTGATGAGATTGAGTGGTTGCAATTGAAACATGTATGTGTAACCTGTCCGTGAAAGCCCGGGTTCGAGCCCCGCAACTGTCAAGAATGAAATATTATCAAAAAATTTTAATTAATTTTCATGTTGTAAAATTCCTTTCTGCATTAAAAAAATTTAATGAAAATTAATTTTGATGAACTTTAGCCTAATTAAGATATCAAAATTTGATTTTTAAATATTTTGAATTTTTGTTTTTGCCAAAGCAAAAATATAAACTTTCGTGTCAGCCATTCAAATAAAAAGCTTGGCTAAAAAAGAACCCCAAAAAATTAAAATAAATGTTAGTGCAAATTGTTTCTTTTCTTCTTTGCGAAAACCCGATAGCTCTTGTTTAGTTCAAATAAAGCCAAAATGGTGCTGATTTCATCGGAGAAAAATTAAAAAACATGACAATTAAAAATTTATGAAGTATAAACAAAAAAGTATATAATTTACGATTGAAAAATGAAACGAAATGATTATAAAAACTAACATTAAAATGATCAAAAATGAATCAGAAAATGGTATCCTTTTCTCACAACAAGAGTATCATTTATGGTAAAAAACATAAGCTCATATGCGGGTACTTTACTTGTTAAGCTGATTCCTTAAAGACTCGGTTATGATACTTGCTTGCTGGGTAATTGCTCTTTAGGGAAAACTTATTCCCAGCTAGCATTCGGAATATAGTTTTTTTTTAATTAGTCTTTTTCAAGTACTAGTTATGTTAGTTAATAACGGTACAATTTAATGTCTTATGCCTACTTCGTCATAGTTTTGAACGCATACAAGAAAATAGCTGCGCTAAAACTGCTCTAACATACAACCAACAGGGCATTTGGCGACGTGCTCGCCATAAAACTACTTGGCTTAGAAATAATACTGTCCAATTTCGTAAAAATCGGTCCATACAAAGTTCTGTTAAAGAAGATCGGTTCGTAGTTTACCGTAGGCCCCATTCAAAGCCCACTCTAGGAAATAGTGGTTACGCCTAAAATATTCTAGCTGAAAAATTCGTTATACATCTGGATCGGCGATTAACGTGGAAATGCCATATAGAGGCAAAATTTACTCAAATGAAACTTAAAGCCATTCAACTTCATTGGCTTATTGGAAGAAATTCTGTCCTTAGTCTCGATTGCAAGCTTCTACTTTACAACTCTATCTTAAAGCCTATCTGGTGCTACGGTATACAACTATGGGGCACTGCCTCGGCCTCTAATATCTAAAAAATTCAAAGGCGCCAAAATAAACTTCTTCGAATAATCACAGCCGCTCCCTGATACGTTGAAAACTCAAACATTCATAAGGACCTCAATGTGCCATTAGTAAAAACTATGATTACAAAATATGCAGTCAAATATTTAAAAAGGCTTGAACAACACCCAAATCCACTAGCTCGAAATATTTAAATCACTCGCTTAAAAATTTTATTAATAGCGAATCAAAGGGAAAAAGAAAAGAAAAAAAGAGCATGCAGCCATCATTGTGCATATTCCAACGAATAAAAACACAAAGCCTACTGACCGAGTACAGGCATCTCCGTACTAACCCCCTTTCATATTTCTTCTCTCACCTAAAAACATGAGAGTTGAGTAACAAAAAATGAAACGTGTGAAAGCAGACTTAAAAAGTCAGTCTCGTTTTGAACTCTATGTTTTGAACTCTTGTTAATACGCTACAACTAATTTCTGTAGGTATGAATTGAAATGGGGTAATTTAATTCATATAATTTAAATCAAATTAAGTTTACTTAATGAAATTTCTTAAAATAAGCTGATTTTAAGTTCCAAACATAAGACTTTTTATATGCGTCCCACTTAAAGTGTGAGTAGATGTATGTATATTTTAAAAGAAATATTATTTCAAAACCTAATGCGTTTCTGAGGGATTTGGCCAAAAAGTATCATGTTTCTCATTCGTATGTGCAAAAACGATAACGATACACAAAATACAAAAGCCAAAGCATGAGCACGAAAACTTCTTCGGACAGTGCTGACCAACTGTAAACCCCCTTTCAGACTCGGCAAGTTACTTGCGCAAGTTTGCCGAGTACAACAAAGTCTGTACTTAAATGTTTTTCCCTTCACCCGACTTTGCCTCTCACATCAACAAACCAAGAGTTGCGCAAGTTACTTGCGAGGTGTTAAGAAGATATTTAAATTTAAAAAGGTGGACAAATATGCAAATAAATATTTAGTTTGGCAAGGAATATGTAGTTGTGGTTATATGACAAAGCCGTTTGTCATTAAGGGCATCTATATATATAAAAATGAAAAATGTTTGTATGTTTGTTTGTCAGTTTGTTTGTTGGCTTATAGACTCCGAAACTACTGATCGGATTTTCCTGAAATTTTTACAGTAACATCACGTGAGCCCTAAAAATAAAATAGGCTACTTATTTTTTCGATAGGGGCAGGGGAATTGGTACCCCCCATAGGATGCCAATATTAATTATCGCATATCTTAAGAGCCGATGGACGCATTTTGCTGAACTTTTTGTAGTAGGATCTTCTGAGCCCCAAAATTGAAATAAAATAGCAGCGTGGGAAGTGGTTCCCCCCATAGGACGCCAATGCTTAATATCGCATATCTTATGAACTGTTATAGTGAGACTGTTCAAACTTTGTGGAAGTCACTCTTATGGTATACTACACTTTTGAAAATAAAAATAAAGCGGGTAGGCGCAGGGGGGAAAAACCTCCCATAGGATGCATATATTAAATATCGCTTAACTGAAGAACTATTAAAGGGGGAGTCTTCAAACGTGGTTAAAGCTACAACTATAGCAAACTATAAATTTCAGTATAAAAATGGGCGGGGTAAACAGGGGAGGAGCAGTACCCCTCATAGATAGAAATATAAATAAGAGCCACTGCCTGCATTTTGTTGAACTTTTGGTAGTAGGATCTTCTGAGCCCCAAATTGGAATAAAATAGCAGCGGCGGAAGTGATGCCCACCATAGGACGCCAATGTTTAATATCGCATATCTTAAGAACTGTTATAGTGAGAATGTTCAAACTATGTGAAAGCCACTCTTATGGTATACTACACTTTTGAAAATAAAAATTAAGCGGGTAGGCGCAGGGCGGAAATACCTCCCATAGGATACATATATTAAATATCGCCCAACTGAAGAACCATTCAAGGGAGAGTCTTCAAAAGTGGTTAAAGCTACTATTAGGGTTAACTATAAATTTCAGTATACAAATGGGCGGGGTAGACAGGGGAGGAGCAGTACTCCTCATAGATAGATATATAAATAAGAGCCACGGCATGCATTTTGTTGAAGTTTTGGTAGTAGGATCTTCTGAGCCCCAAAATTGAAATAAAAAAGCAGCGGGGGAAGTGGTGTCTACCATAGGACGCCAATGCTTAATATCGCGTATCTTAAGAACTGTTATAGTGGGAATGTTCAAAATTTGCAGAAGTCACTCTTAAGGCCCAACCAGAACATGAATGAGGTCGCTTAAGTCAACTTAAGTAGCTGTGCGAATACATATAAAACATATATGGCAAGCTACAATGCACTTAATGATGCTTTTCGTCAAGTTTCGTCAGATGTCATTTGCTTAAGCAAAGTGCCAAACTGAACGCACATTCCGTACGAAAACAGCTGTGTATGTATAACAATAAAAAATAAAATAAATTAAAATGGACTTTTACATATTTTAATTTATTTTCCATTTTTTTAAGACACTCACAAACTATCTATTTTTAAATTATTTACAAATTAAATAGCATAAAATAAACAAATACACGGTTGGACTTTTTGGTACTTTTTAGTTTGAAGTACTCGCAAAAAAACAAAATATTGCACAAATATGCAACAATGGTTAAATAGATATTAAGTACATTATGGCCACCTAAAAATCTTTTTTTATTTGCTTATGCATTTGACAAACTTTTCGTTAATTTTTGACAGTTGCTTAAGCTAATACATGCATATTCTGGTTGGGCCTTTATGGTATACTACACTTTTGAAAATAGAAATAAAGCGGGTAGGCGTAGGAGGGGAAATACCTCCCATAGGATCGATATATTAAATATCGCTCAACTGAAGAACAATTAAAGGGATAGTCTTCAAACGTAGTTAACTATGAATTTCAATATAGAAATGGGCGGGGTAGCCAGAGGAGGAGCAGTACCCCTCATAGATAGAAATATTAATAAGAGCCGCTGCAAGCAATTTGTTGAACTTTTGTTAGTAGGATCTTCTGAGCCCCAAAATTGAAATAAAATAGCAGCGGGGAAAGTGTTATCCCCCATAAGACGCCAATGTTTAATATCGGATATCTTAAAAACTGTTATAGTGAGAAAGTTCAAACTTTGTAGAAGTCACTCTTATGGTATACTTCACTTTGAAAATAAAAATATACCTTCCATAGGATGCATGTATTAAATATCTCTCAACCGATAAAGTGGTAAAAGCAGTGTAGCGAAGCGCACCGGGTTAAGCTAGTGTTAAATAAAAAACTGTATACAAAAGAATTCCTTCAGAAAAGACTGTTGCCCATGTACAAGCAGCACAATATCCCTTCTTTATTTTGGCCCGATTTGGCTACCATACATTACTCTAAAAAAACAGTGGATTGGTATAATAGTAAAAGTATATATTTTGTGCCGAAAACCTGTAACCCCCCCCCCCCCCCCAATTGCCCTGAATTGCGCACGATAGAAAAGTTTTGGGCAATTATTAAACAAATGCTGAGAAAAACATCAAAAAAAGCTAACGACAGAAAAAAAATTGTATGTAACTTGGAATAATGCTGCAAACAAAGTTGGAAGAGTTGGTGTTCAGAAGGCGGGTTTAAAGGCGAAAATGCGAAAATTCGCTTTATTCAAAAATGAATTGTAATGATTTTTAATTTGTAATATCTTTGAAGTAAATTAAATAATTTGTCGTACATAAAAATTTTTTGTTGTTATTGATTTTTAAGTTATGATAAAAATAATATGTAAAATTTTTCGTTTCCAACCTTTAATTAAAAGAAAATTCGATACATTTTATAACAAATATTGTTGTTGTTCTAATTTAAGTTTCGAACAGAGTTTTCATTTGTAGAAAGTAAATTTTATATTTTCTTTTTGTTCTCTATATCATTTTCTGACACATTGAGAAATTATTAAGAAATGTTTTAAATCACGTACAAATTAGTTCCTGCTCGTGTTCACATTTTTTTATTGAAAATTAATGTCTGCACATTCCCAGCGGGAAAACTCAGAAGAGCATCTTACTTCAGGCCTTTTTTAAGACCTGCTTAACAAATTTGTCCATTCAATTATGTACTACTCTTATCTTTCTGTTAAAGAATGTCTTAGAGAAGGTCTCGGCTCTTTCTTATAAACGATAAGATACACATTCTACATTCGTCTCTACTCCCTTCTCAGAGAGTAAAATATCTGTATGTGTTTTGCACAAGCAAAAGCAAATAAATTATTTTTTTTTATCCCGTTATCATTTTTATATAAATTCTCAAAGAAAGTATGAAACGAAGCAAGCAGGCCTTGTATATCCAAAAGTATGCCTTCGGATGCCTTCTAGAAGGCCTCTATACTCCTTATTTTTCCCCACTGGGTTGGGTATTGTGTTAATAAATATTGGGAGCTATTCATGTGAAATGTAAGCCAGTGTTGCCAGGAAATTATTTTTTAAATATCAACACAGGTAAAAAATCGAAGAAGGTTTTCCCATGTAAATCCCTTAAAATTTCACAAAAATTTGAATTAGGATTTTTTTTTTTTTAAAGTAGGAAGGAAGAACTTTGTTATGTGATTATAACTGACTTAAGCGTGCTGAATCCAAATCCGTCTTTGGTTTTTTGATAATTATGTAAAGTTTTTGTCATTTTGTAATTTTTATAAATTCGTCGTTTTATGCAAAATAAGTACTATAGATGTTACATGGAAACGAATTTGAATTCAGCGCTTTTAAATCTTTATATTCCATATATTTTTATTTAAAACGAATTTTGCTGCAGACCTGTATTATCAAACATTATAAAAATAAATTTAAAAAAAAAAACTTATCAAACTTACATAAATTGGATTTTCGGTAATTAAATTAAGGGTTTTGATTTTAAAAAATTGAAAAAACGGAAAAAATTTAACATTCTAGATTAAAATGTTAATTTTTAAAAGTTCTTTTTCATACGCTACTGTTTTCGGAAGAAAAATATTACAATTTTTTTTTACTTCTGGCAACACTGATGTGAATTCAAATGCATCACAAAGTTAGATGATTATAATTTTATAAATTTTTTTATGATTTTTATTTTCCAAACAAATCAAACAATTGCAAAAATGGTTAAATTATTGCAAATTTTATTTAACGTTGTTATTGGCAGTTAAATGTACAGCAAAAAGTTGGAAAAAAGTTATACATAATGGAAATATTGAAATTGAAAAAATATGCAATAGTTTTTCTATGAAATAATCAGGTGTTTTACAGAGTTTGTACGAAAGTGAAAATTTAAAATTTTTTTAATTCGTAGCGTTTTTGTTTAGCTTCTTTAGGATTCATACGTTTCATAAATTCCAAAAATATCAGTACAGAGAAAATATAGAAAATAACTTAAAAAACTAGTTTGAAACTAGTTTTTATGATTAAAATAGTTTAATTATCAATATGTCTAGTGCTTCCTTCAACGATTGCAGGTGTGATGTGCCTGAAACACTTTACCACTAGTGGTGAATGAGGGTAAACTAAGTTTGTCAGTCCAGGTGAAACATTTTTAATATTCATCTCAGGCAAATCGGCTTACCCTACGGCCACACGGTCAAGTTTTTCTTGATAGGCTTTTACATATATCGGTGGTCAAAATTTACATAAACTGAAAGCTGTGACGTAGGCTGCACTAAATTTGTAAGCAATTTACTTTCAAAATGATATCAAGAAAACAATTTATAAAGACAAACCTGTCATCAGCTGTTAAATTGAAAGTAAAATTGCTAAACAAATGGAGAGGTGAAATTGAAAGCAATCTCGTGGTCAATTTAAAGTTAGTGCAAATTGAATGAAATTGAAAGGCAAAACTTGATTGTGTGGCCACCAAGTTAGCCAAGTCCGCATGCCATTCTGTTGAAATTACGCTCACTTTCGAACTACTCAAAATAAGAGAACAATATTGGTGTCAAAATGTTTCCAGTTCTCCTATGCAGCTTGGGATTAAAATCTAGCTGAATTTGTTTGGATTGGTAGGAAAATAAATTTAATAGACGAACAACCACCCTAAACGCAACGAATAATGCTATTGCAAAGGCAGAAACCACATTTTTAAGTTTCGCAAAGATCGGTCCATCATTTAGCATAGGCCCCATATAAAGCCAGCTCTCGGAAAACAGTTTAAATTTCGTTCGTTAGAATTTCGTAAAATAACATCAAGAACGATGTTGAATAGAATATAGGGATATAATGCATTCCTGATGAACACAGTTTACAACGTAAAATTGAATAATCCGACATTAAACATTTCTGTGCAGGGCTTAAATTAGATTAATAGCTCAATAACTGTTAGGGAGACACCTTTGCCGACAAGAACGATTCAAATTGCTTTGTGGTTCAGGGTGTCGAAAGCCTTTTCGAAGTCTAAAAAGACCATGTTGAGGGTGGATTGCCTTTCTGCGGACTATTCTGTTATTAAGGCCCAAATACACTTATCAAAATACTCATCAAGCATTTTGATAGTTTAAGTGAAAATGTGTTTGTATGTCAGCACCGACGATGCTGGATAAAAAAAATTAAAAACAAATTATATATAATGGGGACTTCTACGTCCAGCTCAAGTATACGAGTGAATTCGCCTGCATGACTAGCATTTGACAAGACTATTTGACCCTTTAGATGTGACTTATGTGTGCGAAAGCCAGCCTTTTCATTACAGCATCCAAGATTCTTTCATTGATACTATGCGCTATTCTATTGTTCACCGCGCTGAGGATTGTGACAACCCTCCAGTTCATGCAATTACTTTTTTTGAGCATAATTTTTGTAATATTTACAGCCTGTCTTTCGATTTCGATCATAAATTGTTTGACTTACATTTTAAATAAAAACAATCTTTTGAAATTTATTTTTGTTTTAAATGTAAGTTTTGACGAACGAAGTCTTCGTTCGAAATCAAGGGACAGACAGTTATCCATAAATTAGCAATTTAGTCATGTAAATGTCATCTGCAGTTTCTAAAAACAACCGCAACAATTTTGCTCTTAAGTTTTACTGGAAAATACTTCCTTAAACTCTAAAGATGTTTTTTTTTACATCTATAAAACTCTTTAAAAATGCTTAAAGGTATTAGGACGATTTGTTTACAAAAAAGTAGTTCTTTTATAATTTTTTACTTCATAAAGTTAAAAATCTGCTTAAATATTTAATGCGAATGTATAAACCCGTAACACCCCCTCCCTAAGTGAATCATCGTCACTCAAACATAAATATTTCTTTATTTTAAAGTATTTCACTCATTCCAACCTTTTCGTTAAACAAGTTTATGGATTCAAATTGGAATTTATAAAGCTTCTTTATAGTCATCTTTCTTCAATATTTAACATGATTTTTACTTTTTCTTATCTTTTGTAAGCAAAGAAGCCTCAGCTTTTAAGGACCATTTTTTTAACACAGAACCAAACTGTATTGTATCTTGTAAATTTGCAAATGGCTTAAATACAATCATTTTTTTATTTTAAAATCTTATTTGAACTTTTTTTTTAATTTTCTTCAAAAAAAAAAAAAAAAAAATAAATAAAGGAGAAAAGAATTGTTTAAACTTACCTTGTTGAAAAGTTTTATCTTCACAAAATTTTGTAAAGAACTTCTTGGCTCCTTCAACATTGTTGTTCAAAATATTGATATTATTAGATGGGATACAACGGGAAGTGTAGTCATCAAAACACTTCATGCCACGTCGGAAAACACTGCAATTAAAAGATTTTGGTTACATTATTTGTTTTTTTTTCTTGTTTGCTTTAATTAATGGAAAATATTGAAATAATTGCTGCAAGTAGCTTTTGTATACTCCCGTCTCTGGATTTATTGGTTACATTATTTGTTTTTTTTTCTGTTTGCTTTTAATTAATGGAAAATATTGAAATAATTGCTGCAAGTAGCTTTTGTATACTCCCGTCTCTGGATTTATTGGAAAATTTCCGCTTTCCGGGGAACTTTATGTGGGATACTGGGTAAATTTTTTTAGGAAAACTTTAACAAATTAGTAACAAATTTCTTAATCTCACCCAAATCTTCAGCCAAAAAGTACTTTTAATTAATATTTGCAATTGATTTTGAATACTTCCGCATTTTCTTGCTTTAAAATATCGCATAAAAGGAAGATATTTTTATATAAATAAATAAAAAACAAAAAGAGTTAACAAGCTTTCATTTATTAAAAATCCCTGATGAGTTTGAATGAAAAACATTTGCACTTTATGCACTCTGCACCATCACTATTTCTAAAACAATTTCCGAGTTATGGGCCAGATATGTAAAATATAAAATATTAAAATTTTTCGCCTTTTTAGCAGCGTTTAAAAAGCTGCAGTTAAAGTGAAAAACTGCCATTTCTATTCATACATAATTTTAACATGTTGTTCTACACAAATTTGCGATAAAAAAAAATGTTAAAACTAGGTACTTTCACTTTATCGGGAATAAAACACGAACTTATCGATGGACTTTCATGAAACAAAATTTATTTTATTTCGAAGACATGTAACAGCAGCAATACACATACAGTTTAAAGGCCTTTACGTCGAAATTTGTATAGGGACTGAACATAGGGACTGAAATGTCAAATATTTTGTAATGCTGTAAAAAAATTGCAAATACAAATGCAATTGCGATTGCGAGTATAGAGTAAAGCAATGATCGACCATTAGAGGAAAAGTCCGCTAGATTGAATACCTTTTGGATTGAGAATCAAAACCAATTTCGAACGTTATCTAAATTTGCAAAAAAATATCCTATAGTGCCTGCTACTTCGGTTCCTTCAGAAAGGTACTTTTCAGCAGCACAATTTTTAAAATCTGTTATCTAAAATAACGTAAGTTCATACATACATACGTTCAATAAAGTGATAAAAACAACGAACTGTAGCCTGATAAGAAACTACACGCAGAAAAAAATATGGTTGGAGGTAACCATATTCTAAGAGCAACATACTATGGTTGGAATTTTACAATGTTTATGTTTGCAGTTCACCATATTATGTTAAACTATGACCATAGTATATAACAAATATTTTTCCCGAAATCAACCATAATATGGTCATAATTAACCAAATTTTGGTTAATATTAACCATAATAATGATCAAAACTAACCATAATTTGTTTAAAATTTACAATAATATGGTCAAAATTTCCTTGAATTTGGACAAAAGTAACCATATTATGGTCAGAATTAATAATAATATGGTCAATGTTAACCATATTATGGTTATTTATTTCATCAATTTTTTTTACTTGTTTGTAGTGTCAAATTATAATTTTATTTAATTATTTATTCCTGATAGGTGTTATGTTCCACGTTTATGAAAAATCCCCTTTGATTCATTTTCAGCCTGTGACGACCTTCATTACCATTTTTTCTTTTCTACTATTTTATTCGACGTAAATTTATGTATTTTAATCAATAATTAAAATGAAATAAATGAGAATTTTAAGCATTATTTAAAATTTAAAGTTAAACATACAATGTTTTAAAATTTCAAACATAATTTTGTTATTAAAAAATAACCATAACATGTTTGGAAGCAACCATAATATGGTTATAGCTTTTCGATGGATGAATGTAACCATAATATGGTTGCCGTGATAATAATATGGTTAAGGTTACCATAATATGTTTAAGTGTGTGGTTGTAGCTTTATTTTATTAAAACAATGTATTGTTGAATTCAACCATTTTTGAAGTTTCAGGGGAGGTAAACACTTTATTGTTAAATAGAATCAAAATATTATCAATCGTGGAAAAAGTTTTGTTTAAAACAACAAAAGTTTGTTTGTTGCCATTGCAGGGACCATAATTTGTTTTTTTTTAACTCCAACCATGTTTTTCTCTGCGTGTAGTTAAAGTTTTCATGCTCAAGTACAAACATTCAGTCGATAGTAGTATCGATATATCGATAGAGAAATCTGAATTATCGATAAATATAGATAGTATCCCAGCACAACATGGAGTTATACCAGACTTACCCTAAACAAAATCCAGACCTTTGTAAATCGTTGTCTAAAACAAATTCTACGAATCTTCTGGCCAAATCAAATCTCCAATGAGAAACTGTGGCAACAGACTAATAGTATGGCCATTCAACAAGAAATAAGAAGACGTAAATGGACATGGATCGGTCATACTCTTAGACGTCCAGCAAGGGATATAACTAGAACTGCCCTCAAGGACACCGCAATCAGGGACGACCACGTAATAATTGGACACGCTGCACAAGACAAGAACTCGTAACAGCTTATAAAACATGGAGACAAATTAATGTCCTTGCCAATAAAAGAAGAGAATGGAGAGAATTGTTAACGCCCTATGTTCTTCGTGAACTTTTTATTTAAGTATAATTAATATTTAAATAAATAAAGTATATAAATGCTGCTTTATGGAAAAATAATTAATGTAAAGGATTAAAAAAAATATTGTAAAATAAAAAGGTCAAACTTTTTGATTTTTAGCTCTACACAAATCTGTGATAAAAAAAATGTAAAAACTAGGTTCTTACAGTTTATCGCGAATATAGCAGGAATTCGCCCATGGAGTGCCCCGGTAGGCCAGCTGGTAGTGAGCTAGTCTATCAGCGCCTGGGTTGTGGGTTCGATTCTGGTTTCTTTCCTGCAGACAAGCGAACATCTTCGCGGGATTAACTTAGGTAATTAAAAAAAATAAATTTTTTTTAAAATTAAATTAAGGGCCGATGTTGATTTCTTTTTTTAAATCGTTATTTAAAAACTTTAAAAATTTTGCAGAACATTTCAAAAAATCCTAGAAAATTAAACTTATCTCCGGCGAATAAAAAAGTTCGGGGAAAACCCTTAGTTTATATATGTACATATTCCCGTCGAACCTATAAGGAGCATAGTGCCTCATTTGCTTAACTAAAAAGTTAACTTAAAATATTATTCTTTTCTAAAAATAAAATAAAAAATTGTGTTGCAAATAAATTGTTGGAAAAAATATGATCCTGTCTGTTGGCAGGCAAATCATCCTAATTAAAATTATAAAAATGTTGCGTTTTTTATTTCAACCGTTTTTTTTTATTTGG
Organism: Pollenia labialis; assembly: GCA_949318255.1. Classification (NCBI taxonomy): domain Eukaryota; kingdom Metazoa; phylum Arthropoda; class Insecta; order Diptera; family Polleniidae; genus Pollenia; species Pollenia labialis. Next base: position 208,888,981 of record OX439139.1, read on the forward strand.
TGAGCTTTTTGGGCTCTTGACGTCGATGTTACCAAAGTTTCCTTTCTTCGCTGCTATTTTTCTTTCATATTTATCTTTTTGTTGTTTGGCTTTTTTCTGTTGTATTCTGAGATAAATATAAATAAAAAAGTATATTTGTATGTATTTTCATATTCTCAGTCTGTAATTTGATATTTGCTTTTTTTTATTAGTCTTTATTTATAACATTGCGTCTGTCTTCTTTTCGGCTGGCTTCTCTTATTCTTATGCACCCAACTTAAAAAGTAAAATCTTAATATGTATGTAAAAAATGTGTTTATGTGGGCATTCCATAATGTAAAAAAGTACTTAAAAATAAACTTGGTATACTCTCCAACACCTCTAACTCCATAGTGTGTGTGCGCAGAGTTAAATTCTTTGGTCCTGCTTAGACTTTTGTTAACGACGACTTGCAAGTTGTTCACGCCTTTGGCTGCTATATTCTACGTTTAGCACCCATAGAGAAGCATAGATTTTACACATGAATTAAAGATTTTTACTTTTTAGCTCGATTTAAGATATCAGCAGAAGAGCCTCTAGTCGATGCTATTATACTACCCAAGTAGCAAAACTTGTGCACATCCTGAAGTTGGGTAGGATGTTGCGTTAACTCTCATTACATTCGCCTTATTTATTCTTATTTTGAGCCCTGCCTTTGCAGATTTAATAACAAGTTAATATCATATTAATATGGTTCACTCGGGACACTATGGGACAATATGTATTTTCAGGTTATTGCAGTGACCTGCGAGAAAGTGTCAAAAAGGTGCTAATCAATCCCCTCCTAGGAAAACTCCGTGCAAAAGTGACAAGTGTTTAGTTTCTTATCAGTTCCCTTTCCCCTCGGTTAACTATTGGTTAAAAATGTAAGTTTTCGCTTTATTGTATTTTTTTTTTAATATTTACAGGGTGTCCGCCGGGAAGGTATACTGATTTGTTTAGCCGCCATATTGGTAAACATTAGTCTTGACAGTTCATATTTGGCTGTCGTGAAGTAAACACGTGGCAAATTAATTATGAAAATACGAACAACTGACAAAAATTTTTACAGAAATCGGCCTAGCCGTTCTCATTTTTTTACACCATTTTTATATACATATTGGATTTTGCCACGCCCCTCCACCCGCAGACCGAAAATCAGACTTTACAGTGTCACCCGCCTGAATATTCTCTGAAAATTTCATCAATATCGGCCCAGCCGTTTTGGAGTCCATACGTTACATACACACATCCTGTTTTATATATATATAAGATAGATTTCCTGGATGCCATCTTGAAACTTTATTTCATACAGCTTTAAATTTTTGTGAATTTTGATAAGAAAACAAAACTTAAAAGTAAAACTAAAACGTGTGACTGCAATATAGAGAAAATCCATAATAATTCCGCGATGTTTGGTATGGATTTTAACTAAGACGAATTAACTACAGGTGGTGTCGAAATTGCATCTGCTTTTGACAGTTTGAACTTATTTGTTTTGATTTGTTAGTGTCTTGCTACGAAAGGTTGACATTTTGAACCTTTGTTGTTTCTGTTGTTTTTGGATTGTTGAAGTTCCGACACCACCTGTAGTCGAATTCGCCTTGAATTTCAACAAAACAACAATGAAGTTTGTCCTTTTTTTTTTGGTCGCTCTCACCTGCACTAGTTTGAGAGAAAACATTTTTTTGTTAAGCTGGAGGTCCATATTACGCGTTTAATGCGTTTGTTATTTTCTTGACCTTTTTTTCAAACAGTAGAAAGTAATCTTACTTCATGCATTTGATGCGTATATGCATTCGACGCGTGTGCTGTGTAACTCGTCCTTACAATTTTGCACTGATTCTACTTTTTTGGCAGATGCATAAACGCATCAACGCATTGAACGTGTGGTGTGGACCTATAGCCATATATCGAATATTGTGAATTTCTTCTGCCAATACGAATTCCCCCTTTCTGATGTCTTAAGGTTTGTTTTCCAAAGGTTTATTTTTTAAAAAAGGACTTACAAATAAATCCAATAGTAACTTAAAATGTTATTCCAGGAGCAACGGAACGCAACTTAAAAATAAGAAAAGGATTCCTTTCTTAAGATTGCGGAGTACAAAGTTTTTTTTTTAGAAAAAAGGCAAAATATAAATAAAGAAAATTTTTCTTTTATGTAACTCTTCTTACACAAAGGAAATGTTTTGATGTATTGTAAATTCTTAAAACATTTTAAATTGCCTTACAGCATCTCACAAATGAATGTTAAGTATTGTCAAAGGTCGCTTAAAAGATATTACAGCATAATTCGTTTTCTCTTAAGAAATAAATTATGTATGTGCAAAAGAAAACGAATATGAAAATACAAAATGTTTCCTTTACGAAAATGTTGACAGGAGTTCTTTTTCATAAACGTCTGTTTTATTTGAATATTTTGTGTTAAATAAATAAAAAAAAAAAAAAGAAAAACTGTTAAGTTGTGAAGGAAAAACACTGTCTAAGCAGTGATGCCAATTTATCCATTTGTCATCCCGTTTAGCCAGAAGAAAAGTTAATTTTACTATTAGCCATGTTTCAGCCATTTACATTTTAGTTCAGCTATTTTTCAGCAACTTTTCCCATACATGAAACTGTTATGGATTTTTTCATTAAAATTTAAACTTGCAGCTTTTCAGATTCAAGAACATTAACGCAATGGGATAAGCTAAAGCTGCTTTTTGAAACAGCCTTTGTTGACTAAGACTATCATAAGACAAAAATACTAAGTGAAATTTAAAACGAAAATGCAACTCGCATATACAAAAAATATAACATTCTAAAAAGGTGCATGCAACCCTGTAATAATGCATTTTGTTTTTTGACGAGAACAAAACACAAGTTATGAAAAGGTGGAATGCCTTGTTTTCTCATCATCATTAAAACTCATTTTTAACAGCCGTATCTAAACAAGAGCGAACAAATTTTTATCTGTCAAAAATTCTCATGCGTCAACGCTTTGCAATTTCAAAATCCGATTTTGACAGCGCGTTTTATAGTGAACTAGCGGACCCAGCGAACTTCGCCTCGCCCCAATTTTAAATGCCAAAATGACACCTGTCAGATTGCGCAAAGTCTAAGTCAACGCATAACGCCATCTATCGGATTTTGACTGAGAACTTTCTATTTTTTCATTTGGAAAGGCATTAAGAAATAATTTAGCACAAAAAAAATCAATTTTCGATTTTTCCAATTTTCTGGCTTTTGCGGAGAGATTTTCCAATTTAACGGATTTCGCATTTTCTGCAATTTTCCATGATTTATGCTAAGAACTTTCTATTGTTTGATTTGGAAAGCCATTAAGGAATAATTTCACACAAAATTTCATTTTCCAAAATTTTCTCCCGTAAAAACCTTCTCCTCGAAAATACGAATAACTGACAACAAATTTTACAGAAATCGGCCCAGCCGTTCTCAGTTTATGACTTACTATACATTTTTTACACTATTTTTATATACATATTGGATTTTGCCACGCCCTCCGCCCGCAGTCCGAATCAGACTTCACAGTGTCACCCGCCTGAATATTCTGAAGATTCAAATAAATAAAAATTAATCAAGAGGCCTCGAGCTTGATTAATTTTTATTTATTTAAATTTCGAAAGGTCGAATAAGAACAACTTTGATTCTGAAGATTCCCTGAAAATTTCATCAAAATCGGCCCAGCCGTTTCGGAGTCCATACGTTACATGCATACATGCACACATCCTGTTTTATATTCATTTTCTGAATCACTTATAGCTACAATTGGAGACATCACGAAGGAGGACCTGTGGTTTCCCCTTTTGATGTCTCTTTTGCTCTTTTTTTTTTGAAAAAGTCGTTTTTGTTTCTTGTTGCAACTATTTCTTGTCTGCTTATGTAAGAATCATACTTCTTTTCGTCCTCTCGTCATCTGTGCATTATTTTTTAAAGCTTATTAGAATAATGTTTTACAAATATCCTGAAATTAATATTAAAAAAAGTAAGAATATATTAAAATTTTTAACACTTTGAGACGTTCACTTAAGGCAACGGAATTTTGGCACTTTACTTCCATCAACTGAAGGGAAACATTATTGTGGCCCTGGGGTGTAGAGTAAATTTGAAACCCTAACCTACATACTTTAATAGCCTTTTTACACTGATCAACATCTAACATCAATTTGCCGCAATTTGCGAAGATGTTAACATCTTTCCATAAGAAACATCTTTCAAGATCTTTAAAAAATTTTCCTATATCATTTTATTCCATTCTACAGCTTTCGATTATTTTAGTGTCATCACTAGAAAAATGAAAATAAGTTCTATTATTATTGTGGCATCACTGACAACAACAAAAAATTGGTTTTGAAAGCAGCGTTCCCATTTGTCAAGTTTTCTCTTTTATTGCAATGTTTTTTTTGTTAAGTATTCTTTAAATTTTTAAACAAATTGAACTTCTAATAGATTTTTGTGTTTTCTTTATAAATTTTGCCACTTTCGTAGAAAGAAACATTTTTTATCTTAAAAACATTTTTTTTCTTTCAAAAATTGTGACATTTTTGTTAGATGCTGAATGCTGGATGTGAGCAAAGTAAACGAGTGTTTCACATTTTCTGCATGTTTGATGGTAGATGTTGATCAGTGAAAAAACTCTATAATAGTGAGATTATTTAAAAAATTTACTGGCTATTTCACGATGTCACTGTAAAGCAAAAACATCTTCTCAAAATTTGTTTTTGTTTTATAGGTATGTAATTTGTGCGAACGAACACGTTCAATTGACATCGTGAAACAGGCAGTTAATTGTGGAGTTGGTGATGCAGAATTGTTCGCTAAGTTTTCTGTATATTGTGTAAAAAAAATCGTCTTTTGTCCTTTGGATATTTTCGAGTTGTGTCACCATTGAAGTAAATGAGCGATATATTAATTAGTAATACAGTCTTTTTGTTTGTTTCTTGAGTAGTCGAAAGAAGAGAAAGAAATATGATTTTATTTATTGCTATAATTTATTATTTTTTTTTAAATTTTCCCGTTTCGCTAAATTAACTTGTTATTTTGGTTAAATATTCATGATTTTTGCATTCGATGTCGCTTAGCCAATTTGATTCTACTTGTAGCGATAATTGATGCAGGAATTGTGGCATCACTGTGTCCAAGTCAGATTGTACCGAAATAAGTTGTTTAAAATAATCATCTGTTAACTCTTGACATTTATTCAACATAATTTCTTGTTTAAATAACAACTAAAAGAAAATTTTTTTAAATTTAAATGAGCCCGTTAAAGGTGAGGGCTTATTGGTCCTGAAAAAAATGTTAAGTTCACGTAATACTATTATATGTATGTAGGTATACTGTGATATTCTTGTTTATTTTTTCTTTTTGTTTTTTATAAAATTGACCTTTCCCTCCCCATTTTTTAATTTTCTTATATTTCCTTTTATAGTTAAAAGAAATCTTATAAAGTCTTTGAATAACGTACAATAATAAATTTGGAATAAGTAGCCAATAGAACTTGCAAACTATATTTTTAGCTTCGTTCTTTTAATTTGAATATCATGATAAAATAATTTTTCCTACGTCAATTTAAGTAATGCATTTGCCTTTTGATAATTAAATTACAACCAGGGCTTAAAAAGCTGCAGTCAAAATCAAAAAACTGGTTTTTCTTCCACTTTCTGATTTTTCATTGGACGAAAATAAACCGTTGCCTTTACTTCTGACTCATTAAATGAAAACAGTCGTAGTGAAGGCAAAAGCAAGAAACGAAAAGTTGATAACAACAAAGAACATCGGCACTCGACATGTTCGGAAGTGTTTCGTTTGACAGACTGAAACTTTTAATAAATACCGAAGTTAACGAAGATGGGACGTTGTGTTTTTTTCCGCATTTTTTTTTTTTTGGAATACATGTGTACATGTGTTATGGCCCAAATAAAATTTTTTTTTGTAAATACACATTTTCGGGAACCAAAGATTTTTCCGAGTCCAAGTTTTCTAACCTAAGTAAATGGTAAATTTCTTCTTAAACACGTCGGTATATAACTACTGAAATCCCAAAATTACTCTTTTTATACCCGAAGGTAAGTTTGTCATTCCGTTTGCAATTTCTACAATATTGATCCTACACCCTATAAAATATATATATTCTGGTCCTTATGAGAAGATAAGTTGATTTAACGATGTCCGTCTGTGCATCTTACGTTTAAAATGTGCTTTCCGGAGACTCCACACATGATAGCGGCTAGGTGGTTTTACATTTACGTCTCATGTAGTCCACCATTTCTTGCTATTGAAATTCAGGCAGATCGGTCCAAAAATGGCTGAGATATGAGCAAAAACCCACGACTACCTCTAATGTTTTAAAAAAGTGTTTGATTATTACACACTATCGGTTTAATTCATAAAAATTTCCTTTTTCAGCCTTAATGTTTACAATAGTTATCAAATACTTTATGTTTTGTAAGCCATTAATAAAAAATCTGATTTATAAACGCTTAACAGGAGTGGATTAACAATTAAACGTTTACTTTTGTATTTTAATGTTGGCAACAACGTGTTATTTTAATTGTAATTTTTGTAAAAGTGATGCATACAACGAACGAGTTTTATTAAGTGAATTTCTTTTTGTTTTTAATTTAAAATTAATTTCCGTTTTTAAAACGTAATATTTAAAATAAGTTTATGTTTTTTTTTTGTTATTTAAATAAATTCCTTAAAAAAAGCGAAATGTGTAAAACTTGTATTAGCAATAGCAAATTTCTACTGCCTAAACTCTGAAGGTTCCAAAAGAGATTATACAGCTTTATGCATAAAAAGGGAAATCAGGATGGGTAGTGCAAAGTGTGCAAGCGATGCAAATGCATGCAAAAACACACAAATTTGCACAACACAACAACAAAATGTACGTATTTGCAATTTGCTCTTTTGTACGTCGTTTGCACTAAGAAAACCGTGAGCAAACTTATGGTGTTTTCTTTTCTAAAAAATAATAATGCATTTTAATTGTGTAATATATTTATCAGGTTACACGCACCCTTACAAAGTGATACGGTTTTCTAGATTACAATGGAACACAATAATAACTACGTTTTACACTCAACACTAATGTGTACTTAGCGTGTTAATATTGAATGCAAAGTTTGTACTAACAAGCGATATACACAACGGTTGTAGCAATTTTCAACACTAATGGTGTTTTCTTTTCTACAAAAAATGTGCCTTTTTAAAAAAAAAAATGCAATTTGGTGTCTGTTTCTTAAAAATTTTGCTCCCGAAAAGCATGAGTTTTTTAGAATAAAACAAGCCACCCTTTTCGGGAGCAAAATTTTTAAGAAAAAGACACCAAATTGAATTTTTTTTTTTAAATGGCACATTTTTTGGTAGAAAAGAAAACACCATAAATTTTCTTTGAATTACAATAAACAACACTGATTTTCAATAATTAAAGTCAGCTGTTGTTCAAAATTTTGCGCCAAAAAAAATTATTATTAAATAAAAGTAAAACGAACGAAAAACAAAAAGTTTTTATAGCCATCACAATATAACCAAAAATCAAAATACAACACAAATTGTACGCAAACACAAGAAACAAGTTAATACAAAAATACTTGCTAGCATAAAAAAGTACTTAACGCAGATGCAAAAAAGGGTATTATCTCACACTCAATTATATCTGGGGGTAAGAAATGTAACAAATTTGCCATTAATTTTTGCAACATATTCAGAAAGGAAAACGACAACTTCCACATTTTTGCATATTTTTTTAGAATAGAACAAAAACCTGCGCGAATAGTAGCATACATGGAGCATTATTTTCAAAAACCCCTTCCAAACAAATGTAAACAATAGCATTTGACGTATTAAGCGCCATATTGTTTTTTAACGAAACTTATAAAATAAAAATTTTTGAGGATTTTTATATAAAAAAGAGAATTAAATTTAAATAATGCATTCAGTGTTGCCAATTTAGCAATTTGGTGGCTAGATTCAGCCACTTTTCACCCTGTTTAGCCATTAAAAAATGAGTTAAGCCATTAGCCTTTTTTTAGCCATTTATCAACTTGTTAAGCTATAACTTTTTTGCCATTTTTCTTTTAAATTTTATTTTATTATGAAAATGTATAAAAGTAAAAAATATACATTTTTAACAATTAAAGCGCCTTTAATTTAAATCAGAACTTTTATAAATGTTGAAAATCGCTATAAACGATGTTGATGAAACATCTTTGAAAATAAAGGAACAGCATTCCAATATTAAATTTATAAAATGGATCAAGACAAACATCGGTGTTCCTTTTTTTTAGAAATTTCAGAATTGACTATAAAGTTGATCCTACTTCCATGGTATAATTAATGCTGAAGTATAGAGAGTGTATTTAGCCAAGTAAACATCGTTTAAAGTAATTTGAGAAATACATTTAGCAACCGTTAGTTAATTCGATTTTATCAATGTTGATGTTTGTAACACCTTAAAATATTGGTTTAAGACCCAAGAATCACTTGTCTGAGTCGAATTAACGATGTTTGTCCGGCTGTCTGACTGGCTGTACATGTACCCCTTGTGCGCAAAGTACAGTCGCAATTTTGGAGATTATTTGATAAAATTTGGTACATTGGTTCTAATGTGGTCAGGGTTGACTTACTGCACTTTCTTTCTTGTTTTTTATTGAAGATCTGGGCTCAAAAGGTAGGGTAAATGTTGTCGTGATTATGGTTTACCTAAAATTATTTAAAACTAATCGCCACGACTGATTACTATGAGATGAACAATAACGACATCGAATTTATGGATGATATAATTTTATAAATATCTATAAATTAATTTACGTTTATTCTTATTTAACAAACTTTACTTACAATTGCATTGCAAACAACTTTAAATGAATTATTGCTGTTTGTTATTGAATTTTAATGTGTTTTTATTTTAAAACGGTTTTAGCCATTTTTCCCGTAAATTAAGCCATTTTTGGTCACCAAGTTTTGGGAACACTGCTTGCACTCGATGTTTCGACGATAAATTGCACAAATATATTATACTTACCAGTTCTGGAAATCTAATTTTTTATATACACATGAATCAAAATTCATTGATTCATGGGTATTACAAACATTTGTAGCGCACAAAGCACGTTTGTGAACCGACACTAACAATTGAAATTAAAAATATTTTGTGAAATTTAATGGGGCGGGGCTTTACTTTAAATAAAATCATCTTCAACAAAAATATTTTACACAATTTTGCCTTTTACACAAAATATGTACAATAAAGTTACAGTAATGAACTTTTGACGAAACTTAATTTGTTGTTTCTTTTAAGCTGCTATTTGTTTTTGTTGTTTAACTACAAATAACAGTTAATTGCTCGCCTTCAATTGTGCTTGTATTTAATTTATTCATTATTTTTGCCATCATTTGGTTTTTATTATTCGGTTGTTTTTAGTTTGTTTTTAATCTTGTTGACACATTTCAACAATTGTGCTACATACACCTTGGTTTTTATTTTATTATGGTGGTTTTACTATTATTTGTTATTATTTGTGTGGAGATTTTTTAAAAGGGGGGGTTATAATAATGATATTTTAAACGCACACAAAATTTCCTTTTTAAATGAAGTTAAAAAGAGAATTTGTGACAAACTGTTTGATTCGTGCGCAATTTTGGGCAACAATTTTAGAAAATCTCAAAAAAAAACCCTTTCGATAGTATTAAAATTTATAAAAAATTCCATTTAACTATCAAGTAATGTAAAGTTCGTTTTGCTTAAAAATATTAAACTTTCACTAATCGGATTTCCCAAAATAAAAGTACTCGAGGTCTGTACGAATACGGGTGTATATTTGTATAGCAGAAGTATCTACATTAGGGTGTCCCTAATAATCCGACTTAAGTATTTTTGTACGCATACCCTCTAATTTGTTCTCTACTTGGGATACAACTGTAATATACAAATTTTTGATAACGTTAACCCGTGCCAAATTGCAATTGAAAAATGTTGGATTTGAATAAAACTTATCGATACTCGGTTTTTAGTGTTAAGGGCTAGAAATTGGCTCGAAACCTTAAAAAATGTATTACTTACCTTTTCGAATGTTACTTGGCTATTTTGTAGCTTCCATACAAATAATTGACATTTATTTGTGTAAATGATCAAAAAGCTTGCCCTTGACGAAATTATTATAACATGGAAATACATACGTAAAATATATTCGAATACCTACCAAATCCTTGTCTAACTGTGTAAAAAATTTTAGTAAATTTATATATTGTCCTCGTTGTCAAACGTTAATTTTAGAAGCAAATAGCAAATAAAAATTCAGTGTTCAAAGGAAAGAAAATACTAGTTTTGCGCTAAAGTGAATATTATACATACTTATGTATACACATTAGTACATACATATATTGTACATTGATTTATAATAAATAAAAGTATTTTTTATTTAGTATTTTAAATACACTATTTAAAAATAAAAATTGGGAAATTAAGCACGAATAACAAAATTATTTAAATTAAATTTTGTATTCCCACGAAAATTATTTTGATATATTTTGTGAATAAAAAAAACTTTAATCTTGTATTAACTGTATTTCAAATAACCGACTTATATGTATTTTACATTTCAAATACATCAAAACAAGCAGTTTCCCCAACCCTGCCTCTAACTACATTTTACTTGTTTCTGTGTACACACTCTTGTTAGAACGCGTTAAAGAAAATTTTTTTTTGGAATAATTAACGTGCTTTAATCAAATTTTGATTTGCAAAATTTGTTTATTGTAAAGAAAAACTCACTGTTGTGCAGATAAAGATTTGTACATTAAAATTCGAAGAAAATAAGCTGAGTTTTTAAATCAGTTCACTTTAGGAAGAGCTAAAGATGAAGTTCGAATGTATAAGTTAATGAAAGGAAATAATGAAATCATAAATCAAAGAAGCGGTAATGCAATTAAACTCTTTTAATTTATAAGAATTGTGTTATTAAATTTGTTACGCAATTTTCCTGATTTAAAATCTTGCCTTAAATTGATAAATAATTGCCGCCCTTCCCCTTATAGTAGTTTCTAACTTATACCTTTTAGAAAATAAACAGAAGCCATTAACTGACATTTTATTAAAAAAAATTACTTTTTAAATGTCAGTTCCTTTTCGTGAGACTAATAAGGTGAAAGGAAAAGAAAAAACCCATTTATTTTATACACAATTTATTGTAAGCCAAGTCAATTTATTGTAATAACAGACTTTTAAAATGTTCAATGCATATACGAGGTAACAAATTTCCAGTACACTGAAAAAAAAATTTTTTAGGAAAAACTTTGAAAACATTAGTACACTGAAAATTAAAAATAAGAAATGGGTTTTGAAAATTATAACCTATGCTGCCATTTGATCTAACATGAAAGTGTATGAGATACATTTTCTAACAATATTCTCAATTTTTGGTCAGTAAATAAAAGTGATTTTTGAAAATTTGTCCTAAAAACTTTGTTTTTGTTTTAAATGTAGTTGTACGAAAGAAAGAATTCTTTCACACATCGGAAATAGGCTAAAAGAAAATATATATTTAATACACTCACAATATTCTGTACGTAAAATTAACTGAAATTTTAATATAAAATAAATGAAAATTAAGTTAAAAACCGGTCTACTTATTTTTCATTTATTTGTAACGAAAAGTTCATTTAATTTTTACTATCAAAAATTCAACCCCATGTTCTGTAAAAACAAATAAATTTTCAGTTATTTTATATATTTAAAATTGTAACGTTACGGACTGATTCATCATCGCACAGCCTAAACGCATGAAGCTAAAAACTTGAAATTTGGACCGGAGGTAGGTCTCTCCCCAAGTCTATCCACTAAGACGGGATTTTTGTAAATTCGAATGTTTTGAGGTAAAAAAGGGTAAAAACGGTTAAATTCATTAACCTTATATCTCCAAAACTAAAAGAGATACAAAATACTGTAATGCTCATCGTTGTTCTTTAGAAAAATAAGCGGAAATTCGGCTCTTTTAGGGAAAAAACAGGTAAAACCTGAATTTTGGTCCTTTCTTTGTCACCCCATCTATATTTTGATTCAGTAATTTTCGTTTACTACATAAAAATGCCGAATTTCTAAAAAACACCAGACAGACACCAGTCCGCTTGTTTTTTTAATGAGAGAGAATATTATTATTTACTTACCCCGTTACACACGTTTGTTTACAGAAGAACTCACAATTATAAGACACCAGCAGCATGACCAGTATGGCTACGCAATCATTTTACTTTTAAAATTTTATGTATTTAACTAAATTGTTTTAACAAATAGAAACTGGGAATTATTTAACACAAAACAAGTAAATCGTTTTTTATAGATAAGTAAAAATTTACTTCTGGTAGTTAAATAATATAAAATAACTGAAAATTCATTTGTTTAAACGGAATATGTAGGTAATTTTTTGCCAGTTAATTTATATAAAATAACTGAATATTCAGTTGTTTTTACGAAATTCGCGGTTGAATTTTTGACAGTAAAATTAAAATGAACTTTTCATTACTTTAAATTACATTTTCATTTAAGGGTGAATTTTTTAGAATAAAACACGCTGCCCTTTAAGAGAGCAAAGCATTTTTAAGAAACGAACACCAAATTGCATTTTTTTTTAAATAAAATGTGACATTTTTTGTAGAAATAGAATATTCATCTCAGACCCCATAAAGTATATATAATCTGGCTCCTTGAGTAATTCTAAGTCGATTTAGCCATATCCGTCTGTTGAAAACACACTCACTTTCGAAAAACTCAAAAGTGTCAACTTGCTTGTAGTTGTCCTAAGCAGTTTGTGGTTGAAATTCAGCAAAATCGGTTCAGTAGGATCAGAGCAATAAATCAAAATGTGGAACCATCACCTTAAAAAATTGATAATGTTTTTTACAAAACCTAACATAAATGGCGGAACAATGCACGGAATGATATAAGATTATGCAAAAGCTCATTTAGTTCGACTGGAAATCACGCTGTAAAATGTCTTGAAGATCTGTCCATAATTTACCCAAGGCCCCATATTAACCCTACTCCCGGAAAACATCTTAGAAGGCCTAAAACGTTGCAGTTTTATAAGACTTGAAATGACACTGTGGAGATCGGTCCATAATTTACCCTAGGCCTCATATAAGCCCTTCTACCGGAAAACGGTTTAGTTAGTTTATTTAACCGTAATTAATAATGCTATCAGAATAAAATTTAGTACTTCACAGTTTAATAGGACTAAAAATCACACTAATTAATTTCGTGATGATCGGTCCATAATTTAGTTTAGGCCCCATATAAATTAAATACGCCTAAAACCGCAGCAAATATATATTCATTGTGGTAATATTTCTTCCAACTTAGTTTCAAATGTCCAGAAAAAATGTCATTCAATTTTGAGAAATACGATCCATAATTTCCCTTTGATTCAATATTTAGCAGCCTTCTGAAATTCACTGTAAACGCTGAAACTTATTTCATCGCTATATTGAAATTTATGTTTTTTAATGCCAGATATCTCTCTGTAGAATTTGGGTTCATAACTTACCATGGCTCCAGTACAAATTCCCCTCCTGAAAATCATTTAAGTTCGGCTCAAGCAAGTTAAAATTGCTATAAATAGCATAACACTTTGTGATGGTCGGTCAATAATTTAATATGGATCTAAACCGCAACCAATTTTAATGCTGACGTCTGTTTTTATAAAGAAAAACTAATAATAAATAGATTTTACTCCTGAAATATTCGAACTGTCGATGGAGGTTATAAAATATTCGGCACAGCACTCTAACTTGTTTTTATTTTTTTATTTTCTTAAAGTCTATTGGAATTAGAAAATATCCTTACAGACTATTCGCTTAAATAAATAAATTTTTTAAATATAATTTAAACTTAGTTTTTTTAGAAATAAATATGTACATATACATATGTGTAACAGATCTGTCCAGTTCCATTTAAACACACATTCAAATCACTAAAAATTGCCAAACTCCAAACTGTTGTGTCCCTGTCACAAGCAAATATTGTGTTAACATGTAGCAGCAAAAAACGAATGTTTCACTATAGTTAGTGTAAAAAATTAACAAGGGAATGAAAAATACACACAGCAATGAAAGTGGGAAAACAAATACACACAATATTTTGTTTTTAATGTGAGTTTGAGATACATTTGTGTGTACGGAAGGAACAGGGATGGAATTAAGAGTTTAAAAGTTGAGCCAACAACATTTACAAATTTTACTTTTTTTGAGCTTAATTATACTAACGGCCATTTTCACCAAGTTCGGTTATAATTAACTATCGGTTATAGCTGCCAAAACATATTGGTAACCGGAACTTTAATTGAAAGTTAGTTTTAACCGAACTTGGTGAAAATGGCCGTAAAAGATTTTTTTGAGTTCACACTTTTTTTATACCCGGGACTTCGCTGCCTATTGTGAAAGAAGCTTTACCCTACAAATAAAATTACAAGCATTTTGTATTGTTTTCTACATCTATACTTATTTTATGTTAAAATATTTCAAATAACAACTTTATATCAATTATTATTTTGAATCAACATATATAAGTTTTGAGCCCTCAATACTCTTGAGCAACCGACATTCAACTGTCCATGTCCAAATCAAGAAGGGCACTCTTAATATTTATATTCCGGCCTGTATACAGGATTTATCAAAAAGAGGAAACGTACTAAAAATACCAATTTTTATCGTTTTAACATCACTAAAGTACCATATATTTTAATGTGGGCAATATGCCAAATTTTTCAGAAAGAGAAAAAACAGCGTTTAAAAAGCTGCAATCAAATTAGAAAAACTGTCATTTCTTCCACTTCTTCAAGTGTCATTGGCAAAAAAAAACTGTTGCTTTCACTTTAGATTCAGTAAATGTAAACAGTCGCTGACAAACCTCAAACTCAAAAAGCAAACAGTTTTACACAAATTTTCGTTTTTTGTCCGACAGTTTTTGGTTTCGTCGGCAGTTTTAAAAACCCTGGGGAAAAGTACCAAAGATAATAGAGCACCAAAAGCACCAGCTTTTCCTCATTTTAGGTCACGAGAAAGTTCACTATATTAGGAATGGGCTAAAAACATCGATATTTAAAAAAAATAATCGATATATCAAAATATCGATATTTAAAAAAAATCGATATATATTGCCGATATTTCAAATACCGATATATCAATATGTCGATATTGAAATACAACTGTTGGATTCAATATTTTTATAGTCAGTTTTTTTAAGAATTGGCATCATTGCATGCATCATATGTTTTATTAAAACTAATGTGAAGATCTAAAATGATTGGCATTTACAAGAAGCAGTGCCGGATACAAGAAGCAGATTGACAGGAGATGACATAAGAAACATAAACTGCTCCTGATGTCCATATCTGATGACAACTGGCTTCACCAAAACAATCAAAAACATTTCTAGTTAAAGTTAGTACTTTTGGGGTGCAATTTAAATTTTCATGACTTATTTGCTTTCATTTAAATTTTTCGTAATTTACTTTTTTTTTATTTCATACGGTTTTTCTTGTATTCTTCCCTTTTGTTTTTGTTATAATTGAATTTTTTATTTTTATTAATTTTTTTAAATAAAAAGTAACAATGTAATTTCATATAATATCTGTGGCACTTTAACAAAACATCTTAAGTCGAGATAAGATAGCAAAAAAGCTTTAAAAAAAACTCGCTGAAAAAATGAATTTTATGAAATAATAAAAAAAAACCAAGATTAAAGAAAAATTTCGTTTATAATACAAAATTTTAAAAAAGTAAACAAAAATGTTTTTTGAATGAAAATTCGTATGATTAACAACATTTTAATCTGCATGTATATCAAAAAAAAAATTACCAATTTCATCACTTATATTTGGCATGCAGACCAAATTTATCAAAAAAGAGTATAAAGATACCACTACTGCCAAAAATAAAATTATCTAAATATCAAAACATATAAAGAATTTACAAACTGCTTTTCAATGAGATCTCGATAGCAGACTTTCTGAAAACATTAATTTGACAATTTTTGTTATCTCCGAAGCTGTTGCTATGAAATCAATCAAACTTAATTCTTTCAGGTAGCAGATAAGCTGGCCAAACAGGGTGGTCGCATGGATGATGCATTCATTGACCAATTCATTGGAATTCCAATGGCTCACTGTAAATCACCTATAGGGCGCGAGTCCTATAGGGTTGCGCAGATGCGGTGGACCTGTGAATCCACCTGCTCGATATCCAGGATCCTTTGGCCTGGATATGATGGACGGAGAATTAGCTCTCTACTTGGGTTCAGCAGGGACCAGATTAGGACGGTGATATCGGTTGTAACTGGACACTGGCCGGTGGGGACTCATGCTGGAAGAATGGGTCTGGAATTTAACGACTACTGTAGAAGTTGTCAGAATGAGGAAGAAGAGGAGACTGTGCTCCACTTTCTCTGTCATTGCCCTGGACTGCGGGGTATTAGGGGGGAATGCCTGGGGGAACCGGTATTTGCCTGTTTGGGGGATCTATCTGGGATGGAACTGAAATCGCTCCTTCTCTTCACTAGGAAGATGAGGTGGTTGGACTTTGCAGTGACGCCATCTGAGTAACTGCTCTAAGGGATGGGCATTGGCGCAGGGTATCACAAAGGGACCAATAAAGAACCCAAGTGAGCTGTCTTTTGATGGCTGCCCATGGAACCTAACCTAATTCTTTAACAGATTTTAGAACTTCTATGTCAGCAAGATCTCTAAATGTCGAATTTTTGTTATCAAAATGTTGGTATTCTTTTGGTAACATTTTTATGGTGGTGCTATTCCTGCTATCAGTTTTTTTAATTACTTACATTTTCCGCACGTTATTTACTAAACCTTTTAAAAGATTAGTTTTCAAAGTAGAATTTTGTACTTAAAGCTTCGTAAATATGACTGAAATTATGAGTTGGCTTATAAAATTACTAAAACTGGGAATATTCCTTAATTGTACCAAATTAGCCATTGGTGTACAATTGCACTTTTACGATAAATATTGTCAGCCGTAATCATTATGAACATTTAGCATGAAGTTGGCACAAAGTTTGTTCATAATACACAACCAAGCTCTGACTTACGATTTGCTTAACTATTGTTAACGAGCTGCCAAACGTTTTTTAATTAATTTTATTTTAAAAACTTCTTAAAATTTGTATATGTGGAGGGAAAAAATTAAATGACAAAACCAGCGATGATTAATGCAAAACGTGTTGCATTTTTGACCAAAAAAATGTGGCATCATCAAAATTCAGAGTTGATTTATTAACAGTTGGCAGATGCAGAAAAGTTTGTTATAAATTCACTCTGTGCTAAAAAGCTGCTAAGCTTAATTGGCATTCTAGTTAGCAGCTCGTTGTACGTAGTGTACAAACAGTGGCTAACTTCTTGTTATGAATACGGCTGTAAATGTATTTGAAAGTGCATAGCACTGAAAATTAACAGCAAAAAGTTTTGTTTAGTTTACTTTCTTTTACTTAATTTATTTTAATTTTAAAAACTTTTTAAAATTTTTATATGTGAAGGAAAAACAAACAAAAAAATACAAATTCAGCGATGATTAATGCAAAAGGTGTTGCATTTTTGTGTAATACAATGTGGCATCATTTATTATTGATTTATTAAAAGTTGGTGGACGGAGAAAAGTTCACTATGAAATAACACCGTGTCAACAAGCTGCTAAGCTTAATGGGCATTCTAGTAAGCAGCTCGTTGTATGAAGTGTACAAACTGTGGCTAACTTTTTGTATTCATAACGTCTGTGTATGTTTATTTCTTTGATAATATTACAACAACAGCTCTTTGTATACGTACGGCACATAAGGCACACAAGTAAACAACACAAATTCTCAAGAGGTAGTTTTCAAATACATACTATCAAAATTTATTAATTGTATTTCAAAGGGTTTGAAAGAAAAAAAGCAATGCCTGGAGTATATTTCTTTGAATTCGTGTGTGTACCCTTACAACGCTATAAAATTCGCAGCGGGAAATGAAATATTACGGAGGCCTTCTAGAAGGCCTTTTTACCCCTTCTTTAGGATGTACAAGGCCTGCTCGCTCCATTCCATACTCATATCTTTTTTACACACTTTGTCATTGCGGAGTAGGCCTCCCGCTCTCGCTTGTTTTGCAGGACCATAACAATGGTAACGAGATCAAAATAATCTTCTCTTTTATACGAAAGAGCCAATGCCTTCTTTAACAGTAAGACAAGAATAGTAATTGAATTAAAAATATTTTAAGCTGGCCTTTAAAAAGGCCTGAATTAAGATGGAATTTTCCCGCTGGGCTGCTACGCACTTCTTTTCTCATTGTAGTTGTACCCACATTTGATTTTTTTTGTGTGTTTGATTTCCCAATTCGGTTTTGTAGGCCTTTAGTTGGTATTAATTACAGTGTATAACTATGGATATACTTTTGGATAATTTCTTAGTTATTTCAAATGTTAAAATTCGGATGAATTAACGTTATAAAAAAAGGTTTCAGGTGTAAATAGGTTTGTAACCGTACTCAAAAATAGAATCGCGCGGGATCTTAATGCTACCGAAAAGCATTGCTTTTTACTCGAAAATTGTGTAAACTTTTTCCTTATACTATGTTCACACATATGTATATCTGAAGAACGGCAAGAGGTGCAAAATTAGGTGCAAGTATCTTGGTTATTAATACACAACATCCAACGAAATGTGAGCGCGTTTGGAGAAGTGGGCGTAGCAAAAAATTCATTTATATCTCTCTTACTTGTTCTTTTACAAGTCATTCATTCTTAATCTACCTTTAAGCTTTTTGAAGAAAATCGTTCGAATATGCCTACTAACACTAATACAGATATTATAACATGAGACTTTTTACATATCAGTGGGTATTTTTAACTAAGCATATTCCGACTGATAAGTTAAGTGAGTGTGGACATTTAAATTCATGCAAAGAATGAATCTAATGCCACATGCTGATGGTAGGGTACGTTTTTCAAAAACAGAACCATAAGCGGGGTAGGGGCATCTTCTGCTTCTCCGAAACTATCAAACTAATTTTAATGAAACCCCTTCATTAATAAAGAAATTTTCAGCGTTGTAGCACAGGCCGAGTGTCCACTAGTAAAAATGAATTTAAATTTAAAACAATTTATGTTAAGTAGTGTTCGCCTAATGGTCAAAATTCGACCATAAATTTTTATATACATACACATTAAGAAAACAGTACGTCTAATATATATGAATAAACATGTTTAGAGTATTTATTTTTTCCATCTAAGTGGATCGATTTAGCAAGCGACCAGCCAGCGGTTCATATTTTATCTTCCACGTAAGTTAATTTAATTTTGTAAGTTCAATATAAACAAACAATATCAATTGAAAAACGAAAAATGATCAAAAAATCTCCTTTATGGATTGTCTTCCTCTCACGACATTGCATGTTTAATTTTATTTTTCTAAGTCTAGTATTAACGAAAATCAATTAAAGTACCAGATGTTGAACGAAAAAGTACCAAAAAGCTCCCCTTATGTTCTTAATTACCCAGTTTAATGCATAATTTTATCTTTATAGGTCGAATATTAACTAAAATTCACAAAACACAAGATGAAAAACAAAAAGTACTGACATTTTTTACCGAATGGTTTTCATTTGCTTACGACCCTACACCTACAATTTTATGTTTCTAAGTTAAAGGAAGAGGTAAACTCACTGCTAATTGTTGTTGTTTTTGTTTAAGCTTGGATATTGTTACAAGTAAAACTGTTTCTGTAATTCTTATACGCTTAACAGTTTTATTTGGTTTAATATCTTTAGTTTTTCAAAAATCTTTGGATGAAGTTTCCGGACGATCTGGCCCAAGCAACCCGTGAAAGCGCATAGGAATAGCTTATCCCATCAACAATAAATTTCAGTGTTTTTATCAAATAATGAAAATTGGGAATTAAGCACGAATAACAAAATCATTTAAATAATAGAAAATTTAAAAATGATCACATGCAGCACGGACAAGTAAAAGAAAGAAATTTATTTTCTCGTATAGTCATGATTCTCCATGGGTCCCGAATAGGGTGCGCTCTCGTAAATGTGATTTAAAATACTGTGGTGTAGGGAATCATATAGTCAGGCTTGACCGACAGTACTTTCTTTGCTTAGAAGCAAATTTGAACGCTTATTTCTACAAATAAATAAATATCTTTCAAATGGTGTATATTTTGTTCAAATCGGTGAACATACAGAGGAGGAAAGTGTTCTTAACTGCCTTGCCTTTGCCGATTTATATACAGATAATGTTTTAACTTTTTTCAGGGTAAAATTTGTGAAATATGAAATAACTTACACCCAATTTTCATGATGATTTTCCCCCTATTTGCAAATCATGTATTTTTTTAGTTTGAAAGCGAGCGGGGTAGAGAAGTCAGCAGGATAGAAAAGAATACAAGCATCGTATTTTCTGTGTTTCTTTTTTGACATTCCTCTCTGCACTTAATTTTATTTTTTAATTTATGTGTTTTTTTTATTTAAAAGTGACAATTGCTTAGTAAAATATAGAAAAATAAAAAAAATTTATTTGAAATAATTCAATACAGAGTCTTTTCAGACATGTCTAAAAAACATGTTTGTTGGCGATCGGGGCAGAGAAGAAGAGGCGTTGCCAAACAGACACGAAACGAGTTCTCATATTTGTTAATCGTATTTTTGTTTTTGTATATAAAGAAGAGTAGATAAAAACAGACATGTTTGGAAAGACATCGTGAAAAGACAAAAGGTTTTTCGTAGCATGTTTAAAAGAGAATGTCAAGAGCAGACATGTCTGGAAAGACTCTGTGTAAATGTCGCCTTACATACATTTATAATGAAAACAGAAAAAAATCTACAAAAAAAGAAACTGTGAAAATTTAAAAAGTTTTAGAAGTTTCTTAATAAAAAAGAACTACAAAAAAGACATGTCTTTTAAACCATCGTGTAAATTGAGTGTTAGAATGTAAAAACCAACAATTTCTCCATAAATATTTTTATAATGAATTAATCAGGCATCAGAAATTAAGAGCCGAAAACTTAAAATTTAAGTTTTTCATTTATAAAATTTTATTTTTTTATCAGTTAAAATAAAATATAGGAAACACAAAAAAAGATATTTATTTTTAAAGTTCAAAATGTATTTTGTACGTGAAAAGACACAAAAAAAAATTCAAATTTTGAAAAATACACAAAAACGTTTTTTTTTAAATTTTTCATTGATGTTCAAAAAATGTTTTCAACTGTACAAAAAAAAAAAAAAAATAAAATAAAAATTATTTTGTTTGATTTGTTCGTCAAAGTTCAAAATAATAAAGTTCTGAAAAAAACGTTTTTGAGAAAAATATTTTTTTTTTTTATTAGAAACTAATAAAAATTAAATTTTGAAGTTAAAATTGTAAATTTTAATTAAATTTATAATGTAAAATTGCGCTTAAAATTGTAATTGCAAAGAAGTTTTTTTTTAATTATACGTTATACTGTGTGCATAAATGGGTCGTGGAAAACGTTACAAAATAAAGTGTTCCTTAGAGCTGGGTGAAAACAGTACAGGAAAGTGCTTCTGGTGTAATAAAGAACTTAAGGCTCATATGGGAAATGTCAAGCGTCATTATTCCTCATTACACAGTGTGCATATTGTTATGGAAGAAGGTAGTAATGTAGAACGTTACCGTAAATTGGAAACGAATTCACTAAATGTAGCAAACCGTAATTGTTTGTCTGTGCAGGACTCATTAGAAAAACTGCGGCACGAGGAAAAGTTGCCATTTAGTGCTAATATATTGGAATTCTGGAAAAACAAAAGCTTTAGATATCATTTTTTATCAAGCTGTTGCATTAGCTGTACCCGCAACACAGGTATCTGTGGAAAGAGCCTTCAGTGCTTTGCCAATTATTATGACCAAAATTAGAAGGAATTTAAGTTCTGACTAAAATTAAAAAATTTATTGTTGCTCAAACTCAACATCAAACTAATTGATAAAATTACTATTTAATTCTAGGATAATCTTTATAATTTTATAACCACTAATTACTTATTAGCTTAATAAATTTTTACTAACTATAATTTTGTACGTATGATTTTTAAAATTGTCAAATAAAAAAATTCAATTTTAAGTTTTGGGTTCTTTTTTTTTCTTTTTGTGTACAAAATTGTACTGAAAAATAAATATCTTGTTTTGTGTTTGCTTTTTTTTTAAAAAGTCATGAAAACAATTTTATTTTGTACGGATGAAAAAAATTAAATTTTCGGTTCGTAATTTTTGGTACAAAAAAAAAAAAAATAATTTTCTTAAAAACTTTTTTATGAGAACTTTATTAATTTAAACTTTAAGAAAAAATATCAAACAAAATATTTTTTTATAATTTTTTGTTGTTTGTACAGTTTAAAATATTTTTCGAACACCAATGATAAATAGTTTTTGAAAAAAATAAAAAAAAACTAGGCGCTGAGACCACCTATTGCAATGAATCAAATAGAAAATAAACTTAATTTAACAAAAAAAAAATAAAAATAAAATTTCCGGTACTTGAAATTAATGTTTGTAAAGATAGACTAGAAATACTGAAATCAGATATAGTAGAACCCCGATAATTCGAAAGCGCCAGCGATCAGCTATTTTTTACGAATTATAATATTTTCGATTTAAAGGGATTTCAGCTTAACAAGGTTAACATAAAAAATACGAAATAACGATTGTTTAAAATAAAGGCAAATAAATATGTACAGAGGACACCCGATAATTCGTAATCGCAAGGGGCCGGCCATTTCTTACGAGTTAAAGGGGTTTTCGATTTAGCGGGGTTTCGATATAACGGAGTTAAAATTAAATAAATACGAATTAACGGTGTTTTACAATTTATTTACTAAAACCATAAAAAAAACATAAAAAACATCTTAAGATCTTAAGAAAATAAACACGCACACAAGCAAAAATCATTCTTTCTATGTTTTTGTTGTTTTTATTACGAATTATAAGTGGTAGTTAGTAAACAATACGATTTATAAGAGGTCCAGAAGATTTTATTTAAAAAAAAATTTACGAATTAGCGAGGGGACCAAAATGTATGGATATTTTACGAACTAACGAGATTTTTTCAAGGGACCGACAGTTTATTACGAATTATCGTAATCGGGATACGGATTATCGGGATTTGACTGTATCTGCAAACATACATACATACATGCAATCATATCGCACTTGATAATAAAGAGGGTATTAACTCGAAATTTTTATTTTTTTTTTACTTATTTAAAAAAAATTTACACACAATATAAAAATAATATAAAAAAAATTAAAAATATTGTTCTATTTCATCTACTTTCAAATGCCTTTAAGCCTGTGTTCAAATGGCTCATGTTTTAATGACATGATTGCTACTTTATCGGCGAGAGGGACGAGTTGAAAAGAATCGAGTACACAAATGCATGTACTGTCAGTACGCTTTGCTTTTTCATTCGTTGTTTAATTTTGTTTTTGTTTTAAATATCAAAAACAGCACATATGCATACGCACGATTATACAAAATAAAAAAACATGTCGTCAACATGACATGAATCATTTGAACGCCAATTCATGTTCAAAGACGAAAAAGGAAGAATCATGTCAATAAGACATGAGCCGTATGAACTCAAACTAATACAAAATAAAAGTTGTTTTGCTTCTACTAAAAATTTTCAAGTTTTGAGTCAATGCCCTCTCTATGATCAAGTGCGATATCTTAATTATTTTTTAACAGTTGCTTTTTTTGCGTTGCATTACGAACTAAAAGAGGTTATCAACAGCCAATTAGGAGTTATAAGAGGTTAAAAAGATTTTATATTAAACAAATTTGAATTAAAAAGGGTACCGAATGTATGTAATTTCTGCGATTTAAATCGACTTTTTCAAGGAACCAACAGTTTGCTACGATTTATTGAGATTCTCGATTTAACAGAGTACGATCTGTCGGGGTTCTACTGTACTAAGATTTAAATTAAAAAAAAAACCATTTTAATGATTGATCGATTTCCTAACTTACTTGCATTTCGAGACAATGTCCTCTTCATTGATGGCAATTTTTGATGTTTGTAGAAATTCCATTAGATGTGGAGGCAGATCCCTAAAACAATTGTCTGCCATTTTTTGCGTATTGCCACACATGATATTTTTGTTGTTGCTATTTATAGATATGTTGCTGTTACTATTGATAGAAAGATTCGAATTAACTTCTGTTGCTGCTGCTGCTTCAGCATCTAAGTTTTCAGCTGCTGCCGTTAATGCGATATCCGGTAAGTTAGTTTTAATTAGTTTTTCACAATTGACACATGTTAAGACGACTGTTGCATAAATTTGATAAATTAATATTAAAATCAACATATTCTGTTTGCCATGGCAAAGTTTCAATTGAAATTCAAACATATTGGAAGCACTTAATTGACATACGTGAAGAATACAAAATTCGAAAATTCTTAAAAATAAATCGTAAATAATCTAACTTATTATTGCTTTAACTCGAATTTCAAAACAAACGCTTTGCAATTTTATAGGATTTTTTTATTTTTTCTTCGTCTTAAATTTCCGGCCACGTAAAATTTTTAATTTAATTTTTTTTACATTTTATAAGAACTTGTTGCTCTTTGGTAATTTTTAATGACATTGAAAGCACTTTAACTATTTCTTAAACTTTCATGAAAAAACTGATTTATTATGTTGCCAACAAATTTTTTCTTCTTTCAAACGTTTTCTCAAGAAGCGTAAACTTTTTTTACGGTTTCTTCCTTTTTTGCGATTTTTTTCCAACAACGTTTGTCAACAGCTAGAAAACGTGCCAACAACTGCCAGTAAATTTAAATGGTTTTTGCTTTTTTATATTTGTTAAAGCAGAAAGTTAACAGCGAAAGGATGCTGGTAATTTAACAGATTTGTTGATGTCTTAACATTTGGTAGAGAGCCATAACAGTATTTACTCAATTATTGGAGCGAGCATGAGCAGTTGATATGGCAGCACGTGCTTTCGATTTATTTTTTTTTTTTTTGATGAATGAAATCATTTTAACAATTTGATATCGTGGGATTTCCTTGATGCAAGTGAAGCCATTTTCCTAATTGACATCACTAAATAGAATAATGAAACTTTCCGGGACATGATGGAAGAAATAAATTTTCGCAATTTGCAACAATGCTGGCGTTAGTTTGGTTCGATTTAATATTTGAAGAGGAATTATTTGGCAACGAAATAATCATTAAGGCATCACGAATAACTGCAGTATGATTGACAAGCCTTCTCCAAAATCTATGGACAACCTACACCTAATTGAAAGAAGGAAAAACTTACGAAATCAGCTCCATAATGTTTACAATGAGTTTTAAGTTGGTTCTCCACTACGTTGCAAAAAGTATAGTGAACAACAACTGGTTAATGGTATCGATAAACTGATTACGCGAAATAAAAGATCAGTTCGGAAAACCTAAGGAATCGATCTTAACTCAAAACCGAAAAAAATCCACATGCGACATTTAAATTATCAGCAAAACTAGAATTTCATAATCCGGAAACTACTGCAATTTCAAAGCAGAATTTAAAAAATTGCTTCAACAAAAATTCCAAGTCTGGACGATGACATAAAATATCAAACAAAACTAGCCCTAGATCTACACTAAAGATAAATATCTCAGCAAGTTGGCAATAACGTCGGCAGAACAACAGAACAATATTTCTAATTGCTCAGCTTATGTTTAAGGCATGGGAAAACGTATTTATGTTCATTCAGAGTTTTAAAAAAAAATCAAGGAAGAAGGTGCAGTGTAAAAACTAGCGCTATCTTGCAAAAATTATTTTTATTAACATAAATTCTTTCTTATTTTACTTCATTATTTAAATGGGTATTAATTTGTTTAAGCTTGAGGCCTTTTTTTATATAAAAATATTAATTTTATTAATTTTTTTTTTTTTGTTAAAGTAAAATTAAAATTTTATATATAAAGAACTTAAGCAAATTAACATAAATCTAAATAATAAAGATCGAATAAGAAAATAATTATATGTATTAATAAAAATAATTTTTGTAATTTTATTTTAGTGTTTATTAAATTCTTTAATTTAATTCTTTTACTACAATTATAATTAGCTACCATTTGACAAACATAATTTCTTTCCCACGCAATATGCTTCTATTTATTTTTCTTTTTTGATTCTTTTTTCAACTTACAACCAAATTTGACATTTTATGTAAGCAATAATTGTCAACAAAAATGTACTAACAATTATTGCGGCAATAAATATGTACAAAAAATTACTGTCTACATTAAAGATAACATAATTTTGACATTTACTGCAATATATGTCGCAATAGTTATCTCTGGTATAGACGGGCAGTAAACACAAAAGGTTATGGAGATGCCAGCTTTGTCTTCTGTATGCCAGTGTAATACCTGCTTAAAATTAAAACCTTTCACAAATTTAAATTTCATATTATTCGAATGTGTATTCTAAGTCAAATTACAATCCTCAAAAGCTTTTATACTTTAATAGTCTTATTCCTTCAATATTTTCCAGGAATATTTTGTTTCACTTAGAAAACACATTCGAATAATATGAAAATTTGTATAATAAAAATGTTACTCAACAAGAGAAATAAATTCCCAGATTCTTTTGAAAAATGTTTATTTCAAAAATGGAAGTCGATAAATTAAATGCAATAATTAAACATACATATATGTATTGTAAATACATACTACAAACTAGGGACGATATTAAGAAATGGAGATGATGGTTTACGGTCTTAAAACATTAAATTAGAAAAAAGTGACAAACGACTATTGGCAACATTGTGTGAACTGAAAATGTTTCTCTCTCTCACCTTCTTAACTTGAAAAAAAAGAGCGCCAAGAGTATTTAAGATATGAAAAATTATGTTGCCAATGAATCAGTGTTGCCCATTTGTGGTTAATCACCCGAATTTGGTATAATTTTTACTGTCGTATTCAGGTGTTATTTGAAATTCTTACTTCAGATACCCAAAAAAAAAATCCAGATTCGATATCAGTGATGACCAGGGAAACCAGAAATAAGCTCTAAAAAACACGTTTTATGCGCATTAAATATGCAGGCAAAACTGGAAACTTAATGACAACCTGCTTTTTCTTACAATTTGAGAGTACAAATTAAATGTAGATGGCGAAATTGGAAAAACAGAATTTCGAAAAAAAAATTATTTTCTGCGAAAGCTCCTATAAGAATCTTAAGAATTGAACATTTATCAAAATATGCCGTTATAAGTCAAAATAGGCGCTATAAACTTAAAATACGCTGCAAAAATGCTCGTTTAACTAAATTATGCACAAAAATGCTACAAAAGGTAAAATATGCAAAAATATGCACCAACAAATCGATGCAAAAATTCATAAAAGTGTTTTCATTGGTCTCACAAGAAAAAACATGCAATTGCATTTATGTATATGATTTCCCTGGTGATGACATTTATTTCTTTTTAAATATTGTTGATAAAAAACGCACAGTCTTCGTAACCAAAGTCTCGGTTTCTTTTTAAGAAAAAGTCTTCAATAATTAAATATATATTTCCAAGAGTTTGGTAATGAATATCGCAAAATGGACCCTTAGATTTACATAAAGATGCCTATCATAGTAATTTA
Source organism: Pollenia labialis (assembly GCA_949318255.1). NCBI lineage: Eukaryota > Metazoa > Arthropoda > Insecta > Diptera > Polleniidae > Pollenia > Pollenia labialis. The sequence continues at coordinate 208,916,624 of OX439139.1, forward strand.
GAGCCTGTAGTTTATTGAAAAAAGTTATTCAAGCTAAAAACTAGCCTGGGGAAAGATATTCTTCCAATATTCCAACATAAAATTAATTATATTTATATCTATTGTGGACCTTGGTTATAGACGAGCTATTGGAAACCCTTAATAACCTGGGCTTCCGAACTTATGGCTATGCTGACGATCTGGTTATATCTGTGGGAGCAGGGCGAGGGGACTTGTTATTAATCCAGCAAGAACTACTCTGGTACCATTCACCAGACGTAGAATTCTGAGACTAAAAGAACCGACCCTTAACGGAGCGGTTATCGGATTCTGTTATGCGGTGAAATACCTGGGTATCATTCTGGACAAATCCCTTAATTGGAACGCTAAGTTGGTCCATGTCACCAGAAGGGCAACAAGGGCAATGTCGGATAGCCAGGCCGCTCTTAGGGCACTTTCTTATTTGGAGATAAAGTCCATAAACTCCTGGACTGTTTTGCGTCTCTGAATGAGTTGGGGAAACACAATGAATTTAATTTGTGTTGGGTTCCCGGCCATGAGGGCCATGCGGGCAATGAAAGGGCTGATTGCTTGGCAAACAGGGGCGCTCGTCGTCTATTTATAGGTCCTGAGCCTTTCTTCGGCGTCCCTGTGGGTTACATAAGGGAGACGTTACAAAAATGGTCCGAGCGTGAATTCCTTCACGCATGGACGTCGACTTCTGGATTAAGACAGTCTTAAAGATTTGTGACACTGTCCCGGCGCAGGGCAGATAGATTTCTGCTGCCGGAGAAAGTGGAGCTTAGACTGCTTGTTGGCTTATTCAAGGGGCACTGTGGTTTTAGGTACCACCAGTTTAAGTTGGGTAATACATCTACCAAAATATGCAGATTCTGTGAGATGGATGACGAAACGTCGGAACATCTCCTCTGCTACTGTTCCGCCTTGGGGACTTCTAGGCAAAAATTTTTCGGGAGGCAAAAAGTGGGCTTGACTGATATTTGTGATCTTTCACCGGGCAGGGTAATGAGCTTTATACGCGGCCTAAACCTGACATGGTGAGACACACGGGCTGCACAAAAGATCCTCTGGGTCGTGGTGCTCATGGCCAGTACGAGGTGCACACGGTATTTTTTAAGTCCATGAAACATAAAATGGCAGACAATACAAAAAAAAATTATTTTAATCGCAGGTTAATGCACGGCATTAATATTTGAATTTGATTTCAAACAAATAGGCACCGCGCCTGTCCTTGACGAAACGCATTGCAGACGTCCAATTTTTTTTCCTTTTTTCAAGCATTTCTGGCTGCCCTTCACGAATAAAATTAACAATGTTGACCTCTAATGGCTAATAAAACACTGATGGTTTAAACGTTGGTTTAGTTGAACTAAACTTGAATTTATATGTAGTTTAAACTCAACAACTATAAATCAGTGTCCCATGTATTATATGTTGTTAAAAAAATAACATGTGGCAGCACTACGATAAATCTTAGCAAATTCATATGGTCTGCATTGGTAGTTTAAACGCCCAATTTTATGCGTTTAAAAATGGTTTATCTCTTTGGTGATTTATAGATTTGTTGGTTTAAACACATTTTAAACCAAAAAGAGAGTTTAACTCGCTCTGATTTTTTAGCCCTAAGACGTCAATTGTTTCAGGCTTATTAGCATAAGCCAGTGACTTCACAGCCCTACGAAAAACAACCAAGAGATGTCACAACGCAAGTGAGAGCATTATGACAGTTTGTTTGACAGCTAACCTTTCGTAAGCTCTATCGGGCTTAAAAAACACCCATTATAAAGGAAAAGCAATACGAATTTTGAACCTTCGCTAGATAAATGCAACCAAATGCGGAAGTTAAACTCATTATTTCAGAAGTTTTATTTAATGTTTAATAATTGTTTTTAACTTTAATGTTATTTTTGTTAATTTATTTTAAATTACAATAAGAACCTTAACAGTTTGACCACTATTGATCTTCTTTCAATGAGTTTGTTGTATTTTTGCTTCTTTGTAAATGTCTTTTTATCAAATAAAACCACAATTTTATATCAGGTGTAATTTCATTAAAATCGGATAATTTTGCTTCATCTCAGGTGTTATTTTGAATTTTGCTGGTGGTAACACTGCAATGAATTGTAAATAAAACCAACATTCTAAACATGTCTAATTAAATTTTTTCAGTCATCCAGTGTTAAATTCGTTGTTGTTGTGGTTGTTTTTGGCCTTGATGGCAGCATAAACTCTCAAATAAAAAAACAAACTAATTCGCCTAGTATTTTGCTTCGTTGGTATTATTTTTGTATGAAGACAAGAAGTTTTGACATAAAAAAAAAACTCCTGCTCCTTTTTCTAGCTTGAACTGTAACTGTTAAATGGTCGAGCAACCTGTCTCCTGTGTAGCAAGATGGCCTGTTGCATCAAAAGGACCTTTAATAACAGCAATAGCCTGTTGGCAACAGGTTCTTTATTTATTCGTTTTGGTCTTTAGTTGTCTTTGTTTTTTTTTTTTTTGTTTAAAGAAACGAGATGAATAATAAATAAAATTGATTGCGATCATTCGTATTGCATGGAATTGTTGAAAGAAAAAAATGTTTTAATTACAACAAGGAATTTCAAGGGAATATTTCTATAAACTTTATTTATGTGCTAATCACAGAATGTTTTCATGAGGCAAAAGTGTCATAAGTGTAAAAGACTAAAAGTATACTAAATATGCTCCACTATTTCTACTATCGATGACTAAATGGGACGTATCACTTTTGGTTTATGTTGTCACGGAACAGTGTCTTTTAGATAGGCATACACAGCGTCTGGGAGCTGGGCAGTATGATTACTGCAGGGATCTAAAGCCTAAAGACAAGGCGAATTCAACTACAGGTGGTGTCGGAAATACAACAATCCAAAAACAACAGAAACAACATAGGGGGTTTTGCATTGCATTGTTAGTGTTAACGGCCCGAAATGTCAACCATTCTTAGCAACACACTAACAAATCAAAACAAATAGACTCGAACTGTCAAAATCAGACGAGGTTTTGACACCACCTGTAGTTAATTCGCCTTGCCTAAAGACAGTAAACTATGATCTTGTATTTTCTGTTATGGCTGTTAATGGCGTTTAATCAAAAAGAGAAATCATTTTTTTTATATCAAATTATCCCTCCAAGCAATTGGCAAAGTAAATTTTGATTATCGACGAAATGTGAACTGCTTCGTCACATTTGGTAGTCAAACAGTAGATTTGCGGAATTTAGCAACAACAAAATACGTTAGAATCGAATAATGAAGAATGAACATTGCTCATGTAATATTGACTCCTCCGCAACGATTTGCTGTTAAAAAGTGAATACCAAGTACCAAAGCAATTTGCCAAGTTATGACAGTTTTTACTTAAATTGCAATGTGATCGGTGGTGTTGAGTGTAAAATAAAAAAAAATTTCAATATTTAAAAATTAAATAGTGATATTGTACTCAAACTTAGGACCCCGATGGATCCAAAAGTTGCCGAGCGTTCTAGTAAACAAAAGTATTAAATGCGTGCACAAAACAGCCCAAACTAATTTTTCGGGTAGAATGGGTAAATTTTTAATAATTATTATACATAAATTATTTTTTTTCCAATAAAAGTGAACTAAAAAATGATTATTGTCTTTTTTAAAGGATATTTTTTAGAATTGTTTGTTTTTTCAATGACTTTAATTGACTAAATGTACTGTAAATTTTTGATAATTTCTAAAACTTTTAGCTCAGTTATTTTTTTATTTTACTCAGACTCGCCTAACAAAAACAAACGAAGATAAACAGTAAAATGACCGACTTCTTATCAGGGCTGTGGAGACGGAGTCGGAGTTGATGTTTTTGTGCCGGAGTCGGATTCGGAGTCGTCGTACCCACAAAAACTCGCGACTCCGACTCCAAAGTTTTTCGGCATAAAAAATTTCCAAAATAAAAATTACATTTTAAAACACATTTAAAATTTAAATAAATGGTTTATGAATACTGCTCTTATGTGCTGTTTCCAAATGACAGGCGATGGACTGAGTGCTTTTCATATACAGGGGTGTGTTGGAAATCGCAAACGTAAAACGCAAGAATTTTTAAAGTCGTTTTTAAATAAGATTTTCGTAATAAAAGAATTTTATGACAAATATTTAACAAATAATTTACTATTAAACAGGATTTTTTAGTTGAACTGTTAATTTTTTTAATTTTCGATAATCTTTAATCAGGCTTGAGTTCATCAAATTTAATTTTCATTAAATTATTTTCACTGAGGGAAGGAATTTTACAACTTGGAATTTTTATTAAAATTTTTTATTGATAATTTTTCTTGGCTGAGCTGGGATTTGAAAAATTCCTTCCCTCAGTGAAAATAATTTAATGAAAATTAAATTTGATGAACTCAAGCCTGATTAAAGAATATCGAAAATTAAAAAAATTAACAGTTCAACTAAAAAATCAAAATTGTTCTTGGAAATAGCTATGGCACAAGCTCTAATGTTTACATTTGTACTTTAATTTGTACAAATAAAAATGTCGACGAAAGTGGACAAAAAAACATAATAAACGAATGTATTCAGGTTTTCAAGACAAAGTCTTGACAGAAAGAATACGAAAAACAGAGGAAAAAGGAGGCAACATGTAATTTGAAATTTAGGTGATAATAACAGCAAATTTCGAACCACCACTGCACCGCAGTGGTGCAGTGGGTAGAACACAAAGATCTTATGACGATAGAAAGTGGTGTTTCTTGAAACATGTAAAGATCAACCCGGGTTCAAATCCCAGCTCAGCCAAGAAAAATTATCAATAAAAAAATTTTAATAAAAATTCCAAGTTGTAAAATTCCTTCCCTCAGTGAAAATAATTTAATAAAAATTAAATTTGATGAACTCAAGCCTGATTAAAGAATATCGAAAATTAAACAGGATTTTAAACCAAAAATTATAAGAATTAGGTTTAAAGTTTATTAAAAACAACTTCCAAATTCTTGCGTTTTGCGTTTGCGATTTCCAGCACACCCCTGATAAATTTTGCTACATAATCAATCGCCTGTCATTTGGAAACAGCACATTAATGTTTGCGTACGGTAATTGCTTCTCAAAAACTCTAATTTTTAGAAGGCCGTACGGTAATGAAAAAATAAAAGTTAACATCACTGAGTCTCATATACATTTAGCATCAAGATAGGAGTTGGAGTAGGAGTCGGAGTAGGAGTCTGAGTCGAAATCGCACTTAAAAAATTTCAGCATTTGGAGTCGGAGTCGGAGTTAGTACTTTTTTCGGACGACTCCACAGCCCTGCTTCTTATAATAAAGAACAGTAAGGAAAAATTTAACTTCAAAAGAGTAATTTTTAGAGCCTAAAGCGATACCACTAAATTCAGTTAATATTCAACTACCAAAGCGCTCTAATTCTTCATAAAATAAAGACACTAAGTAGATTCTTACGGTAAATATTACCATAGTGGGACACTTCTTCCCGAACGATGTTACTACATCAATAAGAATTAAATAGCACTATTTAGATTATTTTTCGATCGAAATTGTTTGCAGAGAATACTCGCAATATAAAGGATTTATTGACTACGACAACCACAGGTTCAAGAAATTGTTTGTAAAATCGGGCAAACCAGACGAACCAACGCCAAAGACAAATACGAGTATTTATAGCCCCGCCAAGTTAATGCTCTCTATTTGGTTGGTCAGAACGCGCTTTCATCAGTCATTTTGCTGAGAAAAAATAAAAAAAATCGTCTTTATCGTTTCGAAAAATCGTCAAAAAAAATCGGACAACTTAAAATTTAGTTTTTTTTTTAACAATTTTTGTTCGATTTTTATAAAAAACCAAAAATTTAAACAAAAACATAATTACTTCATACGCAGCTAGCATTTCCAATTGTGTTAGAGCTACTAGGAGTCTCATGAAGAGCGTCTTTGATTGTCGATGACAGAATTTTTTAATCGTAGAAGATTCCTCACACAGTAAAAACTGTAACACGAGTGAGATTCTTCAATAGCACAGTGAAAGAAGCTTCTTCAATCGTTGTTGGAATCGTTTAAGACGTGGATAAAGATAATCTAACGAAACTTTCAGGTCAAGAATAGTATGAGACTCATGTTGATATCTCTTACAACTCGTGAAATGCTTGTTGAAAATATGAGAGAGCCGTAATTGGTTCATTCGATGATGGTTTGACGAAAAATAACCAAAGTGTAACATTTTTGTTTTTGTACTCTCAAAATAATCAAAGATTTTCTTAAGACTTGTATTTTACAGCAAAAGCGGAACGCGTTTTCTAGTTTTTGAATAAAGAGGCCTGAACGCTTTGCAATTGGAAAACATGATTTTGACAGCTCGTTTAGTAGTGCAGTTTGCCGCTATTGTTAATTAATAATGGCAATTTAGCTATTTTTTGTTTATTCTATCGTTTTTATCTCTATTTTTATTAATAACTACTGTTCGTGACACAACGTTGACGCTCTTGCTTTGGTATGACATATCAGCGTAAAAGCTAAGCGAAAGAAAACGTTCCGCCTTCCGCTCTTGTTATGGTACGGCTGTTAAACTTCCCAAGATTAAAAAACTAAATTGTCAGGAAATGTAATGTTTTATTCAGACTTTGGAAACTGAAAATAATCGTCACTTTTTAGAAAGAATCAGCAAATCGGCACTTTGCTCACATCCAATATGTGCTGCTTAAATCGGCCAGATGATAAGAACCCTACAAGAAATTGCTGATTGAAACTAACACATACAAAACTTATAAACTAACCCACTTGCAATTTTGTATTAAATTCACGTACATATGTATATATTTACTCTACAAGAAATGAATGAGCGAGTAGTCACATTTTTCACTTTGTGTGTGACTGTCATTGTTCTTGTAGGGAAGGGATCTCTTAGTGCTGGGAAATTTCACTATCGATACTATCGATATTACTATCGACTGAATGTTTGTACTTGAGTAAGAAAACTGATTTTTCATCAGGCTTATTGTTCGTTGTTTTTATCACTTTATTGAAAGCATATAATCTTTTTTAAGTTTGTAAGAGACTTGTATGTATGTACGCACTTTATTTTAGATGCCAGTTTTTGAAAAATTGTGCTGGTGTCAGTTAAAAATTATTTCCAGTATTAAATTTCTATAGCAATTAAGACTACTTTCAAATACTGAATAAAAACAAAAGACATCAACTATTTGATAAGAAATCGATTTTTTTTGTAAAACACAAGCATGTCCACCATATTTGGTTTCAGGCTGTTTCTTATGTTATTTAATATTTTATTGGCAGCAGAAAAGCCCTTTCTGAAGGAACCGAAGTAGCAGGGACTATAAGATATTTTATTGTTACTTAAGATAATTTTCTAAATTGGTTTTAATTCTCCGCCCAAAATCGGTCTAGAGGACTTTTTTTCTCTAATGTCCTTTATAGGCCAAATACACTTGTCATATGCTTGTCATGCAGGCGATTTCACTCGTGTTCGTGTGCTGAACGTAATAAACGCCGTCTTATCTAAATTTTTTTGGGGATTCTCCATCCAGCATCGTGGTGTCACACATACATACAAATAAAAACACACTTTTACTAATGCAATGCTTGACTAGGATTTTGATATGTGTATTTGGGCCTTTATGCCGCTATTGCATGTTAGTTTTTGTTCCAGAAACTTTCCACACCAATGTTTACCAAAAATTGTGAAAATTTGCAAATATTTTAAACTTTTATTTTAAGTTTTAAAAATTTGGCTATCGCAAAGTTTGAAGTGTAAAAATTAATGAGTCTCTACATCAAGGCGTGTTTATACAGGTGGTATTGATTTTACAACATTTGACATTTCTGGGAAAATAGCTGCTGTTACATTGAGCCCTTCTTGCGATTATATTGTAAGCGACATAAGCCAAATTTAACAGGAGCGGGTTTTTATTTATTTTTACTTAAGTCGCGCAGCACTTTATTTGGTTTCATATTATGCATTTATTTATATTTAAAATTATTATAGCTGATTCTATTGTTTTTATGAGCATGCTGAGATTCAAATGCTCATAGTACCTGTCGTTTACGATAGTTTAAAAAGTTTCGCTTACTATATAATCGAAAAAAGGGCTTAAAATGTTTTCATAGCTGTAAATATAAATAATACTATCGATATTCATATTTTTCCTATCAATATTTTCGATATTTTAAGACTATCGATAGTTTCCCAGCACTAGCATCTATCCAGAACAGAATTTATTCGTTTGAAGCGAGCATTCGTCGAAAACCCCTTTGGAATATGCGACCGGTCATGAAGTCGTAATATTCAATCATAACAACGATCTCACAAATTTACATGGTACGAGTTAAAAATTATTCAGAAAATAGTATTTAGAAAGTTTTGCCTTACACGCCATAAACGCCAGACATTGCATAATCCGACAACCATTTTTTCGACCGAACAGAATGCTCTTTCTGAAATACGCCCTCTTTCAGGTTATCCGAAATTAGCTTGATTCTTTATTTCTGTTAAAAAAAAAACGTGCGGTTCCATATCTGAGTACAAATACTTTGAATAAAATACATCAATACATTTTTCTCCAATTTATACAGTCGTGTGTATGTTTTGTTTGTGTAAAATTATTTTGCTGACTTTTTGTTTTTTTCGTATGTGTTTTTGTAAAAAATTTTTGGTTTTATTTTCTTACCAGCCAAAAGGGAGCTACACGCACAACAGTGAAGTTTGTGGATTTAAAAAAAACCGAACGGATTTAAATGTTCTCATCTTTTTGTTGAGTTGGATAAGAAACGTATTATTTTTGTGTTCGAAAGATAACAAACGGGGAAACGTTATTTTTTTTAATGTTTTACTACACAAACACTATAAGCGTTTGTGTTTTCCACAAATCTACCGAACCGAACACTAAGAATCGATATTTAATGTTTCTTTTCAAACACTGCTTTAAAGTATTAAAAATGTATAAAAATACTTAAATAAAGTTATCAAAAGATAATTTTAAACATTTAAAGGACGAACTAAAAGAAGAAATTGTGGTCGGTTGGTCGGTTGTGCATGTTAGAAATAGGTTTATTGTGGCCGATGCTACAAAACAATCAGTTTGAGGCGTGTTCAGAGGGTTCTATGTGATTAATGAAATTATTAAGTTGTATTCATGGCAATTCGAAGTGATTAACAAATCACTTCAATGTATGGACAATCATCCCGACTTAGATGTGATTAAAGCTTAATCACGATCGAAGTGCTTGAACGCGTTTTAACCACAAGTGCGAACATAGCATTATGATGTTTCCCAAATTGATCGATTTGATGTCATTTTCAATATATTGATGCCGAACTAGGGAGCTTAAAGTAGCCCAACATAAAATGGAGCTTCCAACGAAGCAGGTTTGTAAGGGTGTAATGGCTTACGGAAGGCATGCATTTTATATGGTGAGGTCTCACTTTCCCAATTCTTCACATTTCATAAATACACTGACTGTTTGTGCATAAGTTTTGATTATATTCATAATTTACTGAGAAAACTGAACATCGATTTCCATACAAAAATAGCATTTTTAATATGTGTTTGTGTCATTAACGTTTTTTCCTATTTGTATGGAAATCGATATTCAGTTTTTTCAGTGAATTGTGAATAAAATCAAAAGTTGTGCAATGAAATAAACCTCATTTCATTCGAAATATGTTAAGCTAAATGTTTTAAGGCCAAAACAGTGATTTTTGTCGCTATTTTATTTTTTATGAATTTTTAAAGAACAAAAAAATTTTTATTAATACGATTTCCGTATGACGTGTTTTTCATATTTGATAAATACACTGAAATTTATTGTTGAGGGAAAGCTAGCTTCTATGCGCATTTCACTGGTTGCTTAGGCCAGCTCATCAGGAAACCTTTTCAGAGATTTTAGAAAAGCCAAAAATATTATACAAATAAAACCCTTAAGCGAATAAGAATTATAAACACTCAAAGTCTTACTTGTAACAATATCAAAGCCAAAACAAAACACCAACAATAAACAGTGAGTTTATCTTTTCTTACATTCCCCTACAATTGGTTGGGTTCTTTCCGACTCGAATTGTAGTTGTAAGTGGGTAAAAAGAAAAAACAAAATTAAAAAACAAACTGCTTCATTCTACTGTCTTCGTAAGAAAACAACAAAAAAAAAACCAATTTGCCAATTCAGTTTTTTGCACGGGCACATGCAAGTATGTATATTATCAAAGTTATTTTCGGGAATACAAAATTTATTATTAATACGATTTTCGTATGACATGCTAAATTCCCAGTTGTTCATTTTTTTTTTTAAATATTTTTTTTTTCAAAAATTCAACGATATCTCTGAAACTACTGGGCAAATTTAAAAACAATGTAAGCACGGCTTAAAGGCAATAAGATAATTTTGGACATAACGTTAAATCTCGAGTAGAGTAGAGCTGATAGAGAAAAATGGAGATTAGATTTCAAATCAGCGACCTCAAGTTAGTAAAAATTTGTAATCAAATTCCAGACCGCTAAACTACTGTTCCGCAGTGTAATCAAATAGAATTGTTTAGTAAAAATGAATCAAAATTTAAACACTTTAGAAATATTTGACACTCCATACGTCACTTTTATTTAAAATGTGCTTGATTTTGCATAACTTTTTCTAGAATAAATTTATAAGATTCTTAAGGTGTCTAAAATTTTAATTATAATAAAAAAAAAAGAGTTTTTTTTAGTTAGATATTAAAAATGTTTTTATTTCATCTGAATCGGCAGGCTCCAAATCTTTTTCCAAAATTCTCAGTCATGTTCTTCAATAAACTGTTGCCAATGGTTGATGAAATGTGCTCGATAACGTTGTTTTTAAGCTCTGGAACTGTTGTGATATTAGTACTGTACACATTATCTCCCTGCAGCGATTTACATTGACCGATGATACCTCAAATTTAGACACCCTTTATGATACTTTTTTCAAAATAGAAAGAAACGGAAGTTAAAGGTTGACCAATTTAGTGCTCATGCTTTTTTCATCAACTTTTTGTTAAGTGTAAATGGGTTTCTTGGTTTCTAAATTCCCAATTCATCATCAATTATTATTTTTAGAAATGTCAAAATTTCCCAGACCACACAATCTCCAAGGCATTAATGTTTGTTTGGGTTAATGAAAGAAAGCATTTACTTTTGTAATAAAATGGCTGAAATTAATAAGAAACGATAGAAATTTCACTTGTATTTCATTTATTTTTGTATTTTCTACTTAAAAATTCGGCCAAACTAAATAAGGCAAACATGTCGCAAACAAGTTTGGTCTCTGAACATATCAGACCTAACAAATATTTGACGAAAAAATGCTAAAAAAAAAGCGTGAACAGCGATTTTCGTGCTAAAAAATAAATCTTAATAACTGATTTAAGACTTTTTTTCAAAAAGTTAATTTCACTTTGTGCAATTCACCAGAGAATTCCCATAAATAGAGGCACCGCCTCGAGTATAAACGGTTTCAAGACACAACGTATGAAACATGTGTGTGTGTAGGGGGGTTGGGTGTGTAACACAATTTTTTGTTTTGTTTTGTGGTTGCAACATAGTAAATTGTTAAGTGCTTTTAAATTGAACATAAGGACAAGCGAATGAAAGAATGAATGAATGAATCAATAATGAAAGATGCAGAAAAGGTGCTCTTACAGCTTTAGTGGCCACTTGCTGCCACTAACCAGCAACAGGAGCAGAAAAAAAAATGAAGTCTTTAAATAAATTATTGAGGGTTTCTAGCAAATAGCGACTCGTACGATGTTAAGAGCAATTTATTGATTTTTATGTTTAATTATTTGCTTTTATGGAAAATACATTTCAAGTACAAAGTTTTTTGTTTGTATTGAGATTGTGTACAACATGATACAAGTATAATACAAGAGGACAAAGTGCAACATGCAGGATTTCTTTGGCTCCGGTAATAAATAAAAATAATAAGAAAAAAAAACATAAATAAATGAACTGCAGAAAATAAAAGGCAAAATGTACTTAAAAGGTAAAACAAAGCTGTTTTTAATTTTATGAAATGATAAATAAAATAAAAGAAGGAAACGGATGTGGAATATTGCATACGTACACGTGACGTATACGTAATAATGGCATTGTAGATGTTTGAGAAATTAATTGCTCATACGTAGTAGTGCACCATCAAGTCTATTTGTGTATGCAAATGTGTTGGTGTTTTACGTATTAACTGCTTTATTATTTTTTTAAAAGATATTAAATATGTTCAACCTTTTTTTTTTTTTTTTTTATTTTTTCGAATTTATTCTATGAGCTGAATTTCTGAAAAAATTAAGGAATAGGACTATTACAAAAAAGCTTTATAAAATACATCACTGAAATTTAGCTCATAGAATAAATTTGAAAAATTAAAAAAAAAAAAAAGTTGAATATAATATAAAAAAGTAACCTTCGAATGGAAATAATTCCCAGTTTCTATTTGTTAGATATTAAATGTGTTTTTTGAGGCAAAGCTTTTCTGAATTCTAAAGTTTTCCTACGGTAAATTGTGATAGATCAAATGTATTTAGGCAATTTAACAAGTGTGCTACTGGACTAGTCAGCATAAGATCTTGGATTTCCGTTATATTCATACCTTTTCTGATTAGAAAATTAATGTTATATACAAATTTAAACAATTCCTTAGAAAAGCCAAGCTATAAAAAAATTCTTAAATCAACTCTTTTCATCTCACTTTTATATCACTTGCCTTTACAAGAACCGAATTTAATTTTCAAATTGATTTTCTTATTATGTAAATGAAAAACATAGTTTCCCTTAGACATTCAAACCTTTTGACTATAGACTGACAGTCGCCGCAGTTGCGGAAAAGGTAAAACTGCAATGAACTCTGAGGATGATGAGAATCATGGAAGTTCGACCCGAGTTCAACTCCTCGTTCAGTCAAGAATAACAATTATTAATAAATTTTATTTTCGTGTTGTAAAATTCCTTTCTTTATTGAAATAATTAAATTTGATGAATCCCGAGCCTGATTTAATATAAAATCAAATTTGGATTCAAATCGGCAAACACTTTGGCTTTTTTTAAATTTTGCTGAAAATAATCTTTTCCCAAAGTAACTTTTGGGAATACAAAAATTTTTAATTTAAAAGATTTTGTTTATCGTGCTTCATTCCTAATTTTTATTCATTATAAAAAACACTGAAATTTATTGTTGAAGGCATAAGCGATTCCTATGCGCATTTCACAGGTTGCTTTGGCCAGATCGTCCGGAAGCTTCATCCTAAGATTTTAGAAAAACTAAAGATATTAAAGAAAGAAAACTGTTAAGCGAACAGCAACAGCTTTACTTGAAACAATATTAAAGCTCTTAACAAATAACAACAATAAACAATGAGTTTTTCTTTTCTTACATTCCCCACTACAATTGATTGGAATTCTTCCAACATTAATTGTAGTTGTAAGTAGGTTAAGAAAAAACATAATGAAAACAAAAACAACTGGCTTTACTGTTTTCCAAAAAAATAAAGCATGTTGCCAGTTTAGTTTTTATAGCCCCGCACTTGCCAGTTTATTATCAAAGTAATTTTGTGGGAATACTACAAATTTTTAATTTCAAAGATTTTGTTTGTCGTGCTTAATTCCCAATATCAATAATAAATTTTATTAAATAATAAATTCAAGAATATTCGGTTTTCTGGAATGAAAAATTTATTATTAAATAGATGAATACTTCTGCATTTCGATTGTTTTATAAAAGAAAAAAGCAATTTAAAATTTCAAGCTTAATATTTGCTTTTATTAACTTAAAATACATATAAAAATGTGGAGAGTATATTAAGTATGCAATTGTATTTAACTGCCCTTTTGGCTGGCTGGCACACACTAAACAGAGTCTTTACTTCTAGATTTCCGTCGATTGAGTATTCCCAATATATTTATAAATAATCAACTAATTGAAATAGTCAAATCTGCTAAGAATATCGGAATATTTTTTTATGACACTCTTACGTGGTCGAACCACATTGACTATGCTTGTGGTCGAACCTTTTCTATGATTAGAACTCTTTGGCGGACCCAGCATTGTACACCTTAAAAATAAGAATGCTACTTGCCAAAAATTATCTGATGCCCGTTTTACTATATGGTTGTGAGCTATTTGCTAAATGCGATACAATTATTTAAGAAAAATTTAAAGTTCAATTTAAAAACATTGACATTGATCTTTGTTTTCATCTCGGTTGTATGGCCCTTCTTTAGATAACACTGTGGAACATTTTTGGGATTGTTGTCTGGAGGGTGAGAAATTCCAAGTCAGGGTGATGGTACGAGGTCAGTATAGTAAAACCATCAAAGGGTTTGGCGTTCGTATGTGTCAGTTTTTTTTATGACATTTTAAATTTTTTCCTTATCTTGATGTTTTTTTGTTTAACATAACTTGAGAACCACTTGTCCGATTTTGCTAAAACAAACTGAAAAAAATTAAGAATTACAATTTCTTTAATCCGTTCATATAACGTTTTTCTTTATAATCAACAGTTTTGCCGGTAAAAATAAATTTGTGGAGAAAAAAAATATTTTTTTGCCTAAAAGTACACTATGGAAAAAAAATTTAAATTTTAGGCAAAAAAATATTTTTTTTTCTCCACAAATTTATTTTTACCGGCAAAACTGTTGATTATAAAGAAAAACGTTATATGAACGGATTAAAGAAATTGTAATTCTAAATTTTTTCAGTTTGTTTTAGTAAAATCGGACAAGTGGTTCTCAAGTTATGTTAAACAAAAAAACATCAAGATAAGGAAAAAATTTAAAATGTCATAAAAAAAAACTGACACATACGAACGCCAAACCCTTTGAGGGTTTTACTATACTGACCTAGTACCATCACCCTGACTTGGAATTTCTCACCCCCCAGATTGGCTGTTGTACTGTGTAATCTACTGAACATGAGAGTTTTAGTTTTTTTACAAAAGATAATATTTATATACCTACAAACCTGATCGTCTGTACGGCAAACTTTGTATTTCAGATTTAAGCAGGGGAAAAAGAATTAGATCGTTTGGATACAAAAGTTTAATTTCGGAGTGGCATTTTTACATGTTCTCAGTATCTCTCTGGAATTCTATAACTCATAGCTTTCAGTTTTTAAGTAAAGCACGAACATTTAAAGAAAATAGTTTTAAACTGTTTTCAGCATAACAATTTGAAACATAATTATTTGAGATTAAAGTACATGCAAGTTAACACCTTAGTTAATGGGCTAAGAACACTTGTTGCGAAATCATACTGCAACTCATCATATTGTATGCCTGCGCGTGTTGTTACATGATCCGCTTTTACTAGCACCTAATTTAAGTTCAACAATAATTGTTGTGAAATCACATTGCAACTCAGCATAATTAAAGTCTGCGCGTGTTGCAATGCGACTTTCACTGATAAGCATTTTACCACAGAACTAAGTGTAATAATAAATTAAGTTAGGAATAAGTTTTAATTCAATTCTAGCTGCGGTAAAATAAATTCATACTTGAATTAACAAAAAACTTCGTTTATTCTTGTCGTGTGAGTACACATCCGGTCAGGCCCCTTGGGCCTTGTTTAACTTGCATATGTTTAAATTCTGGCCCTTTGTTCCAACTAGGAATCCCAGGAATTTATATATATGTTTAAATTATTTAAATTCTGTTTGATTTTAATTGGTTTTGCTTTACATCTTAACTTGTAATTAGTAATTAAGTTGTTAATCAATTAATGATTTATAATTTTACACATTCTCAGTTTCATACTGCACAATAAGACTCAAAGTCTTTGGCACAGCCGAATATAGCATTCTAACTTGTTAATCATTATTTGATTATTATTTTTTTTTTTTTGAAATTTTCTACAGATTTAAATATTTCTTCATCTGAACAGGCATCTATTTCTTTTTTTAATAAATGTTCAAAATGTTTCCATAATTAAATCCTTTCGTTTGTCAAAGTATCATACATACGCATGCCGTTGTTAATTTGATTGGTGTTGTTGATGTTGCCATAGCTGTCGTTGTTGTCACTTTTTATTATTGACTCATTCATTGTAAATAATATTTGTGTAAACATACAAACATTCACATATTTCCGGTATTTTCCAAAAATCCTGCAAGCATTAAGAATGTTGTTTACGATGGAAGTGACTGGCAGTCACTTTTTCTACACTTCTGGAAAATTTAAAGAAGATATTCACCTCTTTCGTGAAGAACAAGTTGAATTTTTGATCCCCTTGAACGAAATAAAACAATTGTGAATGTGCCGTGAAACATTCAGTTACAGTGAATGTAAAAAAACCAAAAAGTTAAAAAAACATTAAAAAATTAAAGACATTTTTGTTCAAAAATATACACGTATTCAAAGAAAAGTTTTAAAATTAAAGGAAAATTTTTTAGTATTGGAGGGAGTTTTTTAAAATTTATGTAGCATAGTATTTTCCAAAATTCTGCCACCCACCACTTTTTTTGAAAGCTTCACAAATCCGCATTTTGTTTAGAAATATATAATTTTATGCCTTATTAACGGATCTTGCCCTTAATATTCGAATTACAAGAATAACTACCTACGTACATATTCTATTCCGTAGCAAAAATAAAAAGTAAACAAATTTTTGAGGGAAAAAAATTTTTAGGATAAGGGAACTTTTTTGTATTACCTTAAAAAAAATTTGCATGGGAGTTTTTTATGATCGCAAATATGTGAAAAGGGAAATATTATTCACGATAGGGGTGATTGTAATTATGTTTTCATCATCAGCGATTATCAGAAAATAATGAAAATTGTTTACAGAAAAAAATTAAATATGTATATCGAGCCCTTATCGCAAAAAAGCTTAAGCGACAAAAAAAAATTTACAGGAGAAAGTTTTTTTTTATTATATTTCTTAAAAATGTTGTATGAAGGTTGGCGCTTAAGCTAAAATTGTTTTTGCTATAAAATCGAAGCGGTACCTTATGTGACCTTGACATTTTTAGGAGATGATACAAGTGTTGCTAAGAAATTTATTTATTGAAAAAAAAACGAAAACTGAAAAGGATGTCGCTTAAGCTATTTTTGCGGTAAGGGCTCGATATTTAATATGAGTGTAAGATTTAGTGGAAAATAATAATTATTAGGAATTGCTATTGCACTGCAATATATTTTACTCCCTTAAGGAATGCCTTTCCAATTAATTTACTCGAATGAAGGTCTTTGTTCACATTATGAAACTTTTCTTTCTGAAAAGCTTATTAAGTTCCATTTAAAATGTTTATTCATGTCTACACCTTGAATTTTTTTTTTTTTAAGAAATTGTGTTTATTTTATGTTTACTTAAACATAATAAAAATGACAAATTCGTTTAAAATTGCGCCAATCGATGACTGATTTCGAGGGTAAATTTGTTAAATTGGGCAGCGTTAATCAAACGTGAATCTATTAATGTTGATTTGTCAGAGTATTCTGATGACAAATATCAAAAAGCCTTCTCTCGTTAGGTTGAAAAAAATAACCTTTATTATTTGAATTATCGATAGATAACATTTCGTTAAAATGAATTAAATCTTTAAAGTAAAATAAAATAAAGATATTTTGATATTTTATTTAGGCAAAAGTATATTAAATTTAATTTTCATAAAAGTAACCACAGTACTAATTATTGTTAAAAGCTAAGGCGCGAGCTCTATATTTACATTTGTCCTTCAAGTCCTGCTGAAAAAGGTCAACAAGAAAAAAAAGAGAGAAAAAGAAAAACAAAAAAATGTACTTTGGACTTCAGGAACAGTTCTTGACAAAAAGTGCGAAAAAAACAGAAGTAAGGAAGGACATAAGTGTTAAACGGCAAGACCCTCTGAAGAGATTAAGTGGTTGCAATTGAAACATATAAGGGTAACCTGTCCGTGAAAGCCCGGGTTCGAGCCCCGCGGCAGTCAAAAATGAAAAATTATCAATAAATTTTAATTAATTTTCATGTTGTAAAATTCCTTTCTTCATAAAAATAATTGAATGAAAATCAAATTTGATGAACTTTAGCCTAATAAAAATATCATATCAAAATAACCACAGAACTAATTATTAAAATAAAGATATATAAAATACACCATGATTTCTATTTACTATCATTTAGAAGATACATTTTCGATATATTTGACCTAATTCTTTAAGTCACTACAGTGTAAACAAATTGCATACAGTGTGGTGAGTATATCCAGGGTAAAAAAATTTTTTTTAAAAAAATAGAATCTGGGAATTTATTTGTCATGTTGAGTAACATTTATTTCACAAATTTTCATATTATTCGAATGTGTATTCCTAGTCAAATTACAATCCTCAAAAACTTTTGTACTTTAATAGTCGTAATCCTTCAATATTTTCCAGGAATAAAATATTTAATATTTAATATTTTATTCTTATTATTGTCATTATAATCGTTTATTAACATTATATTTTGTCTTTAAATAGTTTTTATAGTTTTCTATATACAGGCTTTCAAGGTCATTAATTTAATGTAAATAAAAGATTATTTATTTCATTATCAATAAAATCCGACTTTTCGTTGGTATTCTTTCCAACTTCTTCAGGGATTGAGTTTTATTAAAATCTGGCAACATTGTAAAAATACAAAGTAAAAAAGTAGTCAATAATAACAATATTTATAATCTTAATTTTTGACAAATCAACTTACAAAAATCTTTTTCGTCAGTTTAAATCATTTATAAAATATATCACAGTATTTTGTATAGGTGGACAACACAACACAAAACTTCAAATATTAAAATAAATATATGTAAATTTAAAAATTATCACAGAAAATGTTTGTCCTTTTTAGATCACAGTTGTTATTATTACTAAAGTATTGCAATGGTGTAGTTTGCATTTGTATTGTCTTTGTCTTCTTTTGTGTTTATTGCACTTGTCGATTTTTGTTGTATTCTTAAGCTCTCCAACGTGTATCTCTTTTTCCCCTTTTCTCTTTATCTAAAATTCTCACTTTTTCAAAGTTTGGCTTGTGTCCGTTTTCAATGCAGTGTTGTGCAAGTGCAGTTGAATGTTTTCCTCTTTTTATGTCAGCTTTATGTTCGTCTATTCTCACGCCTAAATTCCTTTTCGTTGTACCAATGTAGATTTTTCCACACTCCTCATTATCACCGCCGTCACATTCAATTTGATAAACAACATCACTTTGATCCCTGCACTCAATCTTTGTTTTTGTTTGTGTTTTGTCATTATCATTATTTTATCAATTTATCCTTTTTATTTTAATAGAATTTTGATTAATTAATTTTGTATTATTTCTTTTATTTGTTTACCTTATTTTAAAGGACCAAATATACTTGTCAAATGCTTGTCCAGCCGGCGAATTCAACGTGTACTTGTGCTGGACGTAATATTCGCCGTCATATCTAAATTTTTTGATTTTTCATCAAGCGTTGTCGGTATCACACATACAAACACATTTTCACTAATACTACCGCAATGCTTGATTAGTACTTTGATCAGGGTATTTTGGCCTTAAGACACACTGTTATTGAAATTTGACTACTTAATTTTGATAAACATATACAAACATATGTAGCTGGTTCTGTAACTGAGTTTAATTGTTTATTATTTACTTTTTATTTTAAACATTGAGTGATCTTGTTTATTTATTGTTGTTGTTTTCATAATCACGCAAAATTAAGTTAACCTCTAAATGCCGTTATAATAACTCTCATTAGATTTATAAATTGTCACTCATTTCCAATATTCCAGCTATTCTTTTTATTAATTTCCAATATGTAAGTTGACCTATAAAAGGCAACACATTAATGTAATCGATCTTCTTTTGCTGTTTGACTACCGAATAAACAATTTTAAAAATATAATAAAAATTCAAGCCGCTTTTCTTTTTTGTGCATCCAAAATTAATTTAATTTTGCTGGCGAAAAGGAAAATTTTTGTTTGTTTAAGCCTCAAGTATAAATATAAAAAGTTGATATAATGAACTGTGGTCAAATAGGACATTATTGTCCTATTTCTAAAGAGACTCATCCTCTACAAAAATAAAATATTTAAAGGAAAAGAAAAGGAAGAAAGTATAGTCAGTCAAGCCCGACCACATGATACCCTACCCCACAGCATATAAAAACTATTTTTGCTAGTGTACCCTATTTGGGATGCATGGGCAATCGTGTACTCGCCTAAATTATGTTCTGAGGTTAAGGTCTTTGTGCCGAATGTTATTCGCCCTACGTTTCCACATGCAAGTAATTACTTATTATCCACGAAAAATCGAGGAAACAGTCGATTGGCTAAAAGCACAAAAATGCAGTGGAAAAGTGTGATTGTATTGAGTTTTTCGAATATGCACTTGCATGTGGAAACGGGGGGTTAGATATATTCATCTTAAGGAGATCTTAGAATGGGGATTTATATGGGGCCTAGGGTTAATTTTTAAATAAATAATGGCATTAAAAGCTATTTTCGGGAGCACTTTTTGGTCAAACATTGACCGATTCCAATAAAATTTGTTAAGCGGATTTTGATTGCAAAAATATAAGTTTGGACCAAATTTAATCTAGATGCAAGTATATTAAGAGGGTTAATGGGCACAAAGACCCAATTCCGGAAAGAAAATTGTATGGATTGATTCGCCCCATTTTAAAAAGGCTTGGCCCTTGTGCAAATTTGATCCTATGTACTAAATTTCATCAAATTATCTCCAAAATTGCGATCTGTACTTTGCGCACTAGGTTTACATGGACAGTCAGTCAGCCAGCCAGCCCGACGGACATCGTTAATTCGACTAAGCAAATGATCGGTATACTTAAAGGTTAAATGCATAATACCCTTTTTACTTTTGTAGAGTGGGTATAATAATAATAATCAAAACCCGAAATGCAATAAAACCTGTGTAGTGTTTTTACAAAACTCAAGAGCAGACTGAAAGCCTAAAGAAGAATGTCGTCGCTTTTCAGACTTAAAAGTTACCGATTATCTCCACTTCACATCTAATGCAATCAAATTTAAATGCCTCAGAAACCGAAAAACGAACCTTCTGCAAGTGTTTTTTTTTAACAAAATTAGAACGCTTCAATGTGGTCCATTAGCCCTCCCGACGGAAGACCAGTATTATAGGAATTTTAAGTTATAATTGACAGTCATTTAGATGGCGCTTACGAACTACCGCGATAGCAAATACTTGCAGGGAAGACAAATATTAACAAAGTTTTAGCAGGAATTCTGCATGTATTTCTTGTTATGTGATGTGATTCTTAAAGAAGTGAATAAAAAAAAATTTAATTCTTTCAATCCTTTTCCATTTTTCATTTCTTCGGCAACCATTTTAAATTCGAGCAAATCACGTTCGTTACGTGACTTAAAAGAAATAATATTGTTTTCTTTTGTTGTTGTTATAATTTGTAAATAGAAATTAAGAAAGTTGCCATAACTTAAAAATACTGCGTGCGGTTTTGGTATAAACAAGTGTGAATTTAATAACAACAGGATAAAACAAAATTTTAAGCAACACTTGTTCATGTCTTTTATGCTTTGAATTATGTTTTGGTAGTTTTAGAAGAACAATTTGTTTAACAATTATTTTAATTTGTGTAATTGGGACTTACATAAATAACGTCGGCCTCATGTAGATAGGCCCTTACTAAATTTGTTTCGAAATTACATTTCACACAGTTCACACAAATTTTACATATTGATATACACATAAAGTTTCTTTTATGTTTTTACCTTTTTCTGTAAAGTTGTAATTATGTGAATTAGGGCCTTTTTTAATAAGGCCAACGATATATAAAAACTTGTATACAAAACTCTTACATTTATTTTCATTTACCAGCCACAATATTAAGAAGGATTATTTACTTAAGAAAACAAACAATCCAATTTAATTAATTTAAACAAAATTTTAATAATGAAATCTTTTTATTAGAATATACAAATAAAAGGTAAGAAGCAAGTGTGCGTTCAATATTTTACACTTAAAACTTTTTGTACATAAGCTTTTGTCGCAAAAATTATTTATAATTGCAAAGATTTTTACAACAAATGTTTTTGTTATAAAATCCTACTTAAGTAGAATTATTTTTTGTTTTTTTTATAAATTTTTTTTGTTCATTATTTTGTAAAGAAGTCTATTTTTAGTACATTTGTTTAAAGTTTATTTCTAATTTCCATAGTAAAAAGATTTTTGGTAATAAATGAAATGTTTTGTAAGATATTAAAGATTTTAAACTTTTTTGTAATAAAAGTTAAAAAAAAATTTAAAGAAATTTTTGTTTAAATGAATTAAAAATTTTTTAAAAAAAAATTGATTTATTTCCAATATAAAGTTAAAATAAAAATTTTTCATAAATAATTTTTTTAAAAAATAATAAATAACACTGTGCAACAGTGTTGCCAAAACTTTGTGACCAAAAATGGCTAAATTTACGGGAAAAAATGGCTAAAAATGGGCTAAAAAATCGCTAAACGCTTTTTTAAATAAAAACATATTAAAATTTAATAACAAACAGAAATAATTCATTTAAATTTGTTTGCGATGAAATTGTAAGTTAAGTTTGTTAAATAAGAATAAACGTTAATTAATATTTTGATAGATATTTAAAAAATTAAATCATCAATAAATTCGATGTCGTTATTAATCATCTCATAGGAATCACTCGTGCCTTTTAGTTCTAAAAAAATTGAGGTAAATCATTCAGGGGTGTTCTGGAAAACGAAAACGCAAAACGCAAGAATTTTAAACGTCGTTTTTTGATAAGATATCTGTAATAAAAGAATTTTATAAAAAATATTATAGAAATATTTCTGTATTGAACAGATTTTATAACGAAAATAATAAAAATTAGATAAAAAAAAGTGTATTAAAACCCACTTCCAAATTCTTGCGTTTTGCGTTTTCGATTGTGGTGGGGGTATAAATATTTTATTGTAATGGTAAAAATATTTACCTAATTGATAAAATCGAATTAATGGTTGCTAAATGTAGCCTATTTCTCAAATTACTTTAAAGTTAAAACGATGTTTACTTGTCTAAATACACTCTCTACTTCAGCATTAGTCCATTGATGTAAGATCAACTTTAGTCAATTCTGAAATTTCTAAAAAAAGAAACACCGATGTTTGTGTTGTACCATTTTATAAATTTAATATTGGAAAACTGTTCCTTTATTTTGGAAGATGTTTCATCAACATCGTTTATAGCGATTTTCAACATTTATAAAAGTTCTGATTTAATTTAAAGGCGTTTTAATTGTTAAAAATGTTTAATTTACTTTTATAAATTTTTATAATAAAATAAAAATTATTCTTTTAAAAGAAAAACGGCAAAAAAATTTAATGGCTAAACTCATTTTTTAATGGCTAAACAGGGTGAAAAATGGCTAAATCTAGCCACTATATGGCTAAATTGGCAACACTGTTGTGCAACAAAAAGCAGCCTCAATACTTGCAACGCGAAATGAAACTAGACCTTTGGTAGAGCAAATCTGCCAAAGGGTTTTAGAAACATAGTTTGGATTCCCGAAATATCGGCCAAAAGGTTTTTGAATTTTTTGAAAAGGCGTTAGGTATAAGTCAAAAAGAACTATACTTAAAATCTATTTCATATGTCTTCAGTAGAATTGTATGGCGATTCTTTTTTTAGGATATATCAACCCTCTAATACTCCTTTTAATGGGTCAGTTTTGTCCTTTGTTTTTAACTTCCACACAAAAGTATACTAAAATGGCACATTAGAGGGTTAAAATGTTCGACGAATATTTTTTGCATCAAATTCTACTAGGGGTCTTCAAAGACCAAAAGTTCGTGCAATGTATGTAAAAGGGATTTTCAAAAAATTCAAAAACTTTAAGGGCCGATATTTCGGGAACCCGAGCTAACTTTTCAAAACCCTTTGGCAGATTTGCTCTACAAATAGTCTAGGCCGCGAATTTTGACCCGAATTTTGTTGCACTTTGTAATTATAAAAATTATTGTTGTTATTTTATATCTATATATATAAAAATAAGTTGCCCTATGTTCGTCATTTTATAACTCGATGCGTTGGAAAGGTCTACTTTCACTGATGGTTTATTTATATTTTTGTTTTATTTTTTATTTTTTATTTTTTATTTTTATTTAGAAAATCCCGAGCTGCGCCGGGACCAAACAGCTAGTTTCATATATCTCTTTGTGAAATATAATTTTTTATTTTTATAGAAACATAATAAAAACAATTTTTTGTATTGGATGGAATTTTTTGTAGATCGTTATTTATTTACTTTGTAATAAAAGGCTTAAAAGCTGTTTGAGAAAAAGAAATATTGGTTCAATAAATTTAATATTTTTTAAAAAAAGAGACCTCAAGCTTAATTAAATAATAATAATAAATTTTGTAAAGGTCGAATAAAAGTCAATTTATAGAAAAAAAATTTTATTAACATTTTTGTATTAAGCAAAAAATTTTTTTAAACAAAATTTGTGCTTGTCAAATTAATTTGCGATTATCAAAGTTATTTTCGGGAATACAAAATTTATTATTAATACGATTTTTGTATGACGTGCTAAATTCCCAGTTTTTCATATTTGATAAATACACTGAAATTTATTGTTGAGGGAAAGCTAGCTTCTATGCGCATTTCACTGGTTGCTTAGGCCAGCTCATCAGGAAACCTTTTCCAAAGATTTTAGAAAGGCGAAAAATATTATACAAATAAAACCCTAAAGCGAATAAGAATTATAAACACTCAAAGTCTTACTTGTAACAATATCAAAGCCAAAACAAAACACCAACAATAAACAGTGAGTTTATCTTTTCTTGCATTCCCCTACAATTGGTTGGGTTCTTTCCGACTCGAATTGTAGTTGTAAGTGGGTAAAAAGAAAAAACAAAATTAAAAAACAAACTGCTTCATTCTACTGTCTTCGTAAGAAAACAACAAAAAAAAACCAATTTGCCAATTCAGTTCTTTTGCACGGGCACATGCAAGTATGTATATTATCAAAGTTATTTTCGGGATTATTTTCGGGGATGCGATTGATCATCTTTGTTCACACAAAATCTTTGAGAATTATTTAAAATACAATACGTCGCTGAAGTACTTGTGGGTAAAAAGAAAAAACAAAATTAAAAAACAAACTGCTTCATTCTACTGTCTTCGTAAGAAAACAACAAAAAAAAACCAATTTGCCAATTCAGTTCTTTTGCACGGGCACATGCAAGTATGTATATTATCAAAGTTATTTTCGGGATTATTTTCGGGGATGCGATTGATCATCTTTGTTCACACAAAATCTTTGAGAATTATTTAAAATACAATACGTCGCTGAAGTACTTGCACCTTGCAAAACTTATAAATTTTGTATACATATGGCAGCTTTGATTTTCCGGAAAACATTCCGAAAGAGGTAATTGCGTTGCAAAAAACTCTCAGTAAAAAAAATGTTGCCCAGAAAGCATGGGACAACATCAGCTGTATAACCGCCAATTTTTAGGTTTGATATTATACCACGATTATATTTCATATCGTTTTAAATACAAAATTCTGTTCTTCACGAAGTAGTTAAATGTAATTTAATTCACGTAAGTTTCCATTGTAATATCTTAGCAAGGTGGTCTCGCATTTGACAACAATACAACAACAACAGGCAAAGCAACAACAGACAGCTGTTTTATGAGACCACCTTGTAAATTAATATACTTTGTTATGATATTTTTTTTTGTATTTAGTAGTGCTACCATACTTTTATCTTAATTAAAAAACTCTTTTGAAATAAAAATCAAAAAATCAATCTGTATTTAAATACGGTTTAAGTTTATATGAAAATCAACTTAATATAGATTAAAAACTATTCTGAAAATTGGGCATAAGTGACCGATATTTTAAAAATTTTATGTATTTTAAGCCTTAACTGCACCTACATTTTATTCCTTTCATGAAACACAACTTTTATTTCAATAAATAATAAATCCTTAAAATTTATTGTACAAGCAAACTCTTTAAATAGATTACAAAAAAAAAAAAAAAATTGCAAATTTATGTATATAAAATTATTATCGGTAAAAAACCCAAAGCCAATAAATCATAAATTAAAACGCCATTCATTAATTATAATCACTTAGATTTTTAATATTATTTAAAATAGAAAAAAAGGCCATGATGCACAAATTGAATTTTCGTGAAATAATACATTATAAATATTCCCTGGAAAAAAGGTTTTCCAATAAAAATTAGTTACATTTATAAAAAAAAAATAATAAAGAGCGAAATTATGGCAAAAATTTTTTAATTCATTTAAAAAGAATTTTAATCACATTTAAAGTTAAACAGCAGTTTTTTCTCCTTTGTTGGCTTTTGTTAAATCTTCGGTAAATTTTTCAAAAATTTATACTTAATTAATTTTTTGTTGCTATTTCTTTGTTACAACTTTAATTAAATCCTGTCTAAGCTGAAACAAAAATTGCCTCATTATCTTGTCTTTGCAAATTTAGGTATCCTCATTTGCGTTGATGAATTGTCACTAACAAAATAATTGAATCCTTCTTAAAGTTAATAAAAAAAATCAAAGAAAAAAATTACAACAGATGGATTATTTTCGTCTGGTAAATTTTTGATGGAAACAAGTTTGACCTAAAGTGGGGCAACGACATTAAAGAAGATAATCTAAATTCACTGTTTTTATACCCTCCACCACCACAAGTGGTGAATGAGGGTATACTTAGTTTGTCATTCCGTATGAAACTTTTTTCATTTTTCATCTCACAAAGTATATATATTCTGGCTCTTTGAGTAATTCTTAGAAGATTTAGACATGTCCGTCTGTCTGTCCGAGTGTCCGTTTTTTTAAAACTGAAAAGAAGAGTTCAAACATGGGCTTAATATATGACAAAAAATAAGAGCATAAAACTTTCTGACTGTCGGTCAATTAATTACCATATGTTGGTCTAATCTCGATTGATTTAAATACTGACGTCCACGCCTGAAGTATTCAAACTGTCGGTGGAGGGTATCATTTAATCGGCACAGCCGAATACAGCAGTCTTACTTGTTATACCCTTCATCAAAGGTATAAGGGTATATATAATTTTGTCATTCCGTTTGTAATTTCTACATTATTTATCTTGGGCCCTATTATGTAGATATATTCTAGATCCTTATGAGAAGGGAAGTTCAAATCCGGTTGTCCATCTGTCTGTTGAAATGGGTTTTCCGAAGCCCCCATATATGATTGGGGCTTGGTTGGTATATATTTATGTCAGGTATGCTTATTATAATATTGCTATTGAAATTTAGCCAGATCGGTCCAAAAATGGAGAAGATATGAGCAAAACACCATGACTTCCCCTCATATTTTATAAAAATTGTTGTTGTTTTTTTATTCTTTTTTTTCTGAATAACTAAAGAATGGCAATAGCCAAAGTTTTCCAATAAGGTACAAACATTTAGGTTAACAAAACACAGCATCCCACAAAATTTGGGCGGGATTGAAGAAGTAGGCGTGGTATCTCCAGTACAGAACATTTTTGAATTTTAGGGCTATCATATGACCTATAAATACGCATTATATATCAAAAGATCGGAAATCTTTATTAGAACATATTTTCTCAAAAACTCGGAAAAATCGGTTCAGATACAAAAAAGTTATGACCAAAATATAAATATTGTTTTTTTTTGAAAATATCCATTTTCGGGAACCATAGACCTTCCCGAGTCCAAGTTTTTAGTAAATGGTAAATATGTATCTTCTTAAACACGTCGGTATGTTAATCTGGCAAATCGGTTAAAAAATGGCTGAGTTATAACCAAAATACTGAAATCCCAAAATTAAGCGATTAATACTACAGATATAAACTTATATGTATATAAACTCTTGTTCTTTCCCATCCATGGTGAAGGGTATATAATATTCGGTACAGCCGGATATAGAATTCTTAATTGTTTTTTTACTAAATTTGCTTTTATGTATCATGACTTTTGTGTGCAACAAATAAGAAAATGTTCAAATAAAAAAAAATTTTATATTTTACAAAAAATTTAAAAAAAATCCGCTTTTTTATTAAAATTAAAATATTTTTGGTAGTTTTAGACCACTATTTCGCACATATCCGGAGATATCTCGGCCGTAACTTGACTTTTTTTATTACGATTTTCTCAATCGTTCGAAACGATGGAAGATTCTGTATTTTTAAAAAAATTGAAAATTTGATAAAAAGTTTTTGTTCTTAATGCAGAGGGGCTGTTAAGAAAGGGATTTTATGTTTTCAATAAAGTATAAAATACTTCCGTTTATTCGAAACAAATATTACGAAAATCGTAATACACAGTACAAATTGTTCGAAACCGTAAATGATTTATTTCGAATCGAAATACACGGAAACCCCTCTGTACAACTTTTTTCTAATGTCAAAAAGGCAAAATTTCAATTCAAAGTACATGCCAGAGAATGACAACAAGTACCCATAAGAAAAATATACAGAGGTATTTGCGCGCGCTTTTCGTTTTTTACAATAAAAGTTAAAATATAGATTGATCCATATTTATATAGACATATAAGCATACTGTGACCACGAGGGTCAAATGACATGTACGTTTATGATCGAATATTAAAAAAAAATTGATAAACAGCAACTGTAACACACATGCACAATACCATGTGACCTGAAAAGTTGACTAGTCAGATGTAAAAAACATGTTGTGTACATGCATGTCAATATGTCAATATAAAATCATATTTAGTTTTGTGGCAATAAGGTCAAAGTGCTTAAGTCTATTTTTAGTTTTGTAGGAGATATAAACTTTAAAGGTGATTTTCGAAAATTTACCCCATTCTAATCATCACTTCTCTGCGGCTACAGCTTTTTTTTTTTTATTAAAAATGTTGTTGCACATTGAAAAGAGATAAGCAAAAAGAAATTTTGCTTGAACTTCTTAAAAATTTGAATATCTCAAAGGCACTATTAACTCAAATTTCGCTTAAGTCAACTTAAGGGATTTTTCCTTTTTGTCACAGAAGTTCGACCAATAAAAAACAGTTCTGTGTTTGTTAATTAAAACATTTTGCAGACTTTGCTTTTTACTTGTTATTTATGGTTTTAAATTCTGGTTTAAACAATTTTATCTTAACATTCCCTGAAATATGAAATACTGCAATTTAACTAAAGCACAAAATTGCATATTTTGTGCATCCCAGCAAAGCATAACAGTACGAAAAAGATATGAAGAATCTACAGCCAGTCCACTTTTTATAGTGAAGGGTTATTCAAATTTAAATTTCAATTTGTTGCTTCCAAATGAGCGGCGATTGATTGTTTAGTAAAATTTTAATGAAAAGCACTCAGTTTTTTAATAAAAACGCAATTAATTTTTCAAAAACATTGAAAGGTTATTTTGTACTACAATCACTGGAACTAAATAAATAACAAACTCTAGTGACACTTATTTCTTAATAAAACCCGATTTTTTTGATTAAAAACAAAACTGAATTCTTTGCTATCGACTTTATACGCATTTTGTTTATTTACAAATTCTATTTGTCCATAAAAAAAAATTAATTAAATTTTTTTAACACACATTTTTTCAAGTATATTTGTTTAAAGGGTGATTTTTAAGCCAGATAGTGTCAGCTGTCAAATGAACTTTCATACCGCGCTCACTTTTGTTAAGTTTTTTAAGCAACGCTACAAAATTTACTTTATAAATCAGTTACCGATGTTTTATCGCAGAATTGTGTTTAGCGGCGAGGCTCATTTTCGGCTTAACGGGTTTGTAAATGAACAAAATTTCCGTAAATAAAGGGAGAGCAATCTACAACTGACCCTACAGACAGCATTACGGTGACCGCAACTACCGGCTTATTGAAATCAAAATTTGGCGACATGTTGATTTCAGAAAATGGTTCTGGTATTTGCTCTTTAGGATCGTGCGATTTGACACCTTTCGATTACTTTCTTAGAGCTTGTAAAGTCGTCAATAGCATATGCCTGATAAACCTGTAACAATTGACGCCTTAGAGGTCACCATTGTTGTTGTTATTCGTGACATACGGAAAGGCCAGCATACATGAAAAAGTGTTTTCTGTAATTCTGCCTTTAAGAATTAAAAATGTTTGCGATGACATTAAAAGCTAAAATTGCAGCGAATTAAATTTGTATGGTGTTGCCAAATTTAGCAATACACATAACAGTATTGCATTCGTAGCCAAAAATCGCTAAATCAACTTTATAGATTTTTAGCGATAGAGATTTAGATTTAGCGAAGACAGAATACGGCCACAAAATGGTACTTCGTCAGTAACAGCCGCGGACTACACGTGGCAGGCCTCTATACATATTTCTCAAAGAATCGCTTTGTATGATATCCTGCCTTCAGAAGAATGCCTTCTAGAAGGTATGCATTTCTTTCTGATCCCAAATATTTACAATACATTCGCTACTCCCTTCTTTAAGCAGGGAAAAAGGAAGTTGTTCAGTTTTATTTTTATTTTTGGTGACAATCTTAATTCCCTTCTTTGCGAAGGGATCAAACCTGATATTGAAGGAGGAGTGGAAGGAGTGGCTCCCAGTGACAACCCGTGTAAAAAATAAATAAGTATGGAATGCGGCGAGGAGGGCTTCTGACTGCGAAACAAGGTCTTCTTTTAGGCCTCTTAACTCATTATTGTTACCGCTGTAAATTAAATTTTTTGTGCTATTTTTTACAACTTCAATTTCTATGGTGCTCTAAAAACACCCTTTTTATGCACGAATCTTTTCCTGCCTTTATATCTCCACCCCTGGGAGCAGTAACATTTTATTGCTCTGCCAAAACGTAGCAAATTGCTTTGAAGAAAAGAGTTCTGTTTATTTTGTAAACAAAATTGTGGCAGTTATTAAATTTTACTTGCGCTGCTTTCTAAAAAGATTTTTTAAAGAGTAAAAAAATAAAGAATAATTTGACATTGATGAAGGACTGTGAACTTTTGTTTAAAGATACGTTTGTTTTTTTAATTCGTTTAGTATGCAAAGTTGAAAAGTATTTTATTGGTCCTTTTGAATCCCCTGGGGGTCGTATGGGTGCGTTAAAACAGGTGCGACCAAGACCTGGGATTTGGCCAAAATCTCAAATTGACAGATCTCTTGACTAGAGTTCTAGACTGACTATTGGTTGAGCCCTCCGAAAGTATGCTTTCTCTTGGAAAATAATTTTTTCGGAAAGATTGTCTTTGCGGGAGTTTCTCTTTTCTATTGAAAAGTTACTTTCAGAGACCAAAAAAGTGCTGATTTTTCGCAACTTATGGAAGAGTTCGGCTTAGGAAAGCATCATCCCAAGTCAACCTAGTAACATTTCTCAATTTCATACTAAGTCAATTTGAACCATTGAAAGATACACAATCGAGCAACGCGTTAAAGTTACTCAGGCTTATAATGAAAAATGCATATCGTACACTTCGTTATTTTTTCGGTCAATTTAATCGTCCTTATGTGCGTACAATCGGAAAAAGCATGCAACAATTTAAACAAACTGGGTCTGTAGGAGATTTAAAAACACCAGTGCATGCTCGAACAGCTCGTACTGAAGAAAATATTGCTGCTGTTCGCGACAGTGTGGCTGAAGAGCCGTCCACTTCAACTCGTCGTCGTGACCAACAATTGCACCTCTCACTCTCGTCGTTGATGAACATTATGCATAAAGACCTGCATTTACACGCTTACAAGGTACAATTGACTGAAGAACTAAAGCCTCTTAACCATTCCAAACGTCGTCAATGGTGGCAAGAAATGGCAACAGTGGATGATTAATCTTCGAAGAAAATCATCTTCAGTGATAAGGCACATTTTCATCTCAGTGGATTCACCAATAAGCAGAATTGCCACATTTGGGCAAATGATAATCCAAGAGTGATTGTCCAAAAACCTGTTTGGTGCTGTATTTTTTCCAAAATGAGGCCGGTCAGGCAGTTACTGTGAATGGCGTTCGCTATCGTGAGATGATAACGAACTTTTTATGGCCAAAATTGGAAGATATGGATGTGGACGATATGTGTTTTTAACAGGACGGTGCCACTTGCCACACAGCTAATTAAACAATGGCTCTTTTGTAAGGTGTACGTCGATAAGCCAGCAACAACTCAAGAGCAAAATGCACATTAACGGCATAGAACCTCAATTATGCCTCAACGTCATCGAAAATTTAGACCATTGGATGGAGGTGTGTTGCCGAGGACGCTGCGGTCATTTGGCCGATATTTTATTCCATACATAATTGAACCATAGCAATATTATCATAATAAAAAGAAATTTTATTCAAAATCAACATCGGCCCTTAAAATTTAACCACCTTTTATATTTTCAAAAGCAGCGGAGATTAAATAGCTCCGGCTCCTGAAAAATGGGCGATTGTATAATCTTGCTGGATTATGCACTTAAATTGCTACCTGGGTGTGATTGTTGCTCTGAAATTCGTAGGCTACTGGTGAACATATTGCCAGTGGTTGATATCCAGCATGAGATGAGGCCATAAAGAAGGTGGTTTTTACAATTGCTGGACTTGGTGTTGATACTGCAATTTCAGAGTAATGCAAAAATTTTTACTAGTTTAATTCCCATTGCACTTACCAAATAAGAATTTTATAATGATAATATATAAGAACAATTTTAAAATTTACTGATCATATTCGCCAAAAACTTTTTTCCGGGAAGGACATTTGTGTTTAATCTTGTTTAAATCAAAGTTTTTCCTGGGAGTCAAACAATTAATCAACAAGGATTTGTTGAAATGTGCAAAATTACCAGTAAAAACTTCCCAGTAAAAACTTCGCCTACAAAATAATGTGTTTAGTAATCAGAAAAAACTAAAAGTACTACTTAAAATTCTACTGAAAAAACCAAAGAATTTTACACGAGATGTCCCAAAATGAACGCATTCAAAGATCCAGAAATAAGTAGGTTAGAAGTTGTTATAGAAGCAGTTATAGAAGAAAGCTACCAAATAATGAGTGAAAGAACCTATTCATTTTAAAAAAGTAGGCAAAGTTTTTACTGGGTCAATACCCAGTAGCTTTCTTCTATATAACTACTATAACTACTTCTGTAACTTCTTATTTTTTAGGTGTATTTTGGAAAAAAAAATAATGACTTACATTTAAATGCGTTCATTTTGCGACATCCCTTGTAAAATTCATTGGTTCTTTCAGTAGAATTGGAAGTAGTTTTTACTGGGATGAAACTGAAATTTATTGTTGATGGGATAAGATATTCCTATGCGAATTTCACTGGTTGCTACGGTAAGAAAACTAAAGATATTATACAAATAAAACTGTTAACCGAATAAGAATTATAAACACCATTTTTTGACTTGCAGGAAAAACTTTGATAACTAATATTCATGTGGTGGTGTAAATAAAACTGAACTGGTTAACACACACACATATTAAAAATTATTATTTTGGTATGGAAATCGCGATTATTGTCAATTCATTTTTTCTCAGTAAGTTGTGCACCGACTACAATGAAATAAAGTTAATCTGATTCGAAATATGTTTAACTAAATGTTTTTTAGCCGAAACTGTTGCATTTTTGTTTTTAAAAAACCAAAATTTTAAAAATTTTCTTATTATTTGAATGTGTATTCTAAGTCAAATTACAATTCTCAAAAGCTTTTATACTTTAATAGTCTTTTTCCTTCAATATTTTCCAGGAATATTTTGTATGCACTATCAGAATTTTTGTTTGTTTTAATGTTACTCAACATGAGAAATAAATTCCCAGATTCTATTTGTTATTTTTTTTTTTAATTTTATCTTTTTTCAAAACTTCAACGATATCTCTGAAACTACGGGGCAAGTTAAACAACAATGTTAAAACGGCTTATTAGCAATATTGTTGACGAATTTTCGATTTTATTTTTACCTGAATATGTTGAACCGTTTACATGTT
The DNA here is from genome assembly GCA_949318255.1 of Pollenia labialis. Taxonomy (NCBI): domain Eukaryota; kingdom Metazoa; phylum Arthropoda; class Insecta; order Diptera; family Polleniidae; genus Pollenia; species Pollenia labialis. The sequence goes on from OX439139.1 coordinate 208,950,486, forward strand.
ATTCCAATATATGTAGCGGAAGTGCCTTTATTTTGGACATAACGGTATATCTCGAACTGATAGAAAATAACTAAATACACCGTCGCAAGTTGACTTAAAAACAGTTCTTAATCAACAAAAACCTTGTTTCCTCGATAATTTTTTAATCGAGGCCAGATATTAAAATTTATCTTTATTTAAAACGGATCTTTAAAAAATCCTCAATATGGATTAACTGACAGTAAATACGATTGAATCACAAAACCTTAAATTGTCGAAGATTTTTCGGAGAAATTACTGAAATGTCTTGTTTGCATTAAAAAAATATTTGTTCTTGGTGTTCCCGGAAGCTTTAAGATTTAAATCCTTTTTAAATCTTTTAATTATCTGCTTTCACTTTATATTTATGGCCTAGCTGATTGTTTTCAAGGGCAAATGCAGCCTTCAGTTCAGGGTGGGGGTCGCATAGTGGAAATTCTGTCGGGCCAGTTTCCAAACCCAATTTATGTTTAAGAATACAAGACTGCGAGTAGCAATGAGGATCGTGACTACCATTTTGGTATCCCCCCCCCCCTCCTCCTTGGATCTGCGCTTGATTGTTTCAGCACAGATTTATAAATATTTACGAGTAGTTTTTCCACAGAACTCAACTGACAATTAAGCAAATCTAATATAAAGAAAGAAAATAATAAAACGAGCATAAAATGAAAATAAATTGCTGGAAAATGTGGAAATTTAAAGAAATGAAAACAAAGAAACGGATAACACAAATGACAACTTATTAAATAAGAACTGATTTTTAATCGTTCAAATAAAAAACATTTTTTTTTTGTTTTATTTACAAGAAAATTGGAGATGATAAGAGGAAAATATAAGTTAACATAAACACTTCTAAGGAAAAATCGTTACAAAAATTTAAAGAGAGATGTAACAAAATAAAAGTACCTACAAAATAAAAAAAAAAAAAGAAATTTACAACATGGACATTTTGTTAAAACGGTACAACAATAAAAAAAGGGAGAAGAACAAATAAATGGTTGTTAAACAAAAGTACTAAGGCCCGTTTTCACAACTTACCGATAGCTTAAAGTAGTCTTTAACCGGCCTTATAAAAAATGTCCCATTATTAAAACTTTACTTTAACCTAAAGTGAGCGATAAAGTAATTTAAGGTTCATCTTACCAGTGCCCATGTTCTGTAACTCTCGCGTCGAGAAACTTTTCGATTTAAATGTGTGAAATAAAACAAAAATGCCATAAATTGAAACAAACAGCTGTTTTTCTTACTAAACTGTGTCTGTAACTTTTTTGGCGAGTACTAGCTGTCACGTAAGGAAATAACTCGCCAATTTACAGAAAAAGTGTGTCTGTAAAATTTTTGTGAGAAAAGTTCCCGCTTTGAACTGTTAAAAGACTCACGAATAAAAATGGGGCGAGAAAAAATTTTTAAACTAAAAAACAATTAAAATTAAAATGCAAAGAATAATAATAATAACATTTTGTTCTTTTCACATTTTTCCATTTTTTAATTATTTTGCTTTTAATATTTTTACAAAATAAACGAATTTTTTCAAAGCTCGTTTGCAAACAACAAACATTAAAGTCGCACTTTACATTATTTGGTATAGTCGACGGTTGTATTTTCGCCGCCGTCGTTGAAAACTTTTCAATTTTAGTATATTTTTGTCGCCGTCAACGATATGTGTTACTGACGTTCTCAACGTCTCAACGTAACGACGTAATCTCTTTTGCTAGTTTTCGACATGAGTTACAGACACAGTTTTTTCTCACTTTTCGGGAAACGATGGAATATTTTGTTTCACATCTTTTCGATGCGAGAAGTTCTCACTAAAGTTACAGAACATGGGTACAGGTAGGTAAAAGTAAAGTTGTAATAATGGAACACTTTTTACACTGCCGATGAAATCCTACCTTTAGTTATCGGTAAGTTGTGAAAACGGTCCTAAATGTTATTTTGAAAGCGAAAAATCTTATTATGAGGTTAAAATTTATAAAAAAGCTCTTCAAAATGTTGTCATGATTTTTGTTGCCAAATTTTATATGATCACCAAGATGTATAAGGAAGTAGCGGTCAAATATGGGTTTAAGAAAACTTTGGTAAGGCGATTTACATAATAATTCTAAATATGTACCAACATAATAATTTGTATAGTAGGGGTATAACTTTTGAACAATTTTTTAAATTATCATAAAATACCTATCCATGCCATATAGACCATGAAAATCTATGATGTAAAGTGGGGTGACTTTTTCGCGGGCGTTAAAAAAGTTCCCTCCCAAATCACTTTGAAGTTTAGTATATGGATTTTTATTTTTTTTTTTTTTTGTTGATTAAAAATACAATATCCTTATTGTAAAAACACAAACCATTCATTTATTTCACAAATAAGACTTATACCACCAATTATACTACATTCAAACAGTTAAAAGTATGTTAAAATAACACGGAAACTCTTTTTTTTTTTTTTGAACAAAATAGAACCAACGTCATAATCCCAATTGTTTACTCTTATTTTCATTTGATCATTTAAGAAAGTTTTAAAAACGAAAACTGGAGTGTTCAATTCGATGGGAAGAGAATTGTTAAAAAGGAAATACAGGGTATTATGCTTAAAAACCAATTTCGGGAAATAAAGCTAGTCTTTTTAGTAGTGGAGAATGGAAAAGCGTGTAATATTTTTAATGGCATCAGAGAAACTCTAGAACAATTTGAGGTACTGAAGTGTATATAAATGAAAATTTGTGATACAACCAGTGCCAATACTGGTAAAAGAAACGGTGTTGTTAAGCTACTGCAGAACCATTTTGAAGCAATGTCATTGCCTCCTAAGACATGTTATGGATGCTTCGTTAGATGGAAGAAGTACTTCTCCAAATATTGTTTACGATTTAGTTGACGAATTGGTAAACAACTACGCCCAGTTGAAATAAATATACCAACAAAATGAGGAACGAATAAAAATTGAAAATATAAAGTGGCGAGACGACATTCAATATTTGTACGAAGTAAAGCTTTTAGATACTTCATATAGGAGAAAAAAATTCCCATTCATAAATTTTAAAACAATACCGCCGCTAAGTAATGCAAGATGGAATTCAAGAGCAACACTTGCAATTCTAGCATTTATACCCATTCCGAAATATCGTGAAAAGTTATACAGAATATGCGAATTTTTATCTGGAGCCTGGTATAACGTTTGGTTATCTGACCACTGCTTTAACAAAATTGATTTTGAATCTTTAAAGCAATCACTGGAACAATTTACACATGCTCGGAATGCTTTCTCAGTGAGAGAAAATTCTAAACTTCACAAACAGCAACGAAGTAGCATTTACGTGGAATCAAACTTGTGCAAGATATTTTTTAACATTGCAAAACAACAAGCACTTTGAACCTTAAGTTTATTTCCTTCAACAAAGATAGTTTGTGGTATCTGAAGTTAATATATAGTACATGACTGTATGGATGGTATTTAAAAAATAAAAATTCAAATATTATTAATTTTTGGAAGTTTTTAGAAAAAACGGTTTTGGGGGGAAGAGTTTTTATTCAAATTGATCTCAAAAAAATGGGTTCTTGATATGTACATCAGTGGCCACCCCGTCGTGATAGGTATTTTTTTTTTTTTGGTTATACCCCTAATGTATAGTTTAAGTTAAAGACTATTCCGACAACATTTCGCATAAGAAATTTTTTAAAACAAAAAAGAAAAAAAACAAAACAAAAATGACAAAAATGAATAAAATGCCTGCCTTTACATGCGTCGTCGTGCAACTTTTTCAACCCCGTTTTCTTCTCTACACCTCTAACTAACAAACAAAATGTTGCTTGCAAAAGTTAGGGCGTTAATTGCTTACAGCCAATTTACATGGAGGCTTTAACGACTTCGCTTTGTCGACATCTCTTTTGGTTTGATGGCGAGCGGTGTAGAGAAGAAAGAGTGTTAAACAAAACGACTCGTTTTGTGTTTTTCATGTCGTTTTTTATATTTCTCTTTTAACTTTTTCTATTTACAATTATTAGAATTGTGGTTATTTTGTTGAACTATTTATGGTTTTTCAATACAAATTTTTAATATTTTAGTTCGGCTCAAGTTCATCAAATTTAATTTTCATTGAATTATTTTTATGAAGAAAGGAATTTTAAAACATGAAAATTAATTAAAACTGTTATTGATAATCTTCCATTCTTGACCGAGGCCGGGGATCGAACCCTGGCCGGCAGGTTACCATGACATGTTTCGATCGCAACCACTCGATCTCCTCAGATGGATTTGCCGTCTTGCACTCGCAGCCATCGACGACTGCTGACGTCAATAGTCAAACATCAATCCTTAAACCAAATTGTATTTTAACCTTTGGAATTAAAATATTAAAAATTTTTCTATTTACGTTTTATTCTTTTTTTTTACTTTGAAGTGTGTGATTGAAAATACAGTGAGACCTTGATTATCGATAACAGATGGCACCGGCAGCATTCTTGATTATTTATTTTTTTTATGTGTTTCTTATTTTATGTAAAAAAATAAATGTATTTTTATGTAAACATGAGGAAAAAAGTAATTTTGGCAGAACATGCTTCCAGTACGTTGGGAAATTCAATTTCTTCGCTTAGTTAAATTTGTTTTGATTTTTCAATAGTAAACGAAAAAAAAAAGATAATTTGTTTATAACTTCGGATAACAGAGGTTATACTGGATAATAGAGGTAATTTAAATCAATGCAAAATTTTTTTTATTTTCCAGTTAATTGATGCTGTCGGTTATTCGAATGACGGATAATCAAGGCCATACTGTTAATAAAAAACCACATGCGGCCAAAAATCATCGTATGAATGCAAATAGATTTTGGAAGTAGCTTTAAAAGGCCATCAAGATAAAACGACATCGTAAAAGCCCTCATGTGATTTGAGTGATAATGTAAAAACGGTCTTATTGTTAAGAAAATTCAAAATTTTTTTTTAATGTCAAGTACAATCGATACAATTAAGTTCTAAAAAAAAGTTATTCAAATGGCCTCCACGGCTTCTTCTGCAGGAACGAATTCGATAAACCCAATTTTCTAGCTCTTTTTCCACTAAATCAAGTCGTATATCATGATTAGCACGTTCAATATTGACTTGTAAAGCTTGAAGAGAGTCTGGTTTATTTCAAAGACCAATGACTTCGAATAATGAAAAGATATTGAAATAACTAATTAAATTTTTAATTTTTTTTTTCATAAATAAGTACTGTTTTCTTAGCAGTAAAACTTTATCTTGTACTTGACAAACAAAAATGCATTCTGAAAAAATTTATTTTCAGATCCCACTCTGATTTCAAATCAGATCAAAAATATTTGAAATTTATTTTATTTTTTGAAATCCTTAATTTTTTTTTTGCAAAACGTTTTGGATTTTTTTTTTAATTTGTCGTGCTATTCTTCTTTCCACATTGTTTTTTTTTAAATTTTTTATACAATTCTAAAGCGTCTAGCCAGGCTGCATTGGAAGGGGAATCAAGGGAAACATTTCATTAAAAATTGCAATATTACCGAATTGGCTTCTAATTTCTTCTGTAACGCGGTATAACCCATGTGCCAAGCAAATACCTTGCAACAGTTTTGGATAAAATATTTTAAAACCATGTAGGGTGCCGCATCGTTTGTCGAAATCATGAAAATCTTGTATATAAAGCAAAGCTTCAAAATAATCTATTGATTGATTTTAAAATATTTTTGGAAGACAAATCTTAAAATTTCAGTGTTTTTATCAAGAATAAAAATTGGGAATTAAGCACGACTAGCAAAATCTTTTAAATTATTGTTTTAAGAACTTTTTTTATAATATGAAAATTAATTAACAAAACATCATTCAAAAATATCAAAATATGCAAAAAATATGCATTAAAAACCTAAATATGCAAAAATATGCATTTTCACCAAAATATGCAAAAACAAATTTATGTCATTTTAACGCAAATTCAATGATTCGCAAAGATAATTGGTCGACATCGTTCTTAGAATATCCACAAAAAAACATGCATTTGCATGGAAATTGCATCCCTAGTTATAACGTTTTAGTTGTTATAAGGAACTTTGTCTCTGGCTACCTAAATATTGTTGTATTTTTTTTTTGCAAATACAAATTATGAACTATGTACTTTAATAGCTTTAGTCCTTTTCAGTTCATTATATTCGAGTTCTACTGTTGTATTAAACAACTATCTGTAGCCATACACAGTTTTATTTTTACGTACAAATGTATGTGTTAAATACATACACATTTAATTTCTGCACAAAATACATATTAAATTTATTTCCTTAATTAAATTTGTCCTATAAATTTCTCATATCACATAAATATTTACAACAAATCTAAATGTGCTATTTTGTAAATATGATTTTGTTAACGTAATCGTTGGATAAGATACATTTTAATGTGTCTGAACATTTCAGTTGGGCTTATAAGATTAACTTAAATCTTATAAGTTGCAGTAGATGAAATATCTTATGAGTTTTTTTTTAACAACAGAGCAGCCATTAATTTTTTAGAAAACATCTTTTTAATTAGATATTCATATACTTATCTGTGGCATTTTGACAAAACATCTTAAGTCCAGATTAGATGGCAAAAAAGTTTTAAAAAAAACTCGGTGAAAAAATAATTTTTATCAATTACATAATCAAATAAACCGAAATTAAAGAAAAATTTCGTTTGTAATAAGAAATTTTAAATCGTAAACAAAAATGTATTTTTAAGGAAAATTCGTAGTACAGTAGCCGCTCGACTAAATGAATACCCAGTTATATAAACATCCAGAGTAGTGAACAACAAAATGTTTACACATGAGGTTCTAAAGAGTGACCACGACCTTTCTCTATTATGTGAACAACTTGCAACCGTTGAATTTGTTTTAATGTTCGTTGTAAAGGGTGTTTTTAGAGTGTCACAACTTTCAGTTGGCATCACTGCTTTATTTGAGCACCCATTTAACAGTTGGTATGTAGATGCTTAACGTTTAGTTTCCTTTGAGATTTCATTATGAATTGAGCAACGCGCGATTTGTTGAAATTTGTAATCAAAATAATTCAGCGAGACTGACTGAAGCACAAACTGATATTAATTTTGAATTTCCATTTAAAATTTTATTTTACGATGAAGCCCATTTCTGGTTGAATTGGTAGGAGGAGAATCCACAAAATTGTCGAAACGATGATGAACAGAATGCGTCAGCCGTGGGGTCCACATGACAGAAATCATATTTCAATTTCATAAAATTTTCTTTCCAATGAAGCCAGTTTATTTGATATTAAAAATATATTTCCTTGTTTTTTTATGATTTAAACTTGTGTCACTCTATAAAAAAAACACCCTTTATTAGAAATCTGTTCTTCTCCGAAATAAGCTAGTAAATGTGTTTATACGAATGCAAAGGAAAATTTATAAGATTGTTGGTGTTTGTAAAGTTATTGCTTCGAGTGAAAATAATATATTTGATATTAATGATATTTTGGCATTGCGAAAATGCAGGTACAAGCCATTACAGAAATCCCTTAAAGCTAAAAAATATAACCGACTACTTTCATGTACATTTATTATTAACAAACTAATTAAAAAAAAAAAACTTAACATGGGTTATGTATGTACACTAGAGTGGGTCAATTTGTCAATTCTTAGAATTCATCGTAGATTACGATTTTGACAATCGCTTAGTCGAAAAAAAAAATTGACCCACTCTAATGTACACATTTTTAAAATTATTTTATATTGTCTCGATTATGTGAACTTTTCCATTTAGTGAACAGGCCCTGTCTGAATAAGTTCATATAAGCGAGCGGTTACTGTATTAACAGCATTGTTTTCAACTTTTTTAATTTGACTTAAGATGTTTTGTCAAAAGGCCACAGATATGTATGTAAGAAAATTGCTTAAAAGACTGATCGACAACCACATGTATCTCTCTCTGCTCTTTATGGAAATTTGATTGAAAATTTTATTAAGTAAATCATATACAGTAGATTTGACTCAACTGCCTTTTGTTTAAGTGCACTTTCCCTGCAAATAATGCGACTAGTCCATACAAGCATCTAACGTGTAGCCCACAAGGGACTAGGACTAGTCCAAAAGTTACCCAAACGTATGGAAAAAACATGGTCTATTAAACATGACGATGTCCTAGGGCAGGACCATATAACCCAGCTTTGGATTACAAAGGAGTAGTTTTTAAACTACTCCATTGTATACACAAGAGGATTAGTTTTTACTTCGTTTAAAAACGAAAACATGTCGATAAAAAACGAAACCATGTCGTCGCACTACAAACACTTTTTAACAATGACATGGTCCATGCTTGCTTTACATCGGACCAGTCCATGGATCAATTTGGATCAGGTGGTCCAATTATATTTGCAGGGATGTTTCTGTTGTAATTTTACGGATTATAAGTGGTAGTTAGCAAACAATTACGATTTATAAGAGGTAAAGAAGATTTTATTTGAAAAAAAAAATACGAATTAGCAAGGGGACCAAAATGTATACAAATTTTACGAATTAACGAAATTTTATCAAGGAGCCGACAGTTTATAAAGAAATATCGGTAATTACGATTTATCGGGGTACGAATTTTTGGGATTTGGCTGTAACAACATTCATGCATATGGTTTGTGGTTACAGCAATTTTACCACGATTATATGAAAGAAATAGCAAATCTTAGGCCTGGAACAGAATAAAGCAGTTCTAGTAGTATCTGTAGCGTAACAAATTTCAAAATTTCGAAATACTTTGAAACTGCGGTTTTTAACTTTTGACTGCTTGCAGTGCTATTCTTAACGTTGTACCACCGCGACTTTACTGTTCCTCACCAATTTGGCTTTCTCATTCTTTATAAATATGCATAACAAATGACTACAGGTTGTTTGAACATCAACTTATTAATTAAAACGTTTTTATTCTTCTTTTAAACACCTTATGGTGTTTTCTTTTCTGACAATAATGTTCCATGTATACCATTCACGCGGGTTTTTGTTCCATTCTAAAAATATATGCAAAAATGTGAGAAATTGTCTTTTTTCCTTTCTTAATGTTTTACTTGAAATATTTTCTCGAAAATAATAAAAAATCAGAAAATAATACGGGGTTAATTTTTGGGTCTTAAAATTATCGGGGGTTTTATTTATTGTAGTTTGTTTGGGTTTTTTTTTTCTTAGTACGTACCGTACACTTTGGGGTTTACAGAGTAAGTAGAGTATACATAAAATATAATAATATTAATAGCAATAGGCTTAAAATACAACAACTTCAACTTAACGAAACAGTAATTAGTCCACTGAACAATAATCAGGGGCCGTTTACATACTGCGCGTAAACACTAAACATGTTGCATAATTAAATTGCAAATTTATTTATTAAATTAAATTTGTTCCATAATACCCTTTTGTCATCTGCGTTACCCCGGGTCTCCACGTAGCAATATTTATTGCGGCAAACGTCAAATTTGATTGCTCCATAAAATTTTCGACGTATAGACTGTGGCAATCCATTGCGCAATGAATGCTCTTCTTATTGCTTGAGCAATTATTGCTTACATAGCGGCCACACGATCAAGTTTTGCCTTTCAATTCCATTCAATTTACTCAACTCTCTCATTTTTTTACTAACACACTCACACTTTTTAAATTGACCACGAGATGGCTTTCAATTTCACCTTTCCATTTGTTTGACAATTTACTTTCAATTTAACAGCTGAGTACATGTTTGTCTTTATAAATTGTTTTTATACCCTTCACCTCAGGTGGAAAAGGGTATTAATAAGTTTGTCATTCCGTTTGTAATTTCTACAATATTGATCTTAGACCCTATAAAGTATATATATTCTGGGTCCTTATGGGGAGAGAAGTTGATTTAACGATATCCGTCCGTCTGTCCGTCTTACGTTTGATATGTGTTTTCCGGAGACTCCAGACATGATAGCGGCTAGGTTGTTTTACATTTGTGTCACATATAGTCTACCATCGGCTGCTATTGAAATTCAGCAAGATCGATCCACAAATGGCTGAGTTATGAGCAAAAAACCACGACTACCTCTAATATTTTCCAAAAATCCCTTGTGGTTGTTGTAATTTTATTACTTTTTGCTGTATATCGGGGGAAAGGCAAAAGCCAAAGCTTCCAAATTAGGTACACACACTTAGGTAGCCCATACACACGATCCTACAAAATGTGGGCGGGATTGGAGAAGTGGGCGTGGTACCTCCCGTACAAAAAAAATTAAAAATTGTATAAAAACCTAAAATTTAGGGCTGCCATATGTCCTATGGATATGACTTATATACCAAAATATCGAAAATTTTTAGTAGAACATATTTTATAAAAAATTCAGAAAAATCGGTTCAGATACAAAAAAGTTATGACCAAAACTAATTTTTTTTTTTTAAATACCCACTTTCGGGAACCACAGATCTCCCCGAGTCCAAGCTTTATAACACAAGTAAATGGTAAATTCCTTCTTAAACACGTCGGTATATAAATCTGTCAAATCGGTTAAAAAATGGCTGAGTTATGAGCAAAAAACCACGACTACCTCTAATATTTTCCAAAAATCCCTTGTGGTTGTTGTTTTTTTGTTTGTGCTTTTATTCGAACGTGTTGAATGTTAGGCATATCAAACACACACATGTTTGTACATGATTGGTCGCTTAAATTGAAAAATACGTACATACCTACATATTAAACAAACAAAGTGACGGAATATATTCTACTTTAATTCTTTATTGGCATAAGTGTTAATGGATGAGTTATCTGGGCGGTTGCTGAAAGCAGCGTTGTTGGTAGGTGCCGGGGTTCAAATCCGTCATCCACCTTTTCAAAAAAAATTTTTTTTAACTTTTTTATATTCTATATAACGATTTTAAAATAATTCAGCAATTTTTGATTTTTTTGACAATGTAAATATTAATCGTTCGCTTAACTTACATGTAAAACAAAAATCATATTCTATACCTACCTATTTGTTTTTTATTTTTTTTTATTTAATTTGTTTATGTCCTAAAAACGATTTTAAAATTACTTAGGTATAAAGCTTTTCGATATTTTAATTTTATTGGCAATGACACAGTGTTTTATTTTATTTCGGCAAGCATATACGTACCTACATATGTACATAAAAAGTTGTATGTAATTTAAATAAATCCATACTAACTAGTAGGTTAACCTAGCTATTGCAAAGCCATACATATGTATGCACATGAGTATGTATGAATGAGCAAAAGTTATTTATGTATAAAGGCATTGCTTTCGTAATTGTTGTTGTTGCATTTTATTTTTATCTCTTATTGCTGTAGTAATTGTTGTTATTGTGTTTCGTCTAATAAGCTGTTGCTACGTTGATCTCTTCTTGCATTTCTCTTGGTTGCGGTTTTTTTTTGTTGTTTTTTTTATAATCTTTACCACAAGTGGTGGATTTTAATGTGTTTTTTACGCATACACATGTATGTATGTTCATAAAATTCTCTCAATATATTTTAATTTAACGCTTCTTCAATGAAACCGTTCGTAGTTGAGTTGTCTAAGTTCTCGCTTAAGGCTCGTAAGATTGCGAGTTCAAGTCTCCAAAATAAATTTTTTTTTATTTTTATTAAATTTTTTTATACACGATTTTAAGATTAAATATAATTAAAACTTATATAACGAATTTTAAACATCAACTTTGTCAAAAGAGGAAACGGACTTAGTTATATACATACATTTTTTGATTTTGTCATAGGTATTCTTTTTAAAAACTTCTTGTTCTTATCTCACCATGGTGAAGGGTATTTAAGATTCGGCATAGCCGAATATAGCACTCTTACTTGTTTTATTCTACCATGGTTTTAATCAATAAAACCAAAATATAAAAAAATGGGTTTTCAGGTTTTTAGACTGTTGGCATTTGGCAAGGCCCATCTATCAGGTCTGCTTACTTGTACAAAAACAAAAAACGATTCTTTTTAGTTGTCAAAAAACTACCCCATATACAAAGCAAAAGGATAAAACGTGTATGTGTGGCATACCATAAACGTAAACAAACGCATACATGCACATAAAAGCAAAATGTAAACAACTTTTGACAACTAAAAAGAACTTAAATAATAATCATCAGGCTTCTTGCGGATACCTTTTCAATGGGCCTTGGCATTTGGCAACAATTTTTTTTAATGTGTAACAAAATTTTTTTTTCATATTGTTTTAACATTTTTTTTGGACTAGTTTAAACAATTTTGTTGGCGCTTTAGTCATACCAAGGCCCATTGAAAAGGTCTGTGCAAGAAGCCTGATGATCATTGTTTATGTTCTTTTTAGTTGTCAAAAGTTGTTTACATGTGCATGTATACGTTTATGGTATGCATACACATACTCACATACACGTTTTTTCCTTTTGCTTTGTATATGTGGTAGTAAATTTTTGACAACTAAAAAGAATCGTATTTTGTTTTTGTGCAAGTAAGCAGACCTGATAGATGGGCCTTGAGTCATACTTTACAAATAAACTCAGAAAAAAAATTAACTTAAAATTTTTTTTTCATAACAGAAAAAGTAAATCTAATAAATATGTATGAAAGTCAATCAATATTTTTTACAAAAATTAATACAAAACTTTAAAAATAGTAAATTTTACAAAGTTAATTACTTTACAAAATTATTAACTTTACAAAATTATATTATTTGATAAAATTGTGGTATTCTCTAAAACAATTTCGGTCCTTGTTTGGTATACACAAATGCACATTGCATTTTGAACATTTATATCTGGAATATCCATGGCAGCCTTGATGCTTGCATCTGCTTTTATTTTCTATATATTCTAGCCAGTGTTGATTTCCATCATATCGGACAGAAGCTGATGGTGCTTTTTCATATGTCTTTTTTGACGTCGATGGGCTGTCTAAGTCACCTGCCCCGTAGACGTTTGAGGTCTTCCTCTTTTGCGGGAGCAAACATGTACATTTGATAGTGCTAAAAGTCCCTCCGCAATATCATTTCGAAAACGTAAGAGATCCATGTAATCTTTTGTTTTTCCATTGTTTACTTCGTAGTCTTTTCGATATTCTAGCCAGGAGTTACATATTGCTAAGTCAATAAAATAGTCAAATAATTTGAAGGTCAATTTTCGGGATCTTATATAGCTTCTATAAAACGAAATTAAAAAATCCAGCTTATCAACTCCACCCAAACTTTTGTTATACGCTGGAATTATGTATATATGGTTGAGGAATTGCACTTTGTTCTTTTTTTTCACGACTTCAACTATGTCTTCCATTTTATAACATATAGCTGGTTTTCTTTTTCTACATGGGAATCATAACTGCCTCTTCCTTCTTTTTTTAGCTCTTTTTCAGACTTTAGTGGCAACTTATTTATTCTATTGGCTCGTATGGTTCCGGTAGACCATATTCCCTTTTCGCTTAATAAAAAAATTAAATTAAGAGTTGAAAAATAGTTGTCGAAAAACAATTTAAAGTTTTTATTTTCTAGAATTGTTTTTGCTTAATGGATTACAATATCGGAGCAAAATCCCAATTGCGGACAACGTATAATTGTGTTTTTCCCTGGCAAATCTCAATGTCGTTTGAACTACATAAACAGAAAACTTTTATGCCCCACTTAATAGGCTTTTTAGGCATATATTGTCTAAGTGCTGATTATCCTTTGAAAGGAATCATCATTTCATCGATGCAAAGGTTTTCTTCTTTTGAAAGAGCATATGACTTCTTTAGAAACATATTTATTAAATGTCGGACTTTATAAAGTTTATCATCTGCTACTTCACTAAGGGCCAATAAATCAGTGCAAGTTAAACTCTCTTTTTGGTTTAAAATGTGTTTAAACCAGCAAATCTATAATTCAGTAAACATTTAAACCATCTCTATCTAAACGCATTATATTGGGCATTTAAACTACCAATACAAACCATATGAATTTGACAACATTTATCGTAGTGCTGCCACATTATTATTTTTTAAACTACATATAATACTGTTTTACAGGTATTAAGTTTAAGCTACATATCTGTGACATTTTGACAAAACATCTTAAGTCGAGATAAAATAATAAAAAAGTTTTTTAAAAAAACTCGGTAAAAAAATAATTTTTATCAAATAATAAAATATACCAAAATTAAAGAAAAATTTCGTTAATAATACAAAATTTTAAAAACGTAGACAAAAATGATTTGTGAACGAAAATTCGTATGATTAACACAATTTTTTCAACTTTTTAAATTTGAGTTAAGATGTTTTGTCAAAAAGTCACAGATATTAATTAAAGTTTAGTTCAACGAAACCAACGTTTTAACATTCATTGATTTATTATCCATAAGTGTAAGTTTTATACTGTTACGAATGGAATGAAATCGACTTCTTGCAATACTTTCGAAAAAACTTGGAATATTTGTGGGTTTCTTCCAATACATGTCTAATCGAGGATACCCAATTGATCCAGTTATTATCTCTAAAGCAAGGAATTTTAAAAACTATTCCCGTGTTAGATTGATTGACTTCCGGTTTTCATCATAGTTGATTGGCTTGTCGTTGGAACAACTTGGTCAATAAATTCTTCTGTGTAATATTCCGAAAAATAGTGCTTACAGCTAAATTTAAATTTTGAATTTTCAACAGGTATTTCTTCGATTAAATTATTTCTAACATTAACTTCGTGGTTCTCCCCTTGTAATATTTCTTGCCTTATAAAGGAATCATTTTCATCAAAAATTTCTATTAAAACTTGTAAAACATTTGTTTCCTGTAAATCTTCTATATCTGATAAATCTGAGTATTCAAAATTTATTAAGATTTTTTCGATTTCACTATATTTTATACGTCCTGTCATGTTGGCAATAAAATATAAATGAAACCGCTCACAAAATTAAGTAACGTTTTTTTTTTTTTTTTTTTTTTTTTTTTTTTTTTTGGTAAATTGTGGGTTTTTCTTGTCAACTGTGAAACGTATCAGACGTAAAAAATATTTTAAATTAATTAAATTTTATTTTTCTGTCAAAAAAAAAAAAAAAATATATATAAAAAAAATTTAATTTTAAATTTTTTCGAAAAACAAACTTTTGTTTAAACGTTTGTTGTGTTTATTAATTAAGCAATTTCCATGGATAGAGATCCATTACTTTCCCAGTCTGGAGGAAGACCTCCTAACAATTCCCAAAAATTGTCAAAAAATACTAATGGCGAAGCATCTGCAATTCTTAATGACGCAAAAAATACATTACCATCTGGCTCCCAATCAAGAGGACAAGTTTTAAATAAAATAAAAGGAGCTGTAAAAAATACAGATGTTGCTAAGAATTCCCAACTTGGAAAACAATTTTTCGATGCAGTATTTGCAAACCAGTCAGCAACAATTCAATTGAATGATGATTTTCAAAATCCCTTGGAGTCTAGCAACAGCAGTGTTACAGTTTTAGAGAACACACTAATTCAGAACGTGCAATTGGAAGAAGAATCCTACATGGATCAAGAGATAGCCTCTATATCCTCAATAGAAGATGAATTTAAGACGGTCAAAAATAAAAAACGAAAATTTCAAGGTGACGTAAAAATCGATTTAACAAAATGTCATTTTAAAAATAAGGTGGCTGATGGCACTAATCGTACAAACAGGTACTCACTCTTAGGAGATTTGAATGTAGAGGCCGAAAGGCCAATTAATAGCGCAAATTTAGAACGTAATAAATCTAGAAATAATAATGATTCTCAAACACATGTTAACAATAAGATTTCATATTGCCCCCCTATATTTCTGGAGAATGTGAATGTTAAATCTCTTGTTGACCAGTTAAACTCTAAAAATGTAGAATTTAAAGTCAAGAATCATTCTAAATACAAGAGTAAACTTTATTTAAAAGATTTATCTGCACATACGGAAATGATGCATTTATTAAAAGAAAAGGAAATTCCTTCATACACATATACTCCTAAAGAATATAAACGTCAGAGCGTAGTTTGTAGAGGCCTATATTATAAATCAGATATTAACGATATTAAGTCGGAAATTGATAGAATTATTCCGAATACGATTGATTCTGTTTCAAAATTTTCAACTGAATATTCTAGAAAGAACGACACCGACACAGAACCTAATCATAAAGTTAATGAGTTGCTCGGTTTGAAGTATATTTTGAATCAGGTGGTTTCATGGGAAAGACCTAAAGCTAGTACAAAAATACCCCAATGTTGGAGGTGCCAACGTTGGGGGCATTACTCAAAGAATTTTAGTCGACCATTTTCTTGTGTAAAATGCTGCGAAAAGCACGACCCTGGTGAATGTACTTTCACTCCCGAAAGTAATGTAGCACCATTTTGTGTAAACTGTAACGAGAATGGTCATACGTCAAATTACAGGGGCTGTCCCGCTTACAAGAAATACATTTTATTTAAAAATAAGTCATATCAGGAGGCAAAAAATAGGAAAATGTCCGCTGCTGACAATGTTGCTAGGGCATTAAATACGGACAGACCATTTGCGAATTTGTTCAAGGTTTTGAATGAGGTTCCAACACAAAGCAAACCAGAAAAGCCTGTACTTATTCAGGAATTTATTAAGCTAGCAAAAATGTTATGTGCTCCAGAGCATCTAACTTTAGAGGAGAAAGTAAATAATTTTATGCAAAATTATAAGGCAATGTCAAGAGATCAGGCAAGGAAAGAGTGCTTGAGTTTAATTAAAGATATTCACAATGTATATGGACCGTAATTCTCTAAATTTAGTTACATTTAATGTTGGATCTCTTATTCATATAGGAAGGAAAATTGAGCTAAACAGGCTACTGAATCAATTTAATATTGAAATAGCTTTTTTGCAGGAAATGCATTTGACGACGGACACAAATGTTTATTTAGATAATTATATTGTTTTGAGGGACGATAGTTCATTAGGTGTTGGTATAGCTTTAAAAAATTCGATATCTTTTACAAGGATCAGTATTCCTAATCTTCGGTTTCCAAATTTGTTTGTCGTAGTAAACGTAGCTTTAAATGGTAGTATTAAGAAAATTCTCTGTGGGTCTATTTATTTTCAATGCAACTGTAATCGTCAAACTGTTTATAGAGATCTTTCTTCAATTTTAAATATTTCAAACACTTATGATGGTTTGATACTAGGTGGTAATTTGAACGCAAAGCACATTTCCTGGGGTGATGCCAACAACAATTTCAACGGTGAAGTGCTATTGACTTGGCTGCAAGACGAATCTATTTCGGTGACGAGAATTTGTGATTCATACCCCACCTACCCTGGTGGATCCTCTCATTTGGACCACTTCATAGTAAGCACAAACATTATTGATAGCTTCCACCAAAATTTTAAGACATCTACACTTCCAACTTTTTCGGATCATATACCTTTGGGACTTCAAATATACCTTTCAGATTTCCACCTTATTTTTGAAACTCCAAATCGTTTTCGTGTCATTTAAAGAAACAAATTGGAATGCGTTCAAAATAGATACTGGTAATAGCCTGTTAAATCACTTTCCCCCCAACAATAAAAATTTAACTAACGATGAAATAGATTACTTTATGGAAGAATTTAATACATCTGTTAGTTTTATAACAGATATTCATTCAAGAAAAATTGAAAACAAAAATCGGAAATATATTATTTCGGAAAAAGTAAAAAAGTTCTTAAGGATTAAGTATAACTGGCAAAGGGACTTAAAGAGAATATTTACAAGAACATTTAACAGGAGACACCCTGAATATTTGCTTGTTTCGAAACAAATAGATTTACTTAAAATTATAATAAGGGAACAAATCGAAAAAGAACACGCCAACCTTTTTAATGAAAGATTAAGGGAAATAAGGCCTGGTCCATGGGCTTATAAACAAATTTTTAAAATGATAGGAAATAAAAATCGTTCTCACATTAAGGATGTTTCAGTCAATGGTGTCAAAATTACTCAGTTTGATCAAAAATTAGAAGCTTTAAAGGAACATTTTACATCGGTTTATGAAGGTTCACCTCCAAACAGAAATGTTTCCGAAATAACTGAAGCAATCACGGACACTATTTCTCAAGTTTCTAGTTGTATAACATTCAATGATGAAATAACATCATTGAATAATCTAGGTAACCCAAAATTTACGAATTTAAATTCTCTTTTGAAGATTTCTAAATTAATAAATAATAAGAAATCGTGTGGTTTGGATGATATATCAAATTATATAATTAACAAATTTCCAGTTAGGGCTTTTGAGTATCTCACAATATTGTTTAATAATTGTTTAAATAATTGCTATTTTCCTCGTGTATGGAAAATTGCAAAAATAGTTCCTATTCCAAAAGAGAAGGGTAATAGCGATATTAACAGCTTGAGACCAATTTCGTTACTTTCTAATCTAGGGAAGTTATTTGAGAGAATAATCCGAGAGAAAATGGATATATCTTTAAATGAAGCGTACATTCCTCAAAATCAATTCGGTTTTAAGAAGGGTAATTCCACTATTCATGCTCTTTTTAAATTCCACTCGGAAGTAGTACAGAATTTAAGAAAAGGTCAATGCACTGTCGCAGTTTCTCTTGACATCGAGAAGGCTTTTGATAAGGCCTACCACGATGGCATATTATTTAAAATGATAGAGATAGGTTTTGAACCATCTATTATAAAACTTTTTCAAAGTTTTTTCGAGGACAGGAGATTTTGCGTTCAGATTGATGGTGTGTTATCATCTCAGGGTAGTGTTTCTTGTGGCGTTCCGCAGGGATCTGTATTGGCGCCTCATTTATATAATATTTTTATACATGATTTTCCCCATGAATACAATGATTCCAAGGGAATACTTTATGCCGACGATTCTCTGCTTTATGCTCATGACGAGTCACCTCAAATTGCGCTCCAACGAGTTTCATCGCACCTAAAATATGTTGATAAATTTTATTCTCATTGGGGAATAAAAATTAATGCCTCTAAAAGCAGTGCAATATGTTTAAGAAATGCTTCTGGCAAATGTAAATATACTGTTGTTCCGGAGAGCAAGAATTTGAAATTAATATTAAATGGTTCGGAAATCACTTTTAAGGATAACGTAAAATATCTTGGAGTTAACTTTAACAAACTATTAAAGTTCAATAAACATGTTTTTAAAAATTTGGAGAAGGCGAATCGTGTTAAAGGAGCCTTTTCAAAACTATTTAATAATAAATCCTTGCCGGTTAACACTAAATTACTGTTATATAAAGTGAGTATAAGACCAATTCTTCTTTATGCGTTTCCAGTATGGTTCAGCATTTCAAAAACGTTAATGAGAAAGATGGAAATTTTTGAACGACATATTGTACGAAAGTGCATAGAGAAGAATTTTAAGACTTATAACAAAAGGTTTTCAAATAAATTTATTTATGAGGAGGCCAAAATATGTCCGCTTTCTTTTTATGCTCTTGAGTTGACGAAAAGCTTTGTTGACAGACTTTCCTATTTTGACGGCAATGTAATGCAAGATATTCTGTCAAACGAGCAAGGATTAAGTTGGTCAAACACTAACTACCTTTCCACGGTTGGAATTTTACATGAAACACTGAGTCATTTTCCTGGTGTAAACTTCTACTCACATACTACTCCCGGAATACATAGGGGGTAAAAATTATTATTTTAAATTAATTTTCTTTTTGTTTTTCATTTTAATATTTTTTTTATTTTTTGTTCTAAATAGTTTTAAGATTTAGCTTTTAAGATTTTTTAGTATTAAGTTTATAAAATGTAGATACAACTCTACTAGTATTGCTAAATGTCGGGAGCAAGCATTGTTTTATTCAAATTTAATAATTAATAATTAATTTTATATATAATTAAGTTTTCTTGAATTTTGATAAGTTAGTCGCATAACCAAATTAATGCTTATGAAATTAAAATAATACGCTATAGTTTTAAGTTTTTCTTATAATTTTTAATGTTCCTAAATCTTGTAATATGAAAAAAAAGAAGTCTCAATAAAGTTAACTAACTAACTAACTAAATTGTATAAACACAAAAATGTTTTATTGCCATATGGCGTTACTAAAAAGCATAGTTTTAGGCATTTTTTTTTAGAAAAAATGGTGAGGTCTATGAAAAAGTAGTTCAATATTAATTATTTCTTAATATATTTTTGTTTTTGATGTATACAAATGTTTATTATCCGGGGTCTCCACCTAACATAAAATGAATAACTTTAACACGAACTGCTAAGTAGTGTTAAGTGGAGACTGCTCAAGTTGAAGTTTTAACTTGATTGTTATAACATTTCTTTTGATAGTTCTTTTATAACATAAATTGACGTTAATTTAACATTTCTTTTGAAAGTTCTTTTATAACATAAATTGACGCTAATTTTTAGATGTTTTTCGACATTTTTATTAAAAATAACTTTTAGATTATGAATTTATTAACCCATAATAAAGCTACAGGTCAAAAAACTTGATGTTGCCATATGGCAAAAAAAAAATAGCGAAAGGGGTAACCAGTCTTTGGGTATTTGTCACTAAATCCACTAGTTTTACTCATGATAACAGATTAAAGTTCGATTGCTGCTACCGATAATAATAAGTATATAAATGCATACATACATAGTTAGTTTACACAGTTTTATTTATAATTTTTTTTTGTTCACTATCTGTCAAGTTTAAAGTTTAATGGCCATTTTCTCAATGTACCGTCAAACTGCCTGTTACTTAATGTCAACATAAATTTATTAGACCGATAAACTGTCTGTTAACAATTTTGGGTTTCTCAATATACCGACAAAAACATGGTTTTAAGCTGGCAACACCTCTCAAAATACATGTAAAAGTTGGGAGTCAGCTGATTAAATTTATCTGTACGGCAAATAAAAGGAAAATAAATAATTGGCAGATGAGTGCAGGGTTGTCAGATTTTTTTGAGCTCCATCGCCAAACCGGATGTCAAAAATCGCCAAACGTCAATTTTGTTTAGTTTTTGTAACATTTTTTTAAAATCAAATTTTTTTTTTTTAATTAAATTATGCATACAAGAAAGCTAGTATAATATGTCAGTCAAAAATCGCCAAAAACTGAGCAAAAATACAAAAAAGTCGCCGAAAGTAAATTTTGTTTAGCTTCTTTTATTTTTTTATAAATAACATAAAATGGAGATCATATATTCATTAAGAAAAACTAAAATAAGGTCTATAAGATCGTACCATCAGCCTCGTCGATTTCATTACTAGTATTTTGACCTGCATACATACCATTAGAAAAATTAATAGTGACTCAATATAAAATTCACCTAAAATTATAACAAAACAAAAATCATGTGAAAAAAAGTTCCTAGATTAGTAATGATAACAAAAAAATGACAAACTGCTAAAAAAAATCACTGAAATAAAATATATAAATGGTAAAAATAGCCAAGTAAATCGCCAGTTACTTCAAAAATCGCCATTAAAGTCGCCAGTCGAAAAATGAAAAATCCCACCGCCAAACACGTTTTAAAATCGCCATATCTGACAGCCCTGGATGAGTGCTGGTTACTGCCCGTCTATACCAGAGATAATTATTGCGACATATATTGCAGTAATTGTCAAAATTATGTTATCTTTAATGTAGACAGCAATTTTTTGTACATATTTATTGCTAACAATTTATGTTGCAATAATTGCTAGTCCATTTTCGTTGACAATTATTGCTTACAAAAAACGTCAATTTGGTTGTCAGTTGAAAAAAAGAAGCAAAAAAGAAAAAAAAATAGAAGAAAATTGTGTGGGAAAGAAATTAAGTTTTTTGAGATTGTAGCAAATTATAATTGTAGTAAAATAATTAAATAAACACTAAAATAAAATTGCAAATATTATAATTTTTTCCTTATTCAATCTTTATTAAAATTAATATTAATTTGTTTAAGTTCGAGTTCTTTTTTATATAAAAATAATAATTTTACATTAACAAAAATAAAAAAATTAATAAAACTAATATATTTGTATTAAAAATGCCCTCAAGCTTAAACAAATTAATATAAATTTAAGTAATAAAGTCGAATAAGAAAGAATTTATATTAATAATAATAATTCTTGTAAGATACCGCCATTTTTTACACTGCACCTTCTTCCTTGATTTTTTTCAAATTATGAGTTAACATAAATACGTTTTCCCATGCCTTTAACATAAGCTGAGCAATAAGAAATATTACTCTGTTATTCTGCCGACGTTATTGCCAACTTGCTGAGATAATTATCTTTAGTGTAGACCTAGGGTTAGTTTTGCGACAGAATAGAAGAAAATGAGACATTGAGAAAACCAAATTTCTTTAATGTTCAGTTTTTCGTTGGAAAAAAAGTTAATCGTGTAATGAGAAAACGGCCATAAGAATGTCTGTATCTATTTATTTAAGTATGTACTTAGATGGATTTGTCATTGGCAAACCCAACTAAATTCAGTCGTATTTTCTATATTTTTGTATTAATTTGCGGATAATATTTACAATATTTAAATAATAATAAATTTTAATTACATTTTTAATTTTTTTTTTTAAATTATGATTTTTTAATAATATCGATCAAAAGTTCTTAAATATTGTTAGGTGAGTTGTTTTTAAAACGAATAAATAAAAAAAAAATTCAATAATATTTTCTATAGAGAACCTGATGGAAATTTTTAAAGATTTCAATCTTCTGTGTGTTCACGACGCAAACATTTTGTAAAGATACATATAAAATTTGCTTTCGCAAATAATTTAGAAAGCTTCCACACTTCCTTTATTCACGTGATCGCATTGTATATTATTTATTTCTAATTATATTTTATGAGATTATTTATTTGATAATTAAAATAAATAATCTAAATTATCAACAAATCATTTAATAGACATGACAATTTCTAAAGTCATTTTTCAGTATTTCCAATACGCAAACGTTGTTCAAAATCTCAGGTCAGCTTCGCTTTTCGCCTTAGTAATTAAGTCGCTTTCTTTATTGCTGATAAGATTTTGGTAACGAATGAATTTTTTTCTCGAGATTATTATTCATGAGCAACACTTTTTATTTTTATATTTATTAAGTCTAGTGCATTATAATCAATCAAAAACACGATTTTGATTTTTTTTGTTGCTACGCCTTTTTGCATTTTAGGTGGCGATATACAGTTTGAAATTATTCCATTAATCAGTGAACTATTTGATTACTCAGACTAAAGAAAAGTTACATAAAAAAAAAATTAACAACCTAAAGTTGCATGTACACGACATGTTTTTTACATCTGAGTCTGCTTTTACTACATTAAACGATTTCGATTATTGTCGTTTCCTCTTTGAAGTCGGTCTCTTATTTACATTGTACGATTTTTGTCGTTACAACTTAAATACATTTTTCGTCAAATGAGAGAAAGAATGAATGAACAAAACGAATCGAAGGTTACACTCGCTAGTGTACCCCTTACAATTTTTCTCTCCCCTTTCGCCCATAAGGTAAGAATCGCAACGACAGAAATCGTATAATGTAAAAGCTGACTGACTTGTCAAATTTCCCACTGCAAAATATATACATGTCGTGTGTTATCTTTAAAACATTGCTTTACTAAACCAGACCGGTGCATACCTTTTTACTACATATGTAGCTAAAATGATCAGATTTTGTGAGGGTTCGTTGGAGGAGACATATTAACGAAATATTCGACTGGCAGCTGTGAATATTGGCCAGATCTTTATTACATTCACCCGATATACCAGCAAGAACCATCTTATACAGATATGTCTGATCATTCCTTAATTTCTTTAAATCAATTTCCATCAGTGGATAACCTTCATTTCCTTCAATTAGTTCAAATTGTATAACGGGCTGAGCGCATCCTTTTAAAGATTTACGAATTGGACCACTAAATGATTTAGGACCATGTGTTACGCCGTCTAGACTAGTGAAGATATGTCTTAGCGGAATTTCATTTGTGTGCAGCAAGCACACAAACCAATGCAGAGATTTGTTGTAATGGAGCTGTATCTTTCTTATCACACCATTTTCATAACCGGTATTGACATTTGCCCCATCCCATCCTATAGCAATTAATTCTTGAGTGTCATATTTTTCAGTAAACAGTAATCGGTAATGGCGTTTGAAATATTATTAGCATTTCCAGACGGAGTAGTAACATGTCCTAAGTATTCGGAATTTGGTTTCTGAAGAATGACAATATGCTCTTCAATATTTGTTACCGAATGATATACTCCATTTTTTATAAAAGTTTTTCTGGATGGATCTTTCCTTCCATCGAAATAAATAGATCTTGGAACCTCATTTTCCACGGAATAACACTGGAATTTACTCCGATATTTCTGTCTCTCACGTCTAATTTTACTGCGATCGATAATAGACGCTGTATCGTTTTCATGAATAATGCCAAAAACTTGTAATAACGCCGAAGAAACAGCAGCAGCACCACGGGCAGAAAGACCAAATTTGACCATACCTGGAAATACCAGATGAAGTAGAGGGGGTGGTAATATCTTCAAATAAAGGCAAATCTGAATTCATAGTTAGATCATCTAACAGACTATCACCTAACTCCACGGATGTATCTTTATCGGGTTTGTCAAATTTCTGCATTTTAGAACTGTTGGCTTCTTGTAGGGATTGTTCTTGTTTCAGTTTTTTCCCCGTTCTTGGGGCTGTTTTGTCGTTTTGTTATCAATATTTCCTATCATAATTTTTCTTGCAGTTCTTTGATCTAGTAGAAAGAATCTTTCCGTCACAGGAACTTTTTTGTTCTTTTCGCAAATGCACTTTTCGCAATTTTTACACTGGCATGAAGCAATGTCGAACAAAACTTTCGAGTTATCTTTAAATTCTTCGGTTTTCTTTAAAAAACTGGGAATATTAAATCGTTGTTTGAAAGGTTTCATAAGATTTCTGTATTTACCGTGGTTGTCACGGATTCTTTCAATAATGCGTTCTGTAAATATTATAGGTATGGACGCTCTTTTCCAAAGAGTTTCAAGAGAAGGAACAATAATTTTGACTACTTCTGAAAACGTAGGCTCCTTTAACTGACCTTCCAATTTCAAGTAGTTACTTGTAAATAAATACTGCCTCAATATATGTATCACCATATGTGGGTAAAACATTTTCATTGAATGGTACTCCAACTCCAAATAACGGACAGTTACTATCTTTTCCACGCGTTAAAGTTGCGATTTTATTTGGTATTACATACATAATCTGGAACAAAAGAAATATAATTATAGAAGAAATAGAATTATATAATAAAATAAATATAATTATATAATTAAGAAAACGAAAAATTGGAAAATATGTATGATTTTGGTGGTAAATCTTCGAAATTCAGTAATATTGTAGCACCTCGAGAAATCTGTTTGAAATTATGACATTTTTTCAGGGCGTTACTGATAGCATAAATATTTAATTTTTGGCTCAAGTTCAATCAAGGCCCATTGAAAAGGTCTGCGCAAGAAACCTGATGATCATTGTTTATGTTCTTTTTAGTTGTCAAAAGTTGTTTATATTTTGCTTACATGTGCATGTATAGGTTTATGGTATGCCACACATACAAGTTTTTTCCTTTTGCTTTGTATATGTGGTAGTAAATTTTTGACAACTAAAAAGAATCGTTTTTTGTTTTTGTGCAAGTAAGCAGACCTGATAGATGGGCCTTGAGTTCAATCATATTTTGAACGAAACACAAATTGCATAAGCATTGATTATTGTGTAATTTTATTTTTTTTTACAATTTTTAAGGTCGCCGTGGCACCTGCAGATATAATTCGATTTATTGAATATTCTAACAAATTTTGAGCACACAAGTCTTATCAAATTTTGAAAAAAATTCAAAATGCTACATTTTCGCTCCAGCCTAATGCACAAACCTTAAGTCATATCTACATAAGTATTTTGTTGGTTCCTTTCCTTCGTGAATTGTTTTGTTTTTATTTTAATTAACTTTTTATTACAAAAACGTATTTGATGTTATTGCTTAACCGAAACCCGGGTTTCTTAAAATAGCAACTATTCGGAATATTGGAAAACCGGTTATTGAAAAAAGTCGAATAATCGATCTCCCTACAAGGTAGTCAACCGGTTATTTATTTATTAATTTATTCAACTGTACATAATCCAAAAGCCTTTACAGGCCAAAAACAGATTACAAGATAAACTTAAATTCAAGCACATTTTTCATTTTTAACAGATATATAATGTATTATAATTTAGTATGTTAACCTAATTTTCTTTCCTACACGAATATGCTCTTGCAAAAATAAAGCACGTTGCCAGTTTCGTTTGCGCATGGGAATAGCTTAAACCATCAACAATAAATTTCAGTGTTTTATCGAGAATAATAATTGGGAATTAAGCACGACAAACAGAATCTTGTAAATTAAAATGTTGTATTCCCAAATGTTACTTTGATAAAAAACTGGCCAGTGCACGGCTTAAAAAAACGAAACTGGCAACGTGCATTTTGATTTTTCGAGAGCAATAAAGCAGGTTGTTTTTGTTTTTTCTTAACCTACCCTGCAGATAATATTGGAATACGTGATCCATTTTGATGAAATGGACTACTCCCTGGTCCAATGTTATAAAAGCATGGACCATGTCATTGTTAAAAAGGGTATGTAGTGAAACGACATGTCTTCGTTTTTAAACGAAATGTTGCCGTTTTTAAACTTATCCTCTGGGATATACCATGGAGTAGTTTCAAAACTAGCCCATTAGAGTATGTATGAACATGGAGTAGTTTTAAGACTACTTCGTTGTAATGCAAAACTGGGTTATATGTTCCACTCATAGGACATCGTAATGATAAATCGACCATCTTTTAACCATTTATTTGGAGTACTTTTGGAGTACTCCTACTCCTTTATGGACTACTCTTTACATGCATGTATGGACTAGTCTCGTGATCTGCAGGGTACGTACAACTACAATTAATGTTGGAAGAATTTCAACCAATTGTAGTGGGGAACATATGAAAAGATAAACTCACTGTTAATTGTTAATGTTTTTGTTTTTGACAAAACCCTTAATATCTTTAAACACCAAATTTCAACTGCAACTGACCTATTCATATGTAAATTATACTGGTCCCTTTTTCGGATTTAAATAAAAAATTTTTTTATTTTGAAAAATAATTTTTTATGACGAATAATTTTGGAGTCGCAGTCGCGAGGTTTTGTAAGTACTTCGACTCCAACTCCTGTACAAAAACCTCAACTTCGACTCCGTCTCCAAAGCCGTGGTTAATATGTTGTATTTTTGTCTGCATTAGACCTCTCTAAAATATTATTAATTCATTTTTAGTGTAAGAGCCCGCGCATTGATCTTCAATATTGTTAAATTTTAAATATAACAACAATAGCATTGTATTGCAGAAAAGAATATTACTGCCTTCTAACGACTTTTAAGTTCATGAAAATAGTGTCGGAAGCATTAATGACTTTATGCGATAAAAAAATCAAGAGGAGGTTTAATACAGATGAAACTTGAATCAAGACGAGATATGCCCAGATATGACAGCAAACAAGATTTTGTGACCAAAAAATGATTTTTTTGTTTTTGTTGAAAAAGAACCAACATTTTTTTTTAAGTTTAATTAAAATTTTTTTCAGTTTTAATTAATAATAATTGATATTTAATAAAATATTAAAATTAAAAAAAGGTTTTTTCCAAAAAACTTAATTCTTTTGAGCTCCGGCGCGGACCCAAGATGTAACTTTTTTATAGCAATTTTTATTTGTCTTAATGCTATTGGAATATAATTCAAGAACTTTTATTGTTTCCTTTACATTAGTAGGTGCCCATTCACATTATACTATTTTTGTCGTTGCGATTCTTACCTCATGGACGAGAGTGGGGACAGGAATTATAAGGGGTACACACAGGCCTGCCATATTTGCCTCTAAATTATCAAAGTGCCGATTTGCCGATTTTTGCTCAAAAATGCCGATTTTTCAATAAACGACTAAAGCATGGTAACTTTTTGTTTGTTTTTGGTATATTTTTAAAATTTTTTTTAAATAAATCCAAATAAAAGAAAAAAACCCAGGGGTAAAATATATTTTTCAATCAGTAAAATATAAAGAACTTTATATTTGAGTTTGAAAATGAACAGACGCTTACAAAGCAGAAAGGGTAAGCTAAATTTATATTTACTATCAATAAAAATAGTTTGAATAAAAAATTATTCTTAAAAGATTAAACGGTATTGAGGATGATGCAGCTATATCCGATAGCCAATCTAATATAAGGGAATGAAGTAAATTTGCAAGCTTTTTGGCAAAAATTTAGATTTAAAATTTTAGTGGCGCATTTCCAAAAAATTATTTTCCTTCCAATCTTTCGAAAATTATGAAAGAATTTGAAGTCAAGTCAACCTTAATAGAACAAAATTTCGGTGCTCCCTGAAAAATTAAAATTTGCAAGGAAATTTAATTTTTCGAGTTAAATAATTCGAATTGTTTTGAAACTGATTCTGAAAGTCGTGTTCGAATACTTTTTCGTTTCGAAAGCAATTTTAGTTCTAATTCATTCAGTCAAAATCAAATAAATGCTCATTCATTCAGAATCGACTGAAAGAATTAGAAACGAAAAAGTATTCGATCACCACTGCCGGAATTAGCAAGTATGATTTATGCCCGTAATTTCTACAAAAATAAAGCTGGACGTGTTCGTACCTATCAGTTTAATTAACCTATTTCAACCAACGTCTGGCCAACTTGTTTTAACCTTCAGTTTTCTTTTAAAATATGGCAGATTAAAACCAAAGATTTCTATACAAAGCTCAAATGTTGAACTCAAATATTCGTCTATAATAAAAAAATTACCCTAAAATAAAAAAATGTATATATTTGTTTTTAATTAACTACAAATTATTTATAAAACATTTTTTTGTCATTGATTATTCTGTTCCAAACATTAGTTAATGCTGAATTTTTCTGTTTTGTTATTTAAAATACGTTTTATTGTATTTCAAAGAGGTATTTTAAATATGCCGATTTTTTGCCGTTTTTTTAAATTAAAGTGCCGATAATGCGGATTTTTTTTTGAAAATATGCCGATTTCTAATCGAAATCTTCTGGCACCCCTGTGTACTACACAAGCGAGTTTACTCTTCGATTCATTTTGTTCGCTCATTCGTTCTCTCATTGTTCTCTCATTTGACGAATAATGTATTGAAGGCAAACGAAAAAGTCGTAACGACAAAAATCGTACAATGTGAATTGGAACTAACACACCCTAAATATACATATAAGAATCCATTTTTTTTAATATTTTTAATCAAACATTTTTAAAAATAAGACAATTACATTAAAATATTTTGTAATTTGATCAATTCACTAGTTTCTAAAGAAATTTTTATCATTCACGCAAAATGTACATTAACCCTTAAATGCCTGAATTTGAAATACGAATTGAACTGTGCCAATAATTTTTGATCTAGTATGTCTTTCGGCTGAAAATCACGAATTTTATTTCCAATTGCTAAAAAAATGCTCCTGGAAAGCTCCAGGACAAAAACAAGGAAGACCGCCTGTAGACGGTCTTAGTCGTTAAGGCGAACTTTTTCTTTTAAAAAATAAATTAATAATGATGCTTAATTGAAAGAATATCAGTTTTATTTTCAACTTTTGATTTAAAAATTAATAACATATATAAAGCAAATATATTACGTATGTAAATGGTATTTAGTAAACAAATTTTTGGCCTTTGAAAAACATAGGTGGACGTTGCACTTAGTACAAAACGTGTGTGTTTCTGATTTTTAACACAGCTTACAAGATTTTTTTGAACCCCATTGTGGAAAATGATTTAGTTTGTCGAACTTTGTACTAGCCATAGGATGATTAGTTTCTTTTCCAACAAGAGAGCTACCGGTTGGATTTTCGGCAAATGATGGACGTCTAACCAAACGTTTTGCGACGGATGCGCAGAGGTCATTTGCAATGCTCGAGCGAAATACATACATGGTCATGCTTTTTTCTTTCTCATTATCAGAGTCTTGATTATTTTCCGCGTTAACTCTGCGATTTAACACAAAATCGTTTGTTATGGCCATATCAAGCAGATAATAAACTATTCTGGTTGCCATGTCCTGAGTTTTTATTTTGAGCCCATTGCGACCCATTAGGTTTACTCCTCCCATATGAGCATTGTACTCACGGATGATCTGCGGACAGTCAATTTCATCGTTGGTTTTTTGCTTTGTGTTCTAACGTTCTATTTTAGTGGGCTGGCCTTCTAAATTGGCTCTTTGAAAAGGCTTTATGCCAACATAGGTTGAACATAGCCTTACATTTTTAGTGTCTTTCCACATTGGAGAATCTAATAGTTGTATACACTCATCTATCAATTCATCTTCAGGCATTATTTCATCGCACAGATAATCAGGGTCTTCGACGCTATCATCCAAATCTTCAAAATAATATTCGTCTTCTATTGAGGCCATAAAATCAGCGATTTCTTGGTCACTCAATGAAGAAAATTCATTTTTTTTTGTTTTACGGGAAAGCTGATTTTCTACCCTTTGTGCTAACATCTTATAAATCGATAGTTTCTTATTTGCTAGTCCAAAAAACAACAAGTAATGTCGGTTTCTTCTTATTCCAGTAAAATACGTTACAAAAAATTTTGTTCGACTAAGTCACTAAGACCGTCTACAGACGGTGTTTACAAAAACCTTCATTGAATCCAAACCGTTGTTTGTTTTACCTTTATAGCTACATGTTATTAAAGAAAACATTTCAACTACTTACCTGCAAAATTCCGGATTCAATTGAATCACTTAAATGTATTATTTTTTTAATTTTAATTTTCACAAAAATTACAAGCAATTTGTTTGCCACTTTGCACAAAAGTTAAGACTAGAGTGTTTTGTTCTTCAAAACTATTTAATTCATCACATATTAATCGGTACCGTTATTCTAAGAATTTTATACTCATTCAAACTATGTAAGGTGCCAGAACGTAGATAATGCATATTTTGCGTAAAATTGTTTTTTCTGATGACCGTCTGTAGACGGTCTTAGTTGTTTAAGGGTTAAGTTGATTCCAAGGCGAATTCAAACAGGTAAACTCATCTCTACAACTACAAAAAGCCCCATGTATATTGTTTATACAATTTTCTGGTTGGTTGTCAAAATTTTTTTATTGCAAATTAAAATTATCACTTTTTTGTAAAAGAAATTAATAAATTCACTTCAATCATTCGCAGTTTTGAAATTTTTTTATTATAAAAATAATATTTTTAACACTTTTCATTCAACCTTCTCAAAACAAAATCATATTTTGACGTTTCGCCATAATTTTTAATTCGCCGTAGAAACAGCTGATGAACGGCTGACGAGATGAGTTTACCTGGTTGAATTCGCCTTGGTTGATTCTTTCACATGTGATTTGTATAAAAAAGTATTGTAATTGCACGAGTGATTGACGTGTGATTATTGTTTAAGGTTATCACAATCAGGAATGATTTTTTATCAAGATGAGTACTTTGATCAGTTTATTTGGGCCTTAATGCATGACACGAAAAATTCACGTCCCGTGGACGTAGAGTAAATCCCAGGACTTTTTGGGTTTCCCAGCATATCAGATGACTTTGATACTCTGTAAAAATTCCGGGAGCTCATGAACCAATTCAGCTAGAAAAGAAGAACAAAAGCGGTATTCAGTATTTGGTGCGTTGTAGGTTGCAACTGCTTGCAATTGGAATAATTTTGCCATTGAAAGTGCTGGATGGGAATTAGTTAACAGCTGATGTGCAGAACTATTGGTCGTGACAATTAAGAAAAATGTGTTTGATTATTTTGTGAAATTGTTTTAAAATATCACGAAGGAGTGCAAAAAAATAATATCGACAAATGACAAATGTTCGAATACCAGCGAACGCAATACACCTTAAAAAACTATACAGTTTTAGTATTGCGCAAAAGCAATGATGCAATTGTATTTTGTTGTACATCCTTTTGCATTTGCACTTTTGCCAGACCATTTGCATCAAACACTACTCTCCTCTAATGAATTTTTAGCAAATCCCAGGATGCATTTTATAATTGTAATTCATTTAGATTTTGTGACGTTGAAATTAATTTTCCTATATTATTTCAAATAAAATCAGGGTCCGGATCGTCGCAGTCGTGATCGAGTGACTTTGAACGAAATTTTACTTTTTGAAATCATCCCATGCGTATTAAAAAAACTATCGAAATTTGAGAGGATGTCATTCGATAACGAGAAGTCGACCGAATACATTCACTCGAAATGTAATTCGATATGTTGACAACTTTCGTCAAAACAGTTAATTGGGTTTTTTTACGAAAAATTTACAAACTTTTTGGGAAAAATTATTAGATTTCTTCAACAAATAGCTTAAAATATACATAAGTATCAAATTTTTTTCAGCAAAATGAAACAAAATATTAACAATCAGTTTTGCAATTTTTTTTTTGCATATGTTAGTCATGTTTGCGATAGAAGCGATTTATTTATTGTAAGTTTGTTGATTCTTTACAGATTTGACGATTTTTAATTAAAAGTAGACTTTGCTATTATGTCGCTGCTAGCAATTTTTTGCGAATTTTTGCAGAATTTTTTCCATTCCTTATACTTTTATGGACTTTTAATAAATTTTATGGCTTGTTTGAATTATTAAAAATTTCCGCGAATTTTCGCTATCTTTGCAACATTTTTTTTTGTTAATTTTTGACATTATTTTTTTTAACCGATTTAGCGATTTCTAATAAATTTTAGGGTTTGTTTCCAAGTTTGCGATTATTCGCGTATTTCAGCCATGTTCGCGACAGCAGCGATTTTTTCTGTAAGTTTTCTGATTCTTTACAACCTTAGCAATTTTTAATAAATACTAGACTTTGCCTTCATGCCGCTGTTTGCAAATTTCTGCGAATTTCCGCTAATTTAAAATTTTTTATCGAATTTTTACCATTCCTTGTAGTTTTTGGGGACTTTTAATATATTAATTAAAAACTTTCGCGAATATTCGCTATTTTGGCAAATTTTCTGATATTGAAAAATTTTTCTGAATTTCTATAGTTTTCCGAATTTTTGCGTTGCTTTGTTGCATTTTTTGTCAAGCGCCGCCGTTTTTGATACGTCACGAAGTTTTATTCGATACGAAAGTTCATTCGTACACGTGTGCGACGATTTGGGCCCAGTCTTAAGTGACTACGTGACTATAAAAGATTAAACAAGTAATTTAAAGTGTGGATAAGGGCAAATAATACTAATAAAATCATTAATAATGTCGACAAGAGTAAACATAGCAACAGTGAACTGAGCAAATAAAATTAAAAAAAAAAATTCTGATCCAAAGTTAAAAATCTCATGTTTAAAAAAAACAGCATCTTATAAGACACGATTATTCCCATTCGCCTGCCTCTTAAATTTAAAGCTGCTTTGTGCTAATAAAATTCGAATGCGAAACTATAAACAAATTTGTGTACACGTATAAAGTCTAAGTTGTATTGACATTTTACTGACTTATTTTTATACCCTCCACCACAATTAGTTGTGAAGAGGTTATACTAAGTTTGTCATTCCGTGTGAAACTTTTTTATTATTCATCTCAGACCCCATAAAGTACATATATTCTGGCTTCTTGAGTAATTCTAAGTCGATTTAGCCATGTCCGTCGGTTAAAAACACGCTCACTTTCGATAAATTCAAAAGCAATTAATAAACTTGGTGTCAAATTGCTTGTAGTTATCCTAAGCAGTTTGTAATTGAAATCCAGCAAAATCGGTTCAGTATGACCAGAGCTATGAATCAAAATGTGGAACCACCACCTTAAAAAATTGATAATTTTGTTACAAAAAATAACATAAATGGTGGAACAAGGCACGGAACAAGATAAGATTTTGCAAAAATTCGTTTTATTTAACTGGAAATCACGCTGTAAAATTTCGTGAAGATCCGTCCATAATTTACCATAGACCCCATATAAACCCTACTCCCGGAAAACAGTTTAGTACGCCTAAAACCGTAATAAATAACGCTATCGTAACAAAATTTGGCACGTCACAGTTTTATAGGACTAGAAATTTCGTAAAGATCAGGCCATAATTTACTATAGGCCCCATATAAAGCCCAATCTGGTAAACTAGTTAAATACGCC
This sequence comes from Pollenia labialis, assembly GCA_949318255.1. Lineage (NCBI taxonomy): Eukaryota > Metazoa > Arthropoda > Insecta > Diptera > Polleniidae > Pollenia > Pollenia labialis. Next base: position 208,984,567 of record OX439139.1, read on the forward strand.
TAAAACCGTCGGATTTATAAATATTGCTGTAAAATTTCTCCAACTTCATGTGGCAAAAAAAATGTCCAGCAATATTTAGCAGCCTTCTGAAATTTCACCATTGTATTGATATTTATGATTTTTAATACCAGAAATCACTTTGCGGAATTTTGGGATGATTGGTTCATAACTTACCATGGCTCCAATACAAATTCCTCTCCTGAAAATCATTTAAGTTCGGCTTAACCTGCTACGAATCACGATCTTTTACTCAAGCTAGTTAAAATTGCTAAAAAAGCATACAACTTTCTGATTGTCGGTCCAGAATTTTGAATAGGTCTGAACCGCAACCAATTTTAATTGATGTCTGTTTTTATAAAGAAAAATTAATAATAAATGGATTATAATAAATGGATAGTCTAGACCTGTTACTATCTAAGCTTATTCAGCTATTTAATACATTATGCATTTACACTATGGCTGCATTTAAATTGAGCTTTTATACATTAATAAGCTAAAGGTACGTTCGTTCAGACTAATGAAATATTTGACAAAAATATTTGTTCTGATATTTGCTTCAAAACTGTGTGAAACAAAAAAATATTTTGTTTGAAACGAAAAAGTCGTAACGACAAAAATCGTACAAAGTGAATTGGAACTAACACACCCTAAATATACATATAAGAATCCATTTTTTTTAATATTTTTAATCAAACATTTTTAAAAATAAGACAATTACATTAAAATATTTTGTAATTTGATCAATTCACTAGTTTCTAAAGAAATTTTTATCATTCACGCAAAATGTACATTAAGTTGATTCCAAGGCGAATTCAAACAGGTAAACTCATCTCTACAACTACAAAAAGCCCCATGTATATTGTTTATACAATTTTCTGGTTGGTTGTCAAAATTTTTTTATTGCAAATTAAAATTATCACTTTTTTGTAAAAGAAATTAATAAATTCACTTCAATCATTCGCAGTTTTGAAATTTTTTTATTATAAAAATAATATTTTTAACACTTTTCATTCAACCTTCTCAAAACAAAATCATATTTTGACGTTTCGCCATAATTTTTAATTCGCCGTAGAAACAGCTGATGAACGGCTGACGAGATGAGTTTACCTGTTTGAATTCGCCTTGGTTGATTCTTTCACATGTGATTTGTATAAAAAAGTATTGTAATTGCACGAGTGATTGACGTGTGATTATTGTTTAAGGTTATCACAATCAGGAATGATTTTTTATCAAGATGAGTACTTTGATCAGTTTATTTGGGCCTTAATGCATGACACGAAAAATTCACGTCCCGTGGACGTAGAGTAAATCCCAGGACTTTTTTGGTTTCCCAGCATATCAGATGACTTGGATACTCTGTAAAAATTCCGGGAGCTCATGAACCAATTCAGCTAGAAAAGAAGAACAAAAGCGGTATTCAGTATTTGGTGCGTTGTAGGTTGCAACTGCTTGCAATTGGAATAATTTTGCCATTGAAAGTGCTGGATGGGAATTAGTTAACAGCTGATGTGCAGAACTATTGGTCGTGACAATTAAGAAAAATGTGTTTGATTATTTTGTGAAATTGTTTTAAAATATCACGAAGGAGTGCAAAAAAATAATATCGACAAATGACAAATGTTCGAATACCAGCGAACGCAATACACCTTAAAAAACTATACAGTTTTAGTATTGCGCAAAAGCAATGATGCAATTGTATTTTGTTGTACATCCTTTTGCATTTGCACTTTTGCCAGACCATTTGCATCAAACACTACTCTCCTCTAATGAATTTTTAGCAAATCCCAGGATGCATTTTATAATTGTAATTCATTTAGATTTTGTGACGTTGAAATTAATTTTCCTATATTATTTCAAATAAAATCAGGGTCCGGATCGTCGCAGTCGTGATCGAGTGACTTTGAACGAAATTTTACTTTTTGAAATCATCCCATGCGTATTAAAAAAACTATCGAAATTTGAGAGGATGTCATTCGATAACGAGAAGTCGACCGAATACATTCACTCGAAATGTAATTCGATATGTTGACAACTTTCGTCAAAACAGTTAATTGGGTTTTTTTACGAAAAATTTACAAACTTTTTGGGAAAAATTATTAGATTTCTTCAACAAATAGCTTAAAATATACATAAGTATCAAATTTTTTTCAGCAAAATGAAACAAAATATTAACAATCAGTTTTGCAATTTTTTTTTTGCATATGTTAGTCATGTTTGCGATAGAAGCGATTTATTTATTGTAAGTTTGTTGATTCTTTACAGATTTGACGATTTTTAATTAAAAGTAGACTTTGCTATTATGTCGCTGCTAGCAATTTTTTGCGAATTTTTGCAGAATTTTTTCCATTCCTTATACTTTTATGGACTTTTAATAAATTTTATGGCTTGTTTGAATTATTAAAAATTTCCGCGAATTTTCGCTATCTTTGCAACATTTTTTTTTGTTAATTTTTGACATTATTTTTTTTAACCGATTTAGCGATTTCTAATAAATTTTAGGGTTTGTTTCCAAGTTTGCGATTATTCGCGTATTTCAGCCATGTTCGCGACAGCAGCGATTTTTTCTGTAAGTTTTCTGATTCTTTACAACCTTAGCAATTTTTAATAAATACTAGACTTTGCCTTCATGCCGCTGTTTGCAAATTTCTGCGAATTTCCGCTAATTTAAAATTTTTTATCGAATTTTTACCATTCCTTGTAGTTTTTGGGGACTTTTAATATATTAATTAAAAACTTTCGCGAATATTCGCTATTTTGGCAAATTTTCTGATATTGAAAAATTTTTCTGAATTTCTATAGTTTTCCGAATTTTTGCGTTGCTTTGTTGCATTTTTTGTCAAGCGCCGCCGTTTTTGATACGTCACGAAGTTTTATTCGATACGAAAGTTCATTCGTACACGTGTGCGACGATTTGGGGCCAGTCTTAAGTGACTACGTGACTATAAAAGATTAAACAAGTAATTTAAAGTGTGGATAAGGGCAAATAATACTAATAACATCTTTAATAATGTCGACAAGAGTAAACATAGCAAATTAAGACATCAACAGTGAACTGAGCAAATAAAATAAAAAAAAAAAAATTCAGATCCAAAGTTTAAAATCTCATGTTAAAAAAAAACAGCATCTTATAAGACACTATTATTCCCATTCGCCTGCCTCTTAAATTTAAAGCTGCTTTGTGCTAATAAAATTCGAATGCGAAACTATAAACAAATTTGTGTACACGTATAAAGTCTAAGTTGTATTGACATTTTACTGACTTATTTTTATACCCTCCACCACAATTAGTTGTGAAGAGGTTATACTAAGTTTGTCATTCCGTGTGAAACTTTTTTATTATTCATCTCAGACCCCATAAAGTACATATATTCTGGCTTCTTGAGTAATTCTAAGTCGATTTAGCCATGTCCGTCGGTTAAAAACACGCTCACTTTCGATAAATTCAAAAGCAATTAATAAACTTGGTGTCAAATTGCTTGTAGTTATCCTAAGCAGTTTGTAATTGAAATCCAGCAAAATCGGTTCAGTATGACCAGAGCTATGAATCAAAATGTGGAACCACCACCTTAAAAAATTGATAATTTTGTTACAAAAAATAACATAAATGGTGGAACAAGGCACGGAACAAGATAAGATTTTGCAAAAATTCGTTTTATTTAACTGGAAATCACGCTGTAAAATTTCGTGAAGATCCGTCCATAATTTACCATAGACCCCATATAAACCCTACTCCCGGAAAACAGTTTAGTACGCCTAAAACCGTAATAAATAACGCTATCGTAACAAAATTTGGCACGTCACAGTTTTATAGGACTAGAAATTTCGTAAAGATCAGGCCATAATTTACTATAGGCCCCATATAAAGCCCAATCTGGTAAACTAGTTAAATACGCCTAAAACCGTCGGATTTATAAATATTGCTGTAAAATTTCTCCAACTTCATGTGGCAAAAAAAATGTCCAGCAATATTTAGCAGCCTTCTGAAATTTCACCATTGTATTGATATTTATGATTTTTAATACCAGAAATCACTTTGCGGAATTTTGGGATGATTGGTTCATAACTTACCATGGCTCCAATACAAATTCCTCTCCTGAAAATCATTTAAGTTCGGCTTAACCTGCTACGAATCACGATCTTTTACTCAAGCTAGTTAAAATTGCTAAAAAAGCATACAACTTTCTGATTGTCGGTCCAGAATTTTGAATAGGTCTGAACCGCAACCAATTTTAATTGATGTCTGTTTTTATAAAGAAAAATTAATAATAAATGGATTATAATAAATGGATAGTCTAGACCTGTTACTATCTAAGCTTATTCAGCTATTTAATACATTATGCATTTACACTATGGCTGCATTTAAATTGAGCTTTTATACATTAATAAGCTAAAGGTACGTTCGTTCAGACTAATGAAATATTTGACAAAAATATTTGTTCTGATATTTGCTTCAAACTGTGTGAAACAAAAAAATATTTTGTTTGATGTTCAAACTAAGCTCAAATATTTGACAATTTTTGTTTGTTGAAACAGTTGGCAAATAGTGTCAAATAAAATAAATTAATTCATGTTTGCCATGCGTTCAGACTAAAACAAATATTTGCATCAAATAATTATTCAATCAAAGTGTTCAAAAATTAAAATATATTTCACAAACAGTGAAAATTCGCGCAGAAGCCTAATTATTTGTTTTATTCTGTGGAGTAGCATCTATTATATTGTTAGAACAGGAGTATGTAAAAGAAAAACAAAACTGGAAGACAATGGTTAACGGAAACATGGCTAAAATTTGCGAAAAATTGGAAACAACCCCTAAAATATATAATTCGGTTAAAAACAAAATGTCGGGAAAAGAACAAAAAAAATGTTGCAAAAACAGCGAAAATTCGCGAAAAATTTTGATATTTCAAACAAGCCATAAAATTGATTAAAAGTCCCTAAAAGTATAAGAAATGGCAAAAATTTGGTAAAAATTGCTAAATTAGCGGAAATTCGCAAAATTTATTTGAAATCGCTTAATCGGTTAAAAAACAAAATGTAGGGGAAAAACCAAAAAAAAATGTTGCAAAAATAGCGAAAATTCGCGAACAATTTTAATATTTGATACAGGCAAAAATTCGGGGAAAATTGCTAAATTAGCAAAAATTCGCAAAAATTGGCTAATAACGGCATGATAGCAAAGTCTAAGGTTACTTTTGTAACAATAAAAAATACAGTATTACAATTCCCGCTGTTCTAGATAGCTTACAATAACTCCTCCAAAGATAGCCATCTTGTATAAGAAACACCTAATATCATAAGTTGTGGTACAGAAATTCTTTTACTTTACTTATTCTTTCAAGACTATGCTAATAAAAAAAATTAAACTTAACCTTCATATTTTTGAAGCTGCTAAAATAAGATTTAAAAATATTTGTGTTTTGTAAACAAGATATTAGACTTGCACGTGTCTGCTTTGCGACCAGGGAGGGGGGCTACCCAGGGCTGTCAGATATGGCGATTTCTCGCCAAACGTGGCGATTTTGAAATGTGTTTGGCGGCGGGATTTTCCATTTGGCGACTGGCGATTTTTGATATAACTGGCGATTTACTTGGCTATTGTTACCATTTATATTCACCCTTATTGTGTTTGGAGTATTTTAAATACGCCTGCGACTGTTTAGTAAAAGATTAAAGAGAACGTGAACTTATTTCCTTCAATCTATTACCAAACAGTCGTAGGCTATTTTAAATAAGCCAAACACAATAAGGGTGATTATTTCAGCAATTTTTTTAACAGTTTGTCATTTTGTGTTAGCATTAATAATAAAAAAAACCTTGCAACTTTTTGTCACATCATTTTTGTTTTGTTAGCATTTGAAGTGAATTTTATATTCAGTCACTATTTAATTCTAATAGGTCAAAAATCGGTGAGGCTAAAGTGAACGATCTATAGACTTGTGTTCTTAATTTTTGTTTTTTAACCGAATATATGATCTTCATTTTATGTTATTTAAAAAAAAAAGAGAAACAAAACTAAATTTACTTTCGGCGACTTTTTTGTATTTTTTTTTAATTTTTGGCGATTTATGGCTGCTAAATTATACTTGCTTTTTTTGTATGCAAAATTTAATTAAAAAAAAAAGAAAAATAAATTTGATAAAAAAAATTGTTACAAAAACTGAACAAAATTGAGGTTTGGCGATTTTTGGCGATTTCTGACATCAGCTTTGGCGATGGAGCTCAAAAAAATCTGACAACCCTGGGGCTACCGCGTATTTCGATTCGAAAAGTAAAATTTTTCGAAAGCAATTTCCGATCCGAAAGTTAAATCGTACTGAGTAACTCATTCGAAACGAGGACAGAGTTGTATTTATTAACAAATGGGGAAATTTGATTAAAAGTTGGTAGCACTGTTATTAAAATACCAAAATTGACGAAAATATCCCAAGACAAAACAAATAATAAATACTATTCAATGTGTGAAAAATATAATAATTGTGTTTTTTTAATAAAAATGTATTGTATTTCTCTGCGGTTTGAAGAGTCAACAGAAAAAGTTAACCATTTCTTTATACTGCTTTTTATTTGCAAATGTATTTTAATTTTTTTTTTAAATTTCAAGACCACAAATATTAAAACATTTTCAATAAAACCATTAGTAAACATTTATTTTATATCAAATCTAATACAATTAGATTTAATTTGTTTGTTTAACACCTTTATTAACCTTGAACTTTGTCATTAACAAACTAGCTTTCGAACAATTTCCTAACGCTTTTTACATAACTGACGCTTGGTTTCGTAATACAGAGTTGGAGTTTCAAAAGGGACTTTTTGTTTTCGAAAAGCTATAAACAACTTCCGTTCAATCAAAACAAATAGAACGAAAATCGTTCGAAATACACAGTATAAATTGTTCGAACTCGTAAATTATTTCTTTCGAATCGAAATACGCGGTAACACCCCAAAATTTGAAACCTGTGGCAAGAAATCTTCTTTCTTTACTTTTTTAAACGTTTAATTTAAAAATTTTTGTTTACTGTCTAATATTTGTTTTATGAAAAATACTTTATTATTTGTTTTTTAAGCAAAATTTTACTATAAATACAATTCCCCTTCATTAAAAAGATCTATAGACAGTTTTAAGACTTCATTGAATTTACTGTGTCTTTTTGATAAGAATAAGAAAATGAAACTTTTAACAATTCTTCTTTTTGGACTTCTATTTACTAAGGCTTTGGTGAAAGGCAACCAAAACACGAATTATACAAGTCATATAAAAATATCCAAAGTAATTGCTGCAATTGGAATAGGCAAATAACGAACAATGCTGATTTGAAGATGAAACGTTGTAGTCCGATAAAAAAAATTAAATATGTAGTTAAAAATGTTTATATAGAAATGTAACAAAATAATATTTAATTATTGCTAATAAATTTTTTCATATTTCCTTTCTTTATAAATTTATATGGATTCAATTGTGAATATTAGGGTACGTTTACAATAACAAAAGTATGTTTAACACCACAGCATGTTGCTCTGAGAAATGAGAAAACTACTTTTGTTAATTTTAAAATTGTCATATTTAACCATAACATGTTCGAAGGCAACCATAATATAGTTGTGGCTTCTTGATGGAGGAATAATTTAAGCATTATATGGTTGCCGGTGATAGTTTTGTTAAAAAATGCTTTTTTTTTCTGCGTGCATGCGGTAACCAACATTAAAATGCTAATCTTTTAAAACGAAACGATAAACGTTACGACTATTTGGTATGAAAAATACTGGGATATTCTAATAAAACATATTCATACAAAATTTTATTAACTTTTGTCATTTTGTTTTTTAAATCAACTGCTAAATTAATTTTTATTATTCCGTTCTTGTAGGAATTAAAAAAAATTTAACATTTATCAAAATATGCTTCAAAAAGGTGAAATATGCTCTGAAAACTTAAAAATAGGCTGCAGAAATAATCTTTTAACTTAAAAATGCTGCTGAGGTTAAAATATGCACTTACAAATCGATGCCAAAATTCACAAAAAAATCTGAAATGGATACAAATATAGATTCTGCGTTTTTTTGGTCGTACGAGAAAAAAACATGCAAATGCATATTTACGGGTTCCCTGCTTATCAGCAACTAAATTAAACGAAGTTGTTTCCTACATATACATATATAAAAACTGTTAGGAATTACAAAATTTCATGAAATTACGCAAAAATTCGCAAGAGTTTGCTAACATTTTAAACATTGCAAAGTAGGAATGGGCAACAAATATCGATATATCAAAATATCGATATTTAAAAACAAAAATCATCGATATTTATCGCTGATATTAAGGATACCGATACATCAATATAACGATACTGAAATACGACTATCGCATTCGATATTTTTTAAAGTCAGGCTTCATTAAAAACTCGAAATTTTAGCCGTTTTACAAACAATTGGGGGATTCACAAGGTGTGATAAAGTCATAAGTCTTAAAATAATAACATGAAAAAATACGACTTTTGTGAACAACTCCTCATAATTTAGTGTGCTATTTTGAATTCAAATCAGCTGATTTAAATCAAATATAAACAAAATATTTACCGAACATCAAAATTTTTTTTTAATTCTAATCCATGAATTAATAAATCAAATTAGATCTTACCTGACTATTTTCCATTTTTTAGACGCAAATCACAAACAAATTTTACTTTGTTTGTTTACCAAACATCGGAGTCCTGAGTCGATATAATTTAACGCCGCAAGTGTTTTGTTGTAAAAATTGCTAGCTGCTTGGTTAGTGCCGGTTCACACACGTCAAGTTTGTCTCGTCAAGTCTTGAGTTTTTTGCCTATCCCTATTGCAAAGTGTTATATTGATTTTATATATTGAACACTCACATTATTACAGTAACGGACTGTAGTTTATTTAAGAAGTATTCCGTTCAGTAATTTTTAAATAAATAAACATTTAAAATTCCAAGCAAAATTTATTTTTAACTGATTCTTACATTTATTCAAAAAACTAAGTGCACATTAAAACGAATTTTTAGTTATATTAAATATTGTCCCTTGATTAAGTTAAAGTCTTCTGTATGAAAAAATTAATAGCGATTTCTTTTCTGAGAAAAACATGTTACAGTATATACATGTAACACTTTCTAATGTTACCTATAGTCACTCAAAGTGTTTCATGCTGGGCAATTTCAACAGAACACAATTAGCTGCTTTTATTTAAAACTGTTATACATACTTTCATCATTAATGTACTTCATGAGCGGTTTTAAAGCTATTTAAGCGGTTTGTTAACAAATATTAGCATCACTAATGGCTTAGAAAAATTAGAAGATTATAATATAAATAGATTTTTTTTTGATTTTAATGTGAACATATTTTTATATGACATAATTAATGTGTACATATTTTTATATATTGTTTTAAAACAATTTTTTTTTACAAATTTACATTAATGCAACATATTTCTCAGAAAAGAAATCGCCATAAATGAAAATTTAATTTAAAATAACGAAAAGTTGATTTAATTTTTATGCTTTTAGTTTTTTTTGCCAATTTTTTGCAGTGATGCCACATGGCGTTAATTTTAATCTATGTTGTTAAAAACAATTTACAGAATCGCATAATCGTTACATGGCGTCTTCACCTGACAAATTTTTGTCATAATTAACGCCAAATTTAATATTAAAAAAACGCTGAAAAAATATAAGTTTTTTTTTCTATGTAGATATTTAATTTATTGGATATTCGCTTTTAATATTCGCATTCAATTTAGCGAATGCAAACACGAATGTTCGTCGCACATTCATTCGTTTCTGTTAAAAAAAACTACATTTGTACTTAAATGGCATTGTATATGAAACATTTTAATTTTTAAATAAATAGAATACGAAAATTAGATAATCAGGTATGTGATGAAAAACGATCGTTTTCAAAATTATCGTTTTTAGCAGGTGTGATGAATTTCGGCCGATTTTAAAATCCATTTCTGGAGTAAAATCTTAACTTTTTGATCCAAATACAGTTCAATTAACATAAGTAATAAGAAATTTAAAAGAATATATACAGGAAAACAGAGAAAAATGTATTATAATTACATGTTTAACGATACCAAAAACAATATTATCGTTATTAAATCGTATTGTTTTCAAAATCGTTTTTCATCACCTGAATATTTTGAAAATTCCCTACATTCGCCTTAAAATTAAAAATCTGTCCTATTTTCGCTAAGCTTGAAATTTGTTCTGTAAGTAAAAATGTCTTTTTAACCGAAGCAAATTTAAGAGAGTTATTAAAGAAATAAAACCGCAATTGTCACCCGGGTGGGAATTAAATTAAAGAAATAAAAATGTTAACAAAAGTGTGAGACTTTAATTTGAAAAACCACTTTTTTTGCGACTTTTTCAAAATTCTTGACGGTAATCCTGAAAATAAGGGCTTGAATATGCACACAAAAAAAGTCAACAACTCCTGCTTTCACTTACAAGAGTGAACAGATTTTTAAAAAATATAAAGCTGAAACATGTTTGCAATAGAGCTAAAAGAGCTAAAGAAACAATATTTAAAGCCAAAAAATAAAGCGTAATTTTATTTAAGTTTTCTAGTATGTAGTAACTTTTAATTATTTCGATATTTTTTATAGATATAAATAGTTTTTATATATGTAGGTATATATATTAGGGATTCACAAGGTTGTCATAAAGTTGTAAAGTCATATGCCTTAAAATAATTACAAGATATAAATATGACTACTGTGGGCAACCGCTTATAATTTAGCGTTCTACTATATACTTACGTACATAGTTATGACGAATCAATGAATACAGCATTAAAATTTTTATTTTGTTTGAAACCCAACAACATTTTTTTAAACAATTGTAAAATATTATTTAGAACATTATGACGATATAACTTGCCTGCACACTTTGTGAATACCCCAATTATAAAAAATATATTTTTGGTAGCGGTGCAACGAATATAGGTTTTGCGAATATAATTACGAATAATCAAATTCAATGTTAGCGAATGTATTTGCAAAAGTCATATGCAAATAAATTTGTTTTTTATGTTTACTTATAATACAAATATATAAGTAGTGTATATACTTATGTTGTATATATGTATAAGGGCGGGTTAATTTTTTTTTTGATGAAGTGTATAGCAAAAACGTAATCTATAGGTGATTCTGAGAAATTTTGCTCCAGAGAACATAGCTCTATGTCGGGTTTGGAGCCCCCCAAAATTTCAAAATAGATATTTTTCCATGTATACATAGAATAATTTAATTAAATTCGTCATAAAATCGGATAGAATTATAGTAGATTTCTCAATCTGGGCTTGTTTGAAAGGTATTTTTATCACTTTTCAGAATCTGTATTGACACAATTTTTTCCCTTTTTTTTTTTTAGTAGAGATATTAGGAATGTTTTGTCGAAAAATAGCCTAAAATTAACTTTTAACTAATAAATTCTAAATTTTCTTCGAGATTTTTTTTTGCAGATTAAATTTTATAAGCACAAGTTTTGACGATTTATCAGTTTTAAAAGTAGTGCGTGAAGAATAGGAAATAAAATTAGCTTTTTGAAGCTTGGTAACATGTATGTATTTGCATTTTTTTGTTAAAATTTATATTCCTAAAAAGTTTTGAGATGTCGATATTATGCGCTGACATTCTATTATTTTTTAATTACTTTCTACTTAAATTTATTCTGATAAACTGTTTGACTTATTTCGAAATATAAATTAATTACACAAAGATCAAATTGAAGAAAAAGCTAAATGCATTTTTGAAAAAAGCTGGAAAAAAGCTAAAATCTAAATGAAATATTTCAAGCTAAACGTGAAAAAATAAAGCCAAATTTAGCTCGAAAAAAGCTAATATGGTCACACTGCTTACAGACTGACAAAAAACTAACAGTGCGACCATTTGCATAGCCAAAGCCGTAATGTTAATATTTTTATGCAAGCTATGTTAACATACAGGGAGCGTGTCTAAATAACATTTAGTTTGGGAAATATAGGGGGTTCCACATTGCCCACCTATTCCACAATACCCGACGTTACTCTTTATATATATATTATGGGTTCTTATGAGTAGCAAAGTTGGTTTAACGATGTCCGTCTGTCCGTGTATATGTTGAAATGGATTTTCCAGAGACCCCACTAATGATGTTGATTAGGTTGTTATACATTTTATCACACATACTCCGCTTAAATTTGCTATTGAAATTGAGCCAGATCGGTCTATAAATGAATGAGATAAAAGGAAATAACCACGACTGCCTCTTATTTCACCCATAAATTTATAGCCAGGTGTTTAAAGCGTAGATAGTATTACTGTAATATGATTGATAACAATCTTTTTAAACATCCAATTTTCACGATAATTTAGAAGACATGTCGTTTTTGTAATACATACTTGCTAAAATCAACTTCTTTGAACTTCTAATAGTTTCACCCTTTTTTTTGCAGCCACAGTTAAATTTTTCGGATTTTCTGAGTTTCTTATTCGTATAAAAATAATTACAACGCCGTTATTCCACATAATTTTTTTATGTGTATTCATTTTTTTTTTAACTTTGTTATTTTACCACAATCACTTTGAAATTAGAATAAAATATAAATTAAAAAAAAACACAAGTAAGTGCAAAGAGGAATGTCAAAAAATATACACAGAACACACGGCTCTTGTCTTTGTTCTAACATGCTTTCTTCTCTTCCCTGATCAAATTCAAAAGAAAAAAGACATGATATAAAAATAGAGAAAAAAGTCATCGTGAAAATTTGGTAAAAATTTCAGCAAAAGATGAATCTCTAAATTTTTTAAAGCACAGCTTAAGGCAGCTACTTAAAATGCTTTTTATTTCTGTTAATATTATTCGGTCCGCCGCAGTAATCAACAGTTCGATTCTTACCAAACCATCATTAATCATGGACAAACACAATGGTGAGAAACACAGTTTATTTCTTACAGTAATTTAAATCACCATCAGCAACACCAAGAACCAATGTGTTCGACCGAATACATGATTAAAAAAATCTCTACAAATTTCCTACACTGCATAATTAGTGATAACATATTAAAATTTTTATCGAAAAAAGTTCTCATTCTTGTTTTAAAAAAATATTTTGATACTTCTTTATTTTTAAATTAAAAGTTAAGAAAACAAATTAAAGAAAAAACAGGGCAAAAAAGTCAAAAGAATTTTTTTTGGCTGATTAAAAAAAAAAAATAGAAAAAAATTAGCTTTCTTTGTTTGTTATTAAGAGGGAAATAACAAAACTATCTTTAACAAATCGTTCCGGGGAATTTTTGTTAGGAAACAAACTAAGAAACCAACAGCGAGAAATAATGCTATGTTCATACGACGATTGAAACCACTGGTTTCGCTCTCTGAAACTAGATAGCCAAACATGCTGTTCATACGATTTATTCCTGTTTCATTTTGAAATTTTTTTTGTGTTGTTAGTGTGATTTTTTTTTAAATAGATAAAAAAGTAAATAAAACTTAAGAATATATTATTTAATACTTTTATTAATATTAAGGTATTATAATTATCACTTTATTTTATTAAATATCAATTTTTATTTTGTTTTTTTACGTTGTTTTGATATTTTTTGAGAGCTAGTTCAGATAAACTAACGATAACTGTTATCAAAATTGGAGATGATAGTACATTTTTCCTGTTTCGCAGCCTGTTTCAAAATGAAACGACCTGTTTCGCTCTCAAAATTTTGTATGGGAAAACAAGTCGTTTCAATCATGTTTGGGGCGCGAAACAGGAATAAGAGAGCGAAACACGAATATTGCTGTCCGTGTGAACATGGTATAAATTATCAGAAAGCTTTAATTTTTCCCCATAAGCAGAGTTGTCGTTTTAGTTACTATTAACCAAAATTGTTTACTTTTTTCATATGTGTACTTTTTTCCATTTTTCAATAAAGAAATCCACAATTTTTAATTTTGGAACAAGAATTACCCGCTCCACTCCGCTTATTTGAAACTTAAAACTGGTGTGTGGTATTTGTGCATCCAAAACCAATACACTTTTCATCTACTTTAAAATAATTTTTTTTTAGAAGCTTAAACTTTAAATAATAATACAAATTAGGAATACCTATTTTTTTTTTTAGTTAGGAGAGCAAAAAAGTATTCGGGTTTTACAAGATTAAAAAAACCCTTTGTTAACAATTAAAGTTTTTATAAGGCGATTTCTAGAACACGCCCGTATTTTTTAACAAAATAGCTTATGCGCCTCTCTCCTTACAATGAGTTTGGTTTAATATTGTTCGAAGGATAAATCTAATAATGCTGAATGTAACAGGTCTCCAAAAATGTATTAACGTAAATGTTCTACAACAACTTCACAAATTTACCACTTAAACAGTGACTATAGCATAGTAATTGAAGAAGGTGCTCCGCCAACAAAATGAAAGGGGGCAATGAATAAAATATTTTTTTTTTTTTAATATTTATTTAGTTAGATTTTTTTTACTGACAACCTACCATTAACAATGTAATGCTCTCTTAAGTATTTTCTATAAAATAAGAGAAAAGTAACTTTAAAAGGTTAACTTTTTAATTCGCCTGGTAGCCCTATATAAAATAAGCAGAAGTGACCTGTTTTACAGAGCATTATCAAAACTGTCGATTTATACGGGGCATGAAGTGCAATGCCTTATGCCATTATTAAGGGTATACTAAGTTTGTCATTCTGTGTGAAACTTTTTTATTATTCATCTCCCCATAAAGTATATACATACATATATTCTGGCTAATTCTAAGTAGGTTTAGCCATGTCCGTCTGCTGAAAACACGCTCACTTTCGAAAAACTCAAAAGAAATGAACAAGCTTGGTGTCAAATTGCTTTTTCCTAAGAAGTTTTGGGATTGAAACCCAGTTAAATTAGTTTGGTAGGATCAGGGCTATGAATCAAAATGTGGAACCACAACTAGAACAGGTAGTTCGATTTCAGTCCCACATTAGACACATCGTCCAGACACGGCAATTCTGGTCTCCAAAAATGCCTAAGCCTAATGCTCCCCAGACCGGTGCATTGGTTGAGAAAGTGAAACACCGTCTCCTCCTCCTCCTCATCATCATGACAACTCCTATAGCAATCATTATAAGCAAGACCCATCCTCCTAGCATGAGTTCCCACCTCCCAGTGACCCGTAATGACCGACATCACTGTCCTTATCCGGTCCCTACCGATACCAAGAAGTACGCGCGTTCTCGCTGCGTCATAGCCAGGCCATAAAGTCCTGGTCATGCTCCCCCTGCCATCTTTCCTGAGCCCTTCTGTACGACTCTCGTCTGATGAGAGTCTTGCAGCGGGCCAATCAGGCCATCGACGAACACGTCGTCCAAGAGACAGCCCAGTTTGGCCAGACTGTCCGCAGTTTGGTTACCCAGGCGTCCACTGTGCCCTGGTTACTCTGGAATGTTCCGCGATCTTATTTAGAGTCTGGCATTCCACTGATGTTGTGAAGACACCAACCTGAATTGCAATAGCAGCCTGGCTGTCCGTAAATATCCATATATCCCTCGATATATTTGCCGCCCGCCTTATGGCAGAAATTTCCGCCTGCGGCACACTACTGCCATCCGGCAGCCCAAAAGAGACCCAATTCTTCGATGAAGAAACCTCCACCTACTCTGCTGCCCATCTTGGAACCATGTTACCAAACAGCTTATCGACATTACCATCATGAACTGTGAACAAAGCACCGAAAAAGTGTTTAGGAGTGCAATAGTCGAGCCCTGCCAGGTCGTTTAATGCACGCAGCGTGACCCTGGCATGACCATAGGCCCACCGCCACATCCAGTTCAACATGGTAAACAGCGCCCTCGTCGGTGTCGACCGAAGTGATCCCATGATCATCAGCGCAGCCAACCTACATATATACTTTCTCAAGCATCCTGCAGTTACGTCCCCTACACATGGCAGGTCACCATACTATGACCTTATATAAGCGAACCATTCTGCTCACGGATCTCTTGCATGTGTATACATATGGCCACAATGACTCTATCAAACCTCGAACGAACGTTGAGTTCCCAGGATAGCTTGATATCGAGAATTACGCCCAAATATTTGGCATTGTTCGAGATCATCAGCTCCGTGCCATTTAGCCTAGGAAGCCTAAAGTAACCAACCTTCAACTGAAAAAACGCTAAAACTTATTTCACCACTGTATTGAAATTTATGTTTTTTAATACCAGATATCACTCTGCACTCTGCTCCATTATAAATTCCCCTATGAAAATCATTTAAGTTCGGTTTAAACTGTTACGAATCATGATATTTTACTCAAGTTAAAATTGCTAAAAACGCATACAACTTTCTGATTGTCGGTCAATAATTTAATTTAGGTCTAAACCGCAACCAATTTTAATGCTGATGTCTGCTTGTATAAAGAAAAACTAATAATAAATAGATATCACTTCTGAAGTATTCTAACTGTCGGTGGAGGGTATCAAAGATTCGGCACAGCCAAATATAGCACTCTAACTTGTTTTTTTATGGCATCTTGAAAGTAAATTGAGTGCCACCTACGTCACAGCTCTCAATTTTTGTAAATTTTGACAAGCAGTATATGTAAAAGACTATCAAGAACAACTTGATCGTGTAACCTCAGGGTTAGCAAACTGCTGTAAAATGCGTTGTCATTTATCTGATATTTCATTTTTCTGTACGTTTGTTTATGGCAAAGCAATTTCACGTGTTCTCCAGCAATATAGTCAGCAATTATTGCTCAATTTTTCTGTCATTGTTCTGCCGACGTTATTGCTTATCAATAAAAATTGCTACGTGGAGACCCAGCGTTAAGTACTTTTTTATGCAAGCAAGTATTTTTCTTATTAAATTCTTTCTTGTGTTTGCGTACAATTCGTGTTGTATTGTGATTTGTGGTTATATTGTGATGGATATAATAAATATACATATTTGTTTATCGTTTGTTCCAGAGTTCGAAAATAAACAGTACATTATTTAGCGTTCGGCTCACACAACCAAGAACAATATCTATTTTGTTTTAGTGATTGTGTAGACGAACACAACTCTTAATACCGTTTGTCACTATTTTCAAGAAAGAGCCGAACATTATATAATGTTCTGTTCTTCGTTAAAAAACCAGAGCAATTGTAGTGATACTTTAGACAAACATTATATTTTAATATTCTATAATGTTACTTTTTTACATTGATAAAGAAATGAACAAACAAAAAATGCTGACAACAACCGCGCGAACACGAACAGCTTGTGTGTGTATTGTGTATATGTTTTGTTTGTGAATGAACCGAACCGAACACAATGAAGTTTGTGTTTTTTTTTTAAGCCGAACAGAATTAAATGTTCTCATCTTTTGTTGAGTTGGATAAAAACAATATTATTTATGTGTTCGAAAGATGACAAACTAGAAAACGTTATTTTATTAATGGTTTTCTACACAAACACTATTAGCGCTTGTGTTTTCCACAAATCTACCGAACCGAACAATAATGTTTGCTTTATTTTTATTTATTAATTTGTATACATATTTTGGCGCAAATTGTTCTACAACAGCTGACTTTAATTATTAAAAACTAGTGCTCAAAAAAATAATCGCTACAACCGTGGTGATTATCGCTTATTGAAACAAACTTTGCATTCAATATTTAACACGCTAAATACACATTGGTGTTGAGTGTAAAAAGAAGATGTTATTTTGTTCCATTGTAATTTAGAAAAATGTATCACTTTTTAAGGGCTCGTGTAACCTGATAAATATATTACACAATTATAATCATTATTATTTTTGGAAAAGAAGACACCATTACTTTACCTGCACTTTTATGCATCAAACCACAAAAGCGTACCTGCACATTAAATAAGATTAATGCATTTAAGACAACTGCGTTTTTGATTTATCAGCACAAAAATTCGTGCAATGGAGATTGTGCAGCTAAGACAAAATTACTGTAACTAATTTTTGCTTAACTAAAAAACATCAAATTTTTTTTCTGTAACACAATTATAAACCCTAAAAATTCAAAATATTTAAAAAATATCACATACCTTAAGGCTGATTTAATAGAGATTATTTTTTGTTATAAAAATACAAATAGCGTTGCCGTTTCTTTTAACTTTTAACCAAAATTGATTAAGGGGCACATACACGACTACAGCATGCACGCTTAGTCAAGTGTTGGTCCCAGTGGTTTGTTACTGTATGGACACTAGGGTTGGAATAGTGGCTTTTGTATCATTTTCCACTAGGTTTGACCCCGATGAGGAGCCATTTACCCCCATCCCAGACCCCTAATTTGTTGGCTCATGCGTTTTTCTACAAACTTCACAAAATTGGGGGTTCTAGCGTATCGAAATCTTGCTGCTAAGGATTTCCATATAACACTATTCCACCCCTAATGGACACTTTGTGGGATTGTACGCTTTGCTGTAACGTTGTTAAACAAAGTTTGATATTTTGCGGATGGTATGAGTTTGTGGTATAGTGAAATTATCTCAGTTAAGAAAGGCATCGGCTGTGCCAGAAATCTATGCCGGGAAGAAAGCGGCCCACTATTGACGCAATCATTAGCTGGCTAAAGTTAATATTTTACAAATTTTCCAAATATTTGGATATTTATTTTTGTTAATCAGTCTCCTTAAATTAAAATCTGACACCACTGACACTACATAAATAAATGTAGAAAGATTTTATGAGAAGGCTGCTAAATTTGCTATACTCTGTGAACCGAAATAAAAATTATTAATTTCAAACTTTAGTTTAAGTGAAAAAAAATTGTTTGCCGTCGACCGCGGTCGATGTGTTGCCCACCCTATACGGCATAGCCGAATATGGCATTTTTACTTGTTTTTCAATAAAACAATTTTATTTAAATTTTTTATAAACATTTATTTAAGAAACTCTTGCTTTTTTTCTTTTTTTTTTTTTGTTATATTTTTGTTTAGTTTTAATAATTTTTATTACATAAATATATTTTTAATAATTCTCTTAAACTTGTATTATTTATAAGTGACAATCATCATCATCATTATTATTACTTTAATTACTACTTTTTCTATTCATTTTTTTTAATTGTTAGCTTTTTAAAAAAAAAATCTTTTTATTTAATTATCATTTTATAATTATGTATGTATATAAAAGAAATGAACGGAAAAATAAATTTTTCAAGTTTCAAATATGAAATTTCTTAATTTTTTTTATTTTTGTTTTTCCTAAAATTTTTCATCTTAACCTAAATTTAATAAACTTTAAATAAAATAAATTTATTTGTAGAAAAAAAAACTTGATGAAATTTTAGAAAAGTTGATTGATATTTTCTTTTACCTTAAGAAAATAAATAATTAGATAATAATTGCACATAATGAGTATGAGTAAGTAAGTAAATGTTAATGTTGTTGTTTTTGTTTTTTAGAAATAATAATAATAATTATTTAAATTAAATTGTGTATAGAAAAAAAGTAAAACATACTTAAACTAAGAAAATTTTGTTTTTAGTTGTAGAGAATTATAAAGAAATTCTAAAAAAAATTAAAATAAACTTTCGAATTTAAACAATTAAAATATTTATTTAATTTTTTAAAACGAATTATTTAATATTTCCTAAAAAAGCATAAACGGCCTTATTTTTTAAAACACTTTACATTCCCTAAAAATTGTTTTATAAAAACTTTTTTTAATTTGAAGTTTTATTAAAAAAAAAGTCCTCAATGCGAAGTAAAGAGTTTTCGAAATAAGACTAAAAGTTTTAGTTGTTGCAAAAAAAAAAAATTTAGATTTTTGTTTCAATTATTATGTATTTCATACCGATAAGAAATCTTGGACGGGGGGGCTACTCTCTATGGCGATGCGAATGACAATGGTAGCAAATCTAGTGATTGGTACTTTTTATTTTACTAAAATTTTCAAACAAAACCACGTTATGAGGCTTGACTTTCCTAATTTATTTTATTATGACATTTCACAACTGTCAATTTGCGCCATCTTTAATTTGTATTACCAGTGTAGCTACATTTTCAAAAGATTTTGCGAAAGGGTTTTCAAAAGCGATAGAGAGTACCAAATTAGCCCTACCACGACAATCAATTCTACGCAACGACACAACTCGGAGTTCAACTAGCACGGACCAGGGATTGTCAGCTCAGCAGCACCTGTTCTTCAGGTTTCGCTGCTACAAAAACAACAAAATTGGCTTCGTCTCGCTTTTTTTGAAAGTAGCCCCCCTGACTTTTCAAAACTTTTCTTTCAAATATCGAATTTATTTTTTTCACAATCCTCATCATAAGGAATTGAAGGGGTTATTGCATATTTCGATTTGGAAGACGTGATCGAATACTTTTTCGATTTGAAAGAAATTTTGTTTCTAATTTTTTGAGTCGATACTGAACGAATCGAAATAATTTTTTCAATGTTGTGAAAACTGAAATAAATGGGGTGAATAATAATAACCCTTTTGTATAAATGGTCTCTTTTTTTTTTTAATTAATTTTAAAACACGTACGTCATTTTTTCCATTTACCGAACCATAAACATATTGAAAATAAATTTTGTTCTCAAAGTTTTTTAAAATCTCTTAAAATTTACATAATTTTTCTTTTCTTATCGATTTTACGTTTTCTCGAAAAGTGTGTCTGTAACGCATGTCGAAAGCTATCAAAAGAGACTACGTTGTAACGTTAAAAATGTCCCAACAATGCACCCGAAGCTGATGTGACATTGCAGACATTAAGAACGCCAGCCACACATATCGTTGACGGCGACCAAAATTTACTAAAATTGAAAATTTTCACCGACGGCGTTTTTTACAATTGAATTAACATAGGAAAAATGGAAAAGGGGAAAAAACTCCCAAGGAATTTTTATTTTAAATCGGGGTATTCACAAGGCGTGCTCTCAATCTCAAGTCTTTTTGCCATAATGTCCTAAATAATATTTTGCAATTGTTTACAACAAAATAAAAGTATTAATGCTGTGTTCATTGATTCATCATAACTGAACAGTAGAAATCTAAATTATTGGCGGTTGCCCACAGCAGTCATATACATTCCTTGTGAATCCCCCAAATATGTTTTTTAGTGTTTTAATTGTTTCTCGCCCTTTTTTTATGCTTGAGTTTATTTGACAGTTCAAAGCGGGAACTTTCTCACAGTAATTTCTTTACGTGACAGCTAGTACTCGCCAAAAAAAAAGTTACAGGCACAGTTTAGTGAGAAAAACAACTATTTGTTTCAATATATGGAATTTTTGTTTCATTTCTTACATTTCAATCGAAAAGTTTCTCGACGCAAGAGTTACAGAACATGGGCACTGGCAAAGAAAATTGATACATTGCTGCAGTTTCTGTTTTATAAAAGGCACGGTAATTTCATTAATTGTACTTAAAATGTATTAATTGTTTAATGTTAATGAAAAAAAAAAAAGAATTTCTTTTAAAATAAAAGTATGTAATTTAAAATTTATAAAAAAATATATCAGTGGCATTTGGACAAAACGTCTTAAGTCGCGATAAGATTAAAAAAATAAATACGGTGAAAAAATCATTTTTATTAAATAATAAAATAAACCGAAATTAAAGAAAAATTTCGTTTGTAATACAAAATATTAAAAACGCAAACAAAAATGTTTTTTGAATGAAAATTTGTATGATTAACAAAATTTTTTTTCAACTTTTTAAATTTGACTTAAGATGTTTCGTCAAAATGGCACAGTTATAAAAGAGATGTGTGTAAGAAAGAGGTTTTCACAAAAAATAAACTGCTTGAAAGAAAAAATATTTAAAGATTTTAAAACCTTTTTATTTTTTTTTTTTTTACACTGCAGTTACATGTTCAAGTTTTTCTTGATTGTTTTAAAAATAAAGTGATCGTCAAAATTGACAACAAATTAAGCTATGACGTAGGCTGCACAAATTTGTTAAGCAATTTTCTTACAAGATGTCATCAAAAACACAATTTATAAAGACAAAAGTAAAATGTTCTCATTAAAATTGCAATCAGCTTATAACTGCTATTGGCCCATTGAGAGGCACGGCCAAAAGGCTAGGGCTCCCTTAGAATGACCTTTGTTGGAGTTGTGGCGACCAGGAGGAGGAATATCTTCTTTGTCATTGTGCGGCTTTCGTAGATCTAAGGCCTAAACTGTTTGGAGACAAAACGTGTCTCTCTAATATGGATTTAAACAGGATCCACTTCTTTATTGAATCGCCTGGGGGGGTTGAGTGAGAATTTCAGCAGCCAGGTAACTAAGGACCCTTGGGGGACGGTACGACATGGCAGCTCAATGGGGAAAAAATAAATAGACCCAGGGGAGCTGTGTCTGAATACAGCTGCCAATGAAACCTAACTTAACCTAGCGAAAAAGTGAGGTGTAAGTGAAGCTTGAAACAACATTTTAAGCAAAACTTGATCGTATAACTAACCAACGAGGTAAATCAGTTTTTAGTTTTATTAATTTTTCTTAAGATTATGTGGTTCTAGAAATCGAATTCAAATAAAATTTAAATCAAACAATTTTGGAACAATGAAAAATCTACCAACAATTTGATATTCCTCTTTGATGCGTTAAAATTTTTGAAATTTATAAACTTTCATTTCTATTAAAAAAAAACTTACGACTTTTGCAAGAAAGCTTAATAGACAGAAACAGTGTTTATCGCTTATATCGATCCCTAATAGTAAAAATGATGTAACCAACAAAAATAAAATTTTACAGGTTTTTTTTAAATATTTTTGCTAGAAGTTTAGGGGTTTGTTTGAAATTGCATTTGCTCTTATTTCTTAACGGTACTTCTCAGAGATGTGAGATTTTTAGAGATGATGCAAATGAACAAAAATGATCGATTTTCATCAAAAAACACAAAAATCTTAAATGTTGTTGGTTACATAATTTTTGCTATTAGTTTCATGATTTAAAATCCTGTACAAAAATTATGCCACCAAAACAAAATTTACAAATTTACGAATACATTTGGAGTTTAAGGCTGGGTTTATGAGATCTCATTTAAACTAGGTTTTGTTAATCTAAAAACAGATTTGTAGCGCCACAAACAACTATGTAAGCAAAATTTTCACGCAGCAAATTAGTTTTGCTTAAAAAAATAGTCTTCAATGAAATAATAAAAAAATCACATTTCGCCGGAAATATCCGAGTTTCAGACTACGTTAAACTAAGTTCAAACTTAATCCACATTTCAAAAACTCGGTCAAGTGCAAGTTCTTCCCAAAACTCTGCAAGTTTTTATAGATGCATTTCTTATTGAAAAGCACCCAAAGCACGTGAAAATTATGAACGTCATAAATACGTTGCGAGTAACATGAACATAAGCGTAGCATGGCGTATAATGCGAAAAGAAAGTCAAGTTTCCACTTTTGTATACGTCACAAGATAAAACAAAAATTGTATTTTTACTTGCGGTCATGCCGCGTATAAAGCAGTGCATGTATTGTGGGAAAAATCATGCAATAAGTTGGCGCCAAAACGTTTGGTGTGGACCCTGCAAATAATGCGACTAGTCCATACACGCATGTAAAATGTACCCCATAAGGGACAAGGACTAGTCCAAAGAAACCCCCATGTATGGATAAAAACATGTTCTATTTAACATAACGATGTCCAAGGGCAGGACCATATAACCCAGCTTTGCATAACAAAGGAGTAGTCTTAAAACTTAAGATGATTAGTTTTGAAGTCGTTTAATAACGAAAACATGTCGTTAAAAAACGAAGACATGTCGTTGGTCCATGCTCGCATTACATTGCAACAGTCCAGGGAGCAGTCCATTTGATCAAAATGGAACAGGTAGTCCAATATTATTTGCAGGGACCTCCACATTTAAACTGGATTGCATTTTGCCTTGTTTGCTTGGAAATTTTTAAAAGCGCAGGGTGTATAAAGTTTAGGCCTGCATAAACGTTTTTTAAAATCAAAAACAAACATTTACTGACTGTTTTTTTTTAAATATTTTAATTTTAAGAAGTTTTTAAAATCTTGGTAATTGTGAAAGGAAAAACAAAAATAAAATAAAATGACAAAACCGGCGATGATTAATGCAAAACGTTTTGCATTTTTGAACAATATAATGTGGCATAATTAAAATTCAGAGAAGATTTATTAAAAGTTAGCAGACGGATAAAAAAGATAAACCTCTGTACTTAAAAGGTGCGAAGCAAGGCGAATTCAATTACAGGTGGTGTCGGAACTACAACAATGCAAAAACAACATAGGGTTTTTTGCATTGCATTGTTAGTGCTTAAAGCTCGTAATGTCAACCATTCTTAACAAAACACTAGCAAATGAGCTCGAACTGTCAAAATCGGCATTCTAGTTAGCAGCTCGTTGTACGTAGTGTACAAACTGTGGCTATCTTTTTGTTAAGAATACGCCTGCTTGTATGTATTTGAAAACTACCTTGTGCCGTCTGCGAGAATTTGCGATGTTTACTTGTGTGTCGCAAGAATTGTTGTTGCATGATTATCAAAGAAATTGTGTATATTTTATTCTAACTCTCATTGCGAGGACTTTTTTTTAAATTTTTGAGAGTACTTCGTATACCCGCTTTTCATTTGACTTTTACTTTAGTGAAGCATTTGTTTTTTGCTTCTACACGTTCACACGGTATTTGTTTCACAGGGACTCAACAGCATTGAGTTTAAAAAAGATGTTCAATGATTTTAATGCGTGATGCAATGGAATTGTGCAGGCTTCTGTTAGAAAGGAATGTCTTCTATACTTTTCGCCCACAAATCATGTCTATCCCTTCAAGCAAAAAAGTCATATTTAAATATTGTAATTTCGATTGATATTGAATGACGTGATTAGTTTTCAGTCTTAGAAAAATTCCGTTCTATTTTTATGTGGCAATTGAAGAAATTCGCTAGCTAAAATTTGCCGTTTTCAAATCATGATTTTTATATATTCGAATTTGAATTTCGAATACATACATATACATACATATAAGTATGTATGGATTTAACTAAATAAATGTGAAAACCTCTTTATTTTCAATTTTTTATTTAAATAACTCTTTCCTATTTTTTGTTTTAACTGATTCTTTTTTCTGTTTAACTTTCTTGATGTTTTCTTTGTACCTCTTTATAAATGCAATAATGAAAGAATTATTATTTTTTTTTGTTTTTAAATTTTGAATGATAAGAAAAAGGATCTAAGAAATTCTTTTTTTGTTTAATAAAAAAAAAAATAATAATAATAATAAATGGGTGCTAAATTAAAAATGAGTGCAAAATTAATTTAAAATTTTTTGAATTTTTCGCTTAAATTTAGTGATTTATTGTTTACTTGATTTTAATATACAAAATTTATATTTAAATTAAAGTATAAAATATTAATTATTTAATTTTTATACGAGTTTATTTTTTTTTAATATTATTTTCTCAATATTAACAACTAAATATGGCGTTTTGTTAAACAAAATTTTATTATTTTTTTTTTTAATAATTTCTTTAATTTAGATGTGATCCACTAAAAAAAAACTAAATATGTAATTATTTCAGAGAAAAAAAAAATTAAAATTTGATTTTGCATTTTACTTTTTACTTTTTTTCTTCTTCTTCGTTTTAACCTAAAAACTAGGTACATAATTTTAACAACATAAAAGATAATTGTTTATTTAGTTTTATTATATTTTTCACTTAAAATAAATAAAACCTTTGATTGTTTTTTGTTGGTTTTCTTTGACTTATTAAATAAATTGTTATTAAAGTATTAAGTAAATATTACACACAAGATGAAAAAATAATTATTATTGTTACTAAATATAAAATATAAAAATAAAAAAAAAAACAATTATATTGATTGATTTTGTTGCATGTAAAAGAAAAGATTATTAATTTTTTTAGCAAGAGATTTTACAAAAATTATTAATAATAAAAAAAAATTTTTGTTCGATTTTCTTTTTATTCCGTAGCAAATTAAAAAAAAAATATAGAGATTTTGTAGTTGTGTAGCAGAAGATGATTTTGTTGCTTCAATACATTGAGATTCATAATTTCTTGTAGGTTTTCTTTTTCTTTTTTAGTGATTTCCACTTTTGTTGCTTTTTCGGGATGTGAGACTCTTTTGTTTCCTTTTGTTTATCTTTTTCTAGATTTTTAGTTAAAATTTCTTAGTTTTGTTGATAAGATCCTGTAGGTAGTTGTTGTAGTCACTTGTAGTTTAGTTTAGTTTACAAATAAACTATTTTGTTTTAAAGAAGTTTAGAGAAGAGATCAGCTTAAACAGGCTTTTTTGTTTGTTTTTGTTATTGTACTTTCTTTTATTTTAGTCATCTACCTTTAGACGCCCCAGTTGGTTTTGTATTTTGAGTTTTTCATTAAAACGTTATTATTTTGTATGTTTTTTGTTTAGATTGTTTTGTGGGATTTTGTGGTTAGAGCATGTTGAAGAGAGAGAGAGAGGAGCAAAAGAAGAAAAATAAAATGGTTAAATGTTAGTAAATATTAATTGTTATTTAAATGAATTTTATTTTATAATTTACTACTTTTTGCAATTACATATTAGAAAAATTCAAGGTTAATTTTTAATTATGTGCATGTATGTGTGTGTATTTATTTATATCTGTCCCGGTTCACACGATGAAAGTTTTCTCTTAGAAAGTCAGAGTTTATGGGCAAGAGGGGAAGAGAACATGCTATTCTTCTTTCCCCTCTCGCAAATAGAATCAGGCGTCTAGTCGCAGCATACGATATCGAGCAAAATTGATCGAACAGTTTTTTTTTTATCATGAGACTCGATAGCATTCGATATCGAGTAACCAAAGACATTACATCCC
The DNA here is from genome assembly GCA_949318255.1 of Pollenia labialis. Taxonomy (NCBI): domain Eukaryota; kingdom Metazoa; phylum Arthropoda; class Insecta; order Diptera; family Polleniidae; genus Pollenia; species Pollenia labialis. Next base: position 209,011,353 of record OX439139.1, read on the forward strand.
TCGAGTTTTCATTCAATACAGCAGTGTCCATTGCAAGCAGAAAAATATGATAGTTTACTCCATATCGAATGAGGCGATTAGACCCCAGACTTTCTGAAAGAACACTTTTGTTAACCAGTTCTTTAGCAACTTTTTTCAGAATTTTCATCAAATTTTTCGAAAGTGAAACGAAAGTGAACTTTTCTTTTATATTTTTTTTCTGGTAAATCGGAAATACCTCAAAAAAAAAGTTGCGCCAATCGTTAATTAAAAACAGTTATTACCCTCATAATTTTGCTTTTTTTTCATACATTTTGTAAAGAAAAGGGAACTTATGGCTAAAAAATCAGAGAATATTTAAACGCTGGTTTAGTTTAACTTAGCTTAAATGTATATGTCGTTTAAACTCAGCAGCTGCAAATTGATGCAAATCAAAATTGAGGCAACACTACGATAAATGTTCTCAAATTCAGATGGTAGTTTAAACGCCCAATTTTATGCGTTAAGAACTTATAGATTTGCTGGTTTAAACACATTTTAAACAAAAAAGAAAAAAAGAGTTTAGTTCACTGATTTATTGGCCCTTTAGCAGAAAGAATTAAGCTAAGGGTCTATTCGAAGTTGTTGCATCTGATGCGCACGCAGCACGTTCGTAAAAGCATAATCTGGCATCCCTGCAAATGCCAGCTGTGAATAGCACCCAGTCTACAACTGCCATGAAATGCTTAGCATTAACACCAACATGATGTTACTTGTTTTCTCATGTTTTAACAGTGTTTCGAAACAATCTGTCTTGAAAACTCTTTCACAACATTATTTCTTGACATCAATTGATGGCTTGTGGAGACCTAGACAAAAGCAGATGATGCGCAAACAAAAAGAAAACACACATTACAAAAATGGCTGATGCATATTGCGTTTAAAAATATAACCAAACTGCATCGGTATAAACTGATTTGCACGGGCATCGCAAACTAATCATAGATGTGCATGAGATGCAGCGAAGTGATGCATTTTCGAACCGGCACTAAACTTTACGTCATCGTGTAGTGTAATTTTTATTTAAAAGAATCAATTAAGCAAGTCAAAGGGCCACGAAAGGTCAAGACCGTAGAAAAAATTTCTGAAAAATATCCCGACGTTTTAATAACTCAATAAACTATAAAATTTAAGTTCGGTAGGTCTATTTAGCTACTACCCCCCGACAACTCCAGCAATTTGTGATTTATAAACACAAGAAATAACGCGAGCAGAATAACTGCGTAAAATTCAATGAAAAAGCTGAGCGCTCTTAAATTATTTTTTAATACAGTAGCACGGAATTATTTTTTAATATTTTAAGTTAAGAATCAATTTCACTCGATTTCCAGAACAAGGCCGTATATCCCCTTTTAACTAAAACGAGGAAATAATGCCAAATTCCAATTTAAAATACGTTGGCTACTTTTAAGAACTTTTAATTTCTAAAAGTTTTGTATGTAAAACCTGCTAACAAAGAAAACTGATATTTGAATTTTGAAAAAATAAAATTCTTTAAAACAAGAAAACCGGATTCCCAATGAAAGCAACAATTTGGTTTTTCTTCCGTCACATTTTTATTTTTGTCAAATTATTTTATATTTTTCAATCATAAAAGTGACTAAAGTTTTTAAAAAACTAAATTCTATTTCTACTCGAGAAACGATTTGTATGCAGTTGTAAATGAGGTTTATGTTGATTTTTAAAAGTTTTCAATGAAAATTGTTACAATATGGTCTGAGTTCTAAAACAGCATAATATGTGCATTGCAGTCAAATTCGGAAATGTGTCATCAATTTAAACGATGCTCAATTTGCTTCAAAAAAATTGTTAGTGCCTTTTGGCCAGATAAAATTGTAAAACTCTACACGGTGGCATTGTAGAATACAGTTTAATAAGCAACGGACGTTTTGGAAATTACCCATGTTGGAGAATTAATAATTTATACATATTGGAAAAATTTGACAATATTATTGCTTTAATTGTGAACACCCCCTTAAAATGTGGCTTTTATTGTGAAGCTGATATCCGTAAATATCTTTAAACTACGCCCTAAATTGTAATTTTTCATGCATTTTGTTTAAATTTCCATTTAAAACTTAAAAAAATTTTCATAAAAAATCCATCTCAACTTTTATTAAGTAGTAGTAGTATTCCGTAGTTGAAGTAAACTCAATTTTGAAACAAAACTGAAGTAGCAATTTTGTCTACAAATTTAAAAAGAATTTACATTTAAATGCTTTGGAAAAGATTGGGACGGAAAAATATCCAAATTGTTGCGTTTATTGTGAATGTGGCTTCACATTCTTGACATTCTAACGTTAATTTCGAAACTCATTTTCAAACGTTTAATATCAGCTAACAAAACAAATCGATAGATTTCGATACATTTTTTTTTTTATAAAGATTAATTATCGAATTTTTTGAAATGTGATTTTGGTTAAAAACAATGTTAAAAAAACAAAACACACACACAAAACATAAAAGAAATAGCAAAAGTTCTTAATTTGAAGTTCGGTTTTTTTTTAACATACACATACAAACACATGATTATTAATTAATAAACATTCATATTTCTTCGATTAGAATTAATTATTAAAATTTGTTTTTGTTTTTTGTGCAAAATGTAAAGAAAGTTAATTTAATTTTTTTGCAGAGTTTAATGACAAAGTTTTTTGTTTAATATTTTTTTTTTTTTTTATAAAGTAATTTACAAAAACATGAATTTATAGATAAAAAAAAATTAATAGATTTTAATTAATAAATATTTGATTTTAATTATTATTTAAGATAAATTGTTTTTTAGTTAACTTGGCCTTTGGTTAGTTTTTATTTCATTTAGCAAAAAAAAAATGTAAAATTATTAACAAATTATTATTTATAAAATAGATTTTGTTTTTTTTTTTTTTAATATTAAATGTAATTATTATTAATAAATAAAATTAAGAAAAAATTAAATAAATACTGTTGGCTATGAAAAAAAACATACAAAAAGTTAAAATTTAGAAATTAAAATAAAAAATATATTGAAAAACAGTTAAAATTAATTTATTAATAACAATAAAATTGTTTATGTTTAAATGGTTTTGTTTTTTATTATTATTTATAAAATTATTATTATTAATAGTTTTATGAAAAACATTTGCATTGGTGCATTATTTCTGGGAAAAGTGTTGGTGAGTGGGGAGGGGAATGAGAAGTTTAGGTGAGAAATATGTGTTTTGGTCACGAGGGGAAATTTACAATCATGCCAATTTGGTATTCGTTTTAAATTTAATTTTTCATTATGGAAAAAAGTTTTTCAAAATCTTATTTTATTCCCATCACCGAAGGCAAAAGGGCATATAAAAGTTTGTTTTTAATTACACTTATTAAAGGTACTTAAAAACCTTAATTTTAAAAAATACTTTTCTAAAAGAAAAAAAACTATATTGTGCGCCTGTTTAAAAACTTTGAACGGTAACGTTCAGATAAAAAGATTTCTATGAAAAACACGCGCGGCTTTAAAAATATTTTCCATATAAAATTTATGCTCGAAATTGTTAAACAGGCACATAATAACGTTTTTTTTTTTTTCTTCAAATTATCTTTATTTTCTTTACCAAAAAAGTTTATTTTGAAAATGTACTTTTTTAAAATTAAGGTTTTTGTTTATCCAAAGGTACTTTTTGTAATTCAAAGCTACTTTTTAAAATCAAAAATTATTTTTGAGAACGTACTTTTTTTAATAAAGATTATTAAATCTAAAAAGTACTTTTTAAAAATGAAGATTTTTTTTTATCCAATAGTACTTTTTTGTAATTCAAAAAAAAAATTTTTTTAAAAATATTTTTTTTTTTTTTTTAAATATTGTATTTTTTGTATTGAATTAAAGAAAAAATTTATTTAATTTTTACCAAAAAGAGGTAAAATTCTTTTATATAAAATTTTGTACTGCTACAGAAAAATGTTTTTTGAAAGTACATTTGGCGAAAATTCGTAATTAAATTGAAATAGGTACTTTTTTAACAAATAAAAAAACCCTTTTGAAAATTAAAATACATTTTTATGAAAGGCACATGACCTTTTTTTGAAATCAGCTTTTCGAAAAACTACAAAAGGTACTCAGGGGTGTGGTGGAAATCGAAAACGTAACACGCAAGAATGTGCAAGTGGTTTTTTTTAATACACTTTTAATCTAATTTTTACAATTTGTTTTTGTACAATTTTGTTTAATAGAGAAATATTTTTCATAAAATTATTGTGTTACAGAAATCTTATTAAAAAACTACCTTTAAAATTCTTGCGTTTTACTTTTTCGATTTCAAGCGCACCCTGACTATGAATTTTGAAAAAACGTATAACATTTTAACGACAGAATGAATTTTGTGACAACACATTCGTTATTGTTTCGGTATTTTAACATTTTTAAGGAGTTTTAAAAGTTCCTGTTTGAAATAAGTTTACAAGTTTTTGTTTTTGTCACACACACTTTCGTTTTTGTCACTAAACTATTGTTTTTGTCACAAAACTATTGTTTTTGTCACAAAATTATCTTTTTTGTCACAAGACTATAAATTTTTCAGAAACTGATTGGTTTTGTCACGGAACGATTGATTTTGTCGCAAAACGGTAGTTTTTGTCACAAAACGGAAGTTTTGTAACTAAAGGACAGCTTTTGTCGCAGAACGATAGTTTTTTTCGCAAAGCAAGTTTTTGTCCCTTTTTGTCAATGTACTTATACTGTACGATAGTTTTGATCAGAAAACAATATTTTGTATAATCACATAACAATATTTTTTGTCGCAAAACGATTGGTTTTGTCCCAAAACGATAGTTTTTGTCACAAAACTTTGCTTCTATCATTAAAATTTTAAGTAAGTTCAATAATGTCGCTTTTAAAATCAAAAACTTATTACATTTTTGATACATTTCGACAATAAAATTTAAAGTGACTTTTCTTGTGGCCTACTGCCCACTTTGAATTTTGGGAAAATTCAGTTTAAGATAATTGTTCTCTTTTAGTACATATTCAAATAATGAAAAAATATTATTAAAACTTTTTTTTTAAATTTTTTTGAGTTTTAAATGAAATGAAGAGTGTAAATGTTAAGAAATTTCAATGAGTTTGAAAGAAGGTTGTCAATGTGATGAAATTTCTTCAGGTGCCAAATGGAAAAATGGTAAAGAGTGAGAATGTTAAAAAGGTTGTTTTTGTTTTTAAAATTATAAACATTTTAAGCAAATGCAAATGCAAGATTTTTTATGTTTTTTGTTTTTACATATACAACTTAAAAACTAAAGATTATTTTAATGACTTAAATTAAGAGGAAACCACAACCAAAAAATATTAATAAATAATGTAAATTATTAATAATATTAATTAAAAAAAATGTTTAAATTATAAAAATATTAATTGTTTTAGCCTGTTTTTGTTATTATTATTGATTGTTGTTGATTATTTTGTAATTAAAAAAAAAAAAAAAATTAGTTATGAAAATGATGTAGTTTTAAGTTTTTTAAGGGTTAATCAATTACTGTCCAGGTAGGGGGAGCCTTATAAAATCCAGGGCACAAATTGAACCATTCAATACCGATATTGCGATCGATAACGAATGTTTTTTCGTAATTTGGCTCCAGGTTTTTTTTTAAGTTTTGGCTTTAAAGGTAGATAACTTGAAATTTTTGAAAACGTTACAAAAAAAGAGGGGCCTTGTTTCAATATAAATAACAAGAAAATCGAAGATTCCAACGATGGTTTTGATTCCTGGTTTATTTGGAAAAGAAATCTTTTTAAAAAAAGTTATTAGTAAAATCTGAATGATTCAAATTTTGATGGTTAGTTTTTTTTTTTAACAAAACAAAACAAAAAAAATATTGCCTTTTTTATTTGTTTTTCGTCTGTGTGGTTTAAATCATTGACCTTTATTTATTGTTTTTTTTTTTAATCTAAGTGTACATTTTATAAAAAAAGAAAATATTTTTTACAAAATCATTTCATTTTGTTTTTTAGGTTTTTTTTCATATAAATATTTATGAAGATTTCTACTAAACAAGACATTTACAAAAAATTTATTTATAATTTATTTATATAAAAAAGAAATACTTTTTTAAAACTAAATTAAAACTAAATTTAAAACTAAAATTTGATTTTCTTAAAAATTGGTTGAGATTTTTTTTTTTTTTTTTAATAAATTCTTTAAATAACTTTTTATACTTTTAAAGTTCTGCAAAGGCACAAGTCAACTTAGAAACAATTATAACTTTTTTTCTTTTGGTAAAAAGACTTTTATAAAAAAAATTTATTTATTTTTTTTTTTTTTAGTTTAACTGGTTTCGTTTGATTTTTTGTTTTCAATGAAGAAATATAAGTGTTGTTCAAGGTTTTTTCTTAATTGCCATATAAAAAAAACATTAAAATAAATATTCATATAACAAAAATGGACATTTTAATCGGTAATTGTAAGAGAGAAAGTTTTTTTATATAAAAAAAATATTCACTACTTATAAACCAGGGTTTATTAAATTGATGTATGTATCCGCCGCCCAGCTGATTGTTTTTTTTTTACATATGAAGTTTATTACTGTAAATGTGACAATTCCATATGTAACAACAATTGACAGCTAGAACAACTCTCCCGGATTCATTTACGTTATAAATGTGCCTAAGGCGAATTCACTAAAAGTGGCAGCGAAAAGTCTGCCGTTCGAACCAATTTGTTTTGGTTTTACAATAGCCCTATTCACAATATTGTACATTTAAGATTTCAAATTTATGCAATTGTAAATATTTTCTATCAATTGTGAATGACCTCTTTGGTTTAGTTTGCATTGATTGATTGATGATTGGTTAACTAATTGTCAGCTGTCGGTTTGAAAAATAAAGCCCTAGTTAGCAGACAGAACCTGTAACGTTGCAAATCAGCTTCTTCATTTTGTTGTACGTATGTAAAGCAATTGGTACGATTACAGTTAGAACTAAGATGTTACTTAACCGTAACGTCTAAATTTGTATAAAATTTATTATTTTGACTTTTTTACTGTATGGTGACATAATTATTACTGTCAGCTAACTGAGGGGCTTAAGTGTTGCACACGTCTAGTAAATATAAACTATTGGTTTTCAGTGTTGCATATAAACAAAACAAAAATACATTAAAAAAAAAGTGGGAAGTGCCTTGCTGTATATTTTGTTGGTGTAGAGTAAAAATGAATCAAATATTGATGAAAAGGCTCTTGTGTCACAAAAAGAAAACTTTTGGAAAATAAAAAAAAAAAACAAAACTGTGTATTTTTCCTTATGAATTTTTTTTTCGCTTCAACTTTTGCGACAATGTTTAGGCTGAAAAAACTGAAAACATTGGTCCTTTCATAATCAAATGACTGACGTATTATCATGTGACCTTCCGATTTTCGTAAGAAAATGTCTTTGCTAAATATATAAAGATTACAAAAGGCCTCCCTTTCATAAACAAGCGATTGAAATATATGTACTATACCACCATTTTGCAAATGCTACGATGCAAGATCATTTGGTCAAGATTGTGAATAGGGCTAATGTTTTGTTTAGGAATAGTTGACAATTCGAGCCAAGGCGAATTCATTTTTCGGGTGGCGTTGAAAGCACAGAGCTAAACTACTTTTTTTTCTTACTTAGAGATAGAAATGTCAAAAGCTTCTGTTTTTGACATATCGACCAACGAAAAAAAAACAAATAAAATACAATGTTGTTTGTGATGTGGTACTTGTTGTAGTATCGCCACCACCGCTTACATGAATACGCCTTGATTCGAGCTGTAAACAATAGCAATACAAAAAACTTCTATTGTTTTTGTTTACATTTTTTATAGTATTGCTTCCACCTTGTACATAAATTAGCCTTGAATATGCCTCTGCCTTTTTATAACGATGTAAATTTAAGATTCAGACTATTAAATTTTAAAAGATTTTCAGCTAATATTTAAATTTTAAATCGGGTTTAAAACTTAAAATTTTTCAAATTGTTGAAAATATGTACGTAAATAATTAAAATATTTTGAAATTTCGAAAAGTTTGTGGAGAAAATTGGTTGATTTCTTTACTTTTTTTAAAATGTCCTCTCTTGTTATATGGCGAAATTAAAACAGAAATAGTAAAATAATAATAATAATTAAAATTATAATAATTAAACACAACTAACCTGTTTTAAGCTGTAAAAATTGAGTTTTTTAATTTTTTAAGAAAAATTTAAATAGTTTTTAATTGCATAGAAAGTCATAGCAGATTCACATCAGAGATTTTTATTTAAACTTTTTTGGTTTCAACCATCGATATGCAGGGAGGGGACCCTTCTAAACTCAGGCTTTTTTTTATTAATAATCGAAACAAAAGCAAAAAACTTTAAAAAAAAAATAAAAAATAATTAAAAAAAATTTGTTCGCTTGATAAAAACTATATACTAATATATAGTTATATTAACACAATTTAAATATTTTGATTTAAAACTTATATAAAACGAGAAAAAAAGAGATTACTTTAGTTTTAATTAGGAGGAAAAAAAACATAAAAAAAATTAAAACAATAAAATTATGTTAAAGTAAATTTATCAAAAAAAAAAAAAAATATTAATAAAATAAAATTCACTTTTTTTAGTTTTTTCGCAGAGAAAACTTAATTTTTTTATTCATTTATTGGATCTCTATAAAGCCTGGCTTAGTTGGGACCCCTACAGCAGCTCTCTGATATGGATGTTCACGATTAGCCGCCAAACGTCGTTGTTTAATGGCTCCTACTAAAATACATGGGTATATAATTAATTTCTTTGTTTTTTGTTTTATATATATAAATATGTTTTTATAAAAAAAGTAATAAAATAATATTTTTTTTATTCAAACTACTTTACACACTACTTATATAATACAACTAAAATATTTATGAAAAAAAAAAATTAAATATGTATTTCAAAAAATAAAACCAATTTCAAGGCGAATTCAATTTTTAGATTGAATTGAAAACAAACACAGCTGTCAGCTGGGTTACTTTTTTTCTTATTTAGAGAGAGAAAAGTCAAAATTTGCTTGTTTTTTTTGACGTACATAAGCAACAATAAAAAAAAATCCAAAAGTTGTTTTTTATTATTGCACTTCTTGTAGTACATATTGAATCGTTTACCTGAATTCGCCTTGACCAATTTTAAACATTTCAAAAGTTGGAAATTCTCTATTTTTCTATTTACTATTTAAAAATGTTTTATCAATTTTTTTTTTTTTTTTTGGAATGAAACGTATAACAGTTATAAATATTCTAAAGAAAGTTTGTTAATTTTAAAGCAAAAGTGATTTTTCCCCCTCAACAAGTTTGATTTAAATACAACCAACACTGTTTCCAACAATGCTGTGACATTCAAAAGTGGTGTTTAAAGCATACTTTTAGGCTGGTTTGTAATTTAATACTTATTGTCGACCGACCTCTTTTCTACTATTTATAATTTCCTTTTCTTGTTTTCTGACTTCCTAAATAAAAATTAAAACTATTTTTAACATAATTCAATAATTATTTATTGAATTAAAAAAAAAAGGAAACTCTTCTTCACAGTATTATATGAAATCCTACATATAATTAAATGTTTGAAAAATCTTAATGAAATTATTAATGTTATCTGTTAATTGTGTTTAAGTTTCAATTGCTGACTAGTTTATTTAACTGATGGTTTAATTATTTTATTGCTTAATTTGTGGACGGAAACTGTATGAGCTTTTCTTTTTTGTTGTTAAATTCTATTAATTTATAAAATAACATAAAGTAATAACAAAGAAAAAAAACAAAAAAATAAATAACAAAATAACTACAATTTTTAAGCTTCGTTCACGATCAGAGAAACATTTGCACTTGGTGTTCTTAATACAGCAACAATTTTTTTTGCAACCACAAACATTTTGCATCAAGAAACAGTTTGCAAATTTTACCCACAACAATATTAAGCATTTATTATTATTTTTTACAACGTTATGTTAAAATTTTCATTTAAAACTAAATAAAATTATTTTAAACGTCAGAAACAATTTCATACAAATTGTTGCTGAAGTTCTAGTTGACTCAACTTTTTAAAAAAAACTTTAGTTACATTTTTGTTAATAAAATGAAAGGAAAATATATAAAATACTTTGGGAAGAAATATGATAGAAGAAAAAATGAAATTGTTTCTCTGAATGTGAACAAAGCTTAATTTTTAAAATTTAAAAATTCGACAAAAAAAATTAATACTAAAATTATAAAAAAAACCTTGGAAATTATATAATTTAAAATTTATTTTTCTTTTATATTCGTTCTTAATATGAGTATCGCGCAGTCGTTTTTAAAAATTCGTATTCTGCTTGTTTACGTCTAAAGCCTGCTATTCTGTTCAACATTTCACGTGAAATGCTGTCAAAACGCATATGAAATAAACTTGTGCGGAATATCTTATGAAAAAATGTTGATTGAGTTGAACTCTGTTTATTTTATAAAAAAGTTCCGAAATGTTTCTGGGAACATTTTTTTACAACTGCGAAATTTTTAGATAAATACATGTGGGGTTTGTTTAGACCCCTTTCACACTCGGCAAGTTGGTTTGTAGATGTCAGCGGTAAGGTCGGTGTAAGGAAAAAAAATGTTGTACAGACTTTGTTGTTGTCGGCAAGTAACTTGCGCAAGTTACTTGCCGAGTGTGAAAGGGGTCTTACATACGCAAAACAATGTCGCATACTTTGCAGGAATAAACCCGCCAAATCGTACAAACTCGCATGATAGGTAACATTTATACATGTCAAAATTTTCGTGTAAAATAATTTATGTTGCTCAACATTTTTCAAAAATTTGAACAGAGTACTAGGCTTAAGCCGAAGGTAGCAGTTTTGACATGCCTGGTTTCTATTTCGAATGCTAATGCTGCCCTAAGACGAATCGCCATCTGGAGGCGCCACCACCATCATCATATTTAATATTAAAGCTTTTCTTAATTTTGCCTTTAACCTAAAAAACTTTTGATGTCGAATCGTTGATTTAAAGCCTTCTAAAACAAAACTGCTTTTTTTTAAATCTGATATTGTACACTTTTAGGCTGGTTTATTTTAGATGTGGATTAAGTTTAAACTTAATTAAACGTAGGCTGAAACTCGGATTTTTCCGTCGAAATGTAATTTTTTTTATTTTAATTTCACCAACATTTTAAGCAAAACTAAGTTGTCCTGTCCAAATTTTGTATACAATTTTGGTAATGGCGGCAGAAATCAGTATTCAGATTAACTAAAAATAGTTTAACTGAGAATTCAAAAAGCCAGCCTTAATGTACTATTAAGTAAAGTAATTGAATCATTTTGAAATTTAAGTTTTCAAATGAAATAAATAGTAAAGTTCGATATAAGTTTTTTTGGAAAACATAGCAGGAAACTGTTTTTTTATTTTGTGAAAGTGCTTTCTTTTGTTTTAAATTGGCCGTACCACACGGAACTTACTCGACGATATACTTTCAATGTGTTTTACATTGTCGTTGTCTAAAAATTTTAATGACATCGTAACAAATTTCAAACGACTACGACTTCGACCAAGCAACGACTTTCATAACAAGGTTAATTGTTTTGTTTCAAACAAATCAAAAATATCAAAATTGTTTTATAATTTGAATCTGCTTCAAAAATTCTTCCAATTTCCAATTTAAATTTTAGCTTAATTTCATATTTAAGTGTGCAAATATTTGTTTTGAAAAAGAAAAAAAAAACTTTTGAAATTCCCTTTTGATGTTATAAAATTGTAAAATATTGAAAACAAAAAAATATATATTTTTATGTATACTGTAAATTATAACAATAAATTAAACTTAAAATTTAATTTAGCACCGTTTTAGATTCAACATTTATAATATTACTATTAAGTGTTTCTCAAAAGAACTAAACAGATAACTAAATAATAAACTAAACTTACAAAATATAAAATGAAATTCTCATCATGTTTACCCCTGCGGCTGTGACTATTGTTTTTAAATAAAAATTGTAATTTGTGTAAAAAAAAATAATGGCACATATTGGAAAATTCAAACGACTTCTTAAAAAAGAAAAAAAAACAAATAGCACAAATTACACAAAGATTTTGTAACAAAAAAAACTAAAAAAGAAAGAAACAAAAATTGCGAGAATTTTTTGAGTACACTGTAAGAAAACAACCCAACACTCAAGTCTTATATGTTTTGAAAAAACAAACAATTTTTTTTCGATTCATTCTAATTGTGCGCTTAAAAAACACCCAATTCGACCGGCACAACTTTACCAATCTGTCAAAAACATCGAGATAAAAACAAAAATTCAAATTTGCTACATATGTTTTTGTGCAGACAAAACATTGGCTTATCAAGACGGGGTGTGAGTATTTTCTTTTCCAAAAATTGTTTTCTTTTATAATGTGTGTTTGTTGTGTTGCTTTTAAAATCGGTAGGTATTTCGTGTGATGCTAAATTACACTGAGACAAATTTCGGTAATTTAAATTTTATCAAAAGTTTTCCTATAAATTCTTTAAAATTTACTGTTACTCCTCTCTGTAACAGTTAAGCTTCGTACAGACGGTAGTCAGATCTTGCATAACTGTAAAGTCTGGCAATGTGCGGACAATATACTGCTAAAGAAAAATTGCCACCAAAAGTAAATTGTCAGTTCAGACGATTTTATTAAAACAATACAGACAATTCGTCTGCCAACAAAAATTGATTTTTTCACCAATTTTTTTTAAACTGTTTTTGCTTTCTTTTCTCGACTTAAGTTGTTTTGTCAAAATGCCACAGCCAGCAAAGACTGCTCTAGTGCATATCGTAAGTTAAAATGCAAAAAGGCGTAACAAAAAAAAATTTAAAATCAAGTCTTTAGTTGCTTATTATGAATGCCATTAAAGTACGTGGCTTGACAAAAATCTTACACTTCTGCGATCACAAATTACGCTTTTTTTTTACAAAAAAACAAAGGCACGTAACTACAAGTGTGTTTACTTGATACAACCAAAACGACGTAATTACACATTTTTTTTTTTAAGAAAATATACAGCCCAACTATGAATACAAATTCCCCTAGAGTTTTCCCCTTTTTTCATTTTTACAATTGAATTTACATAGGAAAAATGGGAAAAGGGAGAAAACTCCCGGGGAATTTTTTTTATAATTGGGCTGATAATCAAATGGGTTTCTTTCTTATCAATGCATGTTTGTCTTACATGTTTATAGTTTTTATTTTACAAAGTTTTTTGTTTCTAATGTAAAATTTTATTTTTGTAGGTAACGCCTTTTTGCATTTTAGCTAACGATATATTTTGTCAAAATTTTAAAATAACTATTTAGTTTTAAATAGGTTTCATTGATTTTCATTAAAATGATATTTATTTTGCAAAATTAAAATTTTTTGTTTTTTCTTTTCACTCATGCGTATCAGGGATGGCTCTCTTAAAAATTATTTTCGTAATTAATAATAACAAGTCAAGATAAGCCAGAAAATATAAAATTGCTACCGTCGTAGTCTCAAAACTACATTTTGTTCTTAAAGTTGGCAGCGTTGCCAATAGAAAAAGGTCTCTGACAATGATGCCATTGGTAGGTGCATAAACTTTGCACATCTGACAATAAAAAATAAGCTTCCAACGTCTTGCAATGATCAGCCAATGGCAATGAAGAGTATTCACACGTTTGTCAGATATCTAAAAATTTGGTTGCCATACATTGGACTGGCCATACTTTTTCTGACAACGTTGTCAAACAAAAATAGCCAGTTTACAGGGTTGTAAGACATTTCCAGCATATTTCACAGACAATTTTTCTAGATCTGTGCGAAGCTTTAGTGTTTTATTTTATTAAATATGTATTTATATTTTCTTAAAACAAAAACTTATAAATTACCCTGGAACCTTAAAATTAATAAATAAAAATATTGCATTTTTTTATTTTTAAATAAAACCTAACTATGAAAGCTTTTCAAATACTATTTTTGTGTTGTTCTAAACGAAATCTCTATAAATTCTACAAAAAAACTATTAATTTTATATCAAGGCGAATTTATACAGATGACAACTAAGAGAGCTATGCGAAGAGAGAGTTTTGCTTGCTGTCATTTTTTTAATAGCGTTTGACATTTAGAATACATTGCCTATGTACAAAAAAAGGCAGCTAGAATTACTCTCTCGCTCTCTTTCGCTGATGCAGTCACCTGTATGAAACGGCCTTGTTTTATATACAATTAAAAAAAAAATAAGAATTGTTATAGAAATTCTAAAGTTCTTAACTAGATTATACTCATTTTGCTTTATGAAAATAGATTAATAATAGAATTAAATATATAAATTAAAACAAATAAATAAACAAATCAAATTTTAAAGAAAATTCACGAAATTTAAAAAAAAATATTTTTTTTTTTTTTAAGAAAGACAATAAAAATCACTTTTGCTTTTAAAAATTAGAAATATTTATAAACCAGAATACGTTTTATCAAAATGTTGAAACAAGTTTTTAAAAAAAATTTAAATCTCTTGTTTTTTATTGTAATTTTTAGTTTTGAAAAGTGTGTTTTGAATGAGAGAGAGTGAGAGAAAAAATTCCTAACCTTAAAATTAAATTTTATAAAATACATTTTTTTCGAGCAATAACTCTTTTTTAATTTATAAAAAAAATGTTTAGCTTTGCTGGATTTTTTGTTTGTTTGCTTTTTGTATATTTAAGTTTGTAATTTTTTTTTTTTTATATAAAATATACAACTAGATTTCTGTTTTTTGTTTAAATTTAAAACTACTTTTTTGTGTTTTTTGTGGGATTTGAATTAAAAAAAAGTATATATAAAAATAAAATAAATTCTTTTTTAAAAGACGGAGCCAGCATGCAAATATCGACCAACTGTAAAAAGTGTTTTAATGAAATAATAAAAAAAAGAAATAAAATCAACAAATAAAATTTATAAAGGGGTTGGTTGTTGTTTGGTTGGTTGGTTTTAAAGGAAGTTAAAGTTTTAAACTAAAAATTAGTTTTAGTTTCAAGCTTATCGGAAAGGATTAAAGCTGAGTTAATTGGTTTTAATGGTTTCTGTGATTAAAAGCAGTTTTTTTTAATGAAAATTTGGCGTTTTTGAAATACTAACTAAACAGAAACTTTAAAAACAAAAGTTTTTGGTTAAAACGTTATTGTGGTAATTAAAGCGATTATTGTAAAATATAAATGAGTCAGGTGCAAAATGAATAAAAAAAAAACAAAAAAATAAGAAACTCCTCCTAACAAATTGCCATGGCACAAGTCACACAGATATCAAATTTATGAACTAAATATAACAACTAAATAAAAACTTTACAGAGATACGACAGGGCCGTATATTCAAATAAATAACTTTCACCAAATTTGTATAAAAAAAATCAAGTTATAAAAAATTTTTAACTAACAAGATTCTTAGGCCGGTTTTTTGAGATGTTGATTAGTTTAACGTAGTCGAAAACTCAGGTTTTTCCGGCGAAATGAGATTATTTATTATTTTATTAAAGACTAACATTTAAAGCAAAACTAATGGTTCTTTTACGGATGGCAACTCTACTTCTGCTGAATTGCCAGCAGCAAAATCAAGCAATGCCGCTCATGTAAAAATAAACCATTTTTTTATTTTATATTTTTACATAAGCGACGTTGCCTGATTTTGCTACTGGCAACACAACTTCAGTTCAGTTGCCATCCGTAATCGACCCATTAGCTGTTCCGTAAAAATTGTTTATACACACTTGGTAATGGCGACACAAATTTGTTTTCAGATTAACTAAAACAAGTTTAACTGAGATTTCAAAAACCCAGCCTTAACAATAATTTTTATTTGGTCAAATTTAAGAGTAACACTTGAGAAAGTAAAACTCGTACATTGCGCCAAAGTTTGCACTTAAAATAACAGTAAACACACCCATCAAACACAAAACAAATATTTAAAATCAGAGTCGTCAAGATGGGGTGGGGTGTTTAGTACTGTGTGTGACAGTTCTCTTAATTAAAACTTAAAAAAAACTTGTTGCGTAAAGTTACGATTGAAAATCGTCGCTGGGATCAGGACCAAACAAATTAAGCAGATCCTTGATATGGATTATGATAATAAAAGCAGACGGACTCTTAAACTTCACTTACGTTTAACAACAAAACAAACTGAAAAAATTCATTAATTTTAATAAAACTGGTGAAAATTAAAAAGAAAACAAAACAAAAAAAAAAAAAAACTAACAAATTAAAAAATACTAAATAATAAATATGTATAATAACAAAAAAAATTTAACAAAATAAATATTTAAAAAATGCATTTCAAAAAAATACTTTTAAAGGAATTTAAAATACATTCAAAAGAAATTATGTAACACCTAAATCTCCTAGCTTTTCTTAAATTCTTCTAAAAATCTAATATTTTTTATTGCCTTTTTTTCAAGAAAATAAACCTACGACCTAAAGCTTTTAAAAATGGTATTAAAAATCTTAAAATTAATAAAAATTAAAACAAACACTGTGAAACTTAAAGACTAACTCCCGTATTCATAAAAATTTAAATTGGATTTGAATTTTATTTTAAACTTATTTTATTTTTTATAAATACGGACCAAGGAATTAAAAATTTTTAATTGCATTGAAACCAAGGCCAATTCATACAGGTGACGGGCATCATAGACAGCGAGAGAGAGAGCGAGAGAGTTATGAAGGCTGTACCCTTGTTTTTGTATGTAGTTTATAACAAATCGTCAGCTTATTATTGTTTTGGTGCATATGCCAAGAATTTGCAATGGAGAACAACCACAATGAAGGTTTACATGAACTTTTGTGAAAACATACTTATGGCATGTGATCTAAACCAAAATGTAAATTTTTGTGAAAGTTCAAGCACCAACTTAGAAATTAAGTTAATAGCATTTTATTGAAAGTGAAAATTAATGTTTTGCCGCATATGCCAATTTTCAAAAACTTTTTTTAAAAATAAGCTTTATGTGCTGCATACGTACATTTACTGCTGCATATTGAGTTGTTGACATTATTTTATTTTGCTTTTACTACTTTTTTCTTATACGGCACGGCAATGAAGCAAATCAATAGTTAAATTTATTTTGTAAGTTTTTATATGAGGAATTTGCTGTGATTGCCAAGCCGTGGCGTGTAGAGCAAAACAAAGCTTAATACATAAACTTTAAAATAGTTACTATAGAGCAAAATTATTGTTTTATATCTCAGAAGTCATAAAAATTTCGTGAAACCGGTTTTGGATTTAGAAAGGTAGTATTCAAAATATTCAAAAATTGACAGCAGCATAACTCTCTCTCTTTCTCTGATGCGGTCACCTGTATGAATTCGCCTAAATTATAACAAAACGACTTGAAAATAATACAATTTTAAATTTAATTAATTCAAAATTTTATTGCAATATTTTCTTTAATTTCACTGTGTTTTTTCATTAAATTTAAATTTCTTTAAAAAAAAATTTTTTTTTTTTTGCTTAAAAATGACAATTCGTTAAATAAGTGATGTGTGTGAATGCAGATAATAAAAAAAAAATATTAGAAAACGAAATTATTTCTCTCATATTAAATAAATATTTTGTTGTGTTCGTCCATTAAATTATTAATTAATTAATTAATAAGTAAATTATGCTTGGTTATTTTTTGAAAGACCATAATAAAAAGTTTTAAGGCTTTTTTTTGGTGTTTAAATACATATAATAAACTAAATAATAAATGTATGTGTGTATAAATAAAAAAATTTATGTATATGTATGTATGTATGTATATAAAAATAATGACAACAAATACATAAAGAGAAAAATGTGAGAAATAAATATGTATGTTTGTATGTAAATAGAAATTAATAAAATTTATCTAGCAAACAACCCACCGCTATGATCTGCGTATTCCGTCAGCAAAGGATTTCCAGTGAGGGCGGTGTTGTATAGATTGTAATCAGCGTATGGGGCAAAAATCATGCCATGAGCAGGATTTTCAAATGCGTTTGCAGGTGTAGCAGTGCCCGATAATATACTCGCCGCTGTTGTCGGCACTGTCATGCGTTGAGACAGTATTAGGGGAGCGCCCAAAGGAGCAGCTGTTGGGGCGCGCATTTGTTGGGCCAAACCAGGTAAACTGGCCGGAGTCAATAGGCGATTATCGGCCGAGGCGGCGGCTACAACACGACGCCAATCTTCATCACAAACTAAGAAAGTGAATACAAAAAAAAAATTGAATTGAAATTATTAAAATGTTTTAGAATTCAAATCGAAATCAAAGCACAAACTATTCTTTTAATAACATTAATAATTAAAAAGTTAATAATCAACCGATTAATATTGTTTGTTGGTTTTTATTAACATGTTTTGTTAAGAAAATTAACTTTTAGTGAAATTAAAAGAATTAAATTAAGATTCTCTTAATTTTCTTGTTTTAATTAGCGTTTGATTGTTGCGAGCAGAAACTTCGCTCCTGTTTTTCAATACATACACAACATACCTTGGGCAGCATTTTTGACGGCGGTTGTATCCCTGTAAGTGCCATTAATTATTGCTAATTCCATAAGTTGGCGTTTCTTAAGCTCATCTTCGCCTTCCGCTTGCTGTTAGTATCGATCATTAAAATCGTTTTCAGTTTGGTTTTTTTTTTGATTTGAAAAAAATTTTGTTTGTTTTGTTTTGTTTGGTTTGTTTCAATGTTAAAAACATTAATTTGTATTTGTTTTGGTCAGAAAAAAAATGAAAATAAAATTTGTCAATTAATAAAGAGGGTTATTTAAATTAAAATTTTGTTTTAATAAGAATTAGAAAAAAAAAATTAAAGGAACATAAACATTCGAGCTGGGTTTTTGTAACGTGTTTTTTCAGAGAATGATATCTAGCAAAAGAAAATGAAGTTTTATTTGAGTTTAAAAATCGAATTACAATATTCGCAACTTATTTCTGAATTTCTTTTTAGAATTGTTTTTTCTTTTAATTATTAAAGCTTTTGAAAATTAAAAATTCATTTTGAATCTCATTGTTACAATTGATCTTAAAATGTTCTTCTTAAACTCAAATACAACATTTAACTTACTAGATATTTATTCATTAAAGAACTTAACTACACTAAAGAGCTTTTTAAACACAGTTTCGATCTCATTTTTAAAATTTTATTATTTGTACATTAGTAGAAATTATATTATAAATTTGCTTTTAGTTAACCATTACAAACAATTTTAAAAGTTAAAAAAAGTCTGGCAACTTTCGTATCAAAAAGGTAAACAAAAACAGCTGTGTTTTGCGCTTTTCTAAAAATGTTAACGAAGAATATTGATACAGTAGACACGGGATAGAGTGAACTAATTTATGCAACTACAATTCAAGCCTCAATCCATTCTGTCTCTCGCAATCGAACTTGAAAAACGGAATTTTTAATAAAAAAAAAAACAACTGGGGTATGTAGAAAAAATATGTATGTTCAGTTAATATAAAATGTTTGTGTATTTTAAATTACCAATACTGAGTTCAGGTCTTGCGATAGAGGGAATGTAAAATATCGTAACTCTCTGAAAAAATCTAATGAAAACTCTGTGTATTTAAATTATACCAAACTCTGAATTTCGCTCTTATAAGTCCAAGTAATTTTTGCACAGCATATCCCTGATAATTTTTAGAATAATGATGTATTTAAGCGAGTAATAGCTTTTTCCCACTTGTCAACATCTACCATCAATTTGGCAAGATGTTGGAATTTTCCAATAAGAGAAAAATCAAACTTAAAATCAACATCTTTATAGCCTTTTCACACTTGTTAATTTTTAACATAAATTTGCTAAAAATCAAAATTTTTCAACATCTTTACAAAATGTTCCAATCTCATTGTATTTCATTCTACATTATTTAGTGTCATCACTAGAAAGGTGGCAGTAAATTCTATTATTATTGTAACACTGACAAAATGGCATTTGGTTTGAAAGCAGCGTTACCATTTCTCAAGTTTTTTCTTTTTTGCAAGCCATATGTTACTTGATTTTTTTAAATTATTAAACAAAATGAGTTCTAAATACATTTTGGAGTTATCTTTTTAAAATGTTGGCTCTTTTGTAGAAAAAAAGTATTTAATAAAAATAATTTTTTTTTTCAGAAATAGTGACATTTTTTATTGATAGTAGATGTTAGATGTTTCAGTGTCATCACTAGCAAAAAGGCAATAAATTATATTGTTATTGTGGAATCACTGAGAAAATGACATTTGTTTTGAAAGCAGAGTTACCATATGGCAAGTTTTCCCTTTTACAAGTTTAATTTTTTTTTATATTTTTAAACAAAATACATAATTTTAAATACAGTTTGGTGTTTTTTCTCTTAAAACTTTGGCACTTTTGTAGAAAAAAGTTTTTTTTTTCAAATATGGTGACATTTTTGATTGATAGTAGATGTTAGATGTTGCAAGTTTAAATGCATGTTTCACGTTTTCAACATCTTCAATGCGTTCCTTCGAAATGTTGGCAAGTGTAAAAAGGCTTTAAGTGCTGTTCCCAGTCCAAATGACTGATTTTTCAAAATTGTCCTCATTATGATCAGCAACATTCTGGTCAGGGTGATTGATAACGTCGTCGACATCATCTGCGCAGTTGTCCTCTTAATTAAGTTCATAAGCACACAAAAAATGCGAAATTCCCCCAACTCGTACTCATCAGATAGAGTACCCAATTAAAGAATTTCTTCGTCCAATTGATCGAGTTACTCTTTCTCAATCCTGCGTTCCCCCCTCCCCGAGACTACTGTATTATAATTATTTTAAAAAAATCGTTAACCAAAACATTCACAATTAATTTTTTAAGATGTTCAAAATTTTCTCTTTAGTTTTTTTAAGTTCCCAAAATGTGTCACAATATTCTGTAATACTGACTTTGTTTGCTCCTGCTTTTGCATTAAAAAAAAAATATTCCACAGTTATTAGCATTAAAAAAATTAATTATTTGTAAAACAGTGTATTAACAAAAGTAGAAAAAATAGAACGAAAATCACAAAAGAATTTAAAGGTTATATTACTTTGGCTTTTGGTTAAAATTTTATTATAGAATTAATACAATTTTAGAGATAAAAAAAATAATTCTCGAAGACGAAAATCTGTACTTACCGGTATAAGAAGTTTTTGTACTTCGGCAACGGCTTGACTTAATTTGATTTTGGCACGATTTTCTGTATCTTCGACTGTTATCAAGACGTGTAATTCATCTGATAAATGCTCCCAATTGGGCTTGCCTCTGTTAGCATCTTCCTGTTGATTCAAAACGAAAAAAAGAAAAAGGAAAATTAATTATTAATAATAATTGATTGAAAAAGGCAATTTATAGTTCAAAAGGGATATTAAAGTACACATTGTTAAAAGACATTCTGCAAAATGTTTGTCAATTGAAACATTTATTAAAATAATGAAGAAGAAAATAAAGAAAGAAAAAACAAATTACTTGTATGTGCTTTATTCCTTTCTCTGAAAGGATTCTTTCAAGTCTTCCCTTTATGTGATTTATATAATTTAATAATTTTTCTTTTAAAGCTTTTAAAACTTTTTTAGTTATTAAACAACTAAAGTTGATTGTTTTTTTAAAGTTTGATTTATAGTGATTCTAACAAATACACACCGTCACAAAAATTTAAGGCAATAGTATAAAAAAAAATGGTTTAATAAGCAGGGTGGGCCATAAGCCATATCGTATTTTCGATATAATTTTTTAATTAATTTTTTTTTCAGTATTAGGAACAACGTTTGGGAGACTTAAAAGCCATGTACATATAAGATTGTGGAACAATCAAAAATTGTTTAGTTTTATTTTGGTAGTTAAAATTCAATATATTTTAAGCCCAAAAAATATTTCGAAATTTGTTAAAACCAGAAATTAACCCTTACGGTATTAGGTACGCGATCTGATCGTTCGTTTTCAGTCGTCGAGATCTGTAAGCGACTAATTTCGCAGAAGAAGGTCCCTTGAAGCTCTCAGCCAAGAAAATATCGAAACAGTTCGGAAGAGAGTAAATGAGAACCCTAAAGCATCTGCTCGTAAACGTGCCACTCAACTAAAAATGCTTTGCTGAGAACAATAAAAAAAAATATTGTTGTTTCTGTTCAAGATACAAATGGTACATAAAATGTTGTTGCAAGACTTTGCAACCACCTTAAAAGTTCTTGGTAAAAAAATTACGAATTGTTTACTAACGTATGATCCTGATTTAATGAAAAAACTCATAATGACCGATGAAGCGTATTTTCATTTTAGTGGTTATTTTAATAAGCAAAATTTTAGATTAATTCTTTCAAGGCGAATATGACAATGCATTCACAGTAAATGGTGGGCTGTAATAGAAAATGTTTTGTTTCCTGACCTTGATTATAACACTGTGCTAGTTGAAAAAATATACAAGCCGGCAGGGCAGATGGCGTTTTAACCAAATTCGGGTACGCTGTTAAATTATGTTAAAACGCCAAGTGCCCAGCTTGTCTAAAAAAGTGGCAATTTCGAGCACAGCGTAATCATGAAATGTCGTTTCAACAAGTTGGAGCCACGAACTGCGAACGCAGGCATTTAAAATTTTATTTTTAAAAATCTTTTTTAATCAAATTAGTCATTTTAACAACAACAAAAATATATCAAATATACAATGACTTGTGACCGACACTGTACAAATAGTTGCAATTATGTGAGTTAGGGCCTTTTTACATGAGAGAAACGGTATATATGAAAGGCAAAGGTATGGAAAGAACAACAATTCTGATGATGGGAATGTCGTTGTTCTTGAATCGTGAAGAATAAAAATAATTTAATGAAACTTAGGCCCTAATTCTTTAAAACGCAACCGCAACGCCAAAAAATTACATTGAAAGCAAAAACACAATAAAAAATAGTTCATTATTTTGTTGTTGTTTTCAACAAATATTGAATTTTTAAATTTCAAACGCTGCATATCTTGTGCCGTTGAACATTTTAAAACGCAGTAAGAATTTCTATAGAAAGCAACAACAAAATTATGACAAATTTTTGACATTGTTTTTGCTTTTAATATTATTTTGGCGTTGCGGTTGCGTTTTACAGAATTAGGGCCTTAAATTTGAAGGACTTGAGCTTAATTAAAAACTATAAAAAATTCCAATTGAATACCAAAAATAAAAAAACAAATCCTAAGCGCAAGGTGAAGGAAAAATAAATAGCCCACATAAATATTAAAATTTTGAAAAATTAACAAATAGAATGAAGAAAAAAATTTACAACTGAACTTAAAGTGAGTTTTATTATTAATCTGAACTAATCGAATAAAGGTCCTAAAATTATAACTTAAATACGAGGGCGAATCCATAATTCTTTGACTCAAGATCAAATTAAAACATCTGTTTGCTCCATATACTTTGCTTTTTATATTCCAAGTACGAGGGGGCTCTTAAAATTATTTTAACGATAAAGCCAAATCTCTTTTA
The DNA here is from genome assembly GCA_949318255.1 of Pollenia labialis. Taxonomy (NCBI): domain Eukaryota; kingdom Metazoa; phylum Arthropoda; class Insecta; order Diptera; family Polleniidae; genus Pollenia; species Pollenia labialis. The sequence goes on from OX439139.1 coordinate 209,034,763, forward strand.
ACCTTGAATTTCCTTAGGTTTAAAAATTAATCATGTTGGTACTATTAAAATTCTAAATTAAAATTTTCATCTCTGTTATTTGAATATGTAATTCTAAGTCAAATTTTAATTTCTTTAGGAAACATAAAATGTCTCACTCTTAAGGAAAATTATAGAAAAATTCTTAGAAATAAATTAAAATTTATTATTTTCTCAGAAAACCTCCCACCCGTTTTACGGGTGACAAGACAGAAATAAAAACTTTATAAAGAAAATTAAGTCTTATACCTACCAATGGAAGGAGAGGAAATACATTTTTACAACCACAATAAAAATCAGAAATCTAAAGAAAATAATAATTAATTTTTATACATCTGTGTGCAGTGGAAAACTGAATGTTTGAGCCGGTACAGAGTGTATTTTTTTGGCAACTCATTTAAAATTAAAACAACTTTTAGTAAATTACAATTCTATACAAAAAAAAAATACACAAAAATTATTATAGTTTTCCTACAGAACACAAACACAATCACACAACTCAACAATTTTTGACACTATTTTTTACACGACAACACATCATAGAAAATCAAAAAAAAATTAAACAGCAACAACAACAAAAACGACTTGTAAAATGTGGGGAAATGAAATAAAAGCAGGAGGTTGTTGTTACTGTTGTTGACAGTTATTGTGAGTAAAAGAAAAGCCTTTTCTTACACATACACACACACTATCGTACACACATTAAAATTGAGCACACGAGTAGGTGGTGTGTAAGCAAAACACCTCAAAAATTATTTGACAAGATTTTCTCTTTATGATTCAACCAACAACAAACAAGTTGATGACAGTTTCTTTTTTGTTTGCTGATTTTTTTGTTATTTGTGCATTTTAGTTGTTTGTGGTGTTTTTGTCAAAAATTTCTGATTTATTTTAATTGTTGTTTAAATTTTTTTTATACGTATTTTATTAAAATGTTTTTTTTTTTTTTGTTCATATTTTTATAGTCTTGTTGTCATCCGTCTACCATTAAATTGAAATTAATGAACAAAAAAATGTATTATTTTTTAATTAAAGGTGTTTTTTGCTGAAGAAGTCACACACACATATTAAAACAGATACAAATAAGTAACAGTTGATTGCAGACATTAAAAAAATATTTGTTAAGTTTTCTAAATATGGCGTAGAAACGGAACGGAGCAGAAACCAATTCAAATTTTAAAGTACATATTTATATCTGGCACTTCCATTATTTTTTTTTTTTTGGTGCAGCACGTTTTACACAATTATGTAAACGGGTAAAGGGTGGTCCAACCAAAACGCACAATGTTAATTGTAAGACAAAAAGTTTTCAGAGAATTATCTTAATTTTTTATTATTATAGAAGACTCTAAGACAGTTATGTGTGAGACAAAATATGGGCCAAATGCTCGCCACCTCAATCCGATGGTCCATATTTTCAATGACTCTGGGACATAATTGAGGTTCAATGTCGTTAATGTACCGAATTATCTCATCCTTTAGACTTTTAAATTGTTCTTGGCTTATTGACGTACAATTTTAATTTTAAATATCCCCAAAGAAAGAATCCCAACGGTGTCAAATCGTGAGATAATACGGCCATTGAATTTTTCGTACAAAAGAGCCATTGTTTCGTTGGCTGTGTGGCACCACCCTGTTGGAACCACATATCGTTCAGGTCCATATCCTAAATTTCTATCTATTTGAATTTCGTTATCACAGTAACTGATTGGCCGATATCATTTTCAAAGAATTATAGTCCGCTTATGCCGCCAGCCCATAAACCGCACCAAACAGTCACTCTTTGTGGATGCATCGACTTTTTAACAAATGATGCAATTTTCTCGATTATGCTGACTAAACAAATCACGAAGTGCACGAAATGCATTTTAATTTGACTAACCATTTTCGTAAAAGGCTTCAACAATCTTAATGATCTGCTCAATTGTGTTCTTCTCTTACTGAATTTGTCAAGCACTGAAACAAAGAAATGTCAAATTAAGTTGGGCAAAAACCCTGACGTTAAGGTGTGACTCCCAATAAACATCGAGCATTTTGGTTGGACCACCCTTTATAAGTTTGGAAACAGGATAAGAACATGTAACATAAAAACATTATATGCCACTAAGATTGACTTAAAGTCAATAATCAAATTCAAAATATTTAAAAACATATCGTTGCTCTTACTAGTTGAACACTTGCTTGTAAAACCTTGTGACAAGGTGTGTTTGTGTGAAATGTATTGGAATCACTCAGAATTCAATTTCTAAAAGAATCGAGTTGAAGCCTTTCTACATGAGGCCAACGATATGTTTATACGATTATTTTAGTAAAGCAACGGTTTCGTTTCCCGACATGGATTGAAATGTAATACGGAATTTCACTTAAAAAGGGAACCTGTCGTGTCAAATTGTTTCTAGTTATTCTAAACAGTTTATGGTTAAAATCCAGCACAATCAATTTAGTAGGAAAAAATGTGGAACAACCATCCTAAAAAATTTAAAATTCTTTTAAAAAAATTACATAAATTAGTGGCGGCATGCATCGATCGTCATTATATTCGATTAAGCACGACCAAATTTTGTGAATTTTCCCTAGGTCTTATAAAAAGCCTTAAAACGTACTTTCGGAATACGCCAAAAAACCCGCAACGAATTTTCATACTGTAAGGTCAGTTTTTTTTTTTTATTTATTCAAAACTTATATGACTTCTAAAATAATTTTATTCTCAGTGGAGGTTATCAATGATTAGGCACAGCCGAATATGAAAATTTTTCTGGTTAACTTTAAGATATTTGTCCAATTCACAAGCTCGTAGTATCGTCCTATTCGTTGTATAATCGTCTAATTATACAATATTGTATATTTGTTGTTGGTAGTTTGCAAACAACTTATTATTCGATTGTTTTTTGTGTGGGTTTGAAAAATGCTGTATTTATGGCAGGTCTGGAAATGTTCGATTAGTTTGGTAAAGTTGTAAAAATGTTTTTAGAACGAAATAACTACCACCACAAATTAAATTCTTCTGCATGCTTAATAAATACATCGTCGGCTTAATATGCAAACCTGCTAACTCCGTTTCAACACATTTTACAGGAGAGACAAAAAATTTTTTATTTTTTCTTTGAAAGAAAAGAAAACTTATAATATAGTTGGTTTTACAATAGGGTATTCATTCGGTTAACCGATTAATTACTACCCGATTAACAGATCGGTTAATTTAAAATTGGCTTTTCTCGATTAACGATTAAACCGGAAATTTTCAGTCGATTAACCGAAGTAACAAAATTTTAAATTTTTTGTAAACCACAAAAGTTGTGTTATGAAATATTTTTTCTTACATATTTTCAACTAGAAATACATTCTTAAAATAAAGTACAAAAACAGAAATTAAGGAATTCGGAAATAAACTTTTTTGCCGAATGTTCGGTGCTGAGCTTTGTTAGGATCAGTTAGATGATGACCTGACAACAAAAGAAACTCTCGATAGTAACAAAACAACAGATTTAACCGAAACAATTAGAAGTGTTAAGCATTTCAAAAAAACTAAAACTAAAACTTAAAATTAAAGGAAAATTACTGAGAAATTAGAAAATATGGGTAGCTTTCGATTTCTCCAACATCTTCGATAAGTGAAAGAATTTTTTCCTAGTCAAGTTTATCAAAACAAGAAAGAATCGCTTTAATCCTAAATATTTAAACCAATTTATTTTTCTAAAACATTATTTTATAAGATCTCCTTAAGCTATTGAAATGATTAATAAAATGATATCACAGATTATTTTTTTATACATAAATATATAAGGTGTATTAATTAAAAAATATGTATTACATAGTTACTAATTATTTGTTTGTTTTTGTTCAATAGGATGCATGCAAATATTAAATATCTCTCAACTGAAAAACTATTAAAGGGAGAGTCTTCAAACGTGGTTAAAGCAGTGTTGCGAAGCGCACCGGGTTAAGCTAATTTTATTATAAAAATGTATATGAATTTAAAAAATTGCCCTTCATATATGAAATCCCGAAAAATCCCAATCCGTCCCGGGATCTCGTTTTTTTTTTTTTAATAAAAAATCCCGAATCCCGGGTTTCAGAAAACCTGGTCCCATTTGGCGTCCCTAGTAATAATACAATGGAAAAACAGAAAAAGAAATGCAAGTAAAAGTTATTGGCAGTTCTACAAAAATATGTCACCTTGTTTTCAGTTAAAAGTAATAAAACTATAAAAATAAACTCACAAATAAAAAGAAAAGCTTGTTGTGGTTTAAAAATATTTTATTAAATTTGTGGCAAAAATATGATCAAATAATATTTATGAAAATTTGCTTAAAAATTTTACAAAAAAATTATTCTGATTCGTTGATGTTCTTAACAATAAATTTTGTCTAAAACTAATCTTACTAATGTGATTGTATAAATTATTAAAATAATTTAAAAAAAAATTATGAAATATATTTCTAATTTTTTAAATAATAAAACAATTTAATGGTTAGTATTAATCTAACGACTTGTGTGTAAATTAAAGTGCAATTAAGAACCAAAAGCAGCAATAATAAATAATATTACAAACAACACCACAACACAAATGCTACGAAATATTTTGATGCTGAACATAAAATAAACTGAATATTTTACTAGCAACTTGAAATATTTTTATTATACACCTCTCAATTAGCAAACCTAATGATTTTTTTGTTAAACGGGGTTGCCATGCTAAGACAATTAATACAAGAGTGTTTAGAAGAAAAATCAACAAGAAAATAGTCTTAAGGTATGTTCACACTTTACAAGTTGAACGTTAATTTTTTTATTGTGAATCCGTACATCTCTTAGGGATGGACATTTCTCTCCAGGATTTTTTCATGCCTTAAAATAAATCTTTGTTTATTTCGGTAATTTGCTCGGTTTATATTTATATTAACGATCACCCACAAGTTCTAAAGTGACATTTCTCCGCTGGCATATGGTTACATTACTTCCTTTGCGCACGCGCCTAAAGGTTAATAATACAAAGTGCGCGACCGCGCTGTAGACTTCTGTCAAACAATGTTTAACTGGTGTTTTTTAATAAGTAGAATAAGAAGCAAAACAACATTTTGACTCGTTTGCGGCTGAAAGTTGGTGCACTTTGAATTTGTTTAAGCGCGTTGTGTATTTTGGACAAGTAAGCTGCCGGTAATAAAAAGGAAAAATTTCAACAAATTTGTGAGTCATCATTGAAGACGTTTAAAAACATACAGTATTGTACAAAAAAAAAGGAAGCCAGGACTACTAAAACAAACAAAAAAGCCCAAGCTTGGAATTCTATAAGCAAAGTGTTAAAAACAACTGACAGAAAAGTCTTTTATAAAGCGCGTTGTGTGTGTAACTTGCAATTTTGTATGTGCTAAAGTTTTTAATCGTACAATACTCGTCGAGGAATTAACGCGTATAATGTACCTCTAGCCTTTATTTCATCGTTTAGATTTTAGATTAAACTTGTAATTGTATCAAAGAACAGCGCTATTTTCCCTTTTTAGACATTCTAGTCTATGCGGGGGCTTCGGCGATCTCAAGTCTAGCTCTTCTGTTTTTATCTGTACGACTTTTTTGCTGGACGTAGGCTTACAAATTCAGCTTCCACGGATCGTTCTTTTACTAGCGGGTAATCCAAAACTATTTTTAGGTTGAAAAGTAGATGTTGTAGGATTCGTTGGTATTGTTCTTCATCACATGAGCCATATGCGACCAGAATATTTTTACTTAGTTAATGTCGAGACGCACCACTCTCTCAATCATCAATAGTTTTACCCTTCACTGGAGTTAACATTTTAATCTAAGACACTATAAAGTATAAGGGGGTAATTTTGTTGTTCACTTCACTTTTTTGAATTTTTTGAGTAGAGAAGTTGATTTAACCAGGGACCGTAACAGTTATGTTTTTTTTTTCATAAATGTCAGATGAAAACAGTTATTTTTTGACTTTTATTTTTTAAACAAAATTAACATTTACTTTCTGATTTTTATTTTTTTGAACAAAAATAACAGTTATTTTTTTGATTTTTATTTTTTCAAGCAAAAATAGAAGTTATTCTCTAAAGAAATGTACGTAGTGTAATAATTTAGTTGACTTTAAATATTTATTTAATGCAGATACGAAATCCCAATGATGATAATAAATTAAAAAAAAAACATTTAAAGTCAACTTAATTATTATTACGCGTACATTTCTTTAGAGAATAACTTTTATTTTTGCTCGAAAAAATAAAAATCAAAAAATTACTTTTTTTTTTTTGTTCAAACAAATCAAAATCAAAAAATAACTGTTAATTTTGTTCGAAAAATAAAAATCAAAATTTTAAAAATCAGTCAATTTTATCATAGACGTGTTCATAAGAATGAGTATGGTATACTTTAATCAGTTTTTCGGCATTTACATCCATAAGCTTTTTTTGTTTTCAAATTCCAATAAAACTGTTATTTTCAGTCCCTGAATTTAACCATGTCCGTCTGTCCGTGTATATGTTGAAAAGGGTTTTCCAAAGACCCTAGAAATTATGGGGACTAGGCTGTTATATATTTATGTCACATATACGCCGATAAAGCTAACTACTGAAATTCGGTCAGATCGATCCGTGACTGAGATATGAGCAAAAAGTCACGAATTCTTCAAATTTGGCCGACGGCAAAAGCCACAGTTTCCAAATTGGGTGCAAAGATCTCCGTTATCAATACACAACCCATTACGCAAAATTTTAGTTTAACAAATTTAACAGATTTTGCTTTTTTAGTACAGTGAAGTATTATTTAGGGAGGCATGCCATAACGTCCAGTGACACAGTCTCCATGGATCACACCTTCTGGAGCGTCTTTGGACTCTTTGACACTGGACGTTACGGCATGCCACCTAATTTAGTGCAGTGATTATGGAAAAAATGAACATAATCACTAAGTTCTACTAGATTATAATTAAGTAAAATTTGTCAAAATCTAGTCACGGGGTAAATTTAGTTTAAAAAAAACAACAACTACAAAAAAAATTGAAATTGTTTGCAAAATTTTTGAAAACTATAAAAAATGCCTTTTTAGTTGCCAGTCTTGACCACTCATGCCACACATTTTACAAACTTAAAATCTAAATGAAAACATTAAAAACGGAAAGAAAGTAAAAACAATTTTTTATGACTTTCGAGTGGGAGCAAAAACAAACCAAAAAAAAAAAAAGAGGCCGCAAGAATTAAAAATGTTTTTTATAAATTTTAGTTTCTGCACTGCAAAAAAAAATACATTTCCAATTTAATAACTCAAAGTCTTTAAATGCATTCAACCATTCTACTTAGTGTTACTTGGACAATTTGGCAACAATTTTTCGTTAATTTTTATAGCTGGCCAAAATAGATTTGTTTTTTTTTATTCATTTCGTATACATTTTTTCTCTCGCTATTTGAATGCAATCAAGAAATATAAATTAAAAAAAAAATATTAAATCAAATGACTCTTAAATAGTCACGAATTAAGAACATTTTGATGTTATAAAATTGTTATGAACATTTTTTTTTTTTTATATAAACGATGTCTTTTTTAATTTGGTACGGGAAGCTGACTGACTGAGTGTCAGTAAATATTTTAAAGAAATTGTGCTGATAAACCTAATTTCAAGATTTTCTTTTTAATAAATGATTTTTCTGAAAAAGAAAATTAATTTAAATTGACATATTTATAGGAAATGGAAAAGTTTTAAGCATATTTTTCAATTATAATAACTTGGGCTTGTTTTTATTTTAGATTTTTGCTTGAATTAAAAAAATAAAATTAAAAAACTTGCCCTAATTAAAATATTATTTAAGATTATAGAATGTCAACAAAACTAATCAAAGAAAAAGCTGATGATGCATTTCCCGCCAAATGTTCTTTAATGACGAACAAATTTTTGAGTGAGCTGATCTATAAGAGCGATGGTTGCGGATTGGATTTATGTCAGACTCTATTCTGGTTTCCTTTAACGGCCTTTAGGTCAACGTTAATATTGCTCCATTAATTAAGTGAGAATATAATTTGTAATTGTAAAGCGTTTATCAACAGGGACGCTACAAAAGTAGGCCGATAGGGACAGCAAACGACGCCATATTTTTGCCGCTCTTTTGACATTTCTCTTCAGTAAGGTTTGCCATTTCATGATGGAAAGATATACGAGCCATCAACGAGTCGAAATTATTAAAATTTTCTACCGAAATTCGGAGTCAGTGGCCTCAACGTTAAGAGCGCTACGTCCAATTTATGGTCGTCAAAATCGTCCTACCAGATCAACCATTGCTCGTCTAGTGGAACAGTTTGGAGTAGAAGAAAAGTGAATACTACCACAGAATTAAAATACATTCTGTGGAATGAATCCTATTGACAAAGCGTGCTTTTCTCATAGAAACTTTCTCTTGGAGATAACGTCGTGGATGTTGTTGTAACCCAAAGATCGCGGAAAAAGTGTTGCTGAATTGCAATGAGAGCTTTCCCCTTGTGGTTGATCGGTACACAGAAAACGCATATGAGAGCAAACGACCGATAAATTTGTAGTATGTGATTGCAGAATATGCAAATACATATTTTTCATGCAAAAAGCATGAAAATCTTTAGTAAGATGACTTATATTGCAATAAAATATTTTTGGACCAAATTTAATTTAAATACCAACAGCATAAGACAGTTTGTGGGCACAAAGACAGTTCTCTGGAAAGAAGTTTGTATGGGGGACATGTGAAATTATGAACCGATTCTCATAATTTTCCACAGAATACGTCCTTATGACAATTGAAGCATATGTTGATGAAATTTGGATCAATTTTACATGAACGAACAATCGGCCAGCCAGCCGAAAAGACGAATGGACATCGTTAGATTGACTCAAAAATGATTGCTCTTAATGGGTATACTGAAAGGTGGGTCTAGAGAAAATATTTTTATGTGTTACACACTTTAGCACACACCGTATCCACTATTGCAAATAAAACAAAAAATTTAAAATTTCAAAATTTCTGTCATTTAAAAAAAAAACTATTTTCAAATATTACAGTTTAGACATTTTGTGGCTGCAACAATTATTTGGAATGAGACAAAAAAAATATACCACACTTACCTTCTTTTTATCCCTCATTGAACCTTTGCCTCTGACCATTATCTTACAGCCTGTTTCTTGTTCCAACTGTTTGGCGGTCATACCGCGAGGGCCCAAAATTCTACCCACGAAATTAAACTAAAAATATAAAATAAAAATACAAATAAATTATTTATAAAAAAAATACACTATTTGTTTAACTTATAGATTTAAAGATTTGTTTCCATAATTAAAATGTCATGAGTTTTTTAAACAAATGATTTATAAGACGGCATTAAATTTGACTTTGCAGAAAAGTTTATTATATTATATTATATTATTATCTAATAAAACAATTGAAAAATTGCAGACCAACATTCCATGAAAAATTCAAGGTTTTTTTTTAACAAGTTCATAAATTAAACAAAAATTTAAATATTCAAAACAGCTTTTAGCTGTTAAAGCGAAAATTGTCAAATTAACCTGTCGCAAGAAAAACCTGAGAAAATTCAACCAATTAAAAAATAAAAGAAATACAAAGCAAGAATTTCAAAGTCAAAAATAATTATTTGCTTAAAAAAGTAGCATAATGCCAAGGCGAATTCATTACAGGTGATCTTTAAAGCCCAGCTGATAACCTTTTTATTAGCTTTATAATTGTTGGCTGTCAAAATTTTGTTTATTTTATTTGTTTCTGTTTTTACAAAAACAAATTCATTGTGGTTTTTGTACGAGTTGTACTTGTTACCGAGATTGCCTGTAATGAATTCGACTTGCATTTTCCAAAAAAAAAAAATTACACTTAAAGAAATTATGATAAAAATATTTAAATTTTACATAATTATGGGAAGTCATTTCATGTTTTGGAGTCGACAATAAATTGAACCCTATACAAAGCAAATTAAACATTTCAAAAGCTTTAATTAAATTTAATGTTCTCCAATTTTTATAACAAATATTTTAAATGAATATTAATTACAGTTAGTGCAATTGAAGCTTGGAAAGATTCAATTTGATTTGCACGAACTTTAATTTGCTTTATAACGGTTTTAACTTAATTTGGACTGCAAAATATGTAATATCTTTCCATAGTTATGCAAAATTTAAATATATTCATGTCACCACAAAGGGAACAAGTGAGCCGTCGTAGTGTGAGCTACCCATTGATCCTCTGCAAGAGTATTTCTACAAAACGAAGAGAATGCTCAATTTGGATTGCAATGCCTGCAATGCTGTTGTTTCAATAATTTAGAATTAACATTTCTACTTAAAACTGATCAACATTAGGCCTCAGGTCAAAACGGTAGGAATAACAGTTACCCTGTGCATCAGAAAATGTTTAACTAAAAAAATTCCAACCTAAAGTAAAACTAAAAACTTTACGCAATTTAGACTCACAAAAGATTTTGCAAACTTCGTTGTAGTTAATATAAGCTCCTGAATATCGAATTATAGCAATAAAGAACCATTATTCATAATTTGCTGCCCAGTGTAAAGAAATTCAAAAGTAAAGCACCTACACATACAAGAGCAAATATCGATAGTTACAAATCAAATTGCAATCGTTTGCCACACATCAATTACTTGTAACATTTGCCGTTGCTATCGGATTGAGTGCTGCTGCGGTGCTTAAGTCATTGAAAACATGTTGAAAATTTTAATAAATTTTATAAATTAACATGAAATGCACACACAACTGATTTCTTAGTATGTATTTAACCTTTTTGATATGAAACACGCATTTATTTGTTAGATATTCTCGAAAATTCATAACACAATAAAAGATTTACATCATTAAATACATGCAAATTCAGAATAAATTACTGACAATCATTTAAAAATGTCTATAAAAGAATTGATTCCTTAAGTTGAAAATTTAGTTTTTACTTCAACAAGGAGTTTTTAGAACGAGCCTCAGAACTTTGTTCAAATGAAGTTTTTACGACAAAGCGTAGTTTTTAGTACAAAACGTATTTTTTTGTACAAAACGTAGTTTTTAGTACACAACAAATTTTTTAGTACAAAACGTAGTTGTTTTTAGTACAAAACGTAGTGTTTAGTACAAAAATTAGTTTTTAGTACAAAACGTAGTTTTTAGTACAAAACGTAGTTTTTAGTATAAAACTTTGTTTTTAGTACAAAACGTAGTTTTTAGTACAAAACGTAGATTTAAGTAAAAACGTGGTTGTTTTTAGTACAAAACGCAGTTTTTTGTACAAAACGTAGTTTTTTAATACAAAACGTAGTTTTAAAAACAAACCGTAGTTTTTAAAACAAAACGTAGTTTTTGAAACAAAACGTAGTTTTTAAAACAAAACGTAGTTTTTAAAACAAAACGTAGTTTTTAAAACAAAACGTAGTTTTTAAAACAAAACGTAGTTTTTAGTACAAAACGTAGTTTTTAATACAAAACGTAGTTTTTAGTACAAAACGTAGTTTTTAGTACAAAACGTAGTTTTTAGTACAAAACGTAGTTTTTAGTACAGAACGTAGTTTATAGTACAAAACGTAGTTTATAGTACAAAACGTAGTTTTTAATACGAAACGTAGTTTTAAAAACAAATCGTAGTTTCAAAAACAAAACGTAGTTTTTGAAACAAAACGTAGTTTTTGAAACAAAACGTAGTTTTTAAAACAAAATGTAGTTTTTAAAACAAAACGTAGTTTTTAGTACAAAACGTAGTTTTTAAAACAAATTTTAGTTTTTAAAACAAAACGTAGATTTTAGACAAACGTAGTTTTAAGTACAAAACGTAGTTTGTAGTATAAAACGTAGTTTTTAGTACAAAACGTTGTTTTAAGTATAAAACGTAGATCTTAGTTCAAAACGTAGTTTTTAGTACAAAACGTAGTGTTATGTACAAAACGTAGTGTTTAGTCCAAAACGCAGTTTTTAGTACAAAACGTAGTGTTAAGAACAAAACGCAGTTTTTAGTACACAGCGAAGTTTTTAATACAAAATGCAGTTTCTAGAATAAAAAGGTCGTTTATAGTACAAATTAGTTTTTTGTTCTAAAACAAGATATTTGCACAACAAATATTTTACAAATCTATCAATTCTTTTCCATATCTGCTGCACTTTACAACAATCAACCATTTATTAATTTTTGTAAAAATATGTTGCATGTCAGATGTTTTGATTATTTTTTGATCACTTCAAACTTCCATTAATTTACTCGTCACACCAACCACAACTACTTGGGTCCATCTGGCAGATTTATTTCACTGCAACACTAGCAAAAAAATGAAGATGTGCTCGTGTATGCATGTGCAACTAAATTGAATGAATGGTAATTGTTTGCAGCTAATTTAACAATTATCATGATTTTTTTCTTCTTCTTTCCTTTTGATTCTCTTTAAAATGATCCACCATTTAACTCTATTTTAAAAAAGCATTAACATAAAATATTCCACACTTGACACGGCGGCATTTTGTTTTTTTGAATGTTATCGTATGTAATTTAAAAGCGATTACAATTTTAAAATAGGAAATTTTTAACTCACATTGAAAAAAAAATCTAAAACAATAATTAAATCATTTATTTAATGAATGTGGGTGGGGTGTTTTAATGTGTTAAAATAAATTTTTTTTAAATGCTACTAAATATAAAAACTTTATTACTGGTAGTATAAAAATATAGATGTATTTAAGTTTTAAGCCAAATACAAACAAATGCTACTGACATAAATATTTCATACTTTATCGTCAATATCATAATCATCAAGTTCACATATACAAATTTAGCATTCAACTTTCATCAAAGTATTTGGAATCATGTACACACCGCCACCCACCAAGTCAAACCTTTTGAAATTAATTTTTATAAATTAATTTTTACTCACTTGTTTAATCGTATAATTATGTAGTGAGTATTGTTTACAACAAATAAAACTTTTGTTTTCTTGTTGTATTTGGCAAATTCGATACTTTAATAACCAATTTATCAATGTGAGACAACATATTTGTGCTCTTTAATATTTAATTTTTAAATTTGTTGTTCGTTCGAGTTTAAGCGCCAAAGATCAAATCAATTTAAACATTATAAGCTACACATTCTAACGTTTTTCAATCAAAGTGTTTGTGTTTAAATGAATATTGATCATGATGATGATCATCATCTTTATTATAATGATAAAGATAAAGATACAATTATTTAATGTGAACAATAGCCGCTTTTGTTGCAAGTAACAGGTTGTGTCATAGACAGTAATTTTCGAAATTTTGTACTAAAAAGCAAGCAACACAACTGAAGTTAAGTTACCAGCAGATTAATTAGGCAACACCTAAGCGGTGGTAAAATATACAAAAAAATTTTTTATATAGTTATTTTAACAAGAGCGGTGGTTCCTGAGGTCTATGCTTGCAACAAATATTCTGTTCAGTATAAGTTTTGTTCTAATAACCTAAAAACCGTATTTTGTACAAACAAAAAAAACAAAAAAAATACATCTATGTATGTATATGTTTAGAACTGAGAACAACAAACTACAATTTTTACTTAAAACTAAGTTTTTTGCTTAAAACTCAAACAACGTTTCGTACTAAAAGTATAGTTTTATTCTCCGAAAAAACTATGTTGTGTGCGTCAATCCCTGTACGTACGATACAAATTAAGTTTTGTAATAAAAAACAAAATTTAGCAATAAAACATTATTACATATGTACTAAAAACTCGCTTTTGTACTTAAAACTTCGTTCTATACTAAAAACTACGTTTGTGCTATAAACTACATTTAGTTCTAAGAACCGTGTTTTGAAAACAAGGTTTTTGACATAAAGCTACGTTTTGTACTAAAAACTACGTTTTGTACTAAAAACTACGTTTTGTACTAAAAACTACGTTTTGTACTAAAAACACCGTTTTGTACTTAAAACTACGTTTTGTACTAAAACAACGTCATGTACTAAAAACTAAGTTTTGTACTAAAAACTACGTTTTGTACTAAAAACAACTTTTCGCACTTAAAACTACGTTTTGTACTAAAAACAACTTTTCGCACTTAAAACTATGTTTTGTACTGAAAACTACGTGTTGTACTAAAAACTAAGTTTTGTACTTAAAACAACGTTTTGTCAAAATTTTGAGATCTTGTTTTTGTTTAACATGTTATTTGTGCGAACGAAAGCGTTCGAGTGACATCGTGAAATAGGCAGTATGTTTTATACTAAAAACTACTTTTTGTACTAAAAACTAAGTTTAGTACTAAAAACTAAGTTTTTTACTACAAACTACTTTTTGCACTAAAAACAACGTTTTGTACTGAAAATTACGTGATGTACTAAGAACTACGTTTTGTACTCAAAAGTACGTTTTGTACTTAAAACAACGTTTTGTACTGAAAATAACGTTTTGTACTAAAAACTACGTTTTGTACTAAAAACTACGTTTTGTACTAAAAACTACGTTTTGTACTAAAAACTACGTTTTGTAAAAAAAAAGTCCGTTTTACACTAAAAACTATATTTTGCACTACAAACTACGTTTTGTACTAAAAACTAAATTTTTTACTAAAACCTACGTTTTGTATTAAAATTTAATTTTTTTACTTACAACTAAGTTTTGTACCACCAGTAGTAAAAAAGAGGGTTTCTTCTTCATTCGTTGTTTTTTTATTTCAAACGACGTTTAGTACTAAAAACAACGCTTTTTTAACAAGTGTATTAACAAGAGTGCTATATTAGGCTTTGCCGAATCTTATATACCCTTCGCCATGGTGCGATTGGAACAGAAAGTTATATAACTACCGCCCTCTAGACATACATAAATAAATATATTTTGTACCACGCCCACTTCTCCAATACCATCCAAAATTTGTCGAATGTTGTCTATGGATAACCAAGATGCTTGTACCTAATTTGGAAACTTTGGCTTTTGCCGTTCTCCAGATAAACATTAAAAAAACAACAGCAACAAGAGATTTATGGGTAAAATAAGAGGCAGTCGAAGTGTTTTGCTCACATCTCAGCCGTTTTTGGACCGATTACAAATGCAAACAATTCCGGATTATATGTGACATAAATACACTACTACCCAGTCCCCATCATATATGGGGTCTTTGAAAAGCCAATTTCAACGGGCACGCGGACAGAAGGATCTCGTTAAATCAACTTCGCTCCCTCATAAGGACTTTCCACCTGTGGTGATGGGTATTAAAACTTTATTTTGTTTAATAAAATAGGCTCCATAAAACTTTTTTTTTTTTTTTTCAAACCTTAATTTGATTTTACACTCGAAGTGCTAATTAATTAGGTATTCATTTTGTAAATATCTGTGTTTAATCGATTATTAACTTGCGTTTTATATCTTTTATTAATAGTTTTTCTTTTTGTCCAGTTTTATTCAGAAATGTTCATTCAAAACTGCAAATATTTATACATAATTTTTTTTGTATTTAAATGAATTCTTTGTGTTGATTTTATTTCGCTTTGAAAACTAACAAATATGTAGTACATATTTGTTAGTTTTCAAAGCGAAATAATGTACATATTATGTACATCATTTTATTTTTTTTTTTTATTTGACATTTGTGTTCGTGTTTTTTTTTTAGTTAGTTTTTGATCTAAACCGCGTTTTTATGTTTTTGTATTTTCTTTATGAATTTTTAAATGCATTTAACACAATCTTTTGGTTATTTTTATTTTTTCAGTTTTAGTATTATTGATGTTTTTCTCATTTTTTTTTTTTTTTGAATGAATGGATAGTAGCGTATCTGTTAGATAATATCTATTGTTCACACGTTCGAAATGTATTTTTTTTCTTTAGATTTTTTTACAGTTTTTAGTATGCAAAAAATATAATTTTTCTATAGACAAATTAAAGTACTTTGTATGAAAAGTTAGTTAGACGTTTTTTTTGTTTTAGTTTTGAATGGGAAGTATTTTACATTTAATATCCTGCTTAAGTGTTGAAATTAAATAATAAATTTTATTATTTTTCAAGTAAATCATATGGAAATAATGGTCTGGAGACAGTTATAAATAGAGTTTGAATAATTCCAATATTAAGAATTCACATAACTTAACAATTTTTCTATATTATCTTCGTCTGCGCCGAATGTTAAATATTTCAGGAGTGGCAAATGAAACTTTACGAAATTTAGCAGAGTGATTTCTAATGTTATGAAACTATGACGGGTCAAAGTGAACTAAAATGGCATTATTTTTTATGGTTTTAGGGGTACTAAAGTATTTTCCGAGAGTAGGCTTTATATGGGGTCAATCATAAATTATGAACCGATCTTCCAAAATTTTGTGCAAAATTTAAAAGAATCTGAGCATTTTGTCACCACACCAATTAAAATAAATTTTTTTCTTTTCTTAAATTTTAAATAAAACTTCCAGAAAACAAGGTTTAACTGCCTAAACAACTTCAAAATAAAATCTTAGAATCCAGCAAAATGTTCTGCTTGACGACCCCCTGACATAATTACGAAAACAAAAAATTACAAAATAAAAACGAAACCGAAATCAAAAACTGAAATTTACCGAGGCTCTTAAAATTGTTGGTCATTTAAATATGGCCAGGGCACGTAAATACAAGAATTATTTAAAAACAAATTTCAGCCAAATTGCCGTATTTTATGCATTTTGTTTTCTTATGCCCCAAAGCAGCAGCAACAACATGTACATCATAATATGCCAACAGCATAATGCCAGCGTGTACAAAAGTTGTGTGTTAAGGCGCGTGCTTACTTTAAGGCTGGACTTACAATCGTTCCAAAATTGTATTCCAACTCTAACCAACCATGATTTACAGCCATGACTTCATTCGTAACCGTTTCGTTGGCCAACAAAAAATAACGTTAAAAAACGCTTTTAATGAAAAAAACGTAACAACAAATTATGTGTAAATTAACAATAAATAGCAACAAAAGAAAACAAAACAATGTAAACGGAAGAATCCAAAAATCAATTAGTAACGTTTACAAGTTTTTTCTTTTTTGCAGCCAAATGCAGATTTACTTAACACCCATAATTGGTGAAACAGTGGTGGATAAAATTATAGCCTAAAAACATAAAACTAAAACAATTCTTTAAATATTTTTTTAAAGCATTTCAGAAAGTAAAAGTGTGTCACAAAAAAAAGTTAAACAAAAAAAATAACATAAAAATTTTACAATACAAATTTATTTTCAGCTACTTCCGCTTAATTATACCTGTGTAGACCACGCCTTTAAGTCTGTTTAACATCTGAGAGCATTTTCTAAATATACTTGTGTTTGAAGAATGTACTGTCATGATAATTATAATTAACTAGATGATCATGTTTGGTTTTAATTTTTAATGACAAATATCGTTTGAGGCATTGAACCGAACTTCCTTTTTCAATAATTCAATTCCAATTTATGATTAGTCGTTTGTTGCTTTATTCGAATTTTAAAAATAAAAGAAACTATTAAAAGTTAAAATGAAATGTTGAGGTTTTTTTTTGGATCAGTCAATTAAAATGAATTAAAAAGTTATAAAAGTAAACAGAAACACGGTGAAGATTAAGTTAAACTTAGTTTAAGCTAATGATTCACTTGATAAGTCAAACAAAAATAATTTAATTATAACAAGTTTGAAAGTATTGGCGGTTAAGGCCGGCTATTTGGTACCCTACGCACCACAATATAAACCCATATTTTCGAGATTGTACCTCATTTTGGGGGAATGGCCAATCAATGCTCGTTAAAAAATAAAATCATGTTATGAGGTTAAGTTTTAGAAAACAGTTCTTTCTGCCGAATATTATGTAGATATAGACCGAAGATTATTTCAATCATACTCAGCAGTTACGACAATTTTGAAATGAACAATTTGATGCACGAGGCGTTAGGCACGACTGCTTATTGTCCACCACTCTTATTCCTAGTTCTGATCGATTCGGTAGCCAGACGCGCCTTTTTCGAAAAACCAAGAGGGATTGTATGACACCCACTTAAGCCAAATCAATGAATGACCCCAAAAGCGAATCAAATAAAGTGGCCCAGACAATAGAATTGAGACTTAATTCCACAGCAACGGATCCCGTAAGCCTTCTTAATACACACGTCGAACGAGTAGAGGAGTTCACGTACCTGGGAAACCGTATTTTCGAAAACGGCGGTGCCATAGAATGCCTTGAGATTCGAATCAGAAAAGCCTTAGATGCATTCACACAACTACGTAATTCATAGCGCTCTAGAAGCTACAAAGTCCAAACTAAATTTAAATCTTTAAAGCTTGCGTTCCTTTTCTTCTATTATACGGCTGTGAAACCTGGTTTGTTACAGAGAACATACAGCGCCAAGAAGTAGAAAACTAGGAAGATCTAAGAACACGTGGAGAAAGTCATTCAATTCCGCATATACTACAGTTACATTGGAGATCTATAAGTGATTTAGCTGCACACCGCACACAGAAAAAAGTACCAATGTTAAATAAACATGGCGAAATGTTGATTGAGAACCATAGTAAATGTCTGCAAAAGTATGCCCTTCATTTAAATTTATCATTATTTCATATTAATTTTAAATAAAAAATATTAAATAACCTTAAATTACGTTTATTTATTATTTTTCACTGTTAAAGTAACATCGCTCAATATTGAATCCATAAAAACCTGTTTTATATTAAAATCAAAAGTTGATCTTGTTAAATTAACATGCATACACACTTAAGTATAAACATTTTTTATTTAAATGTTTAAAATGAGTTATAAAAAGAAGACAATTCCCGTATTCTTTTAATTAAAATTATTTAGTTAAATAGTACATAAGTTTTCAAAGTAGAATGACGACGGAAACCATATCGGGCGATTCTGCTGATGCTTCTGCTGACAAAGGAGAATACAAAATAAGTGAAGCATGTGTTACAGGGGTAAGTGTATTGAATTATTCTTAAATAAATGCATATGTTGCCTCTGAAGCTTCTTCACACTGTCATTTCACACTCAAATCAATTTGATTCGACATGAAACTCACGTTGTTTCAACTTGAAATAACTTTCATTCAACGTCATTCGGATTGTTATTTCAATATAAATGACATTTTGCAATGTTAAATTAACATGAATTATAGTTATTTTAAAAGAAAAAAATGTTGTTTGCAAGTTATTGTTAAATCAGGTTGAATTAACATGAAAAACGTATGAAGCAAAATCACCACCGAAAAATTTTAAATCAACCTTGTTTTCAACGTATTTAACTTGATTTTGTATTTTGTGTGCGGCAAAGATCCATCCATACTAGACAGCCACTGTCCAGTATAGAGGCAGCTCGTAATCCATAGACGACGATGAAGGCGTAATTGAGATTTTTGCATTGGAATGATTTTGGAATGGGGGTTTATAACGGGTGGTTAAATTTTAAGGGCCGATGTAGAATGTGATCCAAACCTAAACGTCAAGTTTTTTCCGCATTTCATTTGAGATTTCTCAATTTCTGACTAACTCAATTTGAACCATGGGCAGATACACAATCGATCAACGCGTTAAAGTTAATCAGGCTTATTATGAAAATGGGCGTTCAAATCAAAATGCATATCGTGCACTTCGTGAGTTTTTTCGGTTAATTTAATCGTCCAAATGTGCGTACAATTGGAAAATCGTGGAAAAATTTAAGCAAACCGAGACTGTAGGAGATATAAAAACACCAGTGCATGCTCGAACAGCTAAAGAGCTGAAGCTGAAGAGCCGTCCACCTCAACTCGTAGTCGTGCCCAACAATTGCACCACTTACGCTCGTTGTTGATGAACATTATGCATGAATAATTGCATTTACACGCTTACAAGAATGATGGCAAGAAATGGCAAACAGTGGATGATAAATTTTCGAAGAAACTCATCTTGGATTCGTCAATAAGCAGAATTGCCGAAAAACCAATGCACCGCAAAGTTTGGTGCGGTTTATGGGCTGGCGTCATCATCGGACCGTATTTTTTCCAAATTGAGGCCAGTCGGGCAGTTACTGTAAATGGTGCTCGCTATCGTGAGATGATTACGAACTTTTTATGATCCGAATTGGAAGATATGGATGTGAACGATATGTGGTTTCAACAGGACGGTGCGACAAACTCAATGGCCGTGTTATCTCACGTGGTGGCGAGGTCAATTGGCCGTCAAGATCATGTTACAAATTACTTGCTTGGCACATGGGTTATAACGCGTTGCAATGGAAATTAGAAGCCAATTCGATAATATTGCAATTTTTAATGAAATGTATCTCTTGGTTCCTCTTCCACCGCAGCCAGAAATCTATTCAAATGCATTTGTATTTTGCAATTACGGATATATTGGTGAAACAATAACTAATTATTTATTTATTTAATAAGAGTTACAAATACAATTACAAATTATATTCTAACTTTGTTAACCGAGGAATAGTAACGTAGACCTTTAGCCCGTTGTAGTGGCACAGTTCAGAGTCTCTGGCAGGAATCGAACCCGCGACCCTCGCACTGATAGACTTGTTCACTACCAACTAGCATGCCTGGTTCACTTAATACTTTAGTCAAATTGATATTGGAAGAAAAAATTGCCCGACAAATTCAAAAAAAATCTGAAACGTTTTGCAAAAAAAAACTTAAGTATTTCGAAAAGAAATATAAATAATTTAAATGATTTTGTTATTCGTGCTTAATTCCCAATTTTAATTCTTGATAAAAGACCGAAATTTATTGTTATTCATTCATTGCATTTCACTGGTTGCTTAGGCCAGATTATCAGGAAACTTCATCCAAAGATTTTAGAAAAACTAAAGATATTAAATAAATAAAACTGTTAAGCGTATAAGAACGTTATACCATTAACGGGGGCGCTACAGGTCGATGATAACCAGCTTCTTTTTCCTGAAATGGATGATGATATGGACACCAAGGACATGTGGTCTCAACAGGATGAAGGCATGATCATCTTACGTTGGATTTGTTGGGACCTTCTGAAGTCGCAGGTCTATTTGAGTAAGCCACAGTGGCTCTCAAAGCTAACATAACACAGTCATGGAGGAAAAGACATGATACTTTTTTTTGTTTAAATTCAAAGATAGGAATCGCTTAGTAAAAAACCTTTAAGAAACTACGTTCATTAGTAGAAACAACATACCAAATATTAAGTTGTGCACGGAAAGCTACGCTTTTAAAATTCATTAAAGAAGATATAAAAAACTAACGATAAAATTGAATTTAAGAAGCTGGTAACAAGAATTTTCTACAATTGTATTTAAAAAAAAATCTAAGCTTAGTGACATTGTGGTTGCGGTTTTTAAGAAAAAGTTATTTTAAACTATTTTTTATAAAATTGAAAATAAGCCTTGGCAAACTTTGACATTTAAAAAATATACAAATTTAGATAAAAGCATTTTTGCCGCCGCAATTAAATATTAATGATTTACTAAGAATATGATACACCTGCAAACCCCCCTAAATCCTCTACATCAGCAGCACTGATTCATTCATTCTGGCTTACAGAAACATTCCTGCTCACCCTCACCACCAACGCTTACGAATAACAAATTCAATTGTTTATTTAAATTTACAGTGCAAAACAAAATTAAATAAATAAACTTTGCATTGGTCATTTATAATTGTTCTTATTCATTCATTTAGATTGACACACTCATATCACTGACAACAGCATCATCAGCTGCTGTTGCTGTTGCTGCTGCTGAAAGTATGACAACGTCAACTTAATTTTATTTATTAATAGATCATATTGTTTTAAATAAATAAAAAAAAAAAAAAATCACAACTTCAAACAAATAAAAACGTGATGCATCCATCCCTCAAACACAGGCACACACACAAATTGAAACTGAAAACAAGAACCGAACCTCAGCCACTAAATGAGGCATCAAGTATCTGCAACTAAAAAATTCTTTTGTATTCGTCTTTTGTTTAATGGTTGTTATAACATTTGTTTCAACAATAATTATTTAGCAAAAACAAAAAAGATTTTGCCAAGTTTCTGCAACTTTGTTGGCAGGTAGTTTTCATTTTATTTAAATTTTTGTATTTTTTTTTGGTTTTTTTTCTACAATTGTTTTAATTTATTTAGTTAAAAAAGCATCATCGTATTAAAATACTTATTAGAAAATTGAATTCTTTATACTCTTAGACTTGTAATAAATTGTTATAATTTACTTGGGACTTGTTAAATAAAAAAAGCACTGAAAGAAATTAATAGACGTTTGCATTACACCGAAATCTGGTACAGTGGTTTCCCGATTTAACGAACGACAATCAGTTGTTCGTTAAATTGAAAAATTCGTTAAATCCGGTACTAAAAAAAATAAATTTATTTATGTAACAACAAATTAAAAGAACAATTCATATCATATCGTATTTCAAGTAAATGGATTCAATTAAATAAAGTTTATGGAAAAAAGTAATTATTTAAAGAAACTTGTTATTGACGTTTGTTTTGGAGATTTCTTTAAACTTTTCTCAATTGTTTTCTCTTGAAGCTCACGTAAAATTAATAAGGGTTTTCATCATATCGCTTAAAATTGCCAATTATGCAAATGGGCAAACTGGCGCAACTCGTCTCATCAAGACCCTATTAAAAAACTGTGTAATTTTAAACATTTAATGCCAATTTGTTATTAAAAACGCATCAAGAAAGCCAACACACTAAAGTTTAAAGCAATATTATTTTCCTGTCCCCACTGGATACATACATCAAAGCTTTTGATCACATCTCTTTGTACTGAAAATGTCAATTATCCATTTAATATAGCTACTGGTCAAACTATGTATATAATTTTCACCAATAACGACAGTCAATAATATCAATTGCTTAAAATCATTTAAATATTCAAACTCAATGGGTCCTAATGGTATACCAAGCAGTATTTTAATCAATTGTATGGAAGCTTTAGCAATGCCGTTGTCAATTATTTTTAATATTTCTATGAAAAATGGTTATTTCCCAAAAATATGGAGAGTCATATTTAATTCCCTTCTTCAAATCTGGAAATAAATCAAATATGATTAATTACAGGGGTATAGCCAAACTTAGCGCAATTCCAAAACTTTTTGAAAAATGCATTTTAGATTCCTTGGTTCATCAAGTTTCACCGTTTTTAACACCTTTTCAACACAGATTTCGTAAAGAATCATCAACTATGACAACTATTTTGGAACTAACAACTTCGGTAAATGAAGGATTTGTCAACAACCAACATACCGACGTTATTTATACCGACTTCAGTAAGGCATTTAATAAGGTAAATCACAACCTCCTTCTGAAAAAAATTGATATTATGGGTTTCGACAAAATTTATGTAAGCTGGCTAAAGTCATATCTTTTCGGCAGAATACAATGGGTAAAATTTGGGTTTTCAACTTCTAAACCGATATTGGTAAAATCCGGTGTTCCGCAAGGTAGTCACCTTGGCCCTCTTTTGTTTCTGCTCTTTATCAACGACTTGCCTGAAATTATTAAACATTCACATATACTAATGTTCGCAGACGATGTAAAAATATTTTTAAGCTTCACGAACACTTTAGACCACATCTATCTACAAGAAGACTTGGATACATTTTACAATTGGTGTAAACATAACCTAATGGAATTAAACCTAATGAAATGTAAGCATATGCGCTTTTTTAGAAAACGTAGTATTATAAATAATTATAAACTCGGTGACTACAAAATCGAGATAGTGGACACAATTATGGATCTTGGCATTTTACTGGATGTAAAATTGGATTTTATTCCACACATAACAATGACTGTGAACAGGGCTCGTTGTACTCTGGTTTTTGTTAAACGTTGGGCGAAAGAATTCAATGATCCTTTAGTCACTAAACAACTTTACACATCTCTCCTTAGACCAATCATGGAATACGGTTCGATTGTATGGGATCCACATTATATGGTTCATAATGATCATATTGAATCCGTTCAAAAACAATTCTTGCTTTTTTGCCTGAGAGATACATATCGAGGATATGATAATCTCCCATCATATACTACAAGATTATCCTTAATACGTTTGCCAACACTGAAAAGTCGCAGAGTTATGCTAAATGTCTCATTTGTAATAAACTTAATAAATGGAAAAGTATGCTCCAATATTTTATTAAGTAGATTTTCATTTAACAGTGCGGTATTATAATCCCTTATTTATAAAAACTTTTAGAACTAACTATGCTATGGCAGACCCATTTAGAAAACTGTGTTGTTTCTTTAATGAAATGTTTGAATTTGTTGATTTTTCTCTAGATGTTAAATACTCATTTGTACTAGGCTGTAAGGATTTATCCATAGACCTTATTATATTAAATAAATTGTATTAATTTTTACCCCTTCATTAGCAGTTACATCGTTGTCTAATCGTGCATTAATTTCTTCATCGTCGTCAAGACTACAACTGTTTGCCTGAAGTTTTCATTCAGTGGCAAAACTTTTACGAGGTTGACAAAAAGAACATTGTCATCTTGAATTTGAACGGAAAAGTTCATTTTGGATTTTCTCAGTTAAAGTGGACATAAAGTTATTAAATGGGCTTAAGCAGAGATTTTAACTTTATTTTATTGAACACAAATGAGCGTTATTTAAGAAAAATTTCACGATGCTCCTTCGTGCGCCTACGACAAATCAGTAAAAACACGCGGGCAAAAGAAAATCTGCGAGTGTTGAGTTGTTAAAAAGTCGATGCATCCACAAAGAGTGACTGTTTGGTGCGGTTTATGCGCTGGCGGTGTCAGCGGACCATAATTCTTCGAAAATAAGGTCGGACAAGCAGTCACTGTGAATGGTGTTTGCCAACGTGAGATGATAACGAAATTCTTATAGACAGAAATTAAGGATATGGTCTTGAACCATATGTGGTTCTAACAGGGTGGTGCCACCACATCTAACGAAACAATGGCTCTTTTGCGCGAGATTCAATGGTCGTGTTATCTCACTTCGTGACGATGTTAATTGCCCGCCACGATCGTGTGATTTGACACCGTTGGACTTCTTTCTTTAAAGATATTTAAAATAAAAAGTGAACGTCAATTAACCAAGAGCAAAAGGATGTGATAATTCGGCACATTAACGACATTTAACCTCAATTAAGTCTCAGAGTCGTTGAAAATATGGACCATCGGGTAGAGGTATGCCACCGAAGCCGTGGCGAGCATTTTGCCGATATTTTGTCTCACACATAATTATCATAGATCCTTCTATAACAACAAAATAAAAATATACAGATAATTCTCTGAAAACTTTTTCTTTTATTTACAATTAACATCGTGCGTTTTGGTTGGGCCACTCTTTATTATGACATAAAATACTTTCAGTTTGCTGTTTTGGTGATTAAAACAAAATCTTGCTTACCCTGCAAATATTATTGGACCACCTGATCTACTACTCCATGGACTGGTCCGATGTAATGCAAGAATGGACCATGTCATTATTAAAGAGTATTTGTAGTGAGACGACATGTCTTCGTTTTTTAACGACATGTTTTCGTTTTTAAACGAAGTTAAAACTAATCCTCTTGTGTACACAATGGAGTAGTTTTAAAACTACTCCTTTGTAGTCCAAAGATGGGTTAAATGGTCCTGCCCTAGGACATCGTAATGTTAAATAGACCATGTTTTTTCCATACGTTTGGGTTACTTTTGGACTAGTCCTAGTCCCTTGTGGGCTACTCTTTACACGCGTGTTTGGACTGGTCCTATTATTTGCAGGGTTATGTCCTAAAATCGATTTGACAACAACTTTTTAGCCAAAGTCTTAAGGATTTGTTCTCTTTTCTCCGCCCGTATAATTAAATTTTATTTTTTATGTCATCCAAGAAGGTGCTTCACATCAAATCAGTATCTGTGTGATAGATAAATTTCAACACAACAATTTTTATATTTCAAATAGATTTTCATGCAAAAAAAACTAATAAAACGTCTTTAATGCAACAGTTGCAAAGAAAATCGCTACAAAATTATGAATCATAAAAGTATAACACACACACAAAACACAACAAATTTTTAGAAAAGATATTTTTAAATAATTCTCAAAGGGGAATAGATACAATAATAGATGTGTGTGTGTGTGTGTTGTGTGTGTGTGCATTAGAAACAGATGCGATAGTTGAATTAATGGACAGACTGGCGGCTTCGTTGTGAAAACTTATGTAGAAATGGATGAACGGATGGATATACATATGTATGTTTGTATGTATGCATGTGTGTGTGTGTGTGTGTGTGTATAGATTTATATTAGAGAATTTTTCAATTTAATTGAGCCGTTAAATACTCTAGACACGTTGACAATTGAATTCAATACAAAACAATGCGATCCAACAAATTTTGCAAAGAGGAAGATAAAACAACACTCGGACTACAAAAACAACTGAAATTACAAACACTTTGAATTTGATTAAAAATGTATGTTGTTGTGGCTGTTGTTGTTATTGTTTTGCATCCACTGAAGGAAAACGAGAAATGTTTTAGCAAAAATCTTTGAGATATTATTACGAATATCTTTTGTTTATTTGTATTGTTCGTCTTCATAATTCGTGTGTAATTAATGAATTAATAGATACATTTTGTTTTCTTGTTGTCTTTTTTACACTTTAGGGCTTGAGTTTTTGTTTTTGTTTTGTTCTTTTTTACATGACAAATTAGACAGCGAGCAATATGTCGTCGTAAAATGTTTCGTCTTTTTTGATTGTTAAAAGTTGTTTGGATTGCTGACAAATTCACTCACAAACACTTAAATTTTTATTATGTTTTTATAAAAAATAATTAAATGAAATTAAACATAATTAAAAATAAATTGCTTTAATATGTAATAAATTTGATAGTCAAATGTTTGAAGACAAAAATGCAAATAAATTTTTTATTAGTTGGCGAAATGCTTAGAAATAGAACTTTCTTTAGGATACCAACGAAGAAAAGAAGATACAATTTTTGTAAAGAAAAAGAAGAGAAATTAGATTTCGGTATCGAAATATTTCGAGAGCAAAGTAAAAATTAGATTGCAGTTCAAAACAATAGAATTTAACTTGATTCAAGCAGAAGTTCTATATGACAATTATGATCAGTGTACCCAAAATATTCGATTTTGAAAAAGC
Organism: Pollenia labialis; assembly: GCA_949318255.1. NCBI lineage: Eukaryota > Metazoa > Arthropoda > Insecta > Diptera > Polleniidae > Pollenia > Pollenia labialis. The sequence goes on from OX439139.1 coordinate 209,061,850, forward strand.
GCTATAAATTATTGAAAATCAGTAAGATTCACGCCGATGTTAATTTTGAATAAAACTCAAAGAAAGAAGTCCAACGGTGTCAAATCACATGATATTGGCGGCCAATTTACATCGCCGCCACGTGAGTTAACACGCCCACTGAATTTGTCGCGCAAAATAGCCATTGTTTCGTTAGATGTGTGGCAAGTAGCACCGTCTGTTGAAACCACATATCGTCCACACCCATATCTTCTAAGTCGGGCCGTAATATACGGCCAGATGATGCCGCCAGCCCATAAACCGCACTAAACAGTCACACTTTGTAGGTGCATTGGTTTTTCGACAAGCACATTTGGATTATAATTCGTCCAACTACGGCAATTCTGCTTGTTGACGAATTCACTGAGATGAAATTGTGCCTCATCACTCAATCACGAAGTGCACGATATGCATTTTGATTTGCCCGCCCATTTTCATTATAAGCCTGAATAACTTTAACGCGTTGCTAAATTTGTATCTTTCCAAGGTTAAAATTGAGTTAGTCTGAGATTGAGAAATGTCAAATTAAATGCAGAAAAAAACTTCGCGTTTAGGTGTGGTTCACATTCAACATCGTCCCTTAAAAGGCCTAACCATAATATGCATAGCCTTGCTTAACCTCCTGTCAAAAATTAACAAAAAGTCTCTCAAATGTATTTAAAAAAAAACAAAAACAAAGTAAAAAACATTTGATTCCGTACGGAATGTGCGATTAGATTCGCACCTTGCTTGAGCAAATTACAGTTTCATCAAACTGAGCAAAAAGTTTCCTTAAGTTCAATATGGTTTGCCTCATATAAGATAACTGAAGCGCATTGTGGTTGGGCCTAAAATTTACCACTCTTATAAATATGTTGTCTTTAGAGAGGGGATATCGCCTTTTTTAACAAAAATAAAAAAATTTTGTTAGTCCTCGTCCATATTATGAAATATTTTCTGCAGATATTTTCCTTAATTCTCTTTTGAAACTGTATTCGTGTCCATAAAACTAAACTTTTGTTTTCCAGCATCCAAGCATTTTGTATAACTTCTCTCTTTCTTTCAATAACAAACTCATAAAAACTGTTTTTTGTACACGAAACAAGGCAGACTTTTCCTGTCGTCTTTCCCCTTTCATTAACAAACTCTTGTGTTTCGCCGCAAATGTTTCATAATATTGACGAGGACTTAGGGAATTTTTATTGAAAACAAAAACAAAGTTATGTTTTTTTTTATTCTTGATTCAATGTTAATTCCCAAACGAAATTTTTTTAATTTTAATACAAAAACAGGCTGTAAATGTAAAGCTGAATGTACACGACATGTTTTTTGTCATCTGACATGTCAAATTTTCAAGTCACATGTAATTGTGCATGTCTGTTAAAATTGCTGTTTTACATAAGATTTATAATATTCGGTCACAAACGTACATGTAATTTGCTTCTGACATTGTCTCGGTTTCTATAGTTATTGCAGAAACCAAAGTAGTTATCGGTTTGAAAATAACGTGCAGCCGCCACAAACATTTTTAATTGCGCCGTAAACGAGGTCAGCCATCTTGAAAATTTTTTCTTTTAATTCAAAGATGCCAATTTTGGATATAATAATGAAACGTTTTTTATATATTTATGTACATTATTTCTATTAAAAGGTTAAAATAACATACATTTATCGGTATTGTAAAATAATAACCTCAGCCGGCTAATGATTCCGTCAATAGTGCACCGCCGCTGCCGTCTTCCTTGCGGCATAGATTTCTAACAACATTTTTTCCCCCCCAAAATAACAACAGTGTTGTCAGATGGTTTGTCAGAAGAAAATAGAGCACTCTTTAATTGAAATTTTGTCAGATGACTTTGCGTCTGACTTTTACAGAAGCAAAGCTAAAAAGGTAACACACGACATGTATGTATTTTGCAGTAGGAAATTTGACATGTCAGATGACAAGAACATGTCATGTACGGGCGCCTTAAATAAACCAAAAAAAAATTTTATTTAATGAAAAATATGTATATCTATTTTTTTAAATTTCTTGTGTTGACACAATTTGTGCCAATTTGAAAAGAAAAAATAGTCCAAAAACTTTCATAATTTTATTTTGATCACTCACCAAAAGTGATTTACCACCTTGGCTCTTGATTTATCACGTCAAATGACTGTGTATGTGTCACCAAAACAGTGGGTGGTGTTATTAAATCAAAAAAAAAAAATATTTTAATCATGTAGAAAACTCTTTAAACCAGCGAACAATTGTGTTAAAAAAAGTAGCATTTAAAAAAAAAATGACATCATTTTAAAAGAAAAAAAATTATGAAAAAAAGATGGCAATATTTTGCTTATTGTTTAACTGACAGTAAGATTTAACATTAAGATTAAACATGACTATGTTAAAAATTAAAATAAAATTGTATCCCAAAAAGTGTGTTTCTTTTCTTATTGGCCCGCCCTCGTATATTAATAACATTTAGCATTATATTCCATTGAATATTAATTGCTTGGAGCTTTAAGTCTTTAGAATATTTAATCTACAAAGAAACATATTTTGCTTTGCTTTTTATTGCCTAACTTTTTCTACCCACTAAATTTAAATTAACTAAATCCTCTGGCAGTACGAATGCAAAAATTCGAATGAAAAAATACAATATTTGTTTTTTTTTATATTTTATTAGTCATTTTAACAAAACGAAACAAAAATACCTGCTAATTTTGCATTTTAACTTAATAAGTAATTTTTTGTCAAATTTGCTGTACTTCGTTAAACCTCTTAAACATTGACTAAATCTATTAAATCATCCTTTGAAATACATTTGATACAAAAATAAAAAAGAAATAAAAAAACACACATGTATTAGAAAAAATATGCCACTTGCAAAATCATTAACCCTAGAATGCATAACCGGGACTCGTGTGTCCACTAGCGACTTTAACTGCCTGTTTCACTAAAGGCAAATGAACGCTTTCTTTTGCACAACAATATTTAAAATAAAAATAAAATCTAAAAAACTTAGTTTTTAATTTTAAATGTATTTATGCGAAAGAAAGCAATCTTTCGACATCGTGAAATTGGCAGTAAATGTTTGTAGCTGCAAAACTAATACTAAAAAAGTACTGATGAAACATCAGGTTTAGGATATTAAATAGTTCTTGTGGCGTTTTCCTGGTCATTTATGAAATTCGATTCAGGCAAACACATAAACGGGGTACTCGTGAACCCAAAAGTTTTTTTTTAGGAATAAATGACCAAATAAGAGGCTGCTCAAATATCTTTTTTAATTAAATATATTCTATTATTCATTTTCTATTCATTATTTTACTATTATTTTTTTTTTTCTTAAAAATTATTATGGGGTGCACGGGTACCCTGATTATGTGTTTGCGTGGAATTTTTTGGGTTCCTACGTTCCAAATTTATATAAAACCCCAATTTTTTTTAGCTTAAAAATAAATTTTATTTCATATAATTTTTTTATGTATCCGATTCAAAAGCAACAAAACAAAATTATGAAAGAAGACATAAAAATGTTGAAAAGAAATTTTCTTCATCAATTTTTCATCACTTGGTAGGGAGGTTTATGATAAGTTTTTTTTTTTTTTTTTTTATTTTGTTTTTTAAGAAAATATTTTTCAAATTTAATAAGAACGAGTGTTAAAAAAGAATGTCTTTTTTGTTTATTCTATTGTTTTAATACTTTAAATGTTTGCCCTACATGACAGCAAAAAATCTTTGGAATTTTTTTAAAGTCTAAATTGTACAGTTTACAAATCTTCTTTGAAGTTTAAGTAGAAAGAGTTTCCTAATATGGCTTAAATAGCGTCTATAACGCATTTCTTTCTTACACTATTGACTATTGTTATACCCTGTGGATCACAGGTGTAAAGGGTACATATAAGTTTGCAATTTCGTTTGTTTTTTTCTTTCTCCATTACACTCTTTGGTACTATATGGTTTCTACAAAGCATCTTCATCTTACACGATATGTTGCAGTTGTTTACGTGTCTTTCCGTGTGGGATTTCACTGGCCTTATTTTGCCTTCTAACAGTTTCGTTAATCGGTTGTTGTTTAAGCTAAGTAGATAATTGGTCACCCGCAGCAGGTAAGATTAAACTGTCTTAGTTTGTGGAGTATCGATCAGTCTATTGTTATTTTGTTAATCGATTGTAGTTCCAGCTTAGGATAATGGGGTACTACCATCTTTCGTTGCCTAGAAACAACGCCCTACGTATACTTTGGCGTAGTGGTGGGGAACCTTGCTAATCTTTTATTTCTAACATTTTCTTTCCCAGGAAGTCGCGGCTGCCTGACCTTTGTCACGATTTTGTCCTCTTTTCCTGGGGGAGGATTGATTAATTAATTTTTAAAACTTTGCTTTTGAAATTGTGTCAGATCGGCCAATAAATTACTGTGATATAAGCAGAACACATCGTTTGCCTCCAATTTTTATCATAAAATTTTCTGTTGTTTTTTTTATTTTTTATTATTTTTTATTTTAATGCATAGACATAACAAATACATTCATACATTTGCCGCTTTAATAGAGAAATGTCTTTTAAACGAAAAAAAATGTGCTTAGCAAATTTCATTTTTAATGGTTGATAATGTGCTTTAGTGGGTGAGTGGTCTAATGCTCTGCGCTATAGTTAAGAGTACAAAGATATGGAATAGCCGAATACAGCACTCTTACTTGTTTGTATTTATTTATTTCTTTTTACAAAGGTACTGTGCTGTACTCATTTGAGAGGTAACAAGAGTTGTGAAGTGGTTCTCAATTTTTTTTAGTGTAATTTACTCAATATTTTAAAGAAATTTTGAATAATTTGAAATATTTTTTTTTTTTACTCAAATAATTATTTGTTAAAATATTTCAGGTTTTTAGATCTTGATTAATAATTTTGGTGCTGACAAACAGCAGCTGGTTCAAATCAAATGTTATAAATTTTGAACAAAAAAAAAAAAAAAAATTAATAATTAATTATAAACAAATCAATTAAATAAATTAAACAAAAAATAACCAAAAAAAAAATGTATTTTGTAAAAAGAAAAAAAAATTTAAGTCTTTTGAAAACTTCAATGAATGACTAACGGCCAATTTCACCAAGTTCTGTTTTAATTTACTATCAATTATAACTGTCAAAAGCATATTGTTAACTGGAAGTTAAAGTAATAGTTAGTTTTAACTGAACTTGGTGAAATTGGCCTAAAAATTTATAAATTTTCATAAATTGTTAAAAATAAGTTACACAGCAAAAACGTTACTTACTTTTTGTCCCACAACTACATTGGAAACAACTTCCTAAACATGATATCTTTCGCGCCTAATCGCTACATCAGCATTTAATTGCACATTACAATTTATAAAGTTTTTATTCGCTATTCAGAAATAAAAGATCCAACTTGTAAGTTTCAGCTGAGACAGTACGTTACTGGGACAGTACGCTACAAAATGTATGAAGTTAATCCAAATAGCGCAGCGTCCAACGCTTTGCAATTGGAAAATCCGCTCATTAAGTAGTAAAGTTGGGTGCTGTTGTTATAAAGAAATGCCACTTAAACGATTTTTGGTCCATCTAGCTGTTTTATCTCCATTTTTAAAGAAGACAAGTTAACATTACTTTTCATGGCACAGGGTTGACGCTCTTTTTTTGAGTTAGTCATTGCAGCGTTAGTTAAAGATAGGCGCTGGAAAATCTTACGTCTTTGGTTTGTAAGTTCAAATCTTGGCTCCGCCAAATTGTCATTTCTTTATGTTACTGTTTCTACCTACAAAATAGGAACTTTGTAGAGGCCTGCACAATTCCACTTGAACCCCCAGGAAAACCTTAAACATTTGTCACATACAAATACTGTGTGAACGAGTAGAAGCAAAAAGTAAATGCTTCACTATAATTGTAGTCAAATAAGAGGCGGGTGTAAAAAAAATACTCTCAAAAAAAGTACAAGGATATTAAAAATACACACAGAAATGAGAGTGCGGGTAAAAAATTCACACTTTTCTTTCCAAAATTCGCACAGTTTGCAAACACGAAATTCTCGCAGCCTGTGTGTATTTATCGAGAATGAAAATCGGAAATTAAGCACAACAAACAAAATCCTATTAATTAATAACTATGCAATTCCAAAAAATTACTTTGATACTAGAAATATGGCTTAACATTTTTTACTGTTTTAAAAGGTTTTGAAAGAAACAAGTACTGTTTGTAGTAAAGTAAAAAGATGTTCAATTGGGGACATTATTTTAAAAAAAATAATGAGTTACTGTAGTTGAAAGGTAAATAGTGTTTAAGGAAATTTCTTATTTTTGTGTTTGCCGGGTATTTTTTCAATATGTTGGGAAAATGGCAGGAAATTTGAAAATTTATGCAGTTGTTGTTTATAACTGTGTATGAATTTAAAAAAAAAAAAAACTACAATTTAATTCCAAACGAAACGTAGAAATGTGTTGTATATTGTTAACACATTTATTTCATAAACAAATGAAATGTTTTTTTTTTAAATATTTAAAAGCATCTTTTTGAAACATGTAACACATTTATTCACACATTCAATTAAACTTAAATTCCTAAAAATTTTAATTTTCTTATTTTCCCCATATAGAATCTTTAAAAATATTTTGCATTTTTAAGATAAGTTAAGATAAATATTTTTCGAGGATTTTTTCCCCATCGAGAAAGTTTCTTGATGAATTTAAAAATTGCCAACATAAACTTTGCACACCAACTGATTGCACTGCTACAAAAAAGAGGTAAAATTCTCTTTAAATTTATAGAACATTTTCTGACTCTCCCAAAACAAAATTTAATTTAAGACACACACCGTTATTCAATTTAACCTCAAAAATATTTCAATTAAATTTTAATTAATTTCTTTCCATATAATACCGTTAAATTATTGCTTGTATTATTATAAAAAAAAATGCCATTTAAAAACAAAAACCAATAAATATATTAATTAGCATTTGATTTACATGGCTGCTGCTGCTTGAAATGACTGGTTGCCTTAATGAAATTTGCTTGCAATTTTTTTCATTATCAAATTGATTAATTGTCTTCCAGTATTAAATCAAGCATAATTAGGCAGACAAACAGAAACACAGAATTTGTTAAAATGATTAGCTTAAGAAGTTCAACAAAGATTTATCTCTTAAGCCCAATGGGCACAGTATTGTTCAAATTAATAAAAGGGGGTTTTTTTTAATAGAAAAATGTCAACTTGTCTTAGAAGCAGCGAAATTAAAAACATAATCAAGATGTTTTTAATTCTTTACATCAGGTAAATAATTCAAATAACGATTCAAAATGGTTAAGTTCAAGTAATAATTTATTTGCTTTGTTTAAATAAATGAATTTTAATTTTTTTTACATTATGTAAACAATGTCAACAATTATAAGAACTGGCTAAATATATAGAAATAGAAGGCACTTAATAACCAAAAATTAAAAAAACTATTAAAAGTTTTTTAATTCTTTACATTTGGTAAGAAATGTCAACAAATATCTAAATTACATACATAACTAGCAAGTAAAATATGTAAAAAATACAGGTATCAATTTAAACATTTCTTTGATAAACAAAATTTTTTAACTGTTCAATTTCGGATAGAGGTAAATTTTTTTTAATTTTTGATAATTGATTTACACAAACTAAATTGGGGTTTAAGAAGTTTTTAAAATTATTTACATTTTGAAAAAATTTTAAATTGCAATGCGTTTAAATACAAATTTATAATCGTAATTAAGAAAGAATATTAAAATGTTATGAAAAATACGGATTCAACGTATTAATAAGCATTATGTAAACCATGTAAAGAAAATTAAAAATCAATTATGTATAGCTGGTAAAATACTTTTATAAAACATGATTAAACAAAACCCGTAATTTTAAAAAGAAAATTATTTTATTTGAATCAAATTGACTAGTTTTCAACCATCAACATTATGTAAACAATGTAAAGAATTATATAAACGATTTTAATGGCCTTTAAAATATGTAAATGATACAAAAATATAAAACAATTTATTTAACAGAGACAATTTATGTATTTTAATAAAATTGACTAACTTTTAACCCGTTGACATTATGTAAACAATGTAGAGAATTATTAAAATCATTTAAATACCAGATAAAATATGTAAATAATACATTAATAAATAGTACCAATTATTGTATAAAGAATATGTCTGTATCTGTGCAAAATTTACTAATTCTTAACCCTTGACATTATGTAAACAATGAAAAGAATTATATAAATCGCTTAAATATCAGGTAAAATATGTTAATATTTTATAAACCAATAGAAATTATTTATTTAGAGAGAAATTTTATTGATTAAATGGTTTATTTATGTACACAAAGTTAATAACGTAAACAATATACAAATTATCTTAGAATAAGAAAATGAGAGTTTTATATTCTTTAACTAAGTTTAATAACGTGTTTGTTGTGTCTTATTTACAATACTGTTAAATATGTATGTAAAATGTAAGAAATAGAATTAATTTCCAAAAGGATTTATTAAAAAAATTTAATTTAAAAACAGCTTTCTTTAATAATTAAATTATAAATTCGCTTTTTAAATAAAAAGATTGATTATGTTTTAGACAAACAGTAAAACATTTTTCTACACTTTAATACCTTCGCAAATAAAAAAAGTCTTTAAGTTGAAAAAAAATATTTAAAAGACTTACTTTGTATTTGGCTGTCAAACTGGATGCATAAATTTTGTATTCAAATTGAATTTGAAAAAAAAGTTACAAAGAGAAGAATTACTTATTATTTGTTTGTCTTTAGTGTTGTACTAGAGTTTATTCAAAAAAAAAAAAAAAAAAATAATAATACAAAAACGCAACAAAAGCACCAACAATATAAGAAGAAACAAAAAGAAGAAAAAAATACTAACGAAGACACACCTTAAAGTGATTTCCGGTGTACTAGATACTCACTGAGCTTCATTTTGTATTAAAGTACAAGTAAAAAAATACATTAAAAATAAATTATTATTAAAAAAAACTACTTAGTAAAATATTGGAGACAAAACTTATTTTCGCAGCTACTCAATTTCAAAAGGAATGAAATATTTCAGACCTAAACCAATAGACGACAACGTACGACGTTTACAAGTTCTGTCAATTTTAATTAACGGAAATTAATCGAAAATGTGATTATCGAGTACAATAAAAACAATGACAAAAAATACTGCAACTAAAATTTTATATTCCGACTAGAAAACTTGTATTCTAAATTAACAAGCAGACATGTAAACAAAATTGTAATTGTAAAGAATGTTTGCAAACAAAAAATAATAAAATTTACAAAATTCTAATTAAAAAATAAAATAGCACAGAAAACTATTGAACTGATCAGATTTACTTAACAATTTAATATGTTTTTTGTTTTTTTTATAAAAAAAAAAAAAAGAATTATATAAAAAAAGATAGGAAAATATTCGTCTAAATTAATAAATTACTCAAATTTCAAGAAGAGAAAAGAATTAAGATTCATCAAATTTACTTCTGATTTATTACATCGAAATGTTTTTTTGTTATTTCTTTTAAAGATCTCTTCAGCGAAAGTTAAAAAGTTTTTCATTTAATTATTTTTAATTTTCAAAATTCCAAAATTTTATGTAATATAACAACAAGTTAAAACAAAAAAAAAACTTACATCTGGGTGTTCTCTGACAGGTACATAGACTTTTTCATTTAATGTAACCGGTGCTCCTTCTGGTTCTGGCAACATTAAAGGTTCTTTTTTCACACCATTTATTTGAAATAGTGAGGCACGAACACGGGCAATTTCTGGAAATAGAAATATGAAAAATAACAATTATTAATTAATGCACAAAAAACTTTAAAAAAATTTAAGTTTAAAAAATTTTAGAATATAATTACCGTAAAATATCATTGTTTACATAATATAAATAAGAAAAAAAAAAAAATAATAAAAAATTTAAAATAGCAACAATGATTTTTGATTTTATACCTACACATTTTTATTATTTACATTATGTAAACAATGTAAGGAATTAGAAAAAAAGTATTTTATGTACAGATTTTGAAACCAACTAGTTTTTTATTGAAAATTTTTACATTTACTGATTTTTTTTATTTAAAAGTTTGTAAAAAATCATTCTTTACATAACGTAAGTAAGGTAAATCTTGAATATAATAATTAAAGATTCACAATTTTTCTAAAGCTGATTAATTAAACCCAATCCTTATTCATATTTTACATAGTTTACATGATGTAAATAATGTAAAGTGTAAAGTATACATAACGTAAGTAAGGTAAATTATGAATATAATATTTTAAGATTCATAATTTTCTAAAGCTGATTAATGAAGCCCAATCGTTATTCATATTTTTCATTGTTAACATGATGTAAATAATGTAAAGTATAAAGTATACATAAAGTTAGTAAGGTAAATTATGAATATAATATTTAAAGATTCATAATTTTCTAAAGCTGATTAATTAAGCCCAAAAGTTTACACAATGTTAATAATGTAAATTATAAAAAGTCATGTAAATTAACTGTTAGAAATGTTATTTATAGTTAGATTAATAAAAACCATAAATTTAATGCAATTTTTTAAGTAAATCGTAATTATTTACATGAGCTTAATATTGTAAACTTAACAAAATCTTCTCTCAATATTATAAATACAAATTTAACACCGGATTTAACATTGACATCATGTAAAAAATTGCTTAATTCACATTACTGCAAAATTAAGCTTTTTACAATCAGTAAAATAGAACTTTTACAATCAGAAATATGTATTAATTACCTAACTAACAGCTTTAAAATAACATTCATTCGACAAAAATATGTTTAAAGCTAGAGCATCTCTTTTAAAATGAGTATAAGCTAAATTTTTACATGAGGTATTTAATAAAATAAATCTAATTACTAAAAGTTTCAAAACAAATAAAAGCCTTTGCACAAAAGTCTTTTTTTTAAGATTTTGTCATTAATGTAAAGAACTAAATACGTATGTATATCTTTACAACATTGACTAGATACCTTATGTAAATAATACATGATTCATATGTATGCATATGCCAAGCATACTTTTACAATTACAGATTTTAGGGGAAACAATTATTCTACTTTCAAAATAACTTTTATTCCCCAACATTTAAATTTTTGCATTTTGGCGTTTTCAATTCTTTACATAATGTCAATAATGTAAACAATATTACAAATAGGACAAAAAGCTGAGTCTCAAACATCAGTCTCCTCTGAAAGAAATAATCGACAGTAAAATTTCCAAAAATTAAAAAAAAAATTGTTTGCCACGCCTTTAAATTCTGCCCTCTTTGTTTTTATGTATTTAAAGCCACATTACGCTTATTGTTGTTGATGGTTTTTTGTAAAACTTGATTTTTTTCCTTGATGTTTTTTTAAACTGCGTCACAATGGACCATATTGGTCTCTGAGTAAGGGTGTTAAGAAGGAGACTTCACACCAGCCTTTCTACCTACCCAAACTGACATTACAAAAATGTTGTAATTACTTCTGCTATCTAAGATGCTGCCCCTTCATAGGCAGCTTTTTTTTTTGCAAACTTTTCTAAAATATGTTACTATTGCTTTAAAAATAATTACGTTTATGGCTACAACAGTTTCTAATGTTTAAACGCGAAATAATCTTTAAATCTTAAATTGAAAACATTTTGAAAAATGTCCATATTTAAATGAAAATTTGCATTTGAAGCTTTTAAAGTGTCGGTAATTAATTTCAGATTTATTGTATTTATTTCGTTTGTTCTTTTAATAAATCTGATTTAATACAACTAAACAGGTCTCTATTTTTTTTTCTATTTTTACATCAATTAACCAGACATGACATTATGAGTCACATTTGAAACTTGTAATACCATTGGAATAAGTGTAACTATTAAAAGAATAATTCAATATTTAGTTGAATTATTTTTGGCTTGATTTTCTAATTGAACAGTTTAAATCATCTATTATGGTCATAGAACCCCGCTCTAAATGGCTTTCAATTATTAATTCATAATTTGTATGAATTATAAATTTATAATTGCAATTAAATGAGTTTTTTTTGTAAATAAAAAACATTATTTTAAAGCTGACCGCTTTTAATTGTACGTTTATTGAAAGGTGTCTTATTTGGAAATAAAAATGAGAAATCAAAATAATTTTAAAAGATCAGAATGAGAAAATATTTATGTGGTCATGTAAATCATAAAACTAGTTATTTGTAGTGTTTCTCCAAATTGGAAAAAAAAATTAATGTACGGGATACACTTTATTAATTTTCGTCTTTTTACATATTGAAGAAAGATACATTTATTTTTTGTATAAACTGTGAACTTTTTAATTTTAAATGTCCATATTGAAATAATCTGGCATTATCATGAGTGATCAGCGTTGCCAAATGTGCAGATGTATCTGCAATTTGTAGATTTTCTAAAGCTGGTTTAAGACGACACGTATTTAGTAGTGTGCTTGTCAAATTTCCCGCTGCAAATGGAAACATGTCATGTAAAAGCAAAAAAAAAAAAAATATTCAACTTCAGGCAAAAATTGTCATTTGTCATTTTTAACCATAACATGTCTTGAGGCAACTATAATATGGTTGTGGCCTCTTGATGGAGGACTAATTAACCGAAATTATGGTTGTCGGTGACAATAATATAGTTAAACTAAACATAATATCTTTAAAATTTTCTATAAAAAAGGTTGTTGGAGGTGACCATATTTAAAAATGTTTTTTCTCTGCGTGCAGTTTAAGAATTTAGCAGTTTTGAAGTTTTTTGTTCAATAAGTTTTTTTTTTTTTTTTTGTAAATTGTACAACAGATTTTTAAGTTTTTGCTTAACGATTTTTTACTTTGAATTTTTCAAATTATTTTTCATTTGTAAAGCCTTTTTTACTCAATTTGCTTGATAATAGAACAGTGGCATGCTTTAAGAGCCTAATTAACTACACAAACGGCTTGGCAAACACATACTTTCTATTTGCAAATAACCGACACAAACATAATTATTCTGTAACAATTAATTCTAATAAAAACTTTTATTCTCGTCAATTTTTTTGAGTGCCCCGGTAGGATAGCTGGTAGTGAGCTGGTCTATCAGCGCCGGGGTTGCGGGTTCGATTCCCGCCAGAGACTCTGGTTACTTTCCTGCCGACAAGCGTAGAGCTTCGCGGGATTAGCTTAGGGAATTTAAAAAAAATCATCATAACTCATATCTAACTCCACTCTGGACAAGTTTTATAAACTCATTTAATTTGACACTAGACAATATTCAATGTTTGTACGAAAATCAAACATTTTTGATTTTTCTGCCAAAATGGTTTAATTGTTTGTCAAACCATCAGGTTTGTACACCCGTTTGACGTCTTTGTTTTTTTTTAAGCTGCATGAGAACTACCCATAACTATCGTTTCATATCCGAGAACTATTAATAACTATGGTTTGATAGGCTAGAATGTCAAACTGTGTTGATATTTCTGTTCAGTAAAGTTTGGCAAGTCATCATGAATCGTTTAAAGCTAAAACAACTCTTCCAAATTGTGAAAATTTACTTTGCAAAAAAAAATAAGTCTATTCGCGAAGTTTATTTTACGAAGCTTATTTCTAATTAAATGGCAATGTCAATAAGCAAAATTGTCGTATTTGGCAATCCTCAAGCCATTTACGAATCACTAGAACATCCATTAAAATTTACTGTTTGGTGAGGTTTATCATTTTAAGTTTTCATGCAGCTAAAAAAAAAACAACCTTTACAAACATTTTTTATGTATTTATGAAGATTTTTTATTCATAAATGAAACATTTTTCTTTTATCTTTTTACCCTTTGAGAGCTTTTTTAAGCCATACATTTTTTAATAAAGAAAATATACAGCTTCTTTAAAAATCTTCAAATAATTTTTATTTTCTTTGTAGGTCACAGTTTCCAAGAAATTTTTTATTTAATTTGCAGTTTGTGTTAAGGAAAATATCTAGAAATATCGAGAAGAGAAAAAACATAAAATGTGATGCATACAATATGAAATTATTTGAATTTTTTTTTTCAGTTCTTTTAAACATCTGCATAATATCATTTTTAATTAAACATACAAACAAATATATTTTTTCATTTAATTTAGCTAAACAATCTCTGTGGCGATATATATTTTTTTTTTTTAAGAAAAAGAGGCACATGAAATCTCTAACACGATAAAACTTAAAATAAAAGTGATTTCAATATAAAAGAATTTCTTTAGAAGTTCAAAAAAAAAATGAGAGTTTTATTAAAAAAAAAAAAAATATGTAAAAGAAAAAAGTAGCTAAAATGTACAAATGTTCAGTAAATATGTTTTAGATTAATGATCACCCGCACATTTGACCTCAAACCATTAATTGAGCATTTCAAGACACAATCTTAAATTTAAACAAGTGTCTTTTGGCTGTGGTGTTTGTCTATTGATTCGTTAAATGAATAAATGGAATTGAACGAAATGGAATGGAATTACCTCATTCACCCTCAATCACCCACTCAACTCACACTCCATTTACTTGAGTGCAGCTTTAAGTTGCTGTTAGTGTCCACTTTTCAGATTTATTGACGCAAATAAGCTTTGCAAAATAAACATCAAGTTTCATAATTAATTCCAACTTGGATAACATGACACGTTTTTGTGTGATAAAATCGATTTTATATTAAATTTATTATTTACTTTAGTTTCATGTACAATTTGCAGTGTTGAATTAATGTTGTTGTTGTTGTTGTTGTTCTTGTTACTTGAAATCTTATAAAGTTTCCTAGACATACTTAGTTCATGCATGCATGGTAAATATTGAATTTATGTTTATTTTTAATATTTTTTTTTTATGTATTTAAAGAAGTGTATTAGAATTATGTTTAAATAAAACAAAAGATATGCGTATCAATCTTTCTATTACGTTAAGGGTTTTCACGATTGGTAAGGCAAAAATACCCGCATATTCACAACACAACAACAAAATATTCGTATTTAAAATTTGCTTAATTTTACTTTGGTTACACTAAAAAAAAAAATCTTGAGCAAAAGAATTTTTGCATATTTGCTCAATTGTGAACACTGTAAACAAAAACATTTGACACATTTAGCGCCATATTGTTGTTTGTTAAGGAAACGATACAATTCAATTTCGTTGGCTTTAAAATAAAATAAAAATTTTAATTTTGATATTTTTAGGTAGGTATTTTAGGTGAGTTCATCAAATTTAATGTTTACTGAAGGAAGGAATTTTTACAACTTGGAATTTTTACTAAAATTTATTGATAATTTTCTTGGCTGAGCTGGGGCTCGAACCTGGGTTGAATTTACATGTTTCAAGAATAACCACATTCTTTCATCAGAACTCTTTGAGTTTTAACCTCTGCACCACTGCGGTGCCTGCCAGCCAACAGTAAAACATCAATATTTAACCAGTGATACTGGTGGTTCGAAATTCGCTGTAATTATCATTTTCAATTTATTCACATGTTGCTTCCTTTCTTCTGTTTTTTCGTATTCTTTCTGGATGTAAGATTTACTTATTAATTCGTTGGCTTTCAATTCATAAAGATCGAGTCTAATAGACTTTCTTGCACAGTTGGGGTGGACTCGTAACTCCAACTGCTCCAAAATAACATTAATTTGGCAACACTTAAACTGACAGCACTGATACAAGTGAGGCCAAATTTAAAAGGAGTCAATTGTAAATCAATGTTGCCGTTTAATTACATTTGTTTAAAAAAAATCTTAATTTAACAATATTTGCACGGCCCATTGAACAGGTCTGCGCAAGTAGCCTGATAATCATTGTTTTTAATATTTTAAGCTGTCAAAAGTTGTTTACATTTTGCTTACATTCGCATGTATATGTTTGTTTACGTTTATTGTTTTTTCCCACACAAATTTAAGCGCCATTGATGGTATGCCACACATACACGTTTTTTCCTTTTGCTTTGTATATGGCGTAGTAAGTTTTTGACAGCTAAAAAGAAATTTTACACAAACAAAATACATGTCGTTTTTTTGTTTTGTACAAGAAAGCAGACCTGATAGATGGGCCTTGTTAATACTTTTCTAATAATACCAGGACGGATAAATAATAAGTTTCAGAACTGTAAAAAAATCTGTTTATTTACACACTGTCCAAATTTTTTGCGATACTTTAACAACACATCTATCAGGCCTTCATCGCTAAAGCTAAATAGAAATTTAACCCCGAGCTGCAGTTTTAGATATGGAAATACAAAAACGGTCATTTTATCGGTAAAATAGTGGAATTTTCCATAAGCAGGCGGAAAGTTAAAAAAGACACGGGTCTACTAATGAGTGAAACTATTAACATATTTTATCTGTTAGCAGATTAAAATAATGCAATTAATTTTATTTAAATCAATGATTGAATTCAAACGTTATAAATAATTTCCTTTTAATTTTTTAATTTCAAATGCAAATAAGCTTCAATTAGTAAATCAACACATTGATCATTTAAATTATTATCATTATCATTTTTTTTCTTTTGTTTTTAACTACAACAATTTGAATGTCATCATATTGAGAGTTATTGTTACAAGCGTTCGAAGAATGACTCCATACGAGGGTGTCATATGAGAAGATATTTGTTACAGGTAATTCTCATTAGATCATTATTCAGTCAGTGTAAATAAAGCTCACCACTCACCGTTTTCTTCAAGCATTATGCTCTGTTTAGTGTCATTCATGACCTGTTCCAAGCAGCTTTAATATTCTATCTACTACACATATTTCACTATTGTTCATTTTTTTGAAAATAATGAATTGTAATTTATTTAATTTTTTTTTATATATTTGTTTGTTTAACAAATAAATGGTTTTTGGTGTGGGTGTCATAATAAAGAGATACTTATTAGACGCCATATTTTTGCTCAAAACATGATTTCGTTAAGAATTAACGTTAAACTTTTGTTAAAAATCTTTAAGATTTAAATCATTGTAATTATTTTCTACTACAGGGTGGCCCAAAATTACCGAAGGGGTTTGAATTGCTAATAACTTTGTTATTATAAGTTTTTCTTTTATTTTCAGTATTTTGGAAAGAAGACTTGGGGAATTTAAAGTGGAGCAGTACTCAATTGAAATTGTTTAGCTTTATTTTTCAAATCAACAATCCATTGTTTTGACTCAGCGTGTATATCGTTGTTATTTTATTGTTCGGGGTGGACCCTCAGAGTCAGCAATAAACCGTCTGGTTGCAAATTTTCGACAACAAGGGGCAGTAAGGAACCTTCCTGGTACTGGCAGAAGACGAACGGTGCACACGGATGAAAATTTTGAACTGGTACAGAAGGGTATTCGAAAAGATGGAGAAACATCCAACAGGAGACGTTCGAAACAACAAGATGGAGCCGCAGTGCACACCGCAAGGGACAGAATGGCTCTTTTACGGGACACCTCTGGTGAACGAATTAGTTCGCGTACAAGTAATTTTAATTGGCCTCCGCGTTCACCGCATTTAACCGCCCCAGACTGTTTTTTTTTTTTGGGGTTATTTGAAAGAAAAAGCAATTAAAAAGCCATATTTAATAAACAAGATAACACCTGATGTTTTGCGAAAGGTTATGGAAAATGTGTTGGAAAGAGCACGAATTTGCGAAGCAGAAAATGGCCACCACTTGCGAGATATTATTTTTCATAACTAAACTAAAAATATTCACCATTTATAAACTGTATTAAAAAGAAAAAAAAATTAATAATTATTTGTTAAATAAAAAGTTATAACGAATTCAAACCCCTTCGTTAATTTTGGGTCACTCTGTAGAAGGACTTTATATGAAATGATTTTTGAAGATTTTTTTATTGTTGAATTTTGTTAAAACAATTTTTCAGTTTGTTAGTAAAAATGTTGGTTAAAAAAATGTTTTAAATTAAGAAAAACCGCTTGCAGTTTAATTCTTAATTTATCTATTCGATATTGAATCATGTCTTGACATTTATTTGTGTGTGTTTTTGTTTTTTTTTTACAAACACTTTGACATTGACACTAATCTCTTGAGTCGAGAGCAGACTTTTAAGGAGCGAATAGTGTTTCAGTTCAAACTTTATTTTGAAATACAATTCGGCCATATGGTGACTTTTTTTTTGGTGTTTAAATAACCCAATACACAAATTTTCTATTACTTTTTTATAAAATTTGAATTTTAAAAATTTTTTGTAATTTTCAAATAATTAAATAATGATTGACATTTAATTAAATAAAAAAATATTTATCATTTGAAAATTTTTTAAATAATACATTTCTGTGGCATGTTGACAAAACATCTTAAGTCAAATTAAAAAAGTTTAAAAAAATTTTGTTATTCAAACGAATTTTCATTCAAAAAACACTTTTGTTTACGTTTTTAAAATTTTGTATTTTAAACGAAATTTTTCTTTAATTTTGGTTTATCTTTTTATTTGTATAGTGAAGACGGCTTTTGTTGATGTTTTGTTCTTGTTAAAACATCGTTGTTAAAACAATTGTTTACACAACGAAGTCTAACATCACTGCAGCATTGCTTTTTATATTTCTTGTAATACGTGTTCTCCACATAGAAGAACATAAACAATTGTGTGTCGCTAATTTTGACAAAGTTTTGTTTTTGAGCAAACAAAACAATGGAAGGTCTGGACGGCGTGTTAAGAAGCAAATATTGGCAGCACCTAACGTTGTCGTCACACGTTCAAGTATTGCTTTTAAGTTTTTTTTTAACGTACTTTTGGTCAAGGTTTACAACCTCGGCGGCATACCTCCATCCGATGGTCCAAATTTACGATGACGCTGAGGTTCTATGCCGTTAATGTTCCGAATTATCTCATCCTTAAGCCCTTGAATTGTTGCTGGCTTATCGACGTACACCTTTTCTTTCAGTGTCAAATCACATGATCTTGGTGGCCAATTGACATCGTCACCACGTGAGATAACACCGCCATTGAATTAGTCGCGCAAAAGGGTCATTGTTTCTTTAGCTGTGTGGCAAGTGGCACCGTCCTGTTGAAACCACATATCGTCCACATCCATATCTTCCCATTCGGGCCATAAAAAGTTCATTATCTTCTCACGATAACGAACACCATTCACAGTAACTGCCTGACCGGCCTCATTTTGGAAAAAAAAACGGCCGAATTATGATGCCGCCAGCCCTTAAACCGCACCAAACAGTCACTCTTTAAGGGTACATAGTTTTTCGACAATCACTCTTCAATTATCATTCGCCCAAATGTGGCAATTTTGCTTATTGGCGAATCCACTTAGGTGAAAATTTGCCTCATCACTGAAGATGATTTTCTTCGAATATTTATCATCCACCGTTGCCATTTCTTCCCACCATTCTGACTATTGACGACGTTTGGAATGGTCAAGGGGCTTTAGTTCATGAGTCAATTGTACCTTGTAATCGTGTAAATGCAAGTATAAATGCATAATGTTCACCAACAAAGAGCGTGAGAGGTGCAATTGTTGGGCGGGACGACGAGTTGAGGTGGACGGCTCTTCATCCACACTATCGCGAACAGCATCAATATTTTCTGCAGTACGAGCTGTTCGAGCCTGCACTGGTGTTTTCACTTATCCTAAAGACCCGGTTTGCTCAAATTTTTCCACGATTTTTCCGATTGTACGAACATTTGGACGATTAAGTTGACCGAAAAAACCACGAAGTGCACGATATGCATTTTTATTTGAACGCCCATTTTCATAATAAGCCTGATTAACTTTAACGCGTTGCTTGATTGGCTTACATGGCTTAATCGACTTATAATTACATACATATACTTTATGGGGTCTTTGGTGAACATAAAAAACGTTTTAATGACTGAACAGAATTGGGGCTGAGCGATGTTTTTCATACAGTTTGACATAAAATGTTACTAGAGGTCGTGGAATAAAATCGATTTTATTTACAGAACGAATAGACACTTATTCTTAACGATGCTACCACACTTTCATTAAATTTCGTACAATTTGTAAACAAAGAAAACTAAGAATAAAAGAAAACGAAAAAGAAAGAAATGTGAGAGAATTTTAAGTTACCGCCGACGTCATGGTCCAATTAGTAGGTATACGCAAAACTACAACAACAGAATAAACAACACAAAGTTTTTCTTACGAGTCAAAAAATTAATCAACAAGGTTTTGTTCAAATGTGCTAAATGCCCATTTCATACTACATATTGATAAACTGAAGTTTATTGTTGATGGGATAAGCTATTCCTATGCGCATTTCACTGGTTGCTTTTGTTTGTGTTACAATGTTTAAGATGTCAAGAAAAAATGCTACAAAAACAATTGCACGAAAAAACCACAACTCTGCCAAAAATCTGCAGGCGTTTCGAGCAGACTAAAAAATGTTTGCCTGAAGTTGAAGATTAAATTCTATTTCATCATTAGGTGCGTTTGTTTACTTTTCCACTGGCTCTTGCACAAAAAAGTAAACGAACGGAAAAATTGCAAAAACTTGCAGGTTAATTCAAACATATGATCGCTAAAAAGTACAGTGTTGTAAAATATGTGTTACTTAGACTACCCAGTATATTGTTTTTGGTACTTTTTAAAAATTACATTAAAATTTCGTAGCAAATCTATTTATTAAATGGACTTGTTTATGCTGGACTTTTAATTCAGCTTTTGTTATTTTAAATGTTTTTATTTACAAATTGTATGCTTTTTGTGTGTTTACTAAATTTAACCATATCGCTCATTTGCTGCAAGACTGGCATAAGACAAAAAAATTCATTTTGAGATAAACGCGTTTAAAGTTTTGGATTTGCTCTAATCACTTAGAAAAAATAACGATACATTCTCTTCAAATGGGGAAAGTATAAAAGATATAAAGATGAATTTTATACACAATATAAAGAAAAACATAGCGAACAATTCTGCATCACTAACTCCAAAATTGTATTTTTTGATTTATGCCGGTCTTGCAGCAAATGAGCGATATGTTTTTGTTTTCTACTGGATTTTACTGACAAAAATTTGTTCAGTAAAAATTTGCAGGATCTTTGCTGACAAATGTCACTTTACTCTCGCAGTAGATGCTCTATTTTGCAAATTTATGTGTACGCGAACGCTTTTCAGTAAAATCCAGTACAAATTTTTAATATTGTTTGCAAATTTTGGGGTAAACGAACTTATGGCTAATAAATCACTTAAACGCTGGTTTAGTTAAACTAAACTTTAATTTTTATGCAGTTCAAACTCAACAACTATAAATCAGTGTCCCATGTATCATATGTTGTTAAAAACTTAACATGTGGCAGCACTACGATAAATCTTATCAAATTTATATGGTCTGTATTGGTAGTTTAAACGCCCAATTTCATGCGTTTAAAGATGGTTTATATGTTTGGTGATTTAAAGATTTGTTGGCTTAAACACATTTTAAACCAAAAATAGAGTTAAACTTGCTCCTATTGTTATACCTTCATTCACCACTAGGATATAATAAGTGTTGCCAATTGTTAAAAAAAAAAATTATAAAGAATTAGGCAGGTCAAAATGTTCAGCTTTTCTTGCGTTTTTAAAGCATTGCTGTAGTGCAATTCACTTACTTTTAACATTTTAAAAAGTGGTAACTTTAACCACACATTTTGATGTTTGCACTAACCACTATAAAGAATAAGAAAAACAAAACAAAAACCTTTTAATTTATAGATTTTTTTTTTTTAATTTCCTAAGTTTATCCCGCGAAGCTTTATGCTTGTCTGCAGGAAAAAAACCAGAGTCTCTGGCGGGAATCGAACCCGCAACCCCGGCGCTGAGATACTAGCACGCTACCAGCTAGTCTATCGGGGCACTCAAATTTTAAATGATAATTGTGCAAAGTTCGTAAAACATTACTAATTTTTATTATTTTATTTAATTTATTTTATTAATTAATTTTAATTAAATAAATTTTGTTAATTTTTTAATTTTATTTGAGTCAAATGGTTTGCTTAAGGATAAATAAATAAGAAACTCCACGGAAAATTGGTGTGTGATAAGAAGTGGATACATTGTAGGCTAAATGCCTCAAAGACATATCATTTATCGACTGTATAGGTACAACGATAAATAAACACTTTGCTAAGCGGATTTCACCACACCAAAAATGTTGGTGTTTATAAACCACAATTTGTTTTGTTAAAAATAACAGCTGACTGAAACAGCTGGCTTTTAACACCAGCAGATGTCGTTTAAAGTGTTAGTGAATAGCAAAATGGTTAATTTTGTAGTTAACATTTTTTAACGAAATAATTGTGGTTTAAAAAGCATAGTGAATCGCACTTCTGATTTGTTAACAGGGTTATAAAAGGCGCTTACTCTTTACATATACTGTAATCAATTTATTTGCACATAAAGTTTATTTTAGTTTTATCGTTTTTTCTACCCATTAATCCTGTTTTGCGCAAAGATTACATTTGTATTTTTTTCTAATAATCTGTTATGGTTTTCTTTTTTTTAAATTAAAATAATTATCAATGTTTGCAATAGAAAAATATTTGATTTTAAAGTTTATGCCAATTATCAAAGTCATAAAACCAATTCATGCTTAAATTATGACATATTGGCAAGATTGTGTATGTGTGCGTGTGTTTGTCATACCAACCTTGAATTTTATGTAAACAAAAAAAATATAAAAACATGTGAATACATGTGAATACAAAAAAACACAGTACAAATTGTTTTGATTTGGTTTATTTGGTCAGTTGAGCGGTCATATTGGCTGAAATATTTTGACGGCGAGTTTGATAGATAAAAGATTTATTTATTTTATTATGGAAATGGGTTTAAAAATACATATTTAAGTTTTCATTAAATTACAACATTTTGTTGTTGCTAATATTTATCTGAGAGTTTAAGAAAAAGAAGAAGAATTTTAATTATAATTCTACGTGATCTTTTTACTGACACTTAATCATTCCAAGTAAGCTTGTTGTTATGTGTCCCACTGTCTTTAATACATATTTAACAAGTAGGCTGCCAGTTTTCTTTAATAGTTTTTATAATATTTAAATTTGTTATTAGATATTTTTTCCTCACTACAAAGCTGTGTTTGTAATTAATTGAAAAAAAAGACGTCGCGTTTAAGATTCTGTAATTTATTAAATGTCTGGCAAAAAATTTCCTCAATTAAATTCTTTTTGCTAAGCAGCGGAGTAGCCTTCTCCCACTACTCTCAGTTTGCATTAAAGATTTGCTCTTGAATTTGCCTTTTAGGGATTTGTTAAATAAGTGTCAAGGCGAATTGACCTTGAATTCGCCTTGATAAGTGTTTTAACTACTGTTTTTTAGCTAAAAGTTTCTTTTGATCCATATTTGAGAGATAAGTGGGTGTTTTAATAAGATTTTAAGAAAGGTTACCGCTTTAAATCGAAAAACTTTTATTATTTCAAACAATCCATAAAATTGTTTCAAAATTCCGAAAACTATAAGAAGTGGCAAAAATTCGATACAAAAATGGCAAAATTAACGGAAATTCGCAAAAATTTGCTAAGTCTGGGTTCACACTTTGAAAGTTTTCTTTCAGAAAGTCTGAGTTTATAGGTGAGGGAGGAGAAAAGAAAAGCATGTTCTCTTCCCCTCTCACCAATAAACTCAGACTTTCTGAAAGAAAACTTTCATAGTGTGATCCCAGACTAAAAGCGGCATGATAGAAATATTTAATATTACATAAATAAAAATAGTTAAAGCTGTAAAGAAACAGAAAACTTACAGGAAAAATTATTCCATCGTGAACATGGCTAAAATTCGCGAATTTCCGCTAATATAGCCATTTTTATGGACTTTTTGCTATTCCTTATAGTTTTAGAGACTTTTAATCAATTTTGTTGTGGCTTGTTTGAAATATTAAAAATGTTCGCGAACTTTCGCTATTACGACTTAATTTATTAATTTAAGTATTTAAAAAAAAAATTAATTGGAACAAACTGCTTGTTTTCAAACTATGTGACAGAAATTAGGCAACCCTGGTACGAATGTGTGAGAGCAAATAAAAGAGATGCCTTTGGGCACTGCTAGACTTTCCATATACATTGACCGCGATATGTTTTGAACGTGTAGCAGGCAGAATATCCTTATCAAGGCGAATTCTCTGCAGGTGACCTTAGCTTTCTATGTAAGCAACAGCTTATAAGTAACCCTGTGTCAAAATGGTATACCGTTCTGGTGGTTCTGAGGAATCTTTCATAAATTCTATAATTTTCACTAAGAATTATGAAATTTAAAACGTTTTCAAATTTTTACATTAAAAACAAAATGAAATGTTCGTTTGAACTGTTTACTACAGCGTTGTATTATTTTGAAACAACGTTAAAGTAATGTACAGTGTTGTATCCGTTTTCAAAAAAGACCACCTTGAATGAATTCGCCTTGAGACTTATTTTATTTGATCCATCAAAATGGATGGCGATCCAAATATCTTATTATGTATATATTCCACTTGTAGCAGTGCCCTTTCGGTAATTTCTATTGCAGGCAGTGATGCCAACTTACCTTTTCGAGCTCGATTTGGTTTAGACACGCGTTAAGTGTCACAAGAGTTGTCATCACTGGTAATATCTATTAAGCATTTTTTTCTACAGTTTTTAAAGTACAAAATGATGAAAATAAGTAGAAGAATGATATTAAGCAATAATTTAATTAATTTGTTATCGAACATGTTTTGAATTTTAAACAAAATCATTAAACTTTTTTAGGTTAAAATTCTTTTTTTTTTTAATAAATTTTTAAATTTTGCGGAGGTTGATATTTAAGTTAAAATTTATTTCATAAATTATATAATATCTTAAAAGTACAGCAATAATAAACTAACAATATTTATCGTAATGGCATCAGTTAAATAATTTAAAAAAAATTCATATCCTATTTTGGTATGTGTTCCAAATAAGGCCCTCTACAATATAATTTAGCTTCGTTGGAATACTGTGTAGGCTTAAATGATGATTTTTTTTCTCTTAATATAAAATGAAATACAATTGAATTAAATGAATTTATAGTCAATACATGACACATTATTTTGTCTTTTTTAAATTTAAAGATGACGTTGTTTAAAGCAATTTACACAAAAAAATTTTAATTTCAAAAAAAATCTTTGCAAAATACAGGAAAGGAAAAAATAGCAAAACTAATTTCAACAATTTTCACAATGCTTAACCATTTTCAAAAATATTAAAATTTTTTTTTTTTTTTTCATAATAATTTTCTTTCAATGCAAAAGTTTTAAGAGGTCACACAGTTCTGATTTGTAATTTCAATTTGGCCTAAAGAGTTTCATCTTAATGTGTACGTGTGATCAATATTTTGTGAATCATCATTGTGATCGAAGGAATTGGTTGTTTCTTTATGCATGTACGTATGTATGTATGTTAAAAGTATCGGGTGTTATTTTTTGTAGGCGATGAGCTTAAAATTGACTCTTCTGTGAGAGCTGATTTAAGAGTTCTCGGTTGTTTTAATTTGCCTAACATAGCGGCCACACGATCAAGTTTTGCCTTTCAATTCCATTCAATTTACTCAACTCTCTCATTTTTTTACTAACACACTCACACTTTTTAAATTGACCACGAGATGGCTTTCAATTTCACCTTTCCATTTGTTTGACAATTTACTTTCAATTTAACAGCTGAGTACATGTTTGTCTTTATAAATTGTTTTTTTTTATGGCATCTTGAAAGTAAATTGAGTGCCACCTACGTCACAGCTCTCAATTTTTGTAAATTTTGACAAGCAGTATATGTAAAAGACTATCAAGAACAACTTGATCGTGTGGCCTCAGGGTAAGGCAAATTTATTAAAAGGTGATGCCAAGTTAACAGATGGATATTTCTTCTGTCTAATTTTGTTAACAATATCCAAGTTCCCCGTTGCCACATGCAAGTGCAAGTTCGAAAAACTCAATACACTCACACTTTTTCACTAACATTCACACAATTTTTGAACTTTCATCCCATCGGCTGTTTTCTAGATTTTTCGTTTATAATGTGTATACACTACTTGCAAGTAAACAAATTAATGGTATCAATTTAACGTTTAATTTACTTCTATCAAACGTTTAATTCACTTGATTAAACGTTTAATTTACTTGATTAAATTATTAATTAAAACTGATTTTATTTTCGATTAATGCTTTAATTAGTGAAAAGTTTTTTCTGGGTGGTTAGTTATAAGCTGTTGCTTACGAAGCAAGCTAAGGTTACCTGGTGTAAAGTAGCCTTGCTTGTGGTTTAATGGCTATGCCAATAAACAGAGTTGCCATGGTGCACCATTGGGGTCGTAATAATTATTATTTCATATGTCTTTATAAATGGTTGGAACAAAGGCCCATTGAACAGGTCTGCGCAAGATCATTGTTTTTGTTCTTTTGAGCTGTCAAAAGTTGTTTACCTTTTGCTTACGTTTGTTCGCATGTTTACGTTTGTTTGCGTTTATGGTATGCCACAAATACACGTTTGTTTCCTTTTGCTGTGTTTATATGGTAGTAAGTTTTCGACAGCTTAAAAGAATCGTTTTTTGTTTTTGTACAAGTAAGCAGAGGTGATAGATGGGCCTTGGTCGGAACGTTAGTGCTGCAGATACATATAACTTAATAACTTATTGGAAGTCATCAGTATCGCAAACATGCGATTTCAGTAGCATGGTAACATGAGAAATATTTGATAAACTTACGCCATGAACGTGCTAGCCGCGGCGGCCACATATTCGACAATATAATGTTATAACATTATCTAATTAATAAGGCCAATTGGATGTTTTTCTTTATATTATTTCAATTTAAAATTATTCGCCTCTAAAAACAAACACCCGATATTAAATAAACTGTGAGCTTTTAAAAATGTTTAAAATTAGCATATTGCTGTCAATAAATTGTCAAATTTATGCCAATAAAACTTTTGCCAACAAAAATACTCATTCGAGAAAAATCAAAAATTATTTTCTTTTTTTTTCTAATAAATTTATGTTTGCTCGTACGTTTGTTTGGCCATAAATCTTAACAGAATGTAAAAATAAATGTTAATTTTGTGGTTTTTGAATTTTAATTAAAATCTAGCCGCGATAGTAAAAATGGGAAGGAAACGAATATAAAACATTTTTTTTTAAATTTGAAAAACAAAAATAAACTTATAATTATGTATAACACTATCAAGCTCAATCAAGTATTTTTTTAAGTTTTCTAACTCAAATGTACCGTCAATTTTCAATGCTTTTAACACATATGACATCTCTTTGCCCGCCAAGCGAACCCAATAGAGACGACGAGCGAAAAGCGTTAAGTTAAGATGAACTATTTTATTTATTTAAGCAATTTTACAAAAATTCCATTGCACATTTCTATGAAAAAAACAAAAAAAATATGTATAAGAATATAATTACATATTGCAAATAACTAAAATCAATTGCATGAGAAATACTTAGACTGGGTAAATTATACGAATTTATTTAAATAAGTTTATTTTGCATATTCTTTTATTGAAAATTGGTTTTAATTTGGTATTCAGTTTGTTTAAAAAACTTGCAGTGATTTAATATTAATTGTTTATTATGTAAACTGTCATATGGCGACAGTTTACAAATTGTGTCAGAGTTTTGGGTAAATATTTATTTATGCACTGACAGCATGAATGCTATAAATAACGGTTTTAAGAAAAAATATTTAAATTTGTATGCATTTAATCAAAATTAAAAGTAGATAAGAAAACTTAATTTGGGAAAAATTATGTTTTTTTAACAACTCTGTAAACACTGCTTAAGGTATATTCACACTAAAGAAATATTTGACGAACAAATTTGTCTAAAAACATGATTATTAAATTGATACACGTAAAGCTTTATGTTTAACATAATTTTTAAGAAAATATTAGAATAATATAAATAATAAACTGTTAAAGAAGGGTGCTTTACACTCAAGCAATATGTAAAACTGCGATAGTGTGTACGCAATGTGTTATGAAAATGACAATAATAATTGTGATGGGAATTGGAAATTTAGCACACTGAAATTATAAATATAAATAATACTTTTCTCTTGATCAGGGTTGGATTTTAACAGAAGCAAATAAAATTATTATTGCATGAGTGACAATAGTGTTAATTTAAACTGCAATGTTAAATTTGATTTTTGACAGTCGAAACAAAACCCATTAGATTTCTATTTTACAAAGTATTTTGGAATACTTAAGACTTGTGTGACAGTGTAAAGTACTCTTAAGTGCTGTTTGAAGGGGAAGTAGTTATTTGTATAAAATCGCTAATCGATGTTATTAATTGTCCTTACCAGTATTGAACTAAGTTTGTTTTAGATGGAAGTGAAAACATTAATAGTTCATATATTATAAGGGGACTACTACGGATGGTTAAGGTTTATGGGTAAAAATTTGAGATCTATTTGAAATTTAGAGGCAGACGTGATTTTTTTTGCTCGTATCGCAGCCATTTGTGTATTGATCGGGCTAAATTTCAGTAGCAAAATTTAACGGAGTATATGTGACATAAATATAAAGACTTGGTCCCCTTCATATATGTATGTGGTCTTCGGAAGCCACATTTCAACATGCACACGGAGAGACGCACATACGGGCATCGTTAAATTAAGGGTACGTTCGTAAATGCAGTTGTTGCGTATCACTTGCTTATTGGTTAAGTTTAATGTTAGTAAAAGCTTTACCTTGAAGAAACTTGGCATCACTTTTATTTGTCAAAAGTTTTTTTTATGCAGTGATGCCACAGCTCTGTAGCAAATTTTGGCGATTATTGCATCAGTTAACTTTCTGACGCAATAATTTTTGACAAGAAATCTCTTTATTTTTCTTTTTTGATGTTTTTTCTTGTAGTTTATAAGAAAACTGTCACTTTTTCGGTTAAATATTTTCAATAAAATTTGTCATGAAACTTTGGAAATTTAGCACGTGTTCAATAATTCAAATTTTGCACAGCTGTTGTGCAGTAAAAAATCATCAGCATCGCCACTGCGACTGGTGGTCATGCATCCACAACAAAATATTGCATCACTGCTACAGTGATTCAGTTTTTATGTATTAACAAACGCTTCCTAACTTCGCTACTCATAAAGACCCAGAATATGTACACTTTATAGGGTATAAGATCAATATTGTAGGAATTGCAAACGGAATGATAAACTTGTATGTATAATATACCATCCTTTTGTGCCGGTTTACACACCTCAAGTTTGACTCGTCAAAAGGAGAGAAGGTAAAAGAAATGGCATCCTCTCTTCCCTTCTCTAAAAAAAAGCTAAAGACATGACTAGGCAAATTTGACATGTGTGAACCGGCACTTTCCACCTGAGTTTTCAAATGTTTCTCAAGTGCGACCAAAGCTTTAGAAATAAATTTCTCAAGTGCGACCAAATATTTTGAAATAAATTTCGACAATAGACAATCGCAAACAAATTTGTTTAACTTACACCCTTCCAATTAAGATGACTTAGAGCTTGTGTCATAAATCAATATACTTGACATCATTTAATAATCATGTTAATAATAATAATTAATCGAAAAATAAAACAAACAAAAAATTTTAATGATGCTTATCAATAAGTTAGGCCGGCATTAAGGATTTTCAACAAGTGTGTATTGATTGTACTTAAATATTTTTACAGCTAAAACCTTTGTTATTTTTTTTTTTGTGTTTTTTACTTATTTACATAAAATTTGTTTAAATCTAATAATAATACTATTATTTCATTTAAACGAAGCGCATCTTCTTTTATTTAAAAACAAAAAAACATTTAAGTTGTTTTGTCATCTTTTAAGGTGTCACATTATTATAAGCAGCTAAAAAATCTAATCAGATTTTATAAATAAACAAATGAAATAAACTAAAAAAAATGTATTCTAAGCTCATAACAAATTTAAAATTCAAATTTTGTATAGAAGATAAACAAAAGAGCCCTTAATATCAAAGGCCTTATTCGTAAAAATATTTGTGACTTAAAACAAGTATCAGTGTTGGGAAAAAAGGTAGGAGTAAAAGGTTAGCAAGGTTCCCCACCATTATACCAAATACAGCGAGGGTTTTGTTGCTAGCCAGCGATAGATGGCAGCCTCGTTATCCTAGGACCTGCTACAGCAGTTCAATAATCTTCTCAGCTGGAACAACAACCGATTAACGAAACTGATAGCAGTCAAAATAACAATACTGAATGGATGGATGCACCAAGAACAAGGCCAGTGAATTATTACAAGGAAATAAGCTTTGTGAAAGCCATGTTCTCCCAAAGGGGAAAATAGAGAAAAAAAAACCTTACAATTGATGACATCGCTTTGGCTTAACTTTAGTAGGATTTTCAGACGACATTTTAAATTGTATAAATAAAGCTGTATTCACGCAGTTTAAACGTCTCGATACGATGAAAAACGAAATTTTTTGTTAACTTTAAGCAAAGGTCCCTATTACGGTTCACAACTCAATTTAGTTGAGTTGCAATTAAGATAACCGGTTGTGATGAGTTGTAATTTATATTATGTTTTTGTTCGCCGCAATATAGCAAAGTTGTAAACCATAATACAAAAGTTAAGAAATTACAACTCAACTGAGTTGAATAGGGGGGCCTAAGATATTTTGAAAATCAGTAATGTGATGGAGAAATTCTGAGTACCGATTAGGTTTCAGCGCGGTATACTCTAGTCCTAGGGTTTCGACTTTTTTTTCCAAATTTTGTCGGCCTGTGTTATATTAACCAAACGAAAAAAAAACAACAGAGCCACTTTGGCTGTTAAAGACAACAAACAATTTTTACAACAGCTAAATATGTACATGGAACACACACAATAGCGTTGCTTACGTTATTTTTCACTTATGAACAATAAAAAATAAAATGTTGACATGTGATCAATTCAAACATGAAAAATCGTAGTTGCTCTCATATGAAAAATTTTGTAATGAATAAACAAAAGCAATAGTTTTTTATTCTTCATACACCTAAATTAATGGGCGAGAAGTGAACGTTTTCCCTAATGACTGTGAAAAATGAAAAAATAAAATGTTTTATTCATGAGCATATTCATTAATTAGTAAATATAAGCGCTCGCATACGAAAAATTCACCTAAATTCACTGATTAAGAGTAATTTTTCTAAATCATCTGGCCGGTCTTGTACATGAACCACATAAGATAATTTACCTATTTTTTGGATGTGTTAAATTCATGTTTGTATGTTTATATGTTAATGACGCCATGAGAAATTAAACTGGAAAATTTTTTAAATAGATAAAAAAAATAAAAGTTAAGCAAAAAGCTTAAAGGCAAATAAATTATGTACTTGAAAAAACCCTGACTTTTTTAGCACAATTAAAAGTGAATTTGTTTCAAATAACAACTTTTTCTTTCTTTTTTTAGTGGAGGTATGTATATTAATTCACTAATTAACCTACATTTAATGGTTCCCGCATAACGATATAAATAATTAGTTTATTTATATAAAAGAACAAATTTATTTAAATAATTAAGCCAGTGACTTTAAGTTGTAAAGTAAAACAATGAAAGGGCTTTTGAAAAAAAAACAAAAATAATTGTGGAACAGAAAATTTTTCTTATAAATAATCAGAGGAAACAAGGCAGAAAATAATAAAAATTATAGTCACGCAAGGTTAACTGAGACAACGAAAGACAGACAGACGGAAAAACTAACGTACGACTTTCATCACGATCGTATTATTTTATTTATTTTTTTTTTTTTTTGTTTGTTTGGCTTTAAATAATGAAGAAAAAAGGTTTCACAAGTACTCGAAACATAAAAACACGTACATACATACACATACATTAAAAAAAAAAACATAAAACACCAAAATAATCCCCCACTTTACAAACACAACAACAACAAATACACTTTGCAGGGAACTTAAATAAAAACAAAATAAGACAGCAATAATGAATGACAATGACAACTAAAACTCTGGGAGATTTGTTAAATGAAAGTACTCAAGAGCAGTGATGCCATTTACGCCCCAAATCGGGCTCAATTTAGCCCTTTTTTAAGCAGCTGAAACGCCAAAAAAACTAAACTAAATTAACTCTCAAAATTTGCCCTTTTTGTCATTTATATTTAGCATGTTTCTTGTTTTTAGTTCGGTATGATTATATTTTTTTTCTGGGGATATCAAATGCCTTAAACAACTATAAAATATAAAAACGTGCGAATGCAGAAACACGAGAAGTACGATTAAGTTTTGGATCGAGGTAACAATCCATTTATTTAACTTTCTTGTTTTGCGATCAATATATACATACTTAAACGATGAACTTGAGAGGAGTTTGAGTGTCATGAATTTATTTAAAAAGAAAATGTCGTTGAAGACATTTACAGCCTGTTCAACGATTTCGAACGTTAATGTTCGCATAGAAAATTACATTTAAAACAAAATTCTAAAATTTTTTTAACGTTCGAAATCGTTGAACAGGCTGTTATTTCACATACAGTCCAGCCCAATCACGAAAAAAATTCCGCATAAAATTTCTCACTTTTTCCCGAAAAAAATTCCTTGCAAAACAGAAGGGAATTAAAAAAAAACTGTAAGTAGGGTTTTTGAATTAATGCTGAAAACGAGCATAAATACATCGAGGCACCAAATAGTTGTGTTACCGAGAGAAAAAGTGTTTGTTAATGGTATTCCTCTTCTTTAATAAAAAAAAAAAGTAAGTGCGCTAAAAGGTTGCAGCACAAAAAAAGTGCACAGGATGAATAAAATCATCGTCGAAGTTGTGCCGGTAAAGCACGTAACCGATAAACCTGTCACAAAAGAAATAATTATTACATATAATAATTAATACAGAATTTGCAAAAGATTTTATTTTGAACATTTAGCGTTCACACGATGTCTTTCCAAACATAAATTTTTGTCATGCTTTTTATACATATCAGTGTTGCCAAAACTTAATGACCAAAAATGGCTAAATTTACAGAAAAAATTGGCTTAAAAAATGGCTAACAACTTTTTTAAATAAAACCCCATTATAATGCAATAACAAAACAAAAATTATTCATTTAAAATTGTTTACAATGAAATTGTAAATTGAGATGTATTTGTTACACAAGAATAAACATAAATTAAATATTTTAGCATTTAAAAAGTTTATAAAAGTTTTTTGTTGGCACCGGAAGAAAGAAAGAAACAGTTTTGTTTGTGTTTATCCATTTTATAAATTTAATTTTGGAATACTGTTCCTTTATTTTGAAAGATGTTTCATCATCATCGTTTAAATCGATTTTCAACATTTCTTAATATGTGATTTAAATTTATGTTTTTGGCAACCCGTCTTTTTCTTCTATTAGCCGATTTCCAACAAACAAAACAAACGTGTTTGTTAGACATGTCAGAAAAGACATCGTGTAAATGCCCCCTAAATAAGCAAAACAACTTCGGTGATGCCACTTAGTAATTTTTTTTTTTTGTTCCCGCTGAATTTATCATTAGAGGATTTTTTCTCGAGAAACCCCTGAAGAAGGCACACAACGGAGTGACGAAATATTGGTTCAATAAATTGAATATTTTTATATAAAAAAAATAGACCTCATGCTTAATTAAAAAATAATAATTATGAAAAGTATTTTCCGTGTGAAAAAAATTCCTTGGGAATATTCGTGATTGGCCTGAATAAATATAGTCTCAAACAAGTTATTTCAAGTTGTTGTTCAAGCTACGAAATACCTGACGAGTTACAGGTCAAGCTAAATTTTGTACGTAGTGTTTTCTATTTGTCAAAAAGTCTCATGCTAATAAAAAATGTATAAAGTTAACCCAAACAGCATGGCATCAGCTCCTTGCAATTAGAAAATCCAATTTTTAAAAAGAAGTGTCAGTTCAGTTTTTTATAAATCTAGCGGTTGTATGTCCATTTTTTATTTCTTCTTTGCGGGCTTTATTTAACAAGATAAGTTCACATTACTGTACATGACACAGCGTTGACGCTCTTATTTAAGTTTGTCATTGCAGCATCGAAGCAACGCGCTGGAAAATCTTACGCCTTGCGCGCTGATTCAGGTTGATATATTATGCTTAAATATTCAGGCCTGTCACAGAAATCAATTCCGATCGAAAGTGGAAGTAATTTCGTATATTGCTTGTCCAAAAAAAAAACGAAATCACTTTTGACCGGAATTGTAAATGCTTCTTAAAGCTACTGTTTTTTGTTTAAAATTTTTGTAGTTTCACTTTAAAAAATATTTTTAAGCCATTTTTGCGCTTTTTCGAAGAAATAATGCAATGATCATGAACTAAAAGCGAAATTTTTTCAATTAAGCCCTTTGTTTTAAATTTCTTCACGCGTTAAGTGTCCCAAGAGTTAGCATCACTGCCCAAGAGAGGGGATGGGGAGTACATTAAAAGGGAGATGCCAGATGTACTTTTAGTTTTCACTAAAGTAAATGAGCAGAAAAATAAAAGAAAAAGAAAGTCAACAATTAAGATTAAAGAAAAAACAATACAACAATAAATACTTCAACGATTTTTTTTTTCTTTCAAACAAAGACAATAGAGAACCCCCTAACCTTGTCAGAAGTGTACACATGAAATTTATGTATTCTGGGACAGCCAATGGAAGTGTATTCACATATATGAATACAAACATATGGATGTGTACTGTGTGAGTAGATTTTTTTTTTATGCAAATTATCATAGAAAAACTTAAAAGATTTTTCCAGTTTGCGTATTTTTTCAATGAAAACTTTAATTAAAAAAAAAAATCACTTTCTTTAAAACTATTGTTTCAACTTCTTTAAAGACTTAAACAAATGACAACTAATGATGATTTTAATATAAGTAAACATAGTTTTCACCTACAAAAAGTCATGAGAGAATTAAAACTGTGCTCTAGACAAAGAAAATCATAACAAAAGCATTTTAAATTTTGTTTTTTAATCATCTCAAAGTATTTTTGTGTTTATTTTTCGACAAAAATATAATTTTTGTTTTAGAAATATTAACGAACAGTTTGATTAAAATATTTTGTTTAGATTTGAACCACAATTTTCGAAGAATCAAAACATGGCATTAACATTTAAAATAACTTCGGGCATATAAGCACCGCGGCACTTTTGGGCGTCCAATTTTGCACCACTTCTTTTTAACTTATCTCACGATTAACACGAACAACGTTGACTTACAAGACGTTAATTGTAGCTGATTAATCAGCAGAAATCAGTGACTTCGAGTGGTATCCAATCGCCCGATCTTGCGGCCATATACCGAAATGGCCAAATTTTGATTTCAATAAGTCGATGGTTGCGTTCGCCGTATGGCATGTATTGGAGAGAGAAGCAATTCATACTAAAGTTAAGTTTTTTCCAAATTGGGATTACTTTCGAAAACCATTGCATTATGTATATGTTTGTTAAAGTTTGTTGTAGAAACAATAACGACACTCACTACAAGAAGAAAAATATACATTATTTTCATCTTTAAAAACTAAAATAAGAATCAAAAATTCCCGAATTCTATTTGTTAAAATTGTTTATTTAAATACAAAGTAGAATAATTACGAAAACCATATCGGGCATCCTTCTGGTAGCCTATAATTTTGAGATCTTCTGTAAACAAACAGTGAAATCTGTACTTTACCGTGTACTATTGACAACGCTTTGACTTGGTTTGAGCTCGGATCAATGTCATCCATATTTTCAAACAAAAAATCATTGATCATGGTGCGTTAAAGCTCTCCATTGACCATGACGCAAGCTTCGGCTGCATTTTTACAAAAATAAGGTTGCCAACTGTGTGTAAAACTATGCATTTTTCTGGATGTAATGGGGTCTGTATGGTCTATGAGCCTTATCGCTGAACACAATTTTTCGGTTTAGCCATCCATCGTTGACTGATTTTCACAATAAAGGAAAGATTTTCGCGAATGCGTTGTAATATCTCTATCGTTGTATTATAATCTCTGAGTTTATTAAGCATGTTTACTAATGTTTTATTTATAATCTTAAATAAAAATTAATTATTAAGCTTGCCCACGTTTTAGGCGATTTTTTAATGTGTTCCATAATTTATTCCTCAACTGTTTTAAAAACTAGATGTGTATAAGCCACTAGTAGCATGAACATATTTTGCATGTTAGACAAACAATAATTATGCTGTCTTAAATTATTTGTTTTGTCTAACTTTTTTCAAGTAGGCGTCGATTTTCAATTCCATCCACACTTTTTCTCTTTAACTAACGATTTGTTTGGAGTATGTTTTTTATTTTGTAAATTACTAAAATTTTTATTTTTAACATAAACAAAAACCCTGAATAATATCAGAAGTGCATGTAGGTTCCAAAAAAAAAAAAAATAATAATAATAAAAATGATTTCTTAACAAGTCCCAACCACAATTATTTATAAATTTCAGTACATGAAGTGTTGACAACAATACCGCATTATTATTTTCTTCAAATTTTATTTAGATTTAAATTATTGCCTTAAGACACAGAAAATATAGAAAAAATAACGCCCTAAACTAAAATAAAAAAAAAATCAAGTACGAACGAAATGTCACGCAATGTCAAAATAAACTGAACCACCATTGTTGCACCTTTTTTACACTGTCAAAAATTTAAAAGTTTTTTGTTTGAAAATAATAATTTTTTTTTTTAGTTTAAATTCATTTTCCTGGATTGGCAAAGTTGTTTGTTCTTTAAAGAAGTTAAACGTTACACCAATGACTAATTTAGTACAATCAGAGCTAAAATTGTTCTCCCTACACGGGCCGTGAATAATATAAAATCAATCTTATCGCCATCTAAATTTATTGGCAAAATTTCATCAAAACAAAGTGCATCGTCTGTGAAAAGACGTAAGGAGCTGATCTGAACTGTGACTAAGGTACAAAAGTATACGTCAGCAGAGTGGAGCCATACTCGCATATATTAAGTGAGGTTAGGTTTAGAAGGGTTATCCACAAAAGGGCACACCTCCACCCGGAGAACAAAGCTATCCATTGTGAATACCATCAATATAGAGTAAGAAAAGAGAAGAATAAAAGAAGTCCGGTATGGTATTGTCACATTTACTAGTCCGGGCCATAACGCCCAAGACACCCTGCAATTCGATTTATCCATGAGCTTCAAACAAGAATAACTATTTCAAAACTAATTAACTCTTTTTGATTTCTAACAAATTAAAACAATTTTATACAACCTTGAATTTGAAATTAAATGCATTTAATATTATTTAATTATGATTCTATTTTGGTTTAAAAAATAAAACAGATTTTATTGTTTTTTGAAACACCCTCATCGATCATGCAAAATATCGATAATGATAAAAAACACGTAAGTTTTCAATTAAAATCATAAAAATATACCATAAAATAGAATCAATTTTTTTCTCTCTAAACAAAAGTGCCCAATCGACGTAGTGTTTTAATAACTTTAAAGTTTATTTCCTTTTAAAGACAAAAAACAAAATGCGACTTGATACATAAAAAAGTCAAAAGTGAAAAAATTAATAGACAAAAACTAAAACATGTTTTAATGTTTATATTAAATCGTATTTATGGCAAACAGTTTTTACACAACTACAATTTTTGGAAAATTTTTCATGTGTTCAACACAGATCGTACCAAAAAAACATTAAAAATTACCCTAAAAATAGAATTAACAAAAATAAAACCAACATATGGTCTGTAACAAATCAGACAACAACAACAACAACAACAAAAATTATTTATCGAACAGCTTCGAAAAGTAAAAATCAAAAAAAAAATTATTTTATAAATGGCTGACTTGTATGGATGCAGTTCAAATCTAATACATAATTATGTTTCAGGGATGGAAAATGGCTTTTCAGTTTGTGTTGCAACTTTAATAACCAAATGAATCTTAATGATTATGACGTTACCAATTTTTTTATTTTTCTGTTAAGCTATTTGACATTATAATTATTATAAGTTCCTTTTTGATTAATCGAGGATCATGAGGCGATAACAAATTCCTTCCATTGACATCTATCAGCTGCTAATGACTTCAGTTGACTCAAACTCATCCCGTTTGTTGCAGCTTCCTTTTCCATTTGTCTTATCCAGGTATGAGCTGGCTTTCAATGGTTGCTTTTGTGACCCTACAGTATAAAATTCTTAAATCAAGTAAAAAAAGATTAAACTTTTCGTTGTGTTTAACCCAACGGCTTACGCATGTTTTGATTTTCTATACACACGATGTACCACGATGGGTTTAAAAGTAAATTTTAACTCTTGCTTCTCATTTAGTTTATATTTTTGGTTAATTATGTACATAAGATTTCTAAAGTAAACACCATATCGGTCATGATATTGGTGTTTTATCATTATGTATGGTGTAAAAAGGGTAAGTAAATCAATCATAATAATTTGTTCTTTTTTATTCGGGATAAAATCAACTTTGTAATACTTGAATCAAGCGCATTTTGAGATTGATTCAATCTTAGTTTTACTTAAATCAATCTCAATTTCGGATTTCAAGTACGAAATCTGGATTGAATATGAATATTTTAAGTATTTTGCGATTGAAAATCCGTACTCACCGTACGACAAATACCACTTCGGATTGATTTGAGTACGGATGGATTGATTTTTCGTTTGAGTGTAACTACTAGGGATGCCAATCGGGACTGATTTTTGAAAATTCCGGAATTTCGGAATTCGGATTTCCCGTTTGGCATCCCTAATGAAAACAGTTCAAAATAACAATTTACCAACCCTGATCTAAATAAAAGAGTGCTAAAAGTTTTATAAAATGTTAAAATTTTTTGAAATACACATTTTTTCTATAGCACTAAATTAAATTTATATTCAAGATTTTTAATTTCAATACAAGTTCTAACAAATTACAATTAATATTTCAAATTTTTTTTGTTTTTGTCGCCTTTTCTATTTCTTATCTAAATGGAAAATTAATGTTAAAATACTAAAAACAAATTGTTGTATGTGAATTGCTTTAAATAAATGCAAAACAATGATTATTACAAATTATTTAAATTATTTTAAATAAAATCAAATCAAATATCTAAAAAGCAAAAACAACAAAATTAAGGAAACCACACCCTCTTTTGTATTCGTTAAACCTTTTTATTATATTTTTTGCCAATTCAAATTGTTTTGTTTCTAAAATGAAATTAATTTATTTATTAATGACAACATGCTGTCATACACAGGCGGTTTATAAGAGAATTAAAAAAAAATACTCGTGCATAAATGGAATCATTTGAAAATTTCGAAGCAAATCTTACAAAAAAAACCTTTTAGATGTTCCTTATACGGGTTAGAATGTGAATAAGTGAATTAAGACTGCAGGGCCTAATAAAAAAAAACAACAGCAGCTACAACTACACAAATTGTTTAATAATTATTGTTGTTGTTGTTTTTTTACAATTTGTTTAAATATTTTCTTTGTTTAATAAAATTTACTGCACTTTTATTGCGCCAATAACAATCAGCTAGTATTTTATTTATTATCATCACTTCAAATAATTATCGTTAAATCACTCACACACACACGCACTCGCACATGTATTGACTTCAAAATAGATGCACACATGCATTTCCATCTGTAAGCGTGTTTACATATTCTGTATGTAAACAACTGCAGTATAACCAGTGTTGACAAATGTTTTGTACAAAAGTGAAGCTGGAAAATAATTAAAGTGTTTGTCTACTTTTTGACTAGACTATTTTTATTGCAGCAAGTAGCAGTTTCAAAGGTAGATAATATTTGTCATAAATGTTGAGAAAGATGAAATATTACTTCGATTAGATTAGAATTTAAGTATGTATGTATATTGTTCAGGTAAGGTGGAGTATGTGTAAGTAAAGTTAAAAATTAGTGATTAATATTTAATCGCAATTAAAATTTGCTTGTACTTAACCAATCACGCGAAGGCTTCGGTCTCTTTTTTGTTTTGCCAAATAATAAGATTAGCTAGTTAACTAAATAACAATGGCGGCATTAAGCATTCTTACCTAAAAATAAAAGAAGGAATAAAAGAGAAATATTAGATTTTAAATGACAAGTATAAAACAAAATAAATTATTTACTTAAAATAGTTATTCGCCCTTATCGTTGTTGGCGAACTGTTTGGTAATAGATTAAACAGAACGGGAACTTTTTTCCTTTAATCCAGTCGCAGGCGTATTTAAAAATCCGCCAACCACGATAAGAGTGATTTGTATTTGAAAAAAAAGAAGTAGAAGAAAATTTTACTATCGTACATTCAAAAGAAAAATGAATCTATCCGAAGCGGTTTTGATAGCACGGTGAGTACGGATTAGGGTGATCGATTATTCGACTTTTTTCAATAACCGGTTTTCGAATATTCCGAATAGTTGCTATTTTAAAAAAACCGGTTTTCGGTTAGACATTTTAAAAATAACCGGTTAACCGGTTTTAATTCGAATACATAAAAATACAAAAATCAATTTAGTTTTTGTAATAAAAAGTAAATAAGAATAAAAACAAAACAATTCACGAAGGTATGAAACCAAAAAACTCCATAGATATGACTTAAGGTATGTCCAGACCACAAATATTTGACGATAAAATGAAAAGAAAACCTGACCAGTCAATAAGTTTTAATTTGTTGCTGGTTAAGCATGTCTATATGAAGCAGTAAACTTTAGCCATATTTTTGAAAAGTGGCAAACAAAACCTCTTATCCAGGATTATATATTTCAATTTTTTTTTTGTTTCAGCATTAAAGACAAGAAAACATGCTTTTTGTATGAAATATCTTTCAATTCGTCGATCACACAATTTAAACCCTTCCAGGACATTTTTGATTCCTTCAATTTTGTTTTAAGTTCTTGGTTTTTTAATAAATAAAACTGATGAATTTTCCCATAACGTTGGTTCCGCCGGTATGTTTTTGTTTTAAGCATGAAGATATGCTAGAACTACTTAAGAGTTTTTCAGTCATTATTTTTATTAAAGTATTTTTTGTAAAGTATTATTTGCAGTCTCTTAAAAACTACTTGGAACAGAGTCAAGTTTTACTTGGCGTATATTTATGTCAAGCTTGTAGACTAATTTAAAGTGATTAATAAGTCGTGACGTTAAAGAACCTTTGCAACTTATCATTTTAGGGCCGTTTAAAAACAATTTTCTTTTAAGTCAGTTTAAGCTGAACTTTTTTTGTAGTACTTTAAATTGTTTTTGGTTTTTGTTACAAGAACACACACTTATATAAGCGATTTGTATTTACATTGCTCATAATGTTTTTTTGACTTTTGTTTCATTTTGTTTTGACATTTTTTATAAAAAATTTAAGTTTGCCAAATATTCAATTAGAAAAATACTTAAATTACGGGTTCATTTATAACAAAAGTAAGGAAAACGTATATAAATTACACATTACTAAAATAACCGGGTTATTTTACTAAAATACCCGGTTTATTCGATATTCGAAAAATGGACATTTTGAAATATTCGACTTGGGCAAAACTAAAATAACCGGTTAAAACCGGTCGAATACTATTCGATCGACCACCCTAGTACGGATTTTCTTGAATCAAGTACAGAAAGATTGATTCAAGTACGGATTTTCAATCGCAAAATACTTAAATTATTCATATTCAGTCCCGATTTCGTACTTTAAAATAAATTGAAAATGAGATTGATTTAAGTAAAACTAAGATTGAATCAATCTCAAATGCGCTTGATTCAAGTATTATTAAGTTGATTTTATCCCAAATTAGAAAGAAAAAATTATTATGAATGATTTATTAACCCGTTTTACAACATACAAAATGATAAAACACCAACATCATTCCCTAAATGGTTTTTACTTTAGAAATCTCATGTACATATTAAACCAAATATATAAACTAAATGAGAAGTAAGAGTTCAAATTTACTTTTTAACCCCTCGTCGTGCACATGAGTCTGGCCAGACCTTTTTTCAATGTGTATAGAAAATCGAAACATGCGTAAGTTTAATCTTTTTTTTACTTGATTTAAGAATTTTATACTTATTTCAAGAAATTCCGGGACTGAAATTGTAAGTAGTCCCATTTAGGATTTTTTTTTTTTTTTGAGTACGTTTTAGTGTTATTCGTACTTGAATTTTTGAGTACGACTCGTACTCAAAGTAATCATAAGAAACTTGATTTATTCCGAGCTTTTTTCTTTCGGTGTAGGTATATAGATACATGGGTATTCATTCGGCTAACCGTTAATCGGTTAATTTAAAATTTACTTTTTTCGATTAACGATTAAACCGGTTAGTTTCAGTCGATTAACCGATAAACATAAGAAAAAAAATTTGAAATTTGTTTGTAGTATTTAAACATATTTTTCTGTGTTTTTAATTATTTGTTTTGCCTCATATGGGTGTTTCCACTGAAAATTACCCCTTGTAGCTCAAAAATTAAATTATTATTTTGAATTTTTGTTCGGCTAATATTATACAAAATAAATGTATCTGTCATTTTCCGAAAGATTAACTTTAATTTTCTTTATACTAAGAAAAATATGCTACTTTGAGTTACCCATAATAAATGAATACAAACACAAAAAACGGTTAACTTTTTAAAATGTAAAATGTAAAAAAAATTAAATTTTTTTGGTAACTAATTTCTTTGGTTTGAAAATAAATCTATTCCTTAAACAAAACATTTCAAAGAATTTAATCAGATATTTTACTTGACATATTCTGCGCAAAATTTTACAATACATGATGTTTGTTTCCGACATTTGAAAACAGCACATTTATAAAGTAACGACCGTTACTTTTATAATGGTCAAAAAAAAAGTATTGAAATTACATTTT
The DNA here is from genome assembly GCA_949318255.1 of Pollenia labialis. Classification (NCBI taxonomy): domain Eukaryota; kingdom Metazoa; phylum Arthropoda; class Insecta; order Diptera; family Polleniidae; genus Pollenia; species Pollenia labialis. Next base: position 209,104,567 of record OX439139.1, read on the forward strand.
TTATGAATTCTTTCGGTTGCTGCCGTTGCTTGAACTTTCGTAAGTCCAAAATGGAGCAATTTTCGTGGCATATTTGGGTCGGTTGGAATTTTATTTAAAAAATCTCCGAAAATCGGTAACGACCGTTACTTTGGAAACACCCATATACAAAAGATATGTATTTTTTTCCTTCTAGCAATATATTCTTTAAATACAGTGCAAAATCAGAAATTAAGGAATTCGGAAATAAATTTTTTGCAGAATGTTCGATGCTGAACTTTGTCAGGATCTGACTCATCATGATGAACTGACAATAAAAGAAGCTCTCGATTGTAACACAAACAATCTTTTAAAAGCATTAACCGAAGCAATTAGAAGTGTTTAAAATTTTAATAATTAAAACTGGAATTTAATGTCGTAATGGAAGATTTTATATGTTGAGAGAAAAACAGGAAAAGAACTGATAAATTAGATAATCTGTATTATGGATTGCTTTCGATTTCTCCAACATCTACGATAAGTGAAAGAATTTTTCGAAGTCAAGTTTTATCAAAACTTCTTAAATTCTAAATATTTAAACTAAATTATTTTCCTAAAATATTATTTTATAAGATCTCCCTAAACTTTGGAAAAATTTATTAATAAAATGACCTCATCGATAATTTCTAATTGAGTCCCAATTTCACCAAGTTCAGTTATTATTAACTATCAGTTATAGCTGTCAAAACATATTGTTAACTGGAAGTTAAAGTAATAGTTAATTTTCGGTTAACCGATTAATAAGAATATTAACCGATTAAACCAAAACCTCGGTTAATTAACCGAGCGATTAACTGTTTAAAGCAAAAGCCCGATTAAATGAATACCCTAAAATTTATTGATCGAATTAGAAATATCGAGCCCTTTTTGCGATTATATCGTAAGCGGAAGTATTAAAACTATCGTAAACGACATTAATCGATCAATTTCAGACGATTAAATGTTTGAATAATTTAAAATTGCTAATTTCGATTAAACGATTAATTGAATAGTTTAAACCGATTAATCGAATAATAACAATATACATATAGTATTTCTGTAAAATGTATACAGGGGTGTGCTGGAAATCGCAAACGCAAAACGCAAGAATTTGGAAGTTGATTTTAATAAACTTTAAACCTAATTCTTATAATTTTTGGTTTAAAAGCCTGTTTAATTGGAAAATATTTGTTAAATATTTGTCATAAAATTCTTTTATTACAAAAATCTTATTTAAAAACGACTTTTAAAATTCTTGCGTTTTACGTTTGCGATTTCCAGCACACCCCTGATAATTTTTTTAAGTTTTAAGTCGAATAAACAAACCAAATGCTATTTCAAAAAATGGAATTTAAAAAAAAAACAGTCATGTTTAGTGAGTTATTTAGCTTTTATTTTTATTACATTTTTCCAACACAATTAAATAATTAATTTTACAAAAGAAAAAACGACAAAGGTATGTTAATTTAAAGATTTATATTAATTTATCGGGTGTGTTCTAGAAATCAAAATGAAGTAAAATTGAAATCGAACGATAATTTAAATTCAAAGTTTTCCGTGGTTTTAAGTGTTGTTCTTCCAATAATAAAAGATAGATTTTTATGAACTTTCATTAGAGGGTCTTTTTTAAAATTTGTTCGATTTTAAATCCACTTCATTTCGATTTCTATAACACGCCCGTATTTTTTAACCAAAATGTTCAATCGTTTAATAAAGTTAAATGAAACAGGTGTCTTAAAATGTATTAACATAGATAAAAAATTTACTGTTTATTTTCAAAAACTATTTTAAAGGATTATGACAAGAGTTCTTGTTCGGCGGAGACTGTTTCTTCGCTAAATTACTATTAAGTTAGCTTTAGAAAACTAACGTTTGCATGTCATTGATGCTGGAAAGATGCAGAGATATTCCCTTCCAACTTCGTTTTTGTTAGGATAAAGCACTTTCTGTGTTTCCCCTCTGCTAAAAACTAGAATTAAGTATCGCTCACGCCCTGGTCTGTTTAAATATTAGCGTATTTCCATAGGAATGCAGAAAAATTTCAAGTTTTGTTGTGCATGCCTATAATTTATCGATTAAATTAAGATTAAAATTAGAATAAAATTTTGATAAAGCTAAAAAAATCGATTTCAGTATAAAATCGCATACGTTAATTCTATTACAAGAACTCGATTTTTTTACCACAAAATCGATTTTCGATTGGAATCAAATAGATGTTGGAGATTGGATATATCTGAGGAACTAGCAGCAGGGCGTACATGATGTGAAATAAAAACCAAATTTTAACCTGTTTCTTGTGGCCTTATGTTTCAACTAGAAACTACGGGAATTATATAAATTAGATAGTTTCGTCCTCAATTCAAAAAGAACTTTAAAACTTTCATTATTTTCAAAAAACTTTAGATATTTCACCGATTTTGCACAAAAAATTATACGGCACGGCAACTCTCTTAACAACTCTGCCATTCTTCATTTTGCCTTTTGTTCGTTTTATTTCCCAGTCCAACAATTCCTCTGCAAATATTTGAAAATTTTACTTTTAAGGCCTGCTTTTTAGCAACTACTTCAACAAATTAAATAGCAAATTTTCTTTAAAATAATTTTTCATTCAATTTTAAATAATTTTCCAATTTTTTTCTCTTTTTTTCAATGGATTAGGAAGATTTAAAGGAATGAAGTTTTATGGCTTTTGTTAACCATTTAGCGATTTTATTATACGTAATAAAATAACACAGCTTTGGTAAAATATTTTTAACTACAAAGTAATTACATACTTTAAATTTGTACTATTTAATTTATAGTTAGTAGTTTTTTGTTTTGTTGGCAATTCTGTAAAAGGTATAAACGACTTTCACTCTTTGAGTGACTCTTTGGCTTGAGACCAGTGACAACAACTTGCAGTTAAGTCCCACGAAACCATGAATCAATGAATTGTATTAATTGATGATGATAAAACGTCAATCAGGTGGTTTGTTTTTTATTTTTCCTGAACATTTAAATGTTTGGAAAGATAGAAAATTAAAAAAAAAAAAAAAACATTTAAAAATAAGTAAAAACAAAATAAATTTAAAATAAAAAAATTAAATAAATTTAGGGAGATTTTTCAAAATTTTTAACACATTTTGGACCGATTTTAATCTTTCACTACTTTCTTTAATATTATGCTTTCACGATTTATTTCTCCAATTCTTTTCTAATTAGAACTCTAGCACTAACTAAGGGGTCAAAATGGACCATATTGGTACCAACCTTTCTACCTAACCTAACCCAACCTACAAAAAAGTACTTTTTTAAGTGGCACTGAAAGCGCATAAAGTTTTTCGATTGCAACCAAATCACTGGTTATCCCGTGAGCTGCATATAAAAATGGCTAAATTCGCCGTGTATGTAATCAGAAAATTGTAAACAAATATGAAAAAATCTGGCAACTTTATTTACTTTTTTTATTAAATTTACACTTTAGCTTAAAAAAACTGATCTGCAGCCGTATTCTGTAATTCGCTAAAACTATTGTCTGTCGCTAAAAAACTATATAGTAGATTTAGCTGTTTCTGGCTACGAATGCAATTCTGTAACGTGCATTGCTAAATTTGGAAATGCCACACAAATTTAATTTGCCGCAATTTTGGCTTTTAATGTCATTGCTAAAAATTTTCAAATTTGTATTCTCTAAGGCATTTTAGCGATCGAGATTTAGCTTTGGCTAAGCGAATTACAGAATACGGCAGCTGGTCGTGTGACGTTTACGTTCGCATTTGCTAATAGCTTGGCATAGTATTTGTCGTCCTAATTTAACTTAACGATAATACCTTAATGTACTCTAAATATATGAGTAATCCTTGTTGCACAGGAATTAAACATTCGAATAGAAATAAATAAATAAATAGCTGTACAGAGTTACAATTTTTTCGAGTTTCAACATTAACCATATGCAATCGTTTTAACCTCACTTTTATAACCTGTGCATGTCTAGTGGGGAACCAAAAGTGAAATAAACGTAACTGTTTTACTTACTACCGTTGTTTTAGTTAGTCGGGAAATGAAGTACAGAATTAGTTAATGAATCTATCAGATTATTTACTAGTGAAGACCATGCCCAGGGGCGTATACTGGTTGGAGTTTTAAATGTGTGTGATACCCTGTCAAAATTAGTACAAATAGTAAGCCAACAACTTTATTTTATATTTTATATACATATTTGTTCCTTTGACTTCTTCAAGGAACATAAGGTCGCCACAAGATTATTCCAATAAGTTCGATCTGATGCCCGATGTTTACTTTTATTCCAACGCAGCTGTAAATGAAAGATTTCAGTTTTAAATTGTCATTCCATTCCATTTCCATTCTATTTCAATTCCATTTCCATTCCACTTCAATATCATTTCATTTCCATTTCGATGCCATTTTAATTCAATTTCCATGCCATTTCAATTCAATTTCCATCTTATTCAATTTCCATTCCATTCCATTTTCATTCTATTTCCATTCCATTCCATTTTCATTCTATTTCCATTCCATTTCTATTCCATTTCAATTCCATTCCATTTGAATTAAATTTCCATTCCATTTCTATTCCGTTCCCATTATATTTCCATACCATTTAAATTCCATATCCATTATGTTTCCATACCATTTAAATTCCATATCCATTCCATTTCCATACCAATTCCATTCCATTTCTATTCAATTTCCATTTATATTCGATTTCCATTCCATTTCATTTCTATTCCATTTCCTTCCATTTTCATTATATTATCATTCCATTTCCATTCCATTTTTATTATATTTCCATACCATTCACTTCACTTCAATTCCATTTCCATACCATTCACTTTCATTTCATTTGCAGATTTCAATTTGTTTGACCAGTTTCTGACCAGTGACGATAATTTCAGATTGTTCTTGGCCAGAATATGTGTAGAATCTTTCTCAGGCATTTACATATATACAAAACTTGTATGGAATGTGAGTCACGTGGTGCTGTACTTCCACGTCCGTGGATTTTACTTTATTTTAAATTTAAAAAAAAAAACTTGCACTTTTTCTTAAAAATTACCCACGTATTTGAGAATCGTGGATAGTGTTGGCGGCCCAAAAATTAGTATTACTGAATGGTAATTGTTATAAAACTTGCAGCAAAAAAATAAAAAGTATGCAATAAAAGAAAAATACAATATTAAATGGCGCCTTTAAGTCGGACATTATGCAATAATGAACAGACAAATTATTTTATTTATTAACGTTAACATCATTAACACAAAATAATCGCTATTTTAGGAAGAATTTGTAGAGTTGGTGTTTGTTTATATTTTGCTGTTTCTTATTTTTTTTTTAATGAAATGCGTTTTCATAATAAAACTTCTTGTAAAAAATAAGTTGCACAAAAAAAAATATTAACAAAAATCGTGCTAAAAAAATAATGATTAAATGTGATGTAAAACGAAACGTGTGGTTAAAAAATTTGATAAAAAAAAATTAAGGGAATTTAATTTATGGGAAAATAATTTAGAAATGATAAAATTTTGAATAAAATAACATTAAATTTAACGAAATGAAATTTAACAGTGTAAGAAGGTTATGCGGTCATAAAAGCTGACAACCACTTACAGGATATCAATTGTTAAATCTTATAAAATAAAATTACCCAATTAAAAAAAGATTGCAATAATCATATAAATAAAGAAGCTCTGCGCCACCCTGTATTTATTCGTAAATATAAAAATATAAAATATAAAAAGCGTTACTTATTTTTTAACTTAAAATTCGTTTTGTGTAATTTATAAAATTCTGTAAAATTATATCCGGCCATACTGATCCCAATAAAAAATTGTATCATTTTGCGAAGCACTAATGGTACATTTAAAAAAATAAGCGCTCAATTATGCGCTACGCAATAACACATACAGAAATGCAGTAAAGTAAGTGAAAGAACTCTCAACAACTATTATAAAAAAAAAATAAAATTTCAAGTGCTTCGGCATTCCCTTACTACGAAGCAGGTTTGTAAGGGGGAATACTTAAAAATAACTGTATCAAAACATTGAGTGTGTAAGGCCGATCGTTATGTATACATACAACAATTTTTTTTATGCGCTGAATAATGCGCTTGATGTATCAAAACTGTATTGCTTCAAAGTGGGAACTCGCCATATAAAATTCATGTCTTACGTCAGCGCAATGGTAAGCGACACAAACCTGCTTCGTTGGAAGCTCCATTTTATATTGGGATATGGAACTTTCAAGAAATTACTTTAATGTGTAAATGCAGTTTTAAGGCGGATTTATTCATTCTTTCCGAACTAAATTTTTGTCCGGACAAATTTTTTTATACGCTGCCTTCTCTCTCTCTCTCTCTCTCTCTCTCTCTCTCTATCTTTCTGAGATAGAAAGGAATTACTTTAACCGGCCAAATTGTTTTTATGAGTTCAGCTAAAAAACATGAACCAATCAAATGTGATTTAGCACGTTTCGATAAGATCTTCGGGTTTTTCACACGAGAAGGAGTTTGCATTTAATATGTTACACTGTGTAAATTATTAATTTTCTAAACTCTTCAACCACATTTTTTTAAGTTTTTCAAACAAAATACCTATTAAAATTATGTGTTTATTAATCAAAAGTGGTAACAATTATTACAGCAATTAAACATGCTTCAATAAAGTGTTAATTCGTCAATATTATTTAATGTATTTTCAACCACATGATAATTCACTTAAATTGCAGGTTTTTAGAGATACTTTTTTAAACAAATTTTACTTTCAGTATTACGACAAAGAACAAGTTTTTATTTCTAAAGCAGTTTAAAATTGTGTTGGCTAAACTTTAATAAAAGTTAAGGTCCCTAAAAAAATTTAAAAAAAAAAAAAAAAAAGGAAAAGAAATATGAAAAATGTTTGGGTTTCCAGTGGGATTTTCTCAATGTTGAAATAATTTCGTTATCATTAAAAAGACATTCTGAAAACATGATTAATTTTTATAGAGATGGCATTGAAAACAATTTACAATTTTGCAGCCCACTGAGAAACCAACAAAAGCAAAATTCAAAATGGTTTCAATTTTCAATATGAAAACAAATTCGAAAAAAAATGCAGTGGTGAAAAAAATAAACCACAAAAATAGGAATTGACCAGTGGAATGGAAATGAATATTTTTTTTTTTTTTTTAAATAAATAAATTTTAAGTAGGCGCCAATAAAATATTTTTAAATTTAAAAAAAAACTACTTTAACCCAACAATCATGTTGATTAGTGACAATAAACTGACTATTTTTTTTTGTTTTTTATAAAAATGGGAGTATTTCTTGAAGTTTTGATTTTGTTTAAGGTCTTAATGTCAAAACCTGCCTTAAGTTTTTAAACATGCACCTCTAAATACTTCTAAATATATGAATACTCAAGAAAAAGTGAAAAAAGAAACTTTTGCGTGGTTTCAAAAATAATAGAAATTTCTATATTTAATTTTACATCAAAATAAAGTCTCCTCACTGTAGATTTATTTTTTAAACGTTATAAGAAACAGTAGGTAGGTGTTGTGTTGCACAAATCAATTGACTTGATTTATTTTATACAATATTTTTTTGAAGTTTAAAGTACAAACTTTAAAATTAAAGACAATACCAAAAATATTTAACGTGGGTTAAAATTGTATCTTGAAAAAATAAAACTTGAAAAATATGTGTAAATATTGAATAGAAACTTTTTAAAATAATTTCATTTCTATTTATTGGTTATTATTTTCTTTAAAAAATTTGTTTCTTTTAATATCATGATGATTTAAAACTAATATAATCGATCCCCGTCAGAAGCTCTGGTTGGTTTCATTACAATGTGCTTAAAGTCTACTTTACAATTCTCTCGGTTAATTAAGTTCGAATATAATTTGTTATTGTATTTGTAACATATTATTATGTCCTGTGGTTCCACATTTGTAACATGAACACAGGAAAATTCTCCAAAATTGTTCACCAATTAAAGAATTAATTAGAAATAAAATCCGTTTTAATTAAAAATTTAATCATGTGATTTAAACGTTTAATCAAGTAAGTAAGTAAGTGTTTAGGTTAAAATCAATCTTACCTTCGGATTATTTCAAGTACGAATTCGGGATTAAACCAACTGAGAAGTTGTTGAATGGATCACAGTTTTAGACTGACTCTTAATATCACTTTTACTTAAGAATTAATCCTGTTTTCGGATTATTTTAAATACGTGGCTCTTGAATAATCCATGCCTTTATAAAGCATTCCCTACTTGAATTAAAGAGATCCGTGTACAATTGACACCGCTTTGGTTTGATTTAAGTACGGATGGATTGTAATTCGTATTTTTTTGTTTTTTTTATTAACTAAGTAACTTTTTATTCAACATCTACTTTAAAAAAGCACCAAAAGTCTGCACTTTTAGATTAACTAAATGTACTTGTGATCAAATTTATTTTCGGGAATACAAATTTTATTATTAATAAGATTTCTGTATGACGTGCTAAATTCCCAATTTTTCATTTTTGTTAAATACACTACAATTTATTGTTGAGGGAAAACTAGCTTCTTGTGATTCTTTACTTGAAATTCGACATGTGGTCCTAAAAGTCTGCTTGAATATGAAATAAAAATATTAAGGAACTTGTAAAATAAATTGAAAAAACAATTCATATTTTATTTACTACAAAACGTTCATTTCGTGTTCACATTTTAACTTCTTCTTCTGTCCGATTTGTATGTGAAAATATGAAATGTGTTGTAATAAAATAACTTCATAATTTGTCATAAACCATTACGGAACACGTTCATATCAATGCTTTTATTTCAAATTTGGAATTTCGTATTATTTTCATTTTAGCATATTTTCATTATAATAGAATTCTAGTCACGTAAAAATTTAAAATTTACCAAAAATTCCTAGTGAAAACGCTAAAGTTTGAAACAACTGTAATGCCGTTACATCCGTTATTAATTTGAATTTAAAACAATAATGACAAAAAAAGATAATTAAACGTTAGAACGACTTTTTCTTACTACGAACTTTTAAATTGTTTATTATTTATTTAAACAGGTACATACGTTTTTAACCCTTTAAACTCCTTTTTCTTCTTTTTTTTCTATTTAATTTCTAATGTGTTTTTTAAAGTACTTTTTTAAGTGATAAGACAGACACACTGTCATACTTTTAAGACCGTTATTTTTTTTTTTTTAATGATTGTAAAAAGGAGTTTTGTTCAGAAGAGACTTTTTCTTATAAAAAAGTCTTTTACTAAAAAAAAGGAGTTCTTCTAATTTATGTAATAGAATGAGGTAGCATTGTCCAAAAAGAGATTTCAAAAAAATGTATGTATTTAAAAACAGAATTAAGCAAAAAAAAACATTTAAACTTAAAATGCTAAAAGTCCAATAAGACAAGTACCTTTTTCAACTTCTTAAAGTGTAATTTGAAAAAAGTCAATTTTTATTAAACTTTCTTTTTTTTAATGTACTTTTTTCAAATATTTAGTTACTTTTCCCTATAAGGTACTTTAAAAAATATGTACTTTTCACTTTTTTCGAAAATGTTTAGTTTCAGCAAGTACTTTTTAAAAAAGTAAGAAAAAAAATGAAAAGGTACTTTTTTAAAACTGAAATTTTTTTCCGTATTCTCTTTTAAAATTTACTTTTACCTAAAAAATCCAGTGAGAGTGCTGCTATATTCGGCTATACCGAATCTTTTATACCCATAACCATGCTGTGAAAAGAACAGAAGTTTAATAAATACCGTTATTTAAATATACATACATAAATCTATTTTGTTCCACGCCCATTTCTCTAATCCCATCCATATATTGTTTATTGAAAACCCATATGCTTGTACCTTATTTGGAAACCTTGATACAAAAATCGATAAAGTCTTTGTATGAGAAGTTTCACGCCCACTTCTAAAATACCGCCTATAGTTTGTCGAATGTTGTGTTTAGATAACCAAGATGCTTGGAAACTTTAACGCCTACCGTTATGCAGAAATTCAGAATGTCTTTGTTTGGGAGGTGCCACGCCCATTTATGCAATTCCTCCTACATTTTTAGAGAGATTGTGTGTTAAAAACCAACGTATGTGTACCAAATTTGAAAACATTTTTCTCTTATCGTTCTAAAGATACATAAAAAAACTTATTATGTTACACGCCCACATTTAATGGTAGTCGTGGTTTTTTGCTCATAACTACATCGTTTATGGACCGATCTGTATGAATTTAAATAGCTAACTTTATCGGAGTATATGTGACATTAATATAGCCCCATAATTTCTGGGGTATTCGGAAAATCCAGTTCGAATACACACGGACAGACGGACATCCTTAAATCAACTTCACTATTCACGGCCGGGCGCAAGGATTTTCTCCTCTATGGTATAACAAACACCGGCTTCGCTAACTAAAACTTCTCAGCTTTTTGTATTTCTCTTCGCAATTTAATATGTTGCTTTTTAAATATTAAAAATCAAATTCATATAGTGTTTTTCATACGGGATTTTGCGGAAAAAATAACGGGATCACGAACATTTTTCAAAAAAAACCTCTGGGATTTTTTTATTTATTAATTATTTTTTTTTTTTTTTTTTAATCTTTCTTGTAAAAAATTGCAATATGTATTCAAAGCCTAATCCTAATTGTTATTTGCATTCAAATGTCAAAAAAGCCTGCTAGGCACAAAGTGTCGGTTATGTTCACCTTCCGGTGACCTTCGAACTTTATTCGATCCCGAGCGAGGTAGTTGGGATGGACCATCAGCTACGTTTTTCTCAATCTTCTTAAAAAAAATAAGAAAAAGCTTTCAAACCAATCTGTAAATGCTTATTTTGTACTAAAATCCTAAATTCAGTTTAATTTCAATGCTGTTGGCTTTGCATATAAATATAAACGTTTAAAGCATTTATAAACTTATGTAATGGGTATCATGAATGGTTTATTATTCTTTGTTCAAATAAATTGCATCGTTTTGTATTGGGCGGGGATTTTGCGGGATATTGAAAAATCAATCCTGCTTTCCCGAGAAATGAAAAAGTCTATGAAAAGAAAATCTCCAAACAGTTCCAGTTGCAATTTTGTATTTCATTTTTGACCAGCAGCAACCGCAAATACAATTCAACGATTTCAACCGAAAATCTCATTTAAAATACACACACAAACACATACACACAGCATTTTAAATATATTTTCTGTTTATGTGACCCAATTTTGCAAACAAAATTTTTTGATTCCCTAGAAGAAATTTAATTAAAGTATGAAAATAAACATTCTGTGATTACAATTTTACATGGAGAAGAAAAATTGTTTAATAATGCACATACGCACACACTCGCACTCACACACACACATGCACATCCATACATAAAATATAAAATTTATAAACAAAAATATCTAATAAAAAAAATATATAGCAATCAGTCGTCAGTATGGCAACAATGCACATTGGTCAAAACCCCAATTATTCTGAACTAAATTATTTGTATTATTATAATATTTTGTAAATAAATTAATTATTAATACATACACACAGAAAAAAATATCAATGTTAAATTAACATTGCGCAATGTTGCTTAAAAATTATATTAAATTTCTGCAAAAGTATGGCCATTATTTAAAATTACACGAGGGAACAAAATTGAATTTTTTTGCGCGGCCTGGCACTTTGATGCAAATTTTTAATAATTTGAGGTCGCTTATTTCAAATCGAGTCTCCATTTTTCTCTATCAGCTCTTCTTTTCGAGGTATACCGTTATGTCCAAAATTAAGGGACTTTCACTACATGTATTGCAATAACTTGAAAACGGTTGACCATATTCAGTTAGAAAAAAATCCGAAACTCGGCAACAATATTATCTTTAAGCCGTTCTTACATTTGCCCTGTAGTTTAAAAAATATTGATGAATTTTTGAGTCAAAAAGTAAATTTTTGAAGAAAAAAACAAATTTATTGCTCTTTAAAAATTCATAAAAAATAAAAATGCGACAAAAATCACAGTTTTGGTTTAAAAACAATTAGCTTAACACAATTTCAATTGAAATGATGTTTATTTTATTGCAATCGGTGCACAACTCTTCATTTTATTCAGAGTTTACTGAATCCATGAAATTCTGTTTTATTTGTTTTGTATAGAAACATTAACAACACTATAAAAAGAAAAACAAAATTTTTTTTATTTTCATGTTTAAAATTTTTTATAAAAAGAAAAAAAAATTCCCGAATTCTTTTTGTTAAAATTATTTAGTTAAATAGTACATCCAATTTTCAAAGTAGTTTTATGACGACAACTAAATCGGGCCATTCTATTTGTGTCTTTTAATTATGATTGCTTCTGTAAACAATGGAGAAAACAAAAAATTTAAATATGCTTTCTTTCTCCTCTGGCTCCGCGGTAGGGATGGGCAAGTTGAAAAAATATATCGATATATATCGAATCGATATTTTTTTAGAGTATCGATATTTATTATTTCAAAAATATCGATATATCGAACCTATTTTGCTGAAACTATTACCAAATTAAAAAATTCAGTATACCTTTGTACAAGCATATGTATGTATGAACGAATTAATTATATGTAATTACATTTTGTTACATATTGTTTGAAAAACGGCTAAAATTTCGAGTTAATGAAGACTGAATTTAAAAAATATCGAATTCGATAGTCGTATTTCAATATCGATACATCGATATATCGGTATTTAAAATATCGGCGATATATATCGATTATATTTTTTTAAATATCGATATTTTGATATATCGATATTTTTTGCCCATTCCTACTCCGCGGGTAAGTGTTTTGAATTATTCTTAAATAAATGCATATGTTGTCTCTGAAGATTCTTCTCGTTGTAATTTCACACTCAAACCAACTTGATTCTACATGAAATTCACTTTGTTTCAACGTGAAATAACTTTCATTAAACGTGATTCGGATTGTTATTCCAATCAAAATGACATTTTGCAATGTTAAATTAACATGAATTTTAGTTATTTTAAAAGAAAAAAATGTTGTTTGCAAGTTATTCTAAAATCATGTTAAATTAATATGAAGTAACTATGAAGCAAAATCACTACCGAAAAATGTAAAATCAACCATGTTTTCGATTTCGGGACGTAAGATATTTTGGTATCTACTTGAAGAAATTTTAACTACCAATTTTTTCAAACTTAATGCAAAACATCCTAATTTTTCTTGCAAATATTATAAATAATCCCTCGTAGAGTTCGATTCTTATTAATTAAAACAAAACGAAAATGTATACATTCTCAAATATTCGTGCAAAAATTATAAATAATAATTATTGTTTTGTACCTGAATTATTACTGTTTATAAAGAGTTACATTTATTTCGATTTACAAGCATGAATACTATTCAACCAAGCCACAATCACGAAATTGTGAATAAGAAAATGAAAATATTACATTTTGGCCAGAAAAATTGGTTTTTCGACCATCGTGCAATGGAATAAACAGAAACTGAGACCGACAAGAGTTAACAATAAATTTCAACAAAAGTAACAAAATGGAGGAAAATTAGTACTGAGCTTCAATTCTCGTTTCCTCTTGCTGTCTCTCTCTATCTCTCTATTTCTCTATCTAACTCACTCTTTCGCTCTTAGTTATATAAGATAAATTTCTTATTGTTTAGTTAAAAACAAACAGCAATTTCCTTTTCAATACTGTATATCATCATTAGTCCAATGAAACAAATAAATATCGCAATTAGCACCACCATCACTGTTAAAAACATAATTCGAATGTTGAATTTAAGTGAAGGAGAGGCAGTGAAAGCGGAAGTCAACACTAAACATTGTTTTTTTTTTTTTTCGTTACAGTTGTTATGATAAAGACAAACATAAAATTTGTTTGTTTACAAAATGTTTAAATTTGTTTTGGTTTTATTTTGAACAGTGTGAAGGTACATAGTTAGGAAACAATTATTTTTGTCATTAAATAATAACAAAGAAAAGAATAAAACAAATCTTCAAGATAAATTAAAGGAAATTTTATTTTTTCGTTGAAATTTTGCTGTTTCCCATAATTTTTTTAGGGAAAATGTGACAAAATTCAATGGAAAAATCACGATTTATCACAATAGGGGTGATTAAGTTTCAGGTTGTTTGCCCAAATTTGGAAAAATTTTGGTGGTATTTTCTTTAATGCTCAGCAATTTTTTTACTGATTTTTATTTTTTTTTTATGGTTTTACATAAAAAATAAATAAACAATTTCCATCCAATTATATACAAAATACGTCAGCTAGTTATACGGAAACTCCCTAAATGTCGATAATTTGAAAAAAAAAATACGATTTGGAGGACATTTGGCTGGGGACTAGGTAAACTAATGGACCTACTGTTCCTATCATAATCACCAAATAAACCGTATATTGAGAGAACATACTCGTATATCATTAAACTACAGATTGAAGTCCTTCTTTTGAACTATATATTGGAATTCTTTCTTTTTTACCCTGTTCATCTAAAAACCATTATTCCGGGAGGATATTTACAAAAGGACTAGGTAAAATATCGACCCGTTGTATACGGAAAATATTTAAGTCGTATTTGATTGACCTTATTCAACTCTTGTAGTCGCTATAGTGCTTAAACTAGACCTTCACACCATATATTTTACGCTGCATACACAGCTGTCAAAAGAGTAGAATATGTTTCACGTAGCAAGTCAAATGTACAAAAGCGTAGGATGTCTTGAGTCATTAAATGCGTAAAACAGGTTCACTTTCTATAGTTTTATTTTAACTTGTTGTGATGCTGCATTAAAAGCATTGAATGTAATTTGAAATGTAGAAAGCAAGTTATATGTATATGCAAAACATGCAATGCATGGAGGCGAAAAACGCGTAGTGTGGACCTCCAGCTTAAGTGTGAGAGGCCTTCCCCCTTTAATGATGAAGACCGGTCTATGTGCCATAAACCAGCTTCCATATACATACGAAACAGTTATTAGTCGTCATTATATCTTGGAAACCCCATTTTAACCAACACACGGACAGACGGACATTGTGAAATCAACACAGCTCCTTAAGGCCGTTTTACACTATAGTGCTAGTTTTTAATATTTTAACAAAAATGCTTCCCTAATCTGATTATTGTTTGAAAATTATCAAAACGCAATAAGAACTCATCATGTCAGGGTTGTATTTTTTCCACAAAATACTTAAGGCTCAGTTAGTCTTTACGTTCTGATTCTGTTGCTGTCACTTACAATTACTTAACAAGTTTTTAATATTACAGATTGGACCGTAACAGAACAGAAAAACTAATCAATTTTACAGGTTTTTAAATAACAAAAAAAAACAGCTGATTCGTAACAGAACAGAAAGTAAAGACTAATTCTGCCTTTAAGTCTTCTATTATAGTGTTAAAATTCCTTTATAAGTATCCAGTAGCCATGTTCTGTAACTATAGTGAGAATTTCCCGCATCGAAAAGAAGTGAAACAAAATATTCCATCGTTTCTCGAAAAGTGAGAAAAAAGTGTGTCTGTAACTCATGTCGAAAACTATCAAAAGAGATTACGTCGTTACGTTATAAATGTCATAACATTGCACTCGAAGCCGCTGGGACATTGCAGACGGTGAAAACGCCAGTGACACATATCGTTAACGGCGACTAAAATTTACTAAAGTGAAAAGTTTTTCAACGACGGCGTTGAAAATACAACCGTCGGCTATACCAAATAATGTAAAGTGCGACTTTAATGTTTGTTGTTTGCAAACGAGCTTTGAAAATATTCGTATATTTTATAAAAGTGTTAAAAGTAATAGAATTGAACAATAAAAAATGTGCCAAGAACAAAATATTATTATTATTATTCTTTGTGTTTTGCATTTTTAATTGTTTTTTAGTAATGAAATTTTTTCTCGTCCCATTTTTATTCATGAGTTTGTTTGACAGTTCAAAACTTTTTCTGTAAATTGGCGAGTAATTTGCTTACGTGGCAGCTAGAATTCGACACTAAGATTACAGACTCAGTTTAGTGAGAAAAACAACTGTTTGTTTAAATTTTTGTTTCATTTCACACATTTCAATCGAAAAGTTTCTCGACGCGAGAGTTACAGAACACGGGCACAGGTTATTGGTACAATACAAAAATATGTGTGTATTGAGTAGAAATTACTACCTGTGGTTTACTGGGTAGATTTAAAAAGCAGGGCTGTGTTGCCGGAGTCAAGCTTCAAGATTCGAAGTTGAGGCCTTTGTACCGGAGTCGGAATCGAAGTACCCACAAAGAGAACTGTCTAAAATTAAAGATCACCAACGATCGATTTAGGTGGTGCAGGATATATGTATGTATATTCACTATGTAAATCCATGCGCACATAATGTGTACGTAAAATTAAAAATCACTTTAAAAATCGTTTTCGGTGCGAAAACTTTTTTCACCGAATCAACCTAAAAAACTGTTTTTTGTTATCAAAACAACATTCCCCACATGACACTGGAGTGGCATTTTGCACTCAAAAAAAAAAGTTCTTACCCTACTCCACAGCCCTGACAAAGAGGCTCTTCTTCACGTTTTAAGGACAATTTATATAAAATAAACATGTAGAATTTGTTTGGCTACCTACCAATTTTTATGGTTGTGAATTTGTTTTGTTTATATTTTCATAAAAGTCAAGAGGTTAAAACCTTTTGCCCTTTTTTCTTTTTATGTGTGTTTTTCAGTTGGTACCAACTATTTTTAACTTGCTTCTTCCAAATGTTTATAGGTAAATGAATAGTAGGTTCTCTTAAAACAACTGGACGTGTTTTAAATAGCTCTGTGTTTGCTTCGTCATATTTTGTAAAAAACAGCGTTTCTTATTACGATATTTACATACAAATAAACTTAATAAAAAAATATCTTTAAAATAGTGGTTTAAAATACCAAAACTCATATACTTTTCGATAATTTAAATTATTATACAAAATTTTACATAAATCGAAAAACTAAATAACATCAAAAAAAAATAAAAATAACAATTGTAATCAATATACATAAGTGAATATAACACAAAAGAAAATAAAAATAAACAAAATTAAATATCTTATAACAACAACTAAAATACAACAAGAATTAACATGGAAACCAGGAGTGAAACATCTTCTAAGAGAGCAAGAGAATCTCACCAAGACTCTTTGGTTGAAAAATATAAAGTTCCGCGCTTATCAAACAATGATAAAGCTTTTTTTAGAGAGTTAATTAAAGAAAGTGAATTTTACACATCTGAAGCTATTAAAAACTCAATAAGAGAGAGTGAAAAGATCACATCCAATGTAATAAAAAGCTCTATAATAGAAAGCGAAGAAAAGCATTTTGACTTTATTAAAAATTTACTAAAAGAGTGTGAAGAGAAAATTCTTTCAGTACTAGAAGAAAAAATAAACGATATAAAAACCAAATTGAATGCTGTGACTGAAAGAGTTGAAAGACTTGAAGTAAAGAGTGTCGAAACAAGCGAAATGAAAAAAGAAATTATGGATCTAAAAAGAAAAATAAATAAACAAGAAAATTCCGTAGTTGCAGGTAGTGTCCGTATAACAGGGGTACCCTACTATGAAAATGAAAACTTATATAATATCTTTAAAAATATATGTGATAATATAAGAATACAAACACCCCAAATTAATAAAATCTACAGACTTAAAAAAATTTATAAAGACAATAAACCGTACAATCCAAAAGAAGAAGTAATTATAGTTAAACTGCATTCTCCATATGAGAAGAACTTTCTTTTAAAATCTATTTCCAAGTACCGCAGGGAGAATCGGAAAAACCTTAGCCTAATACAAGCAGGGTTTGAGAGCCCTGAAAGTATTTATATTAATGAAGATTTAACACCTCACAACCACAAAATTTTCAAAGCGGCTCTAAACCTAAAAAAAGCCAATAAAACTATAAAATCAATTTTTACCCTCCGAGGCCTTGTCTACATCAAAAAAACTGATACAGATGAACCTATACTAATAGAATTTCAAGATGATCTTGAGAATCTTTTTCGTTAGTGACAACCTGGTACCTTTTTTCATTAAAATCTTTAAAAATTATGCTATTAACTTTTATTCATTGCACACAATTACACTTTTAACTCGTAGCTTTTATTATATATTAATCTTACCATTTACAAGTTTTTCTTTTAGTTATTGCGTTGTATTGTCAGACTTTGATTGTGAGTATAATGAATGTTTCTTTTGATCAAATTGATTCTAGAGACAGTAATTACAATATGATCCGAATCTTATGTAATCGTAACAAAATGTTTAATATATTCCATCTCAATGCACAAAGCCTACTACCAAAGATTGACGAGTTTAGGTATTTAATAGAGAACTCTGGACTAGATGCAATTTGTATTTCAGAAACTTGGTTCAAGAAGGAAATTCAGGATGGTTTGTATGCCGTAGTTGGATATCGTCTTTTTCGCTCGGATAGAACTGGTAACGGAGGTGGTGTTGCAATATACGTAAGGAACCATATTTCCTGTAAACTTATATCCTCCTTTTCTGAAAGTAACGACACTGAACATATTTTTGTTGAACTAAGCTTTCGCGGTAGTAAAATTTTATTGGGTTGCGTTTACAGATCAAATAGGAATATAAGGCTAGATAGCCTAATAGAAAGACTTGAAATTTTGTCGGCATCATACTCTGATATCATAATTTCAGGTGATTTCAACAGTAATTTACTGGCTACAAGTGAGCTTCCGACTATTATGTCGACTTTTGATTTGTTTTCCGTAAATGTAACTAGACCTACACACTATACAGCCACCTCATCCACGTTGTTAGACTTGTTTTTCGTTACTAAGAGGGAAAATATACTTCATTATGAACAACTGTCAGTGTCTTCTTTTTCCAAACATGATGCAATTTTTCTTTCTTACAATTTTTCAACTCCGGAACAGGATCAGAGCTATAGCTATCGTAACTTTAATAATATTGATTACCAAAATTTACGATATGGCATTGAACGAACAAATTGGAGTTCAATATACGGTCTAGCAAATGTTGACGTAAAACTAAAGTTCTTTAACGATTCGATTCTTACGATTTACGACCAAAGCGTTCCTATTACGACTAAACGGTTTAAAGCCGGTTGCAAACCTTGGTTTAACAATGAAATTAAATTGATGATTGAGCATCGTGATAGATTGCATAGATTATGGAAGCGTTATAGAACTCCAGAATATCTATCTGAATACCGTAGAGCAAGAAAGGCTGTTGTATCAAGGGTGCGACATAATAAGACCTCTTATTACCATAATAAATTTAACACTGTAGTGGGCAACAAGAAGACTTGGAAGTGTATAAAGGAAATTGGTATTGGTAAAAAAGGGCATCAACAAGTCATCGATGTTAATTCGATTAATGAAAGTTTCGTTAATATACCATATCCTGATGTCACAAATGACTTTTATAATCAAAGCTTAATAGTTTTTAATCCTGCGGATAAGTTTAATTTTCATCATGTTGATGATAATGATGTAATAATGGCCTTCCATGCAATCAAGTCTAACTCAATTGGTTTGGATGGTGTAGATCCCAAATTTATAAGGATAATACTGCCATGGATAGTTCCATACTTAACGCACTTATTTAATACTATTTTCATGACCAGCACTTTTCCAATAACATGGAAACATGCTAAAATTATTCCAGTCCCTAAAAAGGGAAATGATTACCGCCCTATTGCTATTCTACCTTACTTTTCCAAGGTCTTCGAACACTTAATGCATAAACGAATATACATGTATGTGAATGTCAACAATTTGTTAACGGATCGTCAATCAGGTTTCAGAACACGACGAAGCTGTATTACAGCTTTGGTTGATGTAGTAGAAGAAGTAAGGAGTAACTTAGATGATGGCAAATTAGCGTTATTGGTACTTCTAGACCATTCAAAGGCATTTGACACCGTCCATCATTCAACCCTCTGTATGAAACTTTTGAATCAATTTGGCTTCTCTTCACTTGCAGCTAAATTGATTCAATCTTACCTTTCAGACCGAAGCCAGTCAGTTGTTAATAATGGACTTACTTCTCGCTCTCTACCCGTTCCCAGAGGTGTCCCACAGGGATCAATTCTTGGTCCACTATTATATAGTCTATATGCTAACGATCTACCGAAACAACTTCGTTTTTGTAATATACAAATGTATGCTGATGATGTTCAGTTATACCTTGGCAGTACCAAGGAATTAATCGTCACCAAGTTAAATGAATTGAATTCTGACTTAAACAATATTTTTGTGTGGGCCTCTGCAAATGGTTTGAACATAAATCCAAACAAGTCAATATTCTTGGCAATTTCTAGAAATAACACAAGAGTGGAAATTGAATTTAATGTTTCAATTGGACAATCGAGAATTGAACTTGCAAATACCGCAAGAAATTTAGGTGTAATTTTTAACAAAACTTTAACTTGGTCTGACCATATTAATCAGGTATGTGGTAAAATATACGGTATGTTACGTAATTTGTGGGCCACCCAACATTTCACCCCAATAAATATAAGAACTTTGTTAGCAAAAACTTATCTTCTGCCTACCTTATTATACGGCTCTGAAATCTTTGCTGGATGTTCCTCTATAGATAAGAGGAAGCTCAACACCACTTATAATAACATTATTCGGTATGTTTTCGGTTTAAAAAGATTTGACAGAGTTTCGGAATTCTCTAGTAGATTTATGGATTTATCTTTCAATAACCAAATAAAAATGAAATGTCTCATTTTTCTACACAAAATCATAATTACAAAAGAACCAGAATACCTTTTTAATCGAATACGATTTGCTAGATCTCGTAGAGGAAGATATATTATTCAATTTCGGCATCGAAGCCATGCATCTGAATGCCAATTTTTTGTTTTTAGCGTACGTCTCTGGAATCAACTCCCAAGTCAAATCCAAAACACAAACAACGCAATAAATTTTAAGAAAATGCTTATTGATTTCCTAACTTAATTTTAAATCAATGTTTTTATTTCAATTAGTTACATATGTATATTTGTGTTAATTGTTACTACACACATATACTTTTATTATTATTATTATTTATTTTTTTTTTCAACATAAATTGATCTTTGTTTTTTATGTATTTTTTCTGTTTTCTAAAAATTAATGTATTTTTCTCCCAAAATTTTGTAAAACTTTTGACATTTTATACTATTTTTTAACATCTCTGATTCTAATACTTTAATTTATAAGATATACTTATCTTGTTGTATTAGAAAATCGATATTAAATAAATAAATAAATAAATAAATAAATAGAAATGTAGGTAGGTATGTAGGTAGTTTATTTTTCCCTTTTTAAACTTTTAATGTTACAAGCAAATACCTTTAATTATATTTGTGAAGGAATTTATTATTATTTATTTTTAAAAAAACAAGTAAAATTTGTCTAAAAACATACCTACATATGAATGTACTTAAATATACCGTACACAAATAAAATTGGACCGACATTTTAAATAAAAGGCAAACAGAAGACAATCCCAAAAAACATAATTTCGCTTAAATAAAAAAATTATGTAGGTAGGTATAGGTACAAATTAATCATACAAATTCCCTTTTTAACAAACAAACAAAAATAAAACAAACAAGAGTTCTTAAGAAAGTTTTAAAATGTAAATGAAAAAACCCCTTTTAAGCTTTCAAAATCGCATAAAGTACCTACATTGCATCATAGGTATTTAATGCAAAAAAAATTAACAACATTGTAAACAACAACACGAATATTTTATAAAGGTGTTTTTACATGTATGTGTGTGTGACTTGGTTCCCCCACATGAATAAAAAGCACTCACACACACACACACCCAAACGCAAACACACTCTCTCAAACCTTAATCAAAAGAAATTTTGTCCCATCTGTATTTCTGTGTGTTAATTTGGGTACTTTTTATTTGTAAATCTCAAAAATTAATTTAAGTTCTTAGTTTATTTATTAATAAATTCTTAAATTATCAACAAGACAAGTCAAAAGGTCAACGAAATTAAGGAAATATTTATCTAAATTTAAACGGGTGGTCGGTCAAAAAAACTCTATTATTTTTTTTGTTTGTGAAGTTTATTATGTTTTTATTTTTATATTTATACATACATATCCATATGTATGTTCATATTTCAAGAAAAAAAACACACACACACACAGATGCAGATACACATCTTGTAAAACGGTACTTAATTAAATGTGTGTAAGTGTATACATACATATGTATGAATTTGTAATGGTGTCATAAGAAAAAAATTCGTATATATTTTAATAACACTCTACAGTGGCAGCTCAGTTCAAAATTTAAAAACCAATTACAACAATAACAAATAACCTAACACTAGTTGATTTTGCAAAAGCAAAAACCCCAAAAACAAAATTCACACAAAAGCACTTGCACTTACGGGCAGAGAATAAAGCAGAGAGACGAGAAAAAAACATTCAGAGTTGGTCTTGCCAGATTAAGCGTGTTTTTATTTAACTCAAATAAAACAACCAGTAAAAAATAAAGTCGGTCAAGCTCGACCATTCGATACCCTAGACCACAGTATATAAAGAAAAATGTTCAAGAATGTACCCTATCGCGAAATGATAACGGACTTGTTGTGGGCAAAAATTGAGGATATGGACCTGGACGATATGTGGTACCAACAGGATGGTTTTACTTGCTACACAGCCAACGTCTGTCTGTCCGTTTGTGTAAAACACGTTCACTTTTAAACAACTCAAAAGAAAAGAACAATATTTGCTGAAAATAGCACTCGTTATAAAACAGTAAAATTGTACTCAACATTATATTTTTATGTTCTGTAGTATTTTTTTCACATTAAAGAAGGAATGGGGAAACCTAAAAGTTTTGCAACGCGTCTCACTAGTATTGCTGTTGATGCTTTAGCAGCCAAAAGAGCGCTGAGCACAACTGATACAAGCGAACACAACGAAGTTTGCGGTTTTTTACGAAAAACAGCACGAAATGAAAAGTTTTTATCTTTATGTTAAGTTGGTTTAGTACAGCATTTGTATTGTGTATGAAGATCACAAAAACAGAAACATGTTTTTTTAAGGTTTTTACTACGTATTTCTACCGTACAGAACACTAAAGTACATTATATAATGTTTATTTTCGAACTGTTTTTAAAACCATAGTTCCAAAAATTAAGGGCTCGTGACAAACCTGCAGGATGTCCGCGATTTTAAAAGCATTTAATTTGAATTTGTTAAAACTAAAAAGTCATATTTTAAATAAAACAAAAAAACATTGGCAGAGTTGGTTTTTTGAGGGGTCAGTCAAGCCAAATTCGGTAGGTTTTAAAAAACTTTTATACGTTTATTGTTCAACTCTAAACAATTTTCAAATCAAAAACAAAATAATTATTTATATACTTTACCCCATTCAATATATAAAGCGCATTAAAGATTCTTACCTAAAAAGAAAGGAAGAAAAAAGAAAATTATTAAATAATTAAAACAAAATCAATTAAAAAAATATTAATAATAATTGTCAAAAGCATAAATGAATGTTTAGTTATAAAAGTATTTTAATAAATATTTAATTTAAACTTGAAAATAATAAAAGCAATTTCTGGCATCATTGATTTTTAAAAAAAAATAACGAACAATTGATTGTCAGCCCTGTTCGTTAAATTGAAAAATTCGTTAAATCCAGTACTAAAAAAAAATATTTATTCATGTAACAACAAATTAAAAGAACCATTCATATCATATCGTATTACAAGTACATGGATTTTATAAAATAAAATTAATGAAAAAAGTAATTATTTAAAAAAAAAAAAAAATAATTATTTAAAGGAATTTGTAATTGACGTTTGCTTTTGAGATTTCTTTAAACTTTTTTTCAATTGCTTTCTCTGGAAGCTCACGTTTTCATGATATCTCTTAAAATTGCCATTTATGCAAATGGGCAAACTTGCAAGACTCGTCTCATGAAGACCATATTTTGTTTGTGTGTAATTTTAAAAAATTAATGTAATACCAAATTGTTTTTAAAAACGCATCAAGAAAGCCAAAAAACTAAAGTGCTTAAATTATTACAAGAATTTATTGTTTAAGATTTATAAACACTTAAAACTTTGAATTGCTGGACAAATTTACGAAGTTTGTGTAAATTAATTCTCATACAATTTTTGACAATTCATTTGCGAGGGTGTAAATATGCACAGATTGCGATACTTTAAAGCGATATCATGAAAACCCTTAATGTCTGGGATATATCGATATTATATTCCTGTCGTCACTGTATGCATACATCAAAGCTTCTGATTACATCTCTGTGTTTAATTTTTACCCCTTCATCAGTAGTGATAAGTTTAATAAAACAATGTGTTTGACTGCTATTTCAAAACGAACTTATTTATTTCTTATTCACATAAATATACACATGACATAAATATACATGAATACTAAGGAATAACTTGTTTACTAAAGAACCTTATGATAATAGACATCAAGTAGGTACATCGTTTTCTAATCGTGCATTAATTTCTTCATCTTCGTCAAGACTACAACTGTTTGCCTGACTACTGCATCCATGCGTTTAAATAAGTTTTACGAATTTTTTGCATATTATTTTTATTTGTTCGTCACATCGAGTACCAAAGGTAAACTTTTTGCCTGTTTGTTAAATCCCGAATTCGCTAAATCGAGAGTTCGTTAAATCGGGAATCCACTGTATATCGCCGATATTTAAAATAACGATATATCAATATATCTATATTGAAATACGAATATCGAATTTGACATTTTTTAAAGTCAGCCTTCATAAAAAACTTAAAATTTTTGCTGTTTTTCAAACAAAATGTTTTTTTAAGAATTGACATCATTGCATGCATCATATGTTTTTTTTAAAGTAATATTTAGATCTAAAATAATTGGCATTTATAAGCAGCAGTGCCGGATACAAGCAGCAGATTGACAGGAGAGCACATAAAACAGCGAGTGCTCCTGATGTCCATATCTGATGGATTATGGTTGGACTAAAACAATCAAAAACATTTCTAGTTTAAGTTGGTACTTTTGGGGTGCAATTCAAATTTTAAGGTAAGTTTGTACTTCCATGACTTATTTTACTTCCATTTAAATTTTTCGTAATTTACTTTTTTTTTGGATTTCATATGTTTTTTTGTATTCTTCCCTTCTGTTTTTGTTATAATTGAATTTTTTATTTTGATTGAATTTTTTGTTATTATTAATTTTTTGAAATAAAATGAAACAATAAAAAGTAACAATGTAATTACATATAATAGGTTTGTTCATAAATATGTATGTACAAAGGTATATAAAATTTTTTTAATTTGGTAATAGTTTCAGGAAAATACGTTCGATATATCGATATTTTTCAAATAATAAATATCGATATTTTTAAAAATATCAATTCGATATATATCGATATATTTTTTCAATTTGCCCATCCTTAGGCCGTAATCTAATGATGAGAATATGGGGTTATTCTCGAAACATGTAAATTTGACCTGAGTTCAATACCCCGTTCAGTCGAGAACAAAATTATAAAAAAAAACAATATTAATTCTGTGGCATTTTGACAAAACATCTTAAGCCGAGATAAGATAGCAAAAAAGTTTGTTAAAAAAAACTCGGTAAAAAAATTCAGTTTTATTAAATAATAATATAAACCAAAATTAAAGAAAAATTTCGTTTATAATACAAAATTTTAAAAACTCTTTAAATTTGACTTAAGATGACGCAGAATTCATTTCATGTTAACTTAATCAGCCTTATTCCAGTTGTCGTTGTCGTAATCGATCAAGTCGTTTTTTGTAAGAGATTAAAGAACACTGGTTATGTGTTACTTTAATCTCTTTCAAAAAACGACTTGATCGATTACGACAACGACAACCGGAATAATGCTGAATAATTTTAATAAATTTAACGTCTAATTTCACCAAGTTCAGTTAAAACCAGGGTTTAAAAACTGCAGTCGAAACCAGAAACTGTCTAACAAAAACCAAAAATTTGTGTACAACTTTTCGCTTTTAGAGTTGGTTTGCCTGCGAGTGTTCGTTCATATTTAATAAATAAATTTTTTTTTTTTTGCCAATGACAAATGAAGAAGTGGCAGTTTTTCTACTTCGACTGCAGTTTTTTAAACGCTGGTTAGAACTAACTCATTATCAGAATTCTTTACAGGTTTACCCCTTTCGCTACTGCGAAGGCTGGCAATCTTTAGTTTAACAACAATCTTCCAACCAATGCTACTTTTGGTGGATCGAAATTTGCTTTATCAATTTTCAATTTATTTACATGTTTCTTTCTCACTTCAGTTTTTACGTACTTTTTTTCTCTTTTATTTACATATTTTATTACAACTACATCTAAAATTTGCTACAGTGTACTCATATTTCTACATATGTATGTATGTATTTCTTTTAATTTCAAACTTAAATATTTACTTTAAGTTATTTTTGTTTTGTTCTTATTTCAACATTTTGTGTTTATTTTTGTAAAAAAGTTTAATTAAAATTAAATTTAAAGTTTTGAAAATTTCAATTAAAATGTTGAAGAAAGATACTACGTGTTATTGTATGAACATAGATGATGATGATGATGATGAAGGCTCTTTCAAGCAAAAAATAATAATAAAAAAAGCCAACTAAAATTTTTTTTTTTTTCGTTTTAAATCAACTACAACAAGTAGACCCGACCATATGTTTTCTTTATTTATTTATTTATTTATTTATTTTGCTTAATTTTTCATTATGGCATCATCGTCAGTTGAATTTGGTTTTTGTATTGAGTCATTTTTACTATGCAAAAAAATACTGACAGTCTGAAACTGAAGGTGTAGTGGGTTCTGTTTATTTGCATGGTCAATTTCAACTCCTGCTATTTTTTTCGTTTTTTTTTTTTATTTAATTTTAATAAAGAATTCAGTTGATTGCTGCCAGCAGCCCATTAAGTGCAACAAGGCACGCGTAAAATATGCAACCGCAACAGACCCAACATTATCATCACCAGTGAAATGCAAGGCAATTATCGAAGGAGGAAAGTTTGTTATGTTCTTAATCATGATAATTAATCAGTATTCAATTGACGACCGGCGTTTTAATTAAAGGGTGTTGGTGTTTGTGCCAAGGGTTGGGTGTTTTGTTTTCAATTCTTTACAAATTTTTATAAATAAACGGTGGTTAAACTTTTATAGCGGTTTTTTTAAAAAATGGCTAAGAAATGCGGGTATTTTTTACTGCTTCAATGTTTTATTTTAAGTTAGCAAATCGTTTCATATGAAGAAAAAAATTGTTTATTTATGTTTCAAATTTGAATTTTTCAGTTGATAAACGTTGCGGCCGCGTTAGTTTGGTGCGCTACATACAATTTTACTTTTATTCAAAAAGTTCCTTTAGAACTACGCTTTTAATAATAAAAGCTTTTAAATTTAATCAAAATTCTTTACATTTTGCTATAAATATGTATTTTTTAAGTGTAACTAAACATTTAAAAAAAAAATTTAAGAAATTGTATTTTCTCTAAAAGCGAGAAAGTAAGAGGAAGAGTTAGTCAAAAAACACAGTTGTACTTAAAAGGAGTATAAGGGCAGCAAGTAGAGCAAAAAAAATGCTACACACACACACAACATTACACTGCACAAATCCCAACAAACACGAAGTCAAACCTTTAATATGAAATGACTTAATCATTTGACATCAAACACAATTCTCAAACGTTTTTCAATTGTTTGATTTTAGCATTTAAATTCAAATTGATAATGATTTGGAAATAAACATTTGACATCAAATGTTTTATCAATTTGACGTCAAATCAGTATCAAATATTAAATTCAATCCAAAACTAAACTTGGCAGCACTAAAGAGCAAAATAAATGTAAACATTAAAAATGGCGATTAGTTAAATGTTTACTTCGTGGTTAAATGTGTTTTACAAGTGAACGAATTATTTCTTGTGAAAAATAAAAATTATATTTTTGTAATCACAATGTTTAAGAATACGTGTGCTGTCGAATGTTTATTTCACAGTTTATTTAAATAAATAATGAATTTATATTAAAACAATAAAATTTTATATTTATGTTCCACATTGTATTATAATCCACATTTGAGAATTTCGTTTGAAAGCAAGTTGAAAATAAAGGCAATTTTCAATTTGATAATAATTTCAACTTTTTGTTGAGAATGCTATGATTTTCAAATCATTATCAAACGTTTGAGGTTTGAGAAAACGTTTGATTTCAAATCATTTTCAATTTGAAATCAAACCTTTGTGTTTGTTGGGATTCTGTAAGTAAAGTGCATGCTGTTGTAGACACAGATGTACGCATGCATGTTCTCCTGCATGCATGTGTTAGTATAAATGTTTGCCTTAAGTTTATTACAAGTAAACAAAACATATGGTTTTATTAAAGAGCAGCATTAGATAAACATTCATACATACATACATACACACATACAAAGTTTGTTTTCATATTGTGTAATCGAATATTAATAGAACAACTGTACACAAATATGTACAAACAAATTCATTTAATACATTATTTTACTAGAAAATGAGCAAAACAAAAAAAAAACAAGTATTTTGATGGTATCCATAACATTTGGATTACGTTTGCAATTGATACATTTTGCACCAGCAGCACTAACAACAACAACAACAATAACGATCATAATAATAAAAATGCAAAGAATGGAATCATCATAAAAGCAAAAACAGACACAACAACAATAATAATAATCAACAATGCAAAAACAAACTGATGCAAAATGTACTACATAAATATGTGCATGTATCAAATTATTATGGGAGCAACATACAAACACTTACAAATTGTACACATTTAATAGTGCAGTGATGAAAAATAACCCAACGAACAAAAAAATATCAAATAAACAATGTTTCTCTTTATATTCTACCAATCATTTCTATTCTTTTTTTTTTTTTTTTTTTCATGTTTATTTATTTACAAAATTTAACAATTTCTACTATAATAAACCCTAGTATAATATAATACATATTTACATAAATACAAAGTCCCAGGAACGAGCTCTCGAGTATTAAGGATATAACATTAGTTTTGATTTGCAAATATAATAAATTTTTATGTATTAAAGATACAAATTTATATTTTTATTTGTAATGAAATCATTTCTATTCTTGTTGTGGGTAAATACATAATAAGGACTGGCACAAAAAACAAAGTGAAAGTAATTCCGTATTTTGATTCTCCAAAAAACCCAAATGTAATTAAGAAACCTAAAACTAATTCGATCGAAATTGTTACTACGGAAATGAAACCATTTCAATTGGAATGTGTAATATGCCTGAATATGAATAGGGTGTCGCATAAGTTAGAAAACTTCTTAGGCCCGTTTTCACAACTTACCGATTTTTCCGTCAAAGATTTATTTAATACACATATTCGAAAGAAATTTATTTTGTATAACTTATTTTTTTTCTTCTATTTAAATGACAATAATACGTAGGGATTTTTGTAGGGAAAAATCGGATTATTTTAGGATGTGTATTTTTTCGAAAAATCCACTGGCAACACTGCGTGGAAATGGCATATAGAAGCAAAATTAACTCAAACGAAACTAAAAAAAGCAATCAAAATTTCTTGGATTATTGGAAGAAATCCTGTTCTTTGTCTCGATTGTAAACTTCTACTTAAGAACTCTATTTTAAAGCCAATTTAGTGCTACATTATTCAACTGTTGGGCAGACCCTCTGCCTCTTCTATCGAAAAAATTCAAAGGTGCCAGGATAATCTTCTTCGAATAACTACAGCTGCCCCCTGGTATGTTAAAAACTCGAATATTCACAAGGATCTAAATATGCCACTCGTTAAAACCAGTGTTCGAAAATAAACAGTACATTATTTAGCGTTCGGCTCATACACCCAAGAACGATATCTATTTTTTAGTGATTGTGTAGACGAACACAACCCTTAATACCGTTCGTAACGTAACTTTATATAATGTTCTGTTCTTCGTTAAAAAAAAACAGAACAATTGTAGTGATACTGTACACAAACATTATATTTTAATGTTCTATAATGTATTTTTTTTTCAATTGATAAAGAAATGAACATACAAAACATTTTAGCAACGACCGCACCACGAACAGCTTGTGTGTGTATTGTGTATATGTTTTGTTTGTGTAAAATTATTTTGCTGGCTTTTTGTTGTTTTTTTTTCGTATGTGTATTTTGTTGTTTGTAAAAAATTTTTGGTTTTTTTACAAGCCAAAAGGGACGAACATTAATGAGCCGAAACGAACACAATGAAGTTTGTGGTTTTAAAAAAGAAATCGAACGGAATAAAATGTTCTTATCTTTTGTTGAGTTTGATAAAAAAAAACAGTACATATTATTTTTGTGTTCGAAAGATGACAAACTGGGAAACGTTATTTTTTTAATGATTTTCTACACAAACACTATTAGTGTTCCACAAATCTACCGAACCGAACCGAACACTAAGGAACGATATTTAGTGTTTATTTTCGAACCATGATTACGAAATATGCAGTACATATTTAAACAGGTTCCAACGGAATCCACTAGCTCAAAATATTTTAATTGAAGGCGGCCACACTTGCTTAAAGAGAAGAAATACTGCACGGCTCATCCGTTTAGAAGAGCGCCTTAATATGTGTACGGTGCTGTGAAGGGAAACATTTTCTTCCAGCACTAGCAGGATATTCACCCTTATCGTGGTTGGCGAATTTTTGATAATAGATTAAAGGGAACTTATACCCCTTGTTATAAAATTCGATTTAATAGAAAAATATTTATATAATACTCGTCATAAAATTCTTTAGTTAAAGAAATCTTATTAAAAAAATATCGTTTAAAATGCATGCGTTTTCCAGAACACCCCTGATAATGTGAACATATTTCAGCACTTAAATCTCAATATAGTAAATGGTAACGTTAAATAAAATCAAAAAGGAAAAAAGTTATTCATTAAATAAATTATAACGTTACTTATGAGCCACCCTGTAAGAAAAATATTTGCTGCACAAGATTCGTAATTTCTTAAATTTATTGATCAAACAAATGTTTACATCTATCCTTTATATGCCAAAATCAAGTTTTGTTTGGGCCTTAATAAAATGTTGTCTGGGTTAATAAGCGCATTTTTTTATAGTGGTCGTATAACAATAAATTGTTAACACAAACTTGACATGACGCAATTACATGCCTGAGTGATTCTAAGGCAGGGAATGTTTAAAGATGGTTTTAGACCAAATAACCCGCTTCATGTGCAAATAATGTTTAGCAATAGCAACAAGTGAAAATAATTTAAAAAGCAAATGTCCCGAAAACGTTTAGAAATTCTAAGTATTTATGGCAAAAATGTCAAAGTGACAGATGTCATATATCATATATCAAATATAGAATGCGAAAACATAATGAAATAAATCGCTTTAATTTTAAATAATGATTAGTAAAATCTAAAAAAACTTATAAGCGATAAGCAAGAGGTCAGGGCATTTGTTTTTACACGACATTAATATGTACAGAAGCTTTCCAAATTTACGAGTTTATGCAACCATCTTTCACAATGTAAAGTTTTTCCACGATCATTGATCGTTTAATCAAGCGTTAATGATTTGATGGATTTTTTCATTACACTCCTCCCTTCCTTCCTCTATTATCGTGATCTCTTTATCTGCCAAAGATTTATTTTAAAGTTTCAATAATAAAAGTAAAACAAAAAATTTGAACATAAATTTCATGTTTAATGGCTGCAGGCCGCATTTGTATTTAGTTTGAAAATAAATTTTGAAATTCAATTGATGTGGTTTTAAGGCAAAAACAAAAAAAAGAACGCTAAACAAAGTAACACACAATGACACAAAACGAACAAAAAGAAAAATCACTAAAAAAAATAAAAATGGGGGAATTTAATTTATGATACGCGTCATAAGCTTGATTTGGTTTTTGGATTTATGTATTTTTTTTTTTTTTTTTTTTTTTCAAAATACTGTTTTGGTATCGATCTCCACCCACTTTATAATGACTCGTTTTTATTGTTTCGTTTAAATAAAAAAGCACACACACAGTCCACAAAAGGGCATAATTTCATCATTTGGAAAACTAAATAACAAGCCAACCCTCTTTCAAAGTTCCTCTTTACAGAAACAGTTTTCCATCAACCGATCAAGCATTAAAAAATTAAGCATGTATTTGCTTTAAATTTCAATTTTGATTTTAATTTTATTAAATTTTTTAAACAGGGTGGCGCATTATGAACATTAGGATTTAATAAGTGATTACATTTTTTGTTTAAGTTTTGGTTTTCAGAATTCAAGTTAAAAAACTTGGGAAACTTATGATGATGGAAAGGCTTAAGTGCTGTTTTCACAACACAAGTGATTGGACGTGTAGTAAAATTTTTATGAAAAGCACTCAGTTTTTTCATATAAATTTTACGACACGTTCAATAAATTGTGTAGTGAAAACAGCACATTAGCACAGAACAAAGAACCAAAAGTGCTAAATTTTATTTTGATTATTCAGACAGAAAGATCATATCGAAAACCCTAGCGATGAGGCCCAGTTTTAACCCCTTGAACACGTCAAATTGCAGAATATGGAGCACACAAAGTCAAAGAATAATTCTTTTACGTTAAACAAAAAGGTTTTAAGTCGAAAAAAATGCATTTTGAGTTTTTGATTGAACCTAACTGAATATTTGTTTCTCTAACATTAGTTAGTTTAGTTTTCAATTAAACCATTTATCAAAAATACAATCAGATTTAATTAAAAATTTAATCAAATGAATTTAACATTTCCTTATATCAGGATCATTACTGTAGAAAATGTTGTTAATATCAAAAAATATTTAATTGTTACTATTAATTTGTTTACTGGTGCAAATTTAATTAATTTTTTAATTAATATCACAATTTTTTTAATTGGAATTTAGCACATTTGAAAGAAACCTTGTTAATTAATTTTTAAATCCCAAGAAAAACTTTGATAACTAATATGCATGTGGCAGAGTAAATAGAACATGCAAAATAAAATAAAGTTATTTGTTTTTATTTTTGTTTTTCTTAACCCACTTACAACTACATTTAGAGTTGACAAAAAATCAACCAATTGTAGTCGGGACTGTAAGAAAGGATAAACTTACTGTTTATTGTTGTTGTTTTTGTTTAAGCTTTGATTTGTTACAGGTAAAACTGAGGTTTATAATTCTTATTCGCTTAACAGTTTTATTTTTATAATATCTTTAGCTTTTCTAAAATCTTTGGATGAACTTTCCTGACGATCTGGCCTAAGCAACCAGTGAAATGCGCATAGGAATAGCTTATCCCTTCAACAATAAATTTCAGTTTTTCAATAGTATGAAAAGGGAATTTATCACATTTGAAATAAACCTTGTTAATTAATTTTTGAATCCCAAGAAAAACTTTGAAATATATTTTAATTTTTTTTCTGTGTATCTTTAACATAAGTCTAGCACAACAGCTTCCAATCGTAATCATTTACCTCCGTAATCATAAGCGAGTATTAAATTTATTAAACGTTTATTATTGACAATTTTCCTAGTAAATTTGTTTTTTAAAACTTTATTAAATTTAAAAAATTTTTGTGAACACAGGCATTTATCTTTAGGAAATACGTCAATTAAATCTTTTCAATTTAACATTACGAAAAACTACAGATTTTAACTAAAGGCCTTTTCACCTAACTTCAGAGAATTGCTTAATATCAAATAACCTCACTTATGGCTAATAAATCACTGATGGTTTTAACCAGGGCTGTGGAGTCGTCCGAAAAAAGTACTAACTCCGACTCCGACTCCAAACGCTGAAATTTTTTAAGTGCGACTCCGACTCCTACTATAATCTTGATGCTAAATGTATATGAGACTAAGTGATGTTAACTTTTATTTTTTCATTGCGGTACGGCCTTCTAAAAATTAGAGTTTTTGAGAAGAAATTACCGTACGCAATATTAATGTGCTGTTTCCAAATGACAGGCGATTGATTATGTAGTAAAATTTATATTAAGAGCACTCAGTCCATCGCCTGTCATTTGGAAACAGCACATAACAGCAGTATTCTTAAACTATTTAGTTCAATTTTAAATGTGTTTTAAGAAGATAATTTTTATTTTGGAAAATTTTTTTTAAATTTTGTATGCCGAAAAACTTTGGAGTCGGAGTCGCGAGTTTTTGTGGGTACTTCGACTCCGGCACAAAAACCTCAACTCCGACTCCACAGCCCTGGTTTTAACGCTGGTTTAGTTGAGCTAAGCTTGATTTTATAAGTATGTAGTTTAAACTCAACAACTATAAATCAGTGTCCCATGTGTTATATGTTGTTAAAAAAAATAACATGTGGCAGCACTACGATAAATCTAATCAATTTCATATCGTCTGTGTTGGAAGTTTATACGCCCAATTTTATGCGTCTAAAGATGGTTTATCTCTTTGGTGATTTATAGATTTGTTGGTATAAAAACATTTTAAACCAAAAAGAGAGTTTAACTTGATTGCTCTGATTTTTTAGATGCACATTTTGGTTCGGAATAAATTCAGAAAAGATAATTGGACCCAAATTGTTTGAAAACGACGAACAAGTTGTTGGTTAATGTGAATGCCTTTCAATATAAGGCAATGATTGAAAAATTTTTTATGCTCGATAGTACAATCCAGAATTGTGGTTCAAATACGATGAAGATCACACAGCTCGTTCAACTATAGGTTTTTTATGGCGATCATAACGTTACTTATGCGCCATCCTAAATATAAAAAATAAATGCAAAAAAAACTTTAAGTGAAATAGTGAATTTTGTGCAATTTGTATCTGTTTTATATCGTTTAAAATTTTACAATAAAATTGATTGGTTTATTTTGAATTTTTTTTTTCTATTTCAAATGTTTTGTTTTACTCATACAAATTCCTTTGATTTTTTTTTCAAAACTTGACCCCACCACTTGAGTTAGAGATAAAACAAATTCAAGATGATTTATCAGAAAATTAGTCACACTCTTGTTTAAGTATTTTCCCCACTTAATGTCTTTTAAGAATTCTTGACATTTATTTGCCAAAAAACTAATCATAAAAGTACTTCTGCAACACACTAATTTTTTTAATTTTGTCACTATGCGAAATTAGAGGGATGTTATATTTTTCTAAAACATATGGTTACATAAGTAATTACGGCAAACAAACAATTAGAGGTTAAAACATAATGCAGGAACAAGGCGAATTCATACAGGTGACCGTTGTGCTGGCTGTCTATTTTTTTTTTTTTGTATAGAGTGCCAAAAAGAAAAAGACATACAGCCAGCATAGCAGCCGTATCTAAACGAAAGAGGTAAGCGTTTTCTAGGTATCAAAAATTGTAATGGGCATACAATTTTTATAAAGCATTCCTAAATAGCGCGGTGTTAACGTTTTGCAAATCTCAAAATCCGATTTTGCCAGCGCGTTTAATAGTGAAGTTGGCTGTTAATAAAATTGTTAATAAATAATGATAATTAAGGCATTTTTTGATCGATCTAGCGGTTTCATCCCGATTTTTTATTTTTATTATGTGGGTTTAAATAAACAAGAAAGTTAACAATACTATTCGTGGCACAGCGTTGACGCTCTTGTTTAGGTATGGGTTGATGTTCCATACAAACGTTCTGCATTCTGATCTTGTTTAGGTACGGCTGTAAATCTCCCTCTCTCTCTCTCTCTATCTCCCTGATGCGGTCACCTGTATGAATTCGCCTTGTGCAGGAAATAATTTAAATTTAAAACGTTTATTTTAAAACTGGCATAACAGAATTTCCATTTTTTTTCATCCCTGTAAAACGGAAATATCAATATTAATTTAGTTTCAATGCCATTTAGTAGAGTACAAACGAAATCTTTGAGAATTTCTTAATGTTGCTAATACATATTAATTTTCTCAATAAAATTTATTGTTATTCTTACAAAATATTTAATTAATTAAACAAATAAATTCTATTCATGGCATAATGATAGAAAGTGCACATACATTTTAGCGATAAAAGGAAATTCCTTTTAAGCAAATCGCTGAAATTAAAAAGTTTAGAAAATTAAAAATACAAATTTATTGGAATAATTATATTAAAGGGTAGTGTTGCCAGATAACAGGAGTTTTTCCCGATTTGGAGATATCAAAATGTTCGTGGGCAGGGATTCAGAACTTGAAATTAAAACAAAAAATTAAATTTTTTTAAAAAAGAAAACTTGTTTAAATACATTATCATTTGAAAATAGTTGCGGTCATGTTGGGCCTGTTCTAGACGAAGCGCATTTGGGACGTTCATTTTTGTTAACGTGTATACAGGGCATTCTCCTAGTTGCAAAGGAGTCTGTAAAATCTGTTTTGCATTAGTCTTAGAACTCACGAAAAACTGCAGTCGAAACCAAAAACTGTCGAACAAAAAACGAATATTTGTGCACAACTTTACGCTGTTTGAGTAGGCTTAACTGCGAGTGTTCGTTCATATTTAAAAAATTAGAAGTAAAAGCAACAGTGTTTTTGGCCAATGACAAATGAAGAAGTGGAAGAAATGGCAATTTTTCTACTTTACTGCAGTTTGTTTTACGAATCGAGAATTGATTTTCAAAGTAAATTTGTAGAATTTAGGAGCATTTCATAAGCGCGAATCTATTCATAATGATTTGCTAAAGTATGCTGACCGTAAATGTCAAAAGGTGAGCGCAGTATGACAGTTCGTTTGACAACAAAACCTTCTCGTAATGTTCTATCGGGCCTTTCAAAACACCTTTAATGACTTTTTCAAATAGTTTTAGTTTTACGTTTTAAACGAAGAAAACCTTGCACAGCACAGCCCACCTTAAATTTACTTTGTTTTAATTTGTGAAAAATAAATTTTAAAAAATTTTCCCTTGGCCTTTAAAAAATAATAAATTTCCCATTTATTGAAATAAACATGTCAATTATAATTAAAAATTTTTTTAAATTTATTTCATGTTTAATAATGCAAACTAAAATCATTTTGAAAACAAGATTTTAGACAAACGAACAACAACAAAAAACTCATCAGAATTTTCAATAAAATATTAATGAAAAAATTGACAAAATTTTCTCTACCTACACAGATTTTTTTTTTGAAGATCTCGGTAATTTTTTGATCTTTTTTTTTTTTTTTTTTGCTTTAATTAGTTAGAAAGTCTTACTTATATAATGATTAGAGGAATAGAAAAAAAGACCATAGAAAGACAGACCGACCCGACCCACTTGATGCATAATGAAATAAATGTCAAAAAATCACATGAATTATAGAAAATGTGTTTTTTTTGTTTATTTTTTTAGAAAAATACAAAATGAAATTCAAAAAAAAACATTAAATTTTCCTTAAAAAAAAACAAGAAATTAAAAGAATGAAAAAAAACCTTTGAATTTTGAGCATAAAAGAACAATCGCCTTCTAAAACAATGTATGAGTGGTATGTCCGTCCATACGAACATAAAATAACACAACTAAAACAACAACATAGTGATATGCATATACAGGTTTTTTTTTTGAATATTCACCCACGCACAAGTATCTTCTCTCGCCTTTTGGTTGAAACACGAAAAAATAAAAATAAATCGGAAAAATACCAGAGAAAAAAGTCTACTCAAAACGAAGAAATGTGATGTTTTCGGTTGTTATTTTCAGTGCGTCTTAAAATATCAATATCTAGAACAAATATGCACATTTAAAAAAAAAATAACGAAACGAAGAAATAAAAATTTTAATGTACAGTAAAACGTAAAAAGAAAGGACAAAAATTCCCTTTTGAAATGAAAGTAGACGACTGACTGTCAAGCCAATGAAACGGCCAAAAGGTTTTGAAAAGTGAGAAATTTTAGATCAGCTAACATTTGCAGTGATGCCAGATGATGCTTTTACGAAAGCGCTTCGCATCAGATGCAGCTCAGTGATGTATTTCATATTCTCTTTTAACTAAAATGTAAAAAAAAAATTGCTGAAAAGGATAAAAATGTGCAAAAAATATGCACTAACAACTCGGTCCCAAAATTCGTTAAAAGCTTTAAAACGACTAAATATATTATTTCTGTCTTCATGGAAAACCGTCGTTTTTCTTCGGCCTAGTAAACATTTTACATTTTTCTTAAGTCATACTGACTGAAAAGGGGTGGCGTCATTTTGGTTGAAACATTTTTTTCTTTTTCTATTTAAAAACTTTTTTTATTTTATTTGTTTTGTAGTTTTTCAGTTCTTTTTTTCGCCGGTTTTATTTTAAAATTTAAATCCCTATGAATGTTGTCGTCTTCAAGATCGTAAAAATCAGTGTGAATGTGTCAGAATATTTTTAGGAAAAACTCATTTTCATTTCGTATTTAAATTTTTCAATAATTGTTGTTTTCGTGTAGTTTTCTTAAGTTGTATTTCAAATATTGGAAATTGTTTTTTCACATGTTGTGTTGAACTTTGATTTTACGAAAAAAAATTTTAAATTTTAATTGAATTAAAATTTTTTTTTGAAGAGAAAGAATGACAAAAGAAAGAAATTAAGAGCAATAATTATTTCAATTTACTTTTAAATAAAAATTAAAAAATTTGGTTTTGGAAACTTAACAAATTTTAGAATTTTATTTTAAAAATAATTTTTTTTGCAATGTAAGATTTATTATTTCCTGCATTGCATTTGATTTTTTTTTTCTGTAAAACATTTCTTTCATATTTTATTAAAAGGTTGTTTTTAATATTCTTAAATATTTGGTTAATAAATTTTTGAATAAGAAAATATAGGCAAATAAGGGCTGAAAGAAAACATATAAAAATAACATTTCAGTTAAAAAAAATTTTGTCATTCCGACGCGAAATTTTCCATGACTCGAGCATTCAAATTGCCCTTAATACCAGCAATTTCGTGTTTAATGTTGTAAATAAATAACATGTTAATACAAGTTTTTATGTACAACCAATGCAAAAAATTTAAAAAGCCTCAATTGCACAGGCGAGACGTCCTTTTGCGAGCACTCTTTAGTAATTTAAGTCGATAATTAAGCTTAAGGCTCAGTTAGCCGGGAGTTACCGTAGCTTAACCTTACCGTAAAAAGTAAAACCAATCTATTTCTTACAGATTGAGACGTAAAATGAACCCGTAGAGAAAAACATGTTAAAATATGGTCACCTCCAACCAAACTATTTTTAAAGAAAATGTTAAACATATTATGGTTAATATAACCATATAATTGTCAGTGACAACCATATTATAGTTAAATTAGTCCTCCATCAAGAACCCATAACCATATTATGGTTGCCTCTAAAAATGTTATGGTTGAATATGATAATAATTTGTTTTTAAATTTACAATAGTATTTTCCCCTTTTGCAAGAGCAACATACTATGGTTGAAAACCAACGATGCTATTGTAATTGTTTAACAAATTTTAGTTATTATTGATCATAACATGTTTGGAGGCAACAATAATATGGTTGGGGCATTTTGATGGATGCCTAATTTAACCATATTATGGTAACCGCTGACAATAAATATTAAACATAATCAGCCCAATTGTGAATAAAAATTCCCCGGGAGTTTTTTCCCTTTTCCCAATTTTTACCAGCAAAACGTTTACGCCTTTGAAGAATAACGCTGTGTGACACGAAATACTTAGTTCAAATAGGAAGTTACTTCTCCGAACAGACAGGGTGAAATGCCAGATAGTCCCGGGAGGCAACTGCAAAGTCGAGGTATTGGACGAATTTATATTACTTGAATCCGCCATTAACCAAGAGAACTTTGTTAGAACTGAACTTCTTCTTCACAGTAAACTGCTTTACATTTGCCTTGCCAACACCCACCCGGGTGACCATTTCAGTTTTATTTCTTTAATCATTTTCTTAAATTTGCTTCAGTTTAATGGAAATTTTCCCTCACTAGAGAAATAGTTTTATTTTAAAAAAAAATTTGTTTACCGAAAACTTGTTCGCATCGCTTGAAGAGCCAAATAGAGTAAAGCAAAGCGAAACTTTGATAAAAAAAAAACATAGTAGAATAATTCGCAAGCGCAGCGTATAAATCTAAATGCTAAAATGGCATATAATAACGTTTTAAATTGTTAAATAATTACAAAGCCAACTTCACTTCTATTTGAGAAATTTTAAAAGCAAAATGCGTCGAAGCTGCTAAATTAACCAATGCAAATAAGTGATGAAGACTTAACACATATAAAAGCCTTAAAATTAAAATAAAATGAACGAACACATTACCAAAGTAATGTTATACTTACTCCTCGACAATATTATGAAACATTTGCTACGAAACATTTGAGTTTGCTGATGAAAGGGGAGAGACGAATGGAAAAGTGTACTTTGTTTCATGTAAAGGGTGTTTTTTTGGAGTGATACAACTTTGAGTTGGCATCACTGCTTTATTTGACCACCCATTCAACAACTGATAGTAGCTTTTTGTTTACTTTGCTTTGACATTTCATTATGGATCGACTTACACCAGAGCAACTCGTGCATATTGTTGAAATTTGTAATCAAAACAAATCGGCAAATGGGCTGAAGCACAAATTGTTATGGATTTTGAATTTCCATTCAAAATTTTATTCTCCGATGAAGCCCATTTCTGGTTGAATGGGTACGTAAATAAGCAGAATTGTCGCATATGGAGTGAGGAGAATCCACAAGCTTTTGTCGAAACACCATTATAACCACAGAAAAGTACTGTTTGGTGTGCTTTATGGGCTGGCGAAGTCATCGGCCCATATGTCTTCATCAACGATGATGGTCAGAATGCGAAAAGCTGTTGAAAATTTGTGTATTTCAAATTGCGCCTTTTACGCACCAGCCGTGGCGGTCACATGGCAGAAATCATATTTAAACATTAATGTCATAAAATGTTCTATCCAATATATATCAAAAATATATTACTGTTTTATTATGATTTAAACTTGTATCAGTCTATAAAGTACACCCTTTACAATCGGCTTTTGTAAATTTTTAATTTTTTCTTCGTATCCAATGATTTTAATTTTTTTTTTTTTTAAATTAATTTTTTTTTATTATTATTATTATGTATGTTTTTTCGACCTTTTTGTTTTCAATACGTAAGCGAATAAAAGGCCTCGAGCTCAATTATTCGCTTACGTATTAATTTTTTTTTATTAATTTTTTTTTTTTAATTGTCCTAAGCTAATCTCGCGAAGCTTTATGCTTGTCTGCTGGAAAGAAACCAGATTCTTTGGCGGGAATCGAACCCGCAACCCCGCCGCTGTTAGACTAGCTCGCTTCTTCCACCGGGAGAAAAAGAAAGAGCGAAGGCATGCTGCAAAAGAAATGATTCATCCTATGGACCAAAATGCAGTTTCAAAAGAGAATTGAAGAAAGTTTTTGCCGCAAATGTTTCATAATATGGACGAGGACTTAAGCTTCATGGTAGCAACAATTTAATTTTTTCTTCTTTCTCTCTTCTTTCCAACGTATTTCATGTATTTGCCTTTCATTTTTCGAACATAAATAAATGTAGCTAAAGTTTTTTTTTTAAGTTTTGTCTACTTCTTTCTACATCAGCAACAATTTGTATGAAATTGAAAATGACGTTTATAATAATTTTATTTAGTTTTGAATGAAAATTTTAAAAAAATTTTTAAAAAAATAATAATAAATTCGTAATCAAGGCGAATTCATACAAGGTGGTCTTATTTTGAAAACGTTTACAACACTGTAAAATATTTTAACGTTGTGTCAGAAATAATACAACACTGTAGTAAACAATTCTTAAAAAAATATTTCATTTTGTTTTTAAATTTAAATTGTGTGTTGAAATTTAATAATTTAAAAAATTTTTAATTTCATAATTTTAAGAGGAAATTATAGAATTTACTTAAGAACCACCAGCTGTTGCTTACGTAGCAAGAGCCTTATGCGTAATAATGTTGTGGGCAAAATTTGCAAACGTTTTCTTAATTAAAAAAGTGTGTGGTTGCGAAAAAAAATTGTCGCTTTATTGTGAACACCAAGCTTTAACGTTTTAACACAAAATTTGTTAATAACGTTTTAAAATTTTTGTAAAGTTCAAAAAAATGTTGTTTAAACCATTCTAAGACCTCTTTTAATTTGGTTTTAAGTAGATCTTATGAAATACAACCATGTTTTGGTTGTACTTAATTCAGTGCTACCAAGTTAAAAAGATTGAAAACAGTTGAAAACAAATATAAAAATAAAAGAAAACGTTAGAGTGAAAAGTTAAAAAAAATAAAAATAATGAAAGCAGCAACAACAACAAAAATAATTCAAAGGAAAAAACTTTTCTACAGTGCAGAGGAATAAACTTATTTTTTATTTTATTTTCAACATGTTTATTAGACAAACTGTAAGTTAAAACCTGATTTACTTAATCTTGTAATGTGAACGCTTTATCAG
The DNA here is from genome assembly GCA_949318255.1 of Pollenia labialis. Lineage (NCBI taxonomy): Eukaryota > Metazoa > Arthropoda > Insecta > Diptera > Polleniidae > Pollenia > Pollenia labialis. Next base: position 209,146,930 of record OX439139.1, read on the forward strand.
CCGTTAATAGTTGTAGACCAGTTTTCACAACTAACCGATAGTTAAAAGTAGCCTATAACCGGCCTTATAAAAAGTGTGCCATTATTAAAACTTTTCTTTAACCTAACTAAAGTGAGCGATAAAGCAAATTAAGGTCTAACCTACCTGTTAGGTTACAGTAGAGTTGTAATAATGGAATACGGCTTATGTGGCCGATAAAATCCTTCCTTTAGCTATCGGTAAGTTGTGAAAATGGGCCTTAATGGTAAAACCCGAAAGAACAACTAATTCTAGAAGTCCTCCTTCATTTCAAAAAACTTGTTAAAAATTTAAGTTCTTTTATTTTCTATTTTGTGATTGAAATAAATAAATTATTTTTATCTTATAAATGAGAAATATGTAATTTTGAATAAAAAACTTGAAACTATCTACTTCCAAAATTGATTAAAATTATTCCGTAATGTTAACACATTTATCATAAAAACTTTTTAATAAAGAATTATACAACAATTCTCATCATAATAATTTCATCTCAAATAACACAAAAAAAAAATATCAAAAATTGGAAAAAAAATATAACAAATATAAAAACAGTAATTAAAATTAAATTAAAGCGAAATAAATAATGACAAAATTAAAACACCAACAACAAGTACATATTTGGAACAATAAAAACTCATTGTATTGTATCGGCGAGATTCGTCAACGAATACGTAAGAAGTTGGTCATATATTTAGTAGACCCAACAACACAACTAAAATAATAAATAGCACCAGCAGATGTTGTTGTGGTCGTTGTTGTCTCAGATCCTGCACATGCGAAATTAGAGCTATTTCATGTTTAGCAGAGTGTTACCCCACCAGCAAAATTACCAAATTACACTTGAGATGAAGTTAAATTACCCGATTTAAATGAAATTACACCTGGTATCTGATATTTACAATACAGATAAGCAAATCACTCCAAACAGATCAATTTAAGTCATACTATTTAGATTTCTATAGTTATGCACTACTATGAAGTGCATATACTTTATAGGGCCTACGATCAATATTGTTGAAATTACAAGTGGAATAGCAAACTTATAACGCTTATAATAATGAGTTCCATGAGTTAAGTGCTCAAATCTGGCACTGTACCGTAAGTTTGTGTAGTGTATAGGGCATTTGCTATTTTCACTGATGGCTCGAAGATGAGGTGCACGGGTGCCTGGGTCTACATTGAGGATCTGGACATAAGAAAGTCATATAGACTTCCTGACAACTGCAGTGTGTTTCAGGCGGAGGTTCTAGGGATTCTTACACTACGTCTTCAAGCGCCATCGATTTGAACACGACATAAACATAACGCCGGCAGAGCAACGGTATTAATTTGTTCATGTTCATTAGGGTGTCCCAAAAAATGTTTTCTTTATGATTTTCATTGGTGCTCAATCAAAATTTAAAAGCTAATAGGGTAAAATATTTTTGGTTTTTTTTTAAGAATTTTCGAAATAGGTTTAGAGGTCGCGCAAATTGAGTTTTCATAAAAAACCGGAGTTTTCGGCCTTTTTTTTAACTTTACTGATAACTTGGTTAATACCACGAGTTTCTGCACTCCTGAGGAAACAGTTTTAAAGAAAAGTATCTAAGCTTTATTCCTGTGTGAAAAACTTATAAGTTTTGGTGATGAGGTTACTCATTTAGATACCCTTAATTGCCATTTTTCGTAATTTTTCAAAAATTTTGTAATAACGCTTTACAACTTTTGAAGTTTAAATGAAAACGAAAAAAACTAATGATGCAGTTTGAAAGACAAATTAATTCTTATTAATATGAATAAACAATTTTAAAATTTATTCTTACCGTCCCTGAGTTATACCCGTTTTTATCTTTATACCCAGTATATGTTATTAAAAAATATTTGCAGAATTTGCATTTTTGTCGGCAGTTTGGAGGGATCAAGGGCATCTATAATTTTCCCCACATGCCACACATTTCTTGTTTTCACAAAATTCATATATATTTTGAATAATATTATACATTTCGGACTAACAAAAAAATAATATAAAAAAATTCTTACTGGTACGTCGACGAAAACATTTATTCATATATGTGACGCGCAAATATAAAGGCACCTAAGGGTAAAAACCGGTTTTGTTCAGGCGAGCCATTTTGGTGTACCATCACTTCATAAAACGCGTCTATCTCTGGGAGGGAACACTTTTGGGGCATGGGATCGGTCTCATTCGATGTTGTCCCCATAAAAAAAAGTAAAAATTTATATTTTTTACCCTTAGGTCCCTTTTCGCTATGCGCTGCCACATATGCAAAAAACTTTTCTATTTGATTCGTCGGTCAGCTAACTCAAATTAATTGTGTTATGCAAAATCGTATAACGACAATATGATAGCGGAGAATACACATAAAATAAAAAGTGAAAATGACAGCGTGTAACGATGTAGATCAATAAATGTCAGAAGTTAATGACCAACTATAAAAATGTATTGAAATATACAATAATTATAACGAAAAAAGTATCACCATTTTTAAGGTACAAACAATAAAAAATAGTGTAACTCGCAAACTGTAGGACAAAATTTCATTTTTGTTTTTCTTGTTTCTTTAGAACTTATCGGTATTTAAAATCGCGTCACTAGTTTTTGTACCTTTCATATAAATTTGGAAAGTTATAAACCGTTTTTTACAAAATTTGTTAAAAAATTACAAAAATACTTAATATGTGGAATCGTAGTGGACAAAAATATGGCCGGAACTTAAAGTTTTTGCATATGGAAATAAAGTTTGGGAAATTTTCTTTAGAAATATTCGGTCAAAAAATTAAATGAACGTGGTTATTGACAAAGTTTTGAGTCAAGTTTGAAAAAGCCCAAAAAAACCAGATTTTTAACAAAGACTTGAATTGCGCTACCTCTAAATCTCTTCGTAAAAATCTAAAAAAAAATTCAAAAATACTGGACCCTTTATGCTTTCAAATTATGCTTGAGCCTCTGACAAAAAAAATTTTTGGGACACCCTAATGTTCATGTATGTGGCGAATACGTGCTGATGTTCATGTTCTGATTGACCACAACTTTTGTTGTTGTGGCGTTTGGTTGTATATAGAAAATGCATTTTATGGCCAACATCATGGCGCACATGGATGCTAAGACGAATGTTAAGGCAACGATGGCAGCACATGGAAGAAACATGAACATGAACAGTCTACACGAGTAGAATTCAGGTGCGACATGCTGTTCTTGCCAAGTTGATGGATAGTGGAGACGGATAGTTAGGGCCGTAGAATTGATAGGGAGCAACATTGCCAGGGGCTCGGAGGTCACTATATGCATATATGTGAACAGCCAGGCGGCTCTTAAGACATTGTTGGGCTGTTTTGTGAAGTCCAGGCTAGTGGATGATTGCAGGAGGGATCTAGAAGAGATATTAGGGAATTATGTGGTAAGGCTGTGCTGGGTACCGGGTCACTGCAACATCACCGGATACGAGATAGCTGATGAGTTGGCAAGACTGGGCTCGGAAATGGAGGACCCTTTGAAAGAATTAGGGAATGAGTTCTGAGCGGGACTAATGGGGTTTGGTGGTGCCAATCGGACTGCCGGGTATCGCGTATGTTATAATTCGGATGCTCTGCTGGGCAAGATTAAGGCCTGCGTCAGGACCATAATAGATATTATAACAAGCCATTGTATGATAGGCAGGATGGCGGTTAGAATGGGATCTGCCTTGTCGGATATATGTAGGTTGTGTGAGGACCCGAGGAAGTGGAGACAGTTGAGCACATTTTGTGCCGCTGCCCCAGGCTACAGAACAGCAGGCTGAGGTGGCTAGTTACCAGAATTCTGGGCGAACTCTATTAAACTCTATTTAGCATCAGCAAACTCATTGGTCTGGAATTAGCTCCTTTTTGAATGGGAGATGTCTCGAGCTACGGGCTCGAGAATCTTACGGGATTCGTAATGGGAAAGACCTGGTTGCGCGGCAGGGGACTGGGCACTTGTAGGGTAGTTTTCGGTTTGGTAGGGTTGTTTTTGCTTGTGCTATCCGAATTTTTTTTTTGTCTTCCACTTCTTTCTCTTCTTCCTATGCTTTTACCCTTAACTTCTCCTATTCTGTCATATCATAATCATTTCACTATCTAAGGCGTCACAATGGACAATATTGGTCTCTGTGTGAGGGTGTTAAGTTTGCTTCGCATCAGCCTTTCTAACCTAACCTAACCTAACCTAGCCTAACCTAACCTAACTTAACCGACCCTAACCTAACCTAACCTAACCTAACCTAACCTAACCTAACCTAACCTAACCTAACCTAACCTAACCAAACCTAACCTAACCTAACCTAACCTTGTGTAGTGTATGGCGTTGTTTTTGTTATTTTTGCAGTAAACTGAGTAAAAATCCTAACGATTTTGATATTTTCGAAGGTTTCTAAAACTTTGCAGTGAACTTGTGTGCAGTGTGAAAATCGTGTAGTTTTGTCGCAGTTTTTTCAGAGTTGACGGCAAAAAATGAGCGAGGAAAAATTTTCTGGATAGGCTTTCTAGAATAATGCAAAGAATTGCCTGAATTATGGCGCAATTTAAACAACAATAGACTCATAAAATTCGAATCAAAAAGTTAATTTAAAACCTAATAGAAAAATATAAAAGGAAAAAAATGTTTGTGTACAATGTGTGTGCCACGCTGAGCTTGTATGGCCGGCATATGAGAGCTATGTTTGATAGTTCTCATCATATAACAACAATAAAAAGCCCTGGGGGTTGATTTTGGCAGTCGTGATCAAATAAATTTTCGATTTAAAAGCAATTTTATTTATAATTCTTTTAGTCAATACTTAACGAATTAAAAATTTTGTTAAAACTCAAATAAATGTTTTACAACACTGAAAAAATAATTTCGATTCATTCAGTATCGATTGAAATATCTTTCGAATCGAAAAAGTAATCGATCACGACTGCATGAATAAACCCCCTGTTGTTTTACATTTGTTGTATTCTTTCGCGGTTACTATTTATTATTGTACCATGAACGAAACAATGGCTTTGGTTGAAAGGACTATGCATTTTTCAGATAAAAAATTTTTAGAATTGTAAAAATTTCATCAATAAAATCAATCTTGAGGTGTATGTCTATACACGATCGGAATGCTTGATGTCAAGCTCGTGTACGTGTGCTTGACGTAATGTCTAAATTGGTTTGATTTTCCATCCAGCATCATCGGTGTCACGTATACTAACAAATTTTTTACTCATTCTATAAACATACTTGATAAGCAATTTGATCCTGTATTGGCCCCTTTTAGGTAATTTCGACAACTTAATATAAGGAAAAAATTTAAAATTACCCAATCTTAACCGAAAAGAAATTTCCTACGCTCTATCCAAACATGTTAAAAATTACACCCACGAAGTGGCAACACTGAGATTTAGTCACATTCACTTATTCAGCCAGTGAGAAGAGAAGCTAAACCTGAGCAAAGCAAACAAATCGAAAATTTTATCATAAACACATCATACTTCTCGTAACGTGATTAAATGTTTGGATTTCAAGTTTTTTGATTTCATTTCAGCTTTTTTTTTTTTGTTAAATTTTTATTTTTGTTTTGTTTATATTCAAGAAAGGTATGAAGTATAACAGAAATACGATTATTATAATACATTAAAAAAGAAAAAAAGTTTTAAGAAAATATAACAAAAATTTTGTATTATAAAGTATGCGAGTTGTAGTACTCGTCGCCTCTGTCGTCTGTGAGAAATCTAATGAGTCAGATTAACCCTTTAAAAGGGGTGGATTATTATCTGTCTTTAAAGAAAAAACTTTTATTATTATTATTGTATTTCTCCGAGTCCGAAATAGAATAATTGAAACAGGTGTGATTGCAGACCAATATGTCTCAGTTAATGAAGTTGTTAAAATTATAGAAAAAGTGTGAAATAGTGAAAGGTATTAATCTATAATAGTTTAAAATACAGCAAATTTAAGATAATTTGATCGGTTGAATATCTCGTAAACTCTATTGCAAACTACCCACTAACTTTTTTAAAAAATAAGGCAAAAGTATTTCTTTTCTGAATCTATTTCATTTCTCAATGATTCGTTACATCATTTACAACAATAAAACAACTAAAAGGGCTTAAACAATCGCTAGCCAAAGAGTTCAGACATCCGGGACCTCATTATCGGCAGTGGTTACTGTTAATGTATTCTTGAAATCGAAAGCGCAAAACGCAAGAATTTGGAAGTTATTTTTAATACACTTTTAATCTTATTTATAATTTATATTATAAAATTCTGTTTAATAGAGAAATATTTGTCATAAAATTCTTTTACTAAAGAAATCTTTTGAAAACACGACGTTTAAAATTCTTGCGTTTTCGATTTCCAGAACACACCTGATAGATACATAATAACATTTGTCTAAATTCAATTAAATTTCCTTAAAAAACGAAATCAATTACAATTTAGATGACTTTATACAACAAAAAAATAGCTTAAGGGGAAATTTGGGACACTTTACGACAGTTTTGAAGTAACAAATACCTGCAATTTATACCGTTCATTAAAATCGTTATTATATTTTTGAACTTAAAGAACTTACAAAATTTAAATTCGAAAGAGATCTGGTTAAAACAAATACACCTAATTGCAAAACAACTGCCCTTAAGGGGTTAGCAAGACCTAAAAATTCTGTTGTCACAATAAAACTGTTTTTTTTTTTTTTTTGATTAAAAATATAAAGAAATTTTAAAGCTCTAAACTTCTACATCTAATGGGTTAATGACAAATTATGTAGATCAGTAGTGAAGGCAGTGATCGTCAACACCGTCGCGTCGAAGATTTTTCTTTTTTTTTCTTTTAAAGTGGAAGCAGGCGATTTTAGGTGTCAGGTATTTAAAGTTAGAAAACAAAAAAACAAAAAAAAATGATTTTAAAAAAGAAATAACAACCAAACAATATAACTTATGATCAATATTTAACAAAAAATGTTATTTAAAGTATTTTTTTTTTATTATTTTTTAAGTATTTTCTAAAGTAAATCAAATCCGAAAAAAATCATTGTAAAAAATAAAACACAAAAACCCATTTGGTCTTTACAACAGTTAAACGAAAAGTAACAAAACTTTTTGCAAACAATCAGCAACACCGGCTGACTGGTTGGTTGTCTTAAGAAACGCCAGCTATTGAAAAGAGAAAGTTTGTTTAAAACAAAGTTTCTATGAATTCAATACAAAAGAAAAACAGAGGAAGAATCAAGTCTTGACAAAATGTTTTCATTTTTATTTTAATCGAAATGGGAAACAGAAGAAAAAAATTGTAGGAAATATTTAATTGTTTACTAAAACAATAAAATATTGTGCTAAAAAGCCATAAAACTTAAAAACAAAAACCAGTTAGTACTTAATTTATTTATTTCTTTATCGATGACTGAGTGACCAACTAACTGGCTGTAGTGCTGGCTCAAACTGGAAGCTGATTGAATGAATTTTGTATTACGGAATGGCTTGAAGAACCGGTAATAAATTCAAATGTTTCAATATTTGTTGAACACTAAATAAATAAAACAATTAGGTTAGATATTAAAGGCCTCTGGATATGATTAAAGTTGTACATGGCTAAAAAAAGAAAAGTAAATTTAACCGAAAGTTTTAATTAAAACTCAATTCCATTATTAACAAAAAAATAACCACACACACACACAAACAAAATACAGTAGATAACGGATATAAGAACCCTCATAATAAAAAACAAAAAACATGATTTCTTTTTTATAGAATGTATAAAAACCCTTGAAAGAAAAAACTGATAGATGAAATACCCAGCAAAATCTTGGTAATGACTTTCAATTACCGAACAACTTAGTGCTGGTTCACACACGTCAAGTTTGAATCTTCAAGTCTTGAGTTTTCCCTTCTCTTCTAAAAGCTCAAGACTTGACTGGTGTGAACCAGCACTTACTTTTCAATGACGTGTGTGAACCAGCACTTACTTTTCAATGACTACTTCATACCATCTGCATTGTGTACATAGAAACACATAGTTTAGTAATGGCTGACATATAATCTGAAACATAAGTAATTGCTTATGAGTTGATTGACGAAATTTATAATTGATTCATAATAAAATGCCGGGTAGTCAAATTTTGCATTAGAAGTAAATTAAATTAAAAACACAATTTGTTTGACAAATTCAGTTTTGTTAATACCAATGTGAAGTGCCTATTTATAAGCGAATGTGGTAATGACTTCTTTAACCCCTGAGGGTGGTAAGTACAATTTACTTAAAGGTAAGCTTATGAAAGTAGAACGTAACATGATGTAAAATAAATATAAAAATGAAATGAAATTAATAAAACTTGATGATTTGAAACAGGAATAAAAAAAAATACAAATCCCAACAACTTAAAACGCACAATGAAAAAATGGATAAAATAAATAAACATAAATTTATAACCACAACAATCATTAAACTAATAAAAGACATAAAAAATATCATTGAGAACATATTCAAAATTTCATTCAAATATAAAAACTTTAATTTTAATATAATAAAAAAAAAAAATTCATTAAACGTTTGACATTAAAATAATGCAAAATTTCCATCGATTTTATGAAACATTTCATTTACGGGGGTTGGCTAATGTAACATTCTTCATTTATCCAATGAAGGGTTACATAGGTTGACTTTTAATTCAACTTTTCATTGAATTAATGTCAAAATCCATTGGATCTGAGAAGAAAATTCTTTCACTATAGTGAAGAGTAGTTATACTAGTTTTTTTTAACTCATTACTTTGCAATGTGAGTTTTTGCTGGGTAGATTGCCATGCACCAAAAACTGTTTTATATCAGTATTAAACTTTATAAGAAATAACTGCTAAAGAATTATTTTCCCGAAATTTTATTATTTTCTTATATCCGTTACGTACTGTATAATTTTACGATCTATTACTAATAACACTTTACAACAAAATTACATTGTTTTTTTTCAAAATAACAATGTTCTGCAAACTGATTCCTGTAGAGGGGACTAAAAAGAGATGCACATGTATCGGCGTTTTAAAAGTTTACATCTGAAACTCATTTTACGGCCTATTTAAAGTTGGACCCTTGTGTAGTAAAAAAAAAGAGAAAATCGTTTGGTATATAGTGTCTTCAGAAGATTAATTCAGAACATTACAAGCAACATTTTGTTGGTTAACATTAACCCTTTAACTCTTCTGTAAATAAGTTTTTTGCAATTTTAAACAGCGATGTATGCAGTTGTAATATTTTGCGAAAATATTTGTCATAAAATTCTACTACAAGAGTCCGTATATACTAAAGCCGAAACTTCCACTTCCAATAAGCAAAAAACTTAAAAGGTGGTTTAAGGGTTTATTATATACCTTTGCCATCATGGCATCTTTGATTTAAAGGAGGATTTTGCTTTTCTTGCAAAAAAAAAAAAAGGACCCATTTCTGGAATAATTGGAAGGTGAAGGTATACCAACAACATGTTGCTTGTATTGTTCTGAATAAATCTTCTGAATACACTTTATACCACAATCCTAAGAATCACACGGGTTTCTACGGCTGCAACATTACATACGCCGTCAAATGAGTTTCAGATGTAAACTTTTAAAACGCCGATAAACTTATATCTTTTTTTAGTTCCCTCTACAAGAATCAGTTGGCAGAACATTGTTATATTTTTGTGTGTTGTACAGTGTAATTTAATTTGGTTTTAAACAATTCTTCATCATATCTTGACATGTTAAAATTTCAAATGGAGTTGCTACGGAAATTCCAAAAATAGTCACTTTTTAAAACCCAGACGAATATTTGAAATACTTTTGTATTTATTCTGTGTCACTTTTAACACTTATTTAATATTCTAAAGTCATCTTTCGAACATGTTATTAGACTGAAATTTAGCCATATTTAGTCATATTATCAAGAGGCATGTTTACAAACAAACACTTTTTGTTTTCAAATAACTTCTTATTTTTTTTAGTTTTTATGTCAAAAATATTAGAAAACAAAACTGCAAAGGCGCTTAACTCTTCCCTTAGAATTGGTTGGGCGTATAGTTTACACATTAAGGTTTTATTTAGTTCTACTTCTACATAAAAATCTAATAAATCTTGAAGATATTTTTTAAAGCCAATTATGTACTACCTGTGACAACTGGTCATCTACTCATCATATTCGATACCATAAAATTTAAACTCATACTCGTAGTAAAGTTTTAATGAATACGTGTGTGCATGTATTTGAAAGATACAAACATACTAAACCAACACATCTGTGTGGCATATGCAATTTTTGTATGCTCAACAGAAATTTTAGTTTTATTGAGAATATTTATTAATTTAATTAAATTTCATTTTTTTTGTTTGCATTTTTTCTTATGTGTTACAGTAAATGAAGATTTAAATTGATTTAAAATCAATTCAAACGTGATTTAAACTCTTGTTTTTTTTATCAATATTCTCATTTTGTGTTTTAAAAATGTCATTAGTAAATTTTCTGCAAAAATATACATAAATAAAAAAAAAGAAAACTAGTTTTATTTTTTTTCCACCAAACATTAGAAACTGGATTTACTACGTACGTTGTCAGAGCTATTATACAGGGTGGCCCAAAAATACCGAAGGGGTTTAATTACTTATAACTTTTTTATTATAATTTTTTTTTTCTTTTCTTTTCAGTATTTTGTAAAGAAGACTTGGGGAAGACTTGAAGACAGTGTGTTCGTTAATAAGCAAAACTGCAGGATATGGGCTACGGAAAATCCGAGAGTAGTTCAACAGCGAGAATTACACCCACCTAAGTGTACGGTTTGGTTTGGTGTTTCATCGGAAAGGATTATTGGTCCTTATTTTTTTAAAATGAACACGGGGTCGCCGTTTCCGTCAATGGTGTCAGCTATCGGGCAGTGTTGGAAAAATTTATTAAGGCCAGCCATGGAAAACCATCCGCAAGTATTATTCCAACAAGATGGAGCCACAGCACAGCGCACACTGCAAGGGATATAATGGCTCTTTTATGGGACATCTTTGGTGAACGAATTATTTCGCGTACAAGTGATTTTAATTGGCCTCCGCGTTTACCGGATTTAACCGCACCAGACTGTTTTCTTTGGGGTTATTTGAAAGGAAAAGTCTACATTAATAAGCCTAGAACCATCCAGCAATAAAAAAGCAATATACGTGACGAAATAAAAAACATAACACCTGAAGTTTTGCGAAAGGTTATGGAAAATGTGTTGGAAAGAGCACGAATTTGCGAAGCAGAAAATTGCCACCACTTGCGAGATATTATGTTTCATAACTAAACTAAAAATATCCCCATTTATATACTGTATTAAAAAAAAAACTAATAATTATTTCTTAAATAAAAAGTAATAACGAATTCAAACCCCTTCGTTAATTTTGGGCCACCCTGTACAAAATATATTATGCTGAATCATATTTACACCGAAAAACAAATCTTGGGCTGAACTCTCAACTCAAAATCAGAGCGGCAAGCATTATTTTGTACCAAAACTTCTCATTTTCAAACAGTTTATACGAAACAAGTCTTTTTCAAATTCAACACCATCCATTAGAGAGATCGCTAACACCCAATTCATACGAGGGCTTTTGCGACGTCGTTTTTTCCTTATTTTCTTTAAAAGCAACTACTTTTGAAAAATCAAAAATGTGAAAGTATTCTGCCAAAATTATTTAAATATTTACATTCATACCCAATAAGCAATTCGGCTGGAAATCAAATGCAAAACCCCTGGCATTCAAGTGATATTTTATTATGTTTTAACTCCTTTTTTCTAACGGCAATGAAGCAAGGCAAGATTGAAATTTATTTTGTATGTTTTTGTATTAGGAATTTGCTGCATATGCCAAACAGTGGCTTGTAGAGTAAAACAATATATAATAAACTTAAAAAAAAGTTGATATGGAGCAAAATGAATGCTTAATATCTAAGAAACCAAAAGAAATTTCGTAAAAAAAGGTAATGGATTGAGAAAGGGGCTATTCAAATTATAAATACCACATGCCTAACTCAATTTTTTTAAAAATGGTCGGCACCAACAAAGTTATCGATGCATATACAAAAAGAAAACTGTGCATCGTTAAACTTGGTTATACATTTTTTACTTTGACGGCAAAGTTTTATGATGTTTTGGAACTTAACCTAATTTACATCTCCGAGGGTCTACAACCTCGTATTATCAGTTTTTTATGTACCCAATAAAAAAATTTATCACGAAGCACAATGGTACAAGTACCCAATAAAAAATTGTACCACTTTGGGAAGCACTAATGGTACATTAATAAAAATAAACATACAATTATGAGACGCAGTAAAGTAAGTGAATGAACTCTTAACAAGTTTTATTAAAGAAAACAAAGCAACGACATTCCCTTACTACGAAGCAGGTTTGTAATGGAGAATACTAAAAAATAAATAAAACATTCGGAGTGTAAAGCTTAACGCTACATTCACCAGTTTTTATATGCGTTAAATAAAACGTTCTTTGTGTCAAAAATGTTTTGCTTCAAAGTGGGAACTCAACATATAAAATTCATGCCTTCCGTAAGCGAGATGGTTAGCGAAACTCTTATATGTCTCCCTTACAAACCTGCTTCGTTTGAAGCTCAATTTTTTATTGGGTATGTATATCTTAGAGCATTCATTTAACCAGTAGCAAGTAATAAATAACCGTCATAAAACAAATAGGTATGATTTAAATTGTTTTTTCTTTAACATTAAAAATAGACACAATTATTAGAGAATAATTTTTGAAAACAACATCACTGTTAATTTTCTAAAAAAATTATAAAAAGTTTTATCTCTTTTCTGCTAAAATTTATAAAAGAAAAAAAAGTTACTTAAAAATTAACCACAAAAAGTACATACATATGTGGCACTTTAAATGCCATTAAAAGATTATCAAAGTATAAATATTTGAAGAATGTGATACTCATACAATACAAAAGATACCGTTTATGTCCACAAAGTAAAAGTAAAACATCCAGCCAGCATCATCCACTTGAAACCCTGGTTACCTACGTAAAAACAAATGTACCTACTCGCAGTGATTTAAGTACTTTAAAAGATTATGGATGCAGGGCGCTGTTGCTGCCGTATAATTTAATAATGCTATTTAAGTCTGGCAATAAGAGAGAGTAACGCACACCAAAATAATAAAAAAAAATCCCTCTAGTTAATTTAAAGCCCCCACCCTGCTCCACGCACTCAGATACACACACCCCACACACACACTGGTAGTCTACTTATACAAGTACTACCGTTTTCAGTTGTTTCATAATGTTGTTTCTACAATTTATCGTAAAATAAATAGAGACCACAAAAAAAAAATTTAAGATAAAAAAAAACACAATAAAACCTCCAACAGCCGGAAAAACATACAAATAAAAAATCTTATTTCACCTCATGCCTCAGTGAATGACTCAAGCCGAAATATCAATTTAAAATTGTATTTGTTAAAGTAGAATAAATAATAAACAAAAATACACCATCGTGTCGGCACGGCAAATACAATAAAATTTCATATTGATTGTTCAAGAGCCCAAATGAATTTTGGACAAAATTGTTTAAATTATGAATTTGTGAAACGGCATTGAGACAAAATTGAAGACGAGAAAAATCAACAAAATTTCAACACGCCAACAAAAACAAAACTGTATAAGGTGAATTTTGTCTGTATTTTGTTAGTCGTTTTGTCGGCCGGCTAATGTATCTGTTACTGGCTGGAGTGAAATTAGAAAGCAAAGATGATGCGGTAGGGGATGAACAATTTCGATGAAACTACAGTAATAAGTAGATTTTATGTTATTTTGAAAGGGCAGCAGCTTAAAAGGATCAATTCAATTTGCAAACATTTAATTTAAATAAAATTTTAGGACTTCTCGGGCGAAATAAAATTATAGGGCACCTTATTTTTGTTTCTAGTTCTTAATTTTCAACAATTTTCTAAGACGAACTTTGTGGCTTTTAAATTTATATCAACTATTTTTAAAACGAAGTTTAAAATGTGAATCAGTTCAACGTTAGAAACAAATGATGATGATGAAAAATTAAGTGGGGTTGGTCATACAGTTGAACAGTCTAGGAGCATCCTACGCGCTGCTGCAGGGACAAATTTAATAATTTCAACCATACAAATATGAAAATTCTTAAACTTTGCCCCTTGACGGGTCAACTGTATGACAAACCCATCATCATTGTTCATCTTTATCATTTGTTTCTTATCTAATTTTATTTGTTTGTGGGATCTACATTGAGGTAGAAATCTTTTAAACACAGTTTGTTTCATGCAAAAACGTTGATATAAATTTAAAAGCCTTAAAGGTCGTCTTAGCAAATCGATAAAAAATACAAGATTTTCAATACAAGCTAGAAATATTTTTAAAAAAGTCACCTAATTTCATAGGAGTCGCCTTTTTGTGGATAAAATGTATGACCTTAACATTTTCCCAAAACGTACTTGCCCTTCTTCTCCACCCCTTAGGGGACCAACATACAAATATGGCGGTTTATGAAATTCTTAAGTTTAATTAAAATTGTTCATCTTTTGTGAATAAAAACAAAAGTTGTATGTAGACAGATTTTAATCATTTAAGGCTTGCACCGCCTTTGATAAAATCCCAGACTGCCGACTGTTCTGCAGGAATTATAGATACATTTTCACTTATTAAGATAAGTTTTGTATGCAAATGCCTTTAAAGACTTTATTTTGGCGATTTCTAACTTCAAAAGTTTGTTCCACCTTTTTTGAAGTGCGATTTAACTAGAAAGTTGGCAACAGTGGCGGCTGTGTCTTTTCCAAGAGAAGGTGGAATGAACTTTAAATTGTTGTTTTCATTGTGATCGTCATAAAATATACAAATAAACAGCAGCAGCAGATGAAAAACACGGTTTTTCTTTTGTGTTTAAGAACTTTTTGATTTTTTTTTTTACTTTCGTATTGTACCTAGTTTCTTTTAATATGCCGTTTTTTGTTGTAGAATGTCGTACAAGATATTTAATTTGAATATGCATACATATGAAAGTATTTCACACACATACACAGACGCGGACCTACACATGAATTTTACATAGATATAAAAAACCAGCGTTGCCACATTCTGAATAACACTGTGCGTGTGGAATTTCTCGAAGTAATTATCGAAACTAAAAAGCCCATGGGCATTTGTATGGGGACTACATTAAATCATGAATCAATTAAGACCATTTTCAGATTATGTTTTATTACCTTTTTAAAAATTTCGTTCTATACTTTAATTCCTATTTTCTTGTTATGCAAAATTTTTGAATAGTTCTAAGACTCAACAAAAAGTACAAAAATTTAAAAAAAAAATTAGTATAATTTCGTATGTTTTTAAACAATTTTGACCGAACAGTTTTTTTTTTTTTTTTTTTTGTTAAAGGTGGTAAATAATGTATGAGTGTGTGTGTGTGCACGTAAGAGTGTATAAAATTCTTTATATCTGCTTCTCAGTTTAAATAAATATTCAATATCTGTAAAGCACATACCAAAGTTTGTATGCACGATGACGTTAAGTACAAAAAGTAATGAGTAGGCAACAGGCAGAAGGCTGGCAGGCAGGCAGTTATGAGGCGGCATAATGGAGAATTAAACTAATAATTTGTAACTGAGTAGTGGGTGCATTGAGTGTGTGTTAGTGCGTGAGTACTCGTACTGTATTTAAAGTACAAATATTTATACTAAATGGTAAATGATGTTCTTTTTATTATTGTTTAGTTTTTTTTTTTTAATTAAATTTTTTTTATTAGTATTATTAACGTACCACACCATACGAGGGGTACAAAATGGTTTTCTATAATGGTCTTGCATACTAATTAGCAATTGATAATGAAATGAAATAATAAAAAAATTCTAATAAAAAAATTTATATAAATTCAATAAATAAGTATGTATATGTTGAAAAGATTTTATTTCAAAATGAATTGCATTTCAATTAATTTTAAAATTTCGACAACAAAATTGAAAATAATTTAATGGCACTAATAAAGTTCATTTGCAAATATTTAAAAATGTATGTAAGTACCTAAGGTTTACATTCCCAGGAGATCAGAATATCTCTCTTTTATTTCCAGGAATTTTTTTTGAAGAATAATATGAAAAAGTATTTATACGTAAAAAGTTAATAACCGCGAAAATAACGTAAGCAACAAAAATCAAATTTTACAGGAGAGAGTTTTTTTTATTTTATTTAATATAAATTTTGTATGAAATTTGTCGCTTACTATAAAATTGTTCTTGCTATAAAATCGTAACGGTACTTTATGTGACGCTGACATCGGGGATGATGCAAGTGTTGCTAATAAAGTCATTTAATAAAAAAAAAACTAAATTGAAAATGATGTCGCTTACGTTATTATCGCGGTTAGGGCTCGATATAACTGAATTTGGTGAAATGTGCCGTAAATGTAACAAATTATTGGCAATAAATGACAATTTTATGCAATTACACCTGAGTAAACAATAAAAACAGGTATCGTTTGTATCCGATTACCGAAAACTTTACTCATCGTTAATTCAAGAGTTAGTAATTTCACCGCTTATTTTCATTCATGAATATGAAGAATTCCAAAGCTTTTGCTTTTGTTCATTCATGTATGAGAATATAAGCTCGATTCACCCATGCGTTCCGAACAAAATGTTTGCCCGAATAAAATATTATATTGAGTTTGACATTTTAGTTTTGAGAAAGAGAGAATTTATTTTGTACGGCAAGTTTTTTCTTGAATTGGTTTAATTTTAATTCTTATTCAGAACAATATGTGCTGAGATGCCACCTGTTTTCAATCTATATATGTATATATAAAATTGTAACGTTACTGACCGATTTATCATCGCACAGCCTAAGCGCCTAAAGCTAAAAACTTGAAATTTGGACCAGAGATTGGTCACTCCCCAAATCGATCCACTAAGATGGGATTTTTGGAAATTCGAATGTTTAAGGAGTAAAAAAGGGAAAAACGCGGAAATTCGGTTACCTTATATCTCCAAAACTAAATGAGATACAAAAAAAACGTAATACTTTTCGTTGTTCTTTAGAAAAATAAGCGGACAAGTGTCTGGTACTTTTTTGAAATTCGGCCCTATTAGGAATTAAACGGGTAAAACCTGAATTTTTGTACTTTTTTGACACCCCATCTATCTTTTGAACCAATAAGCATAGAAACAAAGTTTATTCAACATTCGAAACTTATTAAAAAAAAATACAAATACGAATTGGGTACTTTTTCGAAATTTTTGGTACTTTTTTACAAAACATTTTTCTCCATTCATTGACATATTCGTACTAAATTATGGCCTCCCACCACAAAACGGGAATTTTGAATACTTTAATAGGGGGAAAAATAGTACCAAAAGGGGAAATACGAAAAATTTTATATTTTACTTTAGCTTTTTTATTCTACAACTGGTATATTTTTAATTATCGTTAAAACATAAAATTTAACATGCAATGTCCTGATTGGATACGAGTCTATTAGGGAACTTTATGGAACATATTTATAAAAATATATAACAACTAATTTCAAAATATACGGCCAATGTTCTGGAATTTAAAATTGACGGTAGTTTTAAAAGTAGTTCTTGTAAAGGGTCCTCGAAGTACGAGGTATAAAAAAAACTTTCAACACCGAAAAGTTTTACAACTTTGTTCAATTTTAATTTCCCTCGAATGCGATTTTCAGAGTGGATGATTATTTTTGGATATTTTTACATTAAAAATATCTATCCAAATTCAATTACTACTCAGTCTTAGTAAGGAAAAATCCCATCTTTTTTATTTTAAACAACAAATTAAAAGTTAGTTGCTGGGCATGATGTTATACCCACACCACAATAGTGGAGAGGGTATTATGCATTAGTGCATAATACTTAAAATATTGGTCCTAGACCAACCTTAAAGTATACCGATCGGCTTAGAATCACTTTCTGAGTTGATCTAACGATGTCCGTCCGGCTGGCTGGCTGTCCATGTAACCTTGTGCGCAAAGTACAGGTCGCAATTTCGGAGATGATTTAATAACACTTGGTGCATAGGTTCTTATTGCCACAAGGACCAAGCCTATTGAAAATGGACCGAATTGTAGGGCCACGAAGGGAGATAGGGTGCAATTTCTGCCTCTCAGAAACTATCAAACCAATTTTAATGAAATTTTAAACATAGATAGATCCCTAAACATAAATCCTTACTTACACTTTCGAAAATTTGTTTTTAAATACTGTGGTGTTGGGTATCATATGGTTGTTCCTAGACCGACTATACTTTCTTACTTGTTTAAACTATCAAGATATTTATACATAAGTACATATGAATATATACATACAGTATTGTTCGAAACCTAAGCCACTTTTCTTGACATTATAATACCATTTTATTATTAAGTAGATTTTATAAAAATAACACAGTTAATTTTAATTACTTTTATTATGTAACAGTAACTAAAAAATTTAATTTTATTCCCTTGCAAGAAATAAACAAGTAAAAATTAAGTCAACTCTTTGAATAACTGTTCGAAACTTAAGTAACTTTCAGTACTTCGTGTAATGGCATTTGTTTCTTGTGACCTCCGCACATCGTTTTGCCATAGAATCAATAAGATTTGTTGATAGCATTGATTCCAACGCTTATTTTAAGCAATCAAACAATTGCTGCTAATTTTTGAAACGACCAGCTCCCACCGGCTCTTCAGAATGCCGAAAATGTTCTATTGATTTAAGTTTGTTGATTGAGCAGGCCAATCCCAGACTCGAATCTTCTAACCAGACAAGTAGATTAGTTTTGGCGAGTGATTTTGGTTATTGTCATAATGAAACACCAATAGAAGAGGCATTTCCCATTTGGCAGATTGAAGTACGTAGTTGGCTAACAAGTCCCAAGAAAGGAAACGGTCAATTTTTGTATGTTTTTTTAACAATTTCCAGAAGTGGAAATAGTGCAAACACTAGTGACAATGTAAAGAAGTTTCCACCGAGCTAAAAATCTGCAATTTTAAACCAAAAATCTTTAAATCTGCATTTTGGAGATTTTGGGGTATAAACTATGCAAAATGCAGATAAATCTGCACTTTTGGCATCAGTGATCGTATAGTGTCTTTGTATTTATATAACAACAATTGTTTTTTTTTTTTTTGCTGAATAATTAAATTAAAAAAATAAATATAACTAAAAATAACACAATCACATTCCATTTTTCGTCAATCTTCTTTAACACACTTTTAGAAAACAATTCAATATTAGTTTGCTAGTTGTGCTGCCATATTGTATAATTGTTTACATCTGTAAACCATTTGAATCTTTGTTTTATCGGACAAATTTTTCGAAATGGGTGAATCGTTTTGCAGAACACTCTCAGTTAAAAAAATGATCCTCCGGACAAAAATATTGTTCGGAGCGCATTGATGAATCCACCTCAAGTCTCTTGAATTTTTATAATATTTGGTGTTTTGTTATGCAATTGTTTAAAAACTCCAACAATGAAAAAACAGAGCTGTTCACGTTCTTTTCACTTACATATGTATGAAAAATTAATAAAATCAAAGTAAACTAAATTATCTCATACATGAATGAAAAAAGTAAAATTCTTCATGTTCATAAATGTTAAAAAATGAATATTATGTATATAAATGAGAAGCTAAAAGCATTTCTCGTTCATGATAAAAATTAAAAATGTATATTTTCTAGCGTATATATGTACATACATGAAAAATTCTAAATTCTGGTTTGTATTGTTTGGAATGAATTCATTTTGTTCCAAAATGCTTAGCTCTGTCTTTAAATATCATCAATGCATCTAAAAAGATTTTATACATCAACTAGTGTAAATGCTTTCTGCAGTGTTTACTTGACCTTTCTGTGTTATAATGTTAAACGTTTAAAGAAAATAAGTCGTTCAAATATTTTGTAGAATTTTTCCTAAATTATACATTTTCTTTTCCTGTTTTATCTTTATATTGCTGATAAAATGCTTTCACCGGTATACATAACCCATTATTAAATTTAACAAACGTTAATAAAGAAAAATTTTCATTGAAAATTTCTTTTGTAAACCTTTATTAAATTTAATAATTGTTTATGAATACAGGCATTAAACTTAAATAATTTTCCAAAAGATGTTGAAAACTGAACGCTTTATTAATGAATACATACATAGGTACATAAATAAATTAGTTAATAAATACAAAATTTTTGGAAAAAAAATTCGCGTGACTTTTCGGATATTTCAAAAATATTTTTCTCTGGGAATTTTTTACAAATATATCCCTAGCTCGTATATGCAGTACGCATTCATATACATTTTTGATAAGAAATCTGAAAACTTGTGCAAAACTATTATGTTAAAACAATTATTTTAAAACTAAATTTTCATTACTGATAAAATGTTTGAGTTTTTAGTTTTGATAATTAATATTCGGTGATTTTTCTAATTTAAATTATTTTCTAATTTTACAAAGTGCAAGGATATCTTTGGTAAATATACAAAACTTTTTCATTATTGGAGAATATAAATTTTTTATATTTAAATCTTGGTTTATTTTGAATAAAAAGCATACAAAGTGTAAATTTTGAAATGTATAACTTTAAAGTCTGTGTTCCATTGCTACTATTAAGCAAAGATTTAGGTTTTTTGTTATAGCAAAGACACTAGCCAGTCGGGATGAAAAAAATTTTTCTGTTAAGATGTCAATGCCGGAAAAGCTTGGGGCATATGTGGATCGTTGGAGCTAAAAAGGCTAATGTCAATAATTGTTTTGGGTTAATCGATGCATTAGCTGTATTTTCTTACTCTCTCTCTTATTTTGCTGAAAAAGCCAATGTCTAATTTAACCCAGAACCTCTTCATAAGGGATTAGCTAGCCAATGTCACTACGAACTCTTCTATTATACACAACTTCAATTTAAGTTTTCTCAAAAGTGAATATTTTGACATTGGCCGTATTAGTTCCAAGTCACAGATACATATATGTATGTACATTCAAGTTAATAATGTTTTGCGAGTGAGGAATTCAACATGGGACTGTCGCCCGAAAAGTTTTATGCATATCTTTAGTTTATACAAAAGGCATTCATATACATATGTACATATATTTATGTAAACTAAAGATATTCTTAAACATTCTTTTTACTCCGAATTTTATTTCTATGCAATATGTAAATTTAATAAGCTACAGCCTTAATACGGAATTCATGAACCTAATTACTTAATTTATCTTTAAAATTGCGGACGCAGAAGTGGATGAGATTAATAAATCTTTATGCATCCTAAAATGTTACTTCTAATTCTTAGTTTTTCATAAACCATCAATTTATTAAAACAGTCTTTAACTAAGAGTTTAAATTAGAAATTAAAAATGAGAAAAAAACGAATGCAGTTGTTTGAAAATAAAGAGACTAGTTTCAAAATATGTAGGGTTTAGTGCCCTACATTTAAAACTGATAGCTTAATATATTAGTGTTTAGAAGTCTTAGTAAAGTTTTATTCGTCAAATGCTGATGCTTGAATAATTTTAGTTTGTCTTTGCCAACAAAAAAAATTCATATTTAATTATTTGGCTTTTTGCCATTTTTGTTTTAATAGATTTTTTTAGATACTATTTTAAATATTGAACATTTTTTTTAACCAACTCACTCACCTTCATCAAGTAAACGTTCGACATGATTGAAAACATTTGGGAATGCAGCCAACTGTTTACGATCCTTAAGTAGCTGAGCCAAGTAATCAGCAATACTTTGTGTACTTTGCTGTTGGGTTTGCTGTTGGAGTTGCTGTTGTGGAGCCGGTTGCAGATGCTGTTGCGGAATTTGCTGCTGATGTTGTTGAACAACTGAGTTGTTATTTTCACACACACTCATTGTGACGAAAATTTTGATTTTGTTTTTAGTTACAGTTTCAAAGAAAATTATTTTTATTATTCTTTTGAGTATCGTTGAACGATTGTAATTGCGATTGGGAAAAAAGCACTGGAAATTTGCTTTGAATTCTTTAATAAAACAAGATTTTTATTTTAGAAACTACCTATTACTTAGTTTCTGTTTTGTTTAAGAAGATTATTAAATAATATTTGATTTTTATTTATTGCACAAATTTGATTTTGTTTTTTGTATATCCTTGTAAATTTTTTTAATCTTTTTTGTTAGCGTTTATTTTAGAATTTTTAAACACGTTTATTTTGTTTGATTTTTTTAGGCTGGAATTTAAAACAAATTAATTAGTAATAAATTTATTTTGTTGAGTTTTCTAGTGATTTTTAAATGAAATACAAAGTTTTAAGAATGATGGTAGCAAGAAGACAAATAATACACCCACTAACCTTTCTTCAAAAACACTCTCTTTTGGCAAAAAACAAAAACAACTAAGATCATTTTTATAAAGCAAGAAGAACAACAACAAAGCAATGAAAATGAAAAACATTCAAATTGAATTGGAACTTTTCAAAGGGATTTTGTGTTTTGTTGAGTTCTATTTTGATTTTTTTTCAAGAAAATAAAATTAAAAGAGAAAATAAATAAGAAACGCGTTCTAAAAATAAAAATTGATTTAATATTGAAGAATACAAATTGTAAAATAAATGATTAATCCACTTTATAAATACACACAGTAAAACAACAAAAATAAACCTACAAACACACACACAAACACCAAGAATGTGTAACAGACGAAGTAAGGAGAAACAGAGAATATTGATGTTTTTTATGAGAGTGAGCGAGAATGCAAAATAAAGAAAGAGAAAACAAGATGTACTTATAAAAAAAGAATCAAAACAAAATTCTTGCTGTTACAACGAATTAAAATACAAAAAGAGACCTAAGACAAAAAAAGAAAAAGGATGCTGGATTAAAGAACATTTACACCTAGTAAAATTTTTATTAAATTTAAATTTTAAATAGAATATTTTTTTTTATTATCTTTTAAACAGAAGGATAATTTTTATCAAGGATTTTTTTAATTTATCTCATAAATTCATTTCAACATAAAAAGGCTGTATGTATGTATGTGTTGTATTCTCAATTTTTCAGCATTTTTTATACACACGGAGCTATACGGCACGTATTACTACGAATACAAACAAAAAGCCTAAAACGAACTACGAAAGTGAAAGATGTACCAAAAAGAAACTGAAAAAGTTTTGTCAAAAGAATTTCACTCAAGTTTTATTTTTTCTATTTTAGGTATTTTTTTGATACTTCCGACTACAAAAAAAAACGAAAAGTATTTTAAAAATTTCAATTCTTAAAGGTGTGCTGCTGTAGAAAATTTTCTTTTTATTATATTTATTTTTTGCACTTTGTGGGTGTTTTTTGTTTCTTCTAATTTTATACATATTTTATGTTGTACTACTTTTAATGTTGTTGCTGTATTTTTTTCATTCTTATAAAAAAAAAAAACTTTGTCTTATTCATTCTTTCTTTATATCCATTTATCACTCATTTCACAAATTTATACGTACAATTTTGGTTAAAATTTTTATCCAATTTACTAAAAATTTCTTTTTCTGCGTTGTGTATTGAAAATTCATAAATTGTTTTGTATTTTTTTTTTGTAATTATTCCTTTTTTGTTAAATCAGTTTTGATTTAATTCGCATTTACTTTATGATAACCGATCCAAGAGAGTTAAATAATAAAACTGAAAAGATGTGAGCTAAAAAATTCGCTTTCATGTACGATCAGTTTTTTATTTCTTCGCCATATGCTTTGCTTCTTGTATTTCGTATGTGTAGTAGTATTGTCTCTTTTACACTCGCCGGAAATAAGGGTTAAAAAGAAACCACTAAATTTAGTAGCGTATTACTAGCAGTGGTGTCAATTTTGCGTTAGCATATTGATAATTTGAGATATATTATACTACAAGTTTTTATATAAATTTTTTTAACTGCCGCATGATTTTTTTAATATAAAAATAATGTATACATATTTCACTTATAATCTTTTAGATTTAAAGTACATTTCATATACACTTAGGTACTATTTTTAATATTACCTTTTAGTTTTTTTAATAGTTGACAGTACTCTCATGGTAAATTAGAATATATGGTAAAACAGTTTTTGGGATAATACAGTTTATAAACATCTTGCCTATACGCAACTAAAATATACATGCTCAATTAACCTAACGTTTTTTTTTTGAATTAAAAAAAATAGTTATCGAGGGCCTAAATTATAAAAGCAATTGCGCCGAAATGAGATTTTACATTAGTTACATAGATATCTTTTATTTTAAAATATATGTTTTAATTTATTTCTAATTATTGTGTAGGATGTCTTAATTACACACACATGCTAAGACTTTAAAAACCAGACCAGAAAATAATCGCCATACTTTGAGTTGTATAGACTGAGATTTATTTGATGTTTTACCTAAAATTTATGTTAATTGTACTTGGAGAAAAAAACAATAAATGTATATAACCAAATCAAAAGCGACAACACAAAAAAAACGAAATCGCCCAATAAGGTAACTGACTTGTCACACACCGTAAAGTCTCACTACTTTCTCGATAAAAGGAAAAAATAATAATACGAAATTAAGAGCTAAGTTAAAACTAGGGATGCGTCGAATGTGTGTTTAGTAAATGCGAAAAAACAAATTAATGTTTTGCGAATGCGAATACATAAGTACCTATATCAGTGCTGCCAGAAATTATCAGCAAAATATCTTAATTTCACCAAAAAAAAATCTAATTTGTGAAGAAAAAATCTTATTTTTGGAAAAAATTGGTATTTTTATTATAAATAATAAAAACAATTCATATTTTATTTAATACATAAAAAAAACAACAAAAAATTAAATTTTTTTTATACTAATAAACAGGTGACAGCACTACGCCAGATGACGATTTTTTGCTCCACCATTGTTTTTCTAGGTTTATGTCAAAGTTTTGTTTATGTTTACAAAAAGTCCACGTTTTGTGCTGTGATTATTGTATTTTATTAAAGTTTTTGATAATACAAATTTTCATATTATTCTAATGTGTATTCTAAGTCAAATTACAATCCTCAAAAGCTTTTATACTTTAATAGTCTTATTCCTTCAAAATTTTCCAGGAATATTTTGTATGTACTCAACATGAGAAATAAATTCCCAGATTCTATTTGTTTTTGATAATATTAAATTAAAATAAATAAGATAGGTATTGACCATAATTAAATAAAAATTGGCTAAATATTTATTTATTGCATCACGTTCAGCGGCACGCTTTGATTTTAGGTTAAACTTCTTTTGACGTAAACGGCGAAGCAATTTCCATTTTTTTTGTAATGTTGTATTTGTTGCCGAAACGATGCCACCTGCTTATTCCACCATGCTTAAAACAACAGTATAGTTTTACAGCCGTATTCATAAAAATTTATTAATGGTTAATTAACCATATATGTATAAGGCAAAATTGCTAAAGTTGTATTCATAAACGAAAAATAGTCTATTAAACCTTTAATAAGCCATTCATAAAGTAAGAAAATTTATTGTTCGATTTACCCTTCTTTAAGCCAAAAATAATATGATAAGTGTCTGCATTTTATGATATTATTTTTGTGAAATATGTCGAATAATAATGATGAAAATGTTTTATTTATTAATATCAACATGTTAAATACATTTAACTAAATTTTATTTTATTTTAGACAGCCAATTTAAAGTTATATGTTTAGTTATTTAAAACATTTTTATATGATTTAAAAGAATATGTTCAGGGGCAAATGTAGATATTATCTTTAATAACTTATTAAATTATTGCAACTAGTTGTTTTTTTGTTTAAACTAACGAATTATTGTTCAAAAATATTAAAAAATATGGAATAAACAAATCATAATAAAAGTGATGTTAATAAAAAGTAAACTTTTTAATCGTATATTTAAAAAAGGTTTAAACAAAAGTGTTTATGATACCTTTCGGCAAGATTTTGTTCAGAAACTAAAATAAAATGTAGTTTTATTTGATAAGAATAATTTTTAAGTTTAACAATTAAAAAAAAACTAAAAAAAAATTAAATATAGAACGCCAAGTGAACCGAATAGAAGTTTCATGCATCACTAGCAATAAAATGACAGCAAAATATAAAGAAAGTTGCCATACTTAAGCACAAAATCGCCACAACAGTTACAAGTAATAAAACTGTTAATGTACGTTTATGAATACAAATTTTTATGGGAGGTTTATTAGACAGAAAGCGTTTAATAGTTATTGCATGCTACAAGCTTAAAATAAGAACTTTTTATGAATATGGCTGTTAAAATACAGATCGCACTTGTATGTAACATGGGGTCTTCACCTGACAATTTTTTGTCATACCAGACGTGTAGAAAGCAACAACAAAATTACAAAATATTTATCACTTTATTTTTGCATTCAATGTAATTCTTTGCGTTGCGTTTTACATAATTAGGGCCTAAATAAATAGATATCGTTTCTGGGTGTGTGAGCCGTACGTTAAATAATCTTCTGTTAATTTTCGAACACTGCTACTAATAACAAAATTCATAGTTTTATAAATTTATTGTATAGCGATTACAAAAATTTTTGGGTCTGAAAAGACCAGGGCTGCCATGTACTTTTTTGCCTTGTCCCCAAAAAATTAAAAAAAAATCCCAAAAATCCCCAAACCAAAAATCAAAACCCTAAAAAGTTAATATTTGCTTTTGTTTTTTTTTCTGAACAAATTTTTAATCTTGTTAATTAAAAATTTTAAATTTTTTTAAAAATAGTAAGAAACATTTTAGTAGGAAATCCTCAAAAATCCCCAAATAATAATTGTTAGTAAAAAAAATTATTTATTTTGTTTGTAGCGACTGGTTTCGCCAATTTTTTTAAATCCTTTTTATGTAATTCCAGTGAGGAATTACAAGCAGAGCAATATGCTGTTTTTGAATAAATATGAGCCAATTTATAAGAATTTGAAGCTTGTTCAGTTGGTTTTAGCCATCCATAAAAAAAAAATGTAATACTTCGAAGCATAATAAGTACTAACCAATAGCCCCGCATTCATTTGGCCAAACTTTATTATATTGTCTTTCATATTTCGTCACCTTATACGCAAAAGGACCTATCTAACATTTTGAAACTTTCACAGCAGAAGTAAAAACTATTCAAAATTATAAATTAATAAGTCACCTTAACTGTTTATACTTAAATTTCTTTTATTTTTCTTGTAAAACATTCCAGTTGTTTTGACAATGTAGCATATTATGCAAACTGTCAGTTCGGCCTTTTAGCGTTTATCATAGTATCTTTTGTTTTTTGATAATAAAATCGCAAATTTTAGTCGAAAGATTTTTTTGTGGGCATTTGTGTTGATGCAATAGATCAGAATCAATGAAAACGTTTATTTTTAATTTTTCGTTAATAAGTTCCTTTTGCGTTTCAGGTAACGATTTACTTATTTTTGGGAAAGACATGTTTGCTTGATAATTGTCTTAAAAAAAATCAAAAATTGTATGTGTTATTAACGGTTTAAGATTCTTTTTTTTAATTCTTCCTTTTTAAACACTTACTCAAAATGTTTGAAGCTTTTAAGCACCACTTAAGAAAAATGGTAATCTTAATTAAGACGCTCTACACTGTATTAGTTGTTGATAAGAGTAAGGTAAAAGTTTTGCTAATTTTTTCATATTTTATGTACGAAACAAAGAAAAACAAGCGTAAATAATAAAAGAAGGAAATTTTATATTTAACATGTATAAAATCCCCAAAAAATCCCCGAATTTTTTTTTAAATCTCCGAAAAAAATCCCCAATCCCCAAATGACTTTCTTTGTCCTTTTTGCTCGAATGAAATCCCCAACTTTGGGGATAAATCCCCAAGTCTGGCAGCCCTGGAAAAGACTGAATTTGGATAAAAACTAAAAATCATACAAAAAGACTCAAAAGAAAAATCAATCCATCCGTACCCAAATCAATCCGACGCAGCATTAATAGTACGGTGGGTACGGATTTTCTTGAATCATGTACAGAAAGATTGTTTCAAAATCCGTACTTTCAGTCGCAAAATACTTAAATTATCCATATTCAATCCCGATTGCATACTTGAAATAAACCGAAAATGAGATTGATTTAAGTAAAACTAAAATTGAATAAATCTCAAAATGCGCTTGATTTAAGTATTATAAAGTTAATGTTATCCCGAATCAGGAAGAAAAAATTATTATGATTGATTTACCCTGACAAAATGATAAAACACCAACTTCATCCCTAATATGGTTTTTACTTTAGAAATCGTATGTAGTACATATTGAACCAAAAATATAAACTAAATGAAAAGCAAGAGTTCAAATTTACTGTTTAACCCTTCGTGGTACACGTGAGTCTAGTCATACCTTTTTTTCAATGTGTTGTTAAACACAACGAAAAGTTTAATCTTTTTTTTACTTGATTTAAGAATTTTATACTTATTTTAAAACACTGCGGGATTGATTTTCGAAAGGTATCCCATTTTGGATTGTTTTGAGTACGTTTTAGTGTTATTCGTAATTAAATTGTTTGAGTACGACTCGTACTTAAAGTAATCATAAAAAACTTGATTTATCCCGAGTGTTTTTCTTTCTGTGTATACTATCATTGTACGCCGTGCTTACATTTGTATTAAAGTGCGCAAATATGATAGTGGTTCTATGGTAAGTCCGGCTCCAGACTTAAGAAACGCCAGGTATGACGGTATCTTAAAAATAGATATGTCAAAGTAGCTTTCCTAATCGATTATGCAGATGACATCGCAGCTGTAATACAAGCCAGGTCCACGGAGATTAACATGAGTGTTGGCGATGTGGTCATCTCTAAGAAAAAGCCTGCACATTGCCTCGGCATAAGACTTGATGCAAAGCTGCCATTTTCCAGTCAGATAAAATATGCCACTGAGAGGGCATGCGATATAACGGCCAATTTGAAAGAATTTACTAATGGAGGCGTAAAACAGTAACTTTCTCTATGGATACGAGATTTGGGGTACGATTTTCAAACACAGCAGGGCGTACAACCACTGTTATATGTACAGAAAATAGCAGCACGGGGAGTTGCATCGTCATACCGTACGGTATCATCATCGGCCGCACAAGTTTTTGCAGGGATGATCCCCATAATTATTTAGGTGAAAGAACGCATGAAAGGGGTAGCTGGGCGTTAAAGATAATCCCAGTTATAGTGATGTGAATAGGGAGTAAGAGTGGTGACATAAATGATTACGCATCAAAGTTGCTCTTAAGTAACGGTTACTTTAAGAAGTATATTTACAGAATGAATAAACGCAGTTCACCATTTTGCATCTACGAAGGATACGGTTACATTGACGATGCAGAGCATACGTTCTTCCAGTTCAAACGAGCAGAAGGGATTGGTTCGGACAGTAGGAACTATAACGCCGGAAAGCATCATATAGAAGATGATGCAACAGGAAGAGAACTGGCAATGTCCGGCAAAAGTAGGCCTCATTTTTTAATATAAAATGCGGGCTTGGACTCAAGCAACAACGTTAACGGCTTAAAATAGCCCCATAGGGAGCCACCTAAAATAAATGGGAAAGCGGTACTGGTAATTTCCCAATTTCTGCTTAAATTCGCAATTTCAGAATTGGCAATTTGGAATTTTTAATAAACATTTCTATGAAGTTGAAACAAATCTACAGTTTTTCAGATTTAAGGGAATTTTTTGTTGTTGTGGTTTTATTTTCATTTTTATTTTTTATAGTTTTAGGTTAAAGACAAAATTTTTTAATTTAGTATGTTCTTAATTTACCATGCCTGACACAAAGTACCACCTTACACAGGAAGTTTGGTGTAATCGTTAGCATGTGGTTAAATACTTTTTAACCCAATTGCATACAAATTTATTGCAATAAATCAATTTCAATGCACCAATAAAAGATTTGTTGTTTGTTGGTTTATTTCAACAACAACAACAACAACAAAAGCAATATATTTATGAAAAAAATAATAAACGAATCGAAATGAAAACAAATTTACATACAAACGCATATTTAAGTGGAAACTACGCCTGTTATGTGTAAAAACGATCCTGGCTTATCTTTCAACCTTCTTTTCTCAGCCATACAAATTGCACAATATGATACAAAAAGACAGACAGACAGACACACAGCCATCAGACCAGGTTGGGCCAAGTCTTGTAAGAAATTAATGTATGTACCTGGTTAGAATTGTTTGTATTATTGTGCTGCTCTGGGTATGAAATGTGGTTGTCATTGTAATGCCATCAAAGGAAATTGATTGTATGTCAGCACTTGAGCCACCAACACACATCATTTGATATTTACAACAACAAATTTAGTTTTATTTCCAACTATAAAATAATATTTAACAAAAGCAACCGTTTTACAAGTACGAGGAGGTACCTACTACTAGTTGACTAAAAATGGTACAAATACCGATCATTTGGATTATGGTGGAAATAAAATAAGGTGTTTACTTGAAATTAGATTTTTTTGTTGTTAATTAAAAGTTTATCTTTTGCTTTATAAGTTTGTTAAAGCATTGTTAGGAAAATGTAATCATGTTAAGCACATTTTTTAATTTTCAAATATTTTCATCGTTTTTTTATTTTCGTCCAGTTGCTCTCCTATTTCTATTTATTGTACATATATACGTACCCTCGCTTGAAAAGATTGCGTGCGTGCGTCGCCAGCATGTGCAAACTATTATATTTTTTTTATTTTATTTGTTTAATACAGTGGACTCCCGATAATTCGTAATCGCAAGGGACTGGCCATTTCTTACGAATTATAGGGGTATTCGATTTAGCGGGGTTTCGATTTAACGGGGTTAAAATAAAATATATACGAATTAACGAGGTTTCTCAATTTATTTAATAAAACTATAAAAAAACATGAAAAAAATCTTAAGATCTTAAGAAAATAAACACACACACAAGCAAAAGCAGAAACCCACGCAAAAAAAACAAAAAATCATTATTTGCATGATTCTGTTGTTAGTGGTAGTTAACACACAATTACGATTTAAAAGTGGTAAAGATTTTATTTGAAAAAAAAAAATTACGAATTATCGAGTGGACTAAAATGTATGGAAATTTTACGAATTAACGAGATTTTTTCAAGGGACCGACAGTTTATTACGAATTATCGCGAATTATGATTTATCGGGGTACGAATTATCGGGATTTGACTGTATTTAATGAAAATACCGAACATATTTATTATTTGTTTCTCTGTTCGTTTTCTATTATTTTACAAGCATTTGCTATTTTATGTTTGAGCTGTTGAAATGTATGTGGGAAAAAATGTTTGCTGACTATTTCCATTTAACCCTTAAATGCCTGAATTTGAAATACGAATTGAACTGTGCCAATAATTTTTGATCTAGTATGTCTTTCGGCTGAAAATCACGAATTTGATTTCCAATTGCTAAAAAAATGCTCCTGGAAAGCTTCAGGACAAAAACAAGGAAGACCGCCTGTAGACGGTCTTAGTCGTTAAGGCGAACTTTTTCTTTTAAAAAATAAATTAATAATGATGCTTAATTGGAAGATTATCAGTTTTATTTTCAACTTTTGATTTAAAAATTAATAACATATATAAAGCAAATATATTACGTATCTAAATGGTATTTAGTAAACAAATTTTTGGCCTTTGAAAAACATAGG
Organism: Pollenia labialis; assembly: GCA_949318255.1. Lineage (NCBI taxonomy): Eukaryota > Metazoa > Arthropoda > Insecta > Diptera > Polleniidae > Pollenia > Pollenia labialis. Next base: position 209,178,554 of record OX439139.1, read on the forward strand.
TGGACGTTGCACTTAGTACAAAACGTGTCTGTTTCTGATTTTTAACACAGCTTACCAGATTTTTTTGAACCCCATTGTGGAAAATGATTTATTTTGTCGAACTTTGTACTAGCCACAGGATGATTAGTTTTTTTTCCAACAAGAGAGCTACCGGTTGGATTTTCAGCAAATGATGGACGTCTAACCAAACGTTTTGCGACGGATGCGCAGAGGTCATTTGCAAATCTCGAGCGAAATTCATACATGGTCATGCTTTTTTCTTTCTCATTATCAGAGTCTTGATTTTTCCGCGTTAACTCTGCGATTTAACACAAAAGCGTTTGTTATGGCCATATCATGCAGAGATAAACTATTCTGGTTGCCATGTCCTGAGTTTTTATTTTGAGCCCATTGCGACCCATATAGGAATCCATTAGGTCAACTCCTCCCATATGAGCATTGTACTCACGGATGATCTGCGGACAGTCAATTTCATCGTTGGTTTTTTGCTTTGTGTTCTAACGTTCTATTTTAGTGGGCTGGCCTACTAAATTGGCTCTTTGAAAAGGCTTTATGCCAACATAGGTTAAACATAGCCTTAAATTTTTAGTGTCTTTCCACATTGGAGAATGTAATACTTGTATACACTCATCTATCAATTCATCTTCAGGCATTATTTCATCGCACAGATAATCTGGGTCTTCGACGCTATCATCCAAATCTTCAAAATAATATTTCTTCTATTGAGGCCACAAAATCAGCGATTTCTTGGTCACTCAATGAAGAAAATTAATTTTTTTTGTTTTACGGGAAAGCTGATTTTTTACCCTTTGTGCTAACATCTTATAAATCGATAGTTCCTTATTTGCTAGTCAAAAAAACAACAAGTAATGTCGGTTTCTTCTTATTCCAGTACAATACGTTACAAAAAATTTTGTTCGACTAAGTCACTAAGACCGTCTACAGACGGTGTTTACAAAAACCTTCATTGAAACCAAACCGTTGTTTGTTTTACCTTTATAGCTACATATTATTAAAGAAAACATTTCAACTACTTACCTACAAAATTCCGGATTCAATTGAATCACTTAAATGTATTATTTTTTTAATTTTAATTTTCACAAAAATTACAAGCAATTTGTTTGCCACTTTGCACAAAAGTTCAGACTATAGTGTTTTGTTCTTCAAAACTATTTAATTCATCACATTTTAATCGGTACCGTTATTCTAAGAATTTTATACTCATTCAAACTATGTAAGGTGCCAGAACGTAGAGAATGCATATTTTGCGTAAAATTGTTTTTTCTGATGACCGTCTGTAGACGGTCTTAGTTGTTTAAGGGTTAATTTAATAATTTTTTTAAGTTGTTCCTTTTTGCTACTGTTTAAATAATTTTGTTTTCGTTTACAAATGATTACCAACACTCATTATGCCAAAAATGTTCGACCAACTTTTACTATTTTTTTTATTTCTACTTTGAAAAAGCAAAAGTGGACAGAAATAAATAGCAATGCGGTTAATACACTGAGAGAAATTTTTGGAATGCTTACATATCCTAGTAAGTATATCGCATATTTCCCTAGAAAAGTTATTTAGTTGTTCAAGTCCAAAACCTTGTTGGATATTGTTATGAAACCAGCCGTTTTATCACCAACAAGTAGACAAAATAGCACGATATTTTAACAGCGGATAGATATGAATATTACGGACGTGTGTGAAACGGTAGCAAAGTTCTATGGTGAATTAATATGATCAAAAATTTCTACGCTAATGTCAAAATTTATAGAAGCCCCCAGCACCTGCATTGTGCAATTCGCTTAGCTAAATCTCGATCGCTAAAATGTCCTAGAGAATACAAAATTGAACAATTTTAGCGATGAAATTAAAAGCTAAAATTGCGGCGAATTAAATTTGTATGGCAATGCCAAATTAAGCAATGCACGTTACAGAATTGCATTCGTAGCCAAAAATCGCTAGATCAACTTTTAGATTTTTAGCGATAGAGATTTAGCTTTAGCGAATTACAGAATACGCCTACAGGGCTAGTGCAATTTTATTCACCTCAACAGTGTCAAAAATTTACTTCCATGAGTACTTTGCTACCGTTTCACACACACCCTACGTATTGATTTTTTTTTTTTTTTTTCAAAAAGTGAAAAATAAAAATTTTAAATTGTAAATTGTATCTTGAAGATCAGGTGAGATATACTAAATATTTTAAATTTTATATTTTCTATGTTAATTGATGTTCTGTGAAAATCACATACATATCAGACTTTTCTTTAGAAATTGATTTAAAATCGCTGAAAATCCATCACACCTTTAATAAATGATTGTTTTGAAATCAATCGGGGTTCCTTATTGTTACTTAAACAACAGGATTTACCATCTTATCCAATTCCAATTAGTCTTAAACTCAAATAAGATTAATTTGCATTAATGAGTCATGTTTTACTTATATATAAGTATTAGGGAGATCGATCAAATGGTATTGTACCGGTTTTAACCGGTTTTTTTAGTTTTGCCCAAGTCGAATATATTAAAATGTCCATTTTTCGAATATCGAATAAACCGGTTATTTTAGTAAAATTAACCGGTAATTTTAGTAATGTGTAATTTATATTCGTTTTCCTTACTTTTATTATAAATTTACCCGTAATTTAAGAATTTTTCTAATTGTATATTTGGCAAACTTGAACTTTTTAAAAAAAAATGCCAAAACAAAATGTAACAAAAGTCAAATAAACATTATGAGCATTTTAAATACGAATCGCTTATATAAGCGTGAGTTCTTGTAACAAAAACCAAAAACAATTCAAATTACTACAAAAAAAGTTTATTTAGCAATTTGACTGTATGTATTCTAAATACCATCCCCCGTATTTATAAACGATTATTAAATTTAACAAACGTTGTTTAAGGCAAAATTTCATACAAAATTTGTTTTGTAAACCTTTATTAAATTTAAAATTTTTTTATAAATACGGGCGTATATATGTATATATCTTTATAAAGATGTCATCTCTGGTGATAATAATGAACTGATTTAAGAGACAATGGTGCTTAACCGGCCCTAAAATGATAAGTTGCAAAGGTTCTTCAACGTCACGATTTATTAATCACTTTTAATTAGTCTACAAGCTTGACATAAATATAAGCCAAGTAAAATTTAACTCTGTTCCACGTTGTTTTTATGAGACTGCAAATAATACTTTACTAAAATATGCTGCAATCCCTGATGTACTATATAAACGCCAACATTTAGTTCATCATAGTTTTTCTTTAACCAGGGGTCTTATTTGCCGCATACGATATCGAGCAAAATTGATCGAAATTTTTTATTTTGATATCATGACACTTCGATACGTCAGTGTGTATCGTATGCAAAAAATACGATAGCTTACTCGATACGATAGTTTACACGATATCGAATGCGGTAATTAAAAAATAAACATTTTTTTCGGGATTAATTTTTTTTGAATTGTTGTAGATGTTTCCATTTACATGGTAGTGGTCTATTTAGAATGTAAACGATTTGGTTTCCGCTTGCCTTCATTCATTTTTTTATGCGGTATGCTATTAGAGTATTCATTGTCAAAACTAGTTTTTAAATTTAACGTTGCCGTTTGTAAAATAAAAAAACTAACGTAATTGTAATTTATTTGGATCAAATTTACCTTTACAGACCTTATTCTATTAAAACGGATTAGTTTCTCGTCACTAAAATCTTTAATAGAGTCGTTGCTAAAATAAATTGCATCGAACGAACATCTTTGTTATTAATGGTTATTCATTTTTACGGTTTTTTTGGGCGTCCATATTTGTAATTAACATAATTAATTGGCAAATAAGTCGATTTGTTACAGGGTCACCTAAAATTTTATATTTTTATTGATTAAATCATTGACGATAGTCACCCCATTCATAATTTTTTAATCCGATTAAGAGTTTTAATAGGTTAAGAGTTAATACAGTGTGTATATGAATCGCTAACTGCAGAAAGGGAACTACTTTTAAACATTCATTTTAAGACAATCAATTAAAACAGTGTAGTTAATTATGGATAGTAAAAAATGCCAGCTTTATGTTCTTATCTCGTAGAGGGTCTACAGAATTTTATTTGAAGTTTTTTTAAGGCCCAAATACACCGATCAAAATACTCATCAAGCATTGCGGTAGTATTAGTGAAAATGTGTGTGTATGTGTCACACCGACGATGCTGGATGGAAAATCCAAAAAATTAGATATGACGGCGAATATTACGTCCAGCACACGTACACGAATGAATTCGTCCGCTGGGCAAGCATTTGACAAGTGTATTTGGCCCTTTAAGATGACACTTTTTAAACGGATTTCTTAGCAATTCTCAAATATGGTACACTTTCTGTACTAAATAGCACAATATAAAATATAAGATTTATATTGTTATATATTTTTTTAATAATTATATTCTTCTTCTTTACTTGCATATTCGGCTTTCGGATGTAGTCTGGGTTCACACTATGAAAGTTTTCTTTTAGAAAGTCTGAGTTTATGGGTGAGAGAGGAGAAAAGAAAAGCATGTTCTCTTCCCCCCTCTCACCAATAAACCCAGACTTTCTGAAAGAAAACTTTCATAGTGTGATCCCAGACTTAGCGACCATACAATTATGAAATTTACATATGAAAAGTTTAAAATATATTTTTTTTTTTTGTTAATATAAAATTAATATTTTAATATAAAAAAGAACTCTATCTTGATCAAATTAATATAAATTTTAATAATAAAGAACGAATAAGAAAATACATAATTATGTGTATTGTGTTTATTTATGAAAACAATTTTATTTATTTAATTATTTTACTTTAATTATAAATTGCTACCATTTCACAAACTTAAATTCTTTTCCACACAATTTGCTTCTTTTTTCAATTGACAACCAAATTTGACGTTTTATGTTAGCAATAATTGCAACATAAATTGCAGGCAATAAATATGTACAAAAAAGTGCTGTCTACAATGAAGATAACATAACTTTGACATTTACTGCAATATATGTCGCAATAATTATTTCAGGTATAGACAGGCAGTTAGAAAAGTAATCGTGTTCATCAGAAAAATATTGTTTAACTTTATTCACATCGTTTAATTTTCTTTGCGTTTATAGCTATTTAATCTGTATAAATAGCTATTGCAATTAAAATTTGTTTAGCAATAACGAAAACTGTGTTGATACCAGGGTATGACGGCTGTCGAGCAGGGGTCAAAAATCCGATTATTGACATAACGGTTTATACTTTGAATAATAAGATTAGGAAATATTAAAAATCTGTTTAACGATATAACGAAACTGAATAATATATGAGATCTAAGAAATTATCGATTAAATTTAGGTCTACTGCTGAAGATGTTGCCTTTTTGCACTTAATGGAAAGTTGTTAACTTTTAATATTATTAATATTTAAACAAATAATTTTCGCAACATATTCTGAGTGCTCTCATTAAATAGAGCGTATTCGAATACCATGTTTTTTCAGGGTTACTATCCCTGCAAATAATTGGACTAGTCCAAACACGCGTGTAAAGTGTAGCCCACAAGGGACTAGGACTAGTCCAAAACTAATCCAAACGTATGGAAAAAACATGGTCCATTTAACATTACGATGTCCTAGGGCAGGACCATATAACCAGCTTTGGACTACAAAGGAGTAGTTTTAAAATTACTCCATTGTATACACAAGAGGATTAGTTTTAACTTCGTTTAAAACCGAAAGCATGTCGTGAAAAAACGAAGACATGTCGTCTCACTACAAACGCTTTTTAACAATGACATGGTCTAGGCTTGCATTACATCGGACCAGTTCATGGAGTAGTCCATTTAATGAAATTGGATCAGGTGGTCCAATAATATTTGCAGGGAAGAATGTTATGAATGTTATAAAATATTCGTTATGCTTATAAGTAGTCCTTAAATTTAATATATGTAACAGTTACATTACATTTTTAAAACTTTAATCGCATTTTGATTTTTTTTTTCTGTGGCAAAACGGATAAAATGTAAAGTTGACTAAATTTGAGTTAATGGCACCTTTGATATCTTCACGTTCAAAAGTAGACAGGGGCAAAGTTTCAAATATGTTGAACGATTTTTCAGAAAGTTATAAGAAAATTCATTTTGTCTAATCTTTTTTCAATGTGCAAGATAACATTTGGAATAAAAACTTAAGTTTATATCCGATCTGTGACATAAGAAATATTAAGGAATGACAACTGAAAAAAAAACTATAACCTCACCATCACCGGTTATGTTAGACTGGGAGTACATTTTCAAAAATCACCTTTAAAGTTTAAAATTGTTTTCGCACAAAACTAAAAATTTTCTCGACTTCATAATTTGAGAAAATTTTACTCAATTTAAAAAGTATTCGTCAAACTGCTGTGGGCTAGAAAGCAGCTCGTGCGTCTTTGTCGTTATTTTTTAAAGGCGAACAGGCTTTTCGTGCGTTTATGTTTGATCTCGCATTGCTGAGTTTCAGTTTATTGCAAACCAAAAATAACTCAATGTGAACTGGTGAAGAATCATATAAAACTCTGACGTTGTACTGGTAGAGACCAAAATATTCTGGAGCGAATTTTTGAAGATCTCGCCTTCCTATACGAAGGTTAAGGTCGACTGAAGACTTGTGGACAAGGCTCCAAAATTGTGTGATATAACTTTAAACAGTTAGCCAAAAAATTGTCAGTTAAAAAACCCCCAAAAAAGAAAACTAAAAAAAATTATTTTCGAAAACTCTGGACCTCACAGGAATAAAAAACTTAAATTATATTTTTTTCTTTCTTTAATTGTTTAGATTTTATTTTAAAATTTAATATTAATTAAAAATAGCTAAAAATTCGGAAATCCAGTTAAACAATTAATACAAAAAGTGTTTTCATTCCATTTCTATCAGTGTAAAATAATACATAATTTGATTGGCAACATATTGCAAACATACCACAACTGGATTGTAAAGTTTTGTGACCATAAAACACCCCCATTGGAATTTCATTAAAGCCTATTTATAACGTCATATCGTCATGTTAGTTGTCTCCAGGCAGTTCATCTAATCGGGGATGGATATAAACACAAAACTAATACAACTTGCGAGTTCATACATTTGTTATTAAAAGTATTTATGCTTACATATGTAGTCATCTTATGCATGTGAAAGTGGGTACAAGTATTTTAAAATTCAACGAAAAAAAAATAAAAAACGAAAAGTTTTCAACTAATCAACAAAAAAAAATGTTGTTTAAAGGTTTTGTGATAATTGTAACAACGCAAAAGGAAAACCCACATGAAAAATTCATTGAAAAGATTTTAAACAAAAGCAACAGGCCTGAATGAACTCAAACTTATATCATAAAAATAAAGACAAGTTAAAAATGAATGAATAATTTTTAAAAATATAATTATCTCGTTTTTTTTTTTTTTAAGTTTAACTTTAAGTTTGTCATTCCGTTTGTATATACACCAGAACGTTCGTCAAACAAAATAATAAATACATTAAATCACCCTAAATAAATCAAAATTTATATTATTTTGTTATACAGGCCTGTTCTGAAAAACACTTCAACTCAAATCACGTGATTTCAAATGACATGTACATATGTACCTACTAAAACCACACGTGTGATATTTAAGCGTCCCGTTTTTGTGTGTTTTGGTGGGATTTTCAATTGCAGAAAGCCCACCGAGAATCACAACAACGGTGTGACTTTCAAAACACCACAAAACCACACTTGTGATTTCAAAAGTACTTGATTTGAAATCACGTGATTTTCAGAACAGGCCCGATAATTTATTTTTGTTAATTAATACACTGTGGTATATTCTCCATTATATTTTAAAATTTTGTATACAGTACAATACGCATAAAGGAAAGTCTAAAAATGCACCGATTTTCTTTCTTATATGCGAGCTTTCTTATAAAGAAAACACGCATATAAGAAAGATACTATCTTATATCTGTATCACGCAAATAAGAAAGATATTTTCTTATGTATGTACATCAGTAACAGAATTTAAAAAATGTCCTATAGAAATATATAGTAATTGAAATAAAACTGTTTAATACTTATACATACTACACATCATTTTGTACTAAATTTCGTTTACTTGTCGTACAAATATAACTATATATAAGTACAGAACTAACTGCCAGGCCCACGATGTCGACAAGAACATTTTTTTCGCATATTTATATTGAAAACAATAGTAAAAAACTAAAATTTGTTTTTGCTTTCAATAAAACAAAACAAAAAAAAACAGATGATTGCACTTCACTTAAAATCACATTTGATAAAAAAAGTAATTTGGTAAAAAAATATTAATTCCTAGTTTTAAAATTAGATTTAATAAAAAATCAGTAAGAAGAATGAATACATAGTTTAAGAACATGTGTTTGCTTAAAAAATACTAAATATGAAGTAACACTGAACAGATGTAAATTGTAAATTATACACAAAAAAAAATCTATTTTAACCGAGGTAAAAAAATTCAATTGTGAGTATACTACTTTCTTATACACGTACTATTTTCTATGGAATGAGCATAATTTTTCATCAGAATTTGTTTCTTATAGAAGAGTTTTTCTTATAAGCGAGTTTCTTATATGAGGATTATTTAGCACGCAGTTATATATAAATTTGCATGGTGTCTGAAGATGTCTTTCTTATAACCGAGTTTTTCTTATAAGCGAGTTTCTTATATGCGTATTGTACTGTACTCTCCTTGACAAAACGCTAATTTAACGGCAGGCATCCTAAAAGGGATTTCATTCCTCGTTATTTGAACAAAATGCCAAAGTTGATCTTTAATTTGAAATGTTTGCTTACTAATGGCGTTTTCTTTTCTAAAAAATAAGTGTTGCATAAGTGTTACATGTGACTTGGCAACATTTTTAAATGCTCCCCTAATTTTTAAGAAGTGTTTTATACCATGTTCACACGGACAGCAATATTCGTGTTTCGCTCTCTTATTCCTGTTTCGCGCCCCAAACATGATTGGAACGACTTGTTTCCCAATACAAAATTTAGAGAGCGAAACAGGTCGTTTCATTTTAAAACAGGCTGCGAAACAGGAAAAATGTACTATCATCTCCAATTTTGATAGCAGTTATCGTTAGTTTATCTGAACTAGCTCTCAAAAAATATCAAAACAAAGAAATAAATAAAATAAAAATTGATCTTTAATAAAATAAAGTGATAATAATAGCCTAATAATATTAATAACAGTATTAAATAATATATTCCTAAGTTGTGTTTACTTTTTTATCTATTTTAAAAAAAATCACACTAACAACACAAAAAAAATGTCAAAATGAAACAGGAATAAATCGTATGAACAGCATGTTTGGCTATCTAGTTTCAGAGAGCGAAACCAGTGGTTTCTATCGTCGTATGAACATAGCATCATATCAAAGACTATAGATTTATAAAGATATTGCACGACCATACAAAGTTCATAAATTTTTCTGTCTATATTAATTTTTCTGGTGGATTTAGCCGCTAAATCCACTTGTGAGAGTAAATTACAGTATTTATTATTACTCTCAGAGAGCTTTTCTCACTTATCAGTGTATATGTATGTGCACACGCGTGTGTGTGTATGTATGTGTATGCATGCATGCATTGCATTTAAAAAAATACAAACAAACTAAAAGAAATCTCGTTTTCTCGTTGAAAACACATTTAAATAATAAAAGATGTTTTGTTTGCATCCCATTTATGTGCAAATAACATAGGTACGTTAAACCAAATGTGACAGATTTTAATTGTAGGGCAATAATATGTGTTTTATTGTTGTACAGAAGAAATTATATCGATTCGCACCGAAGTTCAAATGCTGTTATTGTCTAAATTTAAACATGTTATAAACACAGGATGGATATGCTCAATTTACTACTAGTTCTTATATTATTACGGAAGCATTCCACATGGGAAACTTACAACTACAAATTATCAAATATTGAAAAAGTTAAAATTTTAAACCATTTAACTTGTAAAGAGCTCATAAGTAAAATTAATAAATACTCATAGTAAATTCGTTTGATATATAAATAAATGCACACATGGTAAGTGCATAACAAAATAATCTAAAAAATGGAATTATAATTCGGTGCAAATCGATGTAGTTTAAGTTTTACAAAAATAAAAAAAATACTGTTGCCCTACAATTACACAATCGGTCGCATATGCTCTTACGTAGGTTATTTGCACATAAATTGTTTGAAAATAAAACGCAACAATTAAAAAAAATACCAAAAACCGGTATCAACCAAAAAAAAAAGCACACACACACACTTTGGCTGGCAAAAACAGCAAACATGTGTATGTATTAATGCATGTGGTTTCTTGCTCTCTTTAGTTCTCTGAATGTGAGCACGAAGTTTTTGCTTTCTTGTCACTTCCCCCCCTCATCTATAAGAAGAACAACATTTTTTAAAATTTCAAATGTACTAAGTGCAACATCTTTATAAATCTATAGTCTTTGATCATATTTAACGTTTACAAAAGAACACAAATTTCGGCACAAAACAATGAAGTACAATTAGCGCAAGGTAAATTCAATTACAGGTGGTGACAAGACTACAACAATTCAAAGCCAACAGAAACCACAGAGGTTTTTTGTATTGCATTGTTATACCATGTTCACACGGACAGCAATATTCGTGTTTCGCTCTCTTATTTCTGTTTCGCGCCCCAAACATGATTGAAACGACTTGTTTTCCCATACAAAATTTTGAGAGCGAAACAGGTCGTTTCATTTTGAAACAGGCTGCGAAACAGGAAAAATGTACCATCATCTCCAATTTTGATAACAGTTATCGTTAGTTTATCTGAACTAGCTCACAAAAAATATCAAAACAAAGAAAAAAACTTTTATTTTTAATAAAATAAAGTGATATTAAAATACCTTAATATTAATAAAAGTATTAAATAATATATTCTTAAGTTTTATTTATTCTTTTATCTATTTAAAAAAAATCACATTAACAACACAAAAAAAATGTCAAAATGAAACAGGAATAAGTCGTATGAACAGCATGTTTTGCAATCTAGTTTCAGAGAGCGAAACCAGTGGTTTCTATCGTCGTATGAACATAGCATTAGTGTTTACGGTTCGAAACTAGCCACCACCTTGTACTGAATTTGCCTTGATCTCGTGCCGCACTCATGCCCCTTTAATTAAAATGAGTGTTGAACATGTAGCATTTTTTTATTTTTAAAGGGAGTATCATCAGAAAAGAACGCTCTACACTTTTAAAATAACACATGTTTTTCAAAAAGAACATTAAAAAAATGTAAAAGGCAGAATAAATGCAGAATTTTACTCAGAAAAAAAACGCCATAATTCTTTGTGAAATTATACTGTTACCAATCTTGAACATAGCAGGATGTGTGTTTAGGGCGGTGATGTTATGAAAAAATGCCCATAAGGCAAAGAAGGACAGATATTTTAAAATCATTTACATGAAGAGACTTTTCAAAAATGTGTCAATTATGACTACAAATTCCCCGGGAGTTTGTTCCCTTTTATTTTTCTTTACATTTGAATTTACATAAGAAAAATGGGAGAAGGGAGAACACTCCTGGGAAATTTTTATTCATAATTGGGCTGTATAAAAATTGGGCAAACTTTTTCGGTTTGTGGAAAATAGAAAATTTTTTCGGGCTGCGTAGGGACTTTTCAAAAAGTATATAACATCACTGGTTTAAGGTTATTATACTGCTGAAATCACATCAAAATAAGATATTTTTGGCGTATGGCAACATAGAATACGCTAGAATTTTGAATGTCGTTTTTTAATAAGATTTCTGTAATAAAAGAATTTTATGACAAATATTTCTCTATTAAACAGAATTTTATTACAAAAATTATAAAACTTAGATAAAAAGAGTATTTTAAACAACTTCCAAGTTCAAGCGTTTTCGATTTCCAGAACACTTCTGTATTTCAGCGATTTTTTAACAGTTTATCATTTTTTGTTATCATTACTAATTAAAAAAAAATCTAGGAACTTTTTTCACATGATTTTGGTTTTGATATCTTAACATAGCGTTTACATTTGATAGGACTGGCAAGACAGTAAGAAAATACATATTAGTTTCCAAAAACCCTACTGATTTCGTGACGTAGACGTCCAGACAGTAGTTAAGACAGTTTACTTTTAAAAATATGTTAAACATGTATGCTGCAGTAAAAGTCCAGCTAAACGTATTTTATATAAACTAAACAAACTTAAAAACAGCTTAAAATAACTATATTGTGTTAACAAACATTACACATAACTAAAATATAAGAAATCAAAGCAAAATATGTTTAATTTTTTTTACATTTTGATTTTTTCCCTTTTACTAACAAAATTTCAGATAACCGCAAATGTCACATCACTGTCCAATTTTACTGTCTGCAAAATTTGCTAGACAGTAGACAAGACAGTTGGAAAAGTATGCATGTAACGCCATGTAAAAAAAATTACAAAAACTGAACAAAATTGACGTTTGGCGATTTCTGATATCCGGTTTGGCGATGGAGCTCAAAAAAATCTGACAACCCTGGAGCTAGGGAACAATTGGCTTCTCATTATTATGGTGAAGGGTATATTCGATTCGGCACAGCCGAATATAATAACACTTTTACTTGTGTTTATTAATTTTCGTTAAATCGCACAAGATATATGGCTAAAAATATGTCATGACATCAATATGTCTATCTCTGTTACACTCTTTGCTTGTGTGTATGTCAGAGATTCTAAGGAACAAATTCTAGTGGGTTGTTTTTCTTGTTGTATGGCGGTGTGTGTGTGTACGATTGTTTCTGGCCTAACGCGAGATCTAACACCTACCTAAATGACAGACTAGTTGACTGACTATTTTAACATTGTTTATTCCTATAACTTATCCATGAATGTGTACAAAAATGTTTTGAACTTGTTTTATACTAAAAGTCGTACTTAACGCAGGCTGGTACATTTGTTTGGGTTTTTTAAGGGAGTTGATCGTTTTTTTTACAAGTTTTTCTTCTATTTAATGAGTGTGTGGGTTACAAGACTAGACTTTCTCTATTAAAAACTTATAAAATATTTAACATTTGTTTAGAATTTTTAAAATTAACTCACATGTTGTAACACACATTCGCAAATTCGCACAGTCAAATGTTTTAGTTTAAAAAAAAAACCAATTTTGAAATTTTATTTAATTAAGTGCTAGAATATTATTGGGAAAAAGGCACATGCTAACAATGTGTGCTAACAATGTGTCATACATACGTTTTCATTTGTAAAGTAATTTTTTTAAAAAATATTTTTATTTTTCTGGTAGTATGTAGCATTATTAGAAGTTGTAGTATTTAGTATTGCAATAAAACTTGTGACTTGCTTTTATTTTTGGCCACAATTCGAAAAAATACTTGTGCATATGTATTTTGCATTTTTTGAAAAAAAAAATTAAATAACCCAGCAAACATAATCTAAAAATGTAAAGAATTTTTATTATAAATTTAAGATATTTTGGCCGGCTCTAGAGCTGGCAAACAATCGATAGTACTATCGATAGTTTTTTTACCATTGGACTATCGATGGTTTCTTTTCGAAAGCGATACTTTTGGGATAAATTATTTTTGGGAACTGTTCCCTAAATGTTTTCTTTTATCTTAGAACAACAGCTCTTCGTTTAGTGAACCAACCCGAACCCTATTATTTTATTTAAAAGAAAAAAAAACAATAATTTTTTGTTCCTTACTTTAGCTGATTTTTCTAAATTTGTAAATAAATTAAAGGTTGTCTCAGTTAGAATGCACTTCTTCATTTTAACGCATTTTTCACAATTATAATTGTAAAGAGCCCAATTTTTCATAATCGGAATAAACAAAAGTAACTGCTACCAAGCTTCAGAGTACAATAATTAGTGTATGTATTGTGGTTACTTTGTTGAACTGTTTATGGTTTTTGATCCAAATTTTGAGATTTTAATTATGCTAAAGTTCATCAAATTTAATTTTCATTCAATTATTTTTATGAAGAAAGGAATTTTACAACATGAAAATTAATTAAAATTTATTGATAATTTTTCATTCTTGACTGCCGCGGGGGGGTCAAACCAGGGCTTTCACGGACAGGTTACCCTTGAATGTTTCAATTGCAACCATTCAATCTCTTCAGAGGGTTTTGCCGTTTAACACTCACTGCCATTGACGACTGCTGGCAGCCAATAGTCAAACATCAATCCAAATTGTATTTAACCTTTGGTAGATCGAAATTTGCTTTGAATGATTATCAATTTTAATTGATGTACATGTTCTTCCTTACTTCCGTTTTTTCGTACATTTTGTCAAGAATTCTTCTTGAAGTTCCTGTTTTAAATTTTTTTTTTGTCTTTCTTTGTCTTGTTGACATTTTTCAGCACAACTAGAAGGACAAATGTAAGCTCGTGCCTTAGCTTTAACAATTATTAGTATTGTGGTTATTTTGTTAAACTCTTTATGGTTTTTAATATAGATAGCACATTGAAATGGAAGACACACATAAAAGAACTACAAAAGAAACTACGTAAAGCCTCGTACTCATTGTACCACCTTAGCTACGCTACGACGACAACGGTACTCCGTCAGGCATTCTTCTCATTGGCAGAATCCTACATACGACACGGTATAACCGCATGGGGAACCTCTGCGTATTGTAAAAGTCTTCAACATACACAAAACCGCATTCTCAAAATACTTCTCAGAAATAAACAACATAATCCAACAAATTCGCTCAACACCCTACCAAATGAACACACTTCTACCTACAACAGAGCCAACTACATATCGCACAAACACTCGAAGTATAAGAATATACCACGTCAAGTTAACGTTTTTAATATTAAAAATATACATCGACTGACACTTTTGCTGGACCTGAACAACCGCAAGATCTTACAACCTATCAACCATCAGTACAACACCCGACTTCGCTCAAAAGGTGGACTTAAAGTCGAGACCACAAAAAACAGCTACGGTGACCGAACCCTCAAAGTAATACTACCAAAAATCTACAATGAAATGCCAACTAGTTTAATGAATATTACAAATAAGTTCAAAATAAAAAAACTCGTTAAAAAATATCTTATATCATTGCAATAAACTCTAAATAAATATTTTAATTTAAAATTTTCCGAATTGTATTTACCTGCAGACAAGCCACAAGGCTTCGTGGGTACATTAGCACTAAGGATAAATGTAAAATTGAATAAATTTAATAAAAATGAATTGAAAAAAAAAAAAAATTAAAATTTTGATGTTTTTAATTAGGCTAAAGTTCAACAATGTAAATTTTCATTAAATTATTTTTATGAAGAAAGGAATTTTACAACATGAAAATTAATTAAAATTTAATTGACTTAGAATACACAATCGAATAATATGAAAATTTGTATAATAATTGTTACTCAACATAAGAAATAAATTCCCAGATTCTATTTATTGATAATTTTTCATTCTTGACTGCCGCTAAATAAAGAAAACAAATTTTAAATATATTTAAGTTAAATTAATCCATTAGAACCCAAGTTTATTTTATTAAACATATTTTCTGGCTTGTTATTTTAAAAATTGTCAAATCCCATATTGAAAATTGTATTTTTTAAATGACTACGTGCGTAATAAAAAATGTATATTTAACAAATTTTCGAATTTTGTTTTTGTTTTAAATATAATTTTCTATGCGAACGTTAACGTTCGAAATCAAAGACAAATATCAAATGTTGCGACTATCGATAGTTTGCCAACTCTAGCCGGCTCCGGAAATTAGCGTCTAGGAAGAATGGTAAGGTCAGGGCAGATTGTATGAGGGATTTGCTATTTTTTAAGATGGGTGGTGGATAAGGAGCATGGGTGAAGCGGTCTACCTTGAGGATATTAAATGGTCATAGTATGTATTTGCTTCCTGACGACTGCAGTGTATTTCAAGAGGATGTTTTGACGACTGTGTGAAGATAGTCAGACCAACAGTTGGCTTTTATTTTGGGAAGATTAGGAAATGGGTTCAAGACGTGACTATCCCGGACGTTATGAATGGTGCTTAGGAAGACCAATTCTAATTCACTACTATGCAAGAACAAGGTCGAGGACAAAGTGGAGATAAAAGCAGATGAGCACATTTTGTGTCACTTATCTATGCTACAGAACAGCATATTGAGATGGCTGGGTAGTAGATTCACAGGCTAATTGGGGGATGTCTCGCCGTGTGGACTCGAGAATCTTTTGGGATTTTAAATGATCATGACCTGGCTGTATATCAGGTAGCTGGGGACTGGGTATATGCAGGACTATTGTGTTTAGTAAAATTGTTTTTCCGATATCATAACAAATAAAATATTAACTAGAGTTCCCGTTCATAAAAACATTTTTGGTACTTGTTATAAGGAAAGATGTCTCTCGACAGAATTTGAGAAATATAGATAGTTTTTAAATTTAATATTACATACACTGATAGAAAAATTCATCTTCATATTGATGATGCCCTAACATCAGAATTGTGACATCAATGTTACTACAAATGGCATCAATGATGAAAAAAGTAACATCAATCCAATGACTAACGTCTTCGTACAATTTTGTCATATTTTACGTGTCATCTATTTTATGACTATAGTGACATCAATTTGATGCCACATTTTGTATATTATTAACATTAATTTCTTCATTGCAATGTATTATAAGAAGAAAAAATTCCTATATTCTATTTTTTTAAATTATTTGGTTAAATACAACAAATTTTTAAAGTATAATGATTACGAAAACCATATGGGGCATGGTGCTGGTGTCTTATTATTGAGAGTTCTGCTGTAAACAAAGGTCGTAATTCAACAAACATGAAACAAACATATGTAACGGGTAAGTAAATAACAATATTCTCTCACTTTGACTTAAGTCAATTCCAATGACTTTGACTTAATGACAAACTGTGATTAAATTGATGATAATGTGTCCTTTCTTCGATGTTACTTCGTCATCGCACTGAGGACATGTTCATCATTTCTATTGATGCCGATGTGTCATCCCATTGATGACATAATTTAATTTAGGTTGACATCACAATGATGAAAAGTGTCATGGGGTCAAAAAAGAAAACACTTGTCATAGTACTGATGTCAATATACATCAGCATTATGACGCCTTTTCTATCAGTGTATCTATCAAAAATTATTTGTTGGGACATTTTGCAAAGCCTTACTGCTAGCGTTCATACGTGCAAGAACACAACGTTTCTTTTAAAGTAAAGTAGAGACAAAAAAGTATACAAAGACAATAATGACACAATTTCAAACTTTAAAAGTACATATTCATAAAAAACAAGCAAATTTAATCAATGAAATTACAGTGTTTGATATTTTATTGAATGAAGTACTTTAATCAAAACAAAGAAACTTAACTTGTAAGTGGATTAAATTCAGTGTATTCTTTCTGATCGTTTTTTATATATCAACTTTCTGCTTGTTTTTAGATGGCGCTTAACTTTTATTCGTTTAAGTTACATTTAAACAAAATTAAAAAATTTGTTTTTGTTCTAAAAGTAAGTTAAACGAACGAATTTTGCGCTCGTTATCTAGAAACAGGCAGTTAGTTCTCTAAATGTCAAAATTTCATAGACATAACAAATATTTGACAGCCATAATAACTGTTTCGTATACATACACTTTATGAATGTGCCCTGCTTTTCCGAGTTTATTTTATAATTGCAAACACAGGGTGTCCGCCGGGAAGGTACTTTGCTTTGTCGCCATTTTGATAAACATTAGTCTTGACAGTTCATATTTAGCAGTCGTGGCAAATTTATTATCGAAAAATATTCGATAAACCAACATGTTTTAATCGTTAAAACATTTTATCAAAAGTGTTTATGATGTTATACTAACATATGAAGAACATACATACATACATACATACAGAAATATATCCTTGTAGGCAGCGTTACCGTTGTGATACTAAAGTATTAATTTGACCCTTTTTCGACAGTCTTGATACCCTTTATGACCCTTTTTTTGATTTACCCTTTTGTACCATTTTCAACTATTTTGTGTTACTTTTTGGCCCTTTTTGGAAAATGTGAGTGCTACATTTTCTTTTTCTCAACACTGCTGAACAATAGTGCTTCTGCTAAACAAATGGTTTCGAAATAAGTATTGCTTAAAAATAAACTTTGTAACAGACTCAAATTAGAAACTTACAATTCCATGCTTTCTTCTCATAATTTGTTTAATGCGGTAATGGAGGAATGGACTTCTAGTGAAGATTTAATAGCAAAGTATAGAACGCATTTTCCTAAAAAGGAGTTAGTATTCGTTAAAAGTTTGTGTTAACACACTCTTTACGACTTCTAAATTAGATTTTCCATAGTAAAACAAAAAATAAAGTACAGTTTCCCTTATAGCAAACATGACCCATAAACATACATATTTGTTATATATTGAATAACTTAAAGGTTTTCTTGTCTACAAAAAAATATGACATTTAATTAAAAAAATGCAATTTGGTTTCGTTGCTTAAAAATATTTTGCTCTCCAAAAGGGTAGCATGTTTCACACTTACTAATCGCATTAGGCATTGAACTTGCTGCCCATATAAATCGTCAGTTTCGAAAGTGCCCTTTAAAATAGGTGACTTCAGATTATATATATGGCTATTTTTAAAACAGCGACAAATCTACTCAAAAATTCGGAAAAGTGTGCAAAAATTAGCGAAAAATTTGCAATTAGTTCTAAAAGAATCCATGAACTTAAAGAATTTCAAGAGTATTGTAACTCTGAGCCGCACAATATGCTGGGACTTTCCGTAACTAGATAGTTAGCGTTGGAAGCGGTCGTTTCAAGAATAATTGAGCAGTGGAAGCCCCTACAGCTGTATTTTCTATAATGTGCACTGAAGGTTAACGGAGGTAACCCAATTGAAAATTCAAATTTATTTGCAAATGAAGAAATAAGGGTTTTTATGATGTTTTTGTCATATGTACATATTGATAATTATTAACAACCTAAATAAGGAATTTCAATCCGAAAAAGTCTGTTTGCCTTATTTGTTTCAGCAACTAGATATTGATTTTAAGCTTTTTGCTTTCAATTATATTAAAAGCAGTAACATATATAAAAAGCATCGAATGTTTAAACAATTTTGTAACCAATAATTCCGAAAACTTTTAACCTCCACTGGAAGTATTTATTGGTAGTGAAGCGGAAAAGTATTAAAAGACAAACATTTTATATACAACTTCTCGATCAATTAAAGAAGAGATTTGATTTTAGTAGAACTGATTTAAAATCTTTGTCTATTATAATACCAAATAACATTATCAATCAAACCAAAGACTATTTTTTACAACTTTTAAATGCATTTTCATATTTAAATGACTATAATAATGATACAATAATTACACAATGGAGACATCTTACTCTATTAGAAAATGATCTTAATCAAGCAGATTATATTTTATCATTCTGGCAAAACATAAGTTCTATAAAAAACGGACTTAATGAATATAGCTTTAAGGAACTGACTGATTTTATATTTAATTTAATGTGCCTTCCACATAGCGCAGCAGCTGCAGAAAGTTTTTAGTCTAAGTTTAATAAAAACCAAATTGAGAAATAGGTTAGAATTCAATTCTTTAAACAACATAATGCTAGCTAAAGAATCGACTTCATTATGTTTGGTCAGCAAAAGATTTTTTTAAATGACTGCAATATTAAATAATTTATTTAAATTAAATACGGAATTCGAAGCTATAATGAATTGAAATATTTATTTATGTTCTAAAATGAATTAAAACGTTTTATGTTATGTTTTTTATTAATAAAAGTTTTGGTAACTTTTTGGTAACATTTTCGGAAAATTTTGGTAGAATTTTTTTTTACTCAGTGGCAACCGTGGTTGCAAACACCCCATAAAATTGATTAAAAGTCTCTTAGACTAAAAGGAATGGTGAAAATTCGGAAAAATTGCCAATTTAGCGGAAATTCCTAAAAATTTGGTAACAGCGGTAAAATAGGAAAAAATCGCGAACAATTGCTGAAACAAACCCTAAAATTTATTTCAAATCAATAAATGGAAAATACTGCTTATAAAAAACTTGACCCTTTTTTTGACCCCTTTTTCTTGAAAATCCCCTTTTTGTGACCCTTTTCAAAAATATCCAACGGTAACCCTGCCTGTAGGAAGCCTCGAATCAAGTGTATCCAAATCGCCACTTTTGTTTTTGTGACACTGTCGACAATTGTGTCTGCCTTTGACAAGAAAAGTGAAATTTGGCATTCCTTATTTTGTACTAGCTGGCCCGGTCCACGTTGCTGGCCCTAAGCAAACATTAGTGTTGTATTACCACACGATTTAAATTGAGCATTTATCGAAATTTACGGCCTTTAAAATAAAAATCCATGGAATACCTATCATAAAGTTTTTTTACAGAATAACTTACAAATGGTGTAGATATGGGCTCAATCAAAAATGAAACGCATGTATTTAAGGTAAATTGGAAATTATATTTATTTATTACTTCATCTTAAGGCCAGCGGATAGACAATGTTTTTTGTTTTTTTTATTTGGTGTAAAAACGTATAAATTTTTTGGCGTGCCAACTCTGGAGCAAGCCACATACAACTGACCGTGTGAAAAACATGAATTTTCCGAAAATTAAGCCATCAATAGTCAAAGATTGGCTGGGCCGATTTCTGTAAAATTTTTTGTCAGTTGTTCGTATTTTCGAGGAGAAGGTTTTTACGGGAGAACATTTTGGAAAATCCCTTCGGAAAATTGGAAGCAGCTAAAATCGAATGTTTGTATGAGATTTCGTGTGAACTTATTCCTTAATGGCTTTCCAAATCAAGCAATAGAAAGCTCTTAGTGTAAATCATGGAAAATTGCAGAAAATGCGAAATGCGGAAAATTGGAAAATCTCTCCGCAAAAGTCGGAAAATTTATTTTTTTTGTAGAAAATTTTGTGTTAAATCATTCCTTAATGCCTTTCCAAATGAAAAAAAGAAAGTTCTCAGCCAAAATCCGATAGATGGTGCTATACGTTGACTTAGACTTTGCGCAATCTGACAGGTGTCATTTTTGCATTGAAAATTGGGGCGAGGCGAAGTTTGCCGGGTCCGCTAGTGTAATATAAATAACATTGCATTAATATTTAAGAGATGTAAACCTTATAAATATATGAATACTTCTTACTGCAAATTATTCAGGGTACCGCATATCAAAAATCAAGTATTCATGTATTTTCGTATGTTATTTAACTAGGAACAAAATGAAAAGTCATGTACAAACTAAACAAGTCTAAAAGCCTCCACAGTAGTTCATTTAATAAATACATTTGCTACGAATTTATAATTATTTAAATGCAATGCAACAAGTACCACAAACAATATTTACTGGGTAGTCTAACTAACAAATATTTTACAACACTAAGCTTTTTAGCGGTCACATGTTTGAGTTAACCTGCAAGTTTATGCATTTTTGCCGTTCGTTTACTTTTTTGTGCAAGAGCCAGTTTTGAGAGTAAAATTTTCATATTGCCCAAAATTTACTCACCTACTGGATTTTACTGGAAGAGTAAACGAACCAGTGTGGCCATATCCAAAAATATTTTACAGCTAAGTCGGCTTAAAAATAATGCTAAAAAATGCTAACAAAAATCCTAAACTGCCAAAAGATAACGCTAAAGTTTAAATTGTTTTATTTTTTTTTGTTATTTTAGTTAAAATACCTATAATATAATCTCACATCGTATCAATAAATCAAACTGATTAAAGAATAACAATATAATATTTATGAAACATAAAAAGTCTTAAAACTATAAAAGAAATATATTTCAGTCTTTATATACGTACAAAAAAAGTTTTTAAACAAAAGGTACCATACCATAACAAAAAATCAAAGGAACTTGACCCATAAATGGGAATTATTTAGTATTTTAATAAAATTTATATAACATGTTTAATAAAATATTTCATTTTATAAATTAAATAAGTCATCAAATAAATAATCTTCTTCAGCTTCTGAAGAATCGATCAAGATATCATTATAATATATTAACGTCATTCTGTTTCGAATTTTCGTTTTTTTAGATATTTATACCACTAAAACCCAATTTTAACTTCCGCGTTGCTATCTGGCAAAACCAAGAACTGCATAGCAAAAGAAGCTAATTCACTGAATGGATTTTCATGTAATGAATATTTATATCCATATACATTTATCCAGAAATCAACTGTCATATGAATTTGGTTTCAGCCACTGATGTTCCAAAGTTGTAATTTCTTCTACAGTGAAATCAATAATTTCTTCTTTCGTTCGCTTAATTTGCATTTATTAGTTTTTAAACGGTTTTCTAAGATGACATATAAATTGAGCTATAAAATCTCGGCATGTAATTCATATTTGTTTTTTTTCTATTTCAAAAGCTATGCTATCTCCAAGTCGAATTTATTATGGGTGGTCTTAAAAGCCCTGATGTCAAAATTTTTTTTTATTATCTTTGTTCTGTAAAATAAAACAATTTCTGTTTATGGCATTGTACAATGACTTTACAAAAACAAATTGCTTGTGGTTTTTGTACAAGTTGTACTTGTTGTTGTACCGAGATTACCTGGAATGAATTCGCCTTGGGTATCTCTTTTCGATTCCAAAAAATTCAAAATCGTAATTGAGGGAAAAAATCGTCTTAACATGAATTTAATGGATCAAACTGATCAAATTTTAAAACCATTGGATATGAAAGGTCCTTTAAAAGATTTTACAGTTTCTATAGCAAAAAGTAGGGGTTTGTATTTGCATTCAACAAAAGTGTGTGGTAGTTTTTCAAAAAAAGATTACTTTAATATTCTTAAATTAAATAATGCTTAAAAATGCTAAATATGTAGTTGAAAAATGCTAAACAAAATGCTAACTGCTAAATGAAAAATTTGCAGCTAAATCAGACAAAAAAATGCTAAATCTAGCTGCAAAAATGCCAAAATGGCCACGCTGAAACGAACGCACCTCTTATCTCAGGTGGAGACCCTGTGTAAGGTGCATCTCTTTTAATTTTGTTAACTGTAAAATTAACAAATAATTTGAACAGTGTTTAAATATTTTTTTCATGTTGTTTTCTAATGCGGCAAAATGATGACCATAAATGTCGACTAGTGTCGGCAAGCGTGGGTAACATTTTTATATTCATGAGTGCGATTGTATATGAGAGGTACGAGAGAAAAAATAAACGACCACGCTTAATTTTATGAAACACTGGAAATTAAAAACGTCGATTATTGATAATTCGTTAAATGGTGTTTTATGGATTCCATTTGTTTTTTACCTGTTTAATTTTGGTCAAAATCAAATCAATTGAAACAGTAAAATAACTCACGACTCCATGACTAAATTTGTTGGCGAAAAATGCTTCAAACACCATGTGGAAACACAAGAAAGAATCGAATTGAATTTCAATAATAGAAATAGAAAACAAAAGTTCAACTGTCAAATTTAGCTATGATCACTGCAATAAATACAAAATACATTCGTATACATACATACCTGTAAAAGATGCATGTGTTTAATAAACTGGAATGGTTTTGTCTAAATGCCGAATTGTTTCCTGTTGATTGTCTTTTGGACATAGAAACACCTTCTAAATATTTTTATATAGTAAATTTAAAAAAATTCAAATAGTTTAATATAGGTACATAAATCTAATTGTTGCTTTGCGGTTTAGCTTAGTTTAAAATCATCGTTTACTTCAGTATACTCTTGCGACTTGAAATCGTCAAGAGTTTTGCGATTGCGATTAACAGAACGCCTCTCTTGCGAGTTCAAGTCGCAATCGCAAATTTTATGCGCAGAGATGCCAACTAAAAAATTTCTAAATGTATCACCCTTTATAATCAAAGAGTAACGCTACAATTTTCAACATGCTAATACTTAATATTTTGTTAAAAACAAGATTTTACAAAAGTTTTAGTTTCTGGAACACTTGTGCGATTTCGATTGCCTTCCAAAATTATTTGTTTGCAAAATTATCATCTACTTTCTTTTTTGAAATAGTTGATCTTTATTATATGAATATAATTCAATTTCTAAGATATGAGAACTTTATTAAGCTGATACGAATCTTTTGAGTTATAAAATTTTACGAAATACCTACAGATTGTAAAATAGTTTTTTTTTATCTCAATAATTCCAATTATTGCTAATGAACTTCCGTTTGTTACTGATACAGTTTTATAAATTTACAATAAATTAATTTTAATATTTTCGAATACGAATAAAGTGAAAAATATAGTTAAGACGTGGGTTGGGGTTGTTTTTATATTTCGAGTTGTGAGAAAATTGTAAAAAAAAAAATAAAACTTAAATGTGGCCAGAGAACTAATTGACTGACTTTGGCTTTAAAAACGCCATCATTATCGGCATCATCATGACCTAGTGACAAATACTTCATAAATTTCCCACATACAGACCAAAAATAAACACAAATACTACCAACAAATATTCGATCGCGTATTTGTAAAAGTGCATTTGAGTGCGAATGGCATGCGTTAAGTGCAGCAAATTTGAATGCCATAAAAAGACAGCAACAACAAACAAACATGAGTAAGTTTTTAGATTAGTGTATGTGTGTGTGCGTGTACTTAATTTGAATTTAAAATTTGTATTAAAACACTAAAAACAACAGCAACAGTCAGAATGAAAACAAGAAGCGTAGGTGCAACCCACAGGTGTTTGCTGTTTGTTAGTTACTAATAACGCGTTGTTGCTGTTTTAGCCACCAAACAAGTTGTAACAACTTTTTGTTTTTTTTATTTTCAGCCTTTTTTTAATTTGAACAACACATAAAAAAACAATAAACTTACACTTTTATCCATACATACAAGAAAATTGTTTCTTTTTTTTTTTGTTAAGAAATAATCATAATTGAATTGTATTTTTTGTGGAGCGCGTGCAATCTGAAAGAAATCAGAAAACACCTACTGAAATTTTAACCTTTGCTATCAAATTGTTTTTAAATTTAAATGTTATACAAAAAACACAAAAACACATATTTTTTAATTACATACTTATGTATTTCCTTTTACAAGTAAAAGAGAAAATTGACAATGATTATTACTTTTGTATACACTGGTGTGTTAAGTGGAGTACAATTTTTTCCTAATTTTGTAGTCTGGGGACTAATTCTGGCAGTCGTGATCGAGTACTTTCGCAATTCGAAATCAATTTTATTTCAGTCGATACTTAACGAATCGAAATTATGTTTTCAGTATTGTGAAACTCAAATTAATGCTTTATAACACTGAAATCATTAGATAATAAATTGTTTTCGAATCGAGAAATTACTCGATCACGTCTGCCAGAATCAGGCCCCTGTTCTTCTGAAATTGTGCACCAACGATATCTGCAGATGGCGGTAGAGCGGAACCATTGTTTTTTAGAAAATAGTTTAGTTACTCAGGATTTAATAAAATTCAATTATCTATAGATATAGAATTATCTATAACTATAGTTATTTAAAAAAAATTATTAAAATTGTAAAGCTGTACAGCTTAATACCATGTTCACATGGACAGCAATATTCGCGTTTCGCTCTCTTATTCTTGTTTCGCGCCCCAAACATGATAAAAACGACTTGTTTTCCCATACAAAATTTTGAGAGCGAAACAGGTCGTTTCATTTTGAAACAGGCTGCGAAACAGGAAAAATGTACTATCATCTCCAATTTTGATAACAGTTATCGTTAGTTTATCTGAACTACCTCTCAAAAAATATCAAAACAAAATAAAAATAGATTTTTAATAAAATAAAGTGATAATTATAATAAAATAATTAAAATAAAATTATTAAATAATATATTCTTAAGTTTTATTTACTTTTTTATCTATTTAAAAAAAAATCACACTAACAACACAAAAAAAATGTCAAAATGAAACAGGAATAAGTCGTATGAACAGCATGTTTGGCAATCTAGTTTCAGAGAGCGAAACCAGTGGTTTCTATAGTCGTATGAACATAGCATAATACAGACGGTGGTCAGTTCTAACAATATTGCCAGTAAAATGTGCTATATCAAAAAACAGATCTGGCAATTCTTACCATTTAATTATCTGACAGCAATTTTTGTTCGCAGTTGAATTTGTTTGTCAGACAGTTGTCTGCAAATGAAATTGTATGGTTTTCTTACAATCCCTGCAAATAATAGGACCAGTCCAAACACGCGTGTAAAGAGTAGTCCACAAAGGACCAGGACTAGTCCAAAAGTAACCCAAACGTATGGAAAAAACCTGGTCTATTTAACATTACGATGTCCTAGGAGAGGATCATATAACCCACCTTTGGACCACTAAGGAGTAGTTTTAAAACTACTCCATGGTATACTCAAGAGGATTAGTTTTGAAGTCGTTTAAAAACGAAAGCACGTCGTTAAAAAACGAAGACATGTCGTCTCACTACAAACACTTTTTAACAATGACATGGTCCATGCTTGCATTACATCGGACCAGTCCATGGAGTAGTCCATTTTATCAAAATGGGTCAGGTGGTCCAATTTTATTTGCTGGGATCGTCTAAACTCACACTTTACTTTTGGTTGCAGTATATTGTCAGCACATTGCCAGACTTTACATTTTTGTAAGATCTGACCAATGTCGGTATGAAGCTTAAAATTCGAACCAACAATCAACCAATCTAAGGCGACTATGAAGGAAGCCGCACAATCAATCTATTTAAATAATACTTAATGAGCCTTCTCCCTCGCCTATCGATTTTAGGCAAAAAAGACGATCCTTTGCTTCTTGTTGGCGTTAAAAAGGACAAAAAAAGACGGTCAATAAAAAAAAATTGTGTGGCATTAAACGGCTGTTGTTTACAAGTTGCCAAACGTTTGGCAGCTCGTTAACAAGAGATTGGCAAATCGTTAGTCAGAGCTTGGTAAGTGTATTATGAACAAACTGTGTGCTTACTTCATGCCAACTTTCGTTATGAATACAGTTAGCGGAGCATGAAATAGAGTCTCTGGCGGAAACCGACACGTCAACCCCCACGCTTATGGACTAGCTCACTGCCAACTAGCTAACAGGGTACCCAGTGTAGCTTTATTTAAACCTTGAAGATTAATAAAAATTATTAAATTTCACGTACACGCTAATTGTGTGCAGTCAACAAATTCTTTTCGTTTATGACAACAAAAGTAAATCTCAATAGGTATTTAAAATTCAAATAAATTTGAATAGTGGTTGGATGACCTTTTATTTTAAATAAATTAATTTAATACAAATCATTACAAAATATTTTTTGAAAAAAAAAATTATTTAATTTCATTCATACAAAAAATTTTTTGAAAAAAAAAATCATTTCATTCATAAAATAAAATTGTATTGTTAAATGTAGGAGAAAAATCAAACATACACATACTAAACACTCAATTTTACACTGCGCAAGAGTAACCTGTTTGACTGTGTGTTAATGGTTTAGGATTATTTCTCTAATGCCAGCATTTTTATGTTTGGTTAATACACAATTACATATTTACAATAAAAGCCGCAGCTATAACAGGCCAAACAAAATCAATACAATCAGACGACCCAACAGTCAACCATTTTGCATTAGAATTTATGAATGAATTTTATTGAATCGTTAAATATGCTGTCATGTCAAACCGGTATGTAAACTAAACTCATACACAACACACATTTAGAGTGCACGCATACAAATTCGAATATACATACATACATACATAAGTATGTGACAGCGCATAGAGAAAGGGACCTAAGGGTAAAAAAAAATCAATTTTTTTTTTGATGTGGACAACATCTGAGCATCGAATGAGACCGATCCCATGCCCATTACCCTTAGGTCCCTTTCTATTTTGCGCGTCACATAAACTGAGATCGACTAGCGGCACTTAAATATAAAATAATAAAAACAGACTGATTTCGATTTGTATAATTTTGTCATTCCGTTTGTAATTTCTACAATATTGCTCTTGGACCCTACAAAATATATAAATACATATTGTTCCCTCAGTAAAACATTAGTGTATACGCATGTACACCATTATTTTGCATAATAAGAATCTACATAACTGATGATGTGGTAAAAAAAAAATGGTGAAATTCTACATCCACAAACTGGGTCAAAAGATCAATTGAAATATTAGCGTATAATTGCGTGTTTGAAATATTTCATTAATACTTGTGTTCGTGCAGGTATGGTATTTTAATTAGTTGTTACTCTGAATATAATTTCAAAGAAAAATAGTGTATAAAAGCGTTATTATTCACAAGATTTATTAAATGAAACTATTTTGGAAAAGAATGAGGAGGCAAAGCCTATCTTCCCTAAAGAATACTGCATGATTATGCGTCTGGTACACAGTCAAAAAGAATAACGAAAACAACTCAGTGAATTATTTGAAGATTAAGCAAATTAAAGTGGACAAAGGTTATCCTAATTTGCGGCTCTACAAAGGGAATTGGGACTACGAGTGGCAAGCAATTGACATAATGGAAAGAAAGAGGAAGAAATCAATCACTTATAACTGTAATACCCGAAATTTGTGACCTAAATTTAGGCCCCTATTACGGTTCAACACTCAACTCAGTTGTGTTGTAACTTCTTAATTTTTTTTATTATGGTTTACAACTTTGCTACATTTCGGCGTGCAAAAACATAACAAAAATTACAACTGATCACAACCAATATATCAGTAGAACTGCAAGAGCCAAAGCTTCCAATTTAGGTACAAGCACCTTGGTTATTAATTCACAACACCCGACAAAATGTGGGCGGGATTAGACAAGTGGGCGTGGAACTTTACACACAAATACATTATAGATTTGTATAACATAGAGAACAGCAAGACCTAAAATTTCCAAATTAAGCACAATCATCTGGGTTATCAATACACAACATCCGACAAAATGTGGGCGGAATTGAAGAAGTGATCGTGGCACATACACAACTTTATTTCTATCTCAAGAACGGTATTAATATTTCTTTCTGTTCTTATCGCACCATGGTGAAAGGTTTATAAGATTCGGCATAGTCGACTATAGCACTCATACTTGTTTTTTAATAATTCTTTGATAATGCAATCGCCATTTCATGTTTTTTTTAATAAACAAAAATAAAAAGCAACTCTTAAGTTAAAACAAGTCAAGTTATTTTGTTACCTACAAAAAGTTCTGCAGAATTAGTTTTTTTCTTTCTAAATGGTGTTTTTTATAGAGTGACACAAGTTTGGCGCCGCTGTACTCGTTTGAGTACAGCTTAACTTTTATCAACAATATTAAGATTTTAAATGTTTTAGGAAATTTTTACGTTTTTTGCTAAAAAGAAACGTGCATTTTATTTAAAAAAAATTAAAAAAATTACTATATAAAAAAATTAAGTTCAACAAAATGGACCATAATTTATATAAAATAAATGTGTTGAGATAACCAATGATATTTCTATTTTTTATCCTTATTTGTATGGCTTGTTTCTTTTTTATTTATTATTTTAAAAGTGAGCATTCGTATTTATAAAATAAATGAAAAAAAATTGGTCTGCAGCGTACAGTACAGCGGCGGAACCCATATACAAATTGTGGCATACTGTAGTTGTAAGAATTGCACAAAAAATATATCGTACTTCTATATTCGATGAGTTTTAAAGCTTGTATTTTGTGTTGATAGCGATTTTTTGTATGATTTATGTTAGCAGTTGAAGAAGAAGATGCCATGGAGAACATGGCCGAAAGATAATCTAGGTAACATTGAACAGCAGCGAGGATGATCCATTGCCAAAAAGGAAAAGAAACTGTAGTAAACTACAACGTAACACAAGTATTTACAAAGGTCCCCTTCTACCACTAGTACAGACATGTCAAGAAGTTGCTTTTAGTAATTTGAATATATTACTTGCGTATGCAATAAGATAACATATTTTACAAAGAACTGATTAGTTGTATCACTAAAACTGTATATAATCATCAAAACAATTGACATAACTTCCAGCGTGGCGCTAGGCGTATTGATATTGTGTGCATATCAATTATCCAAAGGCGTCTTGATGTTGTGTATATCAGTTACCCAAAGGATATTTATATTGGTCTTACGATAGTGTTAGAATAGAAACAGTATCAAAATCAATGTCTAGGCAAAGATATCTAGACATCAAACTGAATCTACGTCTTGTTAAACAATTTCTTCATATTAATTAATGAGGCGCTTGCATGAAATAAGGCAAATTGATATCATGGATCAAATTTTATTCCGACGTTCTATTACAAGGTTCAATTGACGGCATCTTTCATCATTGGAACTAAGGTTACCTCAAGATGGTATAGGTTTCTACCCAAAAAGGAAGAACGGCAATTCGGATGTTTTTATATCATGCAAGAATTTGTTGGCGATGCACACAATTTTTAATAACATTATGTAATGAATAACAATGTTGAAAAATTGTTCACCTACATCCCGCCGCTGTACTCAGTTGAGTACACCCCTCCTACTCCAACCATTCCTAATTTTTAAAATTTTTTTTATATTTTTATGCCACTTTAGTGTGCAATAAATAGAAAAATAAACTTTTGTTTTAATTAACACTGCTAGTTTAATTTTGGCGGTTAATGGGTTAAACAAGGAAATATATTTTTAATATCGATGAAACGGGCTTTATTGGAAAGAAAATTCTATGAAATTTATGTTAAAATATAATTTCTGCCATGTTGCCGCCACGGCTGGCACATAAAAGGCGCAATATGGAACACCAATTTTCAACAACTTTTCGCAGCTAACTTTCGCTATTTCGCTAATAACTCTTCGAATGTTAATTTCCATGTGTTTAATTGTTTATGGCTTATCGACGTAGGCAAGTGACTTAACATAACCCCAAAGAAAATAATCTAACGGAGTTAAGTCACACGATCTTGGTGGCCAATTAATTGGGCCACTACGTGAAATTATTTTTTCATCAAAAGTTTCTTTAAGTAAATTAATTGTAGCGGCCGCCTTGTGACCGAATTGGCGGCACCTACGATAATCCATTGGCCTTAATTCCTGCACAAGTTGAACCTGAAAAGCTTTTAAGCCAATATCCTTTCGTAAAATCTTCCATAAAGTGGAACGACCCCAGTTGCTGAGAACGGCGACGAATTGATTGATTAGGATCATCTTCAATGTTTTCCCGTACAGCGGCTACAGCTTCTTTAGTGCGCACTGTTCGGCGTCGGATGCACATTATCAGTAAATGTGGTCCGAAAACGATCTATTGTTCTTCGAATTAGCCGCTCTGAAAGACGATTATGTACGCCATAAAATGGAAGAAATGCACAATGAATTTGACGAATATAACAATTATTTTGATTAAAAATTTCAACAATTTGCACGCGTCGCTCTGCTGTAAATCGATTCATACAGCCCAATTATGAATAAAAATTCCCCGGGAGTTTTCTTCCTTCTCCCATTTTCCCTATGTTAATTCAATTGTAAAAATGGGAAAAGGGAAAAAACTCCCGGGGAATTCGTATTCATAATTGGGCTGATAATAAAATTTCAAAGCAAACTAAAGCTATGTTCACATTATGTGTATTTGTCATATGGAATGTCACTTTTCTACCCACATGTGTTTTCATGTGTATGTCAAAATTTGAGTTTTACATAATTTACATGTTCACATAATGGTATGTAACGTACATTTGACATAACCTATTAAAAATAATAAAAACATTTTTAATAATTAATTTGTGCATTTTTTATCTGTTTTATTATTTATTTACTATTTTAATATATGTACATATATGTATTACAATTTCAATTAATTTTTGCCGCCACAAACAAATTTGTTAATAAAAAACAGCTGATGTCAGATGCTTTGTCACTTGAAAATAGAACACGTTCTAAATCAAAGTTGTCATGTGTACTGTACACAGAGAAATAACACATGATAGTGTTTGAAGGGGTTCAGACTATATGTACATATTTAACATGTGAAAAAGTGACAATCCACATGACAAATACACATAATGTGAACACAGCTTAACTTAAAGCTACTATCAGCTGTTAAATTTGTGCTCAAATAAAGCACTGATGCCAACTCAAAGTTGTGACACTCAAAAAAAAAACACGCTTTGTATACATCAATCGAAAGAAAAACTTGAAGTATTGTTACGATTAACTAGGTATAACTTAAGATAGTGAACAGTTAAAAAAAATTTAATAATGAATGAATTAATGGTTTCTGTCACCAAAAGATGACTTATTGCTAGTAAAGAATATGTAATACTTTAAGCGGCAATTCAAAATTTAATGGAACACTTTTTTGTAAGCACAATATTCGAAATTAGTGCCTAATTTCTGATATTCTCGGTTCAGTTTGCGAAAAAAGTATTTTTTATATATGTTCATACATACATATTATAGGATATTAGTAAAGTATATAAACATATGTACTTTGCCATATTTAATTTGCAGCCTTCAGTTGTGTCTATTAATGTAAAATAAATGAAATTCAAGATTCAAGTCTGTTAAATTTGGCACAGAAACCAAAATATGTAGATTTTTTTTAACAATGTTTGCATGGTTTATTAACAGCATATCAAAGATCTTTATGGATTAAATAGAAAAATTTCAAACAGCATGTACCCACACAAAAACAACATTCAACATGGGGCAAACAAAAAGAATTATTCACAAATAACAACCCTGCAAGCTATTTGGGAGTCGACTACAAAAAAACGCATTTATAATTAACTTATTAACAACTAACTATAAGCTAACTATAAACAGTGTTGGGCAAAATACATGGTTTGCGGTATTTAAAATACAAAATACATTCGAATCTTTGATACCCTCCACCGACAGTTCGAATATTTGAGGAGTGATATCTATTTATTATAAGTTATTCTTTATAAAAATATGTATAGCAATTTTAACTAGCTTGAGCCGAACTTAGATGATTTTCAGGAGGGGAATTTATATTGGTGCCATGGTAAGTTATGAACGCAAATTCTGCAGTGATATCTGATATTAAAAAACATAAATTTCAATACAGCGGTGAAATAAGTTTAAACGTTTACAGTAAATTTGAGAAGGCAGCTAAATGTGTTGAAATAGACGAAGTAATTTAGATTGCAAGGTAAATTATGGACCGTTTATCACAAATCTGCATGAAATTGTTTTTAGTCATATGAAACTAAGTTGGAAGAAATGTTACCACAAAAAATATGTATATCGGCTACGGTTTTAGGCTTATTAAATTAATTTACCAGAGTGGGCTTTATATGGGGCCTAAACTAAATTATGGACCGATCATCACGAAATATATTAGTTTGATTTCTAGTCCTATAAAACTGTAAATTAAATTTTACTCTGATAGCATTATTGATAACGGTTTTAGGCGTACTAAATTGTTTTCCGGGAGTAGGGTTTATATGGGGCCTAGGGTAAATTATAGACCGATCTTATCGAAATTGCAGTGTCATTTTTAGTCCTAAAAAACTGCGACGTACCAAATTCTATTGCAATAGCATTATTGCATTATTTATTACAGATTTAGACGTACAAAACTGTTTTCCGGTAGTAGGGTTTATATGGGGCTCTAGGGTAAATTTTGGACCGATCTTCACGAAATTTCACAGTGTAATTTCTTGTCCTACATAACTGCGACGTAATTCTATTATGATAGCATAATTTATTACGGTTTGAGGCCTTTTAAACAGTTTTCCGGGAGTAGGTTTTATATGGGGCCTAGGGTAAATTATGGACGGATCTTCACGAAATTTTGCAGCGTGATTTACAGTCGAATAAAACAAATTTTTGAAAAATCTTATATCATTCCGTGCATTGCTCCACCATTTATGTAAGTTTTTATAACAAAACTATCAATTTTTTAAGGTGGTGGTTCCACATTTTGATTCATAGCTCTGATCCTACTGAGCGCCGGTGTTGCGCCGGTGTTGCGGGTTCGATTCCCACCAGACTCTGGTTTCTTTCCTGCAGACAAGCGTAGAGCTTCGCGGAATTAGCTTAGGAAAATTAAAAACCCATTTTGCTGGTTTTCAACCACAAACTGCTTAGGGTAACTACCAAGTTTGTTTATTTCTTTTAAGTTTTTCGAAAGTGAGCGTGTTTTCAACAGATGGACAGACAGGCGGACATGGCTAAATTGACTTAGAATTACTCAAGGAGCCAGAATATATATATATACTTTATGGGGTCTGAGATGAATAATGAAAAAGTTTCACATGGAATGACAAACTGAGTATACCCTCTTCACAACTAATTGTGGTGCAGGGTATAAAAATCGTAAAAGCTTTGTTAGTGGGAAACTGTGTTAAAGTACGTTGGTTTTCGTTGTGTTAATGAAATGTTAAAACAAAAACAACCAGTTGCAATACAATATTGAATATATTGTTAAAGGCTAGTTTACGCTATCTCACAAGTCTTACGTATTCCATAATACTTTGTGAGATAGAAATCTAATGAGTTTTGTTGTGACTGTCCAAAAATCTAATGTAACATAACAATTTGTGTTCACACCGTTACACAAAGTATAAACACTCGCACATGGAATAAAATGCAACCCTGATCCAATGAAAAGTATTTTTTAGAAATTTTTCAAGACGATGAAGTCGTATATGGGATGTCAAACTGTTTTTCAAAATACTTGTCATTTTCATCACACATGCATTCACACTATCAGACTTTTACATATAACTTGAGTTTTTGGCATGCATTAATACAAAGTATAATAGTGTAAACTAGCGTTAAGTGTGCGACATTTGAGTTGATAATAAGTCCCAACTAGTTTTTCTTTTTTCTATTTTCTCATAAATTTAGAGTTTTTTTTTGTTGTGAGTTAGTTTAAGTTGTTTAAATTTTTTACCAAAACTTAATTTTTTAAATTGGAATTTAAAGACCATCCAAAAAAGCATGTTGTCAGTAAAAGAATTGAAATCGACAAAAAAATTTATTTTGGTGTCACAAAAACAGATCTTATTGGATTTATGTTCGAATCAAAATTATTTTCAGAATTTGTTGTCATAGAATCTGTTTTTATTGATTTTTTTTTTTATTTTTGTCAAAAACAATCCGACACACAGCGGACCAGGTGGCGGTCAAAAATCCATAACGCTTGATTGGATTAGAGTTTGGATACGCGGATTTTTTGTTTTGGCCTTAAGTATTTGCTATTATGGTAATTCCATGTTAAATCGACCAAGAGTGGGACCCGACTCCTTTCGATTTGAATGAAATTTGGTGAGAAGGTTCCTTTTATCCTATATGGAACATATATGAACGAAAAAAAATTTTTAATTTTTTTTTCAAAAGATAGGTATGTCATATTCTAAATCTAATAATTTTGCCGAATTAGCCGAATGTGTTAAGATTATTTCTTCAATATCTCGAAAACTACTTTATATACGAAGATGATTTTAATGTCATTTTAAAGGGAATACTTGGGGTTACAAACCATGTATTGAAAAAAATTGAAAAATTTAATATCTGCAAAATATTAGTATTGGACCTAGTATTTTATGTAACTGTTTTCCAATACAACAATATTTATAATCTTATAATTAAAGTAAAGGATTTTTATATATTTTAATAATTTTACTAGAACATAATAAAAATATATAAAAAATTATAAAAATTAAAAAGTTTTAAAATTCAGCGTACATGGGTACATTGCAGTATTGTAGTGTTTTTTCCAAATCATTTATATAAAGTGTAAAAAGTAATGGCCCAAGTATTGATCCTTGTGGCCCACCCTTTAAAACAGGTAACGAGCGAGATGTTTTATTATTTTTGAAAACAGATTGACTTCGGCCTGATAAATACGATGACATTAAACGTGTTGATAAGGGGGAGAAATTAAAAATTTTTTGCAGCTTAAAGCAGAGGACTTCATGGTCCACAGTGTCAAATGCCTTAGAATGGTCCAGCAGAACAAGGAATGAAATATTGTCATTATCAAGTTTACTACGTATTTCTTCAGATACGTTAATTAGTGCGGTTATACAGCTGTGACTGCGTCGGAATCCTGATTGTCTTTTTGTAAATAACCCGTTATTACTAAAATATTTCATAATTTGCTGATGTAGAAATCGTTCAAACACTTTTGATAAGAATGGCAAAATAGCAATTGGGCGATATTCTTTGTTGGATTTTAAGATGGGTATACTTTTAGCATATTTCCAGTTTTTGAGATAAACACTCTTCGTGATGATATTATTTAAAATATATGTAATATAAGGTACGATTAGCGAAATTATAATCCGTAAAAATTTCGGATGGATGACTTAATAGCAAGACAACTCGACATTACATCTGACTCAATTACGCAATTAAAACTAAAACTATTACCACGAATAGCAGGCCATTGTTCATAATAACTAATATTTGATGGAACATTAGGTAAAAGTGTAACGACTCATTGATTTCATCTATGTCTATTGCAGTAGCATCAACAGATGTTGGTTTACCAATACCGATTTCACGTATAGTTTGCCAAGTGTTTTTTTAATTCAATTTTTAACGTTTATAACACAAATCTCTACGAGCAATTGCTGATTTGATTTCTGCATTGAACCATGGTTTTTTCCTAGCGTTTGGCTTAACTGTTTTGACTGGAACACATGTATTTAAAACGTTTGCCAAATTATATTCTAAGAAATTCAATTGATCTTCAACCAAATGCATATAATAAATAGAGTTCCAATCAATATTGGATAGTTCAAAGGACACCAGATCATTATTCATATTCTTAAAATAGAAAGTAGTTTTATCATATACATACATACTGCAACTGGAAATTAAAAGTTAGGAATATCAAATCATGTTTGGAGAAACAAGGTACTGATAGTTGGTCATATAAAAGAACTTTTTTCATATAGCTGACAAAAAATAAATTCAATAATGTGCTAGATGTAGAAGTGAAATGTGTTGGCACTGTACAATTTGTTGGAACCAAACCAAACGATTTCATATCATTGATAAGATGACTCTCAACGATTAAATTGGAGTTAAAATCTCCACATATAATAACATCATCATATTCTAAGGTTAGCGTTTCAATTTTTTCCAGAAAAAATTCTGTGCTGTCTCTAGTATTTGGTTTGTATACAGATCCAACAAGTAATTTCCGACCGCCAGCACATATCTCGATGAATATATATTAAATTTTACTACAGCATAGTTTACAATTTATTGTATTCCTGATATATGTATATAGCCACACCACCACAAGGAGTTTCTCAATCACAACGAAAAGTTTTTAAATCTTTTAAATTAATAATATTATCAGTAACAGAGTCATTGAACCACGTCTCAGTCACGCATACAACATCTACGCCAGAGCTTTCAAAAATGTAACGAAACTCATCGATCTTTAACTTCAGACTCTGAGCAATAATATGACACAACTTTACCTGATTTCTGTTTACACAGTATTCGTATCATATCAGAAGTATTATTTTTGGAACCGAGAACTACACTATCCATATGGGATGGCTGGCATGATTAAAAAAATAGTTAATATAAGCAACGCTAGCAAAGCAAAGTTAATCATATTCAAACTTAAGTAAAGAAATTACCAAGGCCCATCTATCAGGTCTGCTTACTTGAACAAAAACAAAAAACGATTCTTTTTAGTTGTCAAAAATTTACTACCACATATACAAAGCAAAAGGAAAAAACGTGTATGTGTGGCATATCACAAACGAAAACAAACGTATACATGCACATGTAAGCAAAATGTAAACAACTTTTGACTACTAAAAAGAACATAAACAATGATCATCAGGCTTCTTGCGCAGACCTTTTCAATGGGCCTTGGAAATTACAAAAAAAATAAAAATATATAAAGACTTATGTTCAAAAAACGAATAATATTTGGGTAAAGTAATAAAGACATATTTAAAAAAGTATACATGACTGATGCAAATTTATTGTTGACATGATTAAAAAGCTGTTAGTAATTGTTTGGAGATTGGTTCGCATCCGGTTGGTGCGCATCAGGAAAAAAATTGAGCAGCCTTCCAAGCTATCAATACGAACAGGATCTTCATCACTATTAAATTTAATATAAATTAAACCACGCATCGTAAACCCGATTTTAATCGATTGGCTTTTTTAAGGCCCACTGCAGACTGGAGTATTTTAAAGTTCGACGAAGTTAAATTTTCATTTATGTAAAATAGGCAATCACAATTTTCTCCTATGTGTCTTAACAATAGCGGTGTTTTGTTTCGTTTTCGAAAATTAACAATTGATTTAAGAATATTAAATTTTAAAAACGGACTAAGTCAAAAACCAGTTTTTTTATTTGGCTGATTTTTTATGTAATAAATCAAACTGTTCTTTAAAACTCCTGAAATTTTGGAGGAGATGTTTTTTAGGTATGATTTTTTTCTTTTGCAACCTTTAAAAAAATAATCCTAAAATTGAATTGTAATATTGTAATTTTGTGCTAGTACCGGGCCCCTGGCATTTTAACCTAATTGGGGCACGCTGAATTCAGTGGTGCTAACCGTTTTTTATGTACGCTCTTGTTTTCAAGATTCACCGTTATTTCGAAAATGTAGGAGGTTGCACTGCATATATTTGCGTTAACCGCAATTCCGCAAAAAATAATAAAGTGGTGTTGGTCATACATTTGACCCATCTATAAAGTTCTTTAATTTGGCCCCTGCAGCGCGTAGGATGCTCCTAGATTGTCAAATGTTTGTCCAACCCCACTTTATTATTTAAAAATAAAAATTGGAAATAATAATTACACTTAGGCCATTATTACAACTTGCCAATAGTTAAAAGTCGGATTTTGTTAGACCAATAAATAGCTTTGCATTATTACAACTTCCATTTTTTATTGCTGTTATTTTCAATAATAATAATATTTAATAGATGAAAACATAATAAATGAAGGTTTTATAATGCAAAGCTATTAATCGGTCCGACAAAATCCGACTTTTAACTATTGGCAAGTTGTAATAATGGCCCTTAAAAAATAAATAAATAAAATGAAAATAAAAATTTATTATTAATAACACACTGCTACAAAAAAACACTTTTTGTCAGAACTTGAAAACTGACCTAGTGTGGGTTGCAGGCCTAGGTGAGGACATACAAAAACCGTTTTCAAAAATTTTGAAACACACCTTAGGGTAGATCGTAGCACTTTAGTACCTCTAACTCATACATTTTTTGATCGATTTCAAAATTTTAAACAGTTTTGGAAAGGCAAAGAATTAAGCTTTTATGAAATGTATTCATAAAAAATATATTCAAAGAAATTAGGTGAGTGTTTATCAAAAGTTTCTAATTTTTTTTATTTTTTTTTCCTAATTTTTCAAATTCAACAAGAGTTATTTTAATTTTTTTCTATGAAAACCTATCTTTATTTGCACTGTATTTTAAAGATAATTTTATGTTGAAAAAACCGAGATATCATTTGTTAAAATCGGCTTATATTTGCAAAAGTTACTAAAGTTTTAAATATCGCACAAGATCGCAATAATATGCATTTGTCACAAAATGTGGCTCAGCCGATTTTGGTAAATATTCCATATCACATTCCTCGTTTTCAGATTCATCATCACTTTGTTTATGTAAAGTTTCATTACATTTAATTGCACTTAATACTGGCTTAGTAACAGTTAACACATTAGCATACTTAATGCTATCATGATTTTTATATTGATAACCAGTGATGTTTGTTTGGCAAAAATAACAGTCTTGTGGTTTATGGAATATTTTATGATGCTAAATCATTGGGAAAGATAATGGCAATGGCTGGCTTATAAACTTTTCGGACTTAGTTTTCTTCAGCATACTGGAACAGCTTTTACAAATACTTTCGGGTTCATAACATTTGCTAGAACTGTATGAGCAGTTAAAAACTGCATTGAAGGCATTTACCAAGGCTTTATTTTTCTTCAGATCAAAGCGATGTTTTTTGTCAGCGAATAACCCGCAAACATAACAAAAATTATTACGCTTATCACACACTGCAGAAAAAAATTACACACAATTTAAAATTTGTTAAAGGATTACAAAAATTACAAACTTACTTGTTTTAATAAATTTAAATATTAATATCACTTCACTTGTCACAAATTTTAAACTAGTTACACTTTTTTTTACTCTTATCTAAAAACAATATCCTCCGCCAGAAAGTAGTATTTAAACTTTGCCATTGTGTTGGTAATAAATTCGATTAGTTTATGTATTTATCCAAATATATATACATATGTAACTAAAAATTGCATATAAAAACATTCTAAACTTGTTTAGTGATTTAAAAAACTAGGGCATAATAAACCCTATTCATCTGTATTATCTTCCAGTTCTTTTTTTTTCTAATAAAGACAGATTAACAATAACTTATTAATATGTGGTTTACAGAACACGAGCGCCTTATTCGTCCGTTCAAGTTACATTTAATGTGCTGTTTTCACAACACAAGTGACTGAACTTGTATGTAAATTTATATGGGAAACACTCAAAAAACTGAGTGCTTTTCATATAAATTTCACTAAACGTTCAGTCACTTGTGTTGTGAAAACAGCACATAAAACAAAAACAAAATTTTGAATTCGTGTTCTGTAAGCCACACATAAGTTAATACCAAAAACGTAACTGTAAAATTACAACAAACAAATTATTAAGTTGACAAATTTGCTTGTATAGTTAATTGTTTTTTTTATTCATATGTTTTGCGCAGGGGGAGGAAATACTAAAAACAGGTGTTAATGAAAAGTTGAATAACTTATACAATTTTTATCCGATTTGAAAAATTAAAACCATGTTTTGTTAGGAACTAAATTTTCTTCATACGTTAATATAAATTTTTATAAGCTTTCATATTAAAATAAGCAATGAAAAGC
This sequence comes from Pollenia labialis, assembly GCA_949318255.1. Taxonomy (NCBI): domain Eukaryota; kingdom Metazoa; phylum Arthropoda; class Insecta; order Diptera; family Polleniidae; genus Pollenia; species Pollenia labialis. The sequence goes on from OX439139.1 coordinate 209,219,424, forward strand.
ATCTAAAATCAAATAAGTTTATCATTTTCGTTTGTTTTTGTAGATATGCTTAACAAAAACAATTGTTATCACTTACAAATGTATAAAAAAATGCACGTCATTTTAAAGCGTAATTAGTTTTCTTTCCAAACCCGTTAAAAAAATTAAAATCGGACAAGAACTGACTGAGTTACAGGTCGATAAGTTGACGAACATCACTGAAAACGGTTTTTTTAAAATAACTTCTGAATTTGAGGGTGTTTCTGAATTTTTTTGACACAATTTTTTATGTACACAACAAGACCAATAACCCACGCTAGGTCGTTTTCCAAGTTTTTTTACACTGTAGCACCGTGTAATTATGTGCAATTTTTATCGAATATAAGTTATAACTATTAAGTCCTTGGTAATTATTTTAAACTTATAATCGATGAGTGTTTAAATGTGGTTTAAAATTAAAACCCATAAGTTCAAACGTTTACTGTTAAATTAAGTAAATTTTATTTAATTGAATAATTTAAAAGCAAACTTACTTACTTTCAAATAAGGACATCTTTTTGGCGTTGGCAAATTAATATAACTGTTTTGACTTGGTTCATTTAATTTAATTTGTGCTCACAAGTGGGTGGTTGATTATTTGGTGAAATGATGGTAATAATCGTGATGGCCATTTAAGGTTATATTTTTTGCTTAAGATAATTTAATTGAGAACAACACTTGATAAAAAAAAGAAAATCTCAATACAGCTGTAAAAGCTTATTTATTTTGTTTGAAGCATTCCTTCACTTATTTGGCAGTAGTAAATATTTATATTTTCATGTTATATTATTACTTTATATTTATTTGTTTGTACACTATTACAAAGATTAAAATTGAAAAAATTTGAAAATTTAAAATAATAACTACAACTTAACAAAATAAAATATCTCATTATCTCATGAAATTTTTACCTTTCTTTTGCAATTGCTCGCGACTTATTTGTTTAAATGTACGTTGTTTGTTTTTATCTTCGTTCATGTTTTTGTAGTAACCGAAACCACCACCACCAACACGTTTTTCAGGACGTTGTCTCTTGGCCGCACCAACTTTTAGATCGACCACTGGCGGCACCAGAAAGCCAAAGCTCTTAGCAACAGCCTGCAAATCCAAGGTGTTGACATCGAAAATGGTCTTCAGTTGATGGGAGTCGTAGGCACGAACATATGATTTAAAAGCCTCTTTTGCGGATTGATTCAAAAAGTAATTCTTCGATATCAATTTTTCAAGCTGAAAATAAAAATGATCAATTTAATATTAGTATTAATGCAAAAACAAATACAATAATCAGGACTGTTCTTAGAATCATGGTGTTTTTAAGTAGGGAGCGCGGCGAATTCAAGTTTAGCGAATCCGAATGTTAGTCACCAAAAAAACAAAAAACCTTCTAAATTTCAAACGAAAATATGTGGACTATAGAGATATTACCGCTCTTAGTTCAAATCCGTTTTCAGGCAAATTTTTCGCCATGATAGTTATCGGACCTACGCAATGCACTCGGCCATGTTCTGGAAATCGAAACCACGTGAAAGTGAAATCGATGAAGATTTTTAATTGAATTTTTGTAAAAATGAACATAGCTTTTCCTGATTTCAAAAGTTCTTTAGGTAGAGGAAAGTGGTCCTAAAACTATGACGTATTTAAAAATAAATATTTTTACGAACCTTGAACACGGAAAAGTTTTCAAAATTTGTTCGATTTCACTTTCACGTGGTTTCGATTTCCAGAACATGGCCGACTATCTTGTTTTCCTTGTTCCATGATATTTCTCCAGAAATAAGGCGGTTATGCTGATACTTTTCAACATAACTCGAGAACGATTTGTCCGATACCAACAAATGATAAGCTAAACAACATTTTTTTTATATTTTCAATTGTTTCCGAGTTATTCAAAAACTAGTGTCGATAATTTATTTCATGTAAAATTAGTAATATTTTTTGTTTTCAAATAATCATAAAAAAATAAAAGGACAAAAATTTTACATATTTATCATTTACTAGTATTTAACCCGCAACTTCGTCAGCATCTCCTTTTCCATCGTGGACATATTTTTATGCCAAAGTTTATTAAAGAAATACCAGTTGTAGAACCAAAAGCTAGAGAAAAATATCAGTATTGTAATGGCAGCCCAAAATTTAGTACGAATATGTCAATGAATGGAGAAAAATGTTTTGTAAAAAAGTGCCAAAAATGGGTACGATTTTCACCCCTTAAATGTTCGAAAAAGTACCAAAAAGTTCCCTCTTATATGTCCTGGGTCATTGCATCTTGAATTTTATGTTTCTAGGTCCAATACTAACGGAAATTCAAAAAGGGCCAGTTAAAGAACAAAAAGTACCAAAAAGTTCCGCCAAAGATTCGTATCCACTCAGGGTATTGCATGTTGAATCTCATGTTTTAAGGTTCAACCTTAACGATGATTAAAAAAATACCAGTTGTATTACCAAAAAGCTAAAGTAAAATATAAAATTTTCCGTATTTCCCCTTTTTAGTACTATTTTTTCCACCATTAAAGTATTAAAAATTTCAGTATTGTTGTAGGGCCCAAAAATTAGTACAAATATGTCAAATGAAAAAGTACCAAAAATAGTTACGATTTTCACCCCTTGAATGTTCTATTTTTAAAAAAGTACCAAACTAGAAGTTTTTTTTTTGATCAGTTCCAAATGTGGTATAAATTTTGTTCCTATGTTTATTGGTTAAAAAGATAGATGGGGTGTCAAAAAAGTACCAAAATTCAGGTTACCCGTTTAATAGTTCCGAATTTCAAAAAAGTACCAGACACCTGTCAGCTTATTTATCTAAAGAACAACGATAAGTATTACATATTTTTGTATCTCTTTTAGTTTTGGAGATTTAATATTACCGAATTTTCTCGTTTTTACCCTTTTTTACCCCCTAAAAATTCAAATTTCAAAAAATCCCGTCTTAGTTGATCGATTTGGGGAGTGACCAATCTCTGGTCCAAATTTCAAGATTTTAGCTTCAGGCGTTTAGGCTGTGCGATGATGAATCAGTCAGTAACGTTACAATTTTATTTATATTATTTACACATATGTAATTAAAAATTTTGTTTTTTTCAATTATAATTAAAAAAATAGGGTGGTCGGTTATTCGAAATTTTCAGGAAACCGGTTTTCGAATATTTCGACTATATAAATCGGCACAGGCAAACCAGTTTAGAACGATATCTTTATTTGTTTGTCAGCCACTTACGTGGAACACAACATATGAACCGGATGTTGGTCAGTCGCCAAATCGATCCACTAAGACGGAAAAAATTAATATATTTAGATATACTATATATTCTTCATATCAAAGAAAAATTTATGGCCGAATTTCGACCATTAGGAAAACACTTGTATATATAGATCAGAAAACCAACGGCAAGAGCTAAAGCTTCCAAATTTAGTTCAATTATCCTTGTAATCAATCAACATCTGAATTGGATTGGAGAAGTAGGCGTGAACAAAATTGATTTATTATCAAAGTAATTTTTGGGAATACAAAATTTTAATTTAAAAGATTTTGTTATTAGTGCTTAATTCCCCATTTTCATTCCTGATAAAAACACTGATATTTATAAAACTGGCAAGTACACGGCCTAAAAAATAAAACAACTTAACTGGCAACATGCTGTTGCAAGTTGTTTTTGCTTTCATTTTGTTTTTTCTTAACCTACCTACAACTACAATTAACCCTTTCAGGGTCAAAAATAATTTGTGGCGAGATAAAAATCTAAAAATTTGTATTAAAGGTAATGTCATGGCGCTGAAGTCGGGAAAAATAGTTGTTTTCGCCTCAAGTAGCTCTCCTGGTTTTTAGGGAATGTCGAATATGTTCGATATGACCTTCGAGGATACTTATTGTTAAGTATATATGCTTCTCTTTTTTACGGAAATAAAAGCAAAAAATAGATTTTTACTATTTATCCGTAAAGTATTTATTGTATGAAAACGGTGTATCAATTTCACACATGCTGTTGTTTTCTGACAGTGGCAGAAAATAAACACCTCCATGGTTGTCGGGTATTCGAACTGTTCACCAACTTATATTGCTTTCAGGAGCCAATAAAAGCGGAAATTTCGGCTCTTAAAAACGGTTAAAATAAAAGCTGCCAAATTTGGTTTAAATAACTTCGTGGTCAAACGAGTTTTGGGGCGAATTACTGTATTCGATATCAAGCGAAATTTCCATTTATATTGCATTGTAATTTCGATCGATATCGAATGCCGTAATTCGCCCTCAGTATTAAAAATATTTTATTAATTTTATTTCAATGCGAAGCGCACTGGGTTAAGCTAGTTTTTTAAATAAATAACTTACTTGCAGTTGAATATCAGCTATTTTATTCCAAGAAAACTCAAATTCATTTAAAGGTACTTTGGCAGCCTTTAAATAACGTAAGAAACCAAGTTCTTCAGGACGCAATATTAACAAGGCATGACCAGAACTGCCAGTACCACGAGCAGTACGACCTACACGATGGATATATTCCTGAAAAATTAAATAATTTTTAAATAGAATCTGGGAATTTATTTCTCATGGTGAGGACAATTATTATATATAAATTTTCATATTTTTCGAATGTGTATTCTAAGTCAAATTACAATCCTCAAAAACGTTTATACTTTCATAGTCTTATTCCTTCAATATTTTCCAGGAATATTTTCTATGAACTATCTTAGAATACACATTTGAGTAATATGAAAATTTATATATAATTTTTAAATATGTAGTTAAAAAATATGTACATATATTTAATATTATTATTAATTTATTAGTAGTATTTTTAATATCTATTAGTAGTATTTTTATATTAACTTACTTTAGGATCATCTGGGGGATCAAATTGTACAATCCAATCGACTTGGGGGATGTCTAAGCCACGAGCAGCAACGTCAGTACAAAGTAAAATTCCTTCGGAAGCATTACAGAATTGGAAAAAGGTTGTAGTACGTTTCGTTTGCTTTTGTTTACCCTAATAAAAATTGCAAATGTTACATCAATTTTGTAAAAAGAACGAAATAACGTAAATAAAAATCTTTAACTTACATGTATGGATGTTACTGATAAATCTATATAATTAAATAATTCATGATGATATTTAACTGACATACAAGAAGAAAAAAATACCATAACTTTCTTCTTGCGGTTTTTCTTGAGGAAAGTGAAGAGCACTAACAAACGTTTTGCTGAGGGACAAACAATATAACCTTGTTCTAAACCACTAACTGTAGCTGTGTCCTTATTGTCATCCACACCTACATAAATAGGTTCCTTTTTCAAAGCTAACTTAGACAAGGCATCAATTTTTTCCGTTTGTGTAGCTGAAAACAACATGGTCTGGCGACGTTCTTAAATAAAAAAAAATTATGGACAAAATAGAAATTGTGAATATAAATATTACAAAATAAAGTTAACAATTTACACTTACTGGGCAATAAATTTACAATTTGTTTAAGTTCTTCCTCAAAACCAATTTCCAATATCCGATCGACTTCGTCGATGACCAAACATTGCAAGTTCTTGTATAAAAATTCTGGAGAGTTTTGTAAATGATCTAATAAACGTCCTGGTGTGGCTACTAAAATATTAACACCTTTGCCTAATTTTTCACTTTCAACTTGACGATTTGATCCTCCCATTACTAAACCATACGTATGATTATGATGATTCATTAACTCTTTTAGCACACCAAAAGTTTGCATAGACAATTCTCTGGTGGGAGAAATGATTATAACACCGGTGCCATTGCGGGGCATAAATCTTAGTTTATAAATCAATTCCACAGCAGGTATTAAGAATGCCAAAGTTTTGCCAGAACCAGTTTGGGCAGCGCCTACTAAATCACGACCTTGCAATAGTGGGGGCAATGATTTCGCTTGAATTTCAGTCATCTCGGTAAAACCCATTTCTTTAATTGCCTTAAGAGTAGCATCAGAAACAATACCCTTGAGTGATGCAAACAAACGATTTGAACTATCGAGCTGTTCTAAAGCCTTGGCTGCTGCAGAAGGATCTAGCTCATCAAAAGATTGTTCTTCCTTTACTTTCTTAGGATTTTTTTGTTTTTCTTTACTTGAATTCACAGCACTAGGTTTAGGCTCCTCATCCTCACTATCCGATAGTTCTTCGCTGCCATCCTCTTCATCATTTAAAATACAAGAATTATATTTTTATAAATTTTAGATGTAAAAAATATTATTTTTTATAAAAGTAATATTGAAATATCAGTTATTTGTTAATATAATTTCATTTAGTTTAATAACAATTGACTTTAACTTGTCGGTAGTAGTACCTCAAATTCGCCTTTAAATCATCAAAAAATTTAGAAATATTCTATAAAATAGCAAACATATGTACCTTCTTCTTCACATTCTTCTTCATGATCTTCTTCCTCATTGTCATCCATCTGTTCCTCATTGTCTTGGCCGTCATCATCACTTTCAGAATCTGAATTAACAACTTGCAATTTTTGTTTCTGCTTCCTTTTCTTTTCGGGTTTTCCATTGTTTTGAGGAATTTCTTGGAAATCGTCATCCAATTCATCTAGTTTATGGAATACATTAATATTTATTGCAATATGTACCCTAAAACGTTTTTAAGAAGTTATACCCTCTTCCATAGCAGCTGCATATTTTACGCGATTCGAGGACTGCTTCTGTTTTTGTTGCTTACTCCTATTTTGAGCCAACTCTTTCTTTACTTTTTCACGTTTTTTAATTTTTTTCATTAACAGTTTTTCTCGTATAGACATTTTTAATTGTTTCTTTTAAAAACTAGTATTTTAAAATAATTTACACACCAATTCTTAATAAAAAATTAAAATTTTCTAATCTTAAGAAACCGCACGTGTTGACTGACAATAACGTTCGATAGTGATAAATAAATTCACAATAATATATCGAAGAACATGTGGCCACATTGGTATATTTTTAATTGGCAATTCGTGAATTTAACGTTATATTTTTAGTTTAAATCATGATATAATAACTAGAAGGTAGATGTGTAAAAAAAGGGTTTCAGTGATAACACACGTGCAATGTCAAAAAATAAAATATTTTATTGAAATATGCAAGGTATATTTGCACAAGGTAGACTCGTTAGCGGACAGACATAAACCCCAACTGTCAAATTCGTGTGTATGAGCCAAAATTTGTATATGTGTGCGTTAAATTGTTTTTGTTTTATATGAAGGAATTTTGACATGTCGGGTATTTTTATAGTGCATCATGTCTACACTCCCAAATTAGTCTTCCTTGTGTTAATGTACCTTGGAAATATGTATGTATACGTGAATTTTGGAAAATAACTTAAGACATTCCCTTGTTGAACTAGTAAAAAATTTAATATGTATTCCTACAAGTTCTACAACATACGAAAATGTATGTTTTTACGCATGGACGTGTTTTAAAGGAAAATAGTAAAAATGTTGACACGAATATTTATACAAAAATATTTATTACAAGCATTTAACCCGTTACTTCGTTAGCGTCTCTTTTTTTTCTTCGTAGACATACATATCTGTATGCCAAAGTTTATTTTCTCATTCACTCAGGACCTTTTGTGTTTATTTTATCTTTCTAGGTGCAATACCAACGGAAATTCAAAAAGTACCAGCCAAAGAATAAAAAAGTACCAAAAAGTTTACTCTTATAGATTCGCATCCACCCAGGACTTTGCATCTTGAATTTTATGATTCTAGGTCCAATACTAACGGAAATTAAAAAAGTACCAGGTAAAGAACAAAAAAGTACCAACAAGTTCCGCAATAGATTCTTATCCACTAAGGACATTGCATGTTGAATCTTATGTTTAAGGTCCAATATAATGATGAAACAGAACTGGGGCTGAACGATGTTTTTCATACAGATTGACATAAAATTAAGCCAGAGAATGCGGTCGAGAAATAGAATCAATTTTATTTTGAGGACGTTTTTTCTAATCCTCTCACATATAGACACTTATTCTCTTAGCAATGCTACCATACTTTCATTACTTTCATTCAATTTCATACATTTTATAAACAAAGAAAAATAAAAACAAAAGAAAACAAAAGAATTGAGAGAGAATTTGAAGTTACGGCCGACGTTTTAATTATGGGCTTAAGAATTTTTGCTTGAAGTTGAAGACTCAATTCTGTTTCATCATTATAAACGAAAATTAAAAAAATACCAGTTGTAGAACTAAAAAGCTAAAGAAAAATATCAAATTTCCCGTATTTCCTTTTTTTTGGTACTATTTTTCCCCCCATTAAAGTATCAACAATTTCAGTATTGTAGTGGGAGCCCATAACTCCACGTCTACAACTGACATGATTTGCTGTTATAACATGATGTTATAAAAGCGTTGTTAAAACATTACCAACTGTGTTATAACATGAGAAAACCTCTAACATGATGAGTCTATACTTAACACTAACATCATATTAGTGTTAATGTTAAACATTTCATACCCTAGGTCTACACTAAAGATAATTATCTCAGCAAGTTGGCAATAACGTCGGCAGAATAACAGAGCAATATTTCTTATTGCTCAGCTTATGTTAAAGGCATGGGAGAACGTATTTATGTTAACTCATAATTTGAAAAAATTCAAGGAAGAAGGTGCAGTGTAAAAACTAGCGCTATGTTGGAAAACTTATTTTAATTCATATAAATTCTTTCTTATTCGACTTTATTATTTAAAAGTACAAATATTAATTTGTTTAAGTTTTATTATATAAAAATATGTATTAATTTTTTTTTTTTTTTTGTTAAAGTAAAATTGTTATATAAAATATTTTTATATAAAAAAGAACTCAAAATTAAACAAATTAATTTAAATTTGAATAATAAAGATCGAATAAGAAAAAAATTATAATAATAATTTTTGTAATTTTATTTTAGTGTTTATTAAATTCTTTAATTAAATTCTTTTATTACAATTAACAATTATAATTAGCTCCCATTTCAAAAATTTTATTTCTTTCTCACACAATTTGCTTCTATTTTTACTTTTTTGGTTCTTTTTGTGTATTTGACAACCAAATTTGACGTTTTATGTAAGCAATAATTGTCAACGAAAATGGACTAACAATTATTGCAGCATAAATTGCCGGCAATAAATATGTACAAAAAATTGCTGTCTACATTAAAGATAACATAATTTTGACAATTACTGCAATATATGTCGCAATAATTATCTCTGGTATAGACGGGCAGATATCAGTTGTAGACTGCATGTAATTTAGTGTAAAAATGTCAATGAATGGAGAAAATAGTTTTGTAAAAAAAAGTACCAAAAATAGTTACGATTTTCATCCCTTAAATGTTCGAATTTCGAAAAAGTGCCAAATTCATATTCGTATTTTTTTGACAAGTTTCGAATGTGGTTTAAACTTTGTTTCTATGTTTATTGGTTCAAAAGATAGGTGGGGTACCAAAAAAAAGTAATATAATTCAGGTTTTACCCGTTTACCCCCTAATAGGGCCGAATTTCAAAAAAGTACCATACACCTGTCCGCTTATTTTTCTAAAGAACAACGATAAGTATTAAATTTTTTTTTTGTATCTCTTTTAGTTTTGGAGATATCGACCCCTTTGCGCGAAATTATCGTATGTTACAAATACCAAATTTTACAGGGGGTCTACTCTCTATTGCGATGCGAAAACATTTACGATGCGAAAGCTAAATGCCATCTTGGTACTCTCTATCACTTTCGCAAAATTTTTTGAAAAAGATGCAGAATAGTGGCAATAAAAATTAAAGATGGCGCGGATTTACAGTAATGAAATGCCAAAGTGTGTAAAAATATTTGATATTGGAAAATTTAAATAAAATAAAGTGATGATTTACGAAAAGAAAATAAATTAAAAGATGCGAAAGATACCTATATGCGCAAACGTATTAAAGAGTACCAATCGCTACATTTGCTACAATTTTCTTTCGCATAGCAATAGAGAGTAGACCCCCAGGACAGCCATTTTTCTAAATTGTGATTGCTACATGATTAAAAATTTTCAGTTTGATGTTCAATTAACAAATAGTGGCAACATACATACATACATTTTAAACTTTTTTAGTAAATCAAAACATGTAAAACTTTCAAAAAAAATTTTAATTTAGAGTAACAACTACAAACATCACTATTTTTAATTATTTTTATTTAATTAATCTATTATATTTCAATAACTTATCATTTGGGCAATTATCGGCTTCCAAAATTAATCAAATAAATCGCGATTTTTAGTAGAAGCTGCTGAAGTATCCCAGCCAATAGACCGTTCAACAGCCATTTTCCATTTGCGATAACGTACATCACGTTCATTTTCAGTTATAATAGGTGTGTACATCACAAGTTCCGCACCAATAGACAAACCATCTTCGATATTAAATGAAGGATCCACCGCACGATAAGCCGCCAATGCTACTCCTAATGCTGTGGTCTCGGCAACTTTCGAACGTATGACATTTATGCCAACCAAGTCCGATTGTAGTTGCAAAAATAGAGTGTTGACAGTCATGCCACCATCAACCATAAGCTTGGCTAAAGGAATACCACAATCATTTTTCATTGAATCCAAAATATCACGCACTTGGAAACATATAGATTCCAAAGTGGCACGAACAATGTGTTCACTTGTAGTATCCTCGCTTAAACCACAAATTACTCTAAAAATATAAAATAAAATATTAAGAATGTTGTATTTAAGCACAATGCTAGCTTACCCTCTAGCCTCCTGATTCCAATAGGGGGCATAAAGGCCACTAAAAGCTGGCACAAAATAGACGTCTAATGAATTATCCACTAAACGTGCCATAGCTTCTACCTGCCCTATTGATTCAAATAGTCCTAAATTGTCACGTAGCCATGTTAATGCTACCCCAGCTATAGCCACACTACCTTCTAAAGCGTATACTGGGTGAGAGTTCTTACCAAATTGGTAACCGACTGTGGTAAGCAAACCATGAGATGATGAAACCATAGCATTTCCTGTGTTATAGAGTAGAAAACAACCGGTGCCATAAGTTGCCTTAGCTTGTCCTCTGTGCAGACATTGTTGCCCTACCAATGCTGCCTGTTGATCACCTAAACAAGCAGTTATAGGAGCACCTTTAATGTCAGTGTCCTTTATGGTACCATACATTTCTGAGCTAGAAATAATTTTTGGCAAAATTGAAGTTGGCAAGCCAAAGAACTTTAATAGATGGGGATCCCACACTAAAGTTTCAATATTCATTAACATGGTACGCGAGGCATTTGTTACATCGGTCAAATGAAGGCCACCGTTCTTAGCACCACCAGTTAAATTGTAAATAAGCCAGGCATCTATAAAGATTTCAAAATATGTTATATATTCTTATTTAAAATAAAATAAACAAACTACTTATTAGTCGTTTTACCTATGGTACCGAACAAAGCATCTCCATTATCCATGGCCTTTTTAACTGACGGCACATTGTCGCGAAGCCAACGTAATTTTAAAGCCGAAAAATAGGGCGATAGTGGTAAGCCACATAACGGTTTTAAATAGTTGATATTTTGTGAATTATTTGGTATCGATTCAATTAAATCATCTACGGTAGTAGTAGTGCGATTATCTAACCATATAATGGCGTTATACAAAGGCTCGCCGGTATGACGATTCCAAACTATAACTGATTCTCTCTGATTGGTCACGCCAACGGCAACAATATCCTATTAAAAATGCACACATAACCAAAACAAAATTTATAATTAATTTTAGCATAATATTTTTTATACAAATTTTCATATTATTCGAATGTGCATTCTAAGTCAAATTCTAATCCTCAAAAGCTTTTATACTTTAATAGTCTTATTCCTTCAATATTTTCCAGGAATATTTTCTATGCACTATCAGAATTTTTCGTTTGTAGGATAGCTAAAGAATGCCTCGTAACAGAAATATACCAACGAAAAATTCTGAAAGTGCATAGAAAATATTCCTGGAAAATATTGAAGGAATAAGACTATTAAAGTATAAAAGCTTTTGAGGATTGTAAATTGACTAACAGGCAATTCACATGGAGGCTTTTACGACGTCGCTTTGTCGACGTCTCTTTTGGTTTGATGGCAAGCGGTGTAGAGACGAAAGAGGGGTAAACAAAACGACTCGGTTTGTGTTTTCATGTCGTTTTTTATATTTCTCTTTTAACTTTTTCTTTTTACGCTTTATTCTTTTTCTTACTTTGAAGTGTGTGGTTGAAAATACAGTGAGTCCTCGATTATCGATAACATACGGGACCGGCAGCATTCTTGATTATTAATTTTTTTTTTGGTGTGTTTCATATTTTATATAAATATGTAATGTATTATTATGTAAACATAGGGAAACAAGTAATTGGCAGAATATGCTTCCAGTACGTTGGGAAATTCTCTTTCTTCGATTATTTAAATTTGGTTTGATTGTTCTAATTTAAAGGAAAATTATAATTTGTTTATAATTTCGGATAACAGAGGTGATTTAAATCAATGCAAAAACAAATTATATTTTCGTTAATTGATGCTGGCGGTTAATCGAATGACGGATAATCAAGGCCATACTGTAAATAAAAAAAAGACATGCAACCAAAAATCATCGTATGAACGCAAAGAGATTTTGGAAGTTGCTTTAAAAGGGAATCAAGATAAAACGACGTCGTAAAAGCCCTCATGTGAATTCAGTGTAAGAATACACATTCGAATAATATGAAAATTTGTATAATAAATGTTACTCAACATGAGAAATAAATTCCCAGATTGTATTTATTATAATATTTTCTAATTAAAATTGAAATGTTCAAGTACATACATAAGTATCAAATTATCTAAATAAGTCAAGGGAACAAATCTAGTTTACCAACGCAGCTACAAACAAAACAAATTTACATACGGTAATAGAAAATTAAAAAATAAAAACAAATTACATGGAGTCTCGGAAAAGCTGTTTTCGAGTTATGGACCTCGCATCTTCTTTCCCTTCCCAAAGAAGGGAGTAACGAATGTCACTAAGAACAAACAAAAAATAAAACTGAATAACTTCGTTGCTCCCTTAACACCGAGTCTACAAGAGACACGAGTTTCTTTTAAAAAATGATGTTGAGCCGTGTTCAAGAAAAACCCCTCAATATCGTTCTTTGGTGTTCGGTTCGGTAGATCTGTGGAAAACACAAACGCTAATAGTGTGCACAAGGTATACTCATTTGGGAGTGTAGACATGCTGCTCTATAAAAATAACCGAGTGGAACCGAATTGTCAAAATTGTCTTCATATAAATTTAACGCACACATGTACAAATTTTGGCTCATATACACGAAATTTGACATTGGTGTTCCAACTTAGGTAAACAGCTGACAAGCATATGGGCCAACGAGTAAACCTTGTGTGCACATGTTTATATTGATGTTGTATCGTGTAGGGGCACCATAAGTTGCTATTAGAGAACGCTTAGGAAATTAATCGATTTGTGCATTGAATTTTTGTTATTGTGAATTATTTTCTTTTTGTCTATGTAAGTTACTAATTTAATTTTCTGGCTTTAAATTCTTATTTTGTGCAAAAAAAAATCCCGCTTTTATGGCAAAAACAAATTTACCGGGAACTCTTTTTGATACAGCGAAGAAAGCGAATTAAATTCATAAAGGGAATAGAATGAAATTTTTCCAAACAAAACGAAAAAGCAATAAACAACAATTAGTAATAAAGTGCGGCCAAAGGTAATACAAGATAATAAAACTACAACTCAATGTTGATCCAAAGTTATTTAATCAGTTCGATTGTCAGAGACAAACAACATTGCAAATTCTTATCAAGTTTAATAAAACTACGCAAAATGTCATCCAGCGGGGGAGAATCACAGCAAAAAACACTGGTTGCTATAACACAAATGCGTAGTACCAGCGATAAAGCCGCAAATCTGCATCAAGTCGAAAAGTTGATTCAACAAGCTAAAAATCAATCAGCTAAATTTGTTTTTCTACCCGAATGTTGTGATTTTGTAGGCGAACATCGGGAGCAAACCCTGGAGTTGTCTGAGCCTCTGACTGGCCCTTTAATGCAATATTATCAGACATTGGCTAAAGAACACAACATATGGCTGTCTTTAGGTGGTATTCATGAGTCAGTGCTAGATTCCTATGAACGCAAGACAAATAAAATCTATAATGCTCATGTAATTTTAAATAATAATGGAGAGTTAGTGACCACATATCGTAAATTACATTTATTTGATGTTGTAACGCCTGAATTCACATTCCAGGAATCAAAAGTAGTTCTGCCAGGCCAACGCCTAGTGCCTCCCATTGATACACCGGCGGGCAAATTGGGTTTGCAAATTTGTTATGATATGCGTTTTGCCGAAAGTAGTATTTTACTAAGAAAAGAGGGTGCAGAAGTTTTAACATACCCTTCTGCCTTTGCCTATAACACAGGCAAAGCGCATTGGGAAGTGCTTCTAAGGGCAAGGGCTGTAGAAAACCAATGTTATGTTTTGGCGCCAGCACAACTAGGCTATCATAACGCCAAGCGTCGCAGTTGGGGTCATGGTATGGCTGTTAATCCATGGGGAAAGATTATGGCTGACCTTGGTGATACAGATGACCTACAAGTGGCTACTATAGAAATTGATTTATGCACTGTGCAGCCTATTAGAACTGCAATGCCTTGTTTTGATCATAGACGTAATGACGTTTACAGTTTGACTGCTTATGGCCATGGGACTACGGAGCCCCAAGAGGATCGCATGTTTGCTCAAAATATTATTAAAAAAGATACCATATTTTTCGAGTCACCATACTGTTTTGCCTTTACTAATTTAAGTTGTGTTGTAAAAGGTCATGTCCTCGTATCAACGAAACGTAATGTAAAACGTCTTAACGCCTTAAACTCTGCAGAAATGAGCGATCTCTTTAATACCGTTTGTCGGGTTCAACGGATGTTAGAATCAATTTATGAAACAACCGCTGCAACGGTCACTGTGCAAGATGGTGCTGATGCTGGTCAAACAGTTCCTCATGTACATTTTCATGTAATGCCTCGGCGTCCCGGCGACTTTCGACACAATGATCAGATCTATGTAAAATTGGAGGACCAAGTAGAGTGCCAAAAACTGCGTACAATGGAGGAACGCATACAAGAAGCCCAAAAATATCGAGAAGTTATGAAAGCACTTAAGTTTTAATTGTATGCCTGTCATAGAAAATTTTAAATTAGAACTAAGTTACACATATATTAGAATTATGTTAGGCAATCTTTATCTGAGTGTTTTAAAGAAATGATAAATAAATTTTTACAAGGCTTTTGAGCATTGTGATATTAAGATTGTTTGTTAATTAATTGCATGCATATATTAAATATTTGATAAAGGGTATATTTTTAAAAGAAAATTGAATAACTGAAAAAAATATGTTGGTAAAAAACCAAAACTCAAAATTTTTTGGGTAAAGTGTAAAATATACTACACAAATTAAAGCTAATTATTTTATTAACTTACCTTTACATTACCACCAAGCTTTTCCAGTTTTTGAACACTTTCGCCAATACAACTTTTAACGATGTCGTAGATAAGAACAGGATCTTGTTCTACCCAACCTTCTTGGGGGTATGTTGAAGGCACTTCGATTTGGTGATAACATACTATTTCATCTGTACCAGCTTTAAAAATAATAAAACGGGCCGAAGAAGTACCCTCATCGATGGCGCCAACATATTTTACTAGACTCATTGTTGGGTTGTTTGGCTCAACGACAATTTTTTTTAGGTAGAAACGTAATCACGATTGCGAGAATGCGCTAATATCAAGAATGTTACTCAGTTTTCTTTGATCCAACTAATCGCACTTGTCGTAGGCACAAAGTTTGGGTTTTAAGTTTATTAAAATATGATTTTGAAAGGAGGAGCGGTTCAGTTACTGCATTTATCAGTAAAATGACGAAAAAATTCATTTATTTGTTTTGACATTTTTTTTATTAACATCTGTTTTTGGTGTTTCTATTTTGATATTACAATTTTGTTATTCACAATAGCTGCAGTAATTTAAAACAGTGATGGTTCTTATGGCACAATTGGGCCATTTTTGGAACTATTGAATGTTGCTTTGACCATGGCCCTTTTGTTTTCTTTTGACCTTTTGAGATTCACATATACATACATATATATATTTGTCAATTAATTTTTCTAAGAAGACTTTAAAAAAATCGCTCCTTTACGGGCACTGCTGCACGTTTGATATATGTTGTGATATTAAGATCGCAATTCATTTAAATTTATTAATGGGTAGCGCGAGTATGCTACATGTTCAATATTTATCGAGTATTTACATTATCTTTGGATGTGTGGTTCGGTAGAAGTTAAAAATGTAATGTAAACAGAAAAAACAATAAAATTTCAAAACATTCATATCGAGTCCTAACCGTGAAAATAACGTAAGCGACATAATTTTCTAATTTCGTTTTTTTGCATAAATGACTTGATCAGCAACACTTGCATCCCATCCTCAAATGTCATGTTCCGATTTTATAGCAAGAACTTAATGTAAGCGACAAATTTCATACAAAATTTATACGAAATAAAATTAAAAAACCCTCCTCTAAAATTTGATTTTTGGCGCTTACGTAATTTTCGCGGTAAGGGCTCGATATGTATTTACGTCATACAAAAATAAAAATTAATCAAATTATTAAATCTAAGTGCTGGTTCACACACGTCAAGTTTGACTTGTCAAGTCTTGAGCTTTTAGGAGAGAAGGGAAAAGAGAACGCCACCTATCGGGAGTTTTTTTTATAAACCATCAGCAGGGGTGCCATATTTTGGTAAGAAATCGGCATATTTTCAAAAAAAAAAATCGGCATTATCGGCACATTAATTTAAAAAATTGGGAAAAAATTACCTAACGCTGGGTCTCCATGTAGCAATTTTTATTGATAAGTACAAGCAATAACGTCGGCAGAACAATGACAGAACAATGGAGCAATAATTGCTGGCTGTATTGCTGGAGAACACTTGAAATTGCTTTGCCATAAACAAACATACAGAGAAATTAAATGTCAGATAAATAACAGCTGATTTTACAGCAGATTGCTAAGCAATAATTGCTCAAGCAATAAGAAGAGCAATCATTGCGCAATGGATTGCCACTCATGGCAATATGCGGTCTATACGTCGCAAATTTTATGGAGCAATCAAATTTGACGTTTGCCGCAATAAATATTGCTACGTGGAGACCCGGGGTAACCAAAAATACCTATTTTAATTATACAAGGGTGTCATGGAAATCGAAAACGTAAAACGAAAGAATTTGATAGTTCATTTTATTAAACTTTTAATCTTATTTTTACAATTTTTGTTAAAAAATTCGGTTAAATAGAGCATTATTTGTATAATAATTGTCATACATTTTTTTTATTACAGAAATCTTAATAAAAAACCACTCTTAAGATTCTTTCGTTTTCAATTTCCATGACACCCCTGATAGTAAAACATTTTTAGTAACAAAAAATAACAAAACAGAATAATTCGGCATCACATTATGTTGATAAAACGAAAAATAACATAAAATCCAATAAAAATAAAAGTTTTACAATTAAATTGTAATTTATTAAAAACAAAGGCTGAAGTGCACTTTACTGGGCGTACGAAAAAACACTTTGCCACCCGATTCAGAATAAAAAAGAAAAAACCATAATTAAAATATAACAAACACCGGCTTCGCTAACTTAAGCTTTTCTGCACCTAAAAGATACTTAAATTAACCTAGAGAGGAAAATAATATGCGAATACAAAAACAATATACAAATTTGCAATCGTGAGCAAATTACCTTTAATTCCACTAAGTGGACGGGGCGGTTTTTTGGATCCAGGGGGGCCCACGGGCCTCAGCCCCCTTAAATTTTAATTTTGGCTTTCTTGTTTTTAATTTCAGAGGGGGTTCAAATTAGAAAACTGCACTTTTGCCAAAACAAAAATGTACTATGTATGTGTATATTCTGTATTGGGTAAATTGTTTTGTACTTTTGGTTTTTATAGATACATATGAGCTTGACATTTTTATTAAATCCAAAATTTTAATATCAGCATCAAATAGTTTAATTTAAAACAATCTAGAGAGAAGAATTGATTTCAAAGATTAATTTTGCGGGGTACATCAAAACTCTGTTTAATTTAGTTGAGTTTGCTACAAATTATTTCCACATTGGCGCAAGAATGTAAAAGCACCATAATTGTTTAGAAATGCACCAGGAGGATTCCCACTTTTAAATCTTTAAGTTTTTTTTTTGCCAAAAAGTTTGTAAATTTACTTGACTTTCTTACAAAAGATTGGCAATCTGTTTCTTTAAAAGTAAATATGAATTTATTTTGCCTCAAAAGTATCTTCCGCAATAAGAAATCGACTTTTGCCGCAATAAAATTTTTCATCCAGGCAATACTTGTGGCAATTTCTGTGTTTGCTGGGATGTAAAAGTGCAGGAAACCTTTACCCGCATGTGTTTTTAAGAAATTGTAAAACTAATTTTTCGTGATTCATAAAACATAAACAAAATAAATAAATAATAAAATTAAACAATAACTAATTTAAAAAAAATAAAAAAAAAACATGTTTAGTGACATGAGTGAGGAAGAAGAGGCTTGTTTAGCAATTATTTTAGCAACGAAACTAAAAAATAATAATAAAAAACGCAAATGGATGAAGGAAAGGTTTAGGAAGAGAGGTAAATTCACCCATGAAAATCTCTTAAGGGAATTGCGTGATTGTGAGCCTCATGATTTTCGGAATTTCCTTTGTATTGATGGGTCAACTTTTGACGTCCTTCTCAAAAAAGTAACACCTCTCATAGAAAAACAAAACACATTATTGCGTGAACCCATTACCGCAAGCCATCGATTATCAATTACTCTGTGTTTCCTGGCAACAGGCAAAACATTTGAAGATCTTACATTTATAAGTGCGATATCACCTCAATCCATTGGCAAAATCGTTATTGAAACTTGCAAAGCCCTCGTTGAAGTTCTAAAAGATAGTATCAAGGTAAGCATTGTACATTTATGTTTCCTGTAACGATATACAAATAATGTAATATGTATCACTTTGGAACAAGTCTAGTTTACCAACGCAGCTCAAAAAATAAATAAATATGGTAATAGAAAATTGAAAAATAAGAAGAAAAAATTAAATGGCAAAATTCTCGGAAACGCATAGATTCCGAGTTATGTACTAATCCCACTACGTTTATGAACGTATACCTATGTCCAATATTGGTATCATTTGAAAGCTTTTGAACAGATCTTTCTGGAAATGTAAAATTTATTAAACACTGTATCTCTTTAGCTCCTAATACAGTTTTTAGAAAATTTTATATCAAAATCTTACGGAAGTGCACTAGGTAATAAGGGCTGGGCAGTATTTGAAATACATGACGTGCAAGTATTTTGTATTCTAAATTCATGTCCAGCAAGTATTTTGTATTTAAAATACATACAATAAAAATAAGTAGTTTGGGCAAAAGTGCAGTTTTTGAACCTCCTCTGAAATTAAAAACAAAAAAAAACCAAAATTAAAATTTAAGGGCGCTGAGGCCCGTGGGCCCCCTTGGACCCAAAAACCGCCCGCCCTCTTTTGGTATTAGTGAACAGCAATTACTTAATTTAAACATACATGTTGTGAAACATGTGTGAACTTCGTGGATCGGTTGAAGTGCCTAGGCATTTATTTAGATAAATGTTTAAGCTTTTAGACTCGTATTGATTACATTAGCTGGAAAGTTTCAGGGTTAGTGCGTCAACTGTACTCTACGAATATTTATTTGCCACAACGAATTAAATTGCGTTTGACTCATGGAGTTTTAATGCCACAGATCTTATATGGTCTTGAAGTTATTTCTGGTTCAATGAATTATATAACCTCTAAGTTAAGACGTATCACTAACACGATTGTACGATACGTTTATGGTGTTCGTAGGAATGATCACATATCTGAATATGTTAAACGCTGCATGGACTGTTCTTTCGGCAATGTAATAACTTTACTTAACTTGGTGTTTTTCTATAATATTATAAAAAGCGGGTTTCCCACGCAACTTTATTCCAAATTTCTTTTTTCCCATTCAACAAGGAACCCTCAAATTATATTGCCTAGAATTAACAATGCTTTATTTGAAAGGTCTTTTATTGTAAGAATTGCACGTCGTTGGAACACATTACCCATTGAGCTTCGCGTGTTTTCAAACTCAAATAACGCCTTTCGTGTGAAAATGTTGGCTGTTCTTACGAACTTATAGTGAACAATTCTATATACTTAATTTAAACTTGATGTTGCTTATATATTTTTGGGATCAATTGTCTTTTGATATTTTCTATTTAATTCTACCTTTGAATATGTATATATGTATATATGTGCATGTATATTGATATTTTTGTTGGTTTGGGACCTAGGGATTTAAGTTAAATTCTAAATTTAAACACTCATTAATGTTCAAATAAGTTAAAATTAAATTGTGTTTATTATTCAGCGATAAATACTATGCATACTAAAGAACTTTAATAAAATTGTCATTACAACTTTCATTCGCAATGAAAGTAGATGAGTAACATCATTAGTGAGTGAATAAGTTATAAAAAATAACAGATATGAAATAAAAATATATTATATATACATATGTATAACTGTTTGATATTGATGTGTTAAATATGCTTTAAAGGAATGATATTTAAAAATTTATTCTTTATTTATTCTAAAGTTAACAGATATCCACTTTATATTTTTCTTCTGTGTAAACTTCACTAATATATTATTTTTTTTATGATATTTTGGAGAAATTTTTATTATTTGATTACTTATGCATGTGCATACATGTATCTTCTGAATCGTTCGTTTTGGGATTTTTCATAGCTGGAACTCTTACATTTTAATTAGGCTATCTAGATCTTTTGAAATTATATTTTAACTTTAATATATTTGAATTTTTATATACATATACATACATACTTTCATATATTAATTTTATTTACAATTGTTAGTAGAAATTTGTAACCGATTATGGCCTTTAAAGGCTAGGTTATAGGTAATGTGAAATAAAATATATAATTTTTAAAGAAAAGTTAAAGAGACTTAAATTCGATAAGAAAATATGTTCAAATTCTGGTAAAGAGTGAGAAAATCCTCGTTCACGATACGGTATCACCCTATTCCATATCCGTGAAACGATTACACGAAACGACATTTCCATAACTGAATAAGAGTATGCAGGATATATTAAAGAATGTGTTCTATTAGAAATGGCAAAATGAAATTTACCCATAAGATAATCGGGTTTACAATATTTCATTGTTTTGTAAAAAAATAATATTTGCCTTAATTCAATATATTTTTCAAAAGAACAACCAAATAAATCTAGGTAATATTCAGAGACATGACTATCGATACGAACACCATAAATATACCGAATTACCTTATTAAGGGTAAACATAAAGATAAAGCAATTCGTCGCTTTATCGATAAAGGTAAATAAAATGCAACATTATACAACCTACGTAACGTCCAAGAGATTCGAGAAAAAACAGAATTAATGTGATGATTGAATGTTAAATTATCATCCAAAATAATGCCGTGTCTTATAATGTGTAACAACTTTTAACGACTCATTATCAAGTAAAATGTTAATATCTATAGGGTGTTGGGAAAATATCATAACTTTGCATTTTGTAGGGGTTAATTGTAAAAAATTGCATTTTGACCATTCAACTAATCGGGTGAGTTCAATGTTAATCTGCTCTTTAGAAATACTTACAGATGATGTGTCAAATGTTGCCAGCAATTGCATATCATCAGCATAAGTATAACATTTTAAGAAAGATAATTCATGGAATAAATCATTTACGTATAAAAGAAATAATAATGGACCTTAAATAGAACCCTGAGGCACGCCACGATAAGTTGAAACCATCCGAGAAACCTCATGTTCTACTTGGACATATTGACTACGTCCAGATAGAAACGAGTAAATGAGATTGCACGCACTAGAGCTGAAGCCGAATATTCTGGAGAGTTTAGTAATTAATTTAGGATGACTAATTGAGTCAAATGCTTTACAATAATCAAGAAATATCAGAATACTAACACGTTCTTTAAAGCCGTTTTACACTATCCCACAAAGTCTTTAGTAATTTACGAAAATGCAACCCTGTCATGATAAGTTGTTATTGTTTTTTGAAAATGTTCAAAGAATAATAAGATCAGGGAAGCATTTTTGAAAAATACGTAAGACGGCCTTTATCAAGATTTTCTCTAATATACTCAGTTATATCTAAAGGAATGCCAGTAGTGCTAAATCCCTTTCTAAATCCTGATTACTGGGGATGAATCATATTACCATTGTTAAGGTGTGTTAACATGTGATCCCTAATAATAATTTCCAAAACTTTACAACAGACTGATAAGATACTGATTATACGAAAATCGGAACAGTTACTAGGCGTCTTAACTTTTGGAATCGGTACTTTCCTACCAATTTTCCAGATATTAGGAACAACTGAAGTGGTCAATACTCTATTAATAATAAATGTTAGATGTGGCAAAACAGGCAAGGCAATACATTTTAGAAAACTGCTTGAGATTTGATACTAAGAACTGCACTTAAAACATCATTTTCTGTAACGTTAGCAAAACTAAATCCTTCGGTAAGAGGTATATGTAGATTGTTATCATTTAAAATTTGAGGCAAGCGGGAAAATTCATTAAATTCATCTAAACAAACTGGGAATTTATTACTTCCGGATGGTTTTAGAATCCCAACAGATCTGATTTTACGCCATAATTGTTGCTGATTGCATGTTGAAAAAAATCTCAGAGAGTATTTTTTACGAATTGACCTTATAACATTTTTTAATTTGTTTCTGGCCCTACAAAATATTGCAAAGTTATCATTAGTTCTATTTTCTTTATAAGCACGATATGCCAAGTTTCTAACTCGTTTAGCATTATGAATTAAAGTATAATACATCCAATCATTATTTCCTCTATTGACTATTCTTCGGACCGGAACACTATCCTCAAATAGATGAAGTAAATTTGCATTGAAACATTCTACACTATCATCAACATTAAAGCTCTCATATACACCAGAAAAATCCATTGATTCTAACTGAGAGAGCATGTACTTTGCCATTGTCCCAGGGTGCAGGGCCTCAGACAGAAGTGGCTAGGAAATAGGTTTCACGACGAACTGGGGTGCATCCCTGGATGTAGTCCAGCTGATCTACTGGGGTTTGTCAGGGAAATAGTGCGGTTGTTTCTGTTGAGGGGACAGTAGAGAGGGAATTTTGTTCTTCACATCACCTACTAACTTTCCTATATTCTATACTCTATCTACCTCATACTTCTTTTCTTAACCTTTCTCTTTTTCTATCTTCTTTATCTATTCTTCATCATGTTGAAGGGATTCACAATGGACCGTACTGGTCTCCGAGTGGAAGTGTGCCCTTGGGCACATAACCCTTCTGAACCTAACCTAACCTAACCTAACTGAGAGACACATTGATCGTAATTAAGTTGGCTATAATCTTGATAATAAAAAGCATTAACACTGTGGTTACGTGGTAGACTATACGAAATAAAAGCTGCTGAGTGATGTGAATTAAGTGACGGAATTTGAAATTGATTTTGACGACTAATTAACTCAAAGTCAGAAACAAGGAAAAAATCTATGAGAGAGGTTGACCCATGCTGTGGTGAGTAATGGGTTGGTAACGAATTATGTACTATATGTAAGTTCAAGCGCTCACAAATTTCTCGTACAATAAGGCTATTAGAAAAGATATCGGTATTAAAGTCCCCCATAAGGATTATATTATTATATCTTGAAGAAAAATGTTCAATCACATGTTCACAACGTGAAAATTTACCATCGGGAAGGTAAATTACACCAACTAAAACAAGCCTATTGTCGTCTAAAATTACTTCTTCAAAAAGAGATTCAACACTTACATCAAATACATTGTCAAATATAGATCCAATTTTTAAATTATTTCGTATGTAAAGGCAAACGCCACCGCCTCTTCGACCATTCCTATCTTTTCTAAAAAGATTAAATCCAGATATTGAAACTGCAGAATCATAAAGAAAATCATTATACCATGTTTCTGTTACTCCTAAAACGTCTTAAGAACAACCATCCATAAGACATCGAATTTCGTCAAATTTAATGTTACTTTCCCGTGGAACTAAACTTTGTGCATTAAAATGCAAAATACTCAAGTTTTCTGGGTTAATAACGGCGTTAATTGTACTGCCATCAGAAGCTATTTTGCCGAAGTTTTCAACCGAATTCACCTAAAATCCAAATTAATAGGTGTGTGTAAAAACCAGTTAAATTTATAGAAGTAAACATTAATAATGCATAAAAAAGTAATGAGAAATTGGTAACGTCGCAAGAAAAATCATTTTTACATTAGAAAACTTTCATACAAAAAATTTATTTAATAAGTTTTAAAGTATTTGTAAGTATATCTAATAAAAAAGTAATTATTTATAATTTTACTTTAGAATAATTTTATAATTATATTACCCACATTACAACTTTAATTGTTATTTTAATATTTTCATCAAAATTATCAAATTATCAAGATTTATCTATTGTTATATGTAAATTGCAAATTAGATTTAGTCCTCAACAACATGTTTCATTTTAAAGGTATTCATATCCGATTACTTCTAAATTTTGATATAATTGTAGAATTCAATGTAAATTTGTTTCAAAAGTTTTACAATATTTCAGTTAAAATGGGTTTGTTTATAGTAAAAAGGAAACATATGAGGAGTAATAAATATTTTTATAGACTTCTATTAATATTATTCTTGTAATTTTGAATTAGTTTTAATTTAAATAATTATGGGGAGCATACACAAGATTTAAAATAATTTTCTTTGCTGTTAGAAGCTTGCGACAAAGAAAATTTAGTTTACTGGATGCAGGGGACAAGTTGTCATTCAAGTATATCCTAGATTCGACGGTACCGCTTATGACCTTATTTAACAGCAATGGTTGAGTTTTGTAATATTTTTGCATTATGGTGTCACGTAGTTGAACGGAATTAAATTTAATTACAAAATTTTTACGCTGATTTAAATAGCTGCAGTGATTAATATCTGCATTATTTATGTCAACACCAACAAATTTTGCAATTTTTATTACATTCTCGCGAATACTTTCAATGGAACAGCTCAATGCGCTAATTACTATGTCCGATTTATTTAAGCGCCTTTCCAATATATTATTTTTGTATTGAAGATGGTTGAATTTTGCATTATTTGCTTTATCAGCCTCTTTGACAATAGAATAGCAATGTGTTACATCAGATTTAACATTGGATATTTCGGTATTGACTTCACTACGCAAATTGTCAATGAGCTGCACTACTTTAGTTTCTAGATTATGAAACCCACAATCCTTACGGCGTTCAAGGTCTCCTTTATTGCTTTCCATTTTATTTTCTATGAATATTTTTATTTCATCAATTCTTTTTATAATGTCAGCATTAGTATTAGGTTCAGAATCTTGTTTACAATTTCCGCAAGTAAACTTAGTTATCTTTTTACGAATAGATTCTAGCTTTTCTCCAGAAACGCCCGAACAATCACAATGGTAAAAAGCACCACAATCTTTACATCCAACACTATGCTGAGTCTTGGTGACATTAGAGTTACATTTGGGACACTGTGTTGGTTTATTTGGGACATGGTGGTGGAAATCTTTATTAATGTTTTTCACTTCAAAAACGTTAAAATGTTTTTCAACTATATACATAGTAAGAATCACTTCATAAAACATTAATCGCCCAAAAACTAAATTCTTGTTTTCTTGTTATTTGAGCCCTTTTTGCAATAAACGAATCAATTGACAGAAGTGGACACTTCAAGTAACGGTCTTTTTGTATTACTCTTTATGTATGTTTCTTCTTTAATACAATTTTTATACCATATGTATATGTATGTTTGTATGTTATTTTAATTTGCGTTAATTATCTTTATTTTATTTATTTATTTATTATATAAAACATGTAAAAACCATTAGTCCAACTTTGTTGTATGGTTAAGTTTTAGGCTACTTAATTGTTTATTATTACAAAGCGTTTTTCACTACACAAAACAAGATTCACGTGGAAAATTTCTCAACTATATTTTTGTTTGCGTTTATTAATTATGAGTTAAAATCAAAAACTTTTATATTCCACTGAACACGAATTAAGTATGCATCACTTTTTGACGAATAAGAAGTTTATTAAATAAATTTTTATTAGATATTTAAAATATTTTAGATTTTTCTTCACGACGACAAATTTTTTCTCAACCGCTCATTTCGATGTTGCCACTTGTTCACAATCACAATTACATTTTCACTTGGTGTTCATAATAGAGCAACAATTTCTTTTGCAACCACACACATTTTGCGTTAAGAAACCGTATGCAAATTTTAGCCACAACAATATTATGCATTTATTATTTTTTTCAACATTATGTTAAAAAAAAATTTTATACATTTTTGAAAATTTGACTTAGAGTAAAATTCTCATGAAAGATATGGCCATTGTGTCCAACATGTTCATTGCAACATTTTTAAGTAAAACAGTCGAACTTAAAAGAAAGAAAAATTGTCAAACTTGTTGGTAAGAAAAAAAAAATTAAATAGATTAATTCAAAAATAGCAAGAAATTTATTAAGTTAGAAGTTTTCATAGTGAAAGTAAAGTTTTAAGTGAAGTGTAAAAAGTGAAGTTTGAAAAGTGAAGATTTCTTTTAATTAAAATGCTAAAAAAGGAAATATTTGGAGTTTTTGTTAATTTATTCTATTTACAAAATGAACATTTTGATGGTATACAATTTTCACAAATACAATTTGGAAAAAGTGCTTATAGGTTATTGTAGCCCTGTCCATAAGCTTCATTTTCCATTATGTTTGATTCCCTGAGATCGAAGGGTTTGGACACAGTGGCCATATCCCTCACACAGCACTTTCATGAGAATTTCACTCTAAGTCAAATTTTCAAAAATGTATAAAAATTTTCACAAATACAATTTGGAAAAAGTGCTTATAGGTTATTATAGCCCTGTCCATAAGCTTAATTTTCCATTATGTTTGATTACCTGAAATCGAAGGGTTTGGACACTGTGGCCATATCCCTCACACAGCACTTTCATGAGAATTTCACTCTAAATCGTATTTTTTCAAAAATCATACATTTTAATATTATAAGACTAATAAAATATCTTATTATTGCTAATTATAAAATAAAAATGATTGATTTTTAATAAAAATTGCAAAATTTCGCGTAAATAGTCGCATTTTCTTAATAATACGCATGCGATATTTTTTAAAATATTTTTTATCGCATGCGATATTTTTTAAAAACACGTAAAGTGAACAATAAACAAAAAACAAATAAAGGAAAATTAATGTATCTTAAATAAACTGGGAAATACGTTGCAACCGAAAATAAAAGAAACTCTAGCAATCAACATATTCAACAATCAACATATTCAACAAACCAACAGGAAAAGATGTCAACATTTGTGCAGATATTTATGTAAGAAATAGTTTTAAGTACTTATAAGAAACTAGAACATCCGCGTTAGAATCTTATCGAACACCATTAGATTGGGGCAGAATAAAAAAAAAATGCCCCATGATGCACTACTCTGACAAAAGAGACATTGGTACATTAGAGTACCAAATGACAACACTTTGTCAGGGTGGTAGATCGATAACACGTTCGCGTTCCTCAGGCACTAAATATCTGCTTAAAATTAGACAACATGACGTTTCGCATGAACCATGCAAATGGACAGATATCTAGAAATAGGGATAGAATCGGTACAAGTTATCCATCCTCAGGAAACGGACGGAAGTTTTATCCTGAGCTGGCACACGTAGGTGGTGCAGAGCGAGTTAGGCTGCAATTACTACCTCGAAACCCTATACCAAATTTTAATAGAAATCCTCCCATTCAGACGGCCCCAAGCTACGGGTTTAGGCCCCAGAATAATCAATGGAACCAAAATGGGTTCAGGTCACAGCACCAATTCAATTCAGAGACCAATTACCCAACATCAAAACCAAAATCCAGGGCTAACAAGGCCAACGCCGAGAGTCGAACCAATGGATGTCGATCGATCTACCCAATCCAAACAAGTCAATCACACGAATAGGTCACAAGCCTATCAACAACCCAAGATACCAGCGGGAACATCCTTCCAAGGACCAGTCAACAAATTTCAAAGGAACTTCCATGTTGTGACTGAAGGCGAAGAAACCCAGGAAATTAATCAAGCTTCACAATTTGGCGGAGCAACAGCCATGCATGAATATTATAGGGAATCTGACAATAGTGGGATTGATGCAGTAGACCTTACACCCATCACATATGAAATTGGAAACAATGGTCCCTTGGCGACAGAGAATTTGTGGGAAGATCCATTAAACGACCTTAATTTTTTTGGTTAAATAGTTCCTCGCTAACATATTTTCGGATTATGACGAGGAACGGACAAAGTATTAGAATATTATTAGATACAGGTAGTAACAAAAATTATATTAAGCCTAGTCTAGTTAGATACCCTAGAATTAATCAGGAAGCATTTAGTGCAAAATCTGTTGCAGGGAATGTGGAGATAACTCATCATACATTTTTAAATTTATTTGGTATCAATGATATTCCAATGAAGTTTTTCATGTTGCCACGGCTAAAAACTTTAAATGGAATATTGGGCAATGATAGCATGAAAGAACTCTCCGCTGTAATATATGCTTCAGGGAACTTTTTTACGGTAGGATCGGGAATAATAATATTTCAATACATTTCTCAAGATGTTAACAATATAGAAATTAGAATAGAACATCTTTCAAGAAATCAAAAGACTTCTCTCGAAAATATTGTAGGCCGCCACAGGGATTTATTTGCAGACCCAGATGAACGCCTCACTTATACAACAGAGGTTGTAGGTGGCATTCGTACATCAACTGATGTACCAACGTATACCAGGAATTATCCTTATCCAATGGCTATGAAGGGTATTGTCGAGGATGAAATCAACAAATTATTGGCGGATGGGATAATTAGACTATCACGTTCCCCCTATAATTCACCTATTTGGATTGTTCCAAAGAAACAAGATGCTTCTGGAACACAAAAATATCGATTAATCATAGACTTTAGGAAATTTAATTCCATCACAATACCCGACAGATACCCCATTCCCGAAATAAACGAGGTATTGGCAACTAATATTTTACGGTAATAGATTTAAAGAGTGGGTTCCACCAGATACCACTTAAGGAGGAAGACATAGACAAAACGGCCTTCTCCGTTACTAACGGTAAATATGAGTTTACACGACTCCCCTTTGGCCTGAAAAATGCTCCTGCGATAGTTCAGAGGGCATTAGATGATATCCTTAGGGAACATATGTAGCGAACTTCAACAAAAAAAAAAAAAAAAAAATTTTAGTTATGTTTGAATGGAATTAAAAGAAAAGATTAACCCTCATACCCAATATTCATTTATATATGTATGTTTCAATGTTTGAATGTTATCAACTTTGTTTACTGAACTAGAGTTTTGATACATGAAATCGTTTTGTTAAGATGTTTATAAACATATACTGTAAACATGCGTGGCTACGAGGGAAAAATTCAACCAGGGAGTTGCATATTAAAGCTAGGTAACAAAATGGGGAAACCTAACAATAGGGAAAGTTAACAGCCAGGGATTTGTTCGACTATATATTGTGGGTTGCTGGAAAAATTTTATTCGGGCAGTCGGTAGGTCAAGTGGCGATTTTACACCTTAACTATTGTGAATGGTTAACGTTGCATGAAATTCATCGAAGTTAATCAATATGAAGAAAATGTCGACTATTTCCTTTTTTCTATCAACCTTGAAGAAGAATAGACATCGTTTAATAATTGAACAAGCCACAAATTAAATTAAAAGAAAATATATTTGTAATTACATTGTTATTTCGGATCGTTTCATTGTTACGTTTAAGTGGTTTTCGGAAAAATCGAAGTAATTTATTTTTTTAAGGATTTTGGGATAGCTTCCCATTCGATTTTCTTGACATTACGGCAAGTTTAAGTTGTAAAACACTGTGAATTCTGCTGCCTACCAGGTTAACCTAACAATCACGTGCTTGTGCATTGATATACCCAATGCCAGAGAAGTTCCCTGAACTTGATCGCTAATTCGTTCTGCTTCAAATAAGCGAGTTTAAAGAATCGCTAAAGGCCACATTTTCCTTCTTTTCCCGTATAAAAACCAGACAAGAAGATTTGGCGATTAAGCTTAGACAGTTCCCAAGAATCCAGAATTCTTTAATTAAACGAAAAATACGAAAAAGGCAGATCGTGTTGCATAGGAAGAAGAAAAAAAAAAACATCTTATCCTGGTGACTGAAATACACACCGAACAAGACACCTACCTTTCCATTGGTTGCCATCAGTATATATATTTCCGTGAATGTGCACCTTAGATGACCTAAACAGAATATGGGGCTCTTTAAAAACAGGGAGACGTCTATTAACCTATTAGTAAAACTGGATATCTGGAGAGAAAAACCACAAGTGTAACTTACTAATTAATAACATTATTCTCCATTTAGACTTATTTTAATCGCACATAATTTATTTTATTTCTAATTATTTTTATGCAAGAACAAACTTTGTAACTAGTTAACTTATAACACAGCAAAACAAAAAGAAAGTACGCATCTGTATCCCACTACGCCATCGATCTCGAGGAGGCCTCATCGAAAATCGTTGTTTAACTGGGTGAGTGAACATAACTTTTACTTTATACTTGTAGTATTTTCTTGCGTACGTGCATTGAGACCAAAACCAAGCACTGGTCAATGAATTTAATCCACAATAGTAGTTTGATGAAGAAGAGATTATACACGTTATACACATTTTGGATTACGTTCATTGATGGGCAGGTTTGGTGTTGTTTTATCAGAAATGGAACGCAATAACTAAATTTAAAGAAAAAAAGATAAACGTTTCAAAAGAAAACACGAAAATTTAATTAACACATTATATGTATGTATGTATACATATGAGTTTGTTCTGCATACTATTCTTGAATATTATACCAATTTATGATTTTTTATTAAAACATATGCCTACATACATACGTATGTATATATATAGATGAAAGAAAAAAAAAACGAGAAAAGAGACGAAACTAACGTAAAAAGAAAAACATAATCACGAAATCCAACTCTTTAATTAATTCCTAAGTATGAACAAAATAAATGTATGTATTACATACATAACTGCATGCATATATGAAAATAACAAAACTGATGACATTTTGTCATTTCTTTTGATTTTACTTTCATTTAAATTAAACAAATTTATTACAACCGTGGTATTATAAATTTTTCACAGTAAGCATTTAGTGTAATAAACGTTTGTAAAACGTAACGTTAACGTTAACAATTTAGATACAAGAGTTACATAAATGTATACATATGTATGTATATATGCTTATGTTGGATTTGGTGATTTCTTTTTCTTGGTAATATTAAATCTGCAACGAAAATGAAATACTTTATTAATTTAGTTTTTTTATATATAACATATTTAATTTTTTTGTATAGTTAAGGTATTTCTAACAGTTTAAATAATCAATAAGATTATGTTAAAATTTGATTTTTAGAATAAATTGTATGAATTCAAAATGAATTGCTGAATTTAGAATTTCTGTTCTCTCGGGGTAACTTGTAAGAGTAGTGTATTACGGGATCCTATGTTGAACATATTAGGCCACTGGGATCAAGGTTAGGGAGGGTGTCGAGGCTAGGTTTCTCTAAAAACATCTGAGAAATTTTTTCTATAAAGCTAAATTTTTAAAACAGTACCGGTATTTTACACAAATTTATCGCACATACTTATAACAAACAGTAAAGGTAACCGTTTCTTTCTTTTAGCTAGGGAGTCTGATAATAAAGTTTTGTAATAAAATTGGGTTAATGTTAAATGGTCACGAACCCCGCAACCGACTGTTTGCTAGCACTGAAAGGCTCCCGCCGATCTATTTAAGCATTAATCTTGAAGAAACTCGTTTTCTATTTCCAAATAAGTAAAAATTCTTTAGTACTAGATGATTTACTGCAAATTTGAGGAATGTACATTACAAATGGCGCCCAACGTGGGGCCGAAATATATCTACATTTTTGGTATTTTCGGCTCGTAAAAATTTTTTATATATACCAATTTTAAATTTCAATTATTGTGAGAGTTGCTTAAATATTATCTAGTTAGAAGGGATTGCATTTGAATGCATTGATATGCATTACTGGAAATTTAGATACTTGGGGACTTCAAAGACGAGTAGTCTAACCGAATGCCACTATTTTTTGTCTTTCATTTACATGTTTTTTAATTTCATAGTTCTTAAGCAATTCTGTTAAAATATTTGAAGAAAATTATATTCTGGCGTACGCTTTCAACAAGTTGCCAACTACGGGTGAATAGGACGGACTATGTAAATTTGCCGTTGCGAATTAGCATCCACTATTCATTGGCCATTGCACGTATTTCCAAGCATTTTGTTGGTGTGTTTTCGGCGTGGTAAGATTTAATATTCTTTAAATATTCCATAGCTCAGTTAATCCTCCACTGTTTAAAAATTTTGTTATTTATATACATATGTTATATTTTCCTACTCTTATATTTTCATACCCCACACAGAGAGGACAGTACAAACAAATTAATTATTTATATACCTATATATTTATATTAAAGAAAATTAAACGTTACATAGAAATATCTTTGCTTAACTGGGACAGTATTCTGAATTCATAATAAAAACTGCTTCTTATTTGAATTACAGGGTTTTGTTCAGAAATATAGTTTTTTTATAAGAAAGTCATTAATAACCAATTTACAACCAGTCAATTATAGTTCTTTAGTTCGAAAATTGTATATTAATTTTTTTTTTGGGTATTGTTGCTTTATACCATGTCTTTCCCACGAACTCCTCCACCACCATCAGCGTCTTCCGCTGCTGGGTCTCCCTCACAGCCAGTTACTTGTGCAATTGGGCATGAACCTAGCTGTTATATATGCAGCGAAAAAATGGATGATAAAATTCCATGTATGATAATTAATCGATGCAGCCATATTTTTCATAGGGCTTGCATTGAAACCAGTCTAGGTAACACTAATTCTTGTCCCGTGTGTAATTTGACCTGTGAATTAGAAGATCTTCGTCAAATAACCTTTCCTTTTAAACAAAGTGTACATAAAGTTAAGGGTAAGCCCCGCGGTGGACAAACTAGATACCAAACTAGGAGCGTAAGCCAAAATTTATTTCAAGAGAACGCCAGTCTGCTTGTCGATCTCGAGGAAAAAGATTCCGTTGATCAAAGTACATTGCATAGCCAAACTGCATCTAATGTTGCAACCGCTTTACCTAGCCAACCATATCGTTTTCCATCTAACAATCCCATTACAGTGAACCAAGTTAGTAAATTAATTGAGAGAAAACTTGCAGCCGCATTAAGTAATTTAAACTTGTCCAACCCAAATCAATATATTCAGCCCCAAAATTCACTTCCGCCAAATGACTTTAATGTAATAAATCAGATAATGCAATCGCATTTTCAACGGGCCATGCGAAGTTTACAACCAACGGCTACTGTGCAGAATCAGTCTCAACCTTCTACAAATAATTTTTCAAATGCGACAAACGTACAAAATCAAAGCCAATTCAGGCCTTCTGAGAATATTGGTCTTCATAACAATCTAAACGATATGCAACCGCAATATTCGGGAAATAATAATCGACCTTCCAATAATATACCAATCCTTCCTCCTCCAATTCAATTTAACACAGACAAAATTACCTCTGTTATCCAAAATTGGTGCTTAAAGTTTGATGGTTCACCAACTGGATTAAAGGTTGAAGAGTTTCTTTATAGGCTAACGTCACTGACTAATGACAATTTTAATGGCGACTTTCGTATAATATGTAAAAACCTTCATATCCTGTTATCAGGAAAAGCAAGAGATTGGTTCTGGCGTTTTCATAAACAGGAAATGGGTGTAATTGATTGGGATGAATTTTGTAACGCAATCAGATCGCAGTATAGGGAATTTAAGTCTACTTTTGACATTCGCGAGGAGTTGAGGAATCGAAAACAGAAACCGGGGGAAACTTTCGATGTTTATTATGAAGCATTATCTTCAATAATGGATAGATTACCTACTGCTTTATCGGAAATGGAACTAATAGAAATCATAACGCGTAATTTACGACCAGAAATTAGGCAAGAGCTTTTGTATATTCCTGTGCATTCAATACCACATCTAAGGAAATTGGTCCAAATGAGGGAAACCTTTTTAGATGACGAATATGTTAAACGAAGTCTTCACAATCGTCAAGTTAACACCCCGCTCGGTCGGAGACAAATAGCAGGGGTCAATGTGGACTCAGAAGTCGATATTAATGAAGCTGTAGAAGTTGGCATAAATGCCGTTAATAACGTCGGTTCCTTACCGCGGTGCTGGAATTGTGACAAACTCGGTCATTTGTGGGATGACTGTATAGAGGACCGCACAGTGTTCTGTTATGGCTGCGGTACTAAGAATACTTATAAACCACAATGCCCAACCTGTAAAGAGCGCCGAAAGTCAAAAAACTTCCATGGCCAAACGCAGCCGAGGAACTTAACATAAGTAAATCAGTTTCTGTAACCGCCTCTGAACATTCAAATTCAAACTCATCTGCCAACAATAATTATACCCACTATACGATTCTAAAACGCAAAGATGTTTCTGTTCCCGAAAATGACGACTTTAGTAAAATAAATTACCCAAAACTGCCTTATCATGTTAGATGGGAACAATATATTTCCAAACGTAATCAAATTTTTGAAAATACCACAATAGCCACCATTGGAAAAGCCAGAAAACAAAAAAGGGGAACCATTAGATTAAAAAATTATTTTAAAAACCGCAGATATTGTACAAAATTACTAATTTCAGCTATAGTGACTAATCCAAAGGATAGTAGGTTTTACGCTAAAGTTTCTTTTTTGAATTTTTCCGAATATGGCTTACTAGACACCGGAGCTAGTGTTAGCTGTATTGGGTCAGATTTTGCCCTAGAAAATTTCTTAAATTTTGCTTGTTTCCAAAAATGTTCGACATTTGTAAAAACCGCTGATGGGGTGCCACAAAAAGTTATCGGGTGGCTTAATGTAGACATTACTTTCAAGGATACCACCCAGAAAGTAAACTTATTCGTAATACCGACCATTTCCCAACGTTTAATACTAGGAATTGATTTTTGCAGGAAATTTAATTTAATACCAAATCTAGTGGAGTCAGTGGACTTGGTCGATAAATCAGTAGTTTTTGGCAATCCCTCTGAAATCTCAAATTCCTTGAAGTCAGATAATTTACCAGGGAATGTTAACCAACCAGATTTTGTCCAAGCGGAGCAATATAGATTGTCTTCTAGTCAACACCAACAGTTAAGCGCTGTAATATCTTTATTTCCAAGCTTCGAAAGGCACGGGCTGGGAAGAACGGACCTAATAAAGCATGTAATTGAGGTTGGCGAAGCCAAACCAATCAAGCAAAGGTTCTACCCCGTATCTCCGGCTGTAGAAAAATTAATGTTCCAGGAAATTGACAGAATGTTAGCATTGAATGTGATTGAGCAATCCAACTCACCCTGGAGCTCTCCGATGCATTTGGTCATTAAACCTAATAAAATACGTCTTTGTTTAGATGCTAGAAAAGTAAACTCAGTCACTATTAAGGACGCATACCCTTTACCATCTCTAGAGGGAATTTTTGCACGCCTTCCAAAGGCCAATATTATCACAAAGCTAGATTTGAAAGATGCCTATTGGCAAATTGCCCTTGAGGAAAACTCTAAACCACTTACGGCCTTCACTGTCCCTGGGAGACCGTTATATCAATTTACTGTTATGCCATTCGGGCTGTGCAACGCACCCCAGACCATGTGTCGCCTGATGGGCAGTTTAATTCCAGTGGATTTAAAGACAAGAGTTTTTGGCTATCTGGACGACTTAGTTATAGTGTCTGAGAATTTTGAGGAACACCTAAGCGTACTTGTACGAATATCTGAACAATTCCGAAAAGCTAACATCACACTTAATATTTCAAAAAGCCGATTTTGCGTAACTCGCGTTAAATATCTGGGCTATATAATAGGTGATGGTGGAATTGTTACAGATCCCGAGAAAGTCAGTGCAATACGCGATTGGCCTGTTCCTAAAAATATAAAACAAGTGAGAGGGTTTTTAGGTTTAGCCGGATGGTACCGGAGGTTTATTGAGAACTTTTCGACAGTAGTGTTTCCAATAACAGAGACGTTATCCTCCAAAAAGAAATTTGCTTGGAATGCAGAAGCTCAAGAAGCTTTTGAGAAAATCAAACAACTGTTAGCTTCTGCTCCAGTACTAAATAACCCAGACTTTGATAAAAAATTCTATGTACACTGTGACGCAAGTGACTATGGAATAGGGGCTGTGCTAGTTCAACTCGATGAAAATAACCAGGAAAAACCAATAGCTTACATGAGCAAAAAGCTAAACTCCGCTCAAAGAAATTATAGCGTAACAGAACGCGAGTGTCTAGCCGCTATAGAGGCGATTCAGAGATTCAGGTGTTACATAGAACTTCAGGACTTTGAAGTTATTACGGACCACGCTAGCCTAGTATGGCTCATGAAACAACCAAATTTGAGTGGTCGGTTAGCTCGATGGGCGCTAAAGCTGCAATCGTATAAATTTACAGTGAGCCATAGAAAAGGCAAAGATAACGTTGTTCCAGACGCACTGTCACGTTATCCCTCTGAAGAAATTAACATCCTCAACTACTCCGAGCCTGAAATTGACTTAGACTCTTCCTGTTTCATGGACGAAGAATATACTTGCTTAAAGAATAAAATTAATACAAATCAAGCGCAGTTTCCAGATGTTAAAATTGTCGGAAAGTACGTTTACATTCGTACCGAACACCTTGATGGCAACGAAGCAAACGAAAACAAAGCATGGAAATTGTGGATTCCTGAAAAACTTCGTAAGTCGCTTATCGTTCGGTTTCATGATTCCCCAA
This sequence comes from Pollenia labialis, assembly GCA_949318255.1. NCBI lineage: Eukaryota > Metazoa > Arthropoda > Insecta > Diptera > Polleniidae > Pollenia > Pollenia labialis. The sequence goes on from OX439139.1 coordinate 209,256,564, forward strand.
CCGCTGCACACGGAGGAATGTGTAAAACCTTGGAACTACTAAGACGATCGTTCTACTGGCCTGGTATGGTAAAAGACGTAAGAAATTTTGTGCGAAATTGTGAAATTTGCAAATCCACCAAATCTCCTAATTTTATCCTAAAACCAGAACTGGGTAATCAAACCATTACCCTTAGGCCATTTCAGAGGCTCTTTATAGACTTACTCGGACCTTATCCACGGAGCAAGAAGGGAAACATAGGCCTCTTAATTGTGTTAGATCACATGACCAAATTTCAGTGGCTGCAGCCGTTAAAGAAATTTACCTCAGCGGTTATTAAAGATTATTTAGAGAAACAGATTTTTCATGTGTATGGGGTACCAGAGGTAATTGTAAGTGATAATGGTGTGCAGTTTAGAGCTAATGATCTAAATGCGTTTTTTACTTCAATGGGTGTACAACACCTGTATACCGCCCTTTACTCACCTCAATCAAATGCATCAGAGCGAGTTAATCGTTCCATTATTGCTGCAATTAGGGCGTATCTTAAACAAGACCATACAAAATGGGACGACAATTTAAGTGCAATAAGCTGTGCTTTAAGAAATGGTTATCACCAGTCGATTAACATGTCGCCATATCATGCCTTATATGGATTCAACATGATTACACATGGCTCAGCTTACGCCTTATTAAAATCTCTTAGAATATTAGATGAACCTTTTCCACCCCTAGGTAGAGATGATAATTTGCAGTTAATTAGAGGTGACATACAGAAACACCTAAAATGTGCTTACCGACTCAATCAAAAGACCTATAATTTAAGGACACGTCCGGAAACTTTCCACGTTGGTCAAGAAGTTTTTCGACGTAACTTTGTCCAAAGCAACATGGAGAAGCGTTTTAGTTCGAAGTTAGCCCCCCTTTTTGTACGAGCTAAAATTCAGAAAAAAATCGGAAACCATTATTATGTGCTTGTCGATGCAGATAATAAGGTAATGGGCACTTATCACGCAAAGGACATTAGGTCTTAAGGAGTTTCGAATAATGATTTGGCAAAAAGATTGAGCAGAATCATTAGTAACCTTTTATTTTTTTGCTTCATAGTAACTCCCTAACACTTGTACTCTAATGTAATTGGAAGCATAAAATAACTTCTGATATTTGTCTTTTCTCAACACTTCTATAGCCAGTATTTAATTGCTTATATTGTTTAAATTCTTCCTAACATTTCTGCTCAAAGAGCAAATGTTATGCAGTTTTGTAGCGAACTTCAACAAAAAAAAAAAAAAAAAAATTTTAGTTATGTTTGAATGGAATTAAAAGAAAAGATTAACCCTCATACCCAATATTCATTTATATATGTATGTTTCAATGTTTGAATGTTATCAACTTTGTTTACTGAACTAGAGTTTTGATACATGAAATCGTTTTGTTAAGATGTTTATAAACATATACTGTAAACATGCGTGGCTACGAGGGAAAAATTCAACCAGGGAGTTGCATATTAAAGCTAGGTAACAAAATGGGGAAACCTAACAATAGGGAAAGTTAACAGCCAGGGATTTGTTCGACTATATATTGTGGGTTGCTGGAAAAATTTTATTCGGGCAGTCGGTAGGTCAAGTGGCGATTTTACACCTTAACTATTGTGAATGGTTAACGTTGCATGAAATTCATCGAAGTTAATCAATATGAAGAAAATGTCGACTATTTCCTTTTTTCTATCAACCTTGAAGAAGAATAGACATCGTTTAATAATTGAACAAGCCACAAATTAAATTAAAAGAAAATATATTTGTAATTACATTGTTATTTCGGATCGTTTCATTGTTACGTTTAAGTGGTTTTCGGAAAAATCGAAGTAATTTATTTTTTTAAGGATTTTGGGATAGCTTCCCATTCGATTTTCTTGACATTACGGCAAGTTTAAGTTGTAAAACACTGTGAATTCTGCTGCCTACCAGGTTAACCTAACAATCACGTGCTTGTGCATTGATATACCCAATGCCAGAGAAGTTCCCCGAACTTGATCGCTAATTCGTTCTGCTTCAAATAAGCGAGTTTAAAGAATCGCTAAAGGCCACATTTTCCTTCTTTTCCCGTATAAAAACCAGACAAGAAGATTTGGCGATTAAGCTTAGACAGTTCCCAAGAATCCAGAATTCTTTAATTAAACGAAAAATACGAAAAAGGCAGATCGTGTTGCATAGGAAGAAGAAAAAAAAAAAACATCTTATCCTGGTGACTGAAATACACACCGAACAAGACACCTACCTTTCCATTGGTTGCCATCAGTATATATATTTCCGTGAATGTGCACCTTAGATGACCTAAACAGAATATGGGGCTCTTTAAAAACAGGGAGACGTCTATTAACCTATTAGTAAAACTGGATATCTGGAGAGAAAAACCACAAGTGTAACTTACTAATTAATAACATTATTCTCCATTTAGACTAATTTTAATCGCACATAATTTATTTTATTTCTAATTATTTTTATGCAAGAACAAACTTTGTAACTAGTTAACTTATAACACAGCAAAACAAAAAGAAAGTACGCATCTGTATCCCACTACGCCATCGATCTCGAGGAGGCCTCATCGAAAATCGTTGTTTAACTGGGTGAGTGAACATAACTTTTACTTTATACTTGTAGTATTTTCTTGCGTACGTGCATTGAGACCAAAACCAAGCACTGGTCAATGAATTTAATCCACAATAGTAGTTTGATGAAGAAGAGATTATACACGTTATACACATTTTGGATTACGTTCATTGATGGGCAGGTTTGGTGTTGTTTTATCAGAAATGGAACGCAATAACTAAATTTAAAGAAAAAAAGATAAACGTTTCAAAAGAAAACACGAAAATTTAATTAACACATTATATGTATGTATGTATACATATGAGTTTGTTCTGCATACTATTCTTGAATATTATACCAATTTATGATTTTTTATTAAAACATATGCCTACATACATACGTATGTATATATATAGATGAAAGAAAAAAAAAACGAGAAAAGAGACGAAACTAACGTAAAAAGAAAAACATAATCACGAAATCCAACTCTTTAATTAATTCCTAAGTATGAACAAAATAAATGTATGTATTACATACATAACTGCATGCATATATGAAAATAACAAAACTGATGACATTTTGTCATTTCTTTTGATTTTACTTTCATTTAAATTAAACAAATTTATTACAACCGTGGTATTATAAATTTTTCACAGTAAGCATTTAGTGTAATAAACGTTTGTAAAACGTAACGTTAACGTTAACAATTTAGATACAAGAGTTACATAAATGTATACATATGTATGTATATATGCTTATGTTGGATTTGGTGATTTCTTTTTCTTGGTAATATTAAATCTGCAACGAAAATGAAATACTTTATTAATTTAGTTTTTTTATATATAACATATTTAATTTTTTTGTATAGTTAAGGTATTTCTAACAGTTTAAATAATCAATAAGATTATGTTAAAATTTGATTTTTAGAATAAATTGTATGAATTCAAAATGAATTGCTGAATTTAGAATTTCTGTTCTCTCGGGGTAACTTGTAAGAGTAGTGTATTACGGGATCCTATGTTGAACATATTAGGCCACTGGGATCAAGGTTAGGGAGGGTGTCGAGGCTAGGTTTCTCTAAAAACATCTGAGAAATTTTTTCTATAAAGCTAAATTTTTAAAACAGTACCGGTATTTTACACAAATTTATCGCACATACTTATAACAAACAGTAAAGGTAACCGTTTCTTTCTTTTAGCTAGGGAGTCTGATAATAAAGTTTTGTAATAAAATTGGGTTAATGTTAAATGGTCACGAACCCCGCAACCGACTGTTTGCTAGCACTGAAAGGCTCCCGCCGATCTATTTAAGCATTAATCTTGAAGAAACTCGTTTTCTATTTCCAAATAAGTAAAAATTCTTTAGTACTAGATGATTTACTGCAAATTTGAGGAATGTACATTACACATATTGGCAAGATTTGCTACGTCAATATAGACGACATAATCATTTTTAGCAAAGATGAAAAGTCCCATCTGTAACACCTAAATAAGGTTTTTGAAACACTTAATGCCGCCAATATGAAAGTACATTGGACAAGTGCGAATTCTTTAGGAAGGAAGTAGAATTCTTGGGATTCATCGTTTCAAATAAGGGAGTCATAGCTAATCCAAAAAAAGTTGAATCCATAATACATTTTCCATACCCCACTACATTGAAGGAACTTCGCTCCTTTCTCGGTCTTTCGGGATATTATAGGAGGTTCATAAAAGGCTATGCCGATTTAGCAAAACCCTTAATTAGGCTACTACGAGGAGATGGGGGAATTATTTCCAAATCCAAATCGAACCGTAGAAGAATTAATATGGGTGCCGAGGCTAGGAATTAGAGGTCTGCTAGAATAAATTAAAAGCAATTTCAACGCACTCATTTGTTTTTTAATTACATTGTGTGGATCACCCAATGATAACGAAGCAAATGAAAAAATAACCAGAGACAAAACAACAAACTCTCATTCTATTCAGTCAACTCAAGTCAAATGAGTAAATTATTCAAATATAACTTGAATGTAAAATATGTGTACCTACACATTATGTATGTATGTGTAAGCTTAACTTTTATAAATAAAAGAAGCCACAAGCTTACACACATATTATGGCAAGGTATTCAAATAAATGTATGCACATTCAATAATTCAAAAATTATTTGAATATTTTTTGTAAACTTGCTCTCTCTAACGGGTCATTCCAATGTTTTGTTGTTTATGAATGCCTCTCATATTCATTTACAGTAAACAAGTTTTTTATTCAATTCATTCATTCTTATTTTTGTATATGGTTTACTCTTGTCTTATCTTTTTAAATGTTTTATAATTGAATAAATGTTGTACACTTTGGGTAAAGGCAAACAAGTGTGTTATTCAAAGCAGACCTCTACTAGGAATGCAATAGATTCATTAAAGAATGCCCTGATATCACGTGAGGTTATTCTTGCATACCCAGACTTCAAGAAGGAGTTTCAATTGACAACTGATGCCTCAAATGTAGCCCTTGGTGCTGTACTTAGCAAAGACGACCGGCCAATAGCACTTATATCCAGGACCTTATCAGAGGCAGAAGAAAATTATGCCGCTAATGAGAAAGAAATGCTGGCTATAATTTGGGCACTTGGGAATCTACGAAACTATTTGTATGGAACTGCCAAAGTCATTATTTACACGGATCACCAACCACTAACATTTGCACTTAGCACGAAAAACAACAATAGCAAAATTAAAAGATGGAAAGCTTTCTTAGAGGAGTACAACTACGAGATGAAATATAAACCCGGAAAGAGTAACGTGGTAGCAGAAGCACTTTCTAGGCCATCAACAACGAACGTTAATTCCTTAACGGGCACAGTTCATAGTAGTGATAGCTCTCCACAAGATCTTATACCGAGCGTAGAAGTCCCGATAAACGCATTTAAGAACCAAATCTTTCTTAACATAGGCGAACCATCTAATTACCAATTTAAAGTCATATTTCCAGGATACAACAGACACATTTTCACGGAATCTGATTACGACTCAAAGAAACTGATATCAATTTTAAAAGAAAATTTAAATACTTCCGTTGTAAACTGTATAAAATCACCAGAATTCATAATGGGGAGGATTCAGGAAATATATCCTAATCATTTTAGCTCTTATGCCCGTAATTTCAACAAACAGATATCTGGTCGTGTTCGTACCTAACAGTTATCTTTACCTATCCGGTAAAAATAGTTTGGTAATTTTAACGTTAATTTTGCCTACGTTTTCTTTTAAAATATGGCAACATTTGTATTTTTATTAATATTTTTAATTAACTGTCAAAAATCGATGGTGTAAATTACACTACAGTTCAACCAGTAGGTAAGACAAACATGTTAAAATTATCAAAAATTCGTTACACCATAGATATCTATGCACAGCTAGATATCTGTTTGTAGAAATTACGGGCATTATAAGGTACGTTTTACACAAAATTTTGTCGAAGATATTATGTCGGAATCTGATCAGGAAACATTAATTATAGAAACTCATAGCCGCGCACATAGGAACGCAGTTGAAAACAGATCCCAGATATTAGAAAAAGCCTTTTTTTTTGCTTTCCAAAATTAAGAACATATTGAAATTTTGCTCAATATGCAAGAAAAACAAATACGAAAGGCATCCTAACCAACCAAAATTAAACGATACACCGATACCAAGCTATCCTGGTCAAGTCATTCACATTGACATTTTTACAACTGATAAGAAAATAGTTCTAACAGCACTCGATAAATTTTCAAAGTATGTACAGACCAAAATTTTACAGGGAAAATCGATTAAAGATATTAGAAGAAGGAGATTCTCTTACGGAATCCCCAAAACCGTTGTCACGGATAACGAGAAGTCCTTAAATTCTGCTTCAATTCTCTTTATGATGAAAGATGAACTAGGAATAGAAGTATTTACCACACCACCCTATAGAAGCGAGGCCAACGGACAAATCGAAAGATTTCATTCAACCCTAGCCGAGATCATGAGATGTCTGAAGGACGAGGGTGTTTGTAGAGATTTTGAAGAGCTTCTTGAGCGATCAGTTAACGAATATAATGATTCCATTCACACAACAATAGGAAAACGGCCTGCCGATATATTTTTTGGAAGAACGGTAGACTTTTCACCAGGTAGTTACGAACGAACAAGGAAGGACAACATGACAAGACTGAAAAAGAAAAAGAAACAGGAAAAGGATTTAGAATACCACAACAAGAACGAAAAAGAGATAAAACAATACATACCAGGACAGGAAATTTTCGTAAGGGTAACTGAGAGATTTAAACCGGAATTAGTGAAGGAAATAGACAGACAACAATAGTTACAGAAAGCGGGAGATTAATACACAAAAAACACATAAGAAACTAAATTTTAAAACACCTTGTTACAGGCTTACTTGGATGTTCACATTTTCTGTGGGTGAGTTCCAGATAATGGAGTACACAAATTCCAGACTCGTTGTAATTAATACAGGATCAGCAAAAATTCAAACAGGCGTATTCAAACTTATCCACACAATTGACTTGGAGAAATACAAAGACCTTATAAAAAACTTGGAAAGTGGCATTGACTTTAATAAGAATACTGACAATCAACTATTACCCTACCTATCCTATTCCATATCCCAAATGAAATCCTGTTTATCCAGATTAAAATCAAGACAAAGACGAAAAGGTCGCTGGACTTTATTGGCAGCGCTTGGAAATGGTTGGCCGGTAATCCGGACCACCAAGACTTTGAAATAATAGAAAAAAATATGAATAATGTCTTAAAAAATAACAATAATCAAATTGTAATTAATCAATTAACAATAAAAAAAATTAACAAACTGTCAAATGTGACCAACAACATTTCTAAATTGGTAGGTTTAACGACGAAAAACTGTTAGACTTTAAGTATAAGTTGGAAATTGTTAAAGACGAGTTATCTAATATAGAATATGCTATCCATTGGGCTAAAGCAAATATTGTTTATTCATTTATCTTTCTTAATATCGAAATTGATGTTTTGAGAGACATTTTTATAACGATAATATTCCATTTTGAAATATAGATGAATTGCTGAATTTTGAATTCTGTAAAAAGAAATAATATTGTAATTAAGACAAATTTTAAAACATTTTGAAATGTTATGATAAAATATTTGGTATTAAGAATGACTGCAAAAACTATAATATACTAAGTATTTGTGAAACAGATAATATTATAGACATAAGTGAAACAGATTGCATCCCAAACCTTTTGAAGAGTAAACCATTTTGCTGCACAACAACAAATAATGAGCATGTGGCACAAGTAGAGAACGAATTCGAAGGACAAGTCGAAATAGACAACTCAACAACAAACTTAAACGGCACTTTTATAATTTACCGTCTAAATTCTACGATTCGAATTGGAAACAAAACTTATTTAACAACACAAGCTACCCTTACAAAGCCATTACCTGTATTGTTACAACCAGGTAACATAAGTTTCCAGGAACAAGTAATAACGCTGGAAAGGATGGAGACTGTAAAAGTCAACCATTCTCACTTAATCGAACAATTACAAGTGGAGAATAAAATCAACCTATTCACTAATTTTGGATTAATAATGGCCATATCATTACTGGTCACCATTGTCTGCATAATGAAAAGAAACAAAAAGGTAGTTACTGAAACTGAGAATAAACCATTTGAGAAAGTTAACCAGTCACCGAAAGAAGGAGGAAAAGAAGACACTGTAGTGGGGGCTAATTTATGCGCTTTTTCCGGAGTTTCCTTAGCATTATCATCTAAAAAGGGATAAAACCAAAGAATTCATAACCTTCCGTTTTTTTAGTAAATCATGAACTTAAAGGGGGAGGAGAAGTTAACACCGTACCAATGACAACAACAAATATTGCACATACAACGTGCCAACAAATCTAATGGCAGATTTCTCATTACACGATTAACTTTTTTCCCAACGAAAAACTGCACATTAAAGAAATTTGGTTTTCTCAATGTCTCATTTGCTTCTATTCTGTCGCAAAGCTAACCAGCACTCATCTGCCGATTATTTATTTTCCTTTTATTTGCCGTACAGATAAATTCAATCAGCTGACTCACAACTTCAACATGTATTTTGAGAGGTGTTGCCAGCTTTAAACCATGTTTTTTGTCGGTATATTGAGAAATCCAAACTTGTTAACAGACAGTTTATCGGTCTAATAAATTTATGTTGACATTAAGTAACAGGCAGTTTGACGGTACATTGAGAAAATGGCCATAAGAAGTTCAATAACAAAACGTGCCAACAGCAAAACTACAGCACTAGCAATTTCAAACCATGTAACTTGAGTCCACACGAGCCGCAACATTTCATCAACTGTTCGATGGGAAAATACAAACTCAGCAACTGAGTTACACGCGCAACCACAAGAAAATTAATTGATGGGAAAATGCGGGATCGGCAAATTATTTTAAGAAAGTAGGTTTCATTATAAGAAAAAATTGTTAAGTTTTTGCAGTCAGTTTTGGAATTTAAATTAATAAAGAACATTACTATTAATCTGTCTGATTAATAGCAATAAAAAAATTTTTTTTTAATAAAAATTAAATACCGAATTTTAATTTATAACAAGGGTTCAGGGTTGTCAAATTTTTTTTCACCTTCATCGCCAAATAGCATATTGAAAATCGGCAAAAATTTATTTTTCTTAACGCTTAACATTTGTGTTTCTGACTTGAAATCGCAATCAGTTTGGCGACGCAAAATTGCAATACTATTCTGAAGAGAACTAGAATTTTTGTAAAAAACTTTGGTAGATCGCAAGCACAAGGCGCAAGTTTCGGAACACCCTAACAGATCTGGCTTTTGCGATTTTAAATAGTGCAATTGTCATACAAATTTTTTATTTATTTGAAGCAAAGGATAATTGTCTTAAAAGATGTATTCCAATTGGATATTTGGAATTAAACTCGAATACTTAAAGTCAACTCAGTCTTCTAAACAAATAATTTTTAAAAATTACCTTCTAACCCAGATTCGTTTTCGATTCTATATAAAATCAGGGTTTTCAAAAATTTCAAGTGAATATTAATTTTTTTTTTTAATATTCTAAGTAGGTTAGGATTAACCGGACCACTATTAATCGGTTACATCTATTAACCGGCATGCGGTTCTCTTTATTTACTCGCTCTATTATCCGTATATATATTTGATTTTGCATTCTCTATGACGATTTGTATGTTTTGTATAAAAATATGTTGTATATTTGAATTTGTTACATAAATTTTACATAAATCAATATTTTAATATAACCTCAATTAACCATGTATTTCGATTATACGTGCTGGTGCCGGACCCACGAGAACCAGGTAATCGAGGTTTAACTGTATATCAAAATTTTTTTATTTTACTGAATAGGTATATTTTTTTTATATAAATCTGTGGCAGTATGGAAAAACTAGAAACTCCATTTTTTTTAAAACACGAGAAAAACACACTAAGGGCCATTATTACAACTTGCCAATAGTTAAAAGTCGGATTTTGTCGGACCGATAAATAGCTTTGCATTATAAAACCTTCATTTATTATGTTTTCATCTATTAAATATTATTGTTATTGACAATAACAGCAATAAAAAATGGAAGTTGTAATAATGCAAAGCTATTTATCGGTCCAACAAAATCCGACTTTTAACTATTGGCAAGTTGTAATAATGGCCCTTAAAGTTTTAAACCTATTTCGCTAATTATTTAATATGCATTTATGTAACTATGCATTAGGGATATAACTTTTGAACAATTTTTTAAATTATCAAAAAATACCTATCCATGCCATATAGACCATGAAAATCTATGATGAAAAGTGGGGTCACTTTTTCGCGGGCGTTAAAAAAGTTCCCCCCCAAATCACTTTGAAGTTTAGTATTTGGATTTTTTTTTGTTTATTAAAAATACAATATCCTTATTGTTAAAACACAAACCATTCATTTATATTTTTATGCTTTTTCACAAATAAGACTTATACCACCAATTACACTACATCCAAACAGTTAAAAGTATGTTAAAATAACAAGGATACTCCTTTTTTGAACAAAATGGAACCAACCTCACAATCCCAATTGTTTAGTTTTATTTTCACAAAAAACGGTTTGGGGGGGAGGTTTTTTATCCAAATTGTTCTCAAAAAACTGTTTTCTTGATATATACATCAGTGGCCACCCCGTCGTGATGGGTATTTTTTTTGGTTATACCCCTACTATGCATGCGCATTAAACAAACCATAATTTTAAATAATGTTAAAACTTTCTGGTTTCATTGAACAAATTTTTGGACATTAAAACCGAAAATCAATGTGTTATTTTGTTTTTTCGAAAAATGGAGTTATCTAGTTTTTCCGAAAAATCTTTTTTTTCAATTTATTTTAAAATTTTCGGAATTAAGGAGACTTAAGTAATGATTCGTGGAAAAACATTAACTATTTGACTCAGCACGTTTATTTACCCGTTTTTTGTAACGAAAAAGATGAGTAACCTAGTTTTTACAAAAACTATTTTTCCCCTTTCATGCTTACATATCTAAAACTAGCATTAATTAATTTATTAAAAAAAACGATCAGTTATAAAACAAAAAAGTACCAAACATGTCAATTTTTATGTTTCTAGGTCTAAAACTAACGAAAATTCAAAAAATACCAGTTAAAGAACATAAAAGTACCAAAAACAAATAGAACAAGTAACAAAAGAAAGAACTCATGACCAGTGAAAGGGGAACCAATGAAGAACAAAAAGGTAGAAAAGGTAATGAAATACAGGGCAGTCTTCAGAGGTGCTGCGACACATTTTTTGGGACTTTCTAAAATTTGGTTCTTGAATTTAATTCTAGAACTTTTTTCATTAAAATAATATTACATTGTATTGAAATTATAATACATTGTAGTAGTTAACTGACACTAAACACGTTCATTGAGAATAGATGTGTGACTGGTCAAAAGGTGTCAATTGACCCCCTCCATTGACAACTCCATGTAAAAGTAATAGGTCTTATTCATATAAAGTGTTGGAACTAGAACCGGACTCTACCACGAAAGTCCTATCACGGGACTACTTTGGTGTCAGTTCGCTTCCCTCTAGGGATAATACAAAAATTAAGAAATTGTTAACCGGAATAGGGGCCTAAGTTTCTTCATTTTAATCACGAAGTCGCCGATATGTTGCGAAAATCGATGGCTGATTTTCAAAGTAAATTTTGATAATTTGATGGCGTTGTTCATGATGATGTGCCTGAGCAAAAAGTTAGAGCAGTATGACAGTTCGTTTGACTTCTAACCTTTCGTAAACCATATCGGGTTTAAAAAACACCTATTATAAAGAGAATGGCTATGAGCATTTTGAACCTTTTCAAGATATATGCAACCAAATGTGGAAGTTAAACTCATTATTTAAGGAGTTTTATTTTATATTTTTTTAATTGTTATCAAAAAGTAATTTCAATTTTTGGGAATACAAAATTTAAATTTCAAAAGATTTTGTTATTCGTGCTAAATTCCCAGTTTTTATTATTGATAAAAACACTTGAAATTTATTGTTGATGGGATAAGCTATTTAATTGTTTTTAAGTCTTCAATGTTATTTTTGTTAATTTATTTTAAATTACAATACGAATCTGAACGGTTGAATAATAATAATTTTCTTTCAATGAGTTTGCTGTGTTTTTGCTTCTTTGTAAATGTCTTTTTTAAAATAAAACTTAAATTTTATATCAGCTGTAATTTTATTTAAATCGGGTAATTTTGCTTCAAGTGTTCTTTTGAATTTTGCTGGTCGTAACACTGCATTTGATACGCATATCAAAAACACACACAACGGTCATTTGGCTACCAAATACATTTGTGCAGACCTCTAATACAAACTTGGGTACTTAAAGCTGCGTACAGACGATGGTCAGATCTGACAATCTTGTAAGCAGGCGTTGCCAACAGCAATATTTTTCTGACAATGGTTCAATTGCCAGATGCATTAATTTTGCACTTCTGCAAATACAAATGAGCTTACAATGTTCACACAGCTGTAAGATATTTTAGCCAATTTTAATGCAGTTTAAGCAACGCTGCTTATCAATATTGTAAGATCTGACCATCGTCTGTACGAAGCTTAAGTAATCAATAGCAAAAAAATTATTGATGTTTTTTTTTTAAAAAATTAATCCGCCACAAATTAGTAAAACCAAATAAGATAAAAACGAATACATAACATAATTTGTTTGTATTTTCCAAAATTGTTCGTGTTATAAAAAGTATTTGATCGATTACCGATAAGAAAAAGAGGTAAGTAGTCAAAAGTGTAAATATTTTTTAACACTTCAATTATTTGCCATCATCTGTTGCCTTTATTTTACGAATTTTGCTTGCTGAGACACATACATATTTATCTTAAGTGTAGACCTGGGGTTGCCTACATTTTTAATCACACAGCTTTTCAAACGAAATAAACAAAAAATCGAAGAGCTTTCCGTTAGTCAATAAACAACTTGGAAAAACGATCGTAATGCAGAATACATACAATCGAAAGAAAAAAGAATTGAGCAAGACATTTTGTATAAAACCTTTTTTAGTAAACTTTGGAATTTTATAGATTTATTTTTCAAGCTATCAAATTTAAAAATCTTTGCTCGTTTAAAGGTACATACATATGGACATTTTCAGCGAAAAGTCTACTTTTTTTTATGTAACGCCAGAAATCAAATAAGGTTGTATTTTAGGGCCATGTTGTTTAACCGTTATCCCTTTTGTTACTTAATGTCGAGCTAGTTGCGCTTTACACCAAAATATAAAAAAGTAAACTATACAAATAACATTTTTTGAGAAACAATTTAAATTACTTTTGGCGTTACGTTACAAAAAGTAGACTTTTCGCTGGAACGGCCCATATGTGGTTTTTAAGCTTTTAATTTTAAATTGTGTTTTATAAGGATTTTTCTTTAAACTTTCAGATGCCGTCAACTGAACAAGAGTGGAAAATTGTAGCCGATGGCTTTAAAAATCTGTGGAACTTCCCTAATTGCATAGGAGCTGTCGACGGAAAACATGTGACCATAAAAAAACCCATTCAATCTGGTTCATTATACTATAATTATAAAAAGTTTTTTAGTATAGTGCTAATGGCTGCCGTGAACGCAAATTATGAATTCATCATGGTAGATGCTGGTATTAATGGAAGGATATCCGACGATGGGATCTTAAAGCATTCGAAGTTGGGAACAGCTTTATTTGATAAAACTCTCAATATACCACAGCCACAAGTTCCGCTAGACAGCAACAAAAAATTACCGTTCGTGTTCGTGGGTGATGACGCTTTTGCTTTAACCGAAAATTTTATGAAACCCTATTCCCACATCGGCTTAACTTTGGAAAAACGTATATACAATTACAGACTCAGTCGTGCGCGCCGTATAGCTGAGAACGCTTTTGGTATATTAACTGCCAGGTTTGGGGTTTTTCAACGAACAATAAATTTATCGCCTGAGAAAGCGCAAATAGTCATACTCACATGTTGCTATCTGCACAACTATTTAAGACGGAATCTAAAAGACTCCTATTTACCGTATGGTTCAGTGGATTTTGAAGACATTGAAACGTCAAAAGTTATTCCTGGCACTTGGAGAGCTAAGACAGACAATACAGCATTAGCCGCTTCCTCTGGCGGAAATACTATAAAGTCTGCCGAAAAAGTACGAGATGCGTACTGCAACTATTTCAATAATGAAGGAGCGGTTCCATGGCAAAATAGTTTTTGTAATTTTTGATATATGGAAATAACAAAATAAGGTTGATAACGTAACAAGTTAAACCCCTGCTGTTATGTTTTTGCACTTTTGCTCTTTCGAAAGGGTGCAACTTGTGACGTGAACGACATTAATATTAATTTAATAAACTAAATTGTTTGCTAATATTTAGTGTTTGTTGTAGTTTATTTAATAATGTAATAATTAATTTAAGAAATAAAGAAAGATTTATAGCCGTCATAAAAAAAATCTTAATTCAGGTTTAAGATACATTTTAGTTTGTGGTGTTATGGGTGTTAAGTCTGTCATGTGGCGTGTATAAGTGAAGAACTTAGATTCCCTATAACCGTCGGTTATTGCAAGCTGTAGGGGTTCCAGCCAATAAATTAGGCGTTCGAAAGAACTGCCAAAATCTTCTGAAACAAAAATAATATAACTAAGGCAGCTAGTGCCGATTTGGTTGTAAGTTTAAGTTCAGAAGATTTTGGCAGTTCTTTCGAACGCCTAATTTATTGGCTGGAACCCCTACAGCGAACAGTCTGGTTAACATTTCAATAGCCTTTTCACACTTGTCAACATTTAACATTTATTTGCGAAGCTGTTGAAATTATCCCATAAGAAATACATTGAGCTAAAATCTAAAATTTTTAACATCTTTAAAATATGTTCCTATCCCATTGTATTTCAATCTACATATGTATATCTTCCGATTACTGTAGTGTAATCCACAGAATACACAGAACTGTCACGAGACAGAAGATTTTGCGTTTTCTTTTGTCTCCTTTTAAGAAAGCTGCCCTTTTTGCATTTCTCTTTGCACCATCTTTTTTGCCACAATACAATGAACACAAATTTATTAAGTTGAAATTAACATGAAAAACTGTTGTAAAAATTAACTTTTAAAATTACCACAACACTAGCAAAAAATATTTAAGTGAGTAAATAACATTATAAAACAAAACAATATACATAACTAAATGAATTTTTTTCACTAAACACAACGTTTGTTGAACAAATGCAATTTGTATAACGTGGTTTGTGTTTTGTTATTTTTGTATTGATGGTTGCGGCCTGTTTTTACACATTGCCACTTCACACTACCACAAAAGCTTTCTGTCTTTTTCTTCGAAAGCTGCCTTCGCAACTGATTTAAGCCCTTTTCACACGTCATTTTTCACAGTTCTGTGTATTCTGTGGTGTAATCACTAATTCAAGGTATATTTATAGCAGGTAGCCGCGAGAGTAGCCTTATGTTACTTGATTTTTTTTTATATTATTAACCCAAATGAGTTCCAAATACATTTTGGTGTTATCTTTTAAAATTTTGGCTCTTTTGTAGAAAAAAAGTATTTAAGAAAAATAAAAGTTTTTTTTCAGAAATGGTGACATATTTTATTGATAGTAGATGTTAGAAGTTTCAAGTGTGAAGGCGAATTTCACATTTTCAACATCTTCCATGCGTTCCTTCGAAATGTATGGAAGTGTACAAAGGGTATAAGCCCAATAGCCTTTTCACACTTCCCAACATTAAGCATGAAGGGTATTCACGTCACAAGTTGCACCCTTGAGAAAAAGCAAAAGTGCAAAAATATAACAACAACCACACAGACAATTAGTTTTCAGACATTTTAATGATAGATTCACTGTATAAAAGTTGAACGTAATCGACATTGCCTGTTATCACTCGATATAAAACTGAACTCTGCTGAAATTTGTCTGCTATTCCTCAATGGTTGAATAACGGATTATTAAATATATCGCACTTGTTCAACAATAGTGTATTAACTCGAAATATTTATCTTTTAACTTTTTGGAAAAAATCGACACGTGTCGTGATATTTGTACCACAAAATGTTAAAAAATTAAATGAAGAAGTCAAATTTGTAAAAAAGGTTTTTATATATACAAAGTAATGAAGTAGCACTATATTCCGAAAAAAATTACAGCAATCGACGCTAAGGATTTGCAGATGTAAGCAAAAATCAGCGCTGGCGTGACGTTAAAAAACGGATGTGGTTTTTGACTTGCATTACAAAACTGAATAAGAATTGAGCAAGATGTTTTGTATAAAACCTTTTTTAGTAAACTTTGGACTAATACAGATTTATTTTTCAAGCTATAAAATTAAAAATCTTTGCTCATTTTTAGGTGCATATGGGCATTTTCAGCGAAAAGTCTACTTTTTTTAATGTAACGTCAGATTACAAATAAGGTTGTATTTTCGGACCATGTTGTTCAATCGTTATCCCTTTTGTTACTAAATGTAGAGCTCTTTGCGCTTTACAAAAAAAATATAAACATATAAAATTTTTTGAGAATCAATTTAAAATATTTCTGGCGTTACGTTACAAAAAGTAGACTTCGCTGGAAATGCCCATATACACGCTGTAAAAATATCGTGCTATTTTGTCAACGTTTTGTTAAGGTAAAGGTTGTTTTAAAAATTGATATTCATATGCCTTTAATGTAAAATTAAAAATTGTTTTGCTTCTACTGAACATTTTCTAATTTTGAGTTAATACGGTATTGTTGAACAAGTGCGATATGTATTCTGTGTTATTTTCTTGTTTATCACCACATTGAAGTAAATTGAAACTTGACAACATTGTCTGAATATCGATGATATTGTCTGTTAGGACTCACTAATACGCGGAAGCCTAACGAACAAAATCAATTCTGGTCATCTACGATATTTTGGACAATTGCTTAAAAAATTCATGTATGACCCCAAAGAAAATTCAGCATATGTCATTGATGATTTAACATTATCAGTATGTTTCATGATGAGTCATCATGACGTTCGCCACCGGAATTTACTACTTTTTTATTATAAATATTTTCAACAAGCAAATTTGATATTTACGGTGTCGAACGTGACCAACTTCTGAAAGTCAAAAACATTTTAAATTTTATTTCTCAGCAATTAACTTATTGTTGTTTAAGAGTTTGTAAAAAACTTTATTTAAATTAATGTTTTCACACATTTCCTACTTGCAGTTATGACGCAGTGGTAAAAAAAGATATTCTTTAGTCCCAATTTACATATTTTGCCGGTTGAGCCATTTTTTTTTGCATAATTTAGTTAAAAGAGCATTTTTGCAGCATTATTTAAGTTTTTAGCACATATTTTGCCTTTTTAAAGCATATTTTGTTGTATATTAAATTTTTTTAAATGCCTACAAGAGCTTCCGCAGCAATTAAAAAAAATTTTTTTTTGCGAAATTTCGGCATTTAATTTTTACTCGAAAATTGTAAGACAAAGTTATCATTAGAGATAAATATTTTTTTAAACTTTTAAATTTGATATACATGCAAGCAAAACTTAAGGAAACATCAAATTTATACGTTTTTGGCGATGTGTGTAATACAAAGAAATCTGGACCAACCTTTGAGTATACCGGCCGACTCAGTATCACTTTTTAAATTGATCTCATGAAGTCCATCCGTCCGTCTGCTTCGTTGTCTGTCCAAAGCACAAATGGCAATTTTGTAGATAGTTTTATCAAATTTGGTAAATACATTAAAATTGTACTAAGGACGAAGTCTATGTAAATAGTAAGAATATTTCCCATATCAACTTTTTTCCAAATTAGACTCTTTGTGTGCGTTAACCATCTAATTGTGTTGGTATTCAGATTGAATTCGCCCCAAAAATATTTTTCAGCAATATTAATTGAAGGAATATGACTATTACAAAAAAGCTTTATAAAATACATAACTGAAATTTATTTAAAATGTTAACATTAATATACAATTAAATAAATTAAAGAAAAAAAATTTTATATGGATGTTAATATCTAAATAATATTCGGCACAAATAACTCTTATATTAATTTAAACCTCTTACATAACTTTGTTTTTGTGCCCATCGTTTCCAAATAGGGTAAAATCTCGAAAATTCGTCTGATAATACTGTGGTGGTGGTGTGGCGTTATTGATAATAATTTTGGGATTGTTTTTATTAACTGAAACTGTTATTAAATTGTTGAATATTTTGTTTTCAAATTATTTTTTGAGGCATATTTTTAACAATTTTAAGGGCATATTTTTAAGTTTTTACTGCATATTTAATGCGCATAAAACGTGTTTATTAGAGCATATTTCTGGTTTCCCTGGTTATCATATATCACCTCTCTCAAAGAAGATAATATGAAAGAAAATATACAATAAAACATTATCACAAATAAGAAATTGCGTTTGTGCAACTTTGCAGTCTGCTAAGTGAACAAATTTATGGGTAAATTTATATAATAAGTAAAATCTAAATATTTCTCTATAACAATATCGTAAAATAATCAGCTTTTAATAACTTTTAAATTTTCGGTCACGGTAGACCTTTTTACCATTTTAGTAAAGGGACCTTCTAATAGTGTTAGAACTTACCGGTTTTCCATGTTTCTTATATATATTTTTTTAGCTATTTTTACTGCACTAGAAGCCGGGTAACTATGTATATTTCTTACTTTCTTATATTTACGACACTTTGGTGGTCTTCCACTCGGAAAATTCTTTAATGTTTTGTTCTTAGCGAATTTTTTACAAATGTTCCTTTCGACAATTTTACCTTTTTTGCGTAGTGATTTTCCCTTTTTGGGTAAATCTATTATGATTTCACAAGCATCAATTAAAGTTTGTTTTCTTATTTTCCATTTTTAACTTTTTTATGTTTTAAGTATTTGTTTACTCTTCATTCAGTTTGAAAGTGACGAATATTTTAAACGATACTTTTTCGTTTAAATCAAAAACAAACAAAATTATTTAAAAGTGGCCACCATTTTTGCATTTATCATCATATCTTCTTTAAGGTTACTTTATTTTGACGCGTTAATTTGGTATATTTTATTAAAAAAAATTTATTATTTTCTAAGTTGTTTGCTTTAAATTAAATTGCTTTAATTAATTAAGTTCTACTTTTATTAGCAACTAAACATACTACTATTTATCATAAATAATTATCTATATACAAATAATTGACAAAACTTAAAAAATTTTATGTGGTGCTTACTTTTTTTGGCGCTCACAGTATATGAAGAGGGTGGCGCATAAGTAACACTATGATTTATTTAATGAAGCCATATTTAGACGAGCTGTGGGAGCTGTGACTTTATTTGGCTGAAACCACAATTATTGATTGTTATCTACCTCGGGCCTTGAAAAATTTTCAAACACTGCCCGGTTTTTAAAAAAAGTCACCTTAACCGCAGCTTTCTTCGTCCGTTCGAAAAATATGGTCCAATGATCTTTTCTTACGTTTTATTACACCATTCTGTGCATCTATGTAGGTGCGTGCATTTGATGTTCTACAATTACTCTTGGATTTCGAGTGCCCCATATTCTGTAAATTTGTTTATTCACGTGACCATTGAGGTGTGAACGGGCCTCATCGCTCACTATGAGTCTGTAAATAAACTTGTTGTTTTCTTTCAAAATAAAATTTAACAACTTTGGATCTTTGTTTTGTGTTGATTCTCTCCATCATTAATTTCCAAGTTTCTCAAAGTTAATTCTGAAAAAAAAACAAAAAAAAAAAAACGTAAGCAAAAAATTTATTCATTTACAGTAGACGCTCGCAAATTAGAGCAGCTTTATTTGAAAGGCAATTCTAATTTCTGAATTATTCTAATTTCTGGACTTTTTTTCAAATAAAAAATTGAGAAAATTTACTTCCAAAAACAAATTTTTTTTTTATTTTTAAATATGTGTTGGAAACAGCGTTTAATATTGCTGTTCTATATGATTTGATGTAGCTGAAAATAACTCTGAGACTTAAAAAAGATATTAATTTGCAGTAAATGTATACGCACTGGGCTATGCAACGAGTTAATGCTAAGATATGCAAGTTTGAAATTTAATGTCAATTTTTCTTTATGCATATCAAAGTTAGCAAATGTGAAGCAAAAAAACTTATAAATATTACTCCGGAGATTTCCCTTATTGCAAAGATGCAGTAGTTGAATTTTTTTATGTGTTTTGTTTAAGTCTATCATAGATTTTGACCGAGTGAAGGTAACATTTAATGTATGTAGGTGCCCGGGTACATTGCCATACCGTTAAGGGTGTAAGATGAAAACTGGTTCACAACGCCTTTTCAAGCTTAAAAATAATTAAAATTTAAAATTTTTTAAAAGTTAGAGTTCTCAAGAAGTTTTAAATATGTAGACCATCTATTTATTTAAATAAATTAAGGTGACAATGCCAAAGGTACCCGGATACCTTGCCGTTCACATAAGGGTTAAGCAGATTAAAAATAAATTGGGGATTTCTTGTGTTCAAATAACAAAAAAAAAACGCTCTGAAATTAGAATTTTAAATTCGAATTTTTAAGCGTTTAATGTATTGCAAACACTGGTTCTAATTTCTGGGCGTTCGAATTACTGAAAGGCTCTAATTTGTGAGCGTCTATTGTACAGGTAACCCTCCTACAAGACGGCTTCCTACAAAACGATTTCGATCTTACACGAAAGAAAAATTGCGGAAATCTGCTCATCTACAACACTGTTTCATTCTAACAACACGATAAAATGGAATTGCAACTTTATCATGATTAAGTTGTTAACATTGTACTGTAGTGCATGTAGTATGAACACACCTAATGTAGAAATAAAAACAGAAATGCAAGTAAGCAAAATTCCAAGCAAAGAAAAATTATGAAAATAAACAATGAGTTAATGACCTAAATTTTATTATGCAATTGCAAGTGACTAGTATTTATTGAATTGGGTCATTAGAATTGTAGGTTGAAAAATGATAGTTTTTGTGAATGAATGAATATTGTAAAGGTTAACAAAAATAAATTAATGTGATAATTATTAAGCATAGAATAAGAAATAGTATATAAGCTGAAGAAAATTGTAAATAAAATTAGAAATAAATCTGACTTCAAAGTTGTTTTATTTTTCTAAAAAACTTCGGCAATTAACTTTGCCATAAGATAGAGCCGTCTGCTACTCTAAGGCTCTTTAATAAATAAAGAGTACTACAGGGTCTACTAATAATAAAAAAGATCATTACATGGCGATCCTGCCAAACCAATGGATACAGAAGAATTAGAGGCAACCAAACAGGAGATTGACAAGTTATTTAGGAAATGGGAGCATTTGCTAGAGAATGAGTATGTACCTCAGCCTGTAGTTTCTGTTCCAGAGGCCCCTAAGTATAGTGCCAGCAAAAAGAAGATACCTATCAAAGATTATCTTAAACGCCTGCAGAAGTCCAAGGCGCAGGTACCAAGATCCGAGACTCCGGAGAAGGAAAAAAAGCAGAAGAAAAGAGGTGGTAAAGCGGTTAAGAGGCGGAAGCTCGTTGCTGAGGCCTACCGAAGGTTCCATTTGACCGGCAACAAAGCCGAGAAATCCAAAATTTTAAAAGAAATCCGGATCATAAGGGAGACAGTTAAATAAATTTAATTTAGAAAAATATATGTATGTAATAACCATATTTCAAAATGGGTGGATGGTTTTCAAAAGAAGCCATCATTGTAAATGAAAACAACAGGGGAGTGCTGACAGTAACTCAGGATCATATGCAGCTGGTAATTCTAATCCTTTTAGTTGTGTTAGTTTTAGGTAAATTAAATGAATATTATAAGGAGTACATGAGGAAAAAGGCAATCAAATTTACTAACAGATTAGAAAATGTTTAATAAATGTTAAAAATATGTTTAATAAATGGATGGATTAATAGGTATTTATAAGAACTTAAAGAAGAGTCCGAATAGAGATTATACAGAAAATTATAAAGTAAGTACTTTAAGAACAATTGAAGAATTGAAAAGTATTGCATTAAAGAGTGAAGGCTATTCCCTAGAAGATATAGAAGAAATTGAGAGAAAAATTTTTAGTTATTTAAAATTAAAAGAAATCAAAGACATGGCATCGTTTGGCATTCTTGACGCTTCCAAAATAATACCTGAATTCAATGGTGACCTCGGGCAAATGAGTAATTTTTTAGGCATAATAGAATTCTATGCTGAAACACTTAAGGATAGTACAGAGGTTAGTAAGTTGATCAAGTTCATTCTAGCTACTAAATTAACAGACAAAGTAAGGAACAAGTTGATTTCGGAGGAGACACCAAGTTCTCTAGAAACATTCAAATGTACCCTTAGGAAAGTGTTTACACCAAAGAAATCACTCTCTTCGGTGCATACTGAGTTGTCAAAACAGACACAAGGAAATGGTTCAGTAACACAATTCGCAAACAAGGTTGAATCACTAATAGCTATTCTTAATGAATTACAGGTCACAGAACTGGGTTCCCAAAGCAGAGAAACAGTTATTAGGATGAATGAGCAGGTTGCGCTTAGTGCTTTTAAGAATGGTTTAAATGAACCACACAGAACTACTGTTTTAGCTGCTAGACCCAAAAGTCTTAATGAAGCAATTCAAATAGCTTCAGAGGTGGTTTCGCAACCAAATTCTATAATGCATTTTAATAAGAACAAGAGATTTTTTGATAACAGAAGATATCGTGGTAATAATGGCGGACGAGGTAATAGTAATAATGTTAATACTTACAATAGAGATGGTAATAACAATCCTAGGAATAATTTACGTAGAAATAATAATAATTACAACAATAACAGCCAGAGAGATGGTAACTTTTCTAGAAGTAATAATAATTACAACAATAACAGCCAGAGAGATGATAATTTTAGAAATAGAAGAGATAATAATTACAACAATAACAGCCAGAGAGATGATAATTTTAGAAATAGAAACCAAAGAAGGGTATATGTTGCTCAGGAACAGGGAAACGAGATAACTCCCTACAATCCTCAAGAGTAAATTTGACAGAAGATGTAGGGAAATTGAAACAATTAAAAGAATATGCATTAAGAACTTACAATTCGCACACAGAGGCACCTCATTTTGTAACATTTAAAACGGACGTAGGAGTTTTTGTGAGGTTTTTGGTAGATACAGGTGCAGACATTTCAATATGTAAAGAAAATTTTATAGGAGATAAGGAAATAAAACAACACAATTCTTGCAAAATTACGGGTATTGAAAATAATTCAATTCAAACAATGGGTACTTCGATGCTGAAATTAGTACTTCCGGAGGATATAATAAGCCATGAGTATCAAATAGTGGATACAAAATTCCCAATAGCAACGGATGGTATTCTAGGTAGAGATTTTTTCACCAAGTATTTAGCAAAAATTGACTATGAGACATACACATTGGTTATCATGGTAAATGAAACTGAATACGTTCTACCAATGAGAGCAAATATCGATAGATTCGTAATACCACCAAGAACTGAAATGATACAAGCAGTAAATTTACAGATTGAAGAGGATAGCGTAGTATGCGCAAAACAAATCGGTAGCAATGTTTTTATTGGCAACACAATAATTCCAAAACATGGGACAAAGCACATTAGGGTTTTAAATGCTTCAGACGAAGAGGTTACAATATCAAAATTGGATTTGCAGATCAAACGTTTATCACATTACAACATTATGTATAATAGAAAAGAGGTTACTAATGATAGACGACAAGATAGATGGGAAAAGTTAAGGAAATTATTAAGTATAGATTTAGTCGGCATTAATGAAAGACAAACCATAGAGGAAATATGTAAAGAATTCGAAGATATTTTTCATTTAGAGGGAGACCATTTAACAGCGAATAATTTCTATAAACAACGATTACAAACTGTGGACGATACCCCGGTTTACACGCGAAATTATAGATTACCACAGTCACAGCAGGAAGAAATCAAGACACAGGTTAACAAGTTAATAGAAGAAGATTTGGTTGAACCATCTGTTAGTCCTTATAATTCTGCTTTACTTTTGGTCCCGAAGAAAAGTGACAACGATGAGAAGAAATGGAGACTAGTTGTCGATTATCGTCAATTAAATAAAAAATTAGTCAACGACAAATTCCCACTACCTCAACTAGATGATGTATTAGACAGGATAGGAAGAGCAAAATATTTTTCAACGCTAGACATGACGAGCTCATTCCACCAGATAGAATTACAACCAGCATCTAGACCACTTACAGCATTTTCTACGAATAATGGGCATTATCAATTCAAAAGATTACCTTTTGGTCTCAAAATATCATCAAATAGTTTCCAAAGAATGTTGACGATAGCATTAACAGGTTTGGATTCCAATGCATTTATATACGTAGATGATATAATTGTTTTTGGATGTTCTTTGAAACACCATAATGATAATTTAAGAAAAGTTTTTCAGAGATTAAGAAGCCACAACCTTAAATTAAATCCGAATAAATGTAATTTTTTGAAACCAGAAGTGGTTTATTTAGGGCATCTTATTACAGATAAAGGAGTAATGACAGACCCGAGTAAGTGTAAGGCACTTGAGACTTATCCAATTCCGAAGAATGCGGATGATACAAGAAGATTCGTAGCTTTTTGTAACTATTATAGACGTTTTGTTAGAGATTTTGCACAGATAGCTAAACCTCTCAATGAATTATTAAAGAAAAACCAACCCTTTATTTGGTCAGAAAATTGCCAGAAGTCTTTTGAAATGTTAAAATCTGTAGTTTCTAATCCACCGGTATTACAATATCCAGATTTTGAAAAAGAATTCATACTTACTACTGACGCATCCAATTACGCGTTAGGAGCGGTACTTTCACAAGGTGAAATAAATAGCGATTTACCGATCTCATATGCAAGCCGTTCTCTCAATAAGCATGAAATTAACAAGCCAGTGATAGAGAAAGAACTTTTAGCTATTCATTGGGGAATCACTCATTTTCGACCATACTTATACGGTAGAAAGTTCAAAGTGGTAACTGATCACAGACCACTGGTATCATTGTTTACTCACAGTAATCCGTCGTCAAGATTAACTAGAATTAGATTAGATCTAATGGATTATGATTTCGAAATTATATATAAGCAAGGAAAAATTAATACTAATGCCGATGCGTTGTCAAGAATCAAAATAGATTCTAATGATTTGAAAGATATGATGACAAGAAATATAAACGTGATGACTAGAAAAATGACTGAAGATTTGAGGAAGAATGACAAAAAAACTGATAAAGAGAGTACTTCGATTAGGAAAAATGAAGATTATATGGAAAGGAATAGTGACAGAGAGTCTGATCACATCTATATGTGGACTAGCATTTCATTTTCACAAATTAAAGGATATCCAAGGTTAAATTTTGTGATAGATAAAGTGAATAAAAGCATGCCAAAAGTTGAAATTTTTAGAAATCGCGTAGTAGTATCTGGTAATGAAAATGCATACTCGAATTTAGGTTCAGTCTTGCAGAAGTTAACTAAGGTCTTACGGGATAATCAAATATTTATAGTAACGCTAGCAAAAGATGATACGATTTTCAAACTCATACGTGAGGAAAAATTTAATAAGATGTATAATAGCATGCAGAATAAGGATAAACATAGGCAGAGACCTATAGAGATAATATTATTTAGTCAACCAGAAAGAATACTAGGAAGGGATAGACAAAAAGAGATAATAAAAGAATATCATGAAACCCCATACGGAGGTCATGCGGGAGTACGCAGAACAATCATTAGATTAAAGCAAAGGTACATATGGAAAAATATGTACAAAATGATCAAAGATTTTATCAGTCATTGCGAATTTTGTAAAAGAAACAAAGTCATTAGGCATACCAAGGCACCAATTCAAATAACTAATACACCTACAAAACCATTTCAATTTATACAGTTGGACACTGTAGGTCCGTTAAGGATATCTAATGGGTATAGATACATATTAACAGCACAATGCGAATTAACAAAATACGTTGACGCATTTCCGATAGAAACTAAGGAAGCATCTGAGATAGGAAGAATATTAGTAGAAAAGTTTGTGTTGAGATATGGATGTTTTGATACAGTAAAAACAGACAGAGGAACTGAATTCGTGAACGAATTATTTAATAGAATATGTACACTTATGAAAATCAAGCATGTAACTTCAACGGCATACCACCATGAAACTTTAGGTAGTATAGAAAGAAATCATAAGGTTTTAAACGAATATATGCGTTCTTTCACGGAACAGTACAATTGGGATGAATGGATTCCGTATTATACATTCGCGTATAATACAACACCACACTCATCCACAGGTTTTTCTCCATTTGAACTGGTATATGGAAGATTGGCATCAATGACAACTGAGCCCATGTCGAACGATAAATTCTATAATTATGAAGATTATATTACAGAATTAAAAATAAAATTAAAACATGCACATGAAATGGCAAACAGAAAACTGTTAGAAAACAAAATAAAACAAAAAGCTGTTAAAGATAAGAATATTAACGACATTCAAATAAAAATAGGAGATAAGGTATTTTTAAGAAAAGAAAACGCAAGGAAAAGTGAGAACCAATATATGGGTCCATTTAAGGTAATAAACACACAAGATGTAAATATCACTATTTTAAAGGATAATAAACCTATGACTATACATAAGAATAGAATAAAGTTATTTTAAATAATATATTAATTTTTTTTTTATAGTTTAACATTCAAAAAAAATTTTTTTTTTCCATTCCAAAAATTTTTTTTTTCTTTTAAGCGGTAGGGGTGTAGTGCATGTAGTATGAACACACCTAATGTAGAAATAAAAACAGAAATGCAAGTAAGCAAAATTCCAAGCAAAGAAAAATTATGAAAATAAACAATGAGTTAATGACCTAAATTTTATTATGCAATTGCAAGTGACTAGTATTTATTGAATTGGGTCATTAGAATTGTAGGTTGAAAAATGATAGTTTTTGTGAATGAATGAATATTGTAAAGGTTAACAAAAATAAATTAATGTGATAATTATTAAGCATAGAATAAGAAATAGTATATAAGCTGAAGAAAATTGTAAATAAAATTAGAAATAAATCTGACTTCAAAGTTGTTTTATTTTTCTAAAAAACTTCGGCAATTAACTTTGCCATAAGATAGAGCCGTCTGCTACTCTAAGGCTCTTTAATAAATAAAGAGTACTACAGGGTCTACTAATAATAAAAAAGATCATTACAGTACCAAAATAGTACAAAAGTACTAATTTTTGCATACGTGTTACGATTTAGTTAGATCTGAATACAAATGTAACTCTTGTTTAATTTTTTCTATGTATTTTTTTGTGTGTATAAAAAAAATATTAAATTAAAAAAAATTTATATTTTACACTGTCAACACGGCGTTTTCTAGCAACCTATCTACCGTGTTGTAGGAGGGTTACCTGTATTAGCTGCCGATTTCGCGATCAGGTTTGTTAGGCTTTTTTCTTCAAAAATCGTCAAAAGTTTTAACAAAATCGTAACGATCATTTAACAAAATCATCAAATATTTAAATTTTAGGCCCCTATTATGGTTTACAACTCAACTCAGTTGAGTTGTAATTTCTTAATTTTTGTATTATGGTTTACAACTTTGCTATATTTCGGTGTACAAAAACATAGCAAAAATTACAACTGATCACAACCAGTTGTCCTAATTACAACACAACTGAGTTGAGTTATAAACCGTAATAGGGGCCTTACAAATTAGTGCCCATTCACATTATACGATTTTTGTCGTTGCGATTCTTACCTTATGGACGAGAGGGGAGAGAGGAATTAAAAGGGATACACAAGCGAGTGTACTCTTCGATTAATTTTGTTCGCTCATTCGTTCCCTCATTGTTCTCTCATTTTACGAAAAATGTTGCAAAAGATAAAGTCGTAACGGCAAAAATCGTACAATGTAAACATCATACCGACTTATAATGTGAATTGGGACTTATACCATGTTCACACGGACAGCAATATTCGTGTTTCGCTCTCTTATTCCTGTTTCGCGCCCCAAACATGGTTGAAACGACTTGTTTTCCCATACAAAATTTTCAGAGCGAAACAGGTCGTTTCATTTTGAAACAGGCTGCGAAACAGGAAAAATATAGTATCATCTCCAACTTTGATAACAGTTATCGTTAGTTTATCTGAACTAGCTCTCAAAAAATATCAAAACAAAGAAAAAAACAAAATAAAAATTTATTTTTAATAAAATAAAGTGATAATTATAATACCTTAATATTAATAAAAGTATTAAATAATATATTCTTAAGTTTTATTTGCTTTTTATCTATTTAAAAAAAATCACACCAACAACACAAAAAAAAATGTCAAAATGAAACAGGAATAAATCGTATGAACAGCATGTTTGGCAATCAAGTTTCAGAGAGCGAAACCAGTGGTTTCTATCGTCGTATGAACATAGCATTAAGCTAAGATCCCACTATCGGCGCTAGGGATGGGCAAGTTGAACAAATATATCGATATATATCGAATCGATATTTTTTTAGAGTATCGATAATTATTATTTCAAAAATATCGATATATCGAACGTATTTGGCTGAAACTATTACCAAATTAAAAAATTCAGTATACCTTTGTACAAACATATGTATGAACAAATTAATTATATGTAATTACATTGTTAATTTTTATTGTTTCATTTTATTTAAAAAAATTAATAAAAACAAAAAAATTTAATCAAAACAAAAAATTCAATTATAACAAAAACAAAAGGGAAGAATACAAAAAAACCATAAGAAAAAAAAAAGAAATTACGAAAAATTTAAATGAATGTAAATAAGTCATGAAAGTACCAACTTTCCTTAAAATTTCAATTGCACCCCAAAAGTACCAACTGGTTTTTGTCAAACCAGTAATCATCAGATATGGACATCAGGAGCACTATCTGTTTTATGTGCACTCCAGACAATCCGCTTCTTGTATCCGGCACTGCTTCTTATAAATGCCAATTATTTTAGATCTTCATATTTGTTTAAAAAACATATGATGCATGCAATGATTCCAATTCTTAAAAGAACATATTGTTTGACTTTAAAAAATATCGAATTCGATAGTCGTATTTCAATATCGATACATCGATATATCGGTATTTAAAATATCGGCGGTATATATCGATTATAATTTTTTTAAATATCGATATTTTGATATATCGATATTTTTTGCCCATTCCTAATCGGCGCAATGTACCAATTTTTGTCGTATTTCATGTGCCGATAGTGTAAACAGTCAAACGTTTTTAATATGCGGCAATCTGTGCCGAAATTGTGCTGACAGTGCACAATCAAAATTAACCTTGATGCGCCGATAATGTGAACACTCTTGCACAATGTGGAGCAATGAAATTGTTTAATATAACCAAAAACAATTTATTTACAAAATTTAAGTATGCACATTCATAGGTACACATATTTATGTATTGACACATGTATCGTTTTTGTGCAAATATGTATGTATGTATGTACATTAGTGTGGCCGCAAGTTATATGGCGAATTTTTTTTTTTCGTATTTTCACTTGGCAAACCCCTTAGATTGGTTATTTTGGAATATCTCAAAAACGGTTCTACTTTAGACAATTCATATTCGGATTCAGGGGAAAGTTTTACATAAAGATTAGCTGTCAGATTTATTTGGTCACGACTTTGTTAAAAATTTGTCACGTTGTGTAATCACCAGGCAAAGAATGCGTAGATATGTGAAAATTTCGGTGTTATTTTTTAATTTGGCTTTTTCGGGATTAAATATTAATGTTAAAGAAAACTAATACAGAGCAACATTGTTCATAAGATATAGCCCTAGAATATTTGTGAATAAGGGTTTTCTCTAAAATAAATATTACTGAAGTTATCAACAATTAAAGCGACACATAGTGAGAAAAATAGCATTTTTAGCAAACTTTGTGTGTCAAGGCACGCCCAATAACTATTCAAACGATCTAAAATTTTTTATATATTATTTTTTTCTAATTTGGAACCAATCTAAGGGGTTTGCCAAGTGGAAATACAAAAAAAAATAAATTTGAATTACTAATGCTTCTAATGAAAGCCGCCTGTTCCCATGTTCTGTAACTATAGTGAGAACTTCCCGCATCGAAAAGATGTGAAACAAAATATTCCATCGTTTCTCGAAAAGTGAAAAAAGTGTGCCTGTAACTCATGTCGAAAACTATCAAAAGAGATTACGTCATTACGTTATAAATGTCATAACATTGCACTCGAAGCCGATGTGACATTGCAGACGGTGAGAACGCCAGTAACACATATCGTTACCGGCGACTAAAATTTACTAAAGTTAAAAGTTTTTCAACGACGGCGGTGAAAATACAACCGTCGGCTATACCAAATAATGTAAAGTGCGACTTTAATGTTTGTTGCTTGCAAACGAGCTTTGAAAACATTCGTATATTTTATAAAAATGTTAAATTTAGTGTTAAATTTTTTTCTCGCCCCATTTTTATTCTTGAGTTTGTTTGACAGTTCAAAGCGGGAACTTTTCTCACAAAAATGTTACAGACACACTTTTTCTGTAAATTTGCGAGTAATTTCCTTACGTGACAGCTAGAACTCGCCAATAAAATTACAGACACAGTTTAGTGAGAAAAACAGCTGTTTGTTTCAATATATGGCATTTTTGTTTCATTTCACACATTTCAATCGAAAACTTTCTCGACGCGAGAGTTACAGAACAGGGGCACTGGTTTGTGATGAGGGAAGATGTTTTTTTTGCTTCTTTTCCAAAAAGTTTTGTATGTCGGAAAATTGGACTGTTCCCAATATAATTGTAAATATTTCTTGTCAGTGTTTTATTGATGCCAGAAAATCGTCATAACACTATTACTTTTAGTTAAAAAATCGTCATTTTACTGTATTTTCTCAAAAATATCGTCACATCTAACAACCCTGTTCGCGATATCGAATGAACGTTTTCTTTTGCACAAATACATTTGAAACAAAATTTTAGAATTTGTTTTTGTTTTAAATGTAGTTGAGCGAATACAAAAGTTTTTTCACATTTTGGGCATTAACCTTTATGCCAACAACTACATACCCGGGTATGTTTTGAATTTGAATTGAAAATGAATTTTTATCTCTGAAAGTGGCTATCATATCGCTCTGAAATTTCATAATATCCTCACTAGAATAGTTTTCTAACATATTCTGAAGTTTGGATAAAATTGGACCATTGATGTGGACATTTTTTCATTCCTATCCTATACGGCAACAGCTGCATATATAAACAAATGAAAATAGAATAATATTGCATTTTTATTTCATAAGATTTAAGAGTTTTTAATAAAGTAAAAAATAAAAATTAAATTAATATAAAGAAAATGAAATAAAATTAATTTTAATAAATTATAATTTAATCAATTAATAAGAGAATTATAATTATTGAATAATTTTGCATATCGGAATTATAGTGGAATGTGCGGGTTTCTTGCATAATGAGCAAGATTTTCTGGTAGGTGGACGCTTAGTACATACATATGTAGCAGTTACCTTTTTAATTCGGTTTTAATTCTGCCGGTGCTATCCCGTTCTACCACACTTTCTGCAGCATCTGCAATGTCCAAAAGACCTCCATTTATGGCTTCAATTGCATTCCGGGTAGATAATACTCTTGTAATATATATATTCTTGACACAAATCCTTGACTTTGACTACTCTTTTGGCTACGTTTTTCTCTTGATCACCGGATGCCAACAAGCCAGTGTAAATTTGTCCCTTAATTGGATAAGAGGAGACGGAGTCGCATACCCACCATACTTTTATTCCGTACTTGGCGGGTTTTGATGGTATATATTGAGTAAAACCAGTTCCACCACGGAAAGGATACAATTGTTCATAAACTGCTACGTAATTTTAATTTAGATTATCGTTCAAGATAAAAATATATCCTTTATGGTTGCAGCTTTGTCGGTTTCCTTACGCTGTTGGCGTGTATTTCCGTTGTCGAAACATATAAAACGGCTAACTGCCCAAAATCGGCGTACGCTGATTGAAGCACGACATAACGGATGTGAGGTTGTTTTTCCATAAGTCTTTGGTATGTACGTATACGGAATGTGTCACGCCGCTTGGCAAAAGGAGACCCAAATATGCATCAAATTCAAATATTGTTATTGCTTTTCATGTATGCTGCTCCCTTGTTGGATTTTCCGCATTGTAACGTTTATAGAATTGGTTCGCTTTTCTATTTATCTGGTGTATGATAATGTCACACATTTTATTCGTTAATATTAACACATTCGGCTGCAATTAAATTTAGCTGGTGCCTGCCAGAGAATCCATTAAATTTTTCATATAATAATAATAAGCGGGAATTACTTTTTATCATTGAATCATATTTTTCGCAGTGCCGAACTAATGACGGGAAGTCCCGTTGTGACGGGAATTAACGCATTTATTATTTTGATAGATAAGTTTGCTGTGCCGAACAAATAGCGGAAATTCCCTTTATTAATAAATTATTTTAAACATTTTTTATGTGGTAATTTTCGAAGCACCCATCGGGACATAGTGCCGGCTTATCTACACAAGTTTTGCATTGGAAACTTGTTTCTTTTCTCATTACATTTTTGCTGCAATATTTGCATCTCTTTTGAAAACTTTTGTTTTTGCTTGACCCTTGATATTTTTGAGGAAATGGAAGTTTCTCGGGAAAGTCCTGAACAGTCATATCTATTACAGACGACTCACTTTGTTGTTTTTGTGGGCGTCCACTAGTTGTAACGAGATTGGCAAGATCCTTACCTTCAGCTACACTAAGTGGTAGTTTGAGTAAAGTTGTGATTAAATCATCTCGAAAGTCTAAAAAGGACTTTTTTGGATGAAACTGTTTATAAATAAAGTAGGTGTTCCACACAGACATGCCCAAGAGGTGAAACATCACCTTCTTATACCATCTTATCGTTTTTCGAGGACTGGAATAATATGACAACAATTGGTCGGCTCTATCAATTCCTGCCATATTCTCATTGTAAGCAGCAATGTCTATTGCTTTCATTTTCTTTACTCCCCTTCTATTCGAAACTTCGATAAGACTAGGATGATGTGCCGTAGTTATGTAAAGAACATCGCGTCTGTCTTTCCATTTCGTCACGTAAACATTTCCTGTTCTTCTCCAAATCATTTCCCCTTTTTTCAGTTTTTTACTAGTTACACACTTTGGGCTTGGCTTCCGATTGAAACGTAAGGTACCAGTTGAGTGGGTTTTGAAGTCAAGCAGTGTATGAGACAAATCCACACTGTTATAGTAGTTGTCCAAATATAAATGGTGACCCCGGTTGAGGTATGGATTCATTAGCTTTAGGACTACAGCTTTTGTTTTTGAACCTGGCACCTCTTCAATATCTTTTTTTTATTTAGAATGTAGCCATCTTTTGTCGTAAGCCCGTAAAACTTTATTCCGTGCCTAGCTCGCTTTCTTTGCCAGGTGCAAAATTATTTTGAAAAATTGGTAACACCAGATGAAGCAGTGGCATTATTTTTTCTAGCTTTCCTGCTTCTTTGTCTTTTTCATGTGATGCATGTCAGCTGAAGCACCTGAGAATTTGCTGGAAACGCCTGCCAGACATCACAGCGCCAAATATTGGTTGGTAATACAAAATGCTCTTTGCAAACATTCTTTTAATTGTAGGTTTTTTATTTTGACCTTGTAGTAGGCATTAGCCAAACTGCAGCATTTCGTCGTTTGAGGTTTCAGCAAAAACTATTTTGGGTCGCTTTCTTGTATATCGTCTGGTGTTATTGTTCTCCAAACTTTTTGCATAAGAATTAGTCGATGAAACTAAAAAATTTATTATATCGTCATTAAAAAATGTTCTAAATAACAATAGTGGTGATGAGTCACTATTAACTTCGCCTTGTATTCCCCAATATTCGTTGAAAGTTCACAATTCACATACTAATTTCTATATCTGAAGTACAAGCAACATCATTCTCTGGCACAAGTTCATCAAGTTCACTATCCCCATCATCTTTAAGACTATTGTTATCTTCTTTTTCTTCTTTAGTTTATATATTTTTTTAATTACTTGCCAAAACTAATTGTGTTTTCTTTTCTACAAAAAAATAAGACATTTTAAAAGGTGCATGTATAAGATGTCTTGCCAAACATGTAATACTGCAATTTTTTATTTGACGAGAACAAAACACAAAAAAAGGACGCCCTATTTTACGTAAGTACAATTTTTCTGCTGTTTACATAAAGGTTAAGTCAGTATAGGCCATGCCAGATAAAAATTTTGCTTCGCGTTGCATTAGAGATTCACTTTGACATCCAAGATGAAATATTCATACTTATACGAAACATGTCACATAAGGAACTTTTAACGCAGAGCGAAGCGAAAAGTTAGGCAACTCTTATCTTTTTGCGCGCTTTGGCAGGCTGCTAGTATAATTTTTTTTTATTTATTTATTTTTAACAAGCAATTCGTGTGCGTTGTCAAAGTGTTTATTGTAACATAACCCTTTTGCGTTACGTTTTTCTGTCAAAGTTAGAAACGTCACACAAAGCGAAGAAGTTTTATCTGACATGGCCTTATCAGTTCAGACTTTGTCAAGTTGATATCGCATCACGCGTAGAAAATTATAAATTTATATTTTCAATTAGATAATAACCCACTGTTTGGTAATTGATTAAAGGAAGAAAGTTCACGTTCTCTTTAATCTATTACCAAACAGTCGCCGGCGTATTTTAAATTCTCCAACCACGATAATGATGAATAAAGTAGTATATGTTCACCAAAAAGGACTTCCAATGGGATCACCAGTATCACCAATTATAGCACATAATGTTATGGAGAAATTAGTAAATACTTATATTGCAAAATTGACTATAAAACTGAAAATTATGACAAAAAATTGTTGATGACATGTTTTGCATTGTTGGAGAATCGGAAATAGAAAATGTTTTGATTACTTTTAACTCATTTCATACGGACATTACATTGACTATTGAGAAAGAGTGTAAATTAAATCTTCCATATTAAGCTACTTTGTTAATAGCAAAAAGAGAAAAATAATTAATGGATTGGAACCAAAAATCTACTTCTTTTGGTAGAATTATTATTAATTATTTCTCTCAACATCAATTAAGAAAGAATAAGTGACTTAAAATTTCATAATCAGCCCAATTATGAATACAAATTCCCCGGGAGTTTTCTCCCTTCAACCATTTTTGCAATAGAATTTACATAGAAGGGATAAAACTCCCGGGGAATATTTATTCATAATTGGGCTGAATAAGAATTTAAAAAAAATTAAAGATATTTTGAAGGATAATTGCTTTCCAATAGAACTGATGTCAA
Organism: Pollenia labialis; assembly: GCA_949318255.1. NCBI lineage: Eukaryota > Metazoa > Arthropoda > Insecta > Diptera > Polleniidae > Pollenia > Pollenia labialis. Next base: position 209,292,023 of record OX439139.1, read on the forward strand.
TTCCACGTAAACACTTTGAAGTGGGAGTTTGGATCAAAAGTTTTCCAGGTACCGTACTTATTCTTTAAACAAAGCTCAGACAGAACGATGTGGCTGTGCCTGATGTGCTTTTCCAATAAAATACAAGCGTAAGGATTTTTTCCCTGAGAGTTATAACCGTGTCCCAGCTCTTTTACTAGGAGCTGGAAGCACAAAAAACTTAATTTAGCAAATATAGAGTCTACCAAAAGAGAGACTTGTAATACTTGAAGCACGCTTGAGGTTTGTTCGGATACAATCCGCTACTGTTTAAGTTCTCCAGCAAAATTAAATATTTTAAACCACTGCTTTTTTGCAATTACTTTATTTAAATTTAAGAAAGAATTTTTTTTCTATGAAAGGATTACACTGATTTTAAACAGTTTATATTTTCCAGCAAATTGACGAACGAATTTTACGCCAAGAATTAAAAGGTGTTGAGTTATGAAGAGTTATCGAAGAAAAGGAAGTGTTTAAACTTTCAATCAACCATCTAAGCCAAGGCGAATTCATTTTTCAGGTGGCGTTGAAAGCACAGCTGTGCTACTTTGTTCTTAATTAGACAGAGGAATGTCAAAAGTTTCTTGTGTCAAAATATCGACCAACGAAAACAACATATAAAATACAATGGTGTTTTTTTTTTTGGTGTTGTTACTTGTTGTAGTATCGCCACCACCGTTTACATGAATTCGGCTTTGATCTTAGCGGTGCAAGCTGGATTTTCGAGTAGTTTTTACTCCTAAGAAAAGTTAGGTTCACGAAGAATGCAACAAAACAGCCTGAACGTAACTACAAAAAAGCTAATTTTTTTTGTTAATATATTTCAATTAATGTGCACTCAATTAGTATGATATTTATATCGTTATGTTACACCTAACATCGCTTGTGTTAAGTAAAGTCTCACCCTGCTAGAATATTAAGGGCCGATGTTGAATGTGAACCACACCAAACCGTCAAGTTTTTTTCTGCATTTCATTTGACATTTCTCAATTTCAGACTAACTTATTTTGAACCATTGAAAGATACACAAACGAGCAACGCGTTAAATTAATTCAGGTTTATTATGAAAATGGGCGTTCAAATCAAAATTCATATCGTGCACTTCGTGATTCAGTCATGAGGCACATTTTCCCCTCAGTGGGCTCGTCAATAAGCCGAATTGGCGCATTTGGGCGAATGATAATCCAAGAGTGATTGTCGAAAAACCAATTCAATGTTTTGATGGACGATATATCGATGATACATCGGCGTCAAAACTAAAAAACTTCAACATCGTTTAGTTAATATTTTCATTTATTTAAATTTTTTTTTATAATATTTTTACGATTTTTAATTTCTACTTTTTTAATTAAAGCCCTTTTTTAAAAATATAAACAGCCTGTTCATCAATTTCGAATGTTACCATTCGCATAGAAAATTACATTTAAAACAAAAACTTATTTTAGCATTTTTTAATTCGCTGAACATGTTTTAAAATATGTATGCTTTAAAAACGTGAAATATGCGGCGCTTCAAACTAACAAAAAAAGTTTGCTTAAATATGCAAATTATTCACTCACAAATCGATTCCATAATCCGTAAAAAGCTCTAAAATGGATAAATATATTGCTGCTGCCCTCGTTAGTCACACTTACTGCCTGTTTTAAGAACGCGAGCACAAAAGTGACATTCAAAACAAAAACAAATTTTGTAATTTCGTTTTAAATGTTAGTTAAGCGAGTCACTTTTGAGCTCGCGTTCTAAAAGCAGTTTTTTGTGCTTTGAAACGAGAAATTAATCTATTAGAATTAGTTAATGTGATCAATAAATAGTTTTATTTTTGGTGGACTATCGGTAGGTTTCTTTTGCTATCGATACTATCGGCAAATTTCTTTATCGGCGATTTCTTACTAAAGTTTCGATTTTTTAGTTTGTTTGTCATTTTTTCTTAACAAAATTTTATTTTAAGTAAATAATTTGGTGACGCAGGTGGAAGAAGAAATTTGATACCCTACTATCAGCAAACCGTTTTCATTTAAGTATAAGCTACATATGACACTGCAATTTAAAGTAAATATGCTGGTATTATATACGACAAAAAATTTTTCTAGGGACTGTAGTGTAAAAATTTTATAATTTTTCCACTGAAGTAACACATAAAAACACGTTAATTCATCAGTATCGTTGAAAGAACTATTCCACTCAGATCAAGAGTGCACGATTACGTTTTAAGTTTAAACAAAAAATTAACTAACAGGGGTGTGCTGGAAATCGAAAACATAAAACTCAAGAATTTGAAAGTTGTGTTTAATACACTTTAAATATAATTTTTATAAATTTTGTTATAAAATTCCGTTTAATAGAGAATTATTTGTATAATATTTGTCTTTTATTACAGAAATCTTATTAAAAAACGACTTTTAAAATTCTTGCGTTTAACGTTTTTGATTTCCAGCACACCCCTGTAAATTTAATAACGCACAATGTTAATTGTGAGTCACACCTTAACGACAGGTTTTTTTGCCCAACTTAATTTGACATTTCTTCGTTTTGGTGCTTGACAAATTAAATCATGGAGAGGTACACAATTCAGCAGCGCGTTAAGATTGTTAAGCCTTTTACGGAAAAAGGCTTTCAAATCAAAATGCATTTCGTGATTTTTTTCCCCAGCATAATCGACCAAATGTTTCCACAAACGGGAGAATTGTGCGCAAATTTCAGCAAACCGGGTCTGCAGGAAATGTGAAAACATAATGAGTGACTGTTTGGTGCGGTTTATGGGCTGACGGCCGTACTTGTTTGAAAATAAGGTCGGCCATGCAGTTACTGTGAATGGTGTTCGCTAACACGAGATGATAACAAATATATTGTGGCCAGAAATTGAGGATTTGGACATATGTGGTTTCAACCGGATGGTGCCACTTCCCACACAGCTAACGAACCAATGGCTCTTTTGCGCGATAAATTCAATGGCTGTGTTATCTCACGTTGGCCGTCACCAGTGTTGCCAATTTAGCCATTTAGTGGCTAGATTTAGCCATTTTTCACCCTGTTTAGCCATTAAAAAAATGCATTTAGCCATTAGCCATTTTTCAACTTGTTTAGCCATACATTTTTTTGCCGTTTTTTTTTAAAAGAATAATGTTAATTTTATTATAATTTATAAAAGTAAAATAAACATTTCTAACAAATAAAACGCCTTTAATTTAAATCATAAGTTTTACAAAAGCTAAAAATCGCTATAAACGATGATGACAAGACATCTTTCAAAATAAAGGAAAAGTAATCCAATATTAAATTTATAAAATGGGTCAACACAAACATCGGTGTTTCTTTCTGGTTGCAAGTATTTCAATAAAGACAACAAATTTTTTTTTAGAAATTTCAGAATTTACTTTAAAGTTGCTCTCACTTCCATGGTTTAATGCTGAAGTAGAAAGGGTATTTCGCCAAGTAAACATCGTTAAAAGTAATTTGAGAAATGGGTGACATTTAGCAACCGTTAATTCGATTTTATCAATAAAATATTTATACCAAAACCACAATAGTGGAGAGGGTACTGTGAGTTTGTGCTGATGTTTGTAACACCTTAAAATATTGGTCCTAAGCCCACCTTTTCGTATACCGACTGACTCAGAACCACTTTCTGAATCGAACTAAAGATGTCCGGCTGGCTGGATGTCCATGTAAACCTTGTGCGTAAAGTACAGTTCGCAAATTTGCAGATCATTTAATAAAATTTGGTACACAGGTTTTAGTGAGGTGTAGAGTATCATATAGTCGAGGTTGACCGACTTTATTTTCTAACTTGTTTTTTATTGTAGATCTGTAATTAAAAGGTTGGACAAATGTTGTCGTGATTATTATATTATATTATTTAAACTAATACGTACGAGTGATTCCTATTAGATGAACAATAACGACATAAAATTTATCGATGATATAATTTTTTAAATATCTTTTAAAATATTAAATAACGATTATTCTTATTTAAGAAATAGATCTTAACTTACAATTTCATCGTAACCAACTTTAAATGAATTATTTATGTTTTGTTATTGAATTTTAATGTGCTTTTATTTAAAAAAGCTTTTAGCCATTTTTTTAACTCATTTTTAGCAACACTGGCCGCCACGATCATGTGATTTGACACCGTTGGGCTTCTTTCTTTGGGGATATTTAAAAAAAAGTGTACGTCAATAAGCGAAGAACAATTCAACAGCTAAAGGATGAGATAATTCGGCACATTAACGACATTGAACGTCAAATATTTCTCAGAATCATTGGAAATATGGACCACCGTGGCGAGCATTTGGCCGGTTTTTTTGTTTCATACATAATTGTCATAGATTCATTTATTATAATAAAAATTATTAAGGCCCCTATTACGGTTAATTTTTGTATTATGGTTTACAACTTTGCTATATTCCGGTGTACAAAAACATAACAAAAATTACAACTGATCACAACCAGTTGTCTTAACTGAGTTGAGTTGTAAACCGTAATAGGGGCCTAAAATTGTTTTATTTACCATTAACCTGGTGCGTTTTAGCTAGACCACCCTTATATGCCCCTAATATGCACATTTAGTTGTTATTACATTTTTTAAAAACCTTTGAATTCAATTGAAAAAAAAATATTTTTGAGTTTATTTTTTTTTTATTTTGAATGTGATTTTATAATTTATTTAAATATAGAATATGTACAACAAATTAAAAAAATAAAATAATATATGAACAACAACTACGATAAAGTTTTTAGTCAATATTTTTGTTTAATTTTTTTTTAAATTATTATTAAGTATTTGTAACTTTTTTTGTTTTCTTTTAACAGAGATATAAACTTAATTTAACTAAATAAAAATGTTGAAACAATAAAGAGTTAACTTAACTGTAACATTTTATCATTTTCAGTTTCAGCATTTTATTTTTTTCGTAATTATAATAATATTAGTTTTTAATTATAATTTAAAAATTAACTAAATTCATAATTTATTTGCAGAAAGCATTAAACTAAGTTAACGTATACAAAATAGTCATTAAAAAATTGTATGAGTAATGAATGAATGAATGAACACAGGTATGAAAACAAGTAAAAAAAATATTTTAAAAAGAAAAACAAACCGTTCCAATAAATTCAAAAGGCCGACCAAGTTTTTAATATTTTACAAAAAAAAAAAGTGGAATTTAAAGTGTTTTTTTTTTAAATTGAAACACGAAATTGTGTAATTTATCTCAAGATACAGTTTGTTATAAATTTCCTAAAAAAAAGTAAGATAATTGTACAACTTTATAGGTTATGTTAGTTGCGACCCATCAGGATTTTTGTAAACAAAAAGCGTAACATCAATGGGTGTCTCTATTTAGCTATTCAAATTATCTTTAAAATTTAATTTAAACGGGAACAGACATAAACAAGACTCTATTTCAACTGTTAACTTCAGCAGGAATTAAAAGAACAATCTTTTATGATCTATGAAATAGAACTTGCTTTATTTTCTTATATATTTTCCTTTAGAGTTGTGTTGGTCATGAAAGAACCAGTTCAATTGAACGAATCAGTCAAATGAACGGCCGTTCCGTCTCATCCGCCAAATGCAAGTCGCTGTGGTCGTCCTCGCAACTTAACTGAGAGAGAACGTGCTCAAATCGTACGAAAAATAAGAGGTGATCCAAAAATAACAACTTCTCAGGCTGCCGCAGAGATAAAACAAGATTTCGGCAAAGATGTGCACCCAAAAACTGTTCGGTGAACGTTACATGAAGCTGGGGGTATAACTCACGTGTGGCTAGAGACAAACCATGGATATCTACTATCAATTAAAAGAGGAGAGTAGACTATGCCAAACAGTTTGAAAATAGACAATGCGATTTCTGGAATCAGGTACTATTCACAGACGAAAGTAAATTTCATACGGTTGGCGATGTGTTAAGTCAGGAAGGAAACCCTGTTATAGATCCTGCGACTGCAACGTGTCCTAATCGACAACTCCAGGACGGAATACGCTTGATTAAGCCCAGGCTTAATGAAGAACCACCATGATACGTATGTAGCCCACATATCTAATATTTTGGGTGTGTCCCACGATTACCTGCAAAAACTAAGAGTGACGAAAAACCGCAATTATGACCGATTCAAATGGTATTTGAGACACAGTCAAAGTGCAAAAAGGAAGACAAGTGTTTGGAGGCTAGGGTAACGCATACAATCAGTATATGCAAGTGTGTAAAGAACTGCCTTTGTCTGACGTTCAAAGGATAATCGATGACCACAATATGGCTTTCTTAAGTTTCTCTAATCCTTATGACGCCGTGACGCAAAGGCGGTTTGCCGGTTATTTTATTTAATTGGACGAAGGGGTTAATGTTGAAGATGTGGTAAACTCTGCACCTGTATATGCAATAGAAGAGGAATTGCATAACTTAAATTTGCAACTTGGGATAGCAGTTTTGGCAGCTTGGCGGTTATATTCACAGCTGACTATAAGACAGCCCGTTAAGTGACAGAAAAGTGCGTTATAATGCTGGAGAAGTATTAAAATTGTACAGGGGTGTGCTGGAAATCGCAATCGCAAAACGCAAGAATTTTTAACGTCGTTTTTTAAAAAGATTTCTGTAATAAAAGAATTTTAAGACAAATAATATGCAAATATTTCTCTATTATAAAGAATTTAATAACAAAAATTATAAAAATTAGTTTAAAAGTGTATAAAAAACAACTTCCAAATTCTTGGGTTTTGCGTTTTCGATTTCCAGCACACCCCTGGTAATGTGATCGCTGTCATTTTACAATTTCGAAGTGGCTACGACCTTTTGAATTTTCTATGATGAAATGATGCAAGTAGCAAACAAAATAAATCAATAGGTCCAATTACGCAACGTGAATACATTTTGACTTAATATGTTATATTTTTTTGAAAAATTATTTTAAATTATTAACAATAAAAATATCAATTTGTTTGTTAATTTGTTTTTTTTTTGTATTGTTTTTATAAATTGTGACAATTAACTTGGAGGCCACACGATCAAGTTTTGGCTTTCAATTTGCAATACACTCTCACTTTTGTTAACAAAAACGCTCACACTTTTTTTTAGCTCTCAATTTTGGCCCCTATTATGGTTTACAACTCAACTCAGTTGAGTTGTAATTTCATAATTTTTGTGTTATGGTTTACAACTTTGCTATATTGCGGTGTACAAAAACATAACAAAAATTACAACTGATTAAACCGTTGAGTTTTAAGCCGTAATAGGGGCCTTTACCTTTCCATTTGTTTGGCAATTTGACGTTCAATTTAACAGCTGTTTAGAAGTTTAAAGAGAAAATGTATCGTTAGTTTTTATAAATTGTTTTCTTGATTTTTGCGTGCAGCCTACATCACAGCTTTCAATTCACAATATACATTTTGACAAACAGCATGTGTACAAGACTATTAAGAACAACTTAATCGTGTGGCTGCAGGGTAAGGTACACACAAAAAAAACAAATGTGTACGTTTTGTTTTGGTAAACTAAAACTTAAATATTATTTTCATGTTACATTCATATGATTTAATTGATTGTTTTTAAGTTACTTTAATATTAGTAATCATTATTATAAATTTCTTTTTTTTTACATAAGACAATTATTTTCTTTTTAAGGCACTATTATTCTCAGAGTTTCATTTAAATATAAGACGATGTTTTGTTTATAATATGATAATTTAGACCTTTAATGTTCATTTCTTTTTAAAAAGCTATAATTATATAAGTATGTACCTTCTTTAAAAGCACAAAAAGCGAAAGATGTATTAAGGAATATTAAGAACGATGTCAACTTAATTATGATTGGTGATTTGTGAATAAAGAATTTGAAACATCAGTAGGAAATATCAATGAATATTAATTTTATTATTTACAAACTGCCAAATAATTGAGCACAAAGCAAAATTTTATATTATTTAATTATTTATATTCACCCTTTTTAAGTTTGGCGTATTTTAAATACGCCTACGACTGTTTGGTAATAGATTTAAGAGAACGTGAACTTATTTCCTTTAATCTATTGCCAAAGAGTCGTAGGCGTATTTTAAATACGCCAAACACAATAAGGGTGATTACACTGTGCATCAAAATTCGGGTCATCGCCGCCAGTCTCAACACTTGCAACGCGAAATGAAAGAAGGTTACTAGTAGAGCAAATATGCCAAAGGGTTTTGAAAAGTTAGGTCGAGCTCCTGAAATAAGGGCCCCTAAAGTTTTTGAATTTTTTGAAAAGGCGTTTGGTATAAGTCAAAAAAAATATACTAAATTTACTTCTGAGTTAAAAAATAATTTCAGATGTATTCAGTAGAATCGTATGGCGATTTTTTTTTTTTTAAACTTATTTACCCTCTAACTCTCATTTAAGGGGTCATTAGTGTCTTTTTTCGCAACTCATACACAAAAGTATACCAAAACGGCACTTTTAACTGTTAAAATGTTCCACGAATATTTTCTGCGTTAAATTTCACTAGGGGTCTTCTAAGACCAAAAGTTCGTGCAATGTTTCTAAAACGGATTTTCGAAATTTCGGGCATTGAAATTTTCGATTTTCTTGAAAAGGCGTTTGGCAGAAGTCAAAAAAATATACTAAATGTACTTCTAAGCTAAAAGACTATTTCAGATGTCTTTAGTAGAATTGTATGGCGATTCTTTTCTTAGAATAAATTAACCCTCTAAAACTCATTTAAAGGGGTCATTTTTTAAATTCCACATAAAAATATACTAAAACGGCACTTTATAGGTTCAAAATGTTCTACAAATATTGTCTGCTTTAAATTTCACTAGGGGTCTTTTTAGACCAAAAAATCGTGCAATGAATGTAAAGCAGTTTTCGAAATTCCGGGCTTGCATTTTTTTAATTTTTCAAAAACCCGTTTTACATACATTGCACGAACTTTTGGTCTTAGAAGACCCCTGGTGAAATTTGATGCGAAAATATTCGTAGAACATTTTAACACTCTAACGTGCCGTTTCAGTGTAGAAGATAAAAAAAGGACAAAAATGATCCCTTAAAATGAGTGTTAGAGGGTTTGAAAAGAATCACCATACAATTCTTCTGAAGACATCTGAAATAGTCTTTTAGGTCAGAAGTACATTTACTATATATTTTGTTGTCTTCTACCAAACGCCTTTTCAAGAAATTCAGAAATTTCAATGCCCGAAATTTCGAGATTTCGTTTTAGATACATTGCACGAACTTTTGGTCTTAGAAGACCCGTAGTGAAATTTAATGCAGAAAATATTCGTGGAACATTTTAACAGTTAAAAGTGCGGTTTTATCATGCTTTTGTGTAAGAGTTGGGAAAAAGGACAAAAATTACCCCTTAAAATGAGAGTTAGAGGGTTAATAAGTTTTAAAAAAAGAATCGCCATACGATTCTACTGAAGACATCTGAAATTATTTTTTGGCTCAGAAGTACATTTAGTATATTTTTTTTTGATTTATACCAAACGCCTTTTCAAAAAATTCAAAAACTTTAGGGGTCCATATTTCGGGAGCCCGAGCTAACTTTTCAAGACCCTTTGGCATATTTGCTCTACTAGTAATCTACTTTCATTTCGCGTTGCAAGTGTTGAGGCTGGTTTTTTTTGTTGGATAGTGTTATTATGGAGTCAATCGAAAAAAAATTGGTAATAAATCTTAATCTCCTAAACTTCTGGTCAAATTGCAAAATGACGAGACGTAGAGAAGAACATGAGTTTTAAGAAAATGCCGTTTGTGACCACCGTTTTAAATTTTTTTTTAAAAATACTGAGTACAATATTAAAAATAAATATACTCGATTTTTGTCAAAATTAAGCCATTAAACTAATTTCAAAATCTCTACTTTGATTATTCGTCAGGATTAGGCAGATTGAGATATTTCAAAAAAAACTATTTACAGTGAGTCTCATAATTAGTTTGCCTATATGAAAAATAAACTTTTTAGAAAAATTTACATCCATTTACATATTGTATTTAACAGGAACTTCTTTTTATTAGCGTGTGAGGAGAAAGACAAAGAATTAAATTATAAAAACAAATTTAGAATATCTTATGGCTAATAAATCACTGATGTTTTGAACTCTGGTTTAGTTGAACTTAACTTGAATTTATATGTAGTTTAAACTCAACATATCTGTGGCTTGGTGCTAAAAGGGCAAATGTCCATATTTTGCTGTTTTGAGTTAATCGTTTCATTATGTGTATTATTTTACTCTCTTTTATTTTTCTGTATCAGCCAATGTCTAAAAAACCTCATTTAACTGTTTTGGGTTAACTTAGACATTGGCTGATATAGAAAAATAAAAGACAGTAAAAAATACACATAATGAAACGATTAACTTAAAACAGCAAACTATTGACCTTGACCCTTTTAGCACCAAGCCACAGATATGTTTCTAAAAAAATAACATGTGGCAGCACAACGATAAATCTAATGAAATTCATATGGTCTGTATTCGTAGTTTTTAAACGCCCAATTTTTTGCGTTTAAAGATGGTTTATATGTTTAGTGATTTATAGATTTGTTGGTTTAAACACATTTTAAACCAAAAAGAGCGTTTAACTTGCTCTGATTTATTAGCCCTTAATTATTATACTCTTTGTTGTACTAGATTTTAGAAGAATATGGTGCATTTTTAAGGTCACAAAAGTATTTTGCTTTTAAAAAATATCACGTATTTTTACCGTATAACAATGGATATGTCACAGTTAAAACTTTGTGGCATATCAGTTGTTTTTAGAAACTGCAGCTAATCGTCGAGGTATAGATTCCGCCAAATTTTGGTACTTTTTTTGAGGTATTTTTCCGCATTCTCGTATCAAAACTTGTTTCAACATAGTTTTCGAAGAAATGTGGTGTTCACTTTCTCATTGGGTTGAAGTTCGGGCTTAAAGGAGGCGTTGGCAAATGTTTGGTGTCATGAAGAATCCACAGTTGAAGACTTACAGCCCCAAACTATAACAGAACCTCCTCCATGTTCTACTGTCGACTTGTTATTTTTTATATTAAGGGACTCATTCGGATTTCTCCAAACCTTGCTTCGTCCATCAGACCCAACAATATTATATTTGCTTTAATCGCTAAATATTACGGATTTCCAAAAGTCGAAACCTTTAATTATATGTTGATTTGCGAATGATAATCGTTTACAACTATTTATTTCAAAAAGTAGCCGTTTGTTCTAGCTATTCGATCTGTAGTTTTTCTTATTTCTCTTTTAACTTTTTCTTTTTTCTTTTTACGTTTTATTCTTTTTCTTACTTTGAAGTGTGTGTGGTTGAAAATACAGTGAGACCTCGATTATCGATAACAGAAGGGACCGGCAGCATTCTTGATTACATATTTTTTTTGTGTGTGTCTTATTGTATGTATATATATAAATCTATTATTATGTAAACATGAGGAAAAAAGTAATTTTGGCAGAACATGCTTCCAGTTCGTTGGGAAATTTTTTTTCTTCGTTTAGTTTAGTTTAATTTGTTTTGATTGTTCAAAAGTAAACGAAAAAAAAGATAATTTGTTTATAATTTCGGATAACAGAGGTAATGCCGGATAAAAAAGGTAATTTAAATCAATGCAAAACAATTTTTCTATTTGCGAGTTAATTGATGCTGCCGGTTAATTGAATAATCAAGGTCATACTGTAAATAAAAAAAAAGACTTGCAACCAATAATCATCGTATGAATGCAAAAAGATTTTGGAAGTTGCTTTAAAAGGGAATCAAGATAAAACGACGTCGTAAAAGACCTCATGTGAATTGAGTGTTAGTGAATTACACTGGCATTTCTTTACCTTCCTAATAGGTTATTACAAAGTCTAATTCATTGAAATCTATTTATATCTGCACTCCACGACGACTATTTCATACATCATTTTGCAGTCCGCACAATATTTTAGGAGATTCAGATTTATTTAATTTTTTTTTTGCGATTCATCCCACTGTGTGACGTATAAGGCGAAAATATTTATCTCAATTTTCCTTGAATCAGAGAGAGATTAAGAAGTATTACAACAACAAAATGTAACTCTCATTTCTAAATATGTATGTGTGATAGACTCTTAATTGTTCTATAAGACCAGCTTACAAAGCTAGCTTAAACGATTTTTTGGATACATTGGTTTGTTGTCAAAATATTATAGTAAGGTAAGTTGTATATGAATATATGTATGTATGTATATAGTAAATATATGTTTGTATATATGTATGTAGTATATAAAATTATTAATTATAAATTTAATTTTTAAATGATAGTCAAATTTTAGATTTGTTTACATATTTGGTTTCAATATTCCAATTTGCTTTATGTATTTATAATAAATATTTTATGTAAAGATTTTTACTTCAAGCAATTGTTTAAAAAAAACATTTTATTAATTTTTGTGTTTCTATCCAGCCTGCTGAAATAGATTTTAATTTAAGTTTTATTTTAGTTTTTTTTTTCAAAATTCGTAAAATTTTGAGTTTTAATGCATTTCGACCAAACATTGATTTGATTTATTTTAAAGCACCAAAAAATAATAATAAAAAAATATATTAATATCCAACAGATTAAGTTTTATACATAAAACATTTAAAACTTTAGCGATTGTTAAACATGTTTAAATAAAGATTTTTATTTTCATTTAATACAAACTCAGAGTTTTTGTAGTTTATGAAGATATTTAGCATAAATTCATTTAGTAACATAAAGTTAATGGAAATAAATTTATAAATTTTAGTTCATAAAAGAAAATTTAACTAATAATTAAATGTTTTCAAAACCATTTTGTTTTTTGTTTTAAATAAAATATAACGCCAATTTAAAGAAAGCTTTGGCTCATATTGTACTAAGTTGGGGCATTCCTAAAACAATTCATAAACAATAGGATTTTGCTATCCAATCGTGTAATGTCAAAAACAATGATTTGGAAAAAACTAAATTTTTAAACTTATATGTGGTTTAGTTCTTAATATTTATTTCTTTACATTCTACATATAATTTTTTTTAATTTGTCCTGAATGAATAAATAATTTTTATTTTTTTAAACGGTTTATCAACTTATATACTACGTTTATACGCAGACTATTCGCAAATAAAAATGATTTGCGATTAACTAACTTACTGTTTATATGTCAATTACCTGACTTAAAATTCTTGTTTTTATGTGATGCCGGATGGAAAATTTATGCATTTCGTAACACTGTATGTATATAAACTTTTTATTTTTTTTTAATGAATAATGAAAAAATTAAAAATTGTTGTGTATTTGTGAATTTCATTTCCACAATTTTGAATTAATTTTACTTTTGTTGTCGTATAAATGTGCCACATCGAAATAACAACGTAAACCGGTCGTTAATCAGGAATTGTTTCCGTGAGTTAGCTATTCGCAAATAAAAATTTAATTCGCTGTTAATGCGGCAAATGCGAATTTATTAAGTATTATTTAACTGATTCTAAGTGTACAAAAGACAAATTGGACTATTCCTGTACCTCTTCACCTTTTGGGCTCATTTAATTATCTCTCGTGCACTAGAATTAATATATGTCCGAGTTTAGAAGTTACAGCCACACCAATGTTCACAATTGGGGGATTCACAAGGTGTGCTATCAAGTCATATCGTCATAATGTCCTAAAAAATATTTAACAATTGTTTAAAAATAATGTTGTTGTGTTTCAAATAAAATAAATTTTTTAATGCTGTGTTCATTAATTCGTCATAACTATACAGTAGAAATCTAAATTATAAGCGGTTGCCCACAGCAGTCATATATATTTCTTGTAATTATTTTAAGACATATGACTTTACAACTTTATGACAACCTTGTGAATCCCCCAAATATAAAAAAAACAAACATTGACATACATATGTATGTTTGTATGTACTTTTATTATAAAATTACTTTCAAGACGGTTGTCATATCGGCGCGTGTAACACTTCCGCCACAATCCAAATAATTCTTTGGAATTATTTCCAAACACTAAACAAAAACATACTGTGACGATGGAAGTCGGGAATTATATGTAAGTAATATTTCCCTATTTTTTATCTTTTTTGTGAAGTTTTATGAACAATGAATTTCGAATGCCTTTTTTTTATATAATTAGCATTATTGTTATTATAGTATTATACCTATTACTTTTGAAAAGCAAATTATTGAAATATGTTTATTTGTTGTACACAATTATATTAGTTTTATCTTTTGAATCATCGTTGAAATAAATTTAAATTTAACGGCCGTTTATGGTGACCTGGCATATGAGACCCCTAGCGGCGAGTAGCAAACCACACATGCCCAACAGATGGGCTAAACAGCTGATCGACCAGATGGGCAGATACAGCCACCTTGTCGTACGTCGACAGAAAGGTATAAAAGCAGAGCGAAAATAAAGATCGTGATCAAGGTATATTTATAGCAGGTAGTCTCGGAAAGCCAGCTGTTTATTTTTTATTTGCTTGTTTTGCGATACGAACTGTCAAATGTTGTATAGTAAACAAGTTTTTTGACTTTATCTTTTGGTTTTTTTTGGTCTCTTATCAGCCCCTTTGCTTTTTGACAGTTTGAATCGCATAACAACAATAAAACGCCCTGTTGTTTGTTTTATTGTACAATTGTTGTAATCTCGCGGCTACCTGCTATAAATATACCTTGATCGTGATCAGATCAACTGATCTGAAAATCATCAAGAGACTAGACTGATAAGTGGTTGAGTAAAGACCTAAAGCGGAAGAAAAAGTAAATTTTTCTAAAAAGTGTTTGTGAAGTGAAAACAACTAAAGCGGAAAGTGCTTAATATACCAAAAAAAAGTGTTTAATAAATAAATAAACATAAATATTGTTAATATGAAACTTTAAACTTGTGGTCTTATGGAATAATGAAATTCGCATAGGAGGCAAGAAAAATAATAAAAGTGATAGGACACTGAAAATTATAAAGTAACTTGGCACTAAAGTAATAAAAATTACTTTTCTGAGTGTTAAATTGTAAATTTATAGAACTTTGGGAAAAGAAAAAAGACTTTTTGCCTATATGGCACCAACTTTCTAATGAAAAAATCATCAAGTATGGATGATGAAGAGGAAATGAATTCCAAAAGTAAAAAATATAAGAAAACGACTGAGGTAGACGTTTTTGATGAAAAATTGAGTGCGGCTCTGAAGAAAAATACAGAACTCTTACAGACCATTAATAAATATGATAAAACAATTCAATATTTGATGAGTGAAAATGATTGCTTGAAAAGCAAGCTAGCAGGATTAATTTCAATGCAAAAGGTGGCAATTAATAATGAAGAATGCTTAGATGCTAGTGAAGATGATGATGAAATGGAAACTACTCTTAAAGCCTCAAGAGTTAGTGCTAAGAAGTCGAATACCAAGGAGACGTCAACAAAGGATTCAACTGAAGGCGTGAACGTGAAGCATAGCAGTAAGTCAGTACCAATTATAACCACATATGGTATTAATGTAAAAGATTTTATTGTTGTTGTTAATGAAAAGTTAGGACACTCTAATTATAACATTAGGGTCTTGGGTAAGACCGTTGCTAACATAGGGGTCTGCACCCTTGATGATTTTGATAAAGTCAGAAGAACGCTTGAGGATTTAAAGGTGCACTTTTACACCTACACTCCTAAGGGTTTGCGTCCTTTTTCAGTGGTAATAGAGGGACTTCCCGGCTCTTTTGAGTCCGGAGAGGTTCTGGAGTATCTGAATGGTCTCCAGATGAACATGAGGATTCTTGGTCTTACTAGGCTAGGAGATAGTAGTTGGTTGTTGAAGATGGCTAGGGACTCGGATATTAGGAAGTTCTATGAGGTGCGCTATATTTTGCATTGCCGCGTGAATATGAGGAAGTATTTTCGAAGGGGTGTTACTCAGTGCTACAAGTGTCAAAGGTTTGGCCATGTCGCTGTTAACTGTGGTATGCCGTACAGATGTGTGAAGTGCGCTGGATCTCATGGTCCTGGGAATTGTGTTATCCCGCGTAAGGGGGAGAATACACAGGAGGCGGTGATGACTGATCCTGTTACTGGTCAGGTGAATAGAGTGGTTGGTATGCCAGTGAGATGTGCCAACTGTGAGACTGATGGGCATGCTGCCAGTTCAAGGGATTGTCCACGTAGGGTAGATCTTATTCGTAGAATGGAGGCGAAGAGGGTAACGGTCGGCGGCTCTCGTCCGCGGCCGATATCAGATGGGGGTAAGGTTAAAGCGGGAGTTTCTTATGCTGCGGTGGCTGGAACGGCGGCTAGGGGCAATATGGCTGGAACGTTACGTGATGCTGGGACTAGGGATTGTGGGTCTGGCGTTTCTTTGGGAGATGCTATGGCTCAGTATGGGACGATTGATAGGGACTGTGAGCGTTTCTTTGGAGGTGGTTTACTGAGGTGTTTGGGGAAGATTGGCGGATTCGCTAGACAGTACGGGAATTTGGATAGTGACGAGCAGAAGTCTCGTGCCCTACTGGGGATGTTAATTTCGTTGGGACATGATGGCTAGGTGACTAAATGTGTTTTTGTGGATGCGAATTCTATTGTTTCGAGGCATCGGAGGCATTATTTGAATTTATTTATGGTAGATATCGCCTTTCGGTTTCTGGAGAATGCGCGTACGTTGGATAATCGGCTGGTGGCGAAATGTTTTGAGGAGAGTAGAAATCTGGAGACCATTCAGAATTTAAGATACCTGTCCCCTGTGGACCTTTTGACTCTTAGGGAGGCGGGTCTTCTTTACGAGGGTGCAGATCTTCTATTTTACCATACTGTGTATAATACTGCGCAGTAGGATGGTGTATGTCCTTTTGTAAATATCTTCTGTAATTAGTATTAGGTCTTAATTTTAGGTAGCTTTAAGTTGAATTTTTTTTTTTTTTTTTTTTTTTTTTTTATTATTACAGTCAACGCCTGGTATAACAAATACTCATTATAACGAATTCGCGATATAACGAATGAGTTTTGTCCAAGTACTAGATACCTTATATAGCGAATATTTTGAAATTTTTACGCTCAGTATAACGAATGATTGAAAAAATAAACACAGAAAAGTAAACACAGAAAAGATTGTTTAAGTGTTTTAATAGAAACGCAAAGACAAAAAAGAAGAATATGTATTCGTTATAGTACCGTTAGTTTTTTTCTCATCTTTCTCAGTAATTAATGAAAGAGTTAAAGCTTGTTTTTAGTTGAGTGTTAGCTGTTGTACAAAGCAATATGGGAAATAGAAAAAGAATCTCTTTGAATGAAAAAATTAAGATTTTGCAAGAGTGCAAGAGTGGATTTTCATTGTCAGCAATTTCTAATAAATATGGAATATCAAAATCTTCCATATGCACATTAAAGAAAATGGAAAACAAAATTGTATCCAATTTGGAAGGCACTAACAATGGTTCGAAAAACAGGCGATTACTTCGAAAGGGAGAGTATCCCGACATGGAGGAAAAACTTTACGAATGGTTCCTAAAACAGCGGAAAAAATTTATTCCGGTAAATGGAATGGGACTCAAAGCAAAAGCTCTTGAAATTCATGCCAGGTTTTGTAGCGGTGGATTTAATGCAAGTGATGGATGGCTAGGAAGATTTAAGAAGAGATATGGTATACGGCTTCTAAAGGAATCTGGAGAAAAGCTGTCATCAAGAGATGACTTAGTAGAGCCTTTTAAAAGAAAGCTGCAGAAAACCATACTGGAAGAGGGCTTAACACATGATTTAATTTTCAATGCCGACGAAACGGGCTTGTGTTGGAAGATGCTTCCAGACAATACATATGTCCATGCTGGAGAAGAAACGGCTCCGGGTAGAAAATTATCAAAAGAAAGAATAACTGCCCTTTTCTGCGCAAATGCATCGGGTAAAAAGAAAGTGACACCACTTCTTATTGGAAAAGCAAAAAAGCCTCGATCGTTTCGAAACAAAATTTTACCTGTAAATTATTTGCATTCAAAAAATGCTTGGATGAATTGCGGAATTTTCAAAATTTGGTTTTTCGAAATGTTCGTGCCCGAAGTATGTAAGCCAAATTTTGCAAGCAATGATGAAGATTAAAATATTTGCTTTCTTTTCTAGGTTGAATCATATTTAGAGACTAATAATTTGCCGCTTAAAGCTTTGTTAATTCTAGACAATGCTCCCAGCCATCCGCCTGCAGAAGAGCTGGTTAAAAGTACAAGAGAGGGAAAGATATGGACAATGTTTATGCCACCTAATGTAACACCTCTTATCCAGCCAATGGACCAGAATGCGATTCGGCTAGTAAAATTGCATTACAGAAATAGCCTGCTTTCGAAACTTATTACCTCTGAAGTTGATGATGTCTTAAGTTTTTTAAAAAACCTTAACCTATATGATGCATCATGTATGATTGCACTCGCCTGGAAAAACATAGATCAACATTTGTTAGAAAAATGCTGGAGCAAAGTTTTAATTCACAAAGATTCCGAATTTGATGAGGAGGATGACATACCTTTGGCAAGAATTTTGGAGGGAGATGAATTTGTTTCTATTCGACGTGGAGTTAGACTATTGAGCACTGTTTTTCAAAATGTAAGAAAATAAAGCACATAGTTTTCGTTGTTTACTATTTACGTACATACGACTGTTTTATTTTTCTAGATCCCTTTTAATGCAGAAGATTTAAATGTTTGGAACCAAAATGATAATTTCATGTCAGACGAAGAAGACGACGAGAATGAACAAAATAGTGTAGACATTGTAGTTCCAGTGGCCGATAATGAAACAAAAATAAAACATGCTGAAGAAATTAAATGTTTTGACAAGTGCATTCAATGGAGTCAGCAAAATAATATTTCTTTTACGAAATCATTAGTTTTAAGAGAAATACAGGAAGAAGCTGTTCAAAAAAGTTTACAAATAGAGCATAAGCAAACAACTTTGAATAATTTTTTCAATGTTGTTTAGTTTTAAAATTGCCTAAAAGGTTTTTTTAACATTTAATTTAAATAAATATAAGAATATATGTATATAAAATACATAAATAAATAAAATAAAAAACTTTGCTTTAAGCACGATGGCCACGTATCAAATTGATTTGTCAAACTCAGTTTTTTTTGATTGTGTTAGTGAAAAAAATCTCACACGTATATGTTGATGTGAGTTTGACGAAAATCAAAACAATTTAGATTTTCACTGCCGCCGCTACTTTGATTTGAAGCGAATTTGATGTGTTGCTACGAAAAACGTCAAATGGCATATTTATTCAGTTTTCGCAGCGACAACACCGTACGGTAAAAATTTTGTGGTTAAATAAAAAATGGCTGTACGCCATATTTTTTTTATTCTTTCTTTTTTCCTGCATATGCCAGATCAATAGCTATGCAAAAATTTTCTATGTCATTCATATTTCTAAAAAAAAAATAATTTGTAAACATTAAAAATATTTTGCGACCAAATTTACCACACGTTCTTACTTTTTAAAAACAGCTTTGAAATGAAATTTGATGGTTTGAGTTTGATACGTTGCTGTGTTAAGCAAAACCAAATATTACCAATACATACATATTATTTGTCAAATCAGTTTGAACGTGGCCATCGTGCTTTATAACGAATTTTTCACTATAACGAATGGGTGTGACATTATATCATTCGCTATACCGGGCGTTGACGTATTTATTTTTTTATTTTTTTAGCTTGTAAGTATCTTTGATATAGAGTGTCCTCTTTTAATCCCTTTTTTGAGGAAAGAAATTAAAGTTATAGAAAAGTAGTATGTATTAGTGACTCGGTTAATCCGAAATTCGAAGATTTTGTATTTTGAAGTCCTTGGAAAATCAATTAGATTGTAGTGTGACCTTAGTTATTATTCTTTGTATTGACAACGAATAATGATTTATGATTATTACTCACCATTTGAGTAACCAACCCAAGTACGGAATAACATGAATAGTAGACCGAAAGAAGATCACATTGCAATTGGGTCAGTTTGTTTACAAATTGTTTTATGACAATGATAAACAAACTGGAGAACACACACGTTGTAAAGTGTACACTTAATGTCACTTTTATATTTCAATTAATTTTTCACTGTGTAACACCACCACACGCCGCACACAAATAAATTATGAGTAATGCTTAATAAACAAATAAAGGCAAAACATAAATGAAATACTTTTTTAATTATTATTATTCTTTTTGGGTGTCATGTGTATAATGCATGGCCTTGAAAAAAATGCAAGCAAAGCATAAATGGTTTTTCAAGAGTTTATTGATTTCAGAAATTATTTTAGAATTATTAATTTTAGTATTAGATCAAATTACAACTTTTGTAAATAAAAGAAATATATAAAAGCAGAGCATTAGTGCTGGATCAAGACAATCAATTTGAGCAAGGTCTAGCAGCTAATTGCAGACAGCACAAAAATAAAAAAGTGAAAAGTCTTAATTTTTATTTTTTTAAAAAAACTCACTGTACACAAAAACCAGGAGGCAGGTATGCTCTGGGACTCTAACAGGTCTTTGTACAGTTCGAGTAAGTTAGAATAATTTCTGTCCGAGTTTACTACACATTCACATTAAACTTTATATGGCGATCCTAGGCCAGTCGAACTGCAAAAATTTCAACAGATGTAGCAATCAATCAGGCAGAAGAGACAATTGAAAAGAACAAAGCCTTAGTAAAAGCGGCCAAACAACAAGCTCAACTAGAAGCAGAAAAAAGAACCCAAGAAAACACTAATATTCAACAAAGTTGGGACTAAAAATGGGTTGGTGGAGTTCTGAAGAAATAATCGTGAATCAAGCTGCAAATGGAGCAAAAATAGATCAGCCCAGAACAGTGACAAAAATTTCAACAGATGTAGTAATCATCGAACTCTTCATTGCGGCCATATTTTTCCTCATCTACAAGCTAGATAGACATTATAAAAATTATGTGCACAAGCACATCAGCAGGAGTAGGGAAATAGTTTAAAAATAATTAATTGCAAAAATTTAAAATAAATATAATTTAAATTTTATTTCTCACAATTTCAAATAGTCTGAAATGATTAATTACAAAAATTCAAAATAAATTTTAAATTGTATCTCTCAAATTTCAATAAAATTAAACAATTAAAAATATATAAAAAATTAAACAAAATTTAATGGAAAAATTTATAGAAATTTTAGATAGTATTTCTGTTTTATCAGAAAATTTAAAGAAACTAGGACAAAAAACATATAAATTAGAAACCATTGATAAAAAGCTCAATGAAATTAAAGAATTTGAAGAAAAACTAGGAGTTTTGGAAAAGACAGAGGCAAATATCGATTATATCAAATTAGGCGAAATAAAATCAAAATTCAAGACTTTATTTTACACTACAAACTCAAGATTGACGGAATTGAGAAACGAAATAATACAAAACACAAAAGACCTGAACGAACAAACTAGTTCTCAAAATACTGAAGAAAACAAAGAAACAAAAATAACAAAAATGGCAGAGTTTGACATAAACACTTCACTCAAGGTAGTAACCGAATTTTCTGGCAACTACAAAGAATTCGCATCATTTCTTAAAATAATAGAATTGATAAACCAAAGTCTTAGTACTGATGCCAAAAAGACATTCATAGAATTTGTTAGAGAAGTAAAACTCTCGAACAAAATTAAAACTCATTTAGGAGTCTTAGAACCGATTACGACGTTTGAAATACTAAAAACCAAACTGAGTAAAATATGCAAGAGTCCTATGACCATACCGGACATATACAGTAAGCTAAATTCATTTACTCAAAGAAACCAAAACGACACAATTTTAAGCTTAGCAGCTGAACTAAGTTCCCTCAGAATCTCAGAATTAGAAGGCACTATAACTACTGAAAGGAGAAATGACGTCATAACAAATAATCAAAAATACGCACTAACAATTTTTAAAAACAACCTGAACGACATTTTCAGACAGCCAATATGTGTGGCACAACCAAAAACACTCGCGGACGCTATAAACCTAGCTAAGGAACTTGAGAGATCAACACCATCTCAAGGTCAAATTATGTTTTATAACAGAGGTCGATATAACAACAATAGAGGCCACTACAACAACAGTAAACAAAATCATAATTACTCACGAACAAATCGTCAAAACACAAACACACATAACAATAATTACAATAATAATAATTACAATCGTGGTAACAATTCTAACGTGTATCGTGGGAACAATGCTCGCGGTAATTACAACAATAATTCCAATCGCACACAGACACAGGACGTAAGGAACAACAGCAGTAATATGCAAATGCAAAATAATTCATACAGAGGCCAAAGTAATCGGCATAATAATAATTTTAACAGAAGCCGACATGGCAATAATAGAAACTCGACGCGCGGCAACACAATAAATGTAATAAATGAGGAAAACTGCTCAGACCCGGAGGAAGGCGAGGCACAGCCATGTTCGCACGGTGCTTTGGATTACTTCGCTCTCTGTTTTAATTACTTATTTGAATTACCATGTTCGCACGGCATTTTCCTAATCGGTTTTGACAGTTTATCTGCTTCTTCTTTTTTTATTAATTTTGTTTATTGCTAAATTTAATTGTTTGTTTGCGGTTACTTGTATTACGAATGGAAAGAAAAAGTAAGTAAAACATATTATTTAAAAGAAATACATATGTACATACAAATAAAATATTTATTTTCTTTTTTGGATTCCATTAAATTTTATATTATAAAATTACTTTCTTTAGATTTGTTTACTTTCTTTATGTTATATTTTGTTTGTGTTTTAGTGCTTTGACAGCTATTGATGGAAAAAAACCGATAAAAGTTAGAGATCACATTGATTTTAAAGTAATCCAC
Source organism: Pollenia labialis (assembly GCA_949318255.1). Classification (NCBI taxonomy): domain Eukaryota; kingdom Metazoa; phylum Arthropoda; class Insecta; order Diptera; family Polleniidae; genus Pollenia; species Pollenia labialis. Next base: position 209,314,809 of record OX439139.1, read on the forward strand.
AGGGTAATAAAAATTGAATTACGTACAAATGTGATAATCCGCTCTCAAAATTTTGTATGACGAATTATGTAATTTGGATCATAATTAGGCTGTGGATTACGAATGAGAGATTGAATTACGAAAAAACGCTGTCGTGCGAACATGGTATTAGATCCCATCCCCCGGGATAACAAATTAAATATTTTCAGAATATCAGGTAATTCGACAAATCTGGTAAGTTCAAGAAGTAGCGACGCAACAAGCAATTTAACTTTTATCGTAGACACAGGCGCCGACGTATCAGTCATTAAAACTGAAAACTTAAAAAAATAATTTGTATCACGACTATAATATAAAATGTAAACTGACAGGCATAACAGACAATGTAATACACTCACAAGGAGTAGTACATATAAATTTGGACATAGGGGAGAAAGTAATAAATCATAATTTCAACATAGTGGATGAAAAATTTCGAATTCAAATTGACGGGATATTAGGGCAAGACTTTTTAAAAAAATACCTATGCAAAATAGACCTTGAAACTTGTCCTATAACATTCGTAGTAGAAAATGAAGAGGTCACACTACCAATACATTCAAAAATAGAAGAAGCATCAAACATAATAATACCAGGGAGATCTGAAATATTGCACAGAGTAAAACTAAAATTAACAGAGGACAGTGTAGTATTCAACAAAGAAATACTAAATGGAGTATTTGTGGGGAATTCAATAGTACCTAAAGAAGGTTATGCGCACATACGAATTTTAAACGCAAACAATAAAGAGGTTAGAGTAAAAAACTTAAATTTGGAAACAGAACCTTTAAGTAATTATCACGTAATATCACAAAACAAGAAAAATTTAGGAAACAAACGCTTTCAAGAACTACTGAAAGTACTGAATATAGATTCCAAAGATACATTAGCCAATGACGCACTATTTGAAATTTTCAAAGAATATCAAGATATTTTTCATCTTGAGGGCGAATCACTCTCAACAAATAATTTTTATAGGCAACATTTAAATGTCAATGATACAAATCCCGTGTATATAAAAAATTACCGACTACCGCAGACACAACATGAGGAAATAGACGAGCAAGTCGACAATTTAATTTATACTAATATCATAGAACCTTCAGTTAGCCCTTACAATTCACCTTTACTAGTTGTACCAAAAAAGGGGAGCAATGATAAAAAAAAAATGGAGATTGGTCGTGGATTACAGACAACTTAATAAAAACTCGTAAACGACAAGTTCCCTTTGACTCGGCTAGAGGACGTATTAGATCGTATCGGAAGGTCAAAATATTTTTCAACGTTGGACATGACAAGTTCATTCCACCAAATACCCTTGAACAAAGAGTCAAGACCTTTAACAGCGTTCTCAACGAACAAAGGACATTTTCAATTCAAAAGACTACCATTTGGATTAAAAATTTCTTCAAACAGCTTTCAAAGAATGTTGACAATTGCTTTAAGTGGTTTAGACAGTCAAGCTTTTCCTTATGTCGACGACATCATAGTATTTGGTTGCAGTCTATAACATCATAACAGCAATTTAATACAAGTATTTGAAAGGCTAAGAAAATATAATCTCAAACTGAACGCCAGCAAATGTGTATTTCTCAAATCAGAAGTAGTATACCTGGGACACCTCATAACAAATGAAGGCATAAAAACTGATCCCTCAAAATATGAGGCCATAGAAAAATACCCCATACCCAAAGACAGCGATGAAGTAAGACGATTCGTAGCTTTTTGTAACTACTATAGGCGATTCATAAAAGATATCGCCCAAATCACTAAATGTCTAAATAATTTAGTAAAGAAAGGCCAAACTTTTGAATGGAATGAAGAATGTCAAAAAGCTTTCGAACTGCTAAAAAGTAAACTCATTAATCCGCCAATTTTACAATACCCCCGTTTTACAGAAAAATTTATCATTACTTGTGACAGTTCAAACTATGCTCTAGGCGCGATTTTGATTCAAGGAGAAATAGGCAAGGATCTACCGATATCATACGCCAGCAAAACTTTATCAAAACACGATTTGAACAAGCCCATAATCGAAAAAGAACTACTAGCCATACATTGGGGCATACATTTTTTAGGCCATACCTATATGGAAGGAAATTCACAGTAGTTACCGACCACAGACCCTTAGTTTCACTTTTTACGCACAAGAACCCATCGTCTAAAATGACTAGAATACGCTTAGACCTATCAGACTACGATTTTGATATTATGTTTAAACAGGGGAAAATAAATACGAACGCAGATGCATTATCTAGAATAAAATTAGACTCGGACATACTCAAGAGTATGATACCGAAAAATCAAGAAGACTCCAAAAATATGTTTGCAATAACAAGGGGAATGTCTGCCAAAAAAAATAGCAGACAAGGAGAACTGTAGATCTCAAGAGAAGCCTGATCATCTTCACATTTGGGACTGCACGTCCATGAATGACGTCAAAAATATAAAAAAGCTTAAAATTTTAAATGAATATATAACTGGTACCAGAATTGAAATAAATAAAAATTAGGTTATAGTCAAGTGTAGCGACAATCCTGCGAAATACGTTTCAGCCATGGAGAAGCTATCATCTAGAATGACTAAAGAAAAAATTAATATCCTAGGCCTAGAATATGAAAATTACGCATGGAGAGGCATGCATATTGAGAAATTTAAAAAAAATATTTAATTAAATGCAAACTGAAAGATCTGAGAACAACTTAACACCCTTGAAAATAATACTATATACAAACCCAAAACAAATAACAGATAAGATAGAAATACAAAAACTGATTGAAGAATACCATAACACCCCATTAGGAGGGCACCTAGGAGTCAGAAAAACCTTACTTAAACTTAAACAGCGATATGTATGGAAAAATATGCGAAAATTAATAAAAAATCATATATCAAATTGCAAAAGTTGCACACAAAACAAACAAACTAAATATAACAAAGAAAAAATGAATATAACAGACACTCCAAATACTTCTTTTGAAACTGTGTCAATCGACACTGTTGGACCATTAAGAATATCCAATGGCTATAGATATATACTAACTATACAATGTGAACTAACTAAATATGTCGTACTGCATCCCATAGAAACCAAAGAAGCTATAAATATAGCAAAAACATTAGTCGAACAATTTATTTTAAAATATGGATTTTTCAAAATTTTAAAATCAGACAGGGGTTCCGAATTTGCCAACGAGCTTATGAAAAACATATGTAAAATAATGAAAATTGAACAAAAATTCTCAGCACCGTATCACCACCAATCGATAGGTGCACTAGAACGAAACCATCGTGTACTCAACGAATTTTTGCTCAATTTCGTAGAAGACAACGAATGGCCAAAATGGATTAATTACTTTGCATTCGCATACAATACAGTACCAAATGACTCAACTCATTTCTCACCGTATGAATTAATTTTCGGAAAACTACCATACTTACCAACAGACATTGTCAAAGACAGTACACCAATTTACAATCTCGACAACTATGCCAACGAGCTAATAATCCGACTCAGACATTCAATCACAAAAGCAAAAGAACAACTACAAATAACCAAACAAAAAACTAAAACACACTATGACAAACATACTAATATAGAAAACTTAGAAGTAGGTGATTTAGATTTTATAAGACTAGAAAGTAGGAAAAAGAGCCAAAGTCCCTATCACGGACCATATAAAATTATAGAACGCAAAGGAATAAATTCAATACTAGACGTAAGAGGCAAACCAAAAATTTATCATAATAATAGCCTTAAGAAATATAAACAAAATTAAGAAAAATAATTTTTACTACAAAATATTATAAGACATAATAATGATACTATAAAAATAATAATAATATAAACTAATTTTCATTCATAAATACAAAAAAAATGTGTAACAATATCATATTCAAATATAAAATTACTTTAGAAATAATAAATATACATATAATAATATATAAATATACCATATCAATATAGTACACTAAGAAAATTCTCCTATAATCTGAAAATCATTAAATTCTTAAAAATTCATAAAATTTTCTCAACTTAATAATTTTCACGCTTAAAGGTCGGTGGTGTAAAGTGTACACTTAATGTCACTTTTATATTTCAATTAATTTTTCACTGTGTAACACCACCACACGCCGCACACAAATAAATTATGAGTAATGCTTAATAAACAAATAAAGGCAAATAATAAATGAAATACTTTTTTAATTATTATTATTCTTTTTGGGTGTCATGTGTATAATGCATGGCCTTGGAAAAAAATGCAAGCAAAGCATAAATGGTTTTTCAAGAGTTTATTGATTTCAGAAATTATTTTAGAATTATTAATTTTAGTATTAGATCAAATTACAACTTTTGTAAATAAAAGAAATATATAAAAGCAGAGCATTAGTGCTGGATCAAGACAATCAATTTGAGCAAGGTCTAGCAGCTAATTGCAGACAGCACAAAAATAAAAAGTGAAAAGTCTTTATTTTTATTTTTTTTTTTAAAAAAAAACTCACTGTACACAAAAACCAGGAGGCAGGTATGCTCTGGGACTCTAACAGGTCTTTGTACAGTTCGAGTAAGTTAGAATAATTTCTGTCCGAGTTTACTACACATTCACCATTAAACTTTATAGTAGAACTGCAACGAATACCGATGTTTTTCATCGTTTGCTTGAGTCGTCCGATCCATTTATTAGTAGCTTAAGACGTCAACCTCATAAGAATATTTTAGAATTGGATGATGTAGTTAAAGATATGATAGTTGATGAATAAAATGCTTAAATATTGTTTACCTATATGAATATTTTTTATTCGAGTTGGGAGGGAATAACCAATTTTTAGCATTTCTTAAATTAAATATTACTATTATTTTCAATGAGAATTATATTTATACGAAATTTGTTCATTCAGGTTACATAAAAGACGACGCATTTCAACCAAAATTGTTAGTTTTTGCTTTTATCAATTAATAGGCGTGTGCCAATTTTAATCAAATTCTATTGACAATTCCGCCCTACACATTGAAAAGAAAATTACGTGAAATAATAGGGGTCCAAGGGAGGTATCCCAAGGAGTCGACGGATTTCAACCAAAATTTGTAGAGCTTTTTCTTGGATCAATTAATAGACGTGTGCCAAATTTCGTAAAATTCCATGAAGAATTGCGACCTATACATTGGGGACAAAAATTCTTGGAAAAATGGCGGTCCAAGGGAGGTACCCCAAGGAGTCGACGGATTTCAACCAAAATTTGTAGAGCTTTTTCTTGGATCAATTAATAGACGTGTGCCAAATTTCGTAAAATTCCATGAAGAATTGCGACCTATACATTGGGGACAAAAATTCTTGGAAAAATGGTGGTCCAAGGGAGGTACCCCAAGGAGTCGACGGATTTTAGAAATTTTTTGTATTTTTCTTTTCTACTTAAATTTTAACAAGTGTGCAAAATTCCATCGTTGTAGAATCACTCCTTCTATTTTTTGCAGTTAGATGTATGAAGAAATACCACTGTGCGTGGTGGCTCCTGGTAACGACTGGATATTTCCAGTTGGCTAAGGAACGGGGTTATACAAATTATCACACTACTCTTCTAAGGAAGTTTAGTAAAATACTTGTGGTACCTTCTCAACCTTTGTATAGTGATGATTTGATAGATTGAATAACTCAATTTAGCTTGCCCGTCTAGTATTTTCAATTAGAGGGGTTGTCGGTTGAGTTAACATTTTGAAAGCAATGGAGTGTATGCTACTTGAAAGCGTCGAATCTATCGAAAGCTAGAGTTTTTGTTTGGTCTTTAGATCAAGCTTACTCGAGGTCTGACCTAAGGACTTGAACAGTAGGCACTATGGGTGTCAGCTGCCCCTGGCGTAAGCTGGGCTGACAGTGGTTGAGGTCTCTTTTTAGTGGGCTTCTGCGAAAAATGCTTCCTGTCTTTCAGGTTGATTGTTTTGTGGGAGTCGATGGCCTTTGGAGGGACGCTAATTAGAGTACACGTAGTGGCTGTGGTTTAAACCCAAAGTCGCGGGTAGGTGCTTGCTCACATGGAAGTCTGATTTTTCACCTTCGGGGAGAGTTCGGGCTGTGAGGGAGTACCTGGGTGCTGTTGCTATTCGACAGATGCTGCTGGATTCGAACTGCAGCGGAGGTTAGATAGCTCCAGTCCTCAAACAAGGGAGAATGTGTAGGCTTCGACGGGTCTGCTACATTCAAAATTGCTACCTGTGTGTGCAAATGAATTCTAACTCACACAGGGGCATTTGGTAAGTGCTTAATATGAACTCACCAAGTAGATTTGGATTGACTACTGTGGGTAAGGTCTTAGGACAGATACCGCGTTAATATCAAAACAAATCTTGTTCGTTTAGCAGAGGTCAGACCGTCCACAAAACGTAGAATCGTAAATAGTAACGGACAGGAGCTGCAGGACCCAAAAAGAATGCGTGCGGAGCCCGATGAGAATTTAAAATTGAACGCAATCAGTCTTTTGTTGCATTGGCATGAATATTTAGCCAGGGCCTTCAAAGTAACGGATGTTAGGAAAATCGACACCATTGCGGATATTACTTCTCACCTGTGGGAGTTCCACACTAAATTACGGCAAGAAGCAAATAGAAGTGGCTCATCCACGTCAGCGTTACAAGGGACGTCTGTTTTTACTTGCAACAAGATTGAGATTGATTGGAACTCGGTAAAACCTACTATAGTGGAACTGGCCAAACTCTATGGTTTCAACTATGACACCTCCAAACGTGGGAGAAACGCAACGGGCACCCTGGCTCTTTTCGATCTATACAGGCCAAAATTCAACGAGGTACGCATGGGCACCCAAGACATGGTGGTTAGAAAGCGGGATAATGTTATCGACGTAATGAGCATTCGAAGATTCGGACTTAGGCCTGAACACGCGATCTTCACAACCGGCTGTACGTTTAACCCGACTCTTCAGTCATCATCAAAAATGACTTTGGGGCCCATGACTATAGCGATCAATCTTGCACAACAAACTCAGGTGGAGTACCAGGGGGCTTGGAAGAAGGCATTTGTTCAAGCATTCAAATTTTTCCCCGATGTTAACGAAATAGCTAATCTTCTTGCAGGCTCTAAGGATGAGCATGATTCCGTTTTAAAAGTAATGGCAGACATCTCTATGTGGGGCACCACTTGTTCCACCAACAAGGCCAGTTTCCCGTTTGCGATGATGTTGACGATTGCACGTCGCTGTGAGGCCTACAGTTCATTCTTCTCTGCGTTCATAAATCAAATGAAAAAGGAAGTACTAAGTGAATGCCTTGAAGAGCTCGGTCTTGATAACGAAGGTACCGTTGATGAAATGAGGGTTCGGTTAAGAAGTCATTTAGATAAAGGCAATCTCCCACCAGATCATGAAGCCTTCGTGCAAAATTTAAGGTTAAGGTATGATCCCACGTCGTCAGAAAAAGAACTTAGAGCTCCAGCCACACGCACTAAACGAGGTTCGTCGCCGTTAATCTTCACAGAAGCTAATGAGCGTAGTACAATAATCGATTCTGAGGTTTATGATAAGGTAAGGAAATGGGGTATTAAGTACGATGGCGGGAAGGACCCATTGTGTTTCTTAGAAAGGGTAGAAGAACTAGCCACGTGTTATTCCATTCCTCAAAATGCGCTGTTATATTACATGCCAGAGTTATTTAAGGCAGATGCGTTGTCTTGGTATCGGAACAATAAAATGAACTGGAAATCATATTCCGATTTCGTGGAGGAATTTAAGTTATATTTCTTGCCGGTCCAGTTCTTTGAAACACTCGAGGATGAAATCAGAAATCGTCTGCAACGGAAGAATGAAAGTTTCGTGGATTACGTTACTGCCTTACAATCTTTAATGCGATGGTCAAATTTGTCTAACGACGAACAATTAGAAAGAATCTTCCGGAATTGTCGATCGGAATATAAAATGTACATAAAAAGACGCGAGTTTACCAAACTACGAGATCTCATCATACTGGCTAAGGAGTATGAAAGCATCTGTTTTGCAGAAATCAGAAGTTCTCCTCAGATTCAAACGGTTGTGGTTAAAAATAAAAACAACATATGCTACCGCTGTAATTGTAATTTCTCCTGATGACGACCTACGTTTACGTGTATTGATTACGATAAAACAACGAAAAATTCAGGCAATTGTTGACCCGGGTGCAACACACTCCTGTATAAATTTGTCTTTAGCTCATGAACTAGGCGTGCCAATAGTTGCCGCTGAATTTAGCTCCATACAATTAGCCGATCGCACTATAGTTAACGTCTTGGGCTCGGTGAGCATTTGGTTGATTATCAACAGTATTGTAGGCCGACATAATTTTTTGGTCTTGGCAACGAGCCTGGATCCAATTATTATTGGAATGAACTTTAAACACAAATAGATTGTGGTCTATACATTACTCCTCGTGGTAAAGCTAATACGGTCAGTCCTGCATGTTTAAAGGGACCAGCAAAGATAACTTCTCTACAAGTTAGATCAACCGACGAAAAGCTAGACCTGGCTCAGAATCAAAAGGTCTCAGAGTTTCTTAACAATGAACTGCCTCTTTTTGACTCCATCGTCGAACATTCCAACGTAACTGAACATGTTATTACGATGAAGCACTCTCGACCACTTAAACAACGGTATTATCCGAGAAATCCTGCTATGCAGAAAATAATCGATGACCAAATAGATGAGCTTCTTGCGGAAAAACGTATTGAACCATCAAAAAGCCCTTACAGCTCACCTATCGTTTTGGTACGCAAAAGAAATAACGAATGGAGAATGTGTGTTGACTTCAGACAAGTAAATGAACATTCGATACGGGATGCTTATCCGATCCCACAAATTAATTCGATACTGGAGAAACTCAAGAACAGCAAAGGTTTCAGTACAATAGACCTACGACATGGATATTGGCAAATTCCTATGGCTCCGGAAAGCAAATTATATACTGCTTTTACTGTCCCGGGACGAGGCCTGTTTCAATGGTGTGTTATGCCCTTCGGGCTACATTCGGCATCGGCCACTTTTCAAAGAGCCCTTGATACTGTTATTGGCCCTGAACTGGATTCATTCGCATTTGCTTACCTAGATGATATTGTAGTACTTGGAAAAACATTGGAAGAACACCTGCAAAATTTAAAAATCGTTTTCGGACGTCTAAGAAAGGCTAATTTACGAATAAATAAAGATAAATGCTCATTTGCAAAGAGGCAAATAAAATATCTAGGATACGTTGTCAGCGAAAATGGTATAAGTACTGACCCTGAAAAGGTTAGCGCGGTTGTAGCCCTTCTACCACCAACAACTCCTAAAGAATAACGATCATTCCTTAACACAGCAGCTTGGTATAGGCGTTTCATACCCGACTTCTCAACGTTGACCAGTCCTTTGAATAATTTGTTAAAGAAAACCCAGGCTTGGGAGTGGGCACCCGAACAAAAATCAGCTTTTGAACAAATTAAACAAAAACTAATCGAAGCTCCAGCGTTAACATGCCCTGGTTTTACGAAAACCTTTATATTACAGACTGATGCCAGCGATGTCGGTCTTGGGGTTGTGTTAACCCAAGAGTTCGAGGACGGAGAAAAGGTAATTGTCTATGCAAGTCGCACTCTATCGGCGCCAGAACGTAACTACACAGTCACGGAAAAGGAATGCCTTGCAATAATCTGGGGAATACGAAAAATGAGGCATTATTTAGAAGGCTATCGCTTTATAATTGTGACTGACCACCAGTCCCTAAAATGGTTAAATTCCATTCAGTCTCCGTCGGGCAGACTGGCTCTATGGTCGTTAGAGATGATGCAATTTGACTATGAAATAAGATATCGAAAGGGTAAGCTTAACGTGATTGCAGATTCCCTCTCTCGTGCCCCTAAAACTGAAAGGCAAACAATGACCCCGATTCGACAAACAGTTACAAAATGCGAGATTGATGAAGATAAATGGTATGTAAACAAAATGAATTTAGTTAAAAATAACCCTGAAAAGTTACCACATTACCAGATTGATGAAAACGGCAATCTGCGAAGACACATATACGAAGCATCCGCCTACAATGAGGAGGATCCAGTCTCATGGAAACTAGTTTTACCAAAGTGTGATCGCGGACGTGTCTTAAGAGAGTGCCATGATGATGTTACAGCAGGCCATTTAGGCATTAATAAAACTATTTCGAGAATAACGAAACTATATTACTGGCCTGGACTTTTCAAAGATATTACCAAATATGTAAGAAAATGTGAGTTGTGTCAGCGTTTTAAACCACTTCAGCAAGCGCCAGCTGGGAAAATGCGTACGTCAAAGGTTTTTTATCCCTGGCATACGGTATGTTCGGATTTCGTAGGGCCCTTACCTCGTTCAATCCATGGCAACAACACATTCATAAAGGCTTTTAGAGAAAGAATCCTGGCTCGATTTGGTGTACCTCATGTTCTTCTGACGGACAATGGGACCCAATTTACCAGTCGAGATTGTCAAAAATATTTAAATCAAAAGGTGTTAAACAAGTGTTTACAGCTCCGTATTCACCACATGAAAATCCTACGGAGAGTCAACCGAACTATAAAGGCAATGATTGCCCAGTATACCGAGTCTAATCAACGTAAATGGGACGAACATTTACCAGAATTGACACTAGCAGTAAATTCAGGCAAACAGAGCTCAACAAATTATAGTCCTGCATATTTAACGCAAGGTAGGGAGTTACGTCTTCCTAATACGTTATTTTCCGAGAAAACTCATAATGAAGAAAATAATACCGATTCTTGCCCCGATACGAAGTCCAAACATTTATCTGAAGTATTTAACTTGGTACGAACCAATCTGGATACAGCAGCAAGCAACCAGGGGGTTCACTATAATTTAAGGCGACGTCAATGGTCGCCAAAAAGAGGAGACCAAGTGTTATTACGAACACACGTTTTGTCAAGAGCGGTAGATCATTTCGCTTCAAAGTTGGCTCCGCGTTTCGAAGGCCCATATCTTGTAGCAGAATATACGTCACCGGTGATAGTTCGATTTATAGATACCCAAACTTAAAAGACAAAAGGGGTTGCGCACTTAAAAGACTTGAAACCATACCAAATGTAAGTTTCTTTTGCACATTACTAAATTTTCCATTCTTTATTTGATAGTCAAAGAAGATGGAAGATCAAAAATTCAAACAAAGTTGTGAAAGATTTAAAAGAGCAATGGAACGGGAGAACGGGAAACGTAAACGCATAATTCATATTGAGCCGCCTTCTTCCGCTAAAATACAAATAACGTCCATAGAAGTAAATTTACCTAAGCTAAATATTCAAGACCTGACAAAACTCCAAACTCCAAAGTCCGACGTACTGCACAAACTGGTTAGAGAGCTAGGTATTGATGAAGAAGAGGAAACATATATACCAATCACGTCCACGCAAGATGATATTGCACCACAGGAACCCAGATTCGAACACAAAATATATAGCCCACGTTGCGAGACGTTGTCTATGATTTTAACTTCAATTCAACCTATAGAACCTGGGAGGAAAACACGTTTTCAAGTCACAACATCAAACGGCATCGCAGCGGTGTATATTAGACGCTCTCTAGACGTATGGATAATATGCGATAGGCAGAAATTTATCTTTCCAAAGCCAAGAAACGATTTAGAAGTCCAATCATCAGTTCCAAAACAAAACTAAACAAGGAGGGAGATGTAACGAAGTTTTTAATTACATAATATTTTTTTTTATATATTGCATTTATATTTTGAACTTGTTTTTTTTCATTGAATTACATACATATGTATATTATTAATTTAATTTTTCTTTAGAAACTTAAATTTTGTTATTATAAAAGATCTGTTATTTTATTTTTACTCAATGAATGAATTTATTTAAATGTAGTTAGTATAAAGCGAAGTCTACACGATATGTTGAATCAGCAAATTTATGTTGAAAAATTTGCTTTCAGTGCCAACATATCGTGTGGACACCAAATTTTTTCAGCAAACGTATGCTTAGCAACACATGACAGGCATTTGTTAACGATGTCAGCAAACGTTTGTTCAAAATTATAGCATATCGTCTAGACACAATATTTTTTACTTTTCATCAAATGTTCTACATATGTTGACAAATAGGTTATTTGTTGAAAGTCGTATGCAAGCTTTTCAGCATACGGCAAATTTGTTAGCATATCAAATGTATTAAACTTGATATTCCTTCAATTACTTGCGTAATTTTGTACAGAACTCCGGAACTTACCAAGATTTTTGGCTCATTGGCAAACAAGGAACAAAAAATGCATTTAGAAGTGCTTTGAAAATAAAAATGTTTGCCAACGAACTTTGTTTTAGAGTTAAAGACCATAAAAGTTGATAGTTCTTAACCAATATCTCTTAAAGTATAATTTTGATCTTAGCAATATGGGTATCGCTGAAAAGTATTTCCAAATACCTTTTACATGGTATATAAAACATTTCGAATTATTAACCCATTAAGAACTTATTAAAAATAATATTTTTATTTACTAATGTTTGATCTTTAATTTTGATCTTAGCAATATGGGTATCGCTGAAAAGTATTTCCAAATACCTTTTACATGGTATATAAAACATTTCGAATTATTAACCCATTAAGAACTAATTAAAAATAATATTTTTATTTACTAATGTATTTTACCAAAATGGCTCTAATCTTAAAATTTTGTTGTGACAATAAAGGTATTTTTTTACATACATATTTTATTTTTTAGAGAACTTTTCAAGCTTTGATATAATATAATGCATGACACTACCGTACCATGTTATGAAGTATTAAAGTTAAAAATTTATATTCTAATAAATCTTTTTATTTAATATGTATATAGGGGTGAGTAAACATGTGAAAAAATGTTTATACTTTTTGTAATTGCTTTAATATGGGTATTATTTACCTCTAAGGTACGACAAACACCAGCTCCGCTTAATGAAATTTGTCTTTATTGCAGGTCTTTGATTGGTCATAAGGGTTCTTAGTTTTATGGTATGTCGAGCACTGACTTCCCTCAGCTGAGTTAATTTTCTTAATTTAAACCAGAACCCCAACACCCTTAAAAATTTATGTTTTTGTTAAAGAAACTAAGTGCTGGTTTACACACTTCAAGTTTTAGCCGTCAAGTCTTCAGTTTTTACGAGAGAAGGGAAAATAGAATGCCATTTCTTTTCCTCCCTCTCCTAAAAACTCAAGACTTGATGGCTAAAACTTGAAGAGTGTGGACCAGCAGTAACAAAAATTGGTGACAAAATGAACCGATTGTAATTTAATTTTGCAAGAAATGACTCCTTTTCTATGACTAGATATTACACTACGATGATCGCTCCATTATTTACCATAGGCCCCATATAAAACACATTCTCGGAAATAATTCAATATGCCTAAGACGTACCAAACAACTCTATTAAAGAAAAATTTGGTCTGTCATAGTTTCATAAAACTATAAATTTCACAACTAACTTTGGAGAAGATCGGCCCACAATTTACCATAAGCTTCATATAAAGCCCACTTTAAGAAATCATTTAAATACGCCTTAAACCGTAAAAAATATCGATGCTGTGGTAAAATATAGTCCATTTAGCTTTAAATTGCTAGAAATATCACGATGCATACAAATTACTGTAGGTTTCGTATAATGCGGGACTTTAAAACAGTTAACATTTTTTATGGTTGTATTGAAATTTGGCCTAATTCAACCGAATTTTGTGATGATTGACCCAAAAATCCCTTTTATATGGCTAAACTGATACAAATCATTATATTTTATTCAAATTTGGTCAAATAAAGTTATATGTGATTAACAAGTATGTACTTTGCATACTACAAAGTGGACAGCCAGCCAGCCGGTCGGATGGACATCGTTATATCGACACCTATAGTGATTGTGTCGATCGGTATACTAAAAAATGGTTATAGGACCAATATTTTTAGGTGTTACAGACACAATGGTGCTGTGGGTATTAAAATAATCCCATAAAACATACTGCTGATCGGCCCGTAATTTATCTACGGGGTAGAACTGCAACAAGTTATAAAACTGTGAGGTTTTATTAATAATTTTTAGATCAATCCAGTTCATAGATATTTTAGCTACATATTTGCGGATTTGACCCAGCCAAATATATCATTCTTATTTATTCAGTATTAATATACATACATAAAACTATTAATTTTTGCACTTAAGGCGATAGATGAAAACTAATTTTAAATAAAAAAAATAATAAAATAAAAATATAAATAATAAAAAAGAGTATTGTCAAATTTATATTGTATAATTATTAAACAAATGTTCTCAATACTCAACATACATATCAACATACGAAATTCAACATATCGTGTAGACACAAAAATTGTATGCTAACTTATATGTTGAAATATCATTTGCTGTCATATGTTGAATTTGAAAAGTTTAGTATTTTCAGCATATCGTCTAGACACCTAACATATTGCATATGCTGATAGAGGCATTTGTTATTATTTTTAAACATATGAGTGTAAGCATACATTTGCTGATTCAACATATCGTCTAGACTAAGCTTAAGAGAACATAATATAAGAGAACCAACCAGGTAACGGATAATCACTGTTGCCAATTTAGAGATTTTCCCGCTAAATCTAGCGTTTTTGAACTGTCGATCGCTGGAAAAAATACGTTTTAGCGGTAAGCGGGAAATCTAGCGATTTTCAAACATCAAATTTCAATTTCAAAAACCTTTCTTAAATTTTTAATATACAGATTTTATATCTTTTTTTTTGTTTTTCTGGCTAAAAACTTCTAGTTTATGTTCACGGTCTTACTGTCAGTCCATAATTTACCACTGCTTCAAATACAGCCGATTCTCGAAAAACATCTAAGTACGCCTAAGACCGTAACAAATAATGCTATTTTAATACATTTCGGTACGTTGCAGTTTTATATGACTAAAAATCACTCTGTCAACTTTCGTGCCGATCGGTCAATACCCTACCATTGTTCCCATGTAAAGCCTTCTCTCGAAAAAAAAACTTTAGTACGCGTAAAACCGTAACGCTCTTAATCTGTGTACATATTATTTTTATAATATAATTTGGTCAGCCATAGTTTTATAAGATTATTAATCACTTGTAGGGTATCAAAGATTCTTGGGAATAAAATAGCTGGGGAAGTTTGAAACCTGAGAATGTAACGTAATTTGAGAGTCTTATACCTTTGAAAAAGCAACCTACATATATCTAGATTTATATACAACTTTTGAAAATGTTTAGGTATTAGCTGTATTTTTAAAGAAATTCCCGCTAATTTAAATATTTAGCGGTTTCTAGCGGGTTTGAAGTCCGATTTGGCGGGAAATGTTCAAAAAAAGTTGGCAACAGTGCGGATAATACATTCGCTTAGTTGAAGATATTGGTGAGAGCGTACTTTCTCACTATTATCTCAGTTTAAACTATTGGTGAGATTTATTTTGTTCTCACTATTACATCTTACATAAGCCTGACATACTGGCTTATAAGACTGTGTACCCACGACTACTGCTTTAGTTAAGCTCGGTCTGTCGAGGTATTTGGACAGTTGGCGCAAGTATTGCAACAGCTTAGCCAGCAGCCAAATACACAGGACAAAGCTTAATTCAATGTAGTAGTGCACAGGGCTTCAACTGGTTGGAATCGCCATAGATCCCAGGTACATAGTTGTAGTGCACGGGGTTACTACTGGTTTTAACAGCCATAGTACTCAGGCAAGTTGTAGTAGTAGTACGCAGGGAATTGACTGGTAATAATGGCCATCGTTCCCATGTGTAGTAGTTACTAAACACATTAACAATTCTACTCAAATAAATACACACGGACTCAGTTGTCGACGTCAGTCTGGATCCAATTCTTGAACGCTACCGTCGTTACCCGATTACTCCGCGTCGCACTTTCCTTTTCCTGGTTGTTTCTCTCGTGAACTTTAAAAATAAATAAATAAATTGTTATATCAGAAAAATAAGAAAATATTTCTCTTGGTTTTTTTTTTTAATATCCTGTCCGGACTGATCCTACCCGTAAAAGAAAAGACTATTATAATACATTATATTAAAACAAAAAAAACAGAAAAAAACATTTTTTTATTGGTTTTAGTAACATTTACAATGAATCTATTTCATAAAAATTTCAATATTTCATTGAGAGAATTCACTTAGCTAAAGAAATTTTAGCATTTAAAGAATGAAATTATTTCGTAAGACGAACAATTTAAATTTATTAATTTATTGAAAGTCTTCCAAAAAATAGTGATAAAAAATATTATTTTCAATGAAATTGTTTCATTAAAATCTTGTTATTTATAAACAAATAAATGAATATTTTCAGGAATATTATGAATTTTAATTTATTAATTTATTGAAAGTCTTCATTAAAATTGTGATAAAAAATATTACTTTCAATGAAATTGTTTCATTAAAATCTTGTACATTTATCATCAAATTAATGAATATTTTCAGTAATATTATGAATTTTAATTTATTAATTTATTGAAAGTCTTCATTAAAATAGTGATAAATAATATTATATTCAATGAAATTGTTTCATTAAAATCTTGTATATTTATCATCAAATTGATGAATATTTTCAGGAATACTATGAAATAAAATCATTGTATATAATAAATATATTTTATTCATTCAATGAACAATATTCATAGAACTTATGGGCTGCATAGGCTTTTTTAATGCAAATTTTCATGGAATTAATGTCAAAAATTCATTTGTATTGCGAAGAAATTTCTTTCAGTGTATTACAATTTACATTTATCCCATGAATTTCAATTCAACAAAGAAAACCATTTTTACATGTCACCATAAATAATTTCTTTTTACAAAATTCAAAGCCGACTTTAACACAAGCAAGTTTTAATGTTTACATTTAAGTTTATTCTTTGTCTATTCTTAAGTACTGTTTAGTCTATTACATACTAATACTTACATCATTTTAAGAATGATTTTGGAAAATTTAAAAATAATGATCAGATCTATTCAAGAGCTCAATTCGTTTGGTTTACAAGCGGGGAAATAAAATTGGCGCAGTCGGTAGGATATTGAATTAAAAATAATATCCTGTGATTCGAACCGAATAATATAAAAATAGTTGTAAAAACTATTGGACTTATAAAATTAAGTTAAATATATAATCAAATCAAATAAAAGTTTAATAAAAATAATAATAAAAACGTTAAAGGAACAAACCAATCAAAATATAATAAAATAAAAAAAAAATTTTTTTTTAAATAGTGAAATAAAAAATGGGTTTATCCTTGAGTGAATGCTTGCGAAAGGCAAGGAGTGTTCCAGATTTTAATGGAAACAGTGAATATACCTTATCCAACTATCTAAGAGATGTAAATTCAGTTCTACATATAACACCGGAGGAGCATCACCTTGTTATTAAAACAATACTAATCAACAAACTACAAGGTAAGGCATTAAGATCTGTAGAAACCCTTTTAAATCCAACATGGGAGGAAATCTTAAGAAAACTAAAAGAAGACCGGAGGAAGATCCGAGATAACTCGATCACTCCGGGACCATCGAGCTCTGCAACCACTAGGAGACCCTTTAATGAGGTTGTAAAGGATCACCTACTGATGGCCTTGGCAAACAACAAGAGTGGTCATCTTACCCCTGTGGTAACAGAATGGGGCGCGATCGAGTCCAAATTGGCTGAGCTCGTCATGGAGCACGTCCTCACCAATGTGGATAGTCCTGCGCCTCGTTTTGACTCCGGTGAGATTCACCGGGGCTACAGGGTAATCAAATGTCTGGACGTCTTCTCAAAGGACTTCTTAGGCAAGTGTATCGCTAAGATAAGCGATGCATGGGATGGCTTAAGTCTTAAGCTAATCCCCGCCGAGGAAATTCCAATGAGACCTCGAGCAAAGATTTGGTTACCGAAGGTAGGCTCTGACGGGCAGAAAATACTGGGATATCTGAAGAGACAGAACCCCAGTATCCCGATGGAGGAGTGGACTGTTATCCGGGCCGAAGATCACGGGGATAACAGTACTTGCCTTACGCTTGCCATAACGGAGGAGGGCTCAACGGAGCTCGAGAAGGCAGGCCTGAAGCTTTTCTTTGGTGTGCAGGACGCTAAGGTAAAGGTGTTCCGCCCAACAAGCTCGGCGAGTGGTGAAAAGGATGAGGTCGAGGTCGCCTACAACCTGCTCACCGATATGCAGCTCTCCGAGTCGGAGGAGAAGCCACCCGATGGCAGTGAGAGTCGTGCAGATTAATCTGCAGCACTCGAGATGTGCTTCCGACAACCTCGGGGTCCTCCTAGCCAAGAAGGACCTCGACATAGCGCTGGTTCAGGAACCCTGGACGGTAAACGGAATGGTGAAAGGGTTCCCGGCCAAAACATATAATATACTGTACGCGAAAGACAAGGGTAGGCCAAGAGCATGTCTTGTTGCGAAAAAACACATTAATATTTTCTTCTGTTCACAGCTTAGCTCAGCAGACCTTTCAGTCGCAAGGGTCGAGATGGCGGAAAAAAGAAGCTTTGTGATTGCCTTATGCTATATGGCACATGACAGAGACGCCCCTCCGGACGAGGTACGGGCACTCCTATCCTCTTTAGGCGCCAAAGAGGACTTCATCCTTGGATGTGATGCCAACGCCAGGCACACCATCTGGGGCAGCAGTGAAATCAACAATAGAGGTGAGTGTCTATTAGATTTCATAAATACTAACAAAATTACCATTTGTAACTCTGGCTCAAAGCCAACATTTAGATTTCCTAGTTCAGGTAATTTCAATGGTTGGGAGGAGGTTCTGGATTTAACGCTTATAAACGATAGGTCTAACTTATCAGTTGATAGGTGGGGGGTATCGAGCAGTAGGTCCTTCTCGGACCACAACTGGATACTCTTCGACATTGGACACATAGGTAATACCGGGAAACTAAGCTTTAGAAATCGGAGACGAACGGACTGGGAATTCTTGAACGAAGACTCAGTAGAGTGCCGATGATCTCCTGCCCCATCACGAGGGCCAGGAAGAGCTTCCCTCCCTGGTGGAACTCGGAACTCTCGGCTCTAAGAAAAGAAGCCCGTAGGGCTTTCAACACGGGTTATGCCAGTAATTCGTGGCAGCAATACCGCGAAAAACAGAGGGCATATAAAAAGGCAATAGCAGTCGCAAAAAGAAGATCATGGAGGAACTTCTGCGAATCAATAGATAATACCAAAGAATCTGCCAGACTTAGCAGAGTTTTGGCCAAGGGCCACTCGAACCCAACGTATGTCAAGAGAACGGATGATACCTGGTCGGAATCATCGGAGGAAACACTTGACATTCTACTTAACACTCATTTCCCCGGTTGTTTGGACGCTGCTGATGGGGAGCCAGTATACGATGATTCGTTCTTCGAGATTGACGAATATATAATTTCGGAGGAAAGAATCCAATGGGCGATCGGAAGTTTTGCCCCATATAAATCCCCAGGACCGGATGGCATTTTTCCTAGGATGCTGCAGAGCGCACGGAGGTATGTCACTCCCTGGTTGCAGTTAATGTATAGACTCTGCCTATCCCTCAATTATGTACCGGCTAATTGGAGGAGGGTAAAGGTGGTTTTTATACCCAAAATCGGAAGGAGTAGTCATGAGACTGCAGGGGACTTTCGTCCAATCAGTCTATCATCTTTTCTGCTCAAAACTCTGGAGAGACTTCTGGACTCACATATAAGGCATCGACTGGAGGGTACATCACGACTCTCATGTAGTCAACATGCCTACCTCAAGGGTTGGTCTACGGAGACGGCACTACACGAAGTAGTAGGGGCCATAGAGCGATCACTGGAATATAAACAATTTACTATGGCCGCCTTCCTGGATATTGAGGGCGCTTTTAATAACGTCACGATCACTGCGATCGAACAGGCTCTAACTGATCTGGATGTCCAGGAGTACATCGTTAGATGGTTAGTGAGCATGTTGAGGTCAAGGATCGTTACATCATGTCTTGGCAACAGTGTGAGGTCAAAGAAAGTTAGTAGGGGTACATTCTTACTGGCCTGGATAACAGGGGCATTAAGACGGTAGCCTATGCGGATGATGTGGTGTTACTGGTATCTGGTGCGTTTTTGGATGTGATGAGTGACATTATGTCCAGTGCGTTGGGGGCGCTCAGCAACTGGGCCGCTGAGTGCGGACTGGGAGTGAACCCAAGCAAAACGGAACAGGTACTATTCACCAGAAGGACAAAAATTCCGGCTTTTAGACTGCCACGGCTGGGGGGTTGCGAACTTCCCCTGTCGAATCACGCGAAATATCTGGGAATCATCCTGGACTCGAAACTGTCATGGAAATTGAATACTCAACACAGGGTTAGGAAGGCTACGGTGGCTTATTACGCCTGCCGTAGAATGTTTGGCACCAAGTAGGGCCCTCATCCTAGACTGGTAAAATGGCTATACACGGCAATAGTACAGCCCATTCTTACATATGGATCTCTGGTATGGTGGACCGCGACGGGAAAGAAATACATCGTGGTTCAGCTGGGCAGAGTACAAAGATCAGCCTGCATTGGAGCAACAGGAGCTCTACGTACTAGTTGTAGTGTGACCTTAGTTATTATTCTTTGTATTGACAACGAATAATGATTTATGATTATTACTCACCATTTGAGTAACCAACCCAAGTACGGAATAACATGAATAGTAGACCGAAAGAAGATCACATTGCAATTGGGTCAGTTTGTTTACAAATTGTTTTATGACAATGATAAACAAACTGGAGAACACACACGTTAGCACATGTGTTAAGTGTTGCGTTAGATAGTATTGCAATACACAATTTGATCACATATGCAGGCCATATGTGCATTGCTACATTGTGGTAGGTAAAGGTTTTCTTGTTATTGTGTATTGGGTCAAGTTTATTAATAGTATTCTAGATAAGAATTAAAAAACTCAAAATTAGTATTTAAGAAGTTATTTTAAGTATTGTAAAATTATTCTAAGAGTAGAGCTAAGCAAAACAAGAACTCCTGAGTTCTGAAAAAAGCTCCTTTAAATAAAAATAAAATAAAGTACAAATGGTTTAAGGTTAACCAGGAAATAGAGTCCAAAAACCTTTCGAGCGCAATGTTAAATAATATATTAGGAAACTCACAGGCCGAGCGAACAGCTCAAGCGGCCGAAATCGCAAGTTTACAAACCCAAATACAAACTCTGACAGAAACAGTGCGAAAACTCACATCAATGCTGATTGAAGAAGATCGTGAGATAGATTCCAACCGCACATTATTATTAAAACAGGAATTAGCGAAGAATAGGGCGACGGCAGCAATAGCCACTAAGGAAGCACACAGGCAGCTCCGTGCTTCAGAACTACCGCCGAGCATAGATGAAGCCGTCGCATACCTTAAGCTTTATACAATAGGTAAGGAAGTTGATTCCAAATATTCCAACTATTGCGCAGCATTGCTGCGTGTATATTTGACAACACGAATGCCCGAACAACAACATGCCCAACTAACGATAGTTGAGAGCGCCCAGCCAGCATGTTTCGCCGGTACAGGTGGTTGTCCCACCCTCTAATATTATTCGGGGGTTCAATGATCGCATTGGGCGCAGGATACACTATTATCCGAGTATCTATGCAAGCGACCAGTTCTATTATTATCCCCAGGCTGCAGAAACTACCTGGGCAGCTGTACACAACCGCCATAGCCCCGTTCAGGAAACTCCATACGATAACAAACAGTTTGTGCGACTCGATTGCCTTAAAATATTCAAGCGCAAACTTAAACCATGGACTAGACAACAATATGTCGACAATATTGACATCCCAGCCAAGCGAAAGTTCTATCAGTCGTGGCTTGATCAAATTAACAACGGATATCCAATCCGCAGTGACATATGCCCTTTCACAAAGTTGGAAAAATATAGCACGAGCAAGTACAAAGCTCCACGCCTTATCCAGGCCCGTCATCCAACATTCAACATCGAATATGGGCGATATATTAAGCCACTTGAAAGAGCTCTCAAAGATGACATCCATTTTGGCAAAGGATGCTATAACACTATCGCTGACAAAATCTGGCGAATGTCTAAGAAGTACAAATATTATACTGAATGCGACCATAGCACCTTTGATGCGCGAGTCACTACAGACATGCTCAGACTCACTCACAGGTTCTACCTCAGCTGTTACCAGAATGACCCTAAACTCCATAAGCTATGCGAGCGGACAATTAATAACCGTTGCAAAACACGCAATGGAGAAAAGTATAAATTCCGGGGTTCCCGTATGTCGGGAGACGTTGACACGTCTTTTGGCAACAGTCTGCTCAACTACTACATACTTAAGTCAGCACTACGGTTATGTGGATACACATCTGATGTCGTTGTTAACGGAGACGACTCAATTATATTTTCGAATGTTCCCATCAATCGATCCGTTTTATCAGCTGAACTACTTCGCTTCAATATGGTATCGGTCATTCTCCCCAGTGTGACCTCCATCCACAATGTGGAATTTTGTCGAACAAAACTAATTTTACACCCTGATGGCCATCCCACCATGATGTTCGACCCTAATAGACTCAAAACCATATATGGGATGACTCACCGGCCTTACCCATTTCATGTATATGAGAAATATCTCAAGCAAGTACATCATGCCAATTACATGATTAACCTCAATACACCTATCTATAGACAATGGCAACAGTTAGACAAATCTAGTTATAGGATAGCAGATAAGATAGAATTAATGGTGGAGGATCTAAAATACCTATAACATTTAAGATAAGAACTATTTAATAAGAAGAAATTGTATGAATAAGTGAATAGCATGTTTAGCATAAAAACTATTAATATCTTAAGGTAATCCTACAATTTTTGTTATTGTAGTTACAAATATTGTATGATTTCTCTCAAGGGCAAGGGTGTAGTGTGACCTTAGTTATTATTCTTTGTATTGACAACGAATAATGATTTATGATTATTACTCACCATTTGAGTAACCAACCCAAGTACGGAATAACATGAATAGTAGACCGAAAGAAGATCACATTGCAATTGGGTCAGTTTGTTTACAAATTGTTTTATGACAATGATAAACAAACTGGAGAACACACACGTTAGCACATGTGTTAAGTGTTGCGTTAGATAGTATTGCAATACACAATTTGATCACATATGCAGGCCATATGTGCATTGCTACATTGTGGTAGGTAAAGGTTTTCTTGTTATTGTGTATTGGGTCAAGTTTATTAATAGTATTCTAGATAAGAATTAAAAAACTCAAAATTAGTATTTAAGAAGTTATTTTAAGTATTGTAAAATTATTCTAAGAGTAGAGCTAAGCAAAACAAGAACTCCTGAGTTCTGAATAAAGCTCCTTTAAATAAAAATAAAATAAAGTACAAATGGTTTAAGGTTAACCAGGAAATAGAGTCCAAAAACCTTTCGAGCGCAATGTTAAATAATATATTAGGAAACTCACAGGCCGAGCGAACAGCTCAAGCGGCCGAAATCGCAAGTTTACAAACCCAAATACAAACTCTGACAGAAACAGTGCGAAAACTCACATCAATGCTGATTGAAGAAGATCGTGAGATAGATTCCAACCGCACATTATTATTAAAACAGGAATTAGCGAAGAATAGGGCGACGGCAGCAATAGCCACTAAGGAAGCACACAGGCAGCTCCGTGATTCAGAACTACCGCCGAGCATAGATGAAGCCGTCGCATACCTTAAGCTTTATACAATAGGTAAGGAAGTTGATTCCAAATATTCCACCTATTGCGCAGCATTGCTGCGTGTATATTTGACAACACGAATGCCCGAACAACAACATGCCCAACTAACGATAGTTGAGAGCGCTATGCAGAGACACATGGATACTCTGCATCCTGTTTACAGATTCGACCTAGATAGAATAATAAGGCTGAATGACAGCATCAGTCATATCAAACGATGTTATTTTAAGTTCCTTAACTGGCGTGTGGAAATACCGTGGTTAACAGTACGTGTACCGGAACAGCAGGATTTAAATGCCATCACCCCAGCCAGCATGTTTCGCCGGTACAGGTGGTTGTCCCACCCTCTAATATTATTCGGGGGTTCAATGATCGCATTGGGCGCAGGATACACTATTATCCGAGTATCTATGCAAGCGACCAGTTCTATTATTATCCCCAGGCTGCAGAAACTACCTGGGCAGCTGTACACAACCGCCATAGCCCCGTTCAGGAAACTCCATACGATAACAAACAGTTTGTGCGACTCGATTGCCTTAAAATATTCAAGCGCAAACTTAAACCATGGACTAGACAACAATATGTCGACAATATTGACATCCCAGCCAAGCGAAAGTTCTATCAGTCGTGGCTTGATCAAATTAACAACGGATATCCAATCCGCAGTGACATATGCCCTTTCACAAAGTTGGAAAAATATAGCACGAGCAAGTACAAAGCTCCACGCCTTATCCAGGCCCGTCATCCAACATTCAACATCGAATATGGGCGATATATTAAGCCACTTGAAAGAGCTCTCAAAGATGACATCCATTTTGGCAAAGGATGCTATAACACTATCGCTGACAAAATCTGGCGAATGTCTAAGAAGTACAAATATTATACTGAATGCGACCATAGCACCTTTGATGCGCGAGTCACTACAGACATGCTCAGACTCACTCACAGGTTCTACCTCAGCTGTTACCAGAATGACCCTTAACTCCATAAGCTATGCGAGCGGACAATTAATAACCGTTGCAAAACACGCAATGGAGAAAAGTATAAATTCCGGGGTTCCCGTATGTCGGGAGACGTTGACACGTCTTTTGGCAACAGTCTGCTCAACTACTACATACTTAAGTCAGCACTACGGTTATGTGGATACACATCTGATGTCGTTGTTAACGGAGACGACTCAATTATATTTTCGAATGTTCCCATCAATCGATCCGTTTTATCAGCTGAACTACTTCGCTTCAATATGGTATCGGTCATTCTCCCCAGTGTGACCTCCATCCACAATGTGGAATTTTGTCGAACAAAACTAATTTTACACCCTGATGGCCATCCCACCATGATGTTCGACCCTAATAGACTCAAAACCATATATGGGATGACTCACCGGCCTTACCCATTTCATGTATATGAGAAATATCTCAAGCAAGTACATCATGCCAATTACATGATTAACCTCAATACACCTATCTATAGACAATGGCAACAGTTAGACAAATCTAGTTATAGGATAGCAGATAAGATAGAATTAATGGTGGAGGATCTAAAATACCTATAACATTTAAGATAAGAACTATTTAATAAGAAGAAATTGTATGAATAAGTGAATAGCATGTTTAGCATAAAAACTATTAATATCTTAAGGTAATCCTACAATTTTTGTTATTGTAGTTACAAATATTGTATGATTTCTCTCAAGGGCAAGGGTGTAGTGTGACCTTAGTTATTATTCTTTGTATTGACAACGAATAATGATTTATGATTATTACTCACCATTTGAGTAACCAACCCAAGTACGGAATAACATGAATAGTAGACCGAAAGAAGATCACATTGCAATTGGGTCAGTTTGTTTACAAATTGTTTTATGACAATGATAAACAAACTGGAGAACACACACGTTAGCACATGTGTTAAGTGTTGCGTTAGATAGTATTGCAATACACAATTTGATCACATATGCAGGCCATATGTGCAAGTTAAGGTGTCTAATTAGTCGCATATGTAACATTTTTATTTAAAACTAATTCATGTTGTTTTCACACAATTATTTGCTGACGTTATGTCTAGCAGAATAAATATATTAAGTTTCAAATTTTGTTTTCTCATGAAAAATGCTGCATTTGCAGAATGTGTAAAAACAACTTGGTACTAATTATGATGGTTGCAGTTTAGTTAAGTTTAGTTTTAAGTAAATGTTGGAAGAGTTCAGTTGAATAAAAAAGTATGAACAATAAAAAATATTTTTTTTTAAAAACTTAAAACCAAAATCGTTAATTGGCGCCCAACGTGGGGCACTCGCAAATAAAAACCACAACTCTGAAAATAACAAGTAAGAGACGCGTTCGCGAGTGTACTCGAAAAAAAAATAAAATAAATATATATCCTGAAGTACAAGTAAGGATCAGAAAAAAAAAACCAAATAAGTATCTCTTTAAATAGAGAGAACAAAGAAAGACTGACAAGAAAAAAACTTAAGTAAAAAAAAAAAGGGGTTTTAGCTGAAAAACATATTATTATAAAATAAAGATTAAAAAGCTATAAATAAAACATAGCAAGAGTGTTTTTAATAAGAAACTAACAAAATTTAAAATCAGTGTTAAAACCACGGATATATTTGATGATCAAGCTACAAAAAAGTTTGACTGAAAAACAAAACACTATTATAAAAATAAAGATTTAAAAGCTATAAGTAAAACATAGCGAATTGTGTTTTTAATAAAAAAAAACCCACAAAATTAAAATAGTGCAGAAGAAGAACATTAGGAAACGTCCTAGTGAATTTTAAGAAAATTTTATCCTACTGATTTTCCGAATATCAGTAGATGAGAAGGAAGAAGTGTTTATTTGCCAAAGAAAAAACACGAGCGGAAAATAAATACCAAAAACTACAACTGAATAAAAGGCGACAACACAGGAATACAACTTTATCAGCAAGTGTCCAGCTTATTATATTTTAAATAGTAAGTTTTATATCTAGATAATTAATAAATTGTTTTGTTTTTTGTTTAATGATGACTCGTTCCAAACACAGCACCCTGTAAAATATTAACGGTCCTTAAATTGTTATTTATCTTTCAATTCTGCCATTACATTATTTTTCTTGTACTAAGTTGATCTCCTTTAAAATCATTAAAAAACACACTCTAGTTTCAACCGTAGAACAATAAACAAGTAAAGCAACAGAAAAACAGTGTGCCCCAACAAAACAAACAACAAAAAACAAACAAAAACAAAACTGTTAACAAACCAAAATACATGTAAATAAAACTAAAATACAAAAAACCAAAAAGTAAAAACAGATAATAGTTCATTTACAATTTTAAATATGGAAACACCAACCACAAGTTCTAACCGACCTTCTGAAACGATGGATACGGATGACAATAATGCTATTTACTCTCCCGTAAAAAGAAATGCAGAGTTGATCAAAATAGTTCATCTTACTTCCTACCTTTATAAGAAATTTTATTTAAAAGACATACGCGAAGACGAGCCCCAAATAATTGATATCGACAAAAGCAATGACTTATCTGGAATTTTGCATACAGTTTTCTCCTACTTGCGAAAAATGGACAACCCAAATGCTGCCAACAGAGGAAATATGAACGGTGACAAACAGGCCAAAATTGGGACACAAGTATGCACGATAAGGGTATTGGCGGACGAATATAAAGCAACGACTGATTACAGCAATTTCGATTTCAAACTCGCTACACCTCTGGTTGACATGCTCACATCATTCAAATTGGTTTGGAATGAAACAAGGACGTCGTGTGCCAAATATACCATGAGAGGAGGGGATCAAGAAAAAGCATTAAAGTTAAATGCATTAGGACTTGACAATAATGACGTACCACACCTCACTGGTTTGACATATAAGCCTGAGCGTCGAAGTGGTTTAATAAAAACTTTGGGTCCCCTGACTCTCATGATAAATTTGGCAGCGGAAAATCGTTATACGGACAAACTAGAAAATGCTTTAAGAGATTCTTTAAAATTATTCCCAATGGTTAACAACATCATCGAGTGTTTAAAGCGGATGAAATCACCAACAGAAGGTAACCAATTATACAAAGCAGTTGGCCTCGCATTGGCAGTCTATGGGTCCCGTACACACAACAAAATACACTTTCCATTGCTACTTTTTGTAAGGAGTTATCTTGCCAGTCCTGCTGAGGCGTTGAAAATAAACTTTTCGGGAATGGATGGATTTTAATTTTATTGTAGTGCATCAGTAAGTTTTGATTGGAAGAAAAGATCAGCTGCTGTTGCTGAGGATATAGCCCAAGTGGTTTTCCACTCAATGTTTGGAACAGCTCTAGAGAATCTAGGTGTTCTGGGTCAAATTACAATTCGTCCAGTGTGGAAAACTAGAAGGGAATTAAATGATGTGTTTGTTAAAGCTGGGACCCAAGCTTCTAAAAACTTTACTCCAATAGCGTTTCTCTATATCTCGCGATTAGCATGCGCAAATATGGTGTCAAACATTGGTACTATGCAGCCACAAATGTGTAACAAAATGGTTTTTGCAGGAAAGCGAAAGAGACATGTATCGGAAGACCTCTTTTCTTATTTGGAGAAGGGAACAACAACTGCAGTATACTCCAATGACCCAGCATCTTTGGCTTATCAAATCACCAATTTTAAGGACATTGGCGTCAAAAGGTTGCGTGAAGGAGATCTTAAGGATGGTGGTACTACTAAATGGTGCAAAGTAGAGGGATGTGAACTAATCGATGTTGATTTCATTGTCAATGAAAATGGATCATATTTCTACACATAAATTTTTTTACTAGTTCTTTTATATTTTTGTATTGACTATTATTCTCATTTTTTCTCTTGTTAATTTTTAAGTTTAAAAATAAAAATAAGTGAACATCCATTTTGGCAAAGGATGCTATAACACTATCGCTGACAAAATCTGGCGAATGTCTAAGAAGTACAAATATTATACTGAATGCGACCATAGCACCTTTGATGCGCGAGTCACTACAGACATGCTCAGACTCACTCACAGGTTCTACCTCAGCTGTTACCAGAATGACCCTAAACTCCATAAGCTATGCGAGCGGACAATTAATAACCGTTGCAAAACACGCAATGGAGAAAAGTATAAATTCCGGGGTTCCCGTATGTCGGGAGACGTTGACACGTCTTTTGGCAACAGTCTGCTCAACTACTACATACTTAAGTCAGCACTACGGTTATGTGGATACACATCTGATGTCGTTGTTAACGGAGACGACTCAATTATATTTTCGAATGTTCCCATCAATCGATCCGTTTTATCAGCTGAACTACTTCGCTTCAATATGGTATCGGTCATTCTCCCCAGTGTGACCTCCATCCACAATGTGGAATTTTGTCGAACAAAACTAATTTTACACCCTGATGGCCATCCCACCATGATGTTCGACCCTAATAGACTCAAAACCATATATGGGATGACTCACCGGCCTTACCCATTTCATGTATATGAGAAATATCTCAAGCAAGTACATCATGCCAATTACATGATTAACCTCAATACACCTATCTATAGACAATGGCAACAGTTAGACAAATCTAGTTATAGGATAGCAGATAAGATAGAATTAATGGTGGAGGATCTAAAATACCTATAACATTTAAGATAAGAACTATTTAATAAGAAGAAATTGTATGAATAAGTGAATAGCATGTTTAGCATAAAAACTATTAATATCTTAAGGTAATCCTACAATTTTTGTTATTGTAGTTACAAATATTGTATGATTTCTCTCAAGGGCAAGGGTGTAGTGTGACCTTAGTTATTATTCTTTGTATTGACAACGAATAATGATTTATGATTATTACTCACCATTTGAGTAACCAACCCAAGTACGGAATAACATGAATAGTAGACCGAAGGAAGATCACATTGCAATTGGGTCAGTTTGTTTACAAATTGTTTTATGACAATGATAAACAAACTGGAGAACACACACGTTAGCACATGTGTTAAGTGTTGCGTTAGATAGTATTGCAATACACAATTTGATCACATATGCAGGCCATATGTGCAAGTTAAGGTGTCTAATTAGTCGCATATGTAACATTTTTATTTAAAACTAATTCATGTTGTTTTCACACAATTATTTGCTGACGTTATGTCTAGCAGAATAAATATATTAAGTTTCAAATTTTGTTTTCTCATGAAAAATGCTGCATTTGCAGAATGTGTAAAAACAACTTGGTACTAATTATGATGGTTGCAGTTTAGTTAAGTTTAGTTTTAAGTAAATGTTGGAAGAGTTCAGTTGAATAAAAAAGTATGAACAATAAAAAATATTTTTTTTTAAAAACTTAAAACCAAAATCGTTAATTGGCGCCCAACGTGGGGCACTCGCAAATAAAAACCACAACTCTGAAAATAACAAGTAAGAGACGCGTTCGCGAGTGTACTCGAAAAAAAAATAAAATAAATATATATCCTGAAGTACAAGTAAGGATCAGAAAAAAAAAACCAAATAAGTATCTCTTTAAATAGAGAGAACAAAGAAAGACTGACAAGAAAAAAACTTAAGTAAAAAAAAAAAAGGGGTTTTAGCTGAAAAACATATTATTATAAAATAAAGATTAAAAAGCTATAAATAAAACATAGCAAGAGTGTTTTTAATAAGAAACTAACAAAATTTAAAATCAGTGTTAAAACCACGGATATATTTGATGATCAAGCTACAAAAAAGTTTGACTGAAAAACAAAACACTATTATAAAAATAAAGATTTAAAAGCTATAAGTAAAACATAGCGAATTGTGTTTTTAATAAAAAAAAACCCACAAAATTAAAATAGTGCAGAAGAAGAACATTAGGAAACGTCCTAGTGAATTTTAAGAAAATTTTATCCTACTGATTTTCCGAATATCAGTAGATGAGAAGGAAGAAGTGTTTATTTGCCAAAGAAAAAACACGAGCGGAAAATAAATACCAAAAACTACAACTGAATAAAAGGCGACAACACAGGAATACAACTTTATCAGCAAGTGTCCAGCTTATTATATTTTAAATAGTAAGTTTTATATCTAGATAATTAATAAATTGTTTTGTTTTTTGTTTAATGATGACTCGTTCCAAACACAGCACCCTGTAAAATATTAACGGTCCTTAAATTGTTATTTATCTTTCAATTCTGCCATTACATTATTTTTCTTGTACTAAGTTGATCTCCTTTAAAATCATTAAAAAACACACTCTAGTTTCAACCGTAGAACAATAAACAAGTAAAGCAACAGAAAAACAGTGTGCCCCAACAAAACAAACAACAAAAAACAAACAAAAACAAAACTGTTAACAAACCAAAATACATGTAAATAAAACTAAAATACAAAAAACCAAAAAGTAAAAACAGATAATAGTTCATTTACAATTTTAAATATGGAAACACCAACCACAAGTTCTAACCGACCTTCTGAAACGATGGATACGGATGACAATAATGCTATTTACTCTCCCGTAAAAAGAAATGCAGAGTTGATCAAAATAGTTCATCTTACTTCCTACCTTTATAAGAAATTTTATTTAAAAGACATACGCGAAGACGAGCCCCAAATAATTGATATCGACAAAAGCAATGACTTATCTGGAATTTTGCATACAGTTTTCTCCTACTTGCGAAAAATGGACAACCCAAATGCTGCCAACAGAGGAAATATGAACGGTGACAAACAGGCCAAAATTGGGACACAAGTATGCACGATAAGGGTATTGGCGGACGAATATAAAGCAACGACTGATTACAGCAATTTCGATTTCAAACTCGCTACACCTCTGGTTGACATGCTCACATCATTCAAATTGGTTTGGAATGAAACAAGGACGTCGTGTGCCAAATATACCATGAGAGGAGGGGATCAAGAAAAAGCATTAAAGTTAAATGCATTAGGACTTGACAATAATGACGTACCACACCTCACTGGTTTGACATATAAGCCTGAGCGTCGAAGTGGTTTAATAAAAACTTTGGGTCCCCTGACTCTCATGATAAATTTGGCAGCGGAAAATCGTTATACGGACAAACTAGAAAATGCTTTAAGAGATTCTTTAAAATTATTCCCAATGGTTAACAACATCATCGAGTGTTTAAAGCGGATGAAATCACCAACAGAAGGTAACCAATTATACAAAGCAGTTGGCCTCGCATTGGCAGTCTATGGGTCCCGTACACACAACAAAATACACTTTCCATTGCTACTTTTTGTAAGGAGTTATCTTGCCAGTCCTGCTGAGGCGTTGAAAATAAACTTTTCGGGAATGGATGGATTTAAATTTTATTGTAGTGCATCAGTAAGTTTTGATTGGAAGAAAAGATCAGCTGCTGTTGCTGAGGATATAGCCCAAGTGGTTTTCCACTCAATGTTTGGAACAGCTCTAGAGAATCTAGGTGTTCTGGGTCAAATTACAATTCGTCCAGTGTGGAAAACTAGAAGGGAATTAAATGATGTGTTTGTTAAAG
Source organism: Pollenia labialis (assembly GCA_949318255.1). Lineage (NCBI taxonomy): Eukaryota > Metazoa > Arthropoda > Insecta > Diptera > Polleniidae > Pollenia > Pollenia labialis. The sequence goes on from OX439139.1 coordinate 209,347,028, forward strand.
CTGGGACCCAAGCTTCTAAAAACTTTACTCCAATAGCGTTTCTCTATATCTCGCGATTAGCATGCGCAAATATGGTGTCAAACATTGGTACTATGCAGCCACAAATGTGTAACAAAATGGTTTTTGCAGGAAAGCGAAAGAGACATGTATCGGAAGACCTCTTTTCTTATTTGGAGAAGGGAACAACAACTGCAGTATACTCCAATGACCCAGCATCTTTGGCTTATCAAATCACCAATTTTAAGGACATTGGCGTCAAAAGGTTGCGTGAAGGAGATCTTAAGGATGGTGGTACTACTAAATGGTGCAAAGTAGAGGGATGTGAACTAATCGATGTTGATTTCATTGTCAATGAAAATGGATCATATTTCTGCACATAAATTTTTTTACTAGTTCTTTTATATTTTTGTATTGACTATTATTCTCATTTTTTCTCTTGTTAATTTTTAAGTTTAAAAATAAAAATAAGTGAACATCCATTTTGGCAAAGGATGCTATAACACTATCGCTGACAAAATCTGGCGAATGTCTAAGAAGTACAAATATTATACTGAATGCGACCATAGCACCTTTGATGCGCGAGTCACTACAGACATGCTCAGACTCACTCACAGGTTCTACCTCAGCTGTTACCAGAATGACCCTAAACTCCATAAGCTATGCGAGCGGACAATTAATAACCGTTGCAAAACACGCAATGGAGAAAAGTATAAATTCCGGGGTTCCCGTATGTCGGGAGACGTTGACACGTCTTTTGGCAACAGTCTGCTCAACTACTACATACTTAAGTCAGCACTACGGTTATGTGGATACACATCTGATGTCGTTGTTAACGGAGACGACTCAATTATATTTTCGAATGTTCCCATCAATCGATCCGTTTTATCAGCTGAACTACTTCGCTTCAATATGGTATCGGTCATTCTCCCCAGTGTGACCTCCATCCACAATGTGGAATTTTGTCGAACAAAACTAATTTTACACCCTGATGGCCATCCCACCATGATGTTCGACCCTAATAGACTCAAAACCATATATGGGATGACTCACCGGCCTTACCCATTTCATGTATATGAGAAATATCTCAAGCAAGTACATCATGCCAATTACATGATTAACCTCAATACACCTATCTTTAGACAATGGCAACAGTTAGACAAATCTAGTTATAGGATAGCAGATAAGATAGAATTAATGGTGGAGGATCTAAAATACCTATAACATTTAAGATAAGAACTATTTAATAAGAAGAAATTGTATGAATAAGTGAATAGCATGTTTAGCATAAAAACTATTAATATCTTAAGGTAATCCTACAATTTTTGTTATTGTAGTTACAAATATTGTATGATTTCTCTCAAGGGCAAGGGTGTAGTGTGACCTTAGTTATTATTCTTTGTATTGACAACGAATAATGATTTATGATTATTACTCACCATTTGAGTAACCAACCCAAGTACGGAATAACATGAATAGTAGACCGAAAGAAGATCACATTGCAATTGGGTCAGTTTGTTTACAAATTGTTTTATGACAATGATAAACAAACTGGAGAACACACACGTTAGCACATGTGTTAAGTGTTGCGTTAGATAGTATTGCAATACACAATTTGATCACATATGCAGGCCATATGTGCAAGTTAAGGTGTCTAATTAGTCGCATATGTAACATTTTTATTTAAAACTAATTCATGTTGTTTTCACACAATTATTTGCTGACGTTATGTCTAGCAGAATAAATATATTAAGTTTCAAATTTTGTTTTCTCATGAAAAATGCTGCATTTGCAGAATGTGTAAAAACAACTTGGTACTAATTATGATGGTTGCAGTTTAGTTAAGTTTAGTTTTAAGTAAATGTTGGAAGAGTTCAGTTGAATAAAAAAGTATGAACAATAAAAAATATTTTTTTTTAAAAACTTAAAACCAAAATCGTTAATTGGCGCCCAACGTGGGGCACTCGCAAATAAAAACCACAACTCTGAAAATAACAAGTAAGAGACGCGTTCGCGAGTGTACTCGAAAAAAAAATAAAATAAATATATATCCTGAAGTACAAGTAAGGATCAGAAAAAAAAAAACCAAATAAGTATCTCTTTAAATAGAGAGAACAAAGAAAGACTGACAAGAAAAAAACTTAAGTAAAAAAAAAAAAGGGGTTTTAGCTGAAAAACATATTATTATAAAATAAAGATTAAAAAGCTATAAATAAAACATAGCAAGAGTGTTTTTAATAAGAAACTAACAAAATTTAAAATCAGTGTTAAAACCACGGATATATTTGATGATCAAGCTACAAAAAAGTTTGACTGAAAAACAAAACACTATTATAAAAATAAAGATTTAAAAGCTATAAGTAAAACATAGCGAATTGTGTTTTAATTAAAAAAAAACCCACAAAATTAAAATAGTGCAGAAGAAGAACATTAGGAAACGTCCTAGTGAATTTTAAGAAAATTTTATCCTACTGATTTTCCGAATATCAGTAGATGAGAAGGAAGAAGTGTTTATTTGCCAAAGAAAAAACACGAGCGGAAAATAAATACCAAAAACTACAACTGAATAAAAGGCGACAACACAGGAATACAACTTTATCAGCAAGTGTCCAGCTTATTATATTTTAAATAGTAAGTTTTATATCTAGATAATTAATAAATTGTTTTGTTTTTTGTTTAATGATGACTCGTTCCAAACACAGCACCCTGTAAAATATTAACGGTCCTTAAATTGTTATTTATCTTTCAATTCTGCCATTACATTATTTTTCTTGTACTAAGTTGATCTCCTTTAAAATCATTAAAAAACACACTCTAGTTTCAACCGTAGAACAATAAACAAGTAAAGCAACAGAAAAACAGTGTGCCCCAACAAAACAAACAACAAAAAACAAACAAAAACAAAACTGTTAACAAACCAAAATACATGTAAATAAAACTAAAATACAAAAAACCAAAAAGTAAAAACAGATAATAGTTCATTTACAATTTTAAATATGGAAACACCAACCACAAGTTCTAACCGACCTTCTGAAACGATGGATACGGATGACAATAATGCTATTTACTCTCCCGTAAAAAGAAATGCAGAGTTGATCAAAATAGTTCATCTTACTTCCTACCTTTATAAGAAATTTTATTTAAAAGACATACGCGAAGACGAGCCCCAAATAATTGATATCGACAAAAGCAATGACTTATCTGGAATTTTGCATACAGTTTTCTCCTACTTGCGAAAAATGGACAACCCAAATGCTGCCAACAGAGGAAATATGAACGGTGACAAACAGGCCAAAATTGGGACACAAGTATGCACGATAAGGGTATTGGCGGACGAATATAAAGCAACGACTGATTACAGCAATTTCGATTTCAAACTCGCTACACCTCTGGTTGACATGCTCACATCATTCAAATTGGTTTGGAATGAAACAAGGACGTCGTGTGCCAAATATACCATGAGAGGAGGGGATCAAGAAAAAGCATTAAAGTTAAATGCATTAGGACTTGACAATAATGACGTACCACACCTCACTGGTTTGACATATAAGCCTGAGCGTCGAAGTGGTTTAATAAAAACTTTGGGTCCCCTGACTCTCATGATAAATTTGGCAGCGGAAAATCGTTATACGGACAAACTAGAAAATGCTTTAAGAGATTCTTTAAAATTATTCCCAATGGTTAACAACATCATCGAGTGTTTAAAGCGGATGAAATCACCAACAGAAGGTAACCAATTATACAAAGCAGTTGGCCTCGCATTGGCAGTCTATGGGTCCCGTACACACAACAAAATACACTTTCCATTGCTACTTTTTGTAAGGAGTTATCTTGCCAGTCCTGCTGAGGCGTTGAAAATAAACTTTTCGGGAATGGATGGATTTAAATTTTATTGTAGTGCATCAGTAAGTTTTGATTGGAAGAAAAGATCAGCTGCTGTTGCTGAGGATATAGCCCAAGTGGTTTTCCACTCAATGTTTGGAACAGCTCTAGAGAATCTAGGTGTTCTGGGTCAAATTACAATTCGTCCAGTGTGGAAAACTAGAAGGGAATTAAATGATGTGTTTGTTAAAGCTGGGACCCAAGCTTCTAAAAACTTTACTCCAATAGCGTTTCTCTATATCTCGCGATTAGCATGCGCAAATATGGTGTCAAACATTGGTACTATGCAGCCACAAATGTGTAACAAAATGGTTTTTGCAGGAAAGCGAAAGAGACATGTATCGGAAGACCTCTTTTCTTATTTGGAGAAGGGAACAACAACTGCAGTATACTCCAATGACCCAGCATCTTTGGCTTATCAAATCACCAATTTTAAGGACATTGGCGTCAAAAGGTTGCGTGAAGGAGATCTTAAGGATGGTGGTACTACTAAATGGTGCAAAGTAGAGGGATGTGAACTAATCGATGTTGATTTCATTGTCAATGAAAATGGATCATATTTCTACACATAAATTTTTTTACTAGTTCTTTTATATTTTTGTATTGACTATTATTCTCATTTTTTCTCTTGTTAATTTTTAAGTTTAAAAATAAAAATAAGTGAACATCCATTTTGGCAAAGGATGCTATAACACTATCGCTGACAAAATCTGGCGAATGTCTAAGAAGTACAAATATTATACTGAATGCGACCATAGCACCTTTGATGCGCGAGTCACTACAGACATGCTCAGACTCACTCACAGGTTCTACCTCAGCTGTTACCAGAATGACCCTAAACTCCATAAGCTATGCGAGCGGACAATTAATAACCGTTGCAAAACACGCAATGGAGAAAAGTATAAATTCCGGGGTTCCCGTATGTCGGGAGACGTTGACACGTCTTTTGGCAACAGTCTGCTCAACTACTACATACTTAAGTCAGCACTACGGTTATGTGGATACACATCTGATGTCGTTGTTAACGGAGACGACTCAATTATATTTTCGAATGTTCCCATCAATCGATCCGTTTTATCAGCTGAACTACTTCGCTTCAATATGGTATCGGTCATTCTCCCCAGTGTGACCTCCATCCACAATGTGGAATTTTGTCGAACAAAACTAATTTTACACCCTGATGGCCATCCCACCATGATGTTCGACCCTAATAGACTCAAAACCATATATGGGATGACTCACCGGCCTTACCCATTTCATGTATATGAGAAATATCTCAAGCAAGTACATCATGCCAATTACATGATTAACCTCAATACACCTATCTATAGACAATGGCAACAGTTAGACAAATCTAGTTATAGGATAGCAGATAAGATAGAATTAATGGTGGAGGATCTAAAATACCTATAACATTTAAGATAAGAACTATTTAATAAGAAGAAATTGTATGAATAAGTGAATAGCATGTTTAGCATAAAAACTATTAATATCTTAAGGTAATCCTACAATTTTTGTTATTGTAGTTACAAATATTGTATGATTTCTCTCAAGGGCAAGGGTGTAGTGTGACCTTAGTTATTATTCTTTGTATTGACAACGAATAATGATTTATGATTATTACTCACCATTTAAGTAACCAACCCAAGTACGGAATAACATGAATAGTAGACCGAAAGAAGATCACATTGCAATTGGGTCAGTTTGTTTACAAATTGTTTTATGACAATGATAAACAAACTGGAGAACACACACGTTAGCACATGTGTTAAGTGTTGCGTTAGATAGTATTGCAATACACAATTTGATCACATATGCAGGCCATATGTGCATTGCTACATTGTGGTAGGTAAAGGTTTTCTTGTTATTGTGTATTGGGTCAAGTTTATTAATAGTATTCTAGATAAGAATTAAAAAACTCAAAATTAGTATTTAAGAAGTTATTTTAAGTATTGTAAAATTATTCTAAGAGTAGAGCTAAGCAAAACAAGAACTCCTGAGTTCTGAATAAAGCTCCTTTAAATAAAAATAAAATAAAGTACAAATGGTTTAAGGTTAACCAGGAAATAGAGTCCAAAAACCTTTCGAGCGCAATGTTAAATAATATATTAGGAAACTCACAGGCCGAGCGAACAGCTCAAGCGGCCGAAATCGCAAGTTTACAAACCCAAATACAAACTCTGACAGAAACAGTGCGAAAACTCACATCAATGCTGATTGAAGAAGATCGTGAGATAGATTCCAACCGCACATTATTATTAAAACAGGAATTAGCGAAGAATAGGGCGACGGCAGCAATAGCCACTAAGGAAGCACACAGGCAGCTCCGTGATTCAGAACTACCGCCGAGCATAGATGAAGCCGTCGCATACCTTAAGCTTTATACAATAGGTAAGGAAGTTGATTCCAAATATTCCACCTATTGCGCAGCATTGCTGCGTGTATATTTGACAACACGAATGCCCGAACAACAACATGCCCAACTAACGATAGTTGAGAGCGCTATGCAGAGACACATGGATACTCTGCATCCTGTTTACAGATTCGACCTAGATAGAATAATAAGGCTGAATGACAGCATCAGTCATATCAAACGATGTTATTTTAAGTTCCTTAACTGGCGTGTGGAAATACCGTGGTTAACAGTACGTGTACCGGAACAGCAGGATTTAAATGCCATCACCCCAGCCAGCATGTTTCGCCGGTACAGGTGGTTGTCCCACCCTCTAATATTATTCGGGGGTTCAATGATCGCATTGGGCGCAGGATACACTATTATCCGAGTATCTATGCAAGCGACCAGTTCTATTATTATCCCCAGGCTGCAGAAACTACCTGGGCAGCTGTACACAACCGCCATAGCCCCGTTCAGGAAACTCCATACGATAACAAACAGTTTGTGCGACTCGATTGCCTTAAAATATTCAAGCGCAAACTTAAACCATGGACTAGACAACAATATGTCGACAATATTGACATCCTAGCCAAGCGAAAGTTCTATCAGTCGTGGCTTGATCAAATTAACAACGGATATCCAATCCGCAGTGACATATGCCCTTTCACAAAGTTGGAAAAATAAAGCACGAGCAAGTACAAAGCTCCACGCCTTATCCAGGCCCGTCATCCAACATTCAACATCGAATATGGGCGATATATTAAGCCACTTGAAAGAGCTCTCAAAGATGACATCCATTTTGGCAAAGGATGCTATAACACTATCGCTGACAAAATCTGGCGAATGTCTAAGAAGTACAAATATTATACTGAATGCGACCATAGCACCTTTGATGCGCGAGTCACTACAGACATGCTCAGACTCACTCACAGGTTCTACCTCAGCTGTTACCAGAATGACCCTTAACTCCATAAGCTATGCGAGCGGACAATTAATAACCGTTGCAAAACACGCAATGGAGAAAAGTATAAATTCCGGGGTTCCCGTATGTCGGGAGACGTTGACACGTCTTTTGGCAACAGTCTGCTCAACTACTACATACTTAAGTCAGCACTACGGTTATGTGGATACACATCTGATGTCGTTGTTAACGGAGACGACTCAATTATATTTTCGAATGTTCCCATCAATCGATCCGTTTTATCAGCTGAACTACTTCGCTTCAATATGGTATCGGTCATTCTCCCCAGTGTGACCTCCATCCACAATGTGGAATTTTGTCGAACAAAACTAATTTTACACCCTGATGGCCATCCCACCATGATGTTCGACCCTAATAGACTCAAAACCATATATGGGATGACTCACCGGCCTTACCCATTTCATGTATATGAGAAATATCTCAAGCAAGTACATCATGCCAATTACATGATTAACCTCAATACACCTATCTATAGACAATGGCAACAGTTAGACAAATCTAGTTATAGGATAGCAGATAAGATAGAATTAATGGTGGAGGATCTAAAATACCTATAACATTTAAGATAAGAACTATTTAATAAGAAGAAATTGTATGAATAAGTGAATAGCATGTTTAGCATAAAAACTATTAATATCTTAAGGTAATCCTACAATTTTTGTTATTGTAGTTACAAATATTGTATGATTTCTCTCAAGGGCAAGGGTGTAGTGTGACCTTAGTTATTATTCTTTGTATTGACAACGAATAATGATTTATGATTATTACTCACCATTTGAGTAACCAACCCAAGTACGGAATAACATGAATAGTAGACCGAAAGAAGATCACATTGCAATTGGGTCAGTTTGTTTACAAATTGTTTTATGACAATGATAAACAAACTGGAGAACACACACGTTAGCACATGTGTTAAGTGTTGCGTTAGATAGTATTGCAATACACAATTTGATCACATATGCAGGCCATATGTGCAAGTTAAGGTGTCTAATTAGTCGCATATGTAACATTTTTATTTAAAACTAATTCATGTTGTTTTCACACAATTATTTGCTGACGTTATGTCTAGCAGAATAAATATATTAAGTTTCAAATTTTGTTTTCTCATGAAAAATGCTGCATTTGCAGAATGTGTAAAAACAACTTGGTACTAATTATGATGGTTGCAGTTTAGTTAAGTTTAGTTTTAAGTAAATGTTGGAAGAGTTCAGTTGAATAAAAAAGTATGAACAATAAAAAATATTTTTTTTTAAAAACTTAAAACCAAAATCGTTAATTGGCGCCCAACGTGGGGCACTCGCAAATAAAAACCACAACTCTGAAAATAACAAGTAAGAGACGCGTTCGCGAGTGTACTCGAAAAAAAAATAAAATAAATATATATCCTGAAGTACAAGTAAGGATCAGAAAAAAAAAAACCAAATAAGTATCTCTTTAAATAGAGAGAACAAAGAAAGACTGACAAGAAAAAAACTTAAGTAAAAAAAAAAAAGGGGTTTTAGCTGAAAAACATATTATTATAAAATAAAGATTAAAAAGCTATAAATAAAACATAGCAAGAGTGTTTTTAATAAGAAACTAACAAAATTTAAAATCAGTGTTAAAACCACGGATATATTTGATGATCAAGCTACAAAAAAGTTTGACTGAAAAACAAAACACTATTATAAAAATAAAGATTTAAAAGCTATAAGTAAAACATAGCGAATTGTGTTTTTAATAAAAAAAAACCCACAAAATTAAAATAGTGCAGAAGAAGAACATTAGGAAACGTCCTAGTGAATTTTAAGAAAATTTTATCCTACTGATTTTCCGAATATCAGTAGATGAGAAGGAAGAAGTGTTTATTTGCCAAAGAAAAAACACGAGCGGAAAATAAATACCAAAAACTACAACTGAATAAAAGGCGACAACACAGGAATACAACTTTATCAGCAAGTGTCCAGCTTATTATATTTTAAATAGTAAGTTTTATATCTAGATAATTAATAAATTGTTTTGTTTTTTGTTTAATGATGACTCGTTCCAAACACAGCACCCTGTAAAATATTAACGGTCCTTAAATTGTTATTTATCTTTCAATTCTGCCATTACATTATTTTTCTTGTACTAAGTTGATCTCCTTTAAAATCATTAAAAAACACACTCTAGTTTCAACCGTAGAACAATAAACAAGTAAAGCAACAGAAAAACAGTGTGCCCCAACAAAACAAACAACAAAAAACAAACAAAAACAAAACTGTTAACAAACCAAAATACATGTAAATAAAACTAAAATACAAAAAACCAAAAAGTAAAAACAGATAATAGTTCATTTACAATTTTAAATATGGAAACACCAACCACAAGTTCTAACCGACCTTCTGAAACGATGGATACGGATGACAATAATGCTATTTACTCTCCCGTAAAAAGAAATGCAGAGTTGATCAAAATAGTTCATCTTACTTCCTACCTTTATAAGAAATTTTATTTTAAAGACATACGCGAAGACGAGCCCCAAATAATTGATATCGACAAAAGCAATGACTTATCTGGAATTTTGCATACAGTTTTCTCCTACTTGCGAAAAATGGACAACCCAAATGCTGCCAACAGAGGAAATATGAACGGTGACAAACAGGCCAAAATTGGGACACAAGTATGCACGATAAGGGTATTGGCGGACGAATATAAAGCAACGACTGATTACAGCAATTTCGATTTCAAACTCGCTACACCTCTGGTTGACATGCTCACATCATTCAAATTGGTTTGGAATGAAACAAGGACGTCGTGTGCCAAATATACCATGAGAGGAGGGGATCAAGAAAAAGCATTAAAGTTAAATGCATTAGGACTTGACAATAATGACGTGCCACACCTCACTGGTTTGACATATAAGCCTGAGCGTCGAAGTGGTTTAATAAAAACTTTGGGTCCCCTGACTCTCATGATAAATTTGGCAGCGGAAAATCGTTATACGGACAAACTAGAAAATGCTTTAAGAGATTCTTTAAAATTATTCCCAATGGTTAACAACATCATCGAGTGTTTAAAGCGGATGAAATCACCAACAGAAGGTAACCAATTATACAAAGCAGTTGGCCTCGCATTGGCAGTCTATGGGTCCCGTACACACAACAAAATACACTTTCCATTGCTACTTTTTGTAAGGAGTTATCTTGCCAGTCCTGCTGAGGCGTTGAAAATAAACTTTTCGGGAATGGATGGATTTAAATTTTATTGTAGTGCATCAGTAAGTTTTGATTGGAAGAAAAGATCAGCTGCTGTTGCTGAGGATATAGCCCAAGTGGTTTTCCACTCAATGTTTGGAACAGCTCTAGAGAATCTAGGTGTTCTGGGTCAAATTACAATTCGTCCAGTGTGGAAAACTAGAAGGGAATTAAATGATGTGTTTGTTAAAGCTGGGACCCAAGCTTCTAAAAACTTTACTCCAATAGCGTTTCTCTATATCTCGCGATTAGCATGCGCAAATATGGTGTCAAACATTGGTACTATGCAGCCACAAATGTGTAACAAAATGGTTTTTGCAGGAAAGCGAAAGAGACATGTATCGGAAGACCTCTTTTCTTATTTGGAGAAGGGAACAACAACTGCAGTATACTCCAATGACCCAGCATCTTTGGCTTATCAAATCACCAATTTTAAGGACATTGGCGTCAAAAGGTTGCGTGAAGGAGATCTTAAGGATGGTGGTACTACTAAATGGTGCAAAGTAGAGGGATGTGAACTAATCGATGTTGATTTCATTGTCAATGAAAATGGATCATATTTCTACACATAAATTTTTTTACTAGTTCTTTTATATTTTTGTATTGACTATTATTCTCATTTTTTCTCTTGTTAATTTTTAAGTTTAAAAATAAAAATAAGTGAACATCCATTTTGGCAAAGGATGCTATAACACTATCGCTGACAAAATCTGGCGAATGTCTAAGAAGTACAAATATTATACTGAATGCGACCATAGCACCTTTGATGCGCGAGTCACTACAGACATGCTCAGACTCACTCACAGGTTCTACCTCAGCTGTTACCAGAATGACCCTAAACTCCATAAGCTATGCGAGCGGACAATTAATAACCGTTGCAAAACACGCAATGGAGAAAAGTATAAATTCCGGGGTTCCCGTATGTCGGGAGACGTTGACACGTCTTTTGGCAACAGTCTGCTCAACTACTACATACTTAAGTCAGCACTACGGTTATGTGGATACACATCTGATGTCGTTGTTAACGGAGACGACTCAATTATATTTTCGAATGTTCCCATCAATCGATCCGTTTTATCAGCTGAACTACTTCGCTTCAATATGGTATCGGTCATTCTCCCCAGTGTGACCTCCATCCACAATGTGGAATTTTGTCGAACAAAACTAATTTTACACCCTGATGGCCATCCCACCATGATGTTCGACCCTAATAGACTCAAAACCATATATGGGATGACTCACCGGCCTTACCCATTTCATGTATATGAGAAATATCTCAAGCAAGTACATCATGCCAATTACATGATTAACCTCAATACACCTATCTATAGACAATGGCAACAGTTAGACAAATCTAGTTATAGGATAGCAGATAAGATAGAATTAATGGTGGAGGATCTAAAATACCTATAACATTTAAGATAAGAACTATTTAATAAGAAGAAATTGTATGAATAAGTGAATAGCATGTTTAGCATAAAAACTATTAATATCTTAAGGTAATCCTACAATTTTTGTTATTGTAGTTACAAATATTGTATGATTTCTCTCAAGGGCAAGGGTGTAGTGTGACCTTAGTTATTATTCTTTGTATTGACAACGAATAATGATTTATGATTATTACTCACCATTTAAGTAACCAACCCAAGTACGGAATAACATGAATAGTAGACCGAAAGAAGATCACATTGCAATTGGGTCAGTTTGTTTACAAATTGTTTTATGACAATGATAAACAAACTGGAGAACACACACGTTAGCACATGTGTTAAGTGTTGCGTTAGATAGTATTGCAATACACAATTTGATCACATATGCAGGCCATATGTGCATTGCTACATTGTGGTAGGTAAAGGTTTTCTTGTTATTGTGTATTGGGTCAAGTTTATTAATAGTATTCTAGATAAGAATTAAAAAACTCAAAATTAGTATTTAAGAAGTTATTTTAAGTATTGTAAAATTATTCTAAGAGTAGAGCTAAGCAAAACAAGAACTCCTGAGTTCTGAATAAAGCTCCTTTAAATAAAAATAAAATAAAGTACAAATGGTTTAAGGTTAACCAGGAAATAGAGTCCAAAAACCTTTCGAGCGCAATGTTAAATAATATATTAGGAAACTCACAGGCCGAGCGAACAGCTCAAGCGGCCGAAATCGCAAGTTTACAAACCCAAATACAAACTCTGACAGAAACAGTGCGAAAACTCACATCAATGCTGATTGAAGAAGATCGTGAGATAGATTCCAACCGCACATTATTATTAAAACAGGAATTAGCGAAGAATAGGGCGACGGCAGCAATAGCCACTAAGGAAGCACACAGGCAGCTCCGTGATTCAGAACTACCGCCGAGCATAGATGAAGCCGTCGCATACCTTAAGCTTTATACAATAGGTAAGGAAGTTGATTCCAAATATTCCACCTATTGCGCAGCATTGCTGCGTGTATATTTGACAACACGAATGCCCGAACAACAACATGCCCAACTAACGATAGTTGAGAGCGCTATGCAGAGACACATGGATACTCTGCATCCTGTTTACAGATTCGACCTAGATAGAATAATAAGGCTGAATGACAGCATCAGTCATATCAAACGATGTTATTTTAAGTTCCTTAACTGGCGTGTGGAAATACCGTGGTTAACAGTACGTGTACCGGAACAGCAGGATTTAAATGCCATCACCCCAGCCAGCATGTTTCGCCGGTACAGGTGGTTGTCCCACCCTCTAATATTATTCGGGGGTTCAATGATCGCATTGGGCGCAGGATACACTATTATCCGAGTATCTATGCAAGCGACCAGTTCTATTATTATCCCCAGGCTGCAGAAACTACCTGGGCAGCTGTACACAACCGCCATAGCCCCGTTCAGGAAACTCCATACGATAACAAACAGTTTGTGCGACTCGATTGCCTTAAAATATTCAAGCGCAAACTTAAACCATGGACTAGACAACAATATGTCGACAATATTGACATCCCAGCCAAGCGAAAGTTCTATCAGTCGTGGCTTGATCAAATTAACAACGGATATCCAATCCGCAGTGACATATGCCCTTTCACAAAGTTGGAAAAATATAGCACGAGCAAGTACAAAGCTCCACGCCTTATCCAGGCCCGTCATCCAACATTCAACATCGAATATGGGCGATATATTAAGCCACTTGAAAGAGCTCTCAAAGATGACATCCATTTTGGCAAAGGATGCTATAACACTATCGCTGACAAAATCTGGCGAATGTCTAAGAAGTACAAATATTATACTGAATGCGACCATAGCACCTTTGATGCGCGAGTCACTACAGACATGCTCAGACTCACTCACAGGTTCTACCTCAGCTGTTACCAGAATGACCCTAAACTCCATAAGCTATGCGAGCGGACAATTAATAACCGTTGCAAAACACGCAATGGAGAAAAGTATAAATTCCGGGGTTCCCGTATGTCGGGAGACGTTGACACGTCTTTTGGCAACAGTCTGCTCAACTACTACATACTTAAGTCAGCACTACGGTTATGTGGATACACATCTGATGTCGTTGTTAACGGAGACGACTCAATTATATTTTCGAATGTTCCCATCAATCGATCCGTTTTATCAGCTGAACTACTTCGCTTCAATATGGTATCGGTCATTCTCCCCAGTGTGACCTCCATCCACAATGTGGAATTTTGTCGAACAAAACTAATTTTACACCCTGATGGCCATCCCACCATGATGTTCGACCCTAATAGACTCAAAACCATATATGGGATGACTCACCGGCCTTACCCATTTCATGTATATGAGAAATATCTCAAGCAAGTACATCATGCCAATTACATGATTAACCTCAATACACCTATCTATAGACAATGGCAACAGTTAGACAAATCTAGTTATAGGATAGCAGATAAGATAGAATTAATGGTGGAGGATCTAAAATACCTATAACATTTAAGATAAGAACTATTTAATAAGAAGAAATTGTATGAATAAGTGAATAGCATGTTTAGCATAAAAACTATTAATATCTTAAGGTAATCCTACAATTTTTGTTATTGTAGTTACAAATATTGTATGATTTCTCTCAAGGGCAAGGGTGTAGTGTGACCTTAGTTATTATTCTTTGTATTGACAACGAATAATGATTTATGATTATTACTCACCATTTGAGTAACCAACCCAAGTACGGAATAACATGAATAGTAGACCGAAAGAAGATCACATTGCAATTGGGTCAGTTTGTTTACAAATTGTTTTATGACAATGATAAACAAACTGGAGAACACACACGTTAGCACATGTGTTAAGTGTTGCGTTAGATAGTATTGCAATACACAATTTGATCACATATGCAGGCCATATGTGCAAGTTAAGGTGTCTAATTAGTCGCATATGTAACATTTTTATTTAAAACTAATTCATGTTGTTTTCACACAATTATTTGCTGACGTTATGTCTAGCAGAATAAATATATTAAGTTTCAAATTTTGTTTTCTCATGAAAAATGCTGCATTTGCAGAATGTGTAAAAACAACTTGGTACTAATTATGATGGTTGCAGTTTAGTTAAGTTTAGTTTTAAGTAAATGTTGGAAGAGTTCAGTTGAATAAAAAAGTATGAACAATAAAAAATATTTTTTTTTAAAAACTTAAAACCAAAATCGTTAATTGGCGCCCAACGTGGGGCACTCGCAAATAAAAACCACAACTCTGAAAATAACAAGTAAGAGACGCGTTCGCGAGTGTACTCGAAAAAAAAATAAAATAAATATATATCCTGAAGTACAAGTAAGGATCAGAAAAAAAAAACCAAATAAGTATCTCTTTAAATAGAGAGAACAAAGAAAGACTGACAAGAAAAAAACTTAAGTAAAAAAAAAAAGGGGTTTTAGCTGAAAAACATATTATTATAAAATAAAGATTAAAAAGCTATAAATAAAACATAGCAAGTGTTTTTAATAAGAAACTAACAAAATTTAAAATCAGTGTTAAAACCACGGATATATTTGATGATCAAGCTACAAAAAAGTTTGACTGAAAAACAAAACACTATTATAAAAATAAAGATTTAAAAGCTATAAGTAAAACATAGCGAATTGTGTTTTTAATAAAAAAAAACCCACAAAATTAAAATAGTGCAGAAGAAGAACATTAGGAAACGTCCTAGTGAATTTTAAGAAAATTTTATCCTACTGATTTTCCGAATATCAGTAGATGAGAAGGAAGAAGTGTTTATTTGCCAAAGAAAAAACACGAGCGGAAAATAAATACCAAAAACTACAACTGAATAAAAGGCGACAACACAGGAATACAACTTTATCAGCAAGTGTCCAGCTTATTATATTTTAAATAGTAAGTTTTATATCTAGATAATTAATAAATTGTTTTGTTTTTTGTTTAATGATGACTCGTTCCAAACACAGCACCCTGTAAAATATTAACGGTCCTTAAATTGTTATTTATCTTTCAATTCTGCCATTACATTATTTTTCTTGTACTAAGTTGATCTCCTTTAAAATCATTAAAAAACACACTCTAGTTTCAACCGTAGAACAATAAACAAGTAAAGCAACAGAAAAACAGTGTGCCCCAACAAAAAAAAACAACAAAAAACAAACAAAAACAAAACTGTTAACAAACCAAAATACATGTAAATAAAACTAAAATACAAAAAACCAAAAAGTAAAAACAGATAATAGTTCATTTACAATTTTAAATATGGAAACACCAACCACAAGTTCTAACCGACCTTCTGAAACGATGGATACGGATGACAATAATGCTATTTACTCTCCCGTAAAAAGAAATGCAGAGTTGATCAAAATAGTTCATCTTACTTCCTACCTTTATAAGAAATTTTATTTTAAAGACATACGCGAAGACGAGCCCCAAATAATTGATATCGACAAAAGCAATGACTTATCTGGAATTTTGCATACAGTTTTCTCCTACTTGCGAAAAATGGACAACCCAAATGCTGCCAACAGAGGAAATATGAACGGTGACAAACAGGCCAAAATTGGGACACAAGTATGCACGATAAGGGTATTGGCGGACGAATATAAAGCAACGACTGATTACAGCAATTTCGATTTCAAACTCGCTACACCTCTGGTTGACATGCTCACATCATTCAAATTGGTTTGGAATGAAACAAGGACGTCGTGTGCCAAATATACCATGAGAGGAGGGGATCAAGAAAAAGCATTAAAGTTAAATGCATTAGGACTTGACAATAATGACGTGCCACACCTCACTGGTTTGACATATAAGCCTGAGCGTCGAAGTGGTTTAATAAAAACTTTGGGTCCCCTGACTCTCATGATAAATTTGGCAGCGGAAAATCGTTATACGGACAAACTAGAAAATGCTTTAAGAGATTCTTTAAAATTATTCCCAATGGTTAACAACATCATCGAGTGTTTAAAGCGGATGAAATCACCAACAGAAGGTAACCAATTATACAAAGCAGTTGGCCTCGCATTGGCAGTCTATGGGTCCCGTACACACAACAAAATACACTTTCCATTGCTACTTTTTGTAAGGAGTTATCTTGCCAGTCCTGCTGAGGCGTTGAAAATAAACTTTTCGGGAATGGATGGATTTAAATTTTATTGTAGTGCATCAGTAAGTTTTGATTGGAAGAAAAGATCAGCTGCTGTTGCTGAGGATATAGCCCAAGTGGTTTTCCACTCAATGTTTGGAACAGCTCTAGAGAATCTAGGTGTTCTGGGTCAAATTACAATTCGTCCAGTGTGGAAAACTAGAAGGGAATTAAATGATGTGTTTGTTAAAGCTGGGACCCAAGCTTCTAAAAACTTTACTCCAATAGCGTTTCTCTATATCTCGCGATTAGCATGCGCAAATATGGTGTCAAACATTGGTACTATGCAGCCACAAATGTGTAACAAAATGGTTTTTGCAGGAAAGCGAAAGAGACATGTATCGGAAGACCTCTTATCTTATTTGGAGAAGGGAACAACAACTGCAGTATACTCCAATGACCCAGCATCTTTGGCTTATCAAATCACCAATTTTAAGGACATTGGCGTCAAAAGGTTGCGTGAAGGAGATCTTAAGGATGGTGGTACTACTAAATGGTGCAAAGTAGAGGGATGTGAACTAATCGATGTTGATTTCATTGTCAATGAAAATGGATCATATTTCTACACATAAATTTTTTTACTAGTTCTTTTATATTTTTGTATTGACTATTATTCTCATTTTTTCTCTTGTTAATTTTTAAGTTTAAAAATAAAAATAAGTGAACATCCATTTTGGCAAAGGATGCTATAACACTATCGCTGACAAAATCTGGCGAATGTCTAAGAAGTACAAATATTATACTGAATGCGACCATAGCACCTTTGATGCGCGAGTCACTACAGACATGCTCAGACTCACTCACAGGTTCTACCTCAGCTGTTACCAGAATGACCCTAAACTCCATAAGCTATGCGAGCGGACAATTAATAACCGTTGCAAAACACGCAATGGAGAAAAGTATAAATTCCGGGGTTCCCGTATGTCGGGAGACGTTGACACGTCTTTTGGCAACAGTCTGCTCAACTACTACATACTTAAGTCAGCACTACGGTTATGTGGATACACATCTGATGTCGTTGTTAACGGAGACGACTCAATTATATTTTCGAATGTTCCCATCAATCGATCCGTTTTATCAGCTGAACTACTTCGCTTCAATATGGTATCGGTCATTCTCCCCAGTGTGACCTCCATCCACAATGTGGAATTTTGTCGAACAAAACTAATTTTACACCCTGATGGCCATCCCACCATGATGTTCGACCCTAATAGACTCAAAACCATATATGGGATGACTCACCGGCCTTACCCATTTCATGTATATGAGAAATATCTCAAGCAAGTACATCATGCCAATTACATGATTAACCTCAATACACCTATCTATAGACAATGGCAACAGTTAGACAAATCTAGTTATAGGATAGCAGATAAGATAGAATTAATGGTGGAGGATCTAAAATACCTATAACATTTAAGATAAGAACTATTTAATAAGAAGAAATTGTATGAATAAGTGAATAGCATGTTTAGCATAAAAACTATTAATATCTTAAGGTAATCCTACAATTTTTGTTATTGTAGTTACAAATATTGTATGATTTCTCTCAAGGGCAAGGGTGTAGTGTGACCTTAGTTATTATTCTTTGTATTGACAACGAATAATGATTTATGATTATTACTCACCATTTGAGTAACCAACCCAAGTACGGAATAACATGAATAGTAGACCGAAAGAAGATCACATTGCAATTGGGTCAGTTTGTTTACAAATTGTTTTATGACAATGATAAACAAACTGGAGAACACACACGTTAGCACATGTGTTAAGTGTTGCGTTAGATAGTATTGCAATACACAATTTGATCACATATGCAGGCCATATGTGCATTGCTACATTGTGGTAGGTAAAGGTTTTCTTGTTATTGTGTATTGGGTCAAGTTTATTAATAGTATTCTAGATAAGAATTAAAAAACTCAAAATTAGTATTTAAGAAGTTATTTTAAGTATTGTAAAATTATTCTAAGAGTAGAGCTAAGCAAAACAAGAACTCCTGAGTTCTGAATAAAGCTCCTTTAAATAAAAATAAAATAAAGTACAAATGGTTTAAGGTTAACCAGGAAATAGAGTCCAAAAACCTTTCGAGCGCAATGTTAAATAATATATTAGGAAACTCACAGGCCGAGCGAACAGCTCAAGCGGCCGAAATCGCAAGTTTACAAACCCAAATACAAACTCTGACAGAAACAGTGCGAAAACTCACATCAATGCTGATTGAAGAAGATCGTGAGATAGATTCCAACCGCACATTATTATTAAAACAGGAATTAGCGAAGAATAGGGCGACGGCAGCAATAGCCACTAAGGAAGCACACAGGCAGCTCCGTGATTCAGAACTACCGCCGAGCATAGATGAAGCCGTCGCATACCTTAAGCTTTATACAATAGGTAAGGAAGTTGATTCCAAATATTCCACCTATTGCGCAGCATTGCTGCGTGTATATTTGACAACACGAATGCCCGAACAACAACATGCCCAACTAACGATAGTTGAGAGCGCTATGCAGAGACACATGGATACTCTGCATCCTGTTTACAGATTCGACCTAGATAGAATAATAAGGCTGAATGACAGCATCAGTCATATCAAACGATGTTATTTTAAGTTCCTTAACTGGCGTGTGGAAATACAGTGGTTAACAGTACGTGTACCGGAACAGCAGGATTTAAATGCCATCACCCCAGCCAGCATGTTTCGCCGGTACAGGTGGTTGTCCCACCCTCTAATATTATTCGGGGGTTCAATGATCGCATTGGGCGCAGGATACACTATTATCCGAGTATCTATGCAAGCGACCAGTTCTATTATTATCCCCAGGCTGCAGAAACTACCTGGGCAGCTGTACACAACCGCCATAGCCCCGTTCAGGAAACTCCATACGATAACAAACAGTTTGTGCGACTCGATTGCCTTAAAATATTCAAGCGCAAACTTAAACCATGGACTAGACAACAATATGTCGACAATATTGACATCCCAGCCAAGCGAAAGTTCTATCAGTCGTGGCTTGATCAAATTAACAACGGATATCCAATCCGCAGTGACATATGCCCTTTCACAAAGTTGGAAAAATATAGCACGAGCAAGTACAAAGCTCCACGCCTTATCCAGGCCCGTCATCCAACATTCAACATCGAATATGGGCGATATATTAAGCCACTTGAAAGAGCTCTCAAAGATGACATCCATTTTGGCAAAGGATGCTATAACACTATCGCTGACAAAATCTGGCGAATGTCTAAGAAGTACAAATATTATACTGAATGCGACCATAGCACCTTTGATGCGCGAGTCACTACAGACATGCTCAGACTCACTCACAGGTTCTACCTCAGCTGTTACCAGAATGACCCTAAACTCCATAAGCTATGCGAGCGGACAATTAATAACCGTTGCAAAACACGCAATGGAGAAAAGTATAAATTCCGGGGTTCCCGTATGTCGGGAGACGTTGACACGTCTTTTGGCAACAGTCTGCTCAACTACTACATACTTAAGTCAGCACTACGGTTATGTGGATACACATCTGATGTCGTTGTTAACGGAGACGACTCAATTATATTTTCGAATGTTCCCATCAATCGATCCGTTTTATCAGCTGAACTACTTCGCTTCAATATGGTATCGGTCATTCTCCCCAGTGTGACCTCCATCCACAATGTGGAATTTTGTCGAACAAAACTAATTTTACACCCTGATGGCCATCCCACCATGATGTTCGACCCTAATAGACTCAAAACCATATATGGGATGACTCACCGGCCTTACCCATTTCATGTATATGAGAAATATCTCAAGCAAGTACATCATGCCAATTACATGATTAACCTCAATACACCTATCTATAGACAATGGCAACAGTTAGACAAATCTAGTTATAGGATAGCAGATAAGATAGAATTAATGGTGGAGGATCTAAAATACCTATAACATTTAAGATAAGAACTATTTAATAAGAAGAAATTGTATGAATAAGTGAATAGCATGTTTAGCATAAAAACTATTAATATCTTAAGGTAATCCTACAATTTTTGTTATTGTAGTTACAAATATTGTATGATTTCTCTCAAGGGCAAGGGTGTAGTGTGACCTTAGTTATTATTCTTTGTATTGACAACGAATAATGATTTATGATTATTACTCACCATTTAAGTAACCAACCCAAGTACGGAATAACATGAATAGTAGACCGAAAGAAGATCACATTGCAATTGGGTCAGTTTGTTTACAAATTGTTTTATGACAATGATAAACAAACTGGAGAACACACACGTTAGCACATGTGTTAAGTGTTGCGTTAGATAGTATTGCAATACACAATTTGATCACATATGCAGGCCATATGTGCATTGCTACATTGTGGTAGGTAAAGGTTTTCTTGTTATTGTGTATTGGGTCAAGTTTATTAATAGTATTCTAGATAAGAATTAAAAAACTCAAAATTAGTATTTAAGAAGTTATTTTAAGTATTGTAAAATTATTCTAAGAGTAGAGCTAAGCAAAACAAGAACTCCTGAGTTCTGAATAAAGCTCCTTTAAATAAAAATAAAATAAAGTACAAATGGTTTAAGGTTAACCAGGAAATAGAGTCCAAAAACCTTTCGAGCGCAATGTTAAATAATATATTAGGAAACTCACAGGCCGAGCGAACAGCTCAAGCGGCCGAAATCGCAAGTTTACAAACCCAAATACAAACTCTGACAGAAACAGTGCGAAAACTCACATCAATGCTGATTGAAGAAGATCGTGAGATAGATTCCAACCGCACATTATTATTAAAACAGGAATTAGCGAAGAATAGGGCGACGGCAGCAATAGCCACTAAGGAAGCACACAGGCAGCTCCGTGCTTCAGAACTACCGCCGAGCATAGATGAAGCCGTCGCATACCTTAAGCTTTATACAATAGGTAAGGAAGTTGATTCCAAATATTCCACCTATTGCGCAGCATTGCTGCGTGTATATTTGACAACACGAATGCCCGAACAACAACATGCCCAACTAACGATAGTTGAGAGCGCTATGCAGAGACACATGGATACTCTGCATCCTGTTTACAGATTCGACCTAGATAGAATAATAAGGCTGAATGACAGCATCAGTCATATCAAACGATGTTATTTTAAGTTCCTTAACTGGCGTGTGGAAATACCGTGGTTAACAGTACGTGTACCGGAACAGCAGGATTTAAATGCCATCACCCCAGCCAGCATGTTTCGCCGGTACAGGTGGTTGTCCCACCCTCTAATATTATTCGGGGGTTCAATGATCGCATTGGGCGCAGGATACACTATTATCCGAGTATCTATGCAAGCGACCAGTTCTATTATTATCCCCAGGCTGCAGAAACTACCTGGGCAGCTGTACACAACCGCCATAGCCCCGTTCAGGAAACTCCATACGATAACAAACAGTTTGTGCGACTCGATTGCCTTAAAATATTCAAGCGCAAACTTAAACCATGGACTAGACAACAATATGTCGACAATATTGACATCCCAGCCAAGCGAAAGTTCTATCAGTCGTGGCTTGATCAAATTAACAACGGATATCCAATCCGCAGTGACATATGCCCTTTCACAAAGTTGGAAAAATATAGCACGAGCAAGTACAAAGCTCCACGCCTTATCCAGGCCCGTCATCCAACATTCAACATCGAATATGGGCGATATATTAAGCCACTTGAAAGAGCTCTCAAAGATGACATCCATTTTGGCAAAGGATGCTATAACACTATCGCTGACAAAATCTGGCGAATGTCTAAGAAGTACAAATATTATACTGAATGCGACCATAGCACCTTTGATGCGCGAGTCACTACAGACATGCTCAGACTCACTCACAGGTTCTACCTCAGCTGTTACCAGAATGACCCTAAACTCCATAAGCTATGCGAGCGGACAATTAATAACCGTTGCAAAACACGCAATGGAGAAAAGTATAAATTCCGGGGTTCCCGTATGTCGGGAGACGTTGACACGTCTTTTGGCAACAGTCTGCTCAACTACTACATACTTAAGTCAGCACTACGGTTATGTGGATACACATCTGATGTCGTTGTTAACGGAGACGACTCAATTATATTTTCGAATGTTCCCATCAATCGATCCGTTTTATCAGCTGAACTACTTCGCTTCAATATGGTATCGGTCATTCTCCCCAGTGTGACCTCCATCCACAATGTGGAATTTTGTCGAACAAAACTAATTTTACACCCTGATGGCCATCCCACCATGATGTTCGACCCTAATAGACTCAAAACCATATATGGGATGACTCACCGGCCTTACCCATTTCATGTATATGAGAAATATCTCAAGCAAGTACATCATGCCAATTACATGATTAACCTCAATACACCTATCTATAGACAATGGCAACAGTTAGACAAATCTAGTTATAGGATAGCAGATAAGATAGAATTAATGGTGGAGGATCTAAAATACCTATAACATTTAAGATAAGAACTATTTAATAAGAAGAAATTGTATGAATAAGTGAATAGCATGTTTAGCATAAAAACTATTAATATCTTAAGGTAATCCTACAATTTTTGTTATTGTAGTTACAAATATTGTATGATTTCTCTCAAGGGCAAGGGTGTAGTGTGACCTTAGTTATTATTCTTTGTATTGACAACGAATAATGATTTATGATTATTACTCACCATTTGAGTAACCAACCCAAGTACGGAATAACATGAATAGTAGACCGAAAGAAGATCACATTGCAATTGGGTCAGTTTGTTTACAAATTGTTTTATGACAATGATAAACAAACTGGAGAACACACACGTTAGCACATGTGTTAAGTGTTGCGTTAGATAGTATTGCAATACACAATTTGATCACATATGCAGGCCATATGTGCAAGTTAAGGTGTCTAATTAGTCGCATATGTAACATTTTTATTTAAAACTAATTCATGTTGTTTTCACACAATTATTTGCTGACGTTATGTCTAGCAGAATAAATATATTAAGTTTCAAATTTTGTTTTCTCATGAAAAATGCTGCATTTGCAGAATGTGTAAAAACAACTTGGTACTAATTATGATGGTTGCAGTTTAGTTAAGTTTAGTTTTAAGTAAATGTTGGAAGAGTTCAGTTGAATAAAAAAGTATGAACAATAAAAAATATTTTTTTTTAAAAACTTAAAACCAAAATCGTTAATTGGCGCCCAACGTGGGGCACTCGCAAATAAAAACCACAACTCTGAAAATAACAAGTAAGAGACGCGTTCGCGAGTGTACTCGAAAAAAAAATAAAATAAATATATATCCTGAAGTACAAGTAAGGATCAGAAAAAAAAAACCAAATAAGTATCTCTTTAAATAGAGAGAACAAAGAAAGACTGACAAGAAAAAAACTTAAGTAAAAAAAAAAAAGGGGTTTTAGCTGAAAAACATATTATTATAAAATAAAGATTAAAAAGCTATAAATAAAACATAGCAAGTGTTTTTAATAAGAAACTAACAAAATTTAAAATCAGTGTTAAAACCACGGATATATTTGATGATCAAGCTACAAAAAAGTTTGACTGAAAAACAAAACACTATTATAAAAATAAAGATTTAAAAGCTATAAGTAAAACATAGCGAATTGTGTTTTTAATAAAAAAAAACCCACAAAATTAAAATAGTGCAGAAGAAGAACATTAGGAAACGTCCTAGTGAATTTTAAGAAAATTTTATCCTACTGATTTTCCGAATATCAGTAGATGAGAAGGAAGAAGTGTTTATTTGCCAAAGAAAAAACACGAGCGGAAAATAAATACCAAAAACTACAACTGAATAAAAGGCGACAACACAGGAATACAACTTTATCAGCAAGTGTCCAGCTTATTATATTTTAAATAGTAAGTTTTATATCTAGATAATTAATAAATTGTTTTGTTTTTTGTTTAATGATGACTCGTTCCAAACACAGCACCCTGTAAAATATTAACGGTCCTTAAATTGTTATTTATCTTTCAATTCTGCCATTACATTATTTTTCTTGTACTAAGTTGATCTCCTTTAAAATCATTAAAAAACACACTCTAGTTTCAACCGTAGAACAATAAACAAGTAAAGCAACAGAAAAACAGTGTGCCCCAACAAAACAAACAACAAAAAACAAACAAAAACAAAACTGTTAACAAACCAAAATACATGTAAATAAAACTAAAATACAAAAAACCAAAAAGTAAAAACAGATAATAGTTCATTTACAATTTTAAATATGGAAACACCAACCACAAGTTCTAACCGACCTTCTGAAACGATGGATACGGATGACAATAATGCTATTTACTCTCCCGTAAAAAGAAATGCAGAGTTGATCAAAATAGTTCATCTTACTTCCTACCTTTATAAGAAATTTTATTTAAAAGACATACGCGAAGACGAGCCCCAAATAATTGATATCGACAAAAGCAATGACTTATCTGGAATTTTGCATACAGTTTTCTCCTACTTGCGAAAAATGGACAACCCAAATGCTGCCAACAGAGGAAATATGAACGGTGACAAACAGGCCAAAATTGGGACACAAGTATGCACGATAAGGGTATTGGCGGACGAATATAAAGCAACGACTGATTACAGCAATTTCGATTTCAAACTCGCTACACCTCTGGTTGACATGCTCACATCATTCAAATTGGTTTGGAATGAAACAAGGACGTCGTGTGCCAAATATACCATGAGAGGAGGGGATCAAGAAAAAGCATTAAAGTTAAATGCATTAGGACTTGACAATAATGACATACCACACCTCACTGGTTTGACATATAAGCCTGAGCGTCGAAGTGGTTTAATAAAAACTTTGGGTCCCCTGACTCTCATGATAAATTTGGCAGCGGAAAATCGTTATACGGACAAACTAGAAAATGCTTTAAGAGATTCTTTAAAATTATTCCCAATGGTTAACAACATCATCGAGTGTTTAAAGCGGATGAAATCACCAACAGAAGGTAACCAATTATACAAAGCAGTTGGCCTCGCATTGGCAGTCTATGGGTCCCGTACACACAACAAAATACACTTTCCATTGCTACTTTTTGTAAGGAGTTATCTTGCCAGTCCTGCTGAGGCGTTGAAAATAAACTTTTCGGGAATGGATGGATTTAAATTTTATTGTAGTGCATCAGTAAGTTTTGATTGGAAGAAAAGATCAGCTGCTGTTGCTGAGGATATAGCCCAAGTGGTTTTCCACTCAATGTTTGGAACAGCTCTAGAGAATCTAGGTGTTCTGGGTCAAATTACAATTCGTCCAGTGTGGAAAACTAGAAGGGAATTAAATGATGTGTTTGTTAAAGCTGGGACCCAAGCTTCTAAAAACTTTACTCCAATAGCGTTTCTCTATATCTCGCGATTAGCATGCGCAAATATGGTGTCAAACATTGGTACTATGCAGCCACAAATGTGTAACAAAATGGTTTTTGCAGGAAAGCGAAAGAGACATGTATCGGAAGACCTCTTTTCTTATTTGGAGAAGGGAACAACAACTGCAGTTTACTCCAATGACCCAGCATCTTTGGCTTATCAAATCACCAATTTTAAGGACATTGGCGTCAAAAGGTTGCGTGAAGGAGATCTTAAGGATGGTGGTACTACTAAATGGTGCAAAGTAGAGGGATGTGAACTAATCGATGTTGATTTCATTGTCAATGAAAATGGATCATATTTCTACACATAAATTTTTTTACTAGTTCTTTTATATTTTTGTATTGACTATTATTCTCATTTTTCTCTTGTTAATTTTTAAGTTTAAAAATAAAAATAAGTGAACCGTGATAAATTTGAGGTAAACAAAATTTAAAGTTCAACCTCAAACATTTTGGTCCAAACGAACCGGATAAATTTTTACAAAAAATATAAAACAACAGAAACCCACCTACCGTGTGTGCAAATTTAATTTTACAAAAATTGTGTTGTGACTCAAAAATATCAAAAAAAAAAAAGTAATTGAAGTGACCCTGAAAATAAAGTATAAAAAAGGAAGAAAACTTCTTTAAATTAAAACCAAATCTAACGGGACCCAAATTCCTTGGCGCAGTAGCAGCATCATCAACGAACACAACAACGTCATCAAAGTGCAAAAAAAAAAACATAAGCAACAACAACAACACAACAAGTAAGTCAAAGTATACAACACAACAAGAAATAAATATTCTTGCTTGCTGTGTTACTCTTTAATTTTTTGCCGCTGCAATTTTTAAGAGAAAATAACCGTGACGTCACCATCCAAATAAATAAAAAACGAGTTACCATTGCGTCAATTTTTGAAAAATTAACCGGGGAAATTAAAACAATATAACACTATCGCTGACAAAATCTGGCGAATGTCTAAGAAGTACAAATATTATACTGAATGCGACCATAGCACCTTTGATGCGCGAGTCACTACAGACATGCTCAGACTCACTCACAGGTTCTACCTCAGCTGTTACCAGAATGACCCTAAACTCCATAAGCTATGCGAGCGGACAATTAATAACCGTTGCAAAACACGCAATGGAGAAAAGTATAAATTCCGGGGTTCCCGTATGTCGGGAGACGTTGACACGTCTTTTGGCAACAGTCTGCTCAACTACTACATACTTAAGTCAGCACTACGGTTATGTGGATACACATCTGATGTCGTTGTTAACGGAGACGACTCAATTATATTTTCGAATGTTCCCATCAATCGATCCGTTTTATCAGCTGAACTACTTCGCTTCAATATGGTATCGGTCATTCTCCCCAGTGTGACCTCCATCCACAATGTGGAATTTTGTCGAACAAAACTAATTTTACACCCTGATGGCCATCCCACCATGATGTTCGACCCTAATAGACTCAAAACCATATATGGGATGACTCACCGGCCTTACCCATTTCATGTATATGAGAAATATCTCAAGCAAGTACATCATGCCAATTACATGATTAACCTCAATACACCTATCTATAGACAATGGCAACAGTTAGACAAATCTAGTTATAGGATAGCAGATAAGATAGAATTAATGGTGGAGGATCTAAAATACCTATAACATTTAAGATAAGAACTATTTAATAAGAAGAAATTGTATGAATAAGTGAATAGCATGTTTAGCATAAAAACTATTAATATCTTAAGGTAATCCTACAATTTTTGTTATTGTAGTTACAAATATTGTATGATTTCTCTCAAGGGCAAGGGTGTAGTGTGACCTTAGTTATTATTCTTTGTATTGACAACGAATAATGATTTATGATTATTACTCACCATTTGAGTAACCAACCCAAGTACGGAATAACATGAATAGTAGACCGAAAGAAGATCACATTGCAATTGGGTCAGTTTGTTTACAAATTGTTTTATGACAATGATAAACAAACTGGAGAACACACACGTTAGCACATGTGTTAAGTGTTGCGTTAGATAGTATTGCAATACACAATTTGATCACATATGCAGGCCATATGTGCAAGTTAAGGTGTCTAATTAGTCGCATATGTAACATTTTTATTTAAAACTAATTCATGTTGTTTTCACACAATTATTTGCTGACGTTATGTCTAGCAGAATAAATATATTAAGTTTCAAATTTTGTTTTCTCATGAAAAATGCTGCATTTGCAGAATGTGTAAAAACAACTTGGTACTAATTATGATGGTTGCAGTTTAGTTAAGTTTAGTTTTAAGTAAATGTTGGAAGAGTTCAGTTGAATAAAAAAGTATGAACAATAAAAAATATTTTTTTTTAAAAACTTAAAACCAAAATCGTTAATTGGCGCCCAACGTGGGGCACTCGCAAATAAAAACCACAACTCTGAAAATAACAAGTAAGAGACGCGTTCGCGAGTGTACTCGAAAAAAAAATAAAATAAATATATATCCTGAAGTACAAGTAAGGATCAGAAAAAAAAAACCAAATAAGTATCTCTTTAAATAGAGAGAACAAAGAAAGACTGACAAGAAAAAAACTTAAGTAAAAAAAAAAAAGGGGTTTTAGCTGAAAAACATATTATTATAAAATAAAGATTAAAAAGCTATAAATAAAACATAGCAAGTGTTTTTAATAAGAAACTAACAAAATTTAAAATCAGTGTTAAAACCACGGATATATTTGATGATCAAGCTACAAAAAAGTTTGACTGAAAAACAAAACACTATTATAAAAATAAAGATTTAAAAGCTATAAGTAAAACATAGCGAATTGTGTTTTTAATAAAAAAAAACCCACAAAATTAAAATAGTGCAGAAGAAGAACATTAGGAAACGTCCTAGTGAATTTTAAGAAAATTTTATCCTACTGATTTTCCGAATATCAGTAGATGAGAAGGAAGAAGTGTTTATTTGCCAAAGAAAAAACACGAGCGGAAAATAAATACCAAAAACTACAACTGAATAAAAGGCGACAACACAGGAATACAACTTTATCAGCAAGTGTCCAGCTTATTATATTTTAAATAGTAAGTTTTATATCTAGATAATTAATAAATTGTTTTGTTTTTTGTTTAATGATGACTCGTTCCAAACACAGCACCCTGTAAAATATTAACGGTCCTTAAATTGTTATTTATCTTTCAATTCTGCCATTACATTATTTTTCTTGTACTAAGTTGATCTCCTTTAAAATCATTAAAAAACACACTCTAGTTTCAACCGTAGAACAATAAACAAGTAAAGCAACAGAAAAACAGTGTGCCCCAACAAAACAAACAACAAAAAACAAACAAAAACAAAACTGTTAACAAACCAAAATACATGTAAATAAAACTAAAATACAAAAAACCAAAAAGTAAAAACAGATAATAGTTCATTTACAATTTTAAATATGGAAACACCAACCACAAGTTCTAACCGACCTTCTGAAACGATGGATACGGATGACAATAATGCTATTTACTCTCCCGTAAAAAGAAATGCAGAGTTGATCAAAATAGTTCATCTTACTTCCTACCTTTATAAGAAATTTTATTTAAAAGACATACGCGAAGACGAGCCCCAAATAATTGATATCGACAAAAGCAATGACTTATCTGGAATTTTGCATACAGTTTTCTCCTACTTGCGAAAAATGGACAACCCAAATGCTGCCAACAGAGGAAATATGAACGGTGACAAACAGGCCAAAATTGGGACACAAGTATGCACGATAAGGGTATTGGCGGACGAATATAAAGCAACGACTGATTACAGCAATTTCGATTTCAAACTCGCTACACCTCTGGTTGACATGCTCACATCATTCAAATTGGTTTGGAATGAAACAAGGACGTCGTGTGCCAAATATACCATGAGAGGAGGGGATCAAGAAAAAGCATTAAAGTTAAATGCATTAGGACTTGACAATAATGACATACCACACCTCACTGGTTTGACATATAAGCCTGAGCGTCGAAGTGGTTTAATAAAAACTTTGGGTCCCCTGACTCTCATGATAAATTTGGCAGCGGAAAATCGTTATACGGACAAACTAGAAAATGCTTTAAGAGATTCTTTAAAATTATTCCCAATGGTTAACAACATCATCGAGTGTTTAAAGCGGATGAAATCACCAACAGAAGGTAACCAATTATACAAAGCAGTTGGCCTCGCATTGGCAGTCTATGGGTCCCGTACACACAACAAAATACACTTTCCATTGCTACTTTTTGTAAGGAGTTATCTTGCCAGTCCTGCTGAGGCGTTGAAAATAAACTTTTCGGGAATGGATGGATTTAAATTTTATTGTAGTGCATCAGTAAGTTTTGATTGGAAGAAAAGATCAGCTGCTGTTGCTGAGGATATAGCCCAAGTGGTTTTCCACTCAATGTTTGGAACAGCTCTAGAGAATCTAGGTGTTCTGGGTCAAATTACAATTCGTCCAGTGTGGAAAACTAGAAGGGAATTAAATGATGTGTTTGTTAAAGCTGGGACCCAAGCTTCTAAAAACTTTACTCCAATAGCGTTTCTCTATATCTCGCGATTAGCATGCGCAAATATGGTGTCAAACATTGGTACTATGCAGCCACAAATGTGTAACAAAATGGTTTTTGCAGGAAAGCGAAAGAGACATGTATCGGAAGACCTCTTTTCTTATTTGGAGAAGGGAACAACAACTGCAGTTTACTCCAATGACCCAGCATCTTTGGCTTATCAAATCACCAATTTTAAGGACATTGGCGTCAAAAGGTTGCGTGAAGGAGATCTTAAGGATGGTGGTACTACTAAATGGTGCAAAGTAGAGGGATGTGAACTAATCGATGTTGATTTCATTGTCAATGAAAATGGATCATATTTCTACACATAAATTTTTTTACTAGTTCTTTTATATTTTTGTATTGACTATTATTCTCATTTTTCTCTTGTTAATTTTTAAGTTTAAAAATAAAAATAAGTGAACCGTGATAAATTTGAGGTAAACAAAATTTAAAGTTCAACCTCAAACATTTTGGTCCAAACGAACCGGATAAATTTTTACAAAAAATATAAAACAACAGAAACCCACCTACCGTGTGTGCAAATTTAATTTTACAAAAATTGTGTTGTGACTCAAAAATATCAAAAAAAAAAAAGTAATTGAAGTGACCCTGAAAATAAAGTATAAAAAAGGAAGAAAACTTCTTTAAATTAAAACCAAATCTAACGGGACCCAAATTCCTTGGCGCAGTAGCAGCATCATCAACGAACACAACAACGTCATCAAAGTGCAAAAAAAAAAACATAAGCAACAACAACAACACAACAAGTAAGTCAAAGTATACAACACAACAAGAAATAAATATTCTTGCTTGCTGTGTTACTCTTTAATTTTTTGCCGCTGCAATTTTTAAGAGAAAATAACCGTGACGTCACCATCCAAATAAATAAAAAACGAGTTACCATTGCGTCAATTTTTGAAAAATTAACCGGGGAAATTAAAACAATATAACACTATCGCTGACAAAATCTGGCGAATGTCTAAGAAGTACAAATATTATACTGAATGCGACCATAGCACCTTTGATGCGCGAGTCACTACAGACATGCTCAGACTCACTCACAGGTTCTACCTCAGCTGTTACCAGAATGACCCTAAACTCCATAAGCTATGCGAGCGGACAATTAATAACCGTTGCAAAACACGCAATGGAGAAAAGTATAAATTCCGGGGTTCCCGTATGTCGGGAGACGTTGACACGTCTTTTGGCAACAGTCTGCTCAACTACTACATACTTAAGTCAGCACTACGGTTATGTGGATACACATCTGATGTCGTTGTTAACGGAGACGACTCAATTATATTTTCGAATGTTCCCATCAATCGATCCGTTTTATCAGCTGAACTACTTCGCTTCAATATGGTATCGGTCATTCTCCCCAGTGTGACCTCCATCCACAATGTGGAATTTTGTCGAACAAAACTAATTTTACACCCTGATGGCCATCCCACCATGATGTTCGACCCTAATAGACTCAAAACCATATATGGGATGACTCACCGGCCTTACCCATTTCATGTATATGAGAAATATCTCAAGCAAGTACATCATGCCAATTACATGATTAACCTCAATACACCTATCTATAGACAATGGCAACAGTTAGACAAATCTAGTTATAGGATAGCAGATAAGATAGAATTAATGGTGGAGGATCTAAAATACCTATAACATTTAAGATAAGAACTATTTAATAAGAAGAAATTGTATGAATAAGTGAATAGCATGTTTAGCATAAAAACTATTAATATCTTAAGGTAATCCTACAATTTTTGTTATTGTAGTTACAAATATTGTATTTCTCTCAAGGGCAAGGGTGTAGTGTGACCTTAGTTATTATTCTTTGTATTGACAACGAATAATGATTTATGATTATTACTCACCATTTAAGTAACCAACCCAAGTACGGAATAACATGAATAGTAGACCGAAAGAAGATCACATTGCAATTGGGTCAGTTTGTTTACAAATTGTTTTATGACAATGATAAACAAACTGGAGAACACACACGTTAGCACATGTGTTAAGTGTTGCGTTAGATAGTATTGCAATACACAATTTGATCACATATGCAGGCCATATGTGCATTGCTACATTGTGGTAGGTAAAGGTTTTCTTGTTATTGTGTATTGGGTCAAGTTTATTAATAGTATTCTAGATAAGAATTAAAAAACTCAAAATTAGTATTTAAGAAGTTATTTTAAGTATTGTAAAATTATTCTAAGAGTAGAGCTAAGCAAAACAAGAACTCCTGAGTTCTGAATAAAGCTCCTTTAAATAAAAATAAAATAAAGTACAAATGGTTTAAGGTTAACCAGGAAATAGAGTCCAAAAACCTTTCGAGCGCAATGTTAAATAATATATTAGGAAACTCACAGGCCGAGCGAACAGCTCAAGCGGCCGAAATCGCAAGTTTACAAACCCAAATACAAACTCTGACAGAAACAGTGCGAAAACTCACATCAATGCTGATTGAAGAAGATCGTGAGATAGATTCCAACCGCACATTATTATTAAAACAGGAATTAGCGAAGAATAGGGCGACGGCAGCAATAGCCACTAAGGAAGCACACAGGCAGCTCCGTGCTTCAGAACTACCGCCGAGCATAGATGAAGCCGTCGCATACCTTAAGCTTTATACAATAGGTAAGGAAGTTGATTCCAAATATTCCACCTATTGCGCAGCATTGCTGCGTGTATATTTGACAACACGAATGCCCGAACAACAACATGCCCAACTAACGATAGTTGAGAGCGCTATGCAGAGACACATGGATACTCTGCATCCTGTTTACAGATTCGACCTAGATAGAATAATAAGGCTGAATGACAGCATCAGTCATATCAAACGATGTTATTTTAAGTTCCTTAACTGGCGTGTGGAAATACCGTGGTTAACAGTACGTGTACCGGAACAGCAGGATTTAAATGCCATCACCCCAGCCAGCATGTTTCGCCGGTACAGGTGGTTGTCCCACCCTCTAATATTATTCGGGGGTTCAATGATCGCATTGGGCGCAGGATACACTATTATCCGAGTATCTATGCAAGCGACCAGTTCTATTATTATCCCCAGGCTGCAGAAACTACCTGGGCAGCTGTACACAACCGCCATAGCCCCGTTCAGGAAACTCCATACGATAACAAACAGTTTGTGCGACTCGATTGCCTTAAAATATTCAAGCGCAAACTTAAACCATGGACTAGACAACAATATGTCGACAATATTGACATCCCAGCCAAGCGAAAGTTCTATCAGTCGTGGCTTGATCAAATTAACAACGGATATCCAATCC
The DNA here is from genome assembly GCA_949318255.1 of Pollenia labialis. NCBI lineage: Eukaryota > Metazoa > Arthropoda > Insecta > Diptera > Polleniidae > Pollenia > Pollenia labialis. The sequence continues at coordinate 209,381,306 of OX439139.1, forward strand.
GCAGTGACATATGCCCTTTCACAAAGTTGGAAAAATATAGCACGAGCAAGTACAAAGCTCCACGCCTTATCCAGGCCCGTCATCCAACATTCAACATCGAATATGGGCGATATATTAAGCCACTTGAAAGAGCTCTCAAAGATGACATCCATTTTGGCAAAGGATGCTATAACACTATCGCTGACAAAATCTGGCGAATGTCTAAGAAGTACAAATATTATACTGAATGCGACCATAGCACCTTTGATGCGCGAGTCACTACAGACATGCTCAGACTCACTCACAGGTTCTACCTCAGCTGTTACCAGAATGACCCTAAACTCCATAAGCTATGCGAGCGGACAATTAATAACCGTTGCAAAACACGCAATGGAGAAAAGTATAAATTCCGGGGTTCCCGTATGTCGGGAGACGTTGACACGTCTTTTGGCAACAGTCTGCTCAACTACTACATACTTAAGTCAGCACTACGGTTATGTGGATACACATCTGATGTCGTTGTTAACGGAGACGACTCAATTATATTTTCGAATGTTCCCATCAATCGATCCGTTTTATCAGCTGAACTACTTCGCTTCAATATGGTATCGGTCATTCTCCCCAGTGTGACCTCCATCCACAATGTGGAATTTTGTCGAACAAAACTAATTTTACACCCTGATGGCCATCCCACCATGATGTTCGACCCTAATAGACTCAAAACCATATATGGGATGACTCACCGGCCTTACCCATTTCATGTATATGAGAAATATCTCAAGCAAGTACATCATGCCAATTACATGATTAACCTCAATACACCTATCTATAGACAATGGCAACAGTTAGACAAATCTAGTTATAGGATAGCAGATAAGATAGAATTAATGGTGGAGGATCTAAAATACCTATAACATTTAAGATAAGAACTATTTAATAAGAAGAAATTGTATGAATAAGTGAATAGCATGTTTAGCATAAAAACTATTAATATCTTAAGGTAATCCTACAATTTTTGTTATTGTAGTTACAAATATTGTATGATTTCTCTCAAGGGCAAGGGTGTAGTGTGACCTTAGTTATTATTCTTTGTATTGACAACGAATAATGATTTATGATTATTACTCACCATTTGAGTAACCAACCCAAGTACGGAATAACATGAATAGTAGACCGAAAGAAGATCACATTGCAATTGGGTCAGTTTGTTTACAAATTGTTTTATGACAATGATAAACAAACTGGAGAACACACACGTTAGCACATGTGTTAAGTGTTGCGTTAGATAGTATTGCAATACACAATTTGATCACATATGCAGGCCATATGTGCAAGTTAAGGTGTCTAATTAGTCGCATATGTAACATTTTTATTTAAAACTAATTCATGTTGTTTTCACACAATTATTTGCTGACGTTATGTCTAGCAGAATAAATATATTAAGTTTCAAATTTTGTTTTCTCATGAAAAATGCTGCATTTGCAGAATGTGTAAAAACAACTTGGTACTAATTATGATGGTTGCAGTTTAGTTAAGTTTAGTTTTAAGTAAATGTTGGAAGAGTTCAGTTGAATAAAAAAGTATGAACAATAAAAAATATTTTTTTTTAAAAACTTAAAACCAAAATCGTTAATTGGCGCCCAACGTGGGGCACTCGCAAATAAAAACCACAACTCTGAAAATAACAAGTAAGAGACGCGTTCGCGAGTGTACTCGAAAAAAAAATAAAATAAATATATATCCTGAAGTACAAGTAAGGATCAGAAAAAAAAAACCAAATAAGTATCTCTTTAAATAGAGAGAACAAAGAAAGACTGACAAGAAAAAAACTTAAGTAAAAAAAAAAAAGGGGTTTTAGCTGAAAAACATATTATTATAAAATAAAGATTAAAAAGCTATAAATAAAACATAGCAAGTGTTTTTAATAAGAAACTAACAAAATTTAAAATCAGTGTTAAAACCACGGATATATTTGATGATCAAGCTACAAAAAAGTTTGACTGAAAAACAAAACACTATTATAAAAATAAAGATTTAAAAGCTATAAGTAAAACATAGCGAATTGTGTTTTTAATAAAAAAAAACCCACAAAATTAAAATAGTGCAGAAGAAGAACATTAGGAAACGTCCTAGTGAATTTTAAGAAAATTTTATCCTACTGATTTTCCGAATATCAGTAGATGAGAAGGAAGAAGTGTTTATTTGCCAAAGAAAAAACACGAGCGGAAAATAAATACCAAAAACTACAACTGAATAAAAGGCGACAACACAGGAATACAACTTTATCAGCAAGTGTCCAGCTTATTATATTTTAAATAGTAAGTTTTATATCTAGATAATTAATAAATTGTTTTGTTTTTTGTTTAATGATGACTCGTTCCAAACACAGCACCCTGTAAAATATTAACGGTCCTTAAATTGTTATTTATCTTTCAATTCTGCCATTACATTATTTTTCTTGTACTAAGTTGATCTCCTTTAAAATCATTAAAAAACACACTCTAGTTTCAACCGTAGAACAATAAACAAGTAAAGCAACAGAAAAACAGTGTGCCCCAACAAAACAAACAACAAAAAACAAACAAAAACAAAACTGTTAACAAACCAAAATACATGTAAATAAAACTAAAATACAAAAAACCAAAAAGTAAAAACAGATAATAGTTCATTTACAATTTTAAATATGGAAACACCAACCACAAGTTCTAACCGACCTTCTGAAACGATGGATACGGATGACAATAATGCTATTTACTCTCCCGTAAAAAGAAATGCAGAGTTGATCAAAATAGTTCATCTTACTTCCTACCTTTATAAGAAATTTTATTTAAAAGACATACGCGAAGACGAGCCCCAAATAATTGATATCGACAAAAGCAATGACTTATCTGGAATTTTGCATACAGTTTTCTCCTACTTGCGAAAAATGGACAACCCAAATGCTGCCAACAGAGGAAATATGAACGGTGACAAACAGGCCAAAATTGGGACACAAGTATGCACGATAAGGGTATTGGCGGACGAATATAAAGCAACGACTGATTACAGCAATTTCGATTTCAAACTCGCTACACCTCTGGTTGACATGCTCACATCATTCAAATTGGTTTGGAATGAAACAAGGACGTCGTGTGCCAAATATACCATGAGAGGAGGGGATCAAGAAAAAGCATTAAAGTTAAATGCATTAGGACTTGACAATAATGACGTACCACACCTCACTGGTTTGACATATAAGCCTGAGCGTCGAAGTGGTTTAATAAAAACTTTGGGTCCCCTGACTCTCATGATAAATTTGGCAGCGGAAAATCGTTATACGGACAAACTAGAAAATGCTTTAAGAGATTCTTTAAAATTATTCCCAATGGTTAACAACATCATCGAGTGTTTAAAGCGGATGAAATCACCAACAGAAGGTAACCAATTATACAAAGCAGTTGGCCTCGCATTGGCAGTCTATGGGTCCCGTACACACAACAAAATACACTTTCCATTGCTACTTTTTGTAAGGAGTTATCTTGCCAGTCCTGCTGAGGCGTTGAAAATAAACTTTTCGGGAATGGATGGATTTAAATTTTATTGTAGTGCATTAGTAAGTTTTGATTGGAAGAAAAGATCAGCTGCTGTTGCTGAGGATATAGCCCAAGTGGTTTTCCACTCAATGTTTGGAACAGCTCTAGAGAATCTAGGTGTTCTGGGTCAAATTACAATTCGTCCAGTGTGGAAAACTAGAAGGGAATTAAATGATGTGTTTGTTAAAGCTGGGACCCAAGCTTCTAAAAACTTTACTCCAATAGCGTTTCTCTATATCTCGCGATTAGCATGCGCAAATATGGTGTCAAACATTGGTACTATGCAGCCACAAATGTGTAACAAAATGGTTTTTGCAGGAAAGCGAAAGAGACATGTATCGGAAGACCTCTTTTCTTATTTGGAGAAGGGAACAACAACTGCAGTATACTCCAATGACCCAGCATCTTTGGCTTATCAAATCACCAATTTTAAGGACATTGGCGTCAAAAGGTTGCGTGAAGGAGATCTTAAGGATGGTGGTACTACTAAATGGTGCAAAGTAGAGGGATGTGAACTAATCGATGTTGATTTCATTGTCAATGAAAATGGATCATATTTCTACACATAAATTTTTTTACTAGTTCTTTTATATTTTTGTATTGACTATTATTCTCATTTTTCTCTTGTTAATTTTTAAGTTTAAAAATAAAAATAAGTGAACCGTGATAAATTTGAGGTAAACAAAATTTAAAGTTCAACCTCAAACATTTTGGTCCAAACGAACCGGATAAATTTTTACAAAAAATATAAAACAACAGAAACCCACCTACCGTGTGTGCAAATTTAATTTTACAAAAATTGTGTTGTGACTCAAAAATATCAAAAAAAAAAAAAGTAATTGAAGTGACCCTGAAAATAAAGTATAAAAAAGGAAGAAAACTTCTTTAAATTAAAACCAAATCTAACGGGACCCAAATTCCTTGGCGCAGTAGCAGCATCATCAACGAACACAACAACGTCATCAAAGTGCAAAAAAAAAAAACATAAGCAACAACAACAACACAACAAGTAAGTCAAAGTATACAACACAACAAGAAATAAATATTCTTGCTTGCTGTGTTACTCTTTAATTTTTTGCCGCTGCAATTTTTAAGAGAAAATAACCGTGACGTCACCATCCAAATAAATAAAAAACGAGTTACCATTGCGTCAATTTTTGAAAAATTAACCGGGGAAATTAAAACAATATAACACTATCGCTGACAAAATCTGGCGAATGTCTAAGAAGTACAAATATTATACTGAATGCGACCATAGCACCTTTGATGCGCGAGTCACTACAGACATGCTCAGACTCACTCACAGGTTCTACCTCAGCTGTTACCAGAATGACCCTAAACTCCATAAGCTATGCGAGCGGACAATTAATAACCGTTGCAAAACACGCAATGGAGAAAAGTATAAATTCCGGGGTTCCCGTATGTCGGGAGACGTTGACACGTCTTTTGGCAACAGTCTGCTCAACTACTACATACTTAAGTCAGCACTACGGTTATGTGGATACACATCTGATGTCGTTGTTAACGGAGACGACTCAATTATATTTTCGAATGTTCCCATCAATCGATCCGTTTTATCAGCTGAACTACTTCGCTTCAATATGGTATCGGTCATTCTCCCCAGTGTGACCTCCATCCACAATGTGGAATTTTGTCGAACAAAACTAATTTTACACCCTGATGGCCATCCCACCATGATGTTCGACCCTAATAGACTCAAAACCATATATGGGATGACTCACCGGCCTTACCCATTTCATGTATATGAGAAATATCTCAAGCAAGTACATCATGCCAATTACATGATTAACCTCAATACACCTATCTATAGACAATGGCAACAGTTAGACAAATCTAGTTATAGGATAGCAGATAAGATAGAATTAATGGTGGAGGATCTAAAATACCTATAACATTTAAGATAAGAACTATTTAATAAGAAGAAATTGTATGAATAAGTGAATAGCATGTTTAGCATAAAAACTATTAATATCTTAAGGTAATCCTACAATTTTTGTTATTGTAGTTACAAATATTGTATGATTTCTCTCAAGGGCAAGGGTGTAGTGTGACCTTAGTTATTATTCTTTGTATTGACAACGAATAATGATTTATGATTATTACTCACCATTTAAGTAACCAACCCAAGTACGGAATAACATGAATAGTAGACCGAAAGAAGATCACATTGCAATTGGGTCAGTTTGTTTACAAATTGTTTTATGACAATGATAAACAAACTGGAGAACACACACGTTAGCACATGTGTTAAGTGTTGCGTTAGATAGTATTGCAATACACAATTTGATCACATATGCAGGCCATATGTGCATTGCTACATTGTGGTAGGTAAAGGTTTTCTTGTTATTGTGTATTGGGTCAAGTTTATTAATAGTATTCTAGATAAGAATTAAAAAACTCAAAATTAGTATTTAAGAAGTTATTTTAAGTATTGTAAAATTATTCTAAGAGTAGAGCTAAGCAAAACAAGAACTCCTGAGTTCTGAATAAAGCTCCTTTAAATAAAAATAAAATAAAGTACAAATGGTTTAAGGTTAACCAGGAAATAGAGTCCAAAAACCTTTCGAGCGCAATGTTAAATAATATATTAGGAAACTCACAGGCCGAGCGAACAGCTCAAGCGGCCGAAATCGCAAGTTTACAAACCCAAATACAAACTCTGACAGAAACAGTGCGAAAACTCACATCAATGCTGATTGAAGAAGATCGTGAGATAGATTCCAACCGCACATTATTATTAAAACAGGAATTAGCGAAGAATAGGGCGACGGCAGCAATAGCCACTAAGGAAGCACACAGGCAGCTCCGTGCTTCAGAACTACCGCCGAGCATAGATGAAGCCGTCGCATACCTTAAGCTTTATACAATAGGTAAGGAAGTTGATTCCAAATATTCCACCTATTGCGCAGCATTGCTGCGTGTATATTTGACAACACGAATGCCCGAACAACAACATGCCCAACTAACGATAGTTGAGAGCGCTATGCAGAGACACATGGATACTCTGCATCCTGTTTACAGATTCGACCTAGATAGAATAATAAGGCTGAATGACAGCATCAGTCATATCAAACGATGTTATTTTAAGTTCCTTAACTGGCGTGTGGAAATACCGTGGTTAACAGTACGTGTACCGGAACAGCAGGATTTAAATGCCATCACCCCAGCCAGCATGTTTCGCCGGTACAGGTGGTTGTCCCACCCTCTAATATTATTCGGGGGTTCAATGATCGCATTGGGCGCAGGATACACTATTATCCGAGTATCTATGCAAGCGACCAGTTCTATTATTATCCCCAGGCTGCAGAAACTACCTGGGCAGCTGTACACAACCGCCATAGCCCCGTTCAGGAAACTCCATACGATAACAAACAGTTTGTGCGACTCGATTGCCTTAAAATATTCAAGCGCAAACTTAAACCATGGACTAGACAACAATATGTCGACAATATTGACATCCCAGCCAAGCGAAAGTTCTATCAGTCGTGGCTTGATCAAATTAACAACGGATATCCAATCCGCAGTGACATATGCCCTTTCACAAAGTTGGAAAAATATAGCACGAGCAAGTACAAAGCTCCACGCCTTATCCAGGCCCGTCATCCAACATTCAACATCGAATATGGGCGATATATTAAGCCACTTGAAAGAGCTCTCAAAGATGACATCCATTTTGGCAAAGGATGCTATAACACTATCGCTGACAAAATCTGGCGAATGTCTAAGAAGTACAAATATTATACTGAATGCGACCATAGCACCTTTGATGCGCGAGTCACTACAGACATGCTCAGACTCACTCACAGGTTCTACCTCAGCTGTTACCAGAATGACCCTAAACTCCATAAGCTATGCGAGCGGACAATTAATAACCGTTGCAAAACACGCAATGGAGAAAAGTATAAATTCCGGGGTTCCCGTATGTCGGGAGACGTTGACACGTCTTTTGGCAACAGTCTGCTCAACTACTACATACTTAAGTCAGCACTACGGTTATGTGGATACACATCTGATGTCGTTGTTAACGGAGACGACTCAATTATATTTTCGAATGTTCCCATCAATCGATCCGTTTTATCAGCTGAACTACTTCGCTTCAATATGGTATCGGTCATTCTCCCCAGTGTGACCTCCATCCACAATGTGGAATTTTGTCGAACAAAACTAATTTTACACCCTGATGGCCATCCCACCATGATGTTCGACCCTAATAGACTCAAAACCATATATGGGATGACTCACCGGCCTTACCCATTTCATGTATATGAGAAATATCTCAAGCAAGTACATCATGCCAATTACATGATTAACCTCAATACACCTATCTATAGACAATGGCAACAGTTAGACAAATCTAGTTATAGGATAGCAGATAAGATAGAATTAATGGTGGAGGATCTAAAATACCTATAACATTTAAGATAAGAACTATTTAATAAGAAGAAATTGTATGAATAAGTGAATAGCATGTTTAGCATAAAAACTATTAATATCTTAAGGTAATCCTACAATTTTTGTTATTGTAGTTACAAATATTGTATGATTTCTCTCAAGGGCAAGGGTGTAGTGTGACCTTAGTTATTATTCTTTGTATTGACAACGAATAATGATTTATGATTATTACTCACCATTTGAGTAACCAACCCAAGTACGGAATAACATGAATAGTAGACCGAAAGAAGATCACATTGCAATTGGGTCAGTTTGTTTACAAATTGTTTTATGACAATGATAAACAAACTGGAGAACACACACGTTAGCACATGTGTTAAGTGTTGCGTTAGATAGTATTGCAATACACAATTTGATCACATATGCAGGCCATATGTGCATTGCTACATTGTGGTAGGTAAAGGTTTTCTTGTTATTGTGTATTGGGTCAAGTTTATTAATAGTATTCTAGATAAGAATTAAAAAACTCAAAATTAGTATTTAAGAAGTTATTTTAAGTATTGTAAAATTATTCTAAGAGTAGAGCTAAGCAAAACAAGAACTCCTGAGTTCTGAATAAAGCTCCTTTAAATAAAAATAAAATAAAGTACAAATGGTTTAAGGTTAACCAGGAAATAGAGTCCAAAAACCTTTCGAGCGCAATGTTAAATAATATATTAGGAAACTCACAGGCCGAGCGAACAGCTCAAGCGGCCGAAATCGCAAGTTTACAAACCTAAATACAAACTCTGACAGAAACAGTGCGAAAACTCACATCAATGCTGATTGAAGAAGATCGTGAGATAGATTCCAACCGCACATTATTATTAAAACAGGAATTAGCGAAGAATAGGGCGACGGCAGCAATAGCCACTAAGGAAGCACACAGGCAGCTCCGTGATTCAGAACTACCGCCGAGCATAGATGAAGCCGTCGCATACCTTAAGCTTTATACAATAGGTAAGGAAGTTGATTCCAAATATTCCACCTATTGCGCAGCATTGCTGCGTGTATATTTGACAACACGAATGCCCGAACAACAACATGCCCAACTAACGATAGTTGAGAGCGCTATGCAGAGACACATGGATACTCTGCATCCTGTTTACAGATTCGACCTAGATAGAATAATAAGGCTGAATGACAGCATCAGTCATATCAAACGATGTTATTTTAAGTTCCTTAACTGGCGTGTGGAAATACCGTGGTTAACAGTACGTGTACCGGAACAGCAGGATTTAAATGCCATCACCCCAGCCAGCATGTTTCGCCGGTACAGGTGGTTGTCCCACCCTCTAATATTATTCGGGGGTTCAATGATCGCATTGGGCGCAGGATACACTATTATCCGAGTATCTATGCAAGCGACCAGTTCTATTATTATCCCCAGGCTGCAGAAACTACCTAGGCAGCTGTACACAACCGCCATAGCCCCGTTCAGGAAACTCCATACGATAACAAACAGTTTGTGCGACTCGATTGCCTTAAAATATTCAAGCGCAAACTTAAACCATGGACTAGACATAGGTATTGTGGATACACATCTGATGTCAATCCCAGCCAAGCGAAAGTTCTATCAGTCGTGGCTTGATCAAATTAACAACGGATATCCAATCCGCAGTGACATATGCCCTTTCACAAAGTTGGAAAAATATAGCACGAGCAAGTACAAAGCTCCACGCCTTATCCAGGCCCGTCATCCAACATTCAACATCGAATATGGGCGATATATTAAGCCACTTGAAAGAGCTCTCAAAGATGACATCCATTTTGGCAAAGGATGCTATAACACTATCGCTGACAAAATCTGGCGAATGTCTAAGAAGTACAAATATTATACTGAATGCGACCATAGCACCTTTGATGCGCGAGTCACTACAGACATGCTCAGACTCACTCACAGGTTCTACCTCAGCTGTTACCAGAATGACCCTAAACTCCATAAGCTATGCGAGCGGACAATTAATAACCGTTGCAAAACACGCAATGGAGAAAAGTATAAATTCCGGGGTTCCCGTATGTCGGGAGACGTTGACACGTCTTTTGGCAACAGTCTGCTCAACTACTACATACTTAAGTCAGCACTACGGTTATGTGGATACACATCTGATGTCGTTGTTAACGGAGACGACTCAATTATATTTTCGAATGTTCCCATCAATCGATCCGTTTTATCAGCTGAACTACTTCGCTTCAATATGGTATCGGTCATTCTCCCCAGTGTGACCTCCATCCACAATGTGGAATTTTGTCGAACAAAACTAATTTTACACCCTGATGGCCATCCCACCATGATGTTCGACCCTAATAGACTCAAAACCATATATGGGATGACTCACCGGCCTTACCCATTTCATGTATATGAGAAATATCTCAAGCAAGTACATCATGCCAATTACATGATTAACCTCAATACACAAGATGGTAAGCCAATTACTTTCATTTCAAAGACATTAAGCTCAACAGAACGAAATTACGCTACTAACGAGAAAGAGCTTTACGCTATTGTGTGGTCATTCAAGACATTAAGGAATTATCTGTACGGTGTTAAAGATCTGGAAATTTACACTGATCACCAGCCACTGTCCTTTTCTATTTCGACGCGCAATCCAAACCACAAAATTAAAAGATGGCGATCCTTTATCGAGGAGTTTTCCCCGAAAATAATTTACAAGCCAGAAGTAACCAATGTCGTGGCAGATGCTCTATCCAGACAATTTTTAAATAATCTTTCTGACAACTCATCAGTCACAGAAACACAGCATTCCGCTGAAAGTAGCGATAACTATTTAATACCTGAAAACAAAAAACTATTGAACGAATTTAAGCAACAAATTTTATTATCAAAGAATAATTTTACCATTCACGAGTCAATCACTAACTTTAGTCGGACTCGGCATATAATTGAATATGATTCCAGAGAAAATCTTCTAACAATATTAAAAGAGTTTTTACAACCAAGGTTGGTAACAGCAATATATTGTACTCTGGAGGACTTGTACGATTTCAAGGAGACAGTAAAGGATGTATTATCCAACAAATTTGTTTACACACAAATATTTGCAGTGGACGTTACAAATACAGATGACCAAAAGGTTATTATAGAGCAGGTTCACACCAGAGTTTACAGAAATTATAAGGAAAATTGTGGACAGGTATACAGACAATACTACTGGCCAAAAATGGCAGACCATTTTAAGCAATATATAAAACATTGTGAAATTTGTAATAGATCAAAATATAACAGACACCCACAAAAAATTAAAATAGGAGAGACTCCTATTCCTGAAAGGGAGGGTGAGTACCTGAACTTAGACATTTTCTATGCCCAAAACCTAAAATTTATTACATGTATAGATTCATATTCAAAATTTTTAATCATAAGACAAATCGATGATAAGCTGAATTTAGGCGAAAAAGTAATGAATGTTTTGCAAAGTTTTCCAAATGCAAGAAAAATCATCCTAGATAATGAGCCGGGTTTTACGACGGCTCAATTCAAATCACTGATGCAAAGGCTAGGAATAGAACTATACTACTGTACGCCCAGACATAGCTCTACAAACGGGCAGGTAGAAAGGGTTCATTCTACTCTGGTAGAATTGGCGCGATGTGTGAAAAACGAAAATCATGTACTGGACGATTCTGAGTGTTTTTATAGAGCAAGCCAGCTGTATAATCAATCAATTCATTCAGTAACTGGTGAAAAACCATTTGATGTTTTTTTCAATAGAATTCCACACGAAAACTTAATAGACAAATTAAAAAAGGCACAAGAAAAGATGCTACAAAGAAGTACAGGAACAACCTCAAAGACTTACCAACCGGACGATATAATTTACGAAAAACTTATTGGACAGAGAAATAAACTTGCACCCCGTTATAAAAAACAAAAGGTTAAGGAAGACTTAGGAGACAAAGTACTAATACATTCAAGGAACAGAATAATTCATAAAACTAATATTAAAAACTGAATTGTGTTTTTCAGGACATGACCAAACCACTGATAATATTTCTGGCAATATTCCGAATTTGCAAACCAGAAGTCCAAATATTGGACTATACCGGCTCTCAATTAATACCAATTCATTTAGGACAGGCTCGCCTGCAAAATGGAAATTTTAAGTTAATACATACTTTGGACCTTATCAAATATGAAGAGACTGTCAATTGTCTTTCTTCAGAAATTCAGACTAAAATATTTAGAAATAGTTCAGCGCTTCCATTCTTATTGCATGACATACGACAAGTAGAGGACCATCTGAAGAGACTAAAACCTAGAAGCAAACGGTCAATAAATTTAATAGGAACAGCATGGAAGTGGATCGCTGGTACTCCAGATCATGAAGACCATCAAATAGTTGTAGACAAAATAAACGGATTGTTAACGAATAATGAACTTCAGAGAATCATTAACAAAGACGCTATTGACAAAATTAACATATTAACTGAAACCACAAATGAAATTTTAAAAACAGTTCAATCCTTAGAAGAAACTAGAAAGACGATAGAAAAAACTATAGCAAGTAAAATCAAAATTATTAAAGAAGAAATCACAAATATTGAATACGCCTTGCAATGGGCAAAGGTAGGAGTAGTAAACTCATTTCTATTATCAGAAAAGGAAATGGACGAAGCTAGAATATTTTTGGATTCTAAAAGATTCCCTTACAATAGTTTAGAGGAAGCCTTGGGGTTTGCCGACATCAGAGTAGCTACAAACAATGCCGCTATAATATATATTGTAAGTTTGCCAGCCATAAATGAAATAAGTTGTGAAAAATTGTTAATTAAAGCTGTAAAGAAGAATAATAAAATTATAAAACTAAATACTGTAAACTACATTAGATGTAAGAATGATATATATGAAATAAAAGAAAAATGTCAACAAATTAATGATTTAAGTATTTGTCGCAAATCTAAATTATTAAATTTAAGTAATACAAAATGTGTAACACAAATTTTGTTAAGCAAACATCATAATTGTACGATCGTAAACAATCAACATGTTCCATCTGTGGAAGAAATTTATCCAGGAACAATTCTTTTAAATCAATTTAAAGGGCTCGTGAGAATAGCAGAAGCAAACCCTTTTGAATTATCGGGCACGTATTTGATACAGTTTCATAATGATACAATACAAATAGAAAATGAGACTAATATTTCAAAGGAACTTCCTTTTTCCAAACCACTACCAGCTGTATTACAGCTTTCTGGCAATAAAACACAAGTCGAAGAATTCCTATCACTAGAGATGATAAAGGATCTCCAAATAAATAACATTAAGCAAATTAGCTCTATATCAACAAAAGAAAAGTGGATGCTTTCGATTAATTCAATAATTTTCTTAATTTTGTTTTCTACCATGATTTTATTGATCTGTAAGACTAAAAGAATTTTAAATCCAGAAGTAAAAATTACAAATGTTTTGAGCGGAGAACCAGGAAGATCAAAAGATCTAAAGGAATCAATTCCTGACAGAATTTGTAAATTAGAAATACAGCCAGAGTTTCGCAGTGTCAATGACCTGCCAGTTCTCTAAACAATCGGGACGATTGATTTTACAGAGGGGGGAGTTAAGGTTTCTAATTAGTCGTATATGTAACATTTTTATTTAAAACTAATTCATGTTGTTTTCACACAATTATTTGCTGACGTTATGTCTAGCAGAATAAATATATTAAGTTTCAAATTTTGTTTTCTCATGAAAAATGCTGCATTTGCAGAATGTGTAAAAACAACTTGGTACTAATTATGATGGTTGCAGTTTAGTTAAGTTTAGTTTTAAGTAAATGTTGGAAGAGTTCAGTTGAATAAAAAAGTATGAACAATAAAAAATATTTTTTTTAAAAAACTTAAAACCAAAATCGTTAATTTACATGCTGCACAAATGGGGCCAATGGTATGTTGGGAAACAAGGAATACTTGAATGATTATACAAACAAAACTGCAATATCTTTCCAACAAATGACCCCTGTATACATGAATGTGGTATACCCTGGCTCTGATTTCTCAACAAAATTCTTAAAGAAAGATATATTGTTTAAGATAACAACGACTCCTATTGCTGAAGGCAATTTGACGGTAAAAATAAGAAGTGCATAATCGTTTATAACCTAACAAAATTGAGGCTCAAGTGCAACAATTGTTATAAGCAATTACCGCGATGACCACGGCAATGCAACGCCAGCCTGTCCAGCCGAACCAACGTAAACATCATCTCAAACTTTGATGCGTTTGACCCGAAAACCGAATTATTTAAAACCTACAGGGAACGCCTGGAAATTCATCTACAAATAAAGAAGATTTTTGAAGACAAAGAAATGTGTGCTAAATTGCTGCTGCAGTACATTGGTTCGTCAACTTATACGCTTTTGACTACGTTAGCGGCACCTAAAAACATAAATCAACTAGAGTACGATGATATTGTAGCACTTTTAGAAACACATTTCTGCCCTAAGAAAAATGTTTTGGTAGAGCAACACCGTTTTCCTTGTGAAGTTCAGAACGAGAACCAGTCTATTGCAGATTTTGTTGCGGTTTTGCAGAAAAGGGGAACTGAATGTGAATTTGTATGCGACTGTAAAAAGTCTGTGGCAAACATTTTCTTTAGAGCTCAGTTCATCCGAGGGGTACGTGATGGATACATTCGCGAACAATTGCTACAAAACCCAAAGGAAACATTTGCAGAAATCGTGGAAAAAGCAACAACATTAGAAGCGGCAAAAATAGACAACAAGGTAATTGGTAATAGTTCATCGTGTGCAACAAGTGACATTCATCAAACGCAACACCAATACACACACAATCATAGAGGGCGAAATCGTAATCGTAGCATCTCTAGAAAACAGCCATCAAAATCAACAACAAGAGTAAATTACAGCGAATCGTAACAATCATTTATCAACAGAGTGAACTGTAAACAAAAAGAACTTAAAATGTCGAGCATGTGGTAAAGCAGGGCACGTCAAGCAAGTGTGTATACAGAGCAAAATGAAACAAAGCAAATCAAAGAAAATTAGCAGCAACAACAACATGTCAAATTCAATTGAAATGTACACAAGTGAAGAAGAACATTTTGGAGTTAATCAAATTATCGACATTTACAATAAAAACGTAATTTCATCAATAGATTCACAAAAATTTTTTATAGATGTGGATACCAAAGCCAGATGGTAACGTACGGCTGTGCGTTGACTATAAGGTCGCAGTAAACCCACAGTTAGAGTCAGCTCACCATCCAATAAAAAGGATAGATGAAATTTTCAATAGCTTGAAAAATTCAAAATACTTTTGTAAGTTAGATTTGTTAAAAGCATATCTTCATGTATTGGTAGACGATGAGAGTAAACAAATTCAAACCATTTCAACCCACCGAGGTACGTATCAAATGAACCGGTTATCATTCGGAATAAAAACCGCTCCAAGTGAACTTAATCGAACCCTTGATCAAATTTTACAAAATTTAGAAGCTACTGTTTCATATTTTGATGACATCATTATCCATGGCGAAACGCTAAATCAGTGCGAAGATAGACTCATCAAATGCTTGGAAAGGTTGAACAAGCTCCAGCTACACGTTAACAAAAAGAAGTGCGAATATTTCAAAAATCAAATAAAATAACTTGGATATGTGGTAAGTCACAATAAAATTTCAAAATGTCCGGATAAGGTACAGGCAATCGTAGATCTGCCACAACCACAAAACGTAGAAGAGACACGAAGATTTCTTGGCATGCTTACGTATTATGCTAAATTTATACCACACGTTTCAACAATAACATTTCCTTTACGTCAGCTACTAGAGTAAAAATAAGAAGTTTGTATGGACAGCTAAGTGCGAAGAATCGTGCAAAAGATTAAAGCAAGAAATACTTACTGATAGAGTGCTAATACCCTATAACGAAAACTTGCCTGTCACATTAGCATCTGACGCTAGCCCAACTGGCATAGCAGCAGTTTTGTCTCATGAAATAAATGGAGGAGAACGTCCTGTGGCATTTATTTCTCGATCGTTAACAAAAGCAGAGCAAAATTATAGTCAACTTGACAGAGAAGCTTTGGCAATTATTTTTGCGGTTGACAAATTTTTTATGTACCTACATGGTAGAGAGTTCACTCTTTTAACTGATAACACAGTACAACAGCCAATCTGGGGGGTGAGAAATTCCAAGTCAGGGTGATGGTACTAGGTCAGTATAGTAAAACCCTCAAAGGGTTTGGCGTTCGTATGTGTCAGTTTTTTTTTTGACATTTTAATTTTTTTCCTTATCTTGATGTTTTTTCGCTTAGTTGTAACATTTTGGCAAAAACGTAGTTTTGATGAAACAAATTTAGAAAAATTAAGAATTACAATTTCTCTAATCTGTTTCTATACCGTTTTCCTATATGTGCAACACTTTCGAAGTTAAAAATTAATGTATGAAGGGAAAAAAGTATTTTTTGCCTAAAAATTTAAATATTTTTTTTTTTAAATTCATAAAAAATCCAAAATGGAAAAAAGTGCCAAAACTTATTACTTTCGCGTAAAGTCACATAACTCATGAGCAAAAGAAGGCATAGATCATGAAAATCGATGCACGCGTTTCTCATTTATTCACAATTAGGTAAATGTATGAATTTCAAAAATTTGCTCCAGATATGCACAACATTATTTGGAGAAAACATTGACACTCACAAGCCGAATTCTCTCATATTTTTCTACTGTACTAAAAGAGAAATATTGATGTGGCAACACTGGTTCTGTTATATTCACATAAAACATGCATTGTCATTATACTTCTTCTCTTTCTCACACTGGTTCTGTGATTTTTGTCATTCAACAAGTGCCGACGAACGCGAACAGTAAAAGTGATTTTTCTCCAGTTTTTTAAAAGTGAACAAAAGAGAACAGAATATGGAACTGTGCAAGGCAGATATAAATAGCTTTTGCTACTGCTGTGGTCAATATGCCTCAACACATTAAAAAAGGGGAAATTTTAGTACTGATTTTGTTCAAACATACGAGATGTACTTCAACCAAAATGTTATAGTGAACGAAAATTGGGAACCAAATATAGTGTGTAAAAGCTGCTACAACCGTATAATGGATTGGAAAAATAGAAGACGTGAAAGTATGCCATTCGGTATCCCAATGACTTGGAAATTTATCACACTTGATCCTTTTTTCCGTTTTGGATTTTTTATGAATTTAAAAAAAAAATTAAATTTTTAGGCAAAAAAATATTTTTTTTCTCCACAAATTTATTTTTACCGGCAAAAGAAATTGTAATTCTAAATTTTTTTGAGTTTGTTTTAGCAAAATCGGACAAGTGGTTCTCGAGGGTGGGGTGTCACAAAGCCATAGGACATAAAGCCATATGGCGTTAAGCCCCATTCCATTGAGACATTAGGGCATATGCCATTAAGACTCAATATAATGAGACTTAACGCCATAAATTTTTTTTCCGAAAATGAGACATAAAGCCATATTTTTTTAAGTGTTTTCTCCTCTTTGATAAAACATGTACCGGTTTCGCTAACTAAAGCTTCTCTGCAGAGCCGGCCTTCGGCCGGGCGCAAGGATTTTATCCTCTTTGGTATCAAAAACACCGGCTTCGCTAACTAAAGCTTCTCTGCAGAGTCGGCCTTCGGCCGGGCGCAAGGATTTTATCCTCTATGGTATCACAAACACCGGCTTCGCTAACTAAAGCTTCTCTGCAGAGCCGGCCTTCGGCCGGGCGCAAGGATTTTCTCCTTTATGGTATGACAAATACTGGCTTCGCTAACTAAAGCTTCTCCGCGAAATCGGCCTTCGTTTGAAAACAAGGCAGATTTTAGAAGCTTTACTTAGCGAAGCCAGTATTTGTTATACCATAAAGGAGAAAATCCTTGGCTTTATGTCCCATTCCACTAAAATTGATATGAGACTTAAGGCCATATCAAAATTATGGCTTTATGTCCGTTTGGATTAAGACATAAAGCCATATGGCTTTATGTCCTATGGCTTTGTGACACCCCACCGTTCTCGAGTTATGTTAAACAAAAAAACATCAAGATAAGGAAAAAATTTAAAATGTCATAAACAAAAACTGACACATACGAACGCCAAACCCTTTAAGGGGTTTACTATACTGACCTAGTACCATCACCCTGACTTGGAATTTCTCACCCCCCAGACAATAATCCCAAAAATGTTCCATAGTGTAATCGTCCACTTTCACGAATTTTTCACCAAAATGCAAAAACACCAGCAATGACGTCAGCAAGACTTCTTCGATACGCATCGTTTCTTCATGGGTTCAACTACAAAATTCAACATCGTAAAGCACCAATCAAAGGATCAACAACATTTAAACATTTTCTGGATGAGAAAGTACGTATCATTCAGGATCAAATAATCAATGAAATTTCAACATTAACAATTACTGCTACAAAAATAGCCGATGAAACAGAACGTGACTCAGATCTGTCGAAATTAAAACAAAATCTGGTAAACGGCGAAAATTTTGAAGCTGACTACTCAATCCGAGATGGCGTTATTTTCAAAGGTAATCGAGTTGTGATACCAGTCAACTTACGTGAAGAAATTTTGAAAGCGCTGCATCACACTCACGTTGGTATCGTAAAGATGAAACAGTTAGCGAGAAAGTATTGTTTTTGGAAGGGGATAGACTCTGACATCGAACGCGTAGTAAGATCATGTTCCAGCTGTGCAAAGGTAAGAAAAAAATCCACCAAAAGTAGTTACATATCATTGGGAGGAGCCCGTTGAAAACTTTCAACGAGTCCATATTGACTATGCAGGGCCATTTCAAAATCATCATTTTCTCGTGCACGTAGATGCCAAATCAAAATGGCCTGAAATTCGTATAATAAAAGATGCCCCAACTTCGGAAAAAACTATTTCATTATTACAAAATATTTTTACAACACATGGTCTACCTCAAATTATTGTATCTGATAATGCTACCATTTTCCAAAGTTCCACATTTAAAAATTATTGTGCTAACAACGGAATCATACAAAAATGGATTGCTCCAGCGCACCCAGCAACAAATGGCTTAGCAGAGAGGTACGTCCAAATATTAAAATCAAAATTGAAGGCTATGGAAGACGATAAATCACAGTTAAACATAAAAGTGCAGGAAATTCTTTTTCGATATAGAGCAACCCCATTAGCAAATGGGCAAAGTCCATCACAAGGTTATCTTGGTCGGGATCTTAGGATCCAATTGGATGCCATACGTCCGTTAAAGCAATCAAAATCAATATTAGTCACGCCCGTAGTTAGACAAATTAGCGTGGGAGATAGGGTGCAGTTGCGAAGGTACGATAAAAATAAAGCAATTTGGCAATTTGGAATAGTGAAGGCAAAGCTTGGTAAACTTCATTATCATGTTAAGCTTGACAATGGATACGAACTGAAACGGCACATAAACCAGCTGTACAAATCAGGCGTAGCCAAGCCAGCAAAAACTGTTACGTTTTGCAAATAGAGCGTAGAGTTGCCAACACAATCAATCAACCAGTTCCATAACCACCTGTACAACCTCAGTCCTTTGGAACACCAGGCAGCGTAAGAAGGTCCAACCGGGCTAGAAGACCTCCAGCCCATTTTGCGGACCATGTTCCTCATTAAGCGTTGGAGATTGTAATGTCATTTATAAAAAGATGGCAACCCTTTTCATTATTTGACATTCCTTTTATATATTCATCCTAAATTGAATGTATCCTATTATTCAAATAACATATTTCAACACGCGTGCTTTAACCCGATCTTTTTGTTAATTACACAACATTTTTATACCATATTAAATTGATAGTTATTATTAATAAAACAACACATTGGATTTTAATAATAGTACATTATAGAGTCGTTTTATTAATAGTAGCAAACACAACACTTTGACACCCTGCATATTGACCACATCGGTCCTTTGCCATCAATAAAATCGAAGCGAAAGCACATTTTAGCAGTAGTCAATGCGTTTACAAAATTTACAAACTTATATGCTGTCAATGCCCCAGGGACAAAAGAGGCGTGCTGCGCATTGGAAAAATATTTCGAAAACTATAGCAGACCTCTGCGGATAATAAGCGACCGCGGAACATGTTTTACGTGTAACGAATTCAATTCGTTTCTGGCAGACACAACATTGTGCACGTGAAAACTTCCGTAGCGGCACCTCAGTCAAATAGTAAGGTGAAAAGAATAAAAAGAGATTTAAGGGCTATATTAGATAAATTAACCTAGACCATTGAACACTCCGATTGGGTCGTTAAGTTGACAAGGGTGGAATTTGCCATAATAATACGGTTCACAGTTCGACAGGAGTCGCCGAGCAGGTTATTGTTTAGAGTGTAGCAAAGGGGCGAAGTAGTTGACGGACTAACGAAACATTTGCAGGATAGGTCCCCTGATAGGAGATCTGAAATTAATTAGGGCGGAGGCGTCAGAATCCATTGAGAAGTCTCAATCAAACAATCTGAAATATTTTAGTGAGCGGCACAAGCCAGCTAAGTTATTCGCAGTAGGAGACTTAGTTGTTTTGAAGAATTTAGCACATCAATTGGCGTGAGAAAAAATTTATACCGAAATATCGCGGAAAAATGACGTGGAAAATTGCCAAATTACACAGATGCCATATATGGGAACAGTTGATTCTAGTCTAGTGAGTATGAAGATTATGAGATTTTAGATGACGTATTTTTAGAACAGGATCGACAATCGAGGTCGATTGTGTTGTCAGGTCGGCCGAGATTGTAGTGATCTGTCATCTGACTACTCTTGCTATAAGATTACGACCCTGTATTATTACTATTATTATTTTAAGTAACAACTCTGGAATTATTGAACAGATGTTTTTATATGAGTTTGCAACACTGTTTTAAACTTTTCCGGCATTCTGATTTTGTGACTTGTTACAATAAAACACATTAGTTCTTTAAAAATTAACAATAAAGAATTTAAATCACAATTGAAACCCACTGTGTGTTGGTGTATGAAAATCTGGCATCTCGCTTAATACTCATCTAGTGCACTTCCGTGCAACTCTTTTCTACGTCATGTTTGACATTCTCCAAAATTTTAATTAATTTTACTCCAAAAAATAAAACACCTAGGCTATCTGGTAATGACTCGTCTCTTAAATACATTCAAAAATTAGATAAACGTCTAGAAAAACAAACGGAACAAATAATGACTCTGCTTGAGGAGTTTAAATCTCGACTCTTGATGAAATTGATAAGAGAATCGATGAAGTTAAGAGTGAGGTTTCTGTTCTAAGGGAAAGAGTAGAAAATTTAGAAACAGTCACAGTAAACATAAATAGTATGCAGGACGAAATAAAAACTTTAAAAGCCAAAATTATACACCAGGAAAACAGTAGTGTTGCTTGTGACTTACGTCTCAATGAAATACCATTTGAACAAGATGAGAACCTATATGAAATTTTCAATAGTATTTGTAACACAATAAATATTTCGGTTCCGGCCGTTAAAACTATCTACCGTCTACAAAACCAAAACAATAAACATACTAATATTTCAAAAGATGCAGCCATAATTGTGAAGATGTGGTCACAGTATGACAAAAACTTTTTCATGAAATCATTTACAAATTATAGGAAAATAAATAAAGACTTTTTTTTTTGTCTTCGACACATTGGGTTTGATTCTGATCATAAGTTTTTTGTCAACGAAAATCTTACGCAATCTAATTTTAATCTACTTCGTTCTGCTGTTCGCCTTAAAAAGAAAAAATTTTTACACAGTGCATTTAGCATGCGGAATCTCATACCAAATGATCCGATTATGCAAATTGATGACATTCAGCATCTGTATCGGTTGTTTCCTGGATCAAATCAATCGGATGCACCAGTCAACAAAAGCAGAAGTGACGTGTCTCCTACTTAAAACTAATTATAAAAATTATAATATTTTTTTATTTTTTCTAGAGCACAACTTTCAGCTTAAATTTATTTTATTTTTACTTTTATTACGTTACAATTTTATTAACCCAATTATTCCAAAACAAATACTAAACTGCGTTGCTTATTTCGTAATTAATGATGATCGCTAATAATACTTCACGTTCCAAGGACAATATTTACAATATGATTAGGATTTTGGCCAGACAAAGGCTGGGACTAAAAATTGTTCATATAAACGCGCAAAGTCTCAATAGCAAAATAGATGAGTTCAGATACTTATTAACGTCATCTAAAATAGATATTATATGTATTTCAGAAACTTGGTTTCCTTCAGATGTTCAGGATTCTGTATATAATTTACATGGATTCAGCTTATTTCGAGCTGATAGGGTAACTAAAGTCGTAACTAATGGTGTCGTAAAAGACAGGAAAGGTGGTGGAGTTGCAATATTTGTCAGAAATGGTATAAATTGTATGGTGAAATCACAAACTAAAGAAAATAGTAGGATTGAATATCTTTTTCTTGAAATTACAAGAAGAGATAAAAGAAAAATGCTCGTGGGATGCGTTTACAGGCCAAAATCGGACCTTGAGTTTATTTCTTTAATTGACATTATAGAAGATTTTTCTATCGAATACAATGATATTGTCATTCTAGGTGATTTCAATCATAATATTCTTGTTGTTAACACATTGACTGAGAAAATGCAGTTAATTGGTCTACTACCTGTAAATATTTCGACTCCAACACACTATCACAGCACCTCCAACAGTTTAATTGACTTACTATTTGTAAATGATAAATCTAATGTACTTTTATATGACCAACTTTCAGCATCAGTGTTTTCAAGACACGATATGCTTTTCGTTGCCTATGATTTTTGCGTGACCAGAGAAGATAAACATATAACTTATCGCGACTTCCACAACATTGATTATGCCATTTTAAATCAACACATTGACAACGTTGAATGGAACATTATATACACTTTAGTTAGTGTCGATGATCAATTAAATTTTATTCAAGATAACATAAATAACGTTTTTGACCTGTGTGTTCCTTTGAAGACTAAATCTATAAAAGCTGATAAGCATCCCTGGTTCAACAACGATATCAAACTTTTAATTAAAAAACGTAATGATGCTTACTGCAGATGGAAAAGGTTTAAAACCCCTGTACTTCAAAATATTTTCAAATGTGCAAGGAAAAATGTTGTTAAAAATATACAAATAGCAAAATCTTCTTATTACCAGAGAAAATTCTCGTCTGCTGTTGATAGTAAATCTAAATGGAGGGAAATTCGAAGCATAGGTATAGGCCAGAAATGTACCACAATTTGCAATGAGGATATTGATGTGGACACCCTAAATAGTAAATTTGTTAATATAGATATTCAACCTCCCTCCGGAAACGTCTATAATAATCTCTGTTATGTACCAGTAGAAAATTGTTTTTATTTCCGTTGCGTAGACCAGTTTGAGGTTTTAGAAAGTTTGTTGGCTGTTAAATCAAATGCCACTGGTATGGACAATATAAATCCCATCTTTCTGAAAGCAATTATTCCCAAAATTCTACCTTTTATGACACATTTATTCAATACGGCTCTTGCAAAATCAGTATTTCCTCAAGGATGGAAACTTTCTAAAATTATTCCCATTCCCAAATCCAACAATGATTTTCGACCGATCGCTATCCTTCCTTTTCTATCAAAGGTAATGGAAAAACTAATGTCCAAGCAAATAAATGATTATTTGGACATCAATAACCTTTTATCGGAAAAACAATCTGGTTTTAGGAAAGGAAAAAGTTGTATAACAGCATTGGCAGATGTAGTTGAATCTCTCCGGATGAAACTTGATCGTAATAATGTATCATTTTTAATTTTATTGGATCACAGCAAAACATTTGACACTGTCGATCACGGTATTCTTGTGAAAAAACTTGAAAAACTATTCAACTTTTCTAGTTCTGCTTGCAAGCTTATATCATCATATCTCGATAACAGTTCCCAAATTGTATACTATACTGGTAAATTTTCGAATCCTCTCACAGTCGTCAGAGGTGTTCCACAGGGATCAATCCTTGGACCTCTTTTGTTTTGTTTGTACATTAATGATCTACCAGACGTTCTGAAAAGTAGCGAGGTACATATGTATGCTGATGATGTTCAGCTTTATAGTAGTGCTAGTTTAGCTGATGTGCAATCGTGTGTTTGCAATATAAATGATGATTTAGATAGAATTTATAATTGGGCCATGGAAAATGGATTAGTCCTTAACCCCCTCAAGTCGAAATGTATTTGTATGTCTAAATCTTCAAAAAATTCTAGAGCTCTTCACGATAATATTGAAATAAAAATTAATAACAATGCTATAGCCCTAGTTAGCACATCAAAAAATCTCGGCGTTACTTTAAACAGTCAACTAACTTGGTCAAATCATATAAACTCGGTCGTTGGAAAAGTGTACGGAATGCTGAGAAATTTATGGGCTGTAAAAAGTTCAACACCTTTTAAAATAAGAATGCTGTTAGCCAAAACGTATTTGATTCCAGTTCTGCTCTACGGATGTGAAATTTTTGCAAATTGTGACAGTGTCGACTTTCAAAAATTAAATGTTACCTACAATAATATTGCAAGATATGTTTTCAACAAAAATAGCAGTGAAAGTATATCAATGTTTTCATATAAAATGTATGGAATGAATTTTAAGAATCTTTTGCAATTTAGATGCCTTTTATTTTTACATAAAATTATTACATCCAAAGAACCAAGCTATCTTTATAATAAATTGCAATTTGCCAGATCAAATCGTGGAAACAAATTAATTCAGCACAGATTTGTCAGCCTTATGTCGGAACGACAGTTTTTTGTTTTTACTATCCGTCTTTGGAACGCCCTTCCAACCCACTTTCAACTCTTAAGCAACGCAAACACGTTTAAAAAGGAGCTATTAGAAATACTTGGTTAATACCTTATACTTTAATTTTTGTAATAATCTTTACTTTTTACTTTTTTGTATTGTTTATAAATGTTTTTATCTAGTATGTATTTTGATATTTTACATTTTTATTTGAAATTATATTGATAATATCTCTAGCGCTGTAATTTATAAGATTTTATCTTGTTGCGCTAGATCAGTTAATAAATAAAAAAAAATAAATAAAAATAAAGTTACCCACTGGACAGCAGTAAAGCGCATTTTTCGATACCTTAAAGGCACCCTAAATGTTGGAATTATGTACAAAAAGCAAGGAGACATGAAAATGTACGGGTTTTGCGATGCTGATTATGCAAGTGATGTGATCGATAGACGTTCCTGTACGGGTTATGTTTTTATACAACAAAGCGCTATAAGTTGGTGCAGTAAACGACAATCAACTGTTGCCCTTTCAACAACAGAGGCTGAATATATGGCAATGTCTTCAGCTACCCAAGAGGCAGAATGGTTGCGTCAACTACAAAATGATTTATGGAACAAATCCGATAATAAAATTGTACTTTTTTGTGATAATAAAAGCGCTTTAAATCTAGCAAAAACTGACGCATATCATGGACGCTCAAAACATATAGATGTGCGTCATCATTTTCTTCGCGACAAGGTCAACGATGGACATATAGTGTTGGAGTATCAGAAGTCTGAAGATATGGCGGCTGACTTCCTTACCAAACCGGTGACGAAGGAAAAGCATTTAAAATGTTTCAAAATGCTAGGTCTAACAAACATCAAGCCAGCTTTTAGTGGAGGTGTTAGTGTATGAAAATCTCGCTTAGTACTCATCTAGTGCACTTTCGTGCAACTCTTTTTTACGTCATGTTTGACATTCTTTTTTACTTCCTTTTTTATATCTTTTTGTCATTAATAAAAATACTTTTTACTTGAACACTCATTATTCCGAATCAACTGGCTTTCATTTCGCTCATCACAACACTGTGTCTTTATAACGTATTTATTTTTTAGGCGTAATAACACACGCCGGGCCATCCGCTAGTGTAAAATAAAAATAGTTTTGCTTCTACTGAAAATTTTTGAGTAAATACCCTCTCGTTGATTAGGTGCGATATGCTTTAAGGAATATTATGATATTTGATAGAATATGCTTATGCTAGCTTTATTTTGAATTCTTTGGACCATCAGTTTTATAATGTAGGAAAAAGTCATATAACGTGAGGAAGCCGTTCTGACATTAAAGGCTAGGCTGTACAATAGTTCTGTGCTGCCGAATTATAATTCACATTACAAGATAAGCAACTGAAGCCGGGTCTAGGTATCTGTTGTAACATTGGTTTCTTTCTGATACCTACGGCAACCCTATTTGATGTCATTCATTATTGAGCGGCATAATTTTGGCACGTTGTTTTACATACAAAGTATTTTTTGCTTTATCATTTTTTTTTACATTAGTCATTAAATAAAGGAAAGTTGCAGGGTGTCAATAGAATAATTAATTACATATTAAGGGTAATCACGATAGTCATTGTGCAAATTTGCAATGTGTAAATTTGCAGTGCATATTATGATTGATTGTGAGCGTACCACTTTTATTTTTTTTTGCGCAAATATGCTATTTTTCTTAAAAATTATTCGGGCAACACTAGAAACTTCTGGCTGCACTGTAAAAATCTGCATTTGTTTACAATTAAACACAAGCAAATTAAAATAAATGTTTTCTTTTTAATTAATTTAAATTTAATTCTCTACTTTATAGTTTTAATTAAATTATACTTATGTTGTTCATTTAATGTAATATTAATATATACATACAAGAGTCAACAAAAAATTGACGAAACGTTGGAAAAAAATGTAATTAAAGTGGGCGCATTTGGTTTTGGTTGTGAGGAGGAAACATCTGTGTCCTGTTGCTATTCAACAGGAGCTGCAAATTAGTTCGAACAATGCAGCAGAGATTAGATAGATCAAACTTCTTAGCAAGGAGTTTGAATGTATTCAGTACCGTCAACTGTCTACATATTGCAAGATATACGAGCGTGGTTAACTCTGTATATCAACATTAAGTAAATGTTAATTACTCAGTGGCTTAGATCCACCATGCAATTAAGTCTTAGTGCAGGAATGCATGTAAAATACTGGACATTTGTACCGGAAGACTCTTGCCATAGTTTTCGGAGTGCTACATTTTCATAAAAATACGTTTTTTAAAGTCCTCTTAAACTGATTACAAATAAAAATGCCATAGTATCGGTAAGATGACAAATAGGACACCAACACAATACGACCTTGCTTGGCGAAATTTTTTGTAAAACAGGATTTAATTCCTTACCAAAGGGGCCGGCGCACATTACGACTCTTGTAATTTCTAAACCATTTTTGTTGATGTATCGCCGCTCCGCAGTATATTTTACAATTTTTTTTAACCAGCTTTCTTTCTCGCAGCAAACTTAAATAATTTTTTGCAAAAGCCAGCCTGGTGTCAAGATTTCTGTTTCGAAGCGGTGGAACTTTTCTGGCTATTCGGTTCGGTAAATTAGTACGCTGTAGGCTTCGTTATATAACTAAAGCAACTATCACATTGTTCATGTGGGCAGAAATTTCCCTAGACGATATAACAGGGTTTCTTTCGGCGAGAGTAAAGCTACGGTCACACTTATAAAATATTTGACCAAATAAGCGTAACCCCTACTTTTGGGAATAGCTATTGAGATTTAACATGATCTTAATTTCCCAAAATAAACTAATTATACTAAAAGATATAGCAAAATATTGTATTTTTGTAAGACGTGGTATTATAATTAAAATAAATATTGGAATTAAAGGAAATAATTATTAAGTTTGCTTGTTGGTTCCGTTTTTTTCGTCAAATATTTGACAAGTGTGAACGTAGCTTTACAATATGATTATCTGTCGTTGGTAGAGTTTTTATTTACATTTCACGAGTTTTCCTACTTGGTTCTGCCTTAAGGTAATTTTTGACAATCACCTATCCAGAGATGTAGCTAGTTCCTGAAAACTATATCCCTTTTTTATTAATTTTGACCCTAGTCTTCTTTCTTCTGGATCAAGGCGTATTATCTGGGCATCTGATTTTGACAGATCGAGCTTATTTTTTTAATTTGTTAGTATTTTGCTAAGAATGGTTGACATTTCGAGCTATAAGCACCAACAATTCAATGCAAAAAACCCTATGTTGTTTTTGAATTGTTATAGATCCGACACCACCTGTAGTTGAATTCGCCTCGTTCTAGAGCATACCGTATTTGTCGACCTATCTGTCATCTACAACAACAACCTATCTGTCAATGCAATTTCATTAAGTTATACTTTAGATTTTAATTTAATTAAATACTTTAGCAAAGATGTAAAATATTACAAAATGTAAAATGTGCTTATTTTACATTGATCAAGCCAATATTACACGTAGAGCACAAAATAACCAATAAATAAAATGTAAAGGAAAATTAGAAGGTAGTTACTTATTATTTTAACCATATGTGTACGTTAGAAAGTCAGCTATCAGTGCTATGTCTAGTTGTCCCTTAACCTATAACTTCAAATATGTATATTTTATACAAACATATTAAAAGTTGTTATTTTTTTCCTCGTTTTATTATGTTTAAGGTAATGAATTCAATCAACATTTTATAAAAAAGCATGAAAACATTTAATTATTTTTTAAATTACTTTTTTTTTTGTTTAGTTTTTGTGTAACCCACAAATTAGCAGTTGGTAATATTAAGTAATTAATAAAAAATTATTCATTACATATAATTTTTTCTTTTTTTTTTGGCAAACATTCTAACTAAATTAATAAATTACTTTAGATACGAACTTATATTACTACAATAGTTTCATTTAGAAAATTTCAATGAGTTCGATATACCACCTTCTTTTTTTCATTCTCTAAGGATTCAAATTAAAATTACGGTGGGGCAATGGACACAATGACTCAAGTTCATACTTTTGTAAGTATGTACATATGTATGTTAATGTATTTATGTAAAAAAGAGGGCTAACTAATTGTAATGTAGTTAATGTATGTATGTATATAAATATATAAAGTATTCTCAAACATCTACGCACATATAAAGTTGTTGTCTATATGTACATATGTATGCGTGTGAGTGTTTGTGTTTAATTTTATGGATAGAATAAAGTTTAACAAACACCCTCATTTTTTGTTTAAATTAAATTGACTATGCATTTGATTTGTTCTTTTTCGTATTGATTTGACCTAATGAATTATTTGAATAATAATTGACGCGCCATAACCTGTTTGATGACTACAACATAAGCACTTACATGAATGTTTGTTTTCTCATACATATACCGGTGACTGATCATCCATAATATCAGGATTAAGTTTATCATCGAAGAATCGCCGAAACGTGAATTCAAAGAAACCGTGAAAGGGTTTGTCTGTATCATTAAATTCATCGCCGCTCATATTTGAATCTGAACGAAGTTTTTCTGGATCGATTGGGTCAAAGTTAGATGTGTCTGTGGGATGTTCAATCTTTGGAATATAGGGTGCATTTTGGCGGCGCATATCAGCAAAATCGATTCCCTTGAAAAAGTCATGAGCTTTAACTTCATCTGCTTTTTTGCCCAAACGTTTGTCGGCTGATGAACATAGTCTCAGAATAAGATCTGTAGCTTCACGTGTTAATTTTGCTTGCGGTGGAATATGAAGCGTCTTTTCCCAATTGATGACCTATGTTTTTTAGGAAACGAAAGCCATTTTTATCTCAGATTTGTATTTTGTTTTGCAAGCAATTTATTTTACCTTTTGTTGTGTTTCAACAGGTGTATTCGCCAAGAATGGCGGCTGTCCTACTAACATCTCGTAAAGTATTACGCCAACACTCCACCAGTCACATAGTTGTGTGTATCCACTGCGTTCCAATACTTCAGGGGCAATATAGTTAGGCGTGCCTACAAGTGAATGAGCTAACACTCTTTGGTGATCGCGCATTCTTCGCCTTTTAACATAGAATTTTTGTTATTCCTATTTTGTTGGATCTTTTTTAAAAAGATTTTCTTACCTTTCCAAAACGGTAGGCTTGGTTCCATTGTCAGAAAAATCTTCCCAAGGTTCCATAGAATCCTGTCTAGCATGATTTCCTAAAATAATATACTATTTCATTTACACAGTACAATAGGAAATTTAAGCATAATAGTTTTAAGACAAAAATTCGAATTGGGCCTTGCGATTGCCCTTGGATTTTTTGCATAGCCTCTAACAAAAAGTTAGCCAGTTTGTACACTACGAGCTGCTAACTAGAATGCCGTCTAAGCTTAGCAGCTTGTAAGCGTGGAGTTTATTCATAACAAACTTTAGTCCTTCTGCTAACTTTTAATAAATCAACTCTGAATTTTAGTGATGCTGGTTTTGCCATTTCATTACATTTTTCCCCCCCACATATGTATAAACATTTTAAAAAGATTTCAAATTTAAATGAAACAGTAAATTAAAAAAAAAACAAAATAAAATATTTTGACATGAAACAACTGTTTTTTTTTTAAAGAAAGCAAACGCTTGGCAGCTTGTAAACAAGCGTTTAGCAAATCGTTAGCCAGAATTTGGTAAGTAGATTATGAATAAACTTTGTGCTTACTTCATACAAAATTTTGGTTCTTTAGTTTGCTTAGATAGCTTACCGTTCTCCTGATAATATTTCGAATTGTGAGTCCATCTAAAGCCAGTACATAAACCAAAATCCGTTAATTTAATATGACCGTCCCGATCAATTAGTATGTTATCAGGTTTTATATCTCTACAATAGAATTATTTTTTTAATATGACAAATTAAAATGAATTCTGCTTGTGTGCATTGTACACACCTGTGAATGAAACCCATTTTGTGTACACTTTCCACAGCACACGTAAGTTCGGCTATGTAAAATCGCGCCAAGGGTTCTTCAAAAATACCCTTTTTTATTAGGAGTGACATCAAATCTCCTCCTGAAAAAAGCAAATTGTTCTTATGTTATAATGAAACTTTGATCGACCCTTTAGGTATTTATTTATACATCTACTAATTTTTTCCATATAGCAAATATTGTTTTCATCTTACCCGGTATGTAGTCCATGACGAAATATAAATTGTCTTTATCCTGAAAACTGTAGTACAATTTGACAACCCAATTGTTATCGGCTTCAGCTAAAATATCACGTTCTGCTTTTACATGAGCCACCTGATTGCGCTTGAGTACGTCTGCTTTGCGTAATGTTTTCATAGCATACAAATGGTTGGTGGTATCAATTTTACGTACCAATGTAACCTCGCCGAAGGCTCCGACTCCAATAGGTTTTATTTTGACAAACATGCTTTTATCCATTTTGGCTCGTTTAAGACGTATATAATTGCTTTCTTTTTGATTCAACATTTTTCTCATTTCGACTTGAGTTTGCGTCGATAGACCTATCTTTAACATCTCTTTTTCCAACTGATTCTTACGGAACGTTCTTTGCTTGTAGGATTTTAAAACGTTTTCAATGTGTTGTTCCATGTAGAATTTAAAGGCTTGTGGAGAGTATTGTCTAATACGACATTCTTTGCGTTCTTCTTCCTTTTCTTTGGACACTTTTTTACGTTCGGGTATGGGAGAGGCGTGTTTTATTTTCTTAACATTTTCGGTTGGTGTCGATTTGCTGCTACATGACGCCGCAGCTCCGGATGAAGCTACAGTCTCGTTCCCACTGCCATTACTGCCGCCGTTGTTTGTAGTTTTTGATGGAGGTATTGGCGGTGTAGTGGTCAAATTATTGTTTGTAATTTGATTATTAAGTCCATTTCCAACACCACCACTATTCGATCTCGAGTCATGCATATTATTGTTAATATTTATTTCATGTGGTGAAAATGGCGACGACGAAATGGGAGGTGGTGGAGCAGTTGATGCTGATCTGGTGCTTTGATATGGAGGTGGAGGAGGCAGTTGCCGCCCTCCCACTACAGACACTGCTACAGGCTGCTTTTGTTGAGCCAATGCTGCAGCTGCTCTGAGCTGGGCTTGCAGTTGTTGTTGCTGCTGTTGTTGCAGGGCTGCAACCTGTTGATGTTGCTGCTGATGGTGTTGAGCAGCTTTTGCTTGCATACTTTTGGCATACGAAGGTGGCTCTACGCAGGGCGATTTAGTCATAACAGTACCGTTTAAGGCGTTTGCAATTAAGGGAGGTGTTGTCGGAGTCGGTGGTGTTGGCTTACTAACTACAGTTGGTACACCACCAGCTAAAAGTGGTGACTGTTGCTGCTGCACAACAGATGCGCTTTTTTGTGGGTAAGATGGAGGAGCTGGCAGAATATGAACTGGCGAATTACAAGCTGAAGCAGTTGCCGGTGATTGCGGCGCAACAGCTGTTTGCAATACCGGCTTTTGGACTTGGGTTGATTTCACACTTTGCATTATAATTGGCTGTTGAGTGCGTTGTGGATACACACGGGGCTGCGGACGCGCCACTGATGATGGCTGAAGTGGTGAAGGGATTGCACTGTTTGTAACTGTAATTGGACTGGGAGAGCCGGCAGAAGTGGCCGAATAAATGCCACTGCTTGGCGACTTGCGATAATCCGATTGGGACTGAGTAGGAGATTGCCTCGATTGCATAGAGGCTGAGTAACTTGGCGGTGGAGCTGATGTAGGTACCATAACAGGGGTTATGGGGTATGGTGGCGGCGGCTCCACAGCACTACCGCCACTTGCCTGATACAAGCTAAGGGCCTTCATTTGCTGCGATAGTTGTTGCTGTGCCTTAATACCATTCTGTGGTATCACTGGCGATGTACCCCGTGTGGGATTGGGCGTTATGGCTGCTGGACGTGTGGTGGCTGGCGAACGTCGTTTATAGTGTTGATTTGATGGCGGCGGTGGAGGCGGAGTAGCAGAGTTAACAGATGTTGGATTACGTGGTGGAGGTGCAGGTGGTGGCACATCGCTAAAGCTCGATGGTGACGGCGAATATTGACCGGTACTTGCACGACTAGCACACGTAATTTGTTGATGTGAGTGCGGACTATCCGACCGTGAGCTTCCAGCACCGGAATCTAAAGCCGGACTGCATCTCAGGTAGTTTATTGGAAGCTCACGTTCTATACTTGCCTTTCGATGTATTTTAGGTGGGATTATTGATTGTGGCAAAACTTTTTGAACATGGCCATTAAGTTGGGTTGAGGTTGGTATCGCAGGTGATGGTGATGCCGATGGAGGTGATTCCATTGGCGGCTTGACATGATGATATTCAGGTGCATCGGTGCGGCCATTAACCGCAGAATATCGTAAATGATTAAAGTTCTGCAATGGAATAAAAAAAAAGTTATTTTAAAGATGCTAAAAATAATGAAAAAAAAATTATTGAAAATTTTTTTTTATTTCAGATTTTAAAGTTTTCAAGTGTAGCTATTAAAGAAATTATTTGATTTTAGATACCAATAATTCGAAATAAAATTTCGCAAACAAAAAATACTCTTATAACTTAAAATAAGAAATTAATTTAAACATATTATTTATTTACTTATTCACAAAAAAGTAATATAATAAGCCTCATAGGCCAAAACAATTTTATATTACAACTAGCTTAACCCGGTGCGCTTTGCTACCCCATCGAAATACAATTCATCTAACAGTGAAATTCAAAATTTTAAAATATGGAAAAATTAAAAAATTCGTATAAAGACGCAACACTTTTAAGCTTCTGATAATTAATTTTCATAAAGGTCCTCTTTGTCCACAAATTCCATCAAATTTCATCCGCCTATCTCCTCCCGTTTTCCTGGAATTCATCTAACAGTGAAATTCAAAATTTGAAAATATGGAAAAATTCAAAAATTCGTATAAAGACGCAACAATTTAAGCTTCTGATAATTCATTTTCATAAAGGTCCACTTTGTCCACAAATTCCATCAAATTTCATCCGCCCATCTCCTCCCGTTTTCCTGGAATTCATCTAACAGTGAAATTCAAAATTTGAAAATATGGAAAAATTCAAAAATTCGTATAAAGACGCAACACCTTTAAGCTTCTGAAAATTAATTTTCATAAAGGTCCACTTTGTCCACAAATTCCATCACATTTCATCCGCCCATCTCCTCCCGTTTTCCTGGAATTTATCTAACAGTGAAATTCCAAATTTGAAAATATGGAAAAATTTAAAAATTCGTATAAAGCCGCAACACCTTTAAGCTTCTGATAATTAATTTTCATGAAGGTCCACTTCCCTCCCGTTTTCCTAGAATTCGGGAAAATCTTCCAGAGAAATTGTAAATTTAAAATATTAAAAAAAAAATATGAAAAGTCCTATTATATTTATTTATTTATTAATATATTAATATATGTCTATGGAATTTTATACCTTACAGACAATTTGAAAAATAATTGATTGCAAAATGATACACATAAAAATATTATACTTAAGGTGCGTTTGAGTACTTTTGCAGTAAATGAGTAAACTGAAAAATTTGCTCTCACAAAAAGCTGTTGTCCAAAAAAGTACGGGAACGCAAAATTTGTAAAATAAAGGCAACAGCTGATGCCAAATAATTGAAGTGTTGAACAATTTTTACACTTTTGACTACTTAACTCGTTTTCTGATCGGTAATCGATTAAATACTTTTTATAACACGAACATTTTTGGATAATACAAACAAATTATTTCATGTAATCTTCCATATTTGTTTGTTTTTTATTTTATTTGATGTTACTAATTTGTGGCGGGTTAATTTATTTATATGAACATGAATAAATTTTTGCTATTGATTACTTAAGTACCCAAGTACTTCACACTTTTACAACTCTAAAAAAGTAACATAACAAAAAAGGTTTCAAATGTTGGTATTTAGCCAAATAAATGCTTCACAAGCAAGTACAATTAATTAATATTGATTCACTTTTTGTTTTTGTTTAATTTTGTTTCAACTTTTGTTTTATTTAAAATTTGTTTCACAATTTGTAAGCATTTTGTTTGTTACTTTTGTTTGTTTACCTTTTGAAACATATGTTTTTTTTTTTGATTTACTAAATTTTACAGCAAAAATTTCTGCAGTAAAAATTTGTAAATACTCAGACAAGAACTGTCACTTTACGCTCTCAATTTGTGTTCTCATTTACTGTATTTTGTGTACTGGAACGCAATTTCGTAAAATGCAGTAAAGTTCAGTAAAAAATAGTAAAAACTTTTGTGTTCTCGAACGCAGCTTTAATTAACAATAAAATTACTAAGTGTTGAGAAATGTGATTATTGCCCTTTTTATAGCATAAGGATTTGATGAAAAGTCGATAAATCTATATAAGTTGTTAAAATGGTATATCGTTGCGGAGTGTGTAATTTAGACACCACTGGGACTAAGTGCATATTGTGTAGATCTTGCGATATTTGGTACTATGCAGATTGTGAAAATATTTCAAAGGTTTTGTTCACTACACTAGATAAAAATAGGAATTTGGTTTACACATGCAAGGGATGTATGGATAGTCCGCCTGATAACTCAGATGATGCATTCAAATCAGAAATACGTAAGCAATTTTCTATTCTTAATAATTCCATAAATGGTATGAAAAGAGAACAATCTGAGATAAAAACAAAAGTGGATTCTGTAATCAGTGAAGTTCGTGCAGAACTGAGTAATGGTCTTCAAGAATTTAAAGAGGAGATGGCAAGATGTAAAACCCTTGTGAATGTTAATGATGCTGCCTATAAGAAAAAGTTCTATGAGCTTGAATTGCAAAACCACATGCTTCAACATCGCTTAAATCGTGCTGACATTGTCATAACTGGTCTGCCTAATAATTTGGATGATCTAAACAAGACTGCAATCTGTTTGTGTGATTACTTCAAAGTGGAAATTAGTCCTGGTGATATTCTTAATGCTATTTATATAAAAAAAAGGAAATGCTATTCTTGTTAAATTTGGTCAAATTGCAAAGCGTGATAAGGTTATCTCGGAATATTTCAAACACAAATCCCTTAAAGTATCTAACATTGTTGGTGGTACTAATGAAAACCGTGTGTACTTAAATGATAATTATACAAGCCTTGCCAATAAATTACTTAAAATATGCTGGAAGTTAAAAAGTGACAAGAGGATAAATGGCTATAATATTATACATCGTGAAGTTCTTTTGGCTAAAATTACCATGATAAATGGAGATGTTAAGACTGTCAACTTTCAGGGATGTATCGACTTATTCAAATTAAGTGTTAATTAGCCTCAAACTAATTTACATTCTAACTAATTTACATTCGATTATTTTAAACAATTTATACTCGTTTATTCCCTATAAAAGCTTTTTATGTTCAATTTATAAATTCTCATAAATTTAATGGATTGTATAACTTTTGTTTTTTAATAGAACTGCCTTTGCTAATACTTTTTTGTATTCTATATTAATTTTTTGTCAAGCCGCTTATTATTTTATAATGATGTTGTTTTTTTTTCATATTGAAAATGTTATATTATTATTATCTTATTATAGTTACTAGGCTCCCCCCAAAATATAAATATTGTTTAATTTTTGATGTCCCATAACTGCAACCTAGGTCCTATAGCCAGAGACGTTTCAATGTTAAATAACTGTCTATCTTCTCTTGTGAACAATTTGAACATTGGCCATATAAATGCCCAAAGTTTATGTCCATCTAATTCAGGCACTAAGCTAGATGAATTTAAACACATTTTTGCTGAATCTTATCTGGATATAATTGGTGTATCGGAAACTTGGTTTTAACCTGACATTCTTTCAGCATCATTATCTATTACGGGCTACAATCTAGTACGAAATGATCGACCAAGGAATACAGGTCGTAGTAATCTTCCTAGTAGAGCTGGAGGTGTTTGCTTATATTTATCTAATAAACTTCGTTACAAAGTTGTTTTTCGAGGCAGACAGTATGGTGTGTGTGAATCGCTATTCATTGAGATTTTTGGTAATGGTGTTTCTACAATTGTTGGTGTTGTCTATTTACCTGGTGGTGATATAAATTCATTTGAAAGCCTTCATAGTGACCTTTTTGATAGATATTCTGATATTATTGTTATGGGGGATTTCAATTGTAATCTGTTTAATCAAGCCAAATCAATCAACTTTCGAAGACTAATCACAAGATGTGGCCTTCACATTTCTCATAACTGTTTACCCACTCATTTTCATTTAGCTAATTGTTCCATCTCGCTCCTAGATTTTTTCCTAAGTAGCCAACCTTCTGCTGTTGCTTATAAAACTCAATTGCAATTTCCATTTTTCTCTTCATATCATAGTTTCATAATAATTTCCTTTAAAATTTCTACGCCGTTACGTAACAATATAGTTCGATTTAAGGATTATAATCGTGTTAACTTCAATGATCTTATCCAATATTCTGAGCAATTTGATACATCACCTATTTCCTGTACAAATGATGTTGATTTGCAATTATCGATTTTGACTAATTTAATTTATGGCCTTCATGACTTTGTACCTTCATCTACTATTGTACCGAGTTCGCCTCACTCAAATTGGATGAATTCCAGGGACATTACTTATGCTAGATCTGAAAGGGATCTCGCTTATGGGAGTAACCTTAGGGATAGAACTGATGAAAATTGGAGGTGTTATTGTAGACTGAGAAATAGGGCTAAATCTGTAATTAGAAAATCACGTCGAAAATATGGTGAACGTTTGTTTACTGGGATAAATAATAAACAAATGTGGAGTAGGTTACGTAGTTTAGGTTGTACTGGTCGTGTGGAATCTGAAGCTGATATTATGGAAGTTGAGGAAATAGCTAGATCTTTTTTAGGCAATATGGGGCCTAATGTTTATGGAGATTTAATATTTGATAACTTCTCGGATAGTATAGGTTCTTTTTCTTTTAGTCCGGTTACTGAAACTGATTTTCTCATAGCCTTGAATTCTATTAAATCTAATGCCATTGGACATGACAATATTCCTATTAAATTTATAAAAATCATTGCTCCCCTTATCTCTTCAAGTTTTCTATATGTTATAAATACGCTATTACTGTCGGCAAGTGTCCCACAAATTGGAAAATTGGTAAGGTAGTACCTATCTCCAAAGGCGACAATAATGGGAGTTTTAGGCCTATTACTATTTTATCGGCGATGTCTAAAATTATGGAAAACTTAATAAAGGTGCAGATTTTATCCCATTGTGAACAATATTCGTTAATTAATCCAAATCAATATGCTTTTCAAAAGAATCTGAACACTACTTCCTTATTACTCTCCTTGACGGAATCCGTTAGGAGAAAATTGGATAGCCATTCGAATTGTATATTGGTTTCTTTAGATCTTACTAAAGCTTTTGATCGCATTAATCATAACATTCTTATAATAAAGCTTTATGAGAACTTCAATTTTTCTAAATCAGCGTGTAAATTAGTATATTCTTATCTCATAAATCGTTACCAATATGTTTTCTTTAATGGGTCGTGCTCTAGTATGGATCTTCTTACCTCAGGTGTACCCCAAGGTTCGGT
This sequence comes from Pollenia labialis, assembly GCA_949318255.1. Taxonomy (NCBI): domain Eukaryota; kingdom Metazoa; phylum Arthropoda; class Insecta; order Diptera; family Polleniidae; genus Pollenia; species Pollenia labialis. The sequence goes on from OX439139.1 coordinate 209,419,651, forward strand.
TCTTGGGCCTATATTGTTTCTAATGTATTTAAATGATTGTATTCCAATTATGGAAAATAACTTCTGTCAACCCTTTGTTTTTGCTGATGATATCTTCTTATTGTATACTGCGGATTTTAGACATTTCAATTTTGAAAATTCTTTAAATAATCATCTCAGTTCTTTATCAATGTGGATGCATATGAATTCGCTCGAGATAAATTCTACAAAAACAAAGGCTATGCAATTTTATTCTTCTGATAGAAATTTGTCGTACCCCAGACTATTCATTGGTGGCCGTGAAATTGGTTTTTCAGATTCTCTAAAATGCCGTGGTATTATTCTGAACTGCAAATTAACGTTTTCGGATCATGTTAATTCCATAGCTAACACATGTTGTCTAGTCTTGAGAAGACTTTACCGATTGAAAGCTTATACACCAAAATTTATTAGAAATCGACTTGCCTATTCTCTAATTATGTCACGTGTTAACTACGGCATTAAGGTTTTTTCTGGAACCTGGTCTTACAATTTGCACATTATTGAGGGAATAGTCAGAAAAATTGTGCGTTATGTATTTGATGTTAATATACAAGAGCATGATCGCGTTTCGTCGCTTGTTCCTATATTTTTAAGATCTGAATTTCATGATTACCTGAGTCTACGTATTTTGCTCTATTTTTACAAAGTAATGATTCATAGGCAACCTACATTACTGTTTAATATGTTTTCTTTCATTAATTCAACACGTAACGTTCAGATTGATGTTCCACTAGGACATCTTTCTGTTTTTCATCGTTCTTTTCTAATTAGAATTCACAGAACTTGGAGCATACTTCCCAATGATTTAAAATTGGTTTCGTATTCTTACCTTACATATAAAAAGAAAATCCTTGAGTATTTTAACAGAGTTCTAATTTAAATATTTAATTGCATTACAATTCTGATCCATTATCTATTTACATTGTCGTGACTTGGCTGTTGAGACCTTATTTTTTTAAATTTTTTTAAATATTTTAAATTCTTTATACAATATTTATATGGCTGGGGGGCCTTTTATCTTTTATTTCGATTTTTTATATAATTTAGTATATTCTGTTAAATATTTACTAATGTGTACATACATACATATATACATAGATATTTTACTAACAATACATGCTCTTGGCCACGAAGGCTTCTTTGTATTGATATTTAATAAAAATAAATAAAAAAATAAAATAAATGCATTGCTCATTCTCCTGAGAGGGTCAGCATTAGCATAACTAGCTCTAACAAATGCAACTGATAAAGGTATGTAATTCCGGGATGGACGTTGAGGAATGTTGAGAGAAATATCATTAATCAAAAATCCACAGCAGATGTCACCATTAATAATATTGAATAAAGATGAAACATTAAGCATAGTTCTACGACTTTTTAATGTAGGAAGTTTAATAAGAGCAAGTCGAGCAGCATATGAAGGCAAGTTTAAGGGGTTAAAACGTAATCCACGAAGACAAAACAACAGGAATTGTTTTTGGACCGATTCAATGTCATTGGAATGGATTTGGTAAATAGGGTCCCATATTATCGATCCATATTCCAGAATAGGTCGAACTAGTGCCATGAATAATGTTTTACCAATATACGGATCATTAAACTCTTCAGCCCAACGTTTTATATAACCCAGTGAACCCCTTGCTCTATTTATTATAGCTGTTATATGCAGAGTAAAACTCAATTTAGGATCAAATAATATACCTACAATAATAAAAGTTTTTGATAAGCGGGATGTGTGTTAAGCTCTAAATTTTTTTCCAGTCCATTTGATCCAAAAATGTAGGTATAATCCCAATTTGAATGCATATGTATATCACAATTCTATATGGTTAACAGTTCTATGTTAGAGCTTTAACAGAACTCTGTTATGCAATAAATTTCGAAATTTAACTTCACACACATAGCATTTGGACGATATTTTGTTTCACACACATAATAATAATTCTCTGAAAACTTTTTGCTTTATTTAAAACAAACATTGTGCATTATGGTTGGACTGCCCTTTATGATATTAGTGTTCGTGCCTCTTCTTCTTTTAACTGATGAAAACACCATGTTCAATTAACAAAATTCTCTTTCGAATAAATAAATACGGCTTTCCTTTTTTTTCTGTTTCAGAAATTCAGTTTTTCTTTAATAACTGTGTATTAGACCGGGTCGACCTCCATACAAAAAAAAAGTTGTGCCAGTCACCCCCTACAAACAGGAAAAAATTGTTTCTTTTGCCACGCCCCAAAATACAGCACTTTTGGTTTTTTATATGTAGCGCTGCCATCTAAAGTCCGATCTTATCATATCACATATCGTTGACCATGGCTTAATTTTTTCCTTTGGTGGCTTTTCAATCCGACTTTAAACTCTGGGCGCAACTTATGTCATCTCGGATCCTTCCCCCAAGTGTAAATTTTTTTAAACGTGTCAAGAAAGTCCTTGTAAAACTAAGTATGTCTAGCTTTAATTATACTTACTTTTATGCCACGCCTCAAAATTGAGCCCCTTTTTTCTTTTTCACATACATATGTACATATTACATTAAAACAGGTAGAACCCAATACAAAAACCAAGATTCAAGAGCTTACAAAATTTTTTAGGCAAAAGCAAAAACAACCGTACGTTTTGAGTTATTTGGAAACTGTATATGCAAATATTTAAAATATATGTATTTAGTTTTTTTTCACAATGCATTTTTATATATCCAAATTTTCAGTCATCGACTATCAGTCAAAGCGTACGGTTGTTTTCTTTTTTTTCTCTCATACCTATACACACCAACTACACACATTGTTGTAAATAAGTGCAACGGTTCACTAAATATTTCTTTTGTGTCTATCTACTTAACTATTAATAAAAATTTCAAAGTAAAAGAAAAAAAAAACTTTTATTTAAATTAAACTACAAAACTTTCGAAATGGCCCCGGGGCCTCCGGATAAATTCCTAAACAATAGGTACCACATTTTAGGGGACTTTATTGAAAACCCATCAAAAAAACATAAGACAAATGATTACCCAGACTTGCGCACTCCTAAAAATAATTGCATTAATAACCCAAGATATATTTTGATCTCCTCAACTGACCCTGAAAAACCACTATCCAAACTTAGCCCGTTCGTTATCAAAAAGGTATTGAATGCATCAGTACTGAATATTCTTCAATTTCCCAACTGAGAGATGGCAATCTGCTTATTCTTACACGTAATGCACGTGTCGCAGAAAAATTTATTAAAACAAAAACATTAGCAAATCTTTGCAAAATATCGTGCAAACTTCATGACACCTTAAACTCCGTTAAGGGCGTTACATTCGCACCATGTCTAAAAGATGTGCCAGAAGCCGAAATCGTACAAGAAATGAAGGAACAAAGTGTAAAGCTGGGATCACACGATTGCCGCAATGCACCAATTTTCACACTTTTTAATACCCCAATCGTGTGACCGCACAACCAAATGGCTCATGTACCAATCGAGGACAATATTGTGCTTACTTTTACCAATCAAATGCAACCCTGGTGCGGCAATCGTGTGACTGTTTGCTATGCAACCGCGCGTCAATAAAAATGACAAAAATGCACCAATATTTATTGTGTTCTTGTGCGGCAATCAAACAACACAATACGCGCCAATATTTGCCTTTTTTTTTATTAAATTTACTTTTTTGTGTTTCTTTTAGTAGGTAATGAAAATAAATATGTATGTATGTATTTATTTATTTTGCATTTAAATTTTTTTAATTAATTATTTTAAGTATGTATGTTCACAAGCATATTGAGCTTTTCTGTGCGAATATTTTTAAGATATTTCTATTCGAACCTAAACATACGAAATTGTTGAACAGACTGTTAATTTTTGGAATATCTTAAAAAATTAAATAAAACTATTCAACAATAATTTGTTTAATTATATGTTTTGTATCATTTATCATTTAATTTTGTTCAATGAACAATCTAACAAGAACTTTCAAACAAATAAAAAAGCTACCACAACAGCTGTTTTCGCAGTTAATATACATAAGTAAGAACAATCGTGTGACTGTTCTGCGGCAATTGTTGTAACCATTTCGCTTTGTACCAACTAGCGGCAATTAAATTTGTATAAAACAGGGCAATCGTGTGATTTGAGAAAATTTGGTTGGGGCAATTTCATTATTGTGCGTCAATAAAGCACAATAATAATTGTGTCATATTGGTGCATTTGCGGCAATCGTGTGATCCTAGCTTAACAGATGTTTACAAATTTACAAAACTCGACGAGGATGGTAAAACCAGAATACCAACAGGCAAAATGGTTCTCACTTTCGACCTCTATCGTTTGCCTGCTACAGTAGACGTAGCATGGTATAAATGTAAGGTTGACTTCTATTTTCCGAACCCTATGTTGTGTAAAAACTGTCAACGCTGAGGGCACACTAAGAAGCGGTGCAAGGGTAACCCCACCTGCCCGCAATGCAGCTTACCACCACATGAAAACGTAGAATGCACTCGCACCTTATGTTCAAACTGTTCAGGACAGCACTCCTCAAATGACAAAAATTGTCCAAGATACCTTCAAATGAAGGAAATTTTAAAAATAAAAGCTGAGCTCTACTGTAGCATCGGTGAAGCCCGTTGCAAGTATAGCGAAAACAACCCGATTACTCCATGCAATCAAGCCGCCTCCTACTCATCGACATTCTCTCGATCCATTGTAAACCCCAACAAGAAATTTAACAACCATGCTAGTGTAGATAAACTCTCAGATAACCAACCATCAACATCCAAAAAACACCAAAATTCAAACCAACACAATACCCCAAATGAAAACCAACCAGCACCAGAATCCAAAAATACTTCATCAGAAAATAAACTTACCCACTCAAAAGAATCAACAAACACTTCTGCAGGAAAATATCAATCATGCAAACATCTTACAAACCCCAACAAAAAACTTGATAAATCACCAATATCTTCAATAACACAAAACTTAATAAAAAATAATGAATATTTTTTACCATTACAATCTCCCGAGGAGATTACAATGGATTTAGAACTCTAACCTCAATAATCACCTTATCACCACAAAAAATCCATTTACCTCAAAACATACCTTATAAGTATAAAACAACTTGCCCTACGGGGGAAGTTCAGTATAAAGCATTAAATATGGACTTCACTATATTACAATGGAATATCAACGGCTTTACTAACAACTACTCCAATCTTTAAATTTTAATGAGGGAAATGGATCCCAACATAATATCACTGCAAGAAACCCATTGCGCTTGGAATTTTACACCAATTCCTCCCAGCAACTACAGTAGCTACTTCTTAAATAACCCACAAAACACAACTTCTAAACAAGGTGTAGGATTATTAGTCAAATCTAACATCCCGCATAGACAACTACAAGTCAACTCTAATTACTAAGTTATCGCAATTGAAGTTAATCTCAACATAAAATTTACAGTATTATCTTTTTACATTCCTCCAACTACGGATATTTCTGAACAAGACTTAACATCTATTATTACATCTTTCAGTAACCCTGTTTTGGTCATCGGAGACTTCAACTGCTGGAACACTATCTGGGGATCTTCCTTTACTAACAGAAGAGGATTAATTCTAGAAAAAGTCATAAACAACGCGGATCTATGCTTATTGAATGATGGCACCCCAACACACTTTTCTACCCATAGTTCATTCTCCCACATAGATCTTTCATTTTGTTCACTTCAACTTTTGCCCATAACACGCTGGAGAATATTAGACGACTTACACAATAGTGACCATTTTCCAATAAAAATATCTATAAAATTAAGTAATGAAAAACAGGAAGTCGTTACCATAAGCAAATTTCTTACTCATCTAGCCGATCTATCTAAATACTCTTTAAAAGTAGAGCAGGTACTCTCAACCAAAAATTTCACCAACTCCAGCAATAAAGATGCAGCAACACTAACAAAATCAGTTCGCACGGCAGCAAACCTACACATTCCTCAAACAAATAAGAAGATCCCGAATCCAATAAAAATCAAACAAGTCCCATGGTGGAACACATCATTATCTATTCTTCGTCACCAAAAAGTAAGGGACTGGAGAAGGTTCAAAACCAGTCCAAGCTTAGATAACCTTATCATATATAAGCAATCCAATGCGAAATTCCGGAAAGAAATGAAGGCTACAAAAAAATCATGTTTTGAAAAATACACAAAAACGATTGATAGAAACACGGCAATCTCAGACATCTGGAATAAAATTAATCGTATTACTCAAAGAAATTTCTCAGTCAGTATTAAGGCAGTCAGTGCTAACAATGTAACCCTAATTGATCCGGTCAAAATTGCAAATCATTTTGGAAGCGAATGGGCTATATACTCTTCAGATAAAAACTTCCATGAATCTTATATCTCGTCGAAACGGTCATTAGATGCATCGCTTAGCTACACAGTTGATACAATCTCTTCATTTTAGGAGGAGCCAATCAGCCTCCTGGAGCTCAATAGCTGCTTAAAAAAAGTCAAAGGCACCTCTCCTGGTCTCGACCGCATAACATATCAAATGATCAAACCTCTTACACTAAAAACAAAACTCAAAATATTACATTTATACAACACCATCTTTAAAAGTGGAATTATCCCTCACTCTTGGAAACTGGCCATCATAGTACCAATCGCAAAAAGCAAAAACTGCTCCTCTGTCTCAGATTATCGCCCCATATCGTTATTGCCATGTTTTTCTAAAATTATTGAAAGAATAATTGCCACAAGACTCGCCTGGCTCATAGAAAAGAAAAAATTAGTCGATAAAAGGCAAGTAGCCTTTAAGGCTAATGGGGGTTGTGATGATGCTCTCCTTCACCTTGATCACTATATTTGCAATGCGCTCTCCGCGAAGAACCATGTCACAGTATTATCAGTCGACTTCGAGAAGGCTTTTGACAGGATAGGATCGCACGTCATACTGAATGTTTTGAAATCATGGTGCATCGGCCCAAAAATCTTTAATTTTATTCGGTCTTTCTTAACTAACAGACGATTCAAAGTAAGAGTTAATGGATACACGTCAGAAACATTTCCTCTGAATAACGGCATCCCACAGGGATCGCCGCTTTCAGTAGTTCTATTTCAAATAGCCTTCAACGAAGTAAGTAAAATCCTGAACACAAATCTGTCCATTGATCACTGCTTGTATGCAGACGACTTATATATACTTTGTAAAAGGAACAAAAATGATGAAACAACGACTATTCTGGAAGGTATAGTAAGAGACATCAGTGAATGGTTGGAGTACTCAGGCAGTAAAATATCCATTAAAAAAACCAAAAAACTGCATATTTGTAGGAAACACAACTGTGATGCTGATAACTATTCGGTTCAGTTTAATAACCTTAAAATACAAAATGTTAAACAACTTAAAATCTTAGGGATCATTTTCTCGCAACGATATAACTGGAGAGAACACTTCACTTACTTAAAGAGGTAGAGCTGCAAAACAATCGATAGTACTATCGATAGTATCGATAGTTTTATTTTTGTCTGACTATCGATGGTGCGACTATCGACAGCGATACTATCGGAAAATTTTAAAAGCATACTTACTCAACACAGGCTTTTTGCCGCCGGTAAATTTTTGTATGTATTTTCTAATTTGTCTTTAAAAACATTATGTTTGCGTTTACTTAATGTAAAATAAGATCAAGTAAATTACAATAAGAGAATCCAGTGTAAATACATATAAAAGAAATTGGTAATGCTACCCTGATTTGTTTTAATGTACTACAAAATACATACATATGTATGTATGTTCAAAAAAATTCGATAGTATCGATAGTATCGATAGTTCATTTTAAAACTATCGAAACTATCGATGGTGCGACTATCGATAGTTTTGCAGCTCTATAAAGAGGTCTATTTTACTAAGAGGCAACATTATACGTTATCTGGCAATAAAAAGTTTCGTCCATATTAACACACTCACATATTTAACCAAAACACTCGTTTTAAGCAAAATAGATTATGGATTGTACTTATACGGCAATAGCAGCCAATCAACAATTAACATCTTAAAGTCAGCTTATCACAAGGCTGCTAGAGCATCAGTTTATGGCTACAGAACTACCCCCGTCAGGAATATTCTCACCGAAGCCAACCTCCCAGCCTTAGAAAACAGAGCGCAAGAAATAAAAGCAAGAATCATACCAAAACTGTTGACCAGCACTAATTCCATAATAGACAAAGACATCTCATCGCAGTTTACAGCCAGAAGACGCAAACGTATTAAGTCTACAATAGCCCAATCCTCAGAGTTAGCACAAGCAATGGGAATCTCCTTACAACACTCTAAAATACTACTGACAAGCCTCCCTGGAAATTCAAAACTGTCTCCGTCGACCTATCCTTATCCAAACTAAAAAAAGATCGCACTTCCAAAGAAGAATTTTTAAGTCTTGTAGCAGAAAAGCAAACGTCCTATAAAAACAATGGGTGGAACTTCATTTATACAGATGGAACCAAGTCCACTTATAATCCACCAGCTTACGCGGTGGTGGATGATAACGGCAATAACCTAATTCTCCGAACCCTCCATGACTATTCATCAATTTTTACCGTCGAATCTAGCGCTCTTCTTAGGGCTGTACAGTTAGCTATATCATCTAAAAAGAAAACCGTCATCTGCTCCGACAGTCTTTCAGCGCTGAAAGCCATCTGCAGCCCATTCAACAAAAACTGGACTACAATCATCAAAATCCGGGACGCCCTCATTGGTAATGAAGAAAAAGTCAGAATACATTGGGTGCCTAGCCACATTGGTATCTCCGGAAACGAAAAAGCCGACGTCGCAGCAAAACACGCATCCTACGCACCTGTTTTTATGGAACCAACTTTCGAAAAAATTGATCTTCGACGACTTATCACCAATTATATGAAAGCTAAGTTCATGGAAACTATACCCAAACATTATCATTACTCTTCCATTAATCCGTACAACACCAGCCCTATATATCCTACAACTATTAACAAAAGTAAAATAAGGGTATTTTCAAGACTAAGACTCGGCCATACAGTCTTTTCCCACGAGCACCTAATGAAAAGAGTCACTAAGCCGACCTGCAACACATGTGGCAGCGGTCTAACAATAAAACACATTCTTGACGAATGTAATGCACTATCCAGCTTGAGAAGCAAATCTCCCCACACTCCACACACTAACCTTCTTAGCGAAACAACTATAACTAACATAAACACCATCTATAACTTCATTAAACAAACCAGACTTCGTGTTTAAACTTTAAAGCCGATAGCCTTTGTAGCTAGTGCTTTTTTTCTCCTTTAGTCTTAGGATTTATTCATAAGACTAAATAAATAAATAAATAATATCCAAATTTTAGTATTTAATTGTTGTTCATCAATTGGGGTTGTGTGGAAAAACTAAAAACATTCAGAATTTAATTTTTAGATTTTTAGTTTTGATTGGTTTTTTATACAACACTAGCCAACAAGGCTTTGGACTGGATCAACCAAATATCTTTCATATAGTATTTTGGTAGGCTCAATTCGATTCTGTATTTTGTTTTTTTCTATCACGTCAGGTTTTCGAAATACAAAAAATTGTATTTATTCGTTTTTTACATGAAAAATCACTTGTTTATTTAAAAATCAATGAATTTTCAAAAGTGAATAGCGTTTTTGTACGTCGTTTTTTATTTTGTTGGTTCGGTTTCACGTATTAGAGTCCAGCAATAGTCTCCCAGCATGCTTTTGTCTCAAAATCCTTGATAAATTATTTCATTGAATCTTAGTGAACACGCTCATTGTCGGTGTCCACGGTTTGTCCAAGTTTCTGACTGCAAAAAAAAAATAATGTAAATATGCATATTTTAATGATTCTAACCCTGTAGGAAGTCAAACATATTTTTAAGTAACTTCAAACTGTCTTTTTTATAACCTCATCTAGTTGATTAAGTGACTTTTTTCCTTGTCGGCGACTCATTATTTTGACATATGTAGGCATTTCATAGGCAGGAGTCAATTTGCCATATTTGCAAGACTTTTTAACTGACTACTAACTACTTATTTTTTTAACCTATTTGTAGTTAATTAATAGTATAGTCGGTTTATAATAAATTATTTAAATTTAAAATAATTTTTGTCAAAAAAATATATGTTCCTATGAACAAACATGCATATTTTTATATATGTATGTAGAAATAGTTATTTAAGAACATTTTTCATCAAATTGCTTTAAATGATAATGTATAAAAATGCTGAAATTAATACGCTTCATAATTTCTAGTACATAAACAGATTTGTATCGTTTTAATTTTTAATTATTTAAATATATTTGTATATATCAAGGCCCATCTATCAGGTCTGCTTACTTGTACAAAAACAAAATACGATTCTTTTTAGTTGTCAAAAATTTACTACCTCATATACAAAGCAAAAGGAAAAAACGTGTATGTGTGGCATACCATAAACGTATACATGCACATGTAAACAACTTTTGACAACTAAAAAGAACATAAACAATGATCATCAGGCTTCTTGCGCAGACCTTTTCAATGGGCCTTGGTATATATTTTTTTCATTTGACTTCATGGCATGCTTGTTTTACTTATTTTGCTTTTATTTGTGTTTTACGTCCCTGTAGGAAGTTAAACACATTTTTAAGTAACTTCTATCTGGTTTATTAATAACCACATCTAGTTGATTAATTGACTTTTTTCCTTGTCACCGACTCATTTGGTTGATATCTGCATGAGATTTAAACCAATTTGTATTCATTGCAAAAATAGTTAATTTATAGTCTGTGTTTTTTGCAACTGACTATTTTATTTACTACTATCGATATTGCATATCCTTTTTTTCAATCAAATATTCACTACACACAAAGTAAAAATAGCTTGAATCAGTAAAGCCCATAGTACACGGAATTTAAAAAGCCACATGCGCATGTGGTTCTGACGTAATTTTGACGACACTACAAAGCCACAATAGCAAGTTCGAGTTGTGTGATGACGACAAAATTACTTCAAAACCACATGCGCATGTAGCTTTTTACATTCCGTGTACTATAGGCTTAACACACGATCTCCCTGGCATGCTTAAACGCTGCTATTATGAAGATTTAGAATGAATGTTGGCTTCTGTCCAGTGTTCGAAAATAAACACTAAATATCGATCCTTATTGTTTGGTTCGGCAGATTTGTGGAATACACAAACGCTAATAGTGTTTCCCTGTTAGTCATCTTTCGAACACAAAAATAAAACCGTTTTTATCAAACTCAAAAAAAGATGAGAACATTTAATTCCGTTGGGTTTTGGTTGGGTGGCTCATTAATGTTCGTCCCTTTTGGCTGTCAAAAATAACCAAACATTTTTTACAAAAACAAAAAGCCAGCAAAAAAATATTACACCAACAAAACATTTACACAATGCACAGACACGCTGTTCGTGGTGCAGTCGTTCCTAAAATTTTTTGTTTGTTCATTTCTTTTTCAATATAAAAAAGAAACATAGAATATTAAAATATAATATTTGCACACAAATTCAAAAAATTTTATATGAACATTTTCTCAACGCAAGGTGAAGTGAACAACAAAATTACCCTTAATGTGCGGGCTGGACCCTCAGAGTCAACAATAAACCGTCTGGTTGCAAATTTTCGTCAACAAGTGGCAGTAAGGAACGTTCCTGGTGCTGGCAGAAGACGAACGGTGCACACGGATGACAATATTGAACTGGTACAGAGGAGTAATCGGGAAGATGGAGAAACATCAACCAGGAGATGTTCGACACAACTTGGACTCTCACGAGCGTCGCTGCAGAGAATTTTGCACACAATATAAATGTTTCCATACAAGATTCAGCTTGTTCAAGAATTGAAACCAACAGATTACCAGCAACGACTTGATTATGCAGTTTTTCCGGCAAAAAGCAGTAGATAATCATAATTTTATTCATAATTTAATTATGAGCGACGAAGCCCATTTTCAATTCACCGGATTTAACCGCCTCAGACTGGTTTCTTTGGGGTTATTTGAAAGGAAAAGTCTACATTAAAAAGCCCATAACCATCCAGCAATTAAAAAGCAATATACGCGACGAAATAAACAACATAACACCTGAAGTTTTGTGAAAGGTTATGGAAAATATGTTGAGAAAGAGCACGAATTTGCGAAGCAGAAATCGGCCACCACTTAGGAGATATTATTTTTCATAACTAAACGTAAAATATTCCCCACGGCCTATGGTTAACTTTGGACCTACCGAGACCAAAATTAACATGACATAGTAGCTAACATAAAAGATATTATCGCCAATTTGTATGTTAGTAACAGCATTTATAAGGAAGTGATGGCATTAAAAGCTATTTTCGGGAGTAGTATTTGTATTGGAGCTATGGATAAAAATGAACCGATTCCAATAAAATTTGGTTAAATGATTTTGATTTCAATAAAAAAGATTTGGACCAAATTTTATCCAAATACCAATATAATAAGATGGTTTGTGGGCACAAAGACCCTTTTCCAAAAAGAAACTTGTATGGGAACTATGTGAAATTATGGACCGATTCGCCACATTTTCAATAGGCTTGGTCCTTGTGCCACTAAAAGCGTATGTATCAAATTATTTTCAAAATTGCGACCTGTACTTTGAACAAAATGTTTACATGGACAGCCAGCCAGCGGAACGGACGAACATTGTTAAAACAATTAAAAAAGAGATTCGGAGTCGATCGCTATACTAAACTGAAAGGTAATTTGTTGAATTAAGATACAGTGCACTCGCGATAATATAAACACCCTAATATATGAACATTTCAAAATATGAACACATATTTTCTTCGATTCACTTCTCTAATATATGAACATGTGCAAAAGCTTTAAAATATGAACCACATATAATTGTGCTTTTAACGGTTTTTATCTACCTACACTGTGCTAAAATCAAAATCAATTTTGATTCAACTGCATAATAACTTAGGGATTTCCCTATTTGCTTTAAAACTCTTCTTCATTTGTTTATCAAAATGCTTTACATACATGGTTAAGTAAGTGCTCACATTAAGATGGAATTCTGTATACATCTTTAAATATAATTTTAACGTGTGACTCACGCGTGACTTGCGCGTAACAAATGACGACATTTGCACATATGTAAACATAGAACATTGACAACAACAACAGCAATAAATATTTTAGCAGAAGTCGTGCAGCGCTTTTTGTTGGTAAACTCAACGCTACATAACTTCTAAAGCGCACCGATGCGCAGCATAATTTTTTCTAAAATAAATCTAATTTATTCAACATTTAAAGTTAAGTTAAAATCTCTGCTCAATTGGGCTCAATTGATAATTTTATGTCCACTTAAACTGAGAAACCCCATTTTTTTTGCATTTCCCATAAAAACTTGAAAAATAAAAGTACTTCCAAAAATAATTTTTTTACAAATTTAAGCAAAACATTTGAATAATTATACCTCAGCTTGATGGTTGCACGGCTATATTCGTTACTTTTTAAAATTGGATTTAATTTCAAAAAGTGTTTTGCTTTTTCTCACAATGTTTAATTTCAACGCGTCACTACAAAAGCATCGTTGCATATTTAACATTTATTTTTTCGCCTACTGATGTAGAATTTTGTTCGCTTTAACAGAGTTCTTTTAGTTTTCACGGTACATGAACTTTTTTTTAACTAATCCGTGAAATTACCACCTTTGGCAACAGTGTGCGTTGTCCGTCAGGGCCAAGGCGATTAGTCTTTCTTACATCGCTCCAATATTTTTAATAAATCTCATCAATCAAAATTATAAAATCGTTTCTAGTTAGTTAAATTAAAGCTTAAATTTTAAAAGTTACATTCTATTTATTAAACAATTTACCTGTTGTATGCCATTATCTTTTTGAACTTGAAATCTTGTTAAATCCTGTTTTATAGTCTCAAGTGCTTCAGCTGTATATTTATTTTTGGGGCGACCACTTTTTCCGCCCGCTTGATGCATTCTTGAAGTATTTAGCAGTCATATCACACAATTATTAAAAATTTAAAATAATTTAAAGTTTTTCAGTACTAAGAATTATATTTTTCGTTTTGTAAACAGTTACTAGTGTAATAAATATGTTGACATTTCACTTTGATCTATAAAAAGAGAATAAAAAATAATAAATAATAAAAAACATATTTAAAAGTGCAACAACATATAAATCCTAGTCATATATAAAAATTAATAACAGATGATCAAACACTCTTACTTGATTTATATTATCCACAATCCGAACATTTTTATTAGCAATCCGACATTTAGGCGGCATTTACACGATGTGTTTTCAGACATGTCTGTTTTATTCACACTCTTTTGAACATGCTGCCAAAAACCTTTTGCATTTTCATTATGTCAATCCAAACATGTCTGTTTTTATGCCCAATTGTCTCGTTTACATAAACATACATATTAAACAACATGAAAACATATTTTGTGTTTGTGTTGCAACCCCTCTTTCTTCTCTTACCCGTTCGCCAACAAAAATATCTGAAAACGCATCGTATAAATGCCCCTTATATAAAATTTTACTAAAAATTCATAAAATTTCACTTTATGGTATACACTAGGGTGATCGATCGAATAGTATTCGACCGGTTTTAACCGGTTATTTTAGTTTTGCCCAAGTCAAATATTTTAAAATGTCCATTTTTCGAATATCGAATAAACCGGTTATTTTAGTAAAATAAACCGGTTACTTTAGTAATGTGTAATTTATATACGTTTTCCTTACTTTTGTGATAAATGTACCCGTAATTTACGTATTTTTCTAATTGAATATTTGGCAAACTTAAACTTTTTATAAAAAATGTCAAAACAAAATGAAACAAAAGTCAAAAAACATTATGAGCAATATAAATACAAATCTCTTATATAAGCGTGTGTTCTTGGAACAAAAACCAAAAACAATTTAAAGTACTACAAAAAAAGTTCAGCAATTTGACAGTATTATAAATACTATATACATATAGCTTTACAAAGATGTCATCTCTGGTGATATTTCGAACTGACTTAAAAGACTTAAAAGTGTTAAACGGCCCTAAAATGATAATTTGCAAAGGTTCTTAACCGTCACGACTTATTAATAACTTTTAATTAGTCTACAAGCTTGACATAAATATACGCCAAGTAAAACTTGACCCTGTTCCAAGTAGTTTTCAAGAGACTGCAAATAATACTTTACTAAAATATGCTGCCAATAATGAATGAAAAACTCTTAAGTAGTTCTAGCATATCTTCATGCTTAAAACAAGAACATACCGGCGGAATCAACGATATGGGAAAATTCATCAGTTTTATTTATTAAAACTCCAAGAACTTAAAATAAAATTGAAGGAATCAAAAATGTCCTGGAAGGGTTTAAATTGTGTGATCGACGAATTGACAGATATTTCATATAAACAGCATGTTCATATTACTATTGTTTCTATAATACTGAGACAAAAAAATTTAAATATAAATGTTTTGGCCTATGAGGCTTATTATATTACTTTTTTGTGAATAAATAAATAAATTAGAGGTTTTGTTTGCCAATTTTCAAAAATATGGCTGAAGTTTTCTGCTTCATTGTCATGCTTAACCAGCAACAAATTAAAACTCATTTACAATAAATTTGGGAAAATATGTCAAATAATAAATTTATTAAATTCCTATCAAGGCCCATCTATCAGGTCTGCTTACTTGTACAAAAACAAAATACGATTCTTTTTAGTTGTCAAAAATGTACTACCTCATATACAAAGCAAAAGGAAAAAACGTGCATGTGTGGCGTACCATAAACTTAAACAAACGTATACATGCACATGTAAGCAAAATGTAAACAACTTTTGACAACTAAAAAGAACATAAACAATGATCATTAGGCTTCTTGCACAGACCTTTTCAATGGGCCTTGATTCCTATATTTTTAAAACCAGTTTTTAAAAAATTCTTAATCTATGTTCACACCTATTTAATATTTGACTTCTAACGTAACCACTATCTTAAAGAATTGTTTGCTTTTGCAAAACGTTTGGCTAGGACAAACATTATTTATCGGTTTCTTAACTACATTTACATAAATGCAATTATCATCTTAAACATAAAGTTTAGCAAATAACTAAAAAATGTTTAAAATAATGCTTAAGTTTAATCAATTTACTGGTCACGCTTTTTTTTGATTGTATCGTCAAATATTTGTGGTCTGAACATACCTTAAGTCATATATGTACACTGAGAAAATTAAATCGTAAAATCAAAGAAAATACACTTTGTTGCAAAGACTTTTATTGGTCAGATTGTGCCCAAAGACAAAACATCTTAAACGGAAAGGCGCAAAGATCTTTAGATTCCCATGAAATATATACTTAAAATCAAAGACTTAAAATCTTGTGGCAAGGATGTACGTCTTTGAAAACACATGAAAAAAGTCCTTAAACTAAGGAAAAAGTATTTTGGCACAAAGACTTTCATTCGTTAGTCTTAAGACTTGAATTTTTGATTTTAAGTACAATTTTCATTGTATTAAAGACGTAATTTTAACATTGTTACAAAGAAACGCAATTAAATTTAACGAAATAATTCTTTGAAATACTTAAGACTGATATGTAGAAACAAAGGCAGTTTTCTTTAAAATCTGCTATAGAAATGTTTTAAAAAATTAAAATTTTTCTGCAAAATAAAATATTTAATGAAACCAAACACAGCATTTTTATAAAATTTTTTTTATTTTAGTTTAATGTAATAAAAATAAAAAATAGTGCATATACAGCACATGCACTATTGAGCGTTCCTATCGACTGACTTACAATTAATCACAACCACGAAAACAATTCTTTTTATTTTTTACATATATTGTAATCAATCGGCTATAGCCGATTTCGTTATGCATTCGTATACAAATTTAACTTTGAAGACTAAATTCTTTAAAGATACAGACTTTATCTTTATTTTTTTTTAACTGCTCTTGTTTACCGTTGCAAGCAAACATGTGTGAACAAGCAAATATGTTCACTTATCCATTGAAGACAAAATTCTTTAAAGTTACAGACTTTGTCTTTGTAGCAAGGATGCTTAGTTTTAAAAAAACAAAGAAAACTCTTTAATTTTGAATACGTTTTTCAATCCCTTATTAGCAAAGAAATTAATCGTTTTAGCAAATATTTTATCTTTACGGAAAAGATAATTTCTTTGATTAAGCTTCAAAGAATTTTCGTCGTTTGTCTTGAAGACGCACCATTTGCTTGTTTAAAGAATAAATCATTGATGCAAGGATTTTTTCCTTCTAACAAAGATATTTTCGTTTCAATTTTACAAAGACCTTTTATCTTTGATTTTAAAGCTTTTAATTTTCTCAGTGTATGTATATGTATTTGGAACATATGTATGTATATGCATTTTGTTGGTTCCTTACGTTCGTAAATTGTTTTGTTTTTATTCTAATTAACTTTTTATTACAAAAACTAATTTGATTTTTGTACTTTTATATATTCGAATTAAATCCGGTTATTTTTAAAATGCTTAACCTAAAAACCAGTTTTTTTAAAATAGCAACTATTCGAAATATTCGAAAACCGGTTACTGAAAAATGTCGAATAATCGATCACCCTAGTATACACACAATTGGGACGAACGACTTGGCACAGCACGGCAAACTTGTCTACAAGAATTCGTCGAATAAGATACAATTAGTGCGAAAAGAACTACTTTCAAAGTCATCTCAAATTATTTGGAATATTAAAAATAAAACTTAATCAAATTTGAAACATCATGTTCTTCCGTGGAATAAAAGGTACAAGGTATGTAGGTTTATTAGATCCGCTATCTAACGTTTTTTTTTCAACTAGTGCTTATTTCGTGAATGGTAACACTAAGCTCATGTCTGATTCGACAGATAATTAGTTGTATCCTTGCGCTGAACGAATATGGTTGTGTATACGCTTGAACAACGCTGGGAAGTGGGCCTGCGATCGACTTACAGAAGATGCCGATTTTGCAAAAAAAATCATCTTTTCAGATGAAGCTCATTTTGATCTTGGCGGGTATGTAAACAAGTAAAATTGTCGCATTTGGGGCACAGAAAACCCGCACGCATACATTGAAAAGCCGATGCTCCCAAAACGAGTCACCGTTTGGTGCGGATCCAGATGGTCCAAAGGCATAATTGGGTAATTTTTCTTCGAAAATTAGCATGGAGTGACCGTTATCGGGCCATGTTGAACGAATTTTTGTACACAAAAATTGAAGAGGAGGATATTTGCAACATTTGGTTTCAACAGGACGGTGCCACACAGCCGAAGCTACACTCGATTTTTTGCGCCCTGTTTTTGAAGATCGCATTATCAGCCGCAGAGCAGATGTCGTTTTGCCACCTCGGAGCTGCGATTTGACACCGTTGGACTATTATTTGTGGGGTGCCGTCAAAGTTATCTTTGTTACGCCGACAAGCCAGAGACAATTGACGCTTTAAAGGACAATATTCGTGAAGCCATTGGTGAAATACAGCTGCACACAATCGATAATGTGCATGGCCAAAAATGTATAAAAATTTTCACAAATACAATTTGGATAAAGTGCTTATAGGTTATTGTAGCCCTGTCCATAAGCTTAATTTTCCATTATTTTTTATTCCCTGAGATCGAAGGGTTTGGACACAGTGGCCATATCCCTCACACAGCACTGTCATTAGAATTTCACTCTAAGTCGTATTTTTTCAAAAATCGTAAATTTTAATATTAAAAAACTAATAAAATAAAATTATTGTTAAATATTAAATAAAAATGATTGATTTTTTATAAAAATTGTAAAATTTCGTGTAAATAGTCGTATTTTCTTTATAATACGTATGCGATATTTTTTTAAAATATTTTCTATCGCATGCGATATTTTTTAAGAACGAATTTAACTTTTCATATTTATCTTCACACACGTATAGATAGATAGATTTTGAAACATATGTATTTTTTGTCGGCTGGTCCCATGCTCGCGCTTAATAAGTAAATACATAGTGAAAAAAGTCATTATAATGTTATAGTATAACGAATTTATCCAACTAGCCTGTTTGTCTGTCTATCATCTCTTAGAGAAAATCAGAGCCAATTGAACAGTACTTAAATGTGTTAGTAGTAGTTTAGCAATCGTTCGCCACTATCATCTATTTGCCAAAGTTGTGGTTGTATATATTATTCGAGCTGTTTGCTTTTTTATTGTGGAATACCCAGTTCAATCGCGCCTCTGTCGTCACTCACCCGCGCTATATGTACATATATAAACTCAAATTGCATGCTGGAATGTGAATGGAATTTAAAATATTTCATCGTTTTACCAAATCGCGGCGATCAATTTATATTACAAAAAAAAACATGTTTATGTTTATTTTGTTTTTACTTTTTGTATGGGCTGAATAAACTAACTGACTGAAATGTGCATGTCCGCATACATACATACATACATAATACACATTTGCCGTGACTCACTCACACATTATAAACAAATTTATATTTTTTGTTACAGAAGATTGACTAGAACGGAAACTTTCTCAAAACAAAGTCTAACATTATCTCTCAAAATTTCGTCCATGTGAAGTTACAGCAACAAAGTAAACACATTTCTTAATAACATAATCATAGAGTAAGGTTATTTCTCTCCGTTCTAGTCAATCTTCTATGTCTTTTGTTCTACTTCAAAATTTTTGTACGTATGTAGTACATATTACATAGTATTTTTTATAATTTGGATACCTATCGGGAAAAATTGCAAGCACTTCTGCTTTTCAGGCCTTAAAGAGGAGGAACAAACGCATTCTTAACGTACATTTACTTATTTTACTCTGATCTTTTCCTTTTAGAAAATACTTTACATTTGTATATACATTAGAGCGACCCACCAAAAAAAGTGCTCGATGTACCCTCCTAAAAATGAACCTTGGACTTTTTTAAGATACCATTTTAAATATTTCGGCTCCAGCTTTGACCTCTCGTGAGCTGGACCATTTTGAAAAAGGGTCTATTTTTGCATGTTTTGTTAATTTGAGAATCTGTTTCCTTACCAACATATACAAATTGAGTATCATAAGAAAGGTTTTTTTAAGGCTCGTCCACCTGTATAAACAATTTTTCCAAACCTTTTTATGATACCCAATTTGTATATGTTTTTAAGGAAACAGAATCTCAAATTAACAAAACATTCAAAAATAGACTCTTTTTCAAAATGGTCCAGCTCACGAGAGGTCAAAGCTGGAGCCGAAATATTTAAAATGGTATCTTAAAAAAGTCCAAGGTTCAATTTTAGGAAGGTACATCGAGCACGAATTTTGCTTCCATACAACTTAAATCGCTCTAATATAAGTACATACATATTCTATTCTATTCTAAGGTAACGTCTGTCAAAATCTTCCTCTTGGTAATTATGTATGCGGAAATGTGTGGGAATTTTTACTTTAACTTTTAAAAAATACTCAACATTAATAGTTTTTTAGCCCCATCGTGAATAATAAGTGGCATTTTTGTTCCTATGCCATATTTTTTCTCCTCGAAGGGAAAACTGCTTTCGTAAATCTGCAGTGAATAATTTTTCCCGCAATCCGTTGAATGTAAAAAACGAAAGATTAAAACATTTTGAAATCAATGTACATATTTATGTATGTATGTAAGAATAACTTCTAACATGTTCTGTTCCCCAGCAAAAATAAAGTGAAAAAATTTAAAAGAAAAGTGAAAACCCCGCGGGCGAAAAAGAACAAGTTGGAGCGACTTATGGATAATTTACTCTATACAATTCTCGGGGGATTAGTTCAGTATTCTGGAAAAGGAGTCAACGTGGGCGAACTAAAATTATTAGGATTTGTGGACAGTAAGTTTCTACATCGTTTGTCATCACCAGAATTTTTAACAGAGCGAGATGGAGCGACTTAAGGACAATTTTCTACTTAGAATTCTCTGGGGAATGAGTCCAGATTTCTGGAAAAGAAGTAAACATGGGCGATTAAAAATGATTAGAATTTATGGACTATAAGTTTTTCCATCGTTTGCCATAACCAGAAGTTTTAACACAGCGAGTTGAAGCGACTTATGGACAATTTGGTCTTTAGAATTCTCTAGGGGATGAGCCCAGATTTCTGGAAAAGGAGTCAACATGAACGAACAAAAATGATTAGGATTTGTGGACAGTAGTTTTCTCCATCCTTTGCAATTACCAGTAGTTTTACCACAGAGGGTTGGAGCGACTTATGGACAATTTGCTCTTTAGAACTCTCTGAGTAATGAGACCAGATTTCTGGAAAAGGGGTCAACATGGGCGAACACAAACGACTAAGAAATTATTCATCGTTTGTCATCACAAGAATTTTTAACAGAGCGTGGAGCGACTTATGGACATTTTTCTCTTTAAAATTCTCTGGGGGATGAGTCCAGATTTCTGGAAAAGGAGTCAACGTTGGCGAACAAAAA